>JAVQMF010000041.1:0-2400000 GCA_032878935.1 Erythrophleum fordii
TTTAATTTTTTCATTTTGTATGCTTTAAATGCCAAGTGGTGATCACAAAGAGATAGAGACAATCCATGGAGAGGTGTCATGAATGTGTAGATAGTTATAATATGAGAGCAAGTAACTTAGGTGAAAAGTTAACGCCTTCCTGCAATAAATTATCAGTTGTATACATTTCTTTGTTGACCCTGTCTTTCCAAAGCCTTGTCAATTCAACTATACATGTTAATGTGTTTCTTATCCGAGAAATGTATATGCAATGGTTAAAATTTAATTTTAATAATTCAACATGTAATTTCGTGTGTATAAATTAAAATTTGACCATTATGTGTAGAAGTAAAATTTAAGAAACTTTTTCTTGTAAGAGGCAACATCCGAAATACTACTAGTATTGTTATACAATTTTCAACTTTAAAAATTGTGTTGATTGTTCCAATAAATAAATTCATATAGATGTTTTAATAAATAAAGAGGAAAATGTATATCCATTGGTTATGAACAACTTTAAAAATGATATATGAATATGTATTGATGACTAGAGAGTGGGATGCATATTCATTGATTCATCTAATAAACAAAAGATGAATATACCTCTTTATGTACAATTAAACAAAATGGTGAATGTATCTCTTTATGTTCAATAAACAAAGGATTAAATGCATCTCTTTATGTACAATGAATAAAGGATATAAGAAGACTTCCCTGCTAAGTATAAATAAGCCATCATATAACTTAATAAAGATGAGAAACCATATTACTTTGTGAAGTATGGTTAAGAATATTGTTTCACAAGTTTGAAATATTTCTAATTGTAAAGAGTGTTAGGGAATTTCTTAATATTACTAATCAAAAAATTCATAAAAGCTTTATTATATTTTGGGAGAATATTGTTATCAATCCTCTAGCAATTACATGTAGGGGCAAATATCTTTCTAAAGAAAGTAACCTAATCATATCTTGGGTAACTTATCATGAAGTGATCTTGGCTATCTTGAAGATTATTTTCTAACAATTTTAGATAGATATTCACAATATGGCTTAAAATCAAAGTGTTGCTTTCAAGACACTATAGAGCATGCCATAAATGAAGAGAAGACAACGGTTGCTCAATTGAAGAAAAAGTGTGAAGAGAAAGTGTTTGCAAGCCAAGTGTAACATCTTGTAAATATGCAATATGGGTTGTAGAAAAAAATAATTAAATAAGGAATTATTAAGGGAAATCAATTTAATTATAAGTTTTAATTAATTTAGTAAAAATTTAATGAGTTGCTTTATGAAAAATTAATTAGAGCCTATATACCATTTCAAATTAAGTTAAAAATTAATTTTAATATGAGATTCTCTTTTTCCTAAATTTTGGATTGAAAACCAAATTTGGAAAGCCCAGACCTAAGAAATAAGTTGAAGCCCATTAGATCAATTATCCATAGCCCATGACCTATGACTTGATTCATCTAAATTATTAACTAAGCCTAGTCTTTCTCCCTCACTTAAATAACACACACAATTAGGCAGAAGAGAGGAAAGCTTAGGTCTTAGGCTTTAGAGCTCTAATCTTTAGGAGAGGATGTGTCTTTGGCTCAAGTGAATGTTAGGAAAAGTGATCTCCTCCTTTTCCTCTTTCTTTTGAACCAAACATCTTATGATTTGGTGGTGGTGTATTGAAACCTAGGCTAAGGAAATTGAGGTTTGCGGTGTTGTTTTAGGTGAAATAAAGGAGGAAGAAGTTGGAGTAAAAAGTGGCTAAGTGTTTTCCCCTCATTTGAGATGTTATTTTGCTTGTAATCCATTTTGAAGCTTGATTTTGTGTGGGTGGTCCTCTTAGGAAGAATGTGACACCTTAATCTACTACCGCTACCTAGCCTCTCACTGGGCTCGGTTCCATATGATTCCCAAAGAAACAATACTAGTTCGTGGCATTTTCATGCTATGAACCGGGGTTTCATACACTCAACTTCTGCCCCGTGGGTCCTGTGAACCCATCATTTATATTCTCAACTCAAACTCCACTTATACAACTCATACATAGCATAAATCAAACCATAAGCCACGGGTATGGAGCAAAAAATCAGAAAATGCACTTTTCTCACTTGTGCCCAAAAGTCTTATTTTGGCTCTAACTTTGGAAAATCATAAGTAATTGTAGCAAAATGAGAATGCAGCATACTTTAGCTTTCTAGAAAGCTCTAAGTGTTAAATTTACACTAAAAATAATTTCCAATCAAAATCTCAGCATTTGGACCATGTTTGACATCGAAAATGGGAGGAAGGTCCAGCTGTCACTGTTTCTGGTGCAGCTTTCTGTCATGACTTTCAAAAATCCATAACTAAATCCACAAAAATCCAATCTGGGCACATTATACCAAGTCGGAAAGCTACGGATGTCTACTAGAGAAAAAAAATAAGTCCAAATCAGTTTAGTAGCTCCTACACCCCGAAAACTGATGGAATAGTGACGGGAGTCAGATGAGCTCCCTGATGCTGATACAGAATTTCAGACGGTCCAATCTCTCTCTACAGACCTCCGATTTAGGTGATTCCAGTTCCTATAAGTCACTATGGTTGTCTAGTTTATGTGTATAAAATTTTATCATATTTGGAATCCATTTGGTCTAAGAATGCCACAGATTTCATTTTCTAGTTTATATGAACAGTACATGACCAATCCATTAAATTTTCTCAAATTCAACAATTCACCAAATATTCTCTAGACCTCCGAATATTACCCACTTTAGCTTCTCAAGAAGCTTTCTACAAACTCTAGAGGCATGCCAAATTTCATGGCAAGAGGAGCTCATCCGGTCATACTTTGACGGAGCTCTCAAAAACACCGGTTTTGGCACCCCAAAGGTCCAAAACGGGTCCAAATGGCCTCTCACACACTCTAGCCACTCATGGACAAGTTTAAAAGCATAAAACTAGGACATATAACAAGTCCATATGGTCCAAATCAACATACATTCAAATCTCGCTATGCTACGGCCAAATATACACTACTTCATTCATTCAACAAAAGGGGCAAAACCCTCATTTCCATTAATTTGGCTATAAACATAGTTCATACAATATCATTTCATATTTATACACATGTTACAACCTTTACATCTCAAAAGTAGTGGGCGCATATACAATGTGGCACCACTTTACATCAAAATATCAAAATAAAACTAACATTCTCCTATACATGCTCCTAGGCTCCTTGGTGTGCACTTTCTTCTCCTTGTGCTCCACCTAGCATGTTAAGTTGGAAGGGGAAGAGGTGAGATTCAGGGAATCTCAGTAGCTCATGCACTCAATTAAGTAAGCAATCAAGGCATATAACAAGTCAAGGCATGTGAATAAGTACTTAGCTATTCTCAAACAACCAACACACGATATACATGCTATGGAAATCACAACAATGCCAAAAATGGGCTCCAGGGACTTTTGGTCTAGCCTCACCCGAGTCTAGGGACTTTTGGATGGCCTCACTCGAGTTTAAAGACTTTTGACTTGGCCTCACTCGTTTGAGACTTTTGGCCTTGTCTCACCTATCTCAAGGGACTTTCGGCGCTACTGCACCCGAGCAATTCTCACAATTCAACACACAAGCATATTGGCATCAATGCATCAAAGCAATAGCATATGGCATATTCCACACAATAAGTATATACATAATCATACAATAACTATCATATCCAAGAATGCAACAAGAAAGAGTGGAAAAGAGAGCTACCTTTAGAGCCAAAGCCAACACAAGCCTTCCCTTTCAATTTCTCTTCTCCCTTCTTAATTTCACACTCACACCTTGATGGAGGTGCTTCACTTGAGCCTTTCCCTTGCTCTTCCTCCTTCTCTTGATCTCTCTTACTCTCCACGCCTCTTTTCTCTCCTTAGGTCGAAGTCTAGGGCAGATATGAGAGAAGAAATGAGTTTGGGCGTTTAATGAAGTCTGATTCTCGTTATTTACTCTCTTCCGGACTGACCCTCGCTACGGCGAAAACTAACCTTCGCTATAGCGAGCTCGTGTTATCTGGCTTCGCTATGGCGAGGTGTAACCTTCGCTACGGCGAGATCGTATCAGTTCCCTTCGCTATGACTAGATTTACCATTCGCTATGGCGAACTCGCGTCAGTTCCTGACCTCACTCTCGCTATGGCGCACGCTACGGCGAGTAACTCCCTGGTTTTTGTATGGACTGCTGCCAGCACTCGCTATAGCTAAAATCTCTTTCGCTATTGCGAAAAAGCACTCTCGCTGTAGCGATCTCGCTGTAGCGAGATCATTTCTCGCTATTGCGAGAGGACTTAGCAGAAATTCTAGATTCCGAAAATTTCCAGCTTTCACTTCCTTTCTTTTCCCTTTTCTTTTCTTTTTCCCGATTGTTACAAAGAAGTTAGTGTAATACCATAAATTTTAACTCATTTCATGACATTCATAAGTTTCACCTCATTATTTCCGTAAGAGCATATAAAGAGGGGGGATAAAAATAATGGGTTTATTTACGCTGCGTTATACTTAAAAATTTGTAATCGGTGTTACGTGAATCGTGTGAGCTCATTTTATGCATTCTCATATTTAATTTCATCATTATAACTTATTTACATCACAAAAACATGCCTACAATTCTTGGAAACCGAAATGGAGGTCAAAATAAGCAAGCATATTTTCGGCCAGATTTGCTCCATTTTCTGATCCAACTTTGAAAAATCATAACTAAATCTAAACACTTCGAAATCATATAATCTTAGTCATTCTAGAAAACTTAGGATGTCTATTTCATACTAAAAATACTCCCAGGTCACAAAATTTATCACACAAGATGTTTAACATCCAAAACACTATAGAGGTTGCTGGTTGTCTGGGCTGCTGTTCAGTTTACTGATACAAATTTCTGAAATTCATAACTAATACTATAAAAATCAAAATCACACACACTTGGTCATTCTGTAAAGTTAAAAATGTTAACTTGATATTAAAAATAATTCCAGAATAAAACAGATATGTTTAGCCATTGGGAAACTATGGAATAGTAACTGAACTCTTAGGGCACCACTGTTACTGACATCTAACTTCAAAAATGTATAACTCTTTACTCAGACCTCCAAATGAGGTGATCTCAATAGATACAGAATGTTATGACCTCTAGTTTATGCATATAAAATTTCACAAGCATTGGACACCATTTGGTCATCGGGTGACACAAAATACCAACTGCCAGTATGAACAGTGCCTATACCAGAATTAATAAAAAACCCCAATTTTGAAAATTCATCAAATATTCTCTAGACCTCAAAAAATTATGTTCTTTATCTTCTAAAAAAATATCCTAATGAGACCTAATTTCACGCCAAATTTTAGAGCAAGATTAACTCATTTGGTCAAAAAGTGATATAGGGTTCCATTATAGTCAATTTTGGCTCCATATTGGGTACCAAAGTTGCCAAATGGATTTTCCTTGGTCTTGGCATCTTTTGGGCAAGTTTAAAAGTTTATTTGAGACTTGTGTGAGCTGTCCAAATGGTCCCAAAAATCATGTATCTCATTTTGGCCATTTAACCCACACTTATGCATATTTCCATCAAACTTCCATAATGCATAATTAGACATTCAAAACTCAAATTATATTCTAAAGTTCATACATCATATCCATGGCTCTAAACATTATATGATAGTATATTTACATATGTCTCAAGGTTTATTGCACATATACAACATCATATACAATATGAACCATGGTTCCAAAATGGATAAAACCATGCATAAGCTTGTCAATCTTTCCTCTTCATGATTGTTGGTTCCCTTCACCATAATTATTTGGTCTACCTAGCATGTTAGATCATTAGAAAGGAGGAGACGAGATTCAAAAAATCCCAATAATTCATCTCCCATTCAATCATACATAATATATGCAAAGTAAGCTTTTCAAATGTATGCATGGTGAAAATGTAAGACATGCACATTTTAAAAACAATCTTGGCATGTGAATCAATCATACACAATATCTAAGAGCTCACCAAGTGCTTGGATTGGTCTTACACTTCTCCTCATGGATTTTGGACTTGCCTCACCCATTCTTTAAGAGCATTGAACTCAACCATACTCTTGGAAGCCCACTTTGCTTTTGGGAGACTCTTTACTTTATCTCAACCAAGCTCAAGGGTTCTTGGCTCATCCTCACCCAAGGAAAGAGTTCTTGGTCTCTCTACACTCAAGTAAACTCACACAAATATTATGTAATCATTTGAAAATATAACATAGCATCAAGTATCATGACATATAAAGGCATGGTAGCATACTTTTCAAAGCTTGAAAATACACATACACACATTCTAAAACAATCTAAACACACATCCATGCATGAGAGAAGGTGGAGAGAGCTACCTTGCTTGCATTCACACACTTTTTCCTTAAGCCTTGACTCCTCTCTCTTAACCTCACACACCCAAGAAGGTGGAGATCATTTCTCTTGGCCTAGACACACCAAAAGAAGCATGAATTACTCATGGAACAATTTCTAAAGTCACACCACTTGCTTAGACACTAGGTTATCTTATAGACCTTATTATAGTCCATAAAGGCACCTAATGAAGCAACACCCCTCAATTAAATTCTAGGCTCTATTCTTTCCTTTCAAATATGATTCTTGACTCCTTTTAAGCCTCTTGGAGTCATCACACGATTAAAATGAAGAGCCTAAATACATGTTGCTTCTTTAGGTCACATAATGGGGTTTATGGCACCAATTCACTTTCTTTGAGTTCTAAATTTTTTCCAAGGCCTCTACTCATCGTCACTCATCACATATGACTCAAGAATGGCCTTAGAAAAATTTAAAACTCTTCCTAGTTATAGGAACTTGCCTAGGCCAAGACTATGGGAGGGAAGAAGAGTTCATGGCCTTCTTGATTTTTTCTTGATGGGAGACATACTTGGGATGCTTCTTAGAGGTCTTAGGAGCTCAATCAAATACTCACACATGTAAGGAAACTCATATATCAAATCAATTTTTGCAAGGTGTTCAAGAGCTCTACACTTTTCTAACATGGAATTCCTTGGTTTTGCTTGCAATTTCTTGGCATATTCTAAGTTCTCACACTCCAATTTCATGGTTTCTTATTAGTTCTAGGTCAAAACTTTCCTCCCCTAGATGGCTCTATTTTTAGGCGTTATACACACAAGGAAGAGCAAGAAGGAAGAAGCAACAAAAAGTAAGAAATTACCTTGGGTTCAACCTTCTTTCAAAAGTATTTCTTCTTGCCTTAGCTTCCTCTTTGGATTTCTAACTTTTCCCCTCTGGTTCAAGGCCAAAACAGAACCATTTCATTCACCAAAAACATGGAAAGATGAAGCAAAGAGAGGAGAGGAAGGTTTCAAGAAGAAAGACTATGGAAATCTCTACCTTTTGTTAGCCTTTTCTTCCTCTTCTTGAGCTCTCTTAGTGCGTCTCTCTCCTCTCCCTTGGTCTCATGCTCTATTTTGGGCAGAAAGAAGGTTAGTTAATTAGAGGGCAAAGGAAAATGTGCTTTAAGAAGATGAAGAGTCCACTTTATACACTTTTCTATTTTGTATTTTAGTCCATATTCTTTGTTCTTATCATTTTGGCTCAAATCAACTCCTTTTTGAAATCTGTCTTTTCCATCATATTCCTTAGGCTCTTAATCATAATAATTTCCTTTGGAATCACTCAAAAAGATCTAAAACCATTCCAAACCATTCGGTCAATTGACGGTCGAAATCGTCCACCGGAGGGGTTTCAACTATTCTAGGGGTTCCCATAGTATTCAAGGCCTTTGAGAACCCTAGAAAGCTCAAATTTTTTGTTTAAAAAGCCCTCCTATGAGTTTTCAAAATTTTCTAAAAATTACAAAAATGCCCTTACTTCCTTCGGTAAATTCTCTGATCTCTTCTGGCTTTGGTTTTTGAGCATCTTAAACCTCAAATCCTCATTTTTTAATATTTAAAATTTTATTTGGCCCCAATTCCTTCTATTTCGTGGACTTCCTTTTATATTTGGCATATTTCTGACATTTACGGAGAAATTGAACATTGCATTTCTCACATTTACGGAGGGACCAGATGTTACAGTTAGGGCACGAAGTGGGTAAGTTTGATTACTTGTATTTATTTCATCATGAACCTTGAATAGTATTTTAATAATTATCATGGATCTTGAATAGTATTTTGATAGAATGGGAATAGTCGTGGATCTTGAATAGTGTTTTGACTACTTATAGGGGCCTTGAATAGCGCACCTAAGTTATTGGCTAATAACTTTGTTGTATACCCTACTAGTAAGGGATAATAGTGGTATGACTATCAAATTTACTATTTATGATTATTTAAGCATGGCTTATTCGATAATTTTCTCATGTTAAGCATTATATTTTTTGTTCTGTATGGAAATTGCATACTGGTTATTAGGATTTATATATCATCTTGGTTGTGGGCTAATCTTTTTCATGTAAAGGTTCAAGTTCCTGCAAGGACAAGGAAGAGGAGAACTAACTTACTAGACTAGACTTATTTTGTATAGACCTTCTTTTGATTATATTTAAAGCTTAAGATTAACTTTATAGTACCTTAGTTAATTGTGATATGAAATGCCAAGTGTATATTTTTATCATATTTTTGTATATGTGAAACTGGCACTTTGTCTAATCTTGATGCTTGATTTTTTTGTAAAAAGGTCTCATATGTAATTAAGATTTCATATTATCTTATAAATGAGAATTGATTTTTTGTATTTATAACTCTTTTAGCTTTAATAGTTTTTTTTATGGATGATGATCTTTTATCTTATCGATTATTAGTAAATGTCTTATTGTTAGCTTTATGATAGTTTTAGGAGTGTTGATGCTATGGTTAATAGTTGTATAGAAGGAGTGGTAGGAAGTCACTAGATCAAATTTTGATTTGTAGGGGTCTAGAACTCAGTTATACCATCTTAGGGATGTTATGACACATTAAATTTTGCCTCAAAAGGTTTAGGTTGGTTTAGGCAAGGTTAGAGTGAGATAGGAAGTAGTAAAGGTGCCTTTTTGGCCTTTTTGAATAACTTTAGGGATTGTGTAGAATTGAGAGACTAAATGAGTGAGTTTGGGTATGAACCCTAGCATGCCTTTAAACCCTGCCTAATATGTCAAATTTGGTAAATTTTAGAATAGCTTGGGACCTTTAAACTATCATACCAAGATAAGATAGCACAATTTCAAATTATGCTTCTAATATCATTTTTCATATATTTAACACCTTTAGCAGCCAAAATTATCGACATTAAAAGTCAAAACATTTCATTTTTACTTAATTGCACCATTTCAACTTACCAATCTCAACTTTCATCTTTAATATATTTGTTCAATTAGAAATGTTACAAAAAGAAGCATAGAATTCGAGTTTAAGGTTAAGTATCACATAGTAACATAATTACATCATTCCATCATGGTTCTATAATTATGTTAAAAGTTTTAAAAAATTCATATCTTGAGTTATAGAGCTCCAAATTATGCAAATGAGGATATTCTAGAAAGCTTATGACATGAATTGCATACTGTAAAAACTTCAGATCAAAACAAATTCATTTGAGCCATGAAAATCTAATTGAACAATACCACTATCAATTTTCATGCATATACAGGCCTGAAAACTTTGGAAATATATATTTTGAGTTACATAACTCTAAATTAAGTGATCTTGGTGCTATGGAAAGCTTATAATGCTGACTACATGCTTGTAAAATTTCATGAGTATTAGAATTCATTTGACCTTCCAAATACACAAAAAACTAAAATTGACCAAATAAATAGTAACTGGGCAAATTTGCATAATTTAGCTAACTTTAAAAAATTATAAAAAATTATACAAAACTCCAAAAATTGTTTTATTTAGTTTTGTGAAAAGCTCTAAATAAAATTTGTACCAAATTTCATGCCAAAATTTGTTCATTTGGTCTAGTTTTTGTTTAGGAGCAAATTATGGCTCAAAATAGTATCAAAGTGACATCAAATGGTCTAAAATGACTTCTTACATAAGTGGTGACCATTTGAGCACATCCAAAACATAAAATATAGCATGTATAGCTATCTCATATAGTTCAAATCATTGTGGAACTTAAAATCATTCTCTCATTTGGCTTTGCACATACATTTTCCATAGCATATGCATACTAAAAATTCATATTTTTACACATATGGCTCCAAATATGATACTTACATTATAATCTCATACATTTACACATGGGTGGGGGTTTACATTATATAATTTACATATACAATCATACTTTAACATTAAATTATATAATATCCTAAATCATTGTCAAAGGTATATAGTTCAAGCTTTTTGGTCTCCATTCTTTACTCTTTGAGAATTTCCTAAACAAGGTTAGACATAAATAGGGAATAATGAGATTCAAAGAATTCCAATAACTCATTTACCCTTTCAAGTATATATATATGGCATGTAATCATGTCAAAGAAAGTAAGCATGTATCAAATGCTTCCAAATATCAAACATAATCATATTTTCAAAGTCATATGGATCTATCAAGGTCAAAAACAAGTTCTAGGGACTTTTGGTCTAATCTCATCCAATTATTTGGAACTTTTGGATTAGCTTTACCCACTTTAAGGGACTTTTGACTTAGTCTTACTCATTCTTGAGACTTTTGGACTTATTTCACCCTTATCTAGGGACTTTTAGCTTCACTTTACCTAATTCAAGAGACTTTTAGCACAACTTCACCTATCAAGAGCTATTCATATTCCATATGCATTCTAAGAGACATAATGATATCATATCATTAAACCAATAAAAATATGCATGTTTAATGATTTAAACAAATATACAAGTATTCAATGACAATCAAACAATCAAAATAAGTTTAGAGGAATGGGTGAAGAGCTACCTTTCTCAAAAAGTATAAAATTCTTTTTTTTGGTTTATACTTCTTTGCCTTGACCTCACAAGCACATTTAGGAGAAAATTAATTTCCTTGACCTAAATACATCAAACAAGACACAATGATATTAATGGAATCATCCTAGCCTTACACAAGCCTTATATAAGCTACTTCTAGTTCTAAGTTTCCATATGGCTTTATATTGTAGCATAATGAAGCAACTCACATAATTCATCATTTTGGCTCGACTTTCTCAATCAATCTAAATCACATGACTCCATTTAAACTCATTAGATTCATCACAAACTCAAATCAAGGAGTCAAATACTAAGTTGTTTCTTTATGCGTAATGGAACCCTAAACTTCCAACTTTCAAAATATGGTTTCTAAATTTAAACCAATAGTTCCTTTAGTGTTTATAATTCATATTTAGACTATTTCTATCTTTGGAATTAAAAAAAAAACTCTCCTTACATACTTGGAATCTTTCTTGGTTGAGACATGCATATAACCTATGGAGTTTTGTTTACTCTTATAGGGAATTTGGCATTTGTGAAACTTCATAGGTCTCTTATGAACTCAGTTATACTCTTACATAAATTAAATCATCATTAGAAAGCTTCATAAATCTTTAAGTGCAATCAAACACTAATTTTCATAACTTGTTATATATAGCTTTATTTTAAATTCAATTTATTTCATATAATTTTTTTTATCTTTCAAAACCCCATTTCCTATCAAATTTGGACCAAAATCAAACTCTTTACTTGGCCTTCTTATACTGGCTAAACTAGTGGTGGGAGAGAAGAACTAAGAAGAACAAGATTTCAATAAAGAAATTACCTTGTTAACTTTCTTGCAAGATGGACTTCCTTAGCCTTCCAAGATTTGTTCCAAGTCCTCCCTTACCTCTACTAAACTAGCCATGAAACACTATCATTTAGAGCTTCAAAATCATGGAGAAGGAGATGAAAAAGAGGAGAACATTAATAAGGAGAAGAGCATGAAAAAGTATCAATTCTTTACCCATTTTGCTTGATTTTCTCCCCCCTTTTTCCTCCATCTTAGTTTACCACTTGAAGAGGGTTTTGGTTTTTTTTTTTTTTTTTACCCAGAAGAAAGTCAGTTAAAGGGAGAGGAGAAAGTGTGGCATGCTAAAAAAGAAGGTAGAGGACCATTTATAACAATTTAAAAATTTTAACTGTCCCTTAACTTTGGTTTCTTTGTTTGAGCTCATTTCAAATCTTTTTTAAGAATTATCTTTTTCATCATAAAATTTAAGTTCTCTAATTCATAAAACACCTTTAGTTTCATTTAAATTGAATTTAAAATTTTATCTAATTGTTCAGTCAAAATTTTAGTCAATTAATGATCTAAAATGCATAATAAAGGGGTTTTGGTTATTCTAAGGATTTCTATAGTTTTTAAAGTCTTTGAGAATTTTGATAAACTTAATTTTCTCATTTAAACCTTCTTCCTTTGAGTTTCAAAAAGTTATCCAAAATTACAATTTTGCCACTATGTTATTTCTTTAATTCGTTCAGCCGTTTTGGCTTTGATTTCAAGTTATCTTTAAACTCTTATCCACATTTTTAAATATTTTAATTAACATTCTAATCTCATTTTGCCATAATTTGCTTTGCTTTAGAGTATTCTTATATCAATTTTTCAATTTTAGTTCAGTTTTTAGAAAAATAGTTATTATACAAACCATCTGACCAAGTTAGGCAAAATTTTGGGGAGTTTAAGGTGGCCCTGTTGCTCTACATGGATAGGTTATGTTAAGTAACATGGCTGTGTGTTGCAAGGGCATACTAGATAGTGGCTAGCATGATCAAGATGTGTTCAACACTGATTTGCAAGTTCCTAAACGTGTGTTTCCAATGTTTGGGTACTTGTAAAGACTTCTTATGATAGAAATTTATAATGTTTTATATAGTGTATCATCATCCTTAAGAATGTAAGTTTGAAGGGATAATCTAACTACTTTGTTTTTCCATTTTGGTGAGTGCAAGATTTTTTTTTAGCTCAAATTCTCTTGTAAATTTGATGATTATGCTTTCATTAAGGTTATAGTTTAATAATATTTACCTAAATCTTTGGTCATTAGCTTGTTCTTTTTATAAGGTGTTATACCAAGGCCACATTCTTGATTGTTAGATAAGTTATAATCTTCACATGACTATATAATCACTAATAAAGATTTAGAGATCTTTAGAGAAAAATATAATAGTGAGTGACAAGATATTGACAAAGTTATTATGTTGAAATATTTTGAGTTTAATATGATTAATGATATGCCTACCATGGATCAAGTCTATAAGGTACAAATCTTAGTAAGTAAACTTTGTGATCTATAAGTGATGGTTCTTGAATCATTACAAGTTGGAGCAATTATTTCAAAATTACCTTCAAATTAAAATGATTATAGAAACAAACTTCTAGATCTTGATGAAGACTTCACTATTGAGAAACTACTAAGGCATTTACATATATAAGAGAAAAATTGAAAATGTGATGCAATGTATATTTCTTAAAATTCTGAGGTAAATGTTTCTATGTGTTATTGATTCTTATAATTTGTGGCATAGTAGATTCGCACATTTAAATTATAAGTCAATTGAATACAAGTATCTCGATAATAAGGATTTGGATGAGAAATGTGAAATTTATATACAATTTGAAATTACTAAGAAACCTTTTCCAAAACTTGAAAGGTGCACTCAAGTTATACAATATATACATTATGATATATGTGAATTAAATGGTAATATCAATAAAGAAGGTAAAAAGTACTTCATGACTTTTACCAATGATAGTTCTAGATATACCTATATCTACTTTTAAGGAACAAAAATAAAACATTTGAAATGTTTAAGAAATAAAAATAAAAAGTAGAAAATTGTCATGACAAAAAAATAAAAATGCTTCGTAGTGATAAAAGGAGACTGATTCTCAATTGAATTTGATTCTTTCTATGAATCACATGGTATTGTGTAGAAATCTCCTGTTCTTTATACTCTACAACAAAATGGATTAGCAAATAGAGAGAACTGTCACTTAACGGATATGGTTAATTCTATGCGCTAAGTGCTAAGCTAGCACACAATATTTGGGGCGAGGCATTATTAACAGTCTGTCATATCCATAACAGTATACCATAAAAAACAAGAAAGGTTTCTAAATATGAAATATGGAAAGGAAAAAAAGCCTAACTTAAATTATTTTAAAGTGTGGGGGTGTTTAGCCTTTTATCAAGTTCTTGATAAAAGGAAACCCAAATTAAGGCCAGAGGCTATCAAAGGCGTCTTCGTGGGATATGTCTAGACTTCTAAGGCATATATAATATTAAACTTAGTGTCTCTTACAATTATTGAAACTATATACATAGAATTTATTGAAAATAAATGTTATAATAATTTAAATCTCACAATGGAAGATTCTTAAGTGGATCTACACTCAGTTCCCACAAATGATCTTAAATGATCAAAGGAATAAGTGTATACATAAAAATGGGATTGTTGAACCAAGAAGTGAAAGAATGAGAAAAGAAAAAGAGTTAAGTCCAAATTTTATTTCTTCTCATGCTATAATTTTCTTGGTTGAAGGAACTACGGGTTTTGTAATCTAATTTGCTCAATTTATTAAAAAATTCAAACTATTAGAAGCTTGTTGTATATTACACACTATACCAAACCAAATATAGCTTTCACTATACATAACCTATTGATATTTACAAGTAAACCTATTACATATCATTAGAAAGCTATGACAAGAGTTTTTGGTTAGCTCAAGAAAACCATAAATTTGGGATTACATTATAATGGTTATCCCACTGTACTGGAAAGTTACTTTGATGTTAGTTGGATTACAATTTTAGTGATAATAAATTCACTTTATGATGGATTTTCACTATAGCTGATGCAGCTATAAGTTGGGCCTTAAAGAAATAATTGTGTTCTCACATTCTACAATGGAAGTTAAGTTTATAGCTTTATCAGCTATAGGTAAAGAAGCAAAATGGATTAGGAATTTGTTATTAAATAGAGAGCTATAGCCACAATCGATTGCAACCATTTTGATATTCTATGATTGTGAGTCAACCATGTCTTAAGCATATAATAAAGTTTATAATAGAAAATCTATACACATAAGTTAAGACATAAGTTTGTAAGGCAATTAATAGGAGATGGTATAATTACTATCACATACGTAAAGTCTAAAAATAATTGAGCAAACCCATTGACAAAAGGCTTATTAAAGGAAAAGATCAAAGACTTTACTACTAAAATGGCACTAAAATCTATTGTCATTAAATGATAAGAACCCAATCTTATACTAGTAGAACACTAATTTCAAGGTTTAATGAAAAAAAAACAACTTGTTTAATGATTGTAACACTAAGAAATAGGATTAGTGTCATAAAAGGATGAGCTAGGAAGCTTTTAATGGGTCAATAATTATATTATCTAAGGTTTCCACCTATATGAATATAGGAGTGGTGCCACTCTTATCAAGAGTTTTAGATGTTTTGCTCTTGTAAATATTCATAAAAACTAGGATGAGCACATGGCAATAAAAGTGATAAAGTAATTAAATATGTCAAACTTGATTAGGGTATAATTATGTGTTTGATTTTCCAACTCTAAAAATAAGAGTAAATGTTTAATCAATCAAACACATATTACCTTTTTGGAACCTTGAATACTAATGGAAGGTTAAATCCTGATGACACCTTCTCTTATGCATAAATTGTACAACTTATGAAAGATGGTAAATTAGTAGGGAAATGTTCTATAATTTACAACTTTAAAAGTTATGTTGGTTATCCAACGAACAAATTCATGTTACGTTTTAATAAATAAAGAGAAAGAGATATATCCATTGGTTATGAACAACTTTAAAAATAATTTATAACTATGTATTGATAACTAAAGAAGGAGATGCAAATTCACAAATTCATGTACACATTTTTAATAAAAAAAGAGAGTATATCCATTGGTTATAAACAACTTTAAAAATAGTTCATAAATATGTATTGATGACTAAAGAGGGGGATACATATTCATTAATTCATCCAATGAACAAAAAGTCTCTCTATGTACATTAAAAAAATGGTGAAGGTACCTATCAATTTTCAATAAATAAAGGATTAAATGGGCCTTTTTATATACAAAAAACAAAGGATATAAAAGAGGCTCCCTTATTAAGTATAAATAGACCACCATATAACTTTGTAAAATACAGATGAGAAAACCATATGATTTTGTAAAATATGGTTAAGGATATTGTCCAACTATAAAGAGTATTAAGGAATTCCTTAATATTGTTAATTGAGAAATTCACAAAAGCTTCATTATGTCCTAAAAAAGTATTGTCATCTACCTTTTAGTGACTACGTGTAAAAGCAAATATTTCTTTAAAGAAAGAGACCTAGTCATCCCTTAAAATAATCTATTATGTAATGATCTTGTTTATCTTTAATATTACTTTCTAAAAAATATTACAATGAATGATATTATCAATAGACAATAGAAAAAAGGAAAAAGCTCATTGTAAAGTAATCTATATAATATATATATATATATAGAAGACAACAACTATATGCTATATACATGTCAGGTTCTCCATCCTCTCTCTCTCTCTCTCTCTCTCTTTTTCTTTTAATGCCAAAATCTCTTCCCTTTTAACCATGTTGAACCAATTTTTTTCCCCAAACCATTATTACTTTTACAGTGCAAATTACAATTTTTTGCCTTTATTAATAATCCTTCATTAACTTTTTTCATCTTTTTGTCATCCTTTTATGCTTCTTTAACCTACACCAACAACCCCTTCTTTTTGCCATCCAAATGTCTCACAGAGGAACCAAAAATCTTTTTAAAATTTAAACTTCCCTCCTTTGGCACAAACTATGAAATCACATTAATACAATGAACAAATGCCAAAGCATAGGCTTTGGCCTTATTTTCATATCAAAAACAAAGAGGAAGGAAGCATTGGAGGTAAAGTGTAACACCATAATATATTAGCCTCATCTAACCATCACTTAAGCTTGATTCCATGTAATGCCAAAAAAAAGGAGTAAACTCATGGCATTTTATTACGTTACGTCAGGGTTTAAACATTCCAACTTCACCCCATGGACCCCTATGAACTTCCCAATATCTTCCTCTACTCATATTTCATCTAAACAAGTCATAATCATTGCAAAAAATTTCATAAATTTCGGTTTAGGAAGCCTCACATCAGAAAATTCACAATTTGGTCTTAGGTCCAGAATTTAGATTTTTGGTACTAATTTTGGAAAATCATAATTAATTCTATAAAAATGAGAATCAAGAAATTGATAGCTTTCTAAAATATCTAGATGTTAAATTTATAGTAAAAATAATTCTAAGCCACAATCACATCATTTAGACCATGTTTGACAATATAAAAACTTGAATGGTCAGACTGCCTAGTGTTTTTGATATAGTTTACTAATATGAATTTTAAAAATTCATAATTAATTCTACAAAAATCTCATTTAAGAAACCTATAATAATGTGAAAAGCTACAGATGTTAACTAGAGGGAAAAAATAAGTCCTAAACAAAATAGAAGCAATTAGGGCATGAAAACCTATAGAATAATAAAGGAGGTCAGTCTGCACCCCTAATGCTGATATAGAATTTTAAAAATTTGTTTCTCCCTCTTTATAAATCCAAATGAGGTGCTCTTAAATGCTATAGAAATATTATCATGTCTAATTTATGCTTGTAAAATTTCATAGCCATTGGATGCCATTTGGTTCACAAATGATGGAGGAAAACGATCTGACTATTTTCACAGTAACAATGCCAATTCTATCACAATTTGTCAACTTTGAAAATTTGCCAAAAATTTTGTAGAGCTCCAAATAATATAAACTTTAGCTTCCCAAAAAGCTCTAGGTAAGGCCTATATTAATGCTAAATTTTAGGTTAAGAAAAACTCATTTGGTTAGATCTTGATATAGCTCACAAATATGGTAAATTTAACACCTTACATGGGGTCAAAAGTGGTTCAAATAGCTTCTTAAATGCTCTACCGCTTCTTGGGCAAGTTTTAAAGTATAAACACAACATATAAGAACTAGCCAAGTGGTCTAAACCATCACACCTTTCAAACTCATCATGCTACATGCAAAAATACACTACTACATATAAGCCGCTAAGTACCCAAAACTCATTTTCTCATTCATTTCATTACCACTTTGCTTCATATACTATATTTACATACTTTTACATTTGCTCACATATTTACATCTCAAAAATATTATATACATATGCACTTTGACAATGGAATACATCAAAAATTTATGTCAAAGTATATCCTACTCTGCTCCTTGGCTTACACTTTGGTCTCCTTGAGCTCCACTTAAACAAGTTAAGATGGGAGAGAGAAGGGAGTGAGATTCAAAGAATCTCAATAGCTCATACACTTATTTAAGGAAGCAATTAAGCCATATAAATATGCCAAAGTACACAAGTATGCATCCAAGAAGACTCATTTAATATATAGTTTGCATGCCAAGAAAATCATATTAATGTCAAGAATAAACTTTAAGGATTTTTAGTCTAGTCTCACCCTATTTTTGAAACTTTTGAATTAGCCTCACCCTTAGTTTAGGGGCTTTTGACTTGGGCTCACTTATCCATACGACTTTTGGCTTTGTCTCATCCATTCCTGTGACACCTTAATCTCCTTTCACTACCTAGCCTCTCCATAGGCTCGGTTCCATATGATTTCCAAAGAGTCACTACTCTCCCGTGGCATTTACATGCTATGAACCGGGGTTTCATATACTCATCTTTTCCCCCGTGGGTCCTGTGTACCCATCTCAAGCATCCCTCAACTCAAACTCCACACATACGACTCATACATAGCATAAAACAACCCATAAGCCACGGGTATAGAGCCAAAAACCAGTAATATTGCATTTTCTCACTTGGGCCCAAAAGTCATATTTTGGCTCTAACTTTGGAAAATCATAATTAATTGTAGAAAAATGGGAATGCAGCAAACTTTAGCTTTCTGGAAAGCTCCAAGTGTCAACTTTACACTAAAAATCATTCCCAATCACAATCTCCGGGTTTGGACAAAGTTTGACATCAAAAATGGGAGGAAGGTCCAGCTGTCACTCTTCCTGGTGCAGCTTGCTGTCATGATTTTTGAAAATTCATAACTAAATCCAAAAAAATCCAATCTGGGCACATTATACCAATTCGGAAAGATACGAATGTCTACTAGAGGAGAAAAATAAGTCCAGATCAGTTCCTAGCTCCTGCATCCAAAATCGATGGAACAGTGATGGGGGTCAGATAAGCTCACTGATGCTGACATAGTTTTTTTTCAGTCGGTTCAATCTTCTCTCTACAGACCTCAACCATTTGGGTGATTCTAGTTCCTACAAGTCACTTTGGTTTTCTAGTTTATGTGTATAAAATTTCACCACATTTGGAATCCATTTGGTCTAAAAGTGCCACAGATTTCATTTTCTGGTTTAGATGAACAGTACATGACCAATCCCTTGAATTTTCCCAAATTCAACAATTCCCCAAATATTCTATAATCCTCTGAATATTACTCAGTTTAGCTTTTCAAGAAGCTTTCTACAAACTCTAGAGGCATGCCAAATTTCATGGCAAACGGAGCTCATCCGGTCATACTTTGACGGAGCTCACAAAAATACCGGTTTTGGCACCCATAGGAAGAAAAACGAAAGTCCAAATAGCCTCTCTCACATTCTCACTCCATATGGACAAGTTCAAAAGCATAAAACTAGTATATCTAACATATCCATATGCTCCAAATCATCATACATTCAAATCTCACTATGCTATGACCAAATTTACACAATATCATTCATGCATCAAAGGGGTAAAAACCCACATTTCCATTACTTTGGCTAATAACAGAGTTCATACATCATCCTTTCATATTTCTACATGTGTTACAAACTTTACATCTCAAAAATAGTGAGCACATCTTCATTTGGCACCACTTTACATCATATTTACAACAAAATGTCAAAAGATAAACTCAAAACTAACTACGCATGCTCCTAGGCTCCTTGGTAAGGTAAAATTTCACCTTGAGCTTCACGCCTAGCATATTAGTTGGGAGGAAAGGGGTGAGATTGGAGAATCTCAGTAGCTCAAGCACTCAATCCAGCAAGCAATCAAGGCATATAACAAGTCAAAGCATGTGAATAAGCACTTAGCCATTCTCAATCAACCAACACACAATGTACATACTATGGAATCACAACAATGCCCAAAAATGAGCTCCAGGGACTTTTGGCTAACAGCCTCACCCGAGTTTAAGGGACTTTTGGATGGCCTCACCCGAGTTTAAGGACTTTTGACTTGGCCTCACTCGTTTGAGACTTTTGGCCTTGTCTCACCTATCTCAAGGGACTTTCGGCTTCACCTCACCCATCTCATGGGTTTTCGGCACTAACCTCACCCGAGCAATCTCATATTTCAACATACAAGTATATTGGCATTCAATGCATGAAAGCAATAACATATGGCATATTCCATACAACAAGCATATACATAATCATACAATGACTATCATACCCAAGAAAGCAACAAGAAAGAGTGAAAGAGAGAGCTACCTTTGGAGCCAAAGCCAACACAAGCTTTTCCTTTCAATGTCTCCTCTCCCTACATTAGGTTCACAAACACACCTTGATAGGAGGTGTTTCACTTAGTCTAAACACACCAAAAGCATGCAATTACTCTCTTATAATTTTAATTTAGAGCAACCCTTTGGGAATCTCATACAACCTAGGGTGGCTCTCTCTAAAATGCCATTACCCATAAGCTCCCATGGTATGGAAAACCTCATTTTCAAAGAAACTCAAGGATTCAAAAGAGTTTTCCACTTTCCCTCTTTGACCCATACCCAAAATCCGTCCATTTATACAAATAAAATCGCAGGAAAAGAGGGCAAAGGGAGGGGATCAGAAATCTGAAGAGAAATGGGAGAAGTTACCTTACCTTTCCCTTAATCTTCCTCCTTCTCTTGATCTCTCACACTCTCCACGTCTCTTTTCTCTCTTTGGGTTGAAGCTTAGGGCAGATATGAGAGAAGAAATGAGTTTGGGCGTTTAATGAAGTCTGATTCTCGCTATTTACTCTCTTCCGGACCGACTCTCGCTACGGCGAAAACTAACCTTCGCTATAGCGAGCTCGTATAATCTGGCTTCGCTATGGCGAGGTGTAACCTTCGCTACGGCAAGCTCGTGCCAGTTCCCTTCGCTATGGCGAGATTTACCACTCGCTATGACGAAATCGCGTCAGTTCCAGACTTCACTCTTTTATTTATGACAGTGGGCAACTCCCTTTTTTGTATGGGCTGCTGCTAGCACTTGCTATAGCTAGAATCGCCTTCGCTATTGCGAACTAGCTCTCTCGCTGTGGCGAGACCGTTTCTCGCTGTTGCGAGAGGACTTAGCAGAAATTCTGGATTCTGAAAATTTCCAGATTTCACTTCCTTTCTTTTCCCTTTTCTTTTCTTTTTCCCGGTTGTTACAATTCCTATAGGCTTTTAGCTCTACCTCACTTATCATAAGGGATTTTTGGCACCACCTCACCCTTAAGAGCAATTTTCACAACTAAAATATAACCATACTGGTACCAGTACAACAAGGCAACATGAAATAGCATGTCTTATAATGCAAATGCATATACAAGTATACAATGACCATCATACATCCAAGAATGCAAACAAAAAGGAATGAAGAGTTACTTTAGCAGATAGACACAAGCTTCCCTTTTGATTATTCTCTTCCTTTTTCGATCTCACACCCACAACTAGATAGATCTTAAGTTCTTTGACCTAGACATAACAAATAGCATTCAATTAGTCTCTTGGAATAAGTCAAAGTATTAAACACACACTTAAGAAGTATACTTGGTCTATTAGTTTTATGATAGCTCCATTAATGGTCTAATGAAGCAATTACCATAACTCAATCTCTTAGCTTCATTTCCTTTTCATATTTAGGCCTCTTGGTTCTATTTAAACTCCTTGAAGTCATCACAAACTCATTCCTAAGAATTTAGATACAAGTTTCTTTTTAAGGTTACATTATGGAACCTGTTGACCTAACTCTCAATCTATGGTTTCTAAGTTTTTTTTCAAGGGTTCCTCTCATCTTCTTCCATCATATATGACCCCAAACCAAGCTTACAACTAATTAAAACACTCTCTACCCCTCTCAAGTGCTTTAGGTTGAGCTATGAAGAGCATTTAGAATCTATGGAGTTTTTAATTTTTTCCTTGATAGAAGGGGCACTTGGGAAGCTTCCTAGGGGTCTTAGGAACTCAAAGAAATACTTACGTAGGCCAGGGAATTTTTAGACAAAATCAGATTTTACAAGATGTTCAAGAACCATTATCTTTCCTATCTTGAAGTTCAATGGTTTTTCTTCCACTTACTTTGTAATTCCTAGTTTCCCACACTCTAATTCAATGGTTTCTTGCTTGTTCTAGGTCAAAACCTCCTCCCTCTCTCAAGCTCTCTCCTTGGCCGAAACATCACACATGAAGAGTAGGGGAAGAAGAGCAAAAGAAACTATGAATCCTACCTTGTTTTCCTTGCTTCTTCAAAGTCTTTCCCTTTACCTTAGTCTTCTCTTGGAATTTCTCAACTTCTCCCCTCTGTATATGGCTCAAAACAAAACCAATTCAACAACCAAAAATATGAAAAAGAGAGGAAGAGGAAGAGGATAAATTTGTCAAAGGAAGGAGCTTGAATTTCAAGAATTCTCTTACCTTTCTCCTTGATTTTTGTTGGCTCTCCTTGAATTTTCCCTTATCTCTCTCTCTTTCTCTTAGGGAGAGCTTCTGCTATATTTAATCAGCCCAAAGTCAATCAGAAGAAAGGAGAAGCTTCTGGGTTCTTTAAGAAGTAAAATTTCACCTTTTCACGCTTTTTTCCGAACAAGTCTCGCTATAGCAAGAAGCACCTCTCACTACGGGGAGAACTTATTAGTCCCATTTCTCAACTATTTTCACCACAGCTGGCGCTATTATGAGAAAATCCCTAGATTTTGTATGGGACACGAACTCGCTATAGCAGACTGCATCTTCACTGTAGCAAACTGGCACTCTCTCTATAGCTAACATGGATCCTAGCTATAGTGAGAAGACTTAGAAAAATTCTAAAAACTTAGATATTACATAAAGAGAAGCAACTCAGTCAGCACAGTATGCACTTTGTCTCCTTGTCCATTCCTATCACCAACAAACTCTGTTTTCACCAATAACAAAATTGAAGCATGCTTTGAGTTTATTATCCCTTTGTTTAGTTCAGGTAATGAAAATCCTTTTTATTTAGTGTATTTCTTGTCTTATTTAAGCATATGAATGAAGCATTTGGTGTATATTGTTAGTCTTATATTTTGAAGCTTTATTTTTTTTTAATCTATTTTGAATCATGAGTTGACTTGATCAAGTATTGTTCTTCACTTTAACATATCGTCTTTAGATTAGGCTCCTGCTATTTCTAAATAAAACATTACTAGGATCTTTGGTATCCATTACTGAGAAAATTATATAATTTTTTAAGTTATAAAAAAGGCATAAGCTTCCCTTTGGGAATTGGTACAATTTCATTGTGGCACTGTAAAAACATAACATATAGAGCTTAGATGATGAAGTTTTTCTTATCAAATTCTATGTCAAAAAAAAGAAAAAAAAATGTCTCTCCTTATTGGATAATTTTTACATGAAAACCAATGATAGACTAAAAGGGCAAAAGAAAATAACAAAGGGGGATCTAAGGGAGGATTTCTGAATTAGAAGTTACCTTCTCTTTATTCCTAAGCACTATTAAAGCTTAAGAAAAGGATTTTTTAGGCAAAATATCTCTATGTTTATTGATGCTTAGGGTTTTTTTTATTGTGGCTGAAAATCCAAAAGCTACCACCGAAATTCTTCCTTAAGCTATGAAGCTCTTATCTTTGAATAAAGAGAGAAAAAAAGAAAGAAAAGTTGAAGAAAGAAGGGGGGAAAAAAAAGATAAAAAGAATATTAAGGAGAGAACTTTTTTTAGCATGAAATTTCATGCTTATGTTATGTTCTTACTTTTAGTGGCATAGTAATATTGCAATGGTGTTTTTTTATTTATGAAAGAAGAATTCACCTTTTTTTAGTATTTATATTGAAAATTATCATTTGAATTAAGATTGTTTTACAAATAAAAAGTAAAAGGTGATTCATCTTTTATAATGTAAACCCACTCAATCGAATGTAGGATTTGTTTATCATAGAAAGCAAATCAGAGACTAATGTCATAATGACTTCCAGGAACTTTATATATTTTCTTCATGTGCTTAACCAAAGATTTTATCTGACTTACCTTGATTGTAATATTGAAACTCACGCTCATTACTAAATATAATATAAGAGCAGAAGATAACGTATATGAAAGTAGAGATGTATACTATAGAACGTAGCACATAATTGGGAGAGTGAAGGCAGGAATATAGTTGATTAAGATAAAATTAACAATAAGAATAAAATTAAATAGCCCATCAAATATGGAGTAACTCATATGTACAAGTATAGTACTTTTCCATAACTTCTTCTTGAGCTTTCCAAGGCTCTCTACAAACTCTAGAGGGCATCCAAATTTCACTACAGGTTCTTAATCATAGGTTCCCCTAGTTTACCTTTCCTTCCCCTCTAACCAAGTCCATTGAATTCTTGCACTTCAGCTTTGCCTGCCCATACTTATCTCTACAAATAATCTTATAGCTTCTTTTTGTACAATTGTCATAACCTTTCCTTGGTATATGTAGCTGATGTTGCTACAATTGTATATCATCAATTTTTATCTCATCCTATAGAGATAATATCTTGCATTAGTTCCTTTATCCCAGGATTAGTTACTAAATAAGAAATATTGACAACTATTTAAAAGAAGAAATTATAATGCGAATTACCTTAGTTTAGGATTAAAATTAGATGCAATAATGTACTATCTTTATGTAATATTCCTTTCAACCACTAGGTTACAATCTTAGTAAAAAATTGACAAAACTTAAGGAGTTCTCTACAGAAATATTTTTAGCCAATGCTTTGAAAGCTTAACTAGTCTAAAGCAAAATAATGACATATATTTTTAATTATAAAAAGTAAAATAGAATTTTTTTTTTAAAAGAGTTTCCTTAGAGAGCTACTTTTGCCACTTTTCTATTATAAATAGATGACATGCAATTGATATAATAAATAACTATAAAATACATAAATGTTACATATATCCACACTTATGATAGCTTTGTGGTGAGACTATATGTTTGCCATTCAATGATCTTATGTTCAAACCTTGCTTAGCCACTCCTTTACAATATTGTTAATGATGATATGAGGGCTTTAAATGTAGCCATGCCACCCATTAACAAACCAGTGCACAAGATAAAAGAAACACTTCATTGGTTTATTAGAAAACTGGTCAATCCAATCTAGTTTTTGAAATTAAGTTCCATGAATGCCATTTTTATAGAGCATAAGTTACAAACAACAAAAGAATAAGCAAACTTTATAAATATTCAAGGAACAAAATTTATTAAGTGCAGGTTTTCTATATATTTTAGAACCCATAAATCCTTTCATATTTACAATCTTATATTTTGAAATTCTAATTCAAGAGATGATGCTTGATTCTAAAAGTTGACAAAATTACCTATACTTTGAACATAGAAGATGCATAACTGAAATCAAAATGGATGTATTCCTAGAATCCTCAAGCACATGTATTAAATAAGCTTCTCTATACCAAATAATTTTAATGGTAAATTTGTAATATACAACACTAGCTTTAGACCTTGAAACTTGAATTGTAGTTTAAAAGGCCATAATTCATTGCCTTGATCAAATTTTTTAAGAAGAAAGGTTGAGAAGATTACATGATATGGGACACCAAAAGAACTTGAATGATACACCATTCATTAACTTTATCAAATCTTTTGATAAGCAACGTTGAGAACATTACATGATGCATAAGACTATAAAAGGTTAAGTGATGGCCTACGATTGTTTTAAGTGATTAGCATAAAACATTGAACTAATTGTAATCATCGAAGTATATTCATGGCGAATTGAGTGAAATAAAAAGAGTAAGGCAAAGAAAATGAATTATTAGAATTGGAAAAGTTGCGCTTTCAAAGGTCATTATCCAATAATATACTTCTTACTCTCCTATTCTCCTTTAGTTTCCTTTTCTTTTTTTTTCATTCATTATATCTTATTAATTCTATTCATATCCATGCTTTGATCTTTTATAGAATCTACCATCACCTATCAAGGAATTCAAGAATTAATGAATATTGGTGATTCTATCATCTAGCCAACAAAAGAAATAGCATTTATAATCAAAGATTAATAGAACTTAAATTAATAAAATGTCTTAATGGCAAATCAAGTCAAGCATATTGAGCCAAGAAAAAGATGATGGATTTTTGGATTGAAAAATTTGGATTGCAAAATTCATTAACTAATAGTATACTTATTTGAACCTATTAGTCCCCTACACTCTTTGAAAAAATTATATGTGTGAAGCATATTTGTCTTTTTGATGAATCATTCTTAATTAATTAAACATATATGTTTGATGTCTTATTAGTGAAATTAATCTTTCTTCTTTTCTTTTTTTTTTATTAGGAAAAAATAATAGTCTTATTTCACAATTGATTGACATTGGTTCTTCTACCAAAGAAAATTGGTCCTTCACTTATAAGTGCATGCAAAGTTCATTGCGCAGACATTTAATGGTTAGAAGCCCTCTCTTAGATTTGATAAATTATACTATAAATCCATCACAAGTTTTTGACACCGAACAAAAAATTGGTATGGTTTTATATTTTTTTAAGGAAAATAATTACATAGATTTTTTTGGTATTTATTTATTTTCATATTATTCTTCCTTCAATCTTTTATAAAATAAAAAATCTCCTACAATAGAATTCAAGAACTAGATACTATTGATTCTATCATTTCATTAACCACAAATGTTGTTGAGGGTTACTCCAATCATGAATCCATTGGTAATTTAATTTACAATGTAACAAGCCTAATATCTTTATGTTATTAGTTAAATATACATTTTTTTTTTAAATTTTGGTAGTTGTTACTATCTATTATTATGTTAGGTTTTGCTGATAATGATAGTGTCAATTTTGATTCTAGTTCAGGTTTTAATGACTTCACATATATACAACTAGGTACAATTGAATTATTATTTTGTCATTTAACTATGTAATTGATTTCATAACTAAGTATTTTAAAAATTTATATGTTTTTGTCTTTAGAGTATCATGACATTAGAGATGCTACGTGTGTATGTGTTTCTTTTGGTGCATGAATGTGATTTAATGAAAAGGTGAGAAAGGATAGAAGTTCTTAATTTCTATTGTTTTCACTTTGTTACTCTCAAGGAAAAATATAATTGCCTCACTTAAAGGAACCTCCATTATATTTAAAGAATCTTGTGTTTGACAAAGAATTTCAATTATCAAAACACTTTTTAGACAACAAAAGGGCAAACAATATGATATTTTCTTTCACATTAATGGGGGGAAAGATTGATAGAATGATAACTCATGCAACTAGACCATATTCATTCAGACTAAATGGTGAAAACTACCACTTATTAGGTAGTTTACTCCCACCTAAATGGAAACCTCCAAAGTTTGCCTAAATATACATATATGACATTGAAAATGAAATTAGAATTAGAATATCTGTTGTTAGGTATGTTTCCTACTTAAGCTTAATTCTTTACACAATTATTAATTTTTTTTTAATGAAACTTTAACTCTTGATACTATTCTTAGTAATAAGTTGCTATTAATTTTTCAATAAGCTCATTTGAAGGAGATCAAAGGTTAGATCTAGAGATTGTTCATAATTAAAAGTGATGCTTGATCAATACAATTAGAGACTAAAGCATTTAGAATGGCTACTAAGAAATTTCAAGATCAAAATTGCAAAGACCTTTAACTTTAACTCATTCACAAGTTTTTATTAGCAAGTTTCTCATTGATAAATGGAAAGCAATATCAATAAAAGGAAATTGTTATCAAATTGAGACTTTTCTTATACAAAGCAATGGTGGAAATTTCAAAGCCAGTTGTCATAAATACAAAATTTCTTTTAATAAAAGCACAAGTATCAAGGTTGCTCAAGCGCCAATCCTTATGCATGCTTTTGAAATTATGCCATTTGAAGATATAATCCATAACAAATCTCCTAAAAAGTTTTTAATTGATCAGGTTCTTAATCTTATATTTGTATATCCAAAGCAAGCATGTTTTATTCTTTGTATTTTTACTTATTTTTGCATACATTAATTTCTAATTTTGCATAATTCCTAGATGTCATTGGTGTGCTAAAGTCTTATGGATTAGTCCAACAACATGATGTCAATGGAACAAAGACTAGGTGACTCCCAATCTTATTAAGGGATATCATGTATGGAACATATAAAGTTACATCATTTAAAACATGTACACACTTAATTTATTTTTTATAACATGTTCATTTTAGGAAGAGTAAGTTGATCAAGTTCCAAATTTTGTTAAAGAATTTCAACAAGGTGTGGTATTGTTTTTTTTTCCAACTTGCAAGACTTAAGCTATATCAAGGTAAAACAAAGATATTTATACACACAGATGCATACACACACCCCCTAACTTTAAGAATTCTATATACTTACAATTTTTCATATTGGAGATGAACTATATTCTTAATCCTAGAAGTAACATGTTTCTTACAAATTCTTTCACTACCATAAAGTTACTTTTAAATCCAAACCTTCCTCCATATGAAGATTTCAAGTATAAGTAATTAAAATGTCTATCTCATATCCAATCTTATTTATAGAAGCATAAACTAATGCATTGTAGTTGGGATACTGAATGAAAGAACAAAGCAAAGAGAAGTTTAAAAGAGCAAATTAAATGAGAAAATTATTAAGGATATAGAATGTATGTATGCAATCCATATTTTTCTAAAATTCAAATGGAAGCTTAATGTGGTTATATTGTTAGAGGATATTATAAAGGTTGTTAGAAATAATAAGGATGCAAAGTAAAACTTTAGACTAAAGAAATATCGAGTAATTTTTTAGAAAGAAGATCAATGAATAGTGATTAAATATGCATGCAACATGTTTAACATTAGATATTATTAAAATCAAATATAATCTACTTACCATTTGAATTTCTACATTTTCATTGTAATAATGATTTTTATATCATGCATTTTAAGTAATATTTGAATTTGTTCTTTCTAAATTCAAGTTCCCAATTGAGATTTATTTTCTTTTTTAATCAGATCTCAATTATTTGACAACATTAAAAAACTTTGCTATAGATATTATTTGCTTGCCTGCTTTAAACTAATTTGCTTACTTTGTCTTATCTTTATTCCTATTGCTTTTGTCTTTTTAAAAGGTATTTTTTTGTTATCATACTTTAGTTAATGTCTATTTCACATCACATGGGACATAACTGTTGCACCATGTTTTTTATTTAATAAGCTTTAAAATTTATATGTTACTCAAGACATTACCTATTTACAAAAGGAATATTGGAAAGGTACTATACAAATCATTATTTTCCCTTAAAAATGATAGTAAGACAATTAATTAATTTTTACTTCTAGAAGACCACATATTATTGAAATGTACTATGATTTAAGTGTCTTTTTAAGCTATTTTCCCATCACATTAATATAAGTGGGGATAGATTTCATTAATGTTAGACCCGATTCTAGATGAATAAAATCAGCTCATGCATGTAGTGAGTTTTCATTTTACTTTGCTTACAATTTAGTGCATATTTCTTTCTTAATAAAGTTTAAATCCATAAAAGATGAAATTTAAGTACTTGAACTCTTTTCCACATTGATACTTTACTTACATCATGTTTGTTTTGATGCTTTACTTACATTATATGGATTCATCAAATATAATGCAAGTATAGAATTCAAGTCCTTATATTAGATCATTTAAGCAATGCTTCTTTTGCAATTTTGATTAAGATGCTATTCCTCTTATAGAAAAAACTATAAGTGAACTCAACGAACAATTAACACAGGTATGAACTTCAATAATCAATGCCTAAGATCAAATCAATTTAATTCATAGTTCAAATTAATGAATTTCATGTATAATTTCTGCAGGAAGGAAATGACAAATCATTTTCATGATGAATTGGATACCTTGGTAAAGAAAAGATTCATTTTAAAGTAGAGATTTCAAACTTCAATATTAGGCATGGATAGAAACATATTCAGTCTGTAAGACGAGTGACAATATCAATATGATACAAAGATTTCAAAGTTCTTTAGGCATATCTCAGGTTCATTTTAAACAAACGTTAGTACAATCTTTTTATATATTTAATTACAAACTAATTTGCTTTATCTTAGAAAAGGAGCAACCATTTAAATGCAACTATTTTGTTTTAATATAGGATCATTCATCCCAAGAGCCTTTTAGCAAAGATCCTCCTTCATTTGAAAAGGAACTCTCACTTTGTAGTGTATGTTATTTTTTTGCTTATTACATTATTCATCCCAAACTTTTCTAATAAATAATTAATATTTAATGTTGATAAAAAAAATCTCTAACTACAAGAAGGTTCTTCTTTTTGTTATTAGAATCAAAAGGATATTTTATCTTTAAGTGCCAGTAAAACAACTTCAGCCAAAAGAATAGACCATACAATGGATCTTGATTATCTTAGCTTAATTGAGATGTTAACCCCTTAAAAGTCATGCAATAGAGGCAAGAAGCATATCAAACTTGAGAAGATTGACTGATGGAATATATGAGATCTCTTAATCATTCCATATATCAGATGAATTTATCATATTTTGACTCAACTATTTTAGTGCATCAAACACTTATATTTTAGATGATTTAAACAAGTTTGTGCACCAGCTACCTATGTTTTGGTTTGAAAAGTAATAGAATGCAAAACTAGCATGCATCTTTGTTGCTGAACATATTTATAAGTGACACTTTACTTTGCATATATTTGATTACAACTTAGTATCTTACTTGTATCCCTTTGCATGAGTTAAATTTTTTTATAATAAGTTGCATTTAATATTATTCAACATTGTCAATTTCTTTTTAAAAAAATTACATAAAATACAATACAAATATATTTTTTAAAAAATATTCCTGTGCAATACATGGGTCAAAAACTATTATTTTACAAAACTTCCAACAAATACTCAATGTCGGCCTTGTTTGCTGTAGCATGTAGTGTGGATTATAGGCTAAGATGTGGACTTGACATTTATGAATTTAAAAAATTTTAAAACTTGTTAAATTTTTATGTTAAAAAAAAAGAAAAAAAAACTCGTCATTATCTAATAATAGGATTACATACAAACCGAGTTTTTGTTTAGTCCAGTGCCTAACTTGATTTAAGACCAATCAAATTTTTTTGGCTTAGTGCTTAGCTCGTCTTAGGTTGGCTCAACATGTGATCAAAGCTCAAAATTTTTTTGGCAAAAATTTTTTTGGAAAAATTCTAAAGTGGCCTCTTAAAAAAATAATAAAATTTTCAAATAAATTCTTGTAAAATTACATTTTTCTTTTAAAAAAATAAAATTATTATAAAATAATTTTTTAAAATATGCATAACCAAGTTAGGCTAGATAAAATTAAACAACATGGTTGGCTCATAGTCTAAATTGATGTAACTAGACAGAGACTGAATTGTCTGGGTCACTAGACTAGTTGTGCACCCCTATCTAGCAAGACTCATAACGGTTCTTATTTGTTTGTTTTTTTCAAAAAAGAGGACTCATAAATAGACATGAGATGGTAGGATAACATCAAGTCATCCTTGTTTTATAAAACTATTTGCATTTATAAAATTAGTGGGCAAATAACTCCCAAGCAGGTCCAAGGTGTGATTTGTATCTTTATGCTCATGGAAGCATGAACATAGAACATAACACAGACAAATACAACAACATAATAAAATCTAGAGTGTCATATGTAATTTAAAATAATGCATCGTGTCTACTATTACTGTGTAACGTGTGTCGAAAATGAACATGATTCCTTTTTTAAACTGTCTGAACTTTATAATTTGCAATCAGCAGATTGATGTATACAGCTCCGCCAGCTGAGGAGGCAGGGGAAAGTTGACAGTACATTGGATATTGATAGTAAACAGGGCTCTGATCATGCCCCACTTTCATAATGGAGAGGAAATAATTCACATACAGGAAGTATCCTTTATCCTTTATATCACAGAAAAAACTTATTTAAGCTGCTTTCTCACCTTGCAGTTGACATGAACAAGACTGGCATATAGATTCTATTGATGCAGAGAAATTCTTCAATAAATTCAATCTACAAAAAAATTAAATTATTCACGAACAGTAATATAAGAATGTCCAATATGAGTCTTATTAAAAAAATGTCTGACATACTGATATTTCTATTTAATATTGACTTGGTCCATTTAAAAATTTCTCATTGATTCGCTCAAGTCATTAGAGCTAGGGAAAATTAAGTATGAAAGTTCAGAGTAACCTCACTGCGACAAACCCATGGCGGTTGATCAGTAATTGCTTCAACCCTGGAACTCATTGAAGCTTGTTAACTGTTCACAGAACTCAGAACTCAAACACACCTAAAGGGAACATCTCCAACAAGCTTGCCATTGAGTTACATGAAATATATCACATGTTTAAAGGGCAACATCAATGTCAAATCCCAACTTCTACCAGACTCTACCCCAAGAGACTTTAGTGGTATTTATTTTATTTTCCTACTAATCAGCAACTGAAGAAGTAAAATGTCCAGTATAAATAAGAATGTATCTGTAAAAATTTAAGATAAGAACAGAAATATGGCAAAAGGGAAGGTTTGCAAGCACACTCATTGCTAATAGTCTGAAGACAGATATTAAATAATTAATTACAAGATAAACTCCTTAAAAAAGCAAAAAAGGCAATGATCCCACTAAAAGATACGCAAATTGTTTTTAACAGAGAGGCTGTTTCCAGTTCAAACCCGTGACCTCTAGGTCACTCAGCGGCAATCTTACCGTTGCACCAAGACTCCCTAAAAAAGCAATGATAAAAGATAATTGTAAGCCTCCTAAACAAATACTCTAAGACTTGAATAATTATAAACTCTTAATCCCTTAGGATTTCTACTCATATAGGGTTCTCAACAGCATCTATCAACCCTAGGGTTTCCAACTACATTCTTGTTGGTCTATTTTGGTGTTGGACGGTGGATGTGGAAGGATAAACATCTATTACCCCATGTCGTGTACTAGTATATTCATGTCATGTTACAGTGCATAAAATTTCTAACTATCCATAATACACAAAAACAGAAATCAAGTATGGAAATCAATAATAAATCTCCGTGTGTTTGAGATAAGCAGATTTAGATGCAAATCTATAATCAAGTATGTTGTTTGAGAGTAGCAGATGCAGACGCCTATAATAAATCTCCATGTGCTTTATGATGATGCAGAAACATGAAAAACTCTACTTTCATTGACCACTAAAAATTGTGATGGAGTTGCTTATAACTCAGTAAATGGTAGCTATCATCTGACTATCGGTTACTAACAATATTTTAAGAGCAATTAACTGTTTCACAGTTGGTTCTAATCTTCATATTATTCAAATAACTCAGAAAATTTAATTTGTGATTGGATTTAAGTTAATAAATACTTCAATTGAGGAATAACCCTATAAGGGTCCTCAAATCCCAGTGCTCAATGCAAAATTATCAAATCTCCAATGCAAAAGAACCTCTGCCCTGGGTTCTTCAGTTACTTATTTAATTTTTTTTGGCCAACAATACAACAAAACAAAATAAATACAGCAAAACCAGAAATAGCAGGATCAGAAAGGAAAAAGCCAATAAAGCAGCAGCAACAAGCAACATGCTAATGACTAGCCAATTCCTTCACAAGTCCGGTAAGCATCCTGATCCAAAATCACAGCTAGAGACCATTTAATTATTAACCATTTAAAATCCTTAGTTCAAGAAGCAGGTCTGAAGCGTGATTAGCATCCAAAATCCTACTTCAAGAAGGAAGATTATGCCTCATAAAAATATATCTACATGCAATGCCAGCCACAAATTCATTTCTTCAAAAAGCAATTTCAATTAGTCAAGCCAGAGAAAAAAGAAATATTATAATAGAATTATCAAAAGTACAAACATGTATAAGGCTGGTTCAAGATTAATACATGTATCAATATAGTGAAATCGCAGAACTCAAATGAGTGCAAAGAAAAGCTCCTTAGCAACCTAAATTTCAGCTAAACCTGTTAATGAGTATCTAGCACATAACTCCAGATATTGGTAGTTTCTGATGCTCCAGGTAATGGTTTTATGCTCTAAATCCTCTCTTTGCTGGATCATCATATGTCAGCATGTCAATCTTCCAAGAGTACTTAAAAACCTGCTTTTAGAAACCCTTTTATTCAAGATGACAAAATCAAACATTTAAGATATATCATGTAGACTTCCTTCTCAAAGTCTGTCTTTGCTTCTAAGGGCTTCCTACTTCCATTTAATTCATTCATAATGCTTTGGTTTTGCTTCTGTCAGCCATGGAATATCCAATGTTCACTAAACAAATTCATAAATCATTTGGTGAAAAACCAGAACGAAGATAAAAAATCCCCCATGTACATAAACCCTCCATGATCCCACACTACCCTTAAATTCAGCCCTCTTCTTAGCCCACTACTTGATGCACTGAATGTACAAGTAGTGCCCCATGTTTTTAGTCAAGCCCATCATAGGTGTCAATTTTCAAGTCCCCCTACTATATAAATAGAAACCTCCCCACCCAAAAAGAAAAATAGAAGAAAAAAAAGTCTTCAGAAAAATATACACTTTCTTATGCTTACTTTTGCCTAATTGCCCAGCAAATACTTTCCTAGGTTCCCTAGAAACCTTTGAGCTTAGTAAGAACAAGACTTTATTTATCAAGAGGCCTTGCTTTTAGCCTTTAAACTTTAAGGCACTCTCACAGTGAGAGTTAAGTAAAGTTGCAATCAAGCTCTCTTATCTTGCTAAAGGTTGACTTAAGTGTTTCACTTTTTCCCAGCAAAGTTACCCTAGCAATTGGTCCCTTTAATTACTCTATACATACCAAGTTCAAACCTCCCATCCTCGGAACTTATAGTAACATCCCATTTAACTAATAAATATCCTCAATATATTCATAATACTGTATCTAATATCCTAATATTTCTATCTCATTCCTCATCATTCTCCCCTTGTTGAAAAAAATGCATCTTGAGCTTTAAAGGGAGGAAACAGCAGAATGTGATTGAGATATTTCTTTGAAAGGCTTGCACCAGTTTTCAAAGAATAAAAGCAGATGAATTTCCATTGTATCATGGCAAGGGTACTATACGGAGCTCAAAAACTTCAACTATGAAGGTCTTGATTCAGACCTGACGATCAGAGGAAGAGTGACATGATAAGAGAGAAAGTATTTGGGGGTTGGACTTTGGGGCTTCAAAGGCATGAAAAGAGTGAAGGACATGCAGTGGTTGTGAGACTGAACTTTGAGGATCTGATGCCAATTTGGTGCAGACCAGATTGAAGATAAAAAAGAACTCTAAAAATACACCATAAGCTATATTCAATATGAAGGATGAAAAAGGTAACTATATCAATGATCAGGAAGTCATACATGTAGACTGCAGAAGTTCAAAAGTCACTAAAAAATACTAATAAAAATAAGATAATACCCACATAACTTGATTATCCTAAATTATTGATAATCCTAATTTACTAATAAGAACAATCCATACTGATAATACTTATAAATCTCATTTATTAAAATACTCTAACATTCCAATTGAATAATAAATATACTTATCATAATAAATTCATAATATTCTATCATATATCCAAATAATGCTATCTCATTCCTCATCACAACTAGCTGCCATTTTATCCATATTCCCTAATCTTTCACAAAATTATAGCCATTTCAACATAAATTCATGATCCTTCAAGAGAATAATTCATATGTCATGTTTCAGGGTCAGCAATGACTTTTCTTTTGGAGGTTAACTACATTAAATCAATTTCAACCACTACAGCAATATATGTTAAATTTATTGGCACCTTCTCTACTTCTAAGAACATAGTCACAGATCCTAAACCTGCTACACCTTGGTGTTTTCTAGTCACCAGTGAAAGATTTATTAAAAGATTGTAAAACTTTTTGAACTAACTAGTTAATTAAAAGACATCAGAACTGAAGGACCAATAATATTCATTGCTTCAAAGCCTTACAACTAGAGATGGGATATGGTCATGAACTCATGGAAAATAAATCATAATCAAGTGCCAAACTCGAGTTAATATTTATAACTTCAAAACATCAGGAGGTTCAAGGAACATTGTACAACAAATATTTCAAGCAAGAGCCTGGTCAAGAAATAAAACAATACACCCAGCATTATGGACACTGGAAGAGCAGGTAAGGCTTTCTGATATAATGCCAATAGCATCAAAGTGATGCCCAGCCCAGCAATGATAGCAAGATAACATGCATACACTGTCATATAATCATACATCGCAGCCCTGCCAACCAAAACACTGTAGAAAATGAAATCTCCCAACCCTAGCTTGATTGCTCCAGATGACCCCAATCCAATTCCCTCTAGCATCAAACTTTCACTTGGCACTGCATCTTCTCCTCTGTGTGGCTGGACATTCATTCCATGATCAATCAAGGGTGCAGAGAGCTCTGAATCAGTTTCTAAAACCCGTCCCTCTTCAGCTCTGACCAAATTTCTGTCATTATAGATGCCAGCAGAAGGATTTGAGTTTGAAACAGCATTTTCCCCAACCAAATTTGTGTCTTCACGGGTGCCATCAGAAGTATTGCTGATCAAATCTCGGTTAATAGCAGTCATTGCATCTAGATTGGAGTTTGATTCAGTATTTTGGCTATCACCCAGCACAGAATTGACACTTGAATGGCGATCAGTACGTAGAATTGAATTCTCAACCCTCCTATCTCTCCACACCCTCCTCTGAGTTACACTACCCCTTGGATCCACATTATCACAGTTCATTGGCCGGGCCTCATAAACCAATGCAGGAATTTCTTCATCTCTTGAGATTGCAAGTTCTACCAAAAGCCTTAGTGGTCCAACCGGTAATAAAACTGCAGCAACATCATACAATGCCATGGCAACCAGAAGCACCCACGTGGTCCATTCAGGTAACATGGTAAACCAATAAGCAACCAACATTCCAATAAGAACCAAGTATCCTTGTGTCACAACAATTGCCATTTTAGACATAAAGACAGCCAATACACCAACAACAGCAAAATTAAACAAAACCAGAAAAAATGTTATGCAATCAATAGGGATACTAAAATCTTCAATCAAGAATAGTGCAATTTCACCACCCAAGAATCCCAAAACAACAAAAGAAGAGAAACCCATATACAGTTTTAAGAACTTGGTGCATCTAAGATAGAAGAGAAGAACCAAAACAAACGTTACAACGGTGACAACAGCTACAAATGCCAGGGAGTTCAAAAGGGCACCTACAAATTTGTCCCAGGAAGAGTCTGAGCTGGTTTCACTGTATGCCACAGTGGCTACACTGGAGATTGATGCTGAAGAAGAATTGGTATTAAGGATTGAGACCAACAGGACTACCAAAAACATACAGATTGATACTGGAACGATGATTCTAACAATTTCTTCTCCCAGAAAGTCGATAACGCTTATGCGTCTTTGGTTTTGGGCCATTGGAGAGTTCAAAGATCGAAAAGATTCAAGCTTTCTGGGAGTCAGCGAGTGCTCTGGCTGATGTGTGCCAGCCTTTTAGCATTTCAATGATTGAATTTTCCCAGGTTTTTGGTTCCCTGATCGATGGGTGGTGCCAACAGCCACGTCCGTGCCCACGCGGGCCCAATACGGTCATAGGGAAATAATACAGGAAAACTTGGTTGAAATCTCTAAATTAAAAATATTTATAGAAATTTTAAATATTAAAATTATTTTTAAAAAATTAGAGATTTAAAATTTTAATTTAAGATTCTAAATCATAATTTTTTGTGTGCAAATTAAATTTTTAATTCTTACTTTTTAGAAAAAATTTAGAATTTTTTAATATAAATATTTTTAATTTAAAATCTTTATTTATATATATATATAAAAACAAACTTTTGAAGCTTTTTACCGTCCTCTTTACTGTTCACAAATCGGAAAGTCACAATTTCATCTGAGGCTCCATGCCTTTTTCTTTTTTGATTTTTAAAAAAAATTCCTTCCAGCTTTTCTTGGTCTTGAGTATGACTTTTTTTAAAATTTGATGTAATGAGAATACATTTATAAAATGAGTGAAAAAAAGTGATTTTAAAAATAGAAATAACCTTTGTGCTTCTAATTTTAAAAAATAATAAAAAAGTGTTGAATAATAATAAAAAGAATATAATAGACATTATATGTAAATTATGTAAAAAGATTCTGTTCACCGGGAGTGAACCAAACAAGCTGTCAAGTGCATTTTACTTTTTATGTTTGTTTTTTCATCTTTTTCAATGAACAATGTTTTGTGCAAGTATATATTGATATACCCTAATTAAATTTGAATATAATTGCTATGCTAATTTTTATATTTAATATTTAAATCTTTAATATTACTGAAGTTTTTATTAATTTGGATCCATTTTGTTCTCTCTTCTATTTTGTGGGAGAGAAAAAGACACAATGGCTATAAGATCCACACAGGTGAATCTTGTTGAGTCTTGCTCATTATGTCTTTCTTTTCCAGGTGTTCAGATCCTCGGTACCTATAAGTATAGCAGCACATGGAGCTGTTATTGAAACGATGCCACTTGCAAAAGCTCGAGCAAATCTAGGCCATTCGCTTCGTGCAATCCAAGCTGTCTAATGTAATCGTCCAAAACACACCATTTTGGCCTCCTTTATTAGCTCCCATATGTAGCATTTCGACCATCTTCATCCCTGTCCTCTGTCCCTATTACAAGATCACATGAACTTGCATCATGTTATCAAATGAACCTACATCATAGATCAATCAGAAAGAGGAAATATAAATTCAATCCCTTGAAACCCTTTTGCTCTTCTCTTCTTCTTCTTCTCCTCCTTTACAGTTGAAACTAGTGTTGTCTAATTCGTTCATTATGCCTGCGAACTCCATATCCATTAGTTCGTACTAGAACCGAGTTCGTTCACAAACTATACAGGAGCTCCAAATACATTAGTTCGGTGAAAAAGGAAGAAGGACTGAGGGAGTATTCAAAAATCAAAATCTTTTGAACTCAGCCAAGAAATTGAAGAAGAAGAAGAGGCAATCCAAAATACCATACAAAATCAAGCCTGTAACAACAACAACAACAACAAAGTCTTTTCCCACTAAGTGGGGTCGGCTACATGGATTAATCGACGCCATAAACCTCTATCATAAATCATATTTTTAAACAAATCATTTAAATTTAAATCTCTCTTAATAATTTCTCCTATAGTTTTTCTTGATCTTCCTCAACCTCTAACTATTGGACTAGTCTCCATCTCATCTACTCTCCTAACTGGGACTTCTATAGGTCTTCTCCCCACATGATCAAACCATTTAAGTCTCGATTCTACAATCTTTTTTACAATAGGTGCGACTTTCACCTTCTCTCTAATGCATTCATTTCTAATCATATCTCGTCTAGTGTGTCCACTCATCCACCGCAACATTCTCATCTCCGCAACATTAAAGTTATTTTCTTATTGACTTTTTGTTGCCCAACACTCAGTTCTATACAAAATTGCAGGTCTTATAACTGTGCAGTAGAATTTACCCTTAAGTTTGAGTGGTACTCTTCTATCATAAATAACACCCTAAGCACTCCTCCATTTCATCCACCCCACTTGAATCCTATGCTTTACATCTTCTTCTATTCCTCCGTTATGTTGTATGATGGATCCAAGATACTTAAATTGTGTGACTTGTGGTAGGATATGTTCTCCAATTTTTACTTCTACGCTAGAAGTGGTGTGCCTCTTACTAAACTTACACTTCATATACTCTGTTTTACTTCTACTTAAACGAAATCCATGAACCTCCAAAGTTAGTCTCCACCTCTCCAACTTCTCACTTATTTCCTCTCTCGATTCTCCAATTAGGACAATATCATCTGCAAAAAGCATGCACTGTGGCACCGACTCTTGGATATGTTCAGTAAGTACATCCAAAACTAAAGTAAAAAGATAAGGGCTCAGAGTTGACCCTTGATGTAGACCAATAGTTATCGAAAAATCTTTCGTAAGTCCACCTTTTGTTACTACGCTAGTTGTAACCTTATCATACATGTCTTGGATTACTCGAATATAAGCTATACGAACTCTTTTTTTCTCCAAAGCCTTCCATAGAACTTCTCTTGGCACTCTATCATATGTTTCTTCTAAATCAATAAACACCATATGTAAATCTCTTTAATTCTCCCTATATTTCTCCATTAATCTTCGCAACAAGTATATTGCTTCCATAGTTGACCTTCCTGGCATAAAACCAAATTGATTCTCTATAACTTTGCTCTCTTTTCTTAACCTTCGCTCAATTACTCTTTCCCATAATTTCATAGTGTGGCTCATGAGTTTAATTCCTCTATAATTTGCACAATTTTAAATGTCCCCTTTACTCTTATAAATAGGAATTAAAGTATTTTTCCTCCACTCGTCTGGCATCCTCTTAGATCTCATAATTTCATTAAATAACTTTGTAAGCTAACTTATACCTTTCATTCCCAAACCCTTTCATACTTCAATGGGTATATTATCCGGTCTAACTGCTCTGCCATTCTCTATTCGCTTTAATGCTTCTTTTACCTCTACCTCACAAATCCTACGATAAAAAGTATAATTTCGATCCTTTTCTTTAGTGTCTAGCCTATCCCATTACAATAAAATCTCGTGCCCTTCATTAAAAAGCCTATGAAAATAATCCTTCTATCGTTCTCTGATATCTCGTTCCGTAACCAACACTTTCCCTTTTTCATCCTTAATACATTTCACTTGATCCATATCTCTTGTCTTTCTTTCCCTACTTTTTGCTAACTTGTAAATACTTATTTCTCCAACTTTAGTACCGAAAGATTGGTATAACCTATCAAATGCCCTCGCTCTCACTTCGCTCACTGCCTTCTTAGTGTTTTTCTTAGCTACCTTATATTTTTTCCAATTTTTATTACTCTTACATAATGACCACATTTTATAACACTCTCTTTTAATTTTAACCTTATCTTGCACGCTTGCATCCCACCACCAAGATTCTTTATCCCTAGGTCCAAAACCTTTTGATTCACCTAATATTTCCTTTGCCACCTTTCTAATCTCTTCAGCCATTCCATTCCACATATCGTTAGCACTTCCTTGTATTTCCCAAAGTCCTTCCTCCACAATCCGTCTCTGTAAATTCTTTTTTTTATCCCCCTTTAGTTGCCACTACTTAGTCCTTAACACTCTATCTTCACCTTTGCTTTTACTCTCCTCTTAACTCTTACATCCATAACCAAAACTATATGCTAAGTAATTAAACTCTCTCCCTGTATAACTTTACAATCCATGTAAAATTTTCTGTCTGATTTCTTTATAAGAAAAAAATCAATTTGAGAACATATCCTTCCACTTTTGTACGTGATAAGATGTTCCTCACGCTTTCTAAAACAAGTGTTAGCTAATATAAAAACTTCAATTTACCTAAAGTGCAACCATTTCTACCTTTGTCATTGCATTTTTGCTTGGCTAGTGGGTTGGTTTGCAAAAGCAAGTTGCTTGTTCTTTTGATTTCATCTCGTTGTCTAGCGTCTTCACTAAAGGGAAAAAGGGATTTGTATTGCTCTCCCTCAAAAGAGGACCGATGAAGGATCTGGATCCCCACTCATCTTTTGAGGATGAGTATGTGCTTTTTTAATTTAGCGTTTTCAATTTGGACGGGTCAAATTTGATTTTTTATTTTTTAAAATTTTTAATTTAAATTATTATTATTTTAAAATATGATAGTTAAAAAATTATTTTTATTTTTATTTATTTTTTTAAAATTAATATAAAAATCAAAAATATCAAATCTAGACCATTCAAATTTAATTTTAATGATTTAGATTAAGATGAGTTGAGGATGAGTAAGGAAAGGATGAGTAGGGGATCTGAATTCCTTGTGCTTATGTTCGACTACAGTAGAAACCCCCGAATCTAACCTAGTCTTAAAACCATGTGTTTTGCTTATGATCTTGCGTTCCAACCCAGTCTAATTGATTTAAAATATATTATTTTAATATATAACATAATAGATAAAAGAAAAGTTAATATATAAGATAATTGATATTTCATATCTTTTATATTTTCTTTGAACTTTTTTAATTAAGATTTGAATTATGAATTTATGAGTTATGAATTTGAAGTATAAATTTGAAATTTTTTATTTTCATGTAATTATATTTAATAATTTTTTAAAATTATTTATCTATTAAATATATAAAAATATTATATAAATTAACTATTCATAGTTTTGTATTATACTACTTGTTAAATTAGCATACTAACTAAATATATCTCTTTGTACCATGAATTATATAAACTAACATATTTCGTACCCATACTCTTACCCCGTACCTTAACAAATTACGTATTAGGCAACACTGGTTGGAATCAGCAATATTATCCTATCTAATCCTTCCTTTTCTTCTTCTTCTTCTTCTTCTTCTTCTTCTTCTTCTTCTTCTCTTTGGGTGACAAAGTCAAAGACTATCTCCACTTTCCCCTGAGTAGTCATCATTGCACCTAAGCCCTTCAAATTTGGGTTTGATGGAAATTTCATAGCTTCTCCATGGCTGAGGAAAACACACTAGAATTGGTTTAGATGGGTGAAAGGGGGTCTTTAAAGAGCTATGGTTTAAGGTGTTGAAAGGGATGGTTTGGATTGAACGGATAGCTAGGATTCTCTATTAGTTGTAGGGGAACATAGCACACTATATGATGATGATGATGATGACTACTAGGATCCAAATGATGAAACGTGTAACAACCGGGAAAAGGGGAAAGGAAAAGAAAGTAGAAGACTGAAAATTTTCGAAATCCAGAATTCTTGCTAAGTCTTCTCGCAATAGCGAGAAATGGTCTCGCTGTAGCGAGAGTGCCTTCTCGCAATAGCGAACGTGATTCTAGCTATAGCGAGTGCTAGCATTCCATACAAAAACCAGGGGGCTACTTGTTGTAGCGTACGCCATAGCGAAAGTGGGATCTGAAACTAACGCGAGTTCACCATAGCGAAGGTCAAATCTCGCCATAGCGAATGGAACTGATACGAGCTCGCCGTAGCGAAGGTTACACCTCGCCATAGCGAAGCCAGATAACACGAGCTCGCTATAGCGAAGGTTAATTTTCGCCGTAGCGAGAGTCAGTCCGGAAGAGAGTAAAAGGCGAGAATTAGACACCTTTAAATGCTCCAACTCATTCTTTCTCTCATATTTGCCCTAGACTTCGACCCAAGGAGAGAAAAGAGGCGTGGAGAGTGAGAGAGACTAAGAGAAGGAGGGAGAGCAAGGGAAAGGTAAGCAAATTTCTCTCTTTTCTCCTTAGAATCTGATTTTCCTCTCTTTGCCCTCTCTTTCTACGGTTTTGGTTATGAGATTAGTGAGTTTCTGAGCATGGGTCAGAAGAGGGAAAGTGGAAAACACCCTTGAATCTCCTTTTTTTCTTTGAAAATGTTGTTTCCACTACTTTAAGAGCTTGAGAGAGAGGAAGAGTTGATGACATTCTAGAGAGAGAGAGAGAACCTCTAGGTTCTGGTATGTTAGGAGAGTTTGCTCCAAAGATTATATTCTAGAGAGTAATTCTATGTTCTTGATTGTGCCTAGGCTCAAGTGAAGCACCTCCATCAAGGTGTGAGTGTGAACCTAAGAATGGAGAAGAGAAAGTGAAAGGGAAGGCTTGTGTTGGCTTTGGCTTATAAGGTAGCTCTCTTCCCACTCTTTCTTGTTGCATTCTTGGATGTAATAGTCATTGTATGTTTATGTATATGCTTATTGTGTGGAATATGACATATGTTATTGCTTTGATGCATTGATGCCAATGTGCTTGTATGTTGGATTGTGAGAATTGCTCGGGTGAGGTAGTGCCAAAAGTCCCTTGAGATGGGTGAGGTAGAGCCGAAAGTCCCTTGAGATGGGTGAGATAAGGTCAAAAGTCTCATAACCGAGTGAGACCAAGTTAAAAGTCCCTAAATTCGGGTGAGGCAATCCAAAAGTCCCTAAACTTAGGTGAGGCTAGACCAAAAGTCCCTAGAGCCCATTTTTGGCATTGTTGTGATTTCCATAGCATGTACAACGTGTGTTGGATGTTTGAGAATGGCTAAATGCTTATTCACATGCTTTGACTTGTTATATGCCTTGATTGCTTACTTGATTGAGTGCATAAGCTACTGAGATTCCCTGAATCTCACCCCTTCCCCTCCCAACTTAACATGCTAGGTGGAGCTCAAGGAGAACCGAGTGCACACCAAGGAGCCTAGAAGCATGTGTAGCTAGATGTTAGCTTTGTTTTGACTATTTTGATGTAATTTTGATGTAAAGAGGTGCCAAAATAAATATGCACATTCTATTTTTAAGATGTACATGTTGTAGCAAGTGTAAAAGTATGAATATATGATGTACAAACTATGCATAGAGCCAAATCAATGGAAATGAGGGTTTTGCCCCTTTTGATGAATGAATGTGATAGTGTATATTTGGCCGTAGCATAGCGAGTTTGGATTGTATGTTGATTTGGACCATATGGACATGTTATATAGACTATTGTTATGCTTTTAAACTTATCCATGAGTGGCTAGAATATGTGAGAGGCTATTTGGACTCATTTTGGACCTTTTGGGTGCCAAAACTGGTAATTTTGTGAGCTCCGTCAAAGTATGACCGGATGAGCTCTTCTTGCCATGAAATTTAGCATACCTCTAGAGTTTGTAGAGAGCTTCTTAAGAAGCTAAAGTGGGTAATATTTGGAGGTCTATAGAATATTTGGTGAATTTTTGAAATTAGGAAATTTCCATGAATTGGTCATGGCACTGTGTAGCTGGTCAGAATTGAAAACTTTGTCATTGATGGACCAAATGGACTCCAAATGTCATGAAATTTTATACACATAAATTAGAAAATCACAGTGACCTATACCAGCTAGAATCACCTAAATCAGAGGTCTGTAGAGAGAGAATAAACCTTCTGAAGTTCTATATTATTATCAGGGAGCCACCTGACCTCCGTTACTATTCCATCGGTTTTCAGGGTGTAGGGGCTACTGAACTTATTTTTTTCCTCTAGTAGACATTTGTAGCATTCCAGATTGGTATGTTATGCCTAGATTAGATTTTTTTGAATTTAATTATGGATTTCCGAAGTTCATAACAGTAAACTATACTAGAAACAGAGACAGCCGGACCTTTGTCTAATTTTTGACGTCAAACATGATCCAAACGCTGAGATATGATTGGAAATTATTTTTAGTGTAAATTTAACACTTAAAGATTTCTAGAGAGCTAAATTTTACTAGATTTCCATTTTTCTATAATTAGTTATGATTTTCCAAAGTTAGAGCCAAAATATGACTTTTGGGCACAAGTGAGAAAAATGCATTTTTTTGTTTTTGGCTCCATACCCGTGGTTTATAGCTTGTTTTATGCTATGTATGAGTTGTATAAATAGAGTTTGAGTAGAGAATGTGAATGATGGGTTCACAGGACCTACGGGGCATATAATGAGTGTATGAAACCCCGTTTCATAGCATGAAAATGCCACGGATTGGTATTGATTCTTTGGGAATCATGTGGAACCGAGCCCAGAGAGAGGCTAGATAGCGGTAGTAGATTAAGGTGTTACAAAACGATGTCATTTCAATAGTAGCTCTGCATGCTGTTGTCCTCGTAGGTGTAGAGGATCTAAACGCCTCTTCTATAGAACAAGAGAGAGAATAAAAAGATATCCAAGTTACGTTTTTATTCTATTTTTACCACTTGACTTGTTTTGAACTACCCATTATACATTTTAAGACCTCATAGATATATGCATCTAAAATAATTTGTTCTATCCCAACAAGATCTTATCCTCTTTACCTAAAAAAAAATTGTTATGAAAATACTTATTTTTATTTTTGAAAATGCAATATTTATAATTTTCATTTTAATTGTTTTAGTTAAAAATAATCCCATATTTTGATAGCGGTTGTAAATGATATAAACTAATAAATAAGACCTTTTGAAAATTGATACTTATGTATATTTTTTTAAAAAAAATTATACATTTAGTTCTTATATTTTTCTTCGAGTTTTTAATTTGGCCCTTATAATTTTTTTTTTTTCAAGTTAGTCTTTACACTTTTCAAATTTTTAAACTCTGGTTCTTGGTATCCAAATCTACCATAATGACATTTATTTATTTTTACAAACTAGGCTAAAGAAGGCACAGTTGTCACTTAGCTAGAACTTACATAATGACATTTAAACAAGTCTAAGTTAAAAGCTTCTATGTGGGGCACAACACAAGTTCCTTTCCTTTATTGGTTGTTCTGGCTTATTCTAGCAAGGTGCAACATGATGTTGTCTAGGTTGAGTTGGTTATTTTGGATATTATCTTTAAAATCGGATATAAAGCTAGAAATAAAGGAAGGGTTGAAAGGGATTCGACACTAAAATGGTAAAAAAGGTGGAGGATGGACTTAAATACAAGGACTTGAGAGAAATATAGCATTTGGAAGCTGCAACATCATAAGCAGTAATGTTATACCCACTTGAATCACAAACCCATTTCAAAGAGCTTCTCTTTTAATAGCTAATACATATAATCATGAAAGCTAATCACAGTCCATCCATTTTCCAAATGGTTATATGAAAGTGATAGAGAGATGTACAGAGTATCTTGACATGCCCCTTCCAAGCTTTTGGTGGGTTTACCTCTATTTCCTCTATAAGAAGAGCTTCCCTTACTTTTCTGTAAATTACAATTGTTTCAATTCAAATCATAACCCAAAGGTTCATATATATATATATATATATATATATATATATATATATATATATATATATATATATATATCTCTTTAATATAGCCTTATATATCTCTTTAATATAGCCTTGTGCATAATAATACAAGATCTTCACCTTTAGATTTAAAACTCCATCATATCAATAACTCTTCTGCCTCTTCATCCTGAGCTACTTATCTTTTTTCTTAAATAGCTAATACATTTAGCTAATGTGTTCTCCATGGCTAAGAGTGAGCCTACCACCATTTCAACCTTATAAACAAGTAAGTAGAGCCCCTTCCTTTTCTCATTGTGTATGTAACATCTCAAAATTAATTAAGTGAAATTATGGAAATGAAGGATTTAACTTGGGAAAATAAGGAATTATCATGAGAATTAAGGAAATATGGAAAATAGAAATTTTCAAGAAAAATAATTATTTAGGCATTATTTAGGCAAATAATAACTATTTGGCAATTTTTGGAAAAAAAATAAATTTTATGGTTGAATTTAAATTTAATTAGGAGAAATTGATTAGTGGAGGTTTGAAAAATTAAATTAGAACTCAATAACTAATTTGATTATGTCAAAAATAATTTGTAAGAGTTCAAATTAAGTTATAAATAAAGACCTAGCTATTTTAGACTTAGTAGACTATGGCCTAGTATCCAGATATGAACATTATTGGATAAAAATGACCTTAGGTTAGCCACCCACTCACTAAATCCTGGGAAAGTGCTGCAAACTTTATTTCTACATGCTAAAATATTTTGGATGGCCATATTGAAGGAGAAAAATAAATAAGTGGAAGAAATGCTAAGGTTTGCTACTTCCAAGCCTTGATTTGCTCATTTGGAAGGAGATTCAGGCAAAATGAGTTTATGGAAATTGTTCTTCTTATCTTTCTCTTCATTTTGGTCAAATTAGTTTTTCATTTAGTAAATTTTCACCCAAAACATATGTCTAAAATTTGTGTTCTTTATGTTTTCTTGCATGATTTTTTAAGCTTAGGGTTAGATGAACTATTGGATAGGTGTTTCCTTTCATTTTGCAGTGTTAACATGCTTAAATTTCATCTTGTAAGCCATTTTTAGTATTAGCCATTCTATGTTTGAAAATGCAAGTATGGTGGTGAGCCATTGTCATTTCTTAGTGTTAAGAGCTCTAACTAGATCATTTAATATATTAGAAACTTGGGTAAGTGTTTTTTAAGCGATTCATGATGTTTTAGATGAATGGGTATATGACCCCTTTTTTGGATATTGGCTAAAAACTATTTTTGTCTTGTTTAGAACATCTAGGGTGCTCTTGGTACTTGTTGATAGCCTTTGAAGAGTTAGCATTTAAGTGAGGTAGCAAGGGGTTTTAAATTCTAGTATGTATTAATGCTAATTATATGTTGATGCACACATAATCTTTTATGATAAATGATTAATTTGTATACTTGTTGTTGTAAACCATGATCATGTCCTTATGCGAAAGTTGTAATCATGCTTCTACCTGTGCATTATGCCATGATCGTACTCTTTAGAATGTATTGAGTTGTGATCATGCTTAATAGGGAGTTTGTACTATGATTGTGCCCTTTCTCTTTATTTTTGGCCAATAGCATGTTGTATATTACTTGTAGTTAAACTTTTTTATTTAAGAATTTGCATAATTTTCTTTTTTTACTTTTCTTTATGTTAAGCATTATATTGATTAGATTATACATATAAATGGAATTTCTCTTAGTTATTGAGATTTATATCTTACCTTAATTATAGGCTAACATTTTTAGGTGAAGGTTCTTCTACTAAGGATGAAGAGAAGCTATTAGATGTCAATCCTTAGCTTGAGACTTTATGTGGGATTTTGCACTTGGACAAATTGGTTTAATTGTATAAGCTAATTTTTGCAAGCTTTGTATAGCATCATGTTGCATTCATATATTACCAAGTGTAAGTGTTTTGATATTTTGTAACTTAGGATTAGGCCTTAAATTATGTTTAACTTGATGACTTCACTTATAATTAAGTAATTATGACTTGCTATATTTGTATAAAGGATTATCTTATTAAATGATGAATTTGAATATGGTGCTTACTCTTGTTGTTAGCCTTGTTACTATCAAATGGTGAGTTACTGTCATGCATGGTGAATATTGATATTGATGCTTGTATAGTTGTGGTTTTAATTTGGATTATGGGTAGAAGCCTTAGAATTATGCCATTGGTTCCTTGGTTATGCAAAATATGAAATAGTTCATCCCTTTTGTGTTGCTATAGTTTACTTTGCTGTTATAAGTCCTTGTTAGGTGATTTTGGGCTATGGCATGGTCATATTTTGATTTTGAGGTTGTGTCAAAGTTATAAGTGTGTGGATAAGTTTAATTTGTCAATTTGAACTTGCTTAAAGTGGTTAGATGAATTTAGATGATATATGATGGATTTTAGGTTACTAATTGAAGCCATTCCCTTCCATTTGCTATCATATGGAAGTTCTAGTACTGTCATATTAACAATTTGGTTGTTTTGGTTAGCTTTCAATCCTTGAGCTATGTAAGATGATTGGATGGTGATTATAGGAATGTAAACCCTTTGAAAACCTTTCCTTTTAGCCATTGAAATATTCTAAGATTGATTTTAAGGAGGTAGCAATAAGTTTACTCATTTAAGTCTTTATGGTTGGTAGGTATTTGAGTCACAACTCGATTCTCTCAAGTCATAGCCAAAATGAGCCAGGAATGTTAGCAAATCATGCTATTACACAAGTATTCTAGCCATGATACAATTTGTGAATCCTAATGATAGTATAGCCTAGAGCAATCTCGATGCAGTGCAACCATTCTTAGCTATGACGAGAATCACGGCATTGAGGGATTTTTGGCCAAATCCCATGTTGAGTTGCATTAAGGGCATTCTAGATCACAAGAAGAAATGTAATTTTGGGTTTTAGGAGTTTCCAGAGGCTAATTAAGCCAAGACTCAGTCTTTTTAAGTCATAACTTGAATCCTGGCATCTATGTTTCACTTTTTAAAACTTGTTTTCTTTATGCTATTGATGAATAAGGATTAGTGGCTTAACATATACTTATTTTAATATTTCTAAAAGGTATTTGAGAGAGGTAACTAGGTTTAATAAGAATAATGTTGTCAAGTGAACATGAATTTTCTCATATGATTTTGTTAGTGTAATCTGTTGAAACAAGAGTTTAAAATTTCCTGTATTTTTGCATTATGGTGATTCCTTAACAAATTTTTATGCATAAATTATAACTAATTTAAAACCTAGTTATATTATTTAGCTTAATTAGGAGCTAGGAAAGTTACAGTGTAACCACCAAATCCCAAAATAATATTTTCAAACTTAAAAGACTAACAGGTTATTCTACCCTAGTGGTTTCTATAGCCACCTAGGTGATCTCTCGCACATATGCTTAAGTATTGGAAAATAAGAATTGGTAGGATGCTACGACTGATGAAATAAATGCCATGATTTGTGACCAAACCCTTTCACTTGTCCTTTATTCTTCCTTACAAAATGTGTTTGGTTGCAAGTGGGTTTTCCAAATTAAACAAAAAGTCAAATAGCTCTCTTGATCACTACAAAACTCGATTAATAGCTAAGTGCTTTCATTAATATCTTAAGGTTGACTTTACTTTAACTTTTAGTCTAATAATAAAACTTACTACTATTTGACTTATGTTAACATTTGTTGTGTATTACCTTTGTATCAATTAGATGTAAATAATGTCTTTTTACAAGGTACCCTTGAGGAAAAGATCTACATGCAACAACCACCAATTTTTGTTGATCAATGATATCCATCTTATATGGGCAAGCTCTATCAAGCCATTTATGGCCTTTGTCAAGTCTCGAGAGCCTGTATATTTGGCTTAAAAATTTTCTTACAAGTTATGGATTTATAAATTCATGGTTTGATACATCATTATTCATATTACATGGAAACCAATTTATTATTTATCTACTCATATATGTTGATGATATCATTCTTATTAGATTTTATAAAGCAGCTATCTTTAAGTAAATAATGCATTGGTAGCAAGATTTTCTCTTAAAGACTTGTCTCCATTAACAAATGTTTTGGGTGTGAAAGTGTGATGAATATCTATTGGTCTTGTTCTGTCTCAACAAAAATATATCATAGACCTGCTTTAACAATTTAGCATGCTGGATGCTATAGGTGTTCATACTCCAATTTTTGTGTCTACTGTGTTGAAACTTCATGATGGTATTCCTTCAATTAATCTTAAGTTATATAGATAACTTATTTATGCTTTCCAATATTTGTCTTTTACCTGACTTAATCTTGCTTTTGCTGTCAATAGACTTTCTCAATATATGCATTAGCCATTTACTCTCCATTGGCAATTTGCTAAAAGGGTGCTTTGCTATCTTAAGGCTACTTATTCTTATAGTACTAAGCTAAAACCATATATTCCTCTTGAGCTTGTTGCTTTTTCTAACTTTAACTAAGCTGGTCTAAACGATCATTCTTCTACAAGTGTACATGTTATTTTTTTAAATGGTTCCTTTATTAGTTGGTCTTCTAAGAAGCAAAAAACAATTGCTAGCTTTTCCATTAGGTCAAATACAAAGCTATTATTGAACTTAATTAGGTCATTCAATTACTACATGAGTTACATCTTTCCATTTCTAATTTTCCTCAAGCATGTTGCGATAATCTATGTACTACCATTTTAAGCCAAAATTCAATCTTCCATAGTTGTACGAAACATGTCATTATTGATTATCATTTTATTCATGAGCAAATGTGTGATAAATCTCTTATTGTTCATCATGTTCATTTTATTGATCAACTAACAAACTCATGGACAAAGGTGGTTTCAATATCGTTTATCATGATCATCGGCTTAAGATTGGCATTGTTGAATCCACACCTCTCTTATAAAGGCACAATGAGACAATGTAATTTATGACATACCATGATTTGTGCTTTTTGATTTCTTACATTCTTTTGTAATCTTTCCTTTTACATGTTTTCTGTCATTCCTTAATTTTTGCAATATCACTATTATGATCAAATATAATTATGCATGCAATTGTATGTGTTGAATAAGTAATATAAACTGAGTCAAGTATCATATTATAAAGATTTGATTGATGAAATGTACTAAGCACTAAAATTAACACCTTAACTTAAATTAGACTAATTATGATTAAGTGAAATAAAAACCAATTAAAACTATTGGAATTAACAAAAAATAAATGCGCAAACCAATCTAAGTAAATTCAATAAGCAAGAAGACCTAGGATTATTAATTCCTTTAGTATTCCTTAAAAATCCAATTACTTATTTTTTACTTGTTTTTAATAATATTAATTTTGCTAGCCTTAGACTCCTTGCTATAAACATCTTTTAAATTACTTACCAGTTTTTTATTTAGTCAATTTTTTAATTTTTCATGAAATTTCACTAACTATAAATTATGCACAAATTCTATTTTTGAATATGCAATATTAATCGGTAATATTCCTATCCTATTAACAAAACATTTAATTGGTCATCATAGATATCATGTACTTACATTATTCAATCTATGGCTCATTCCCAATTTCCATTTCCTAAGTTTATGCAAAAAATCCAAATCAATCTAACTAACAGCCAATTAATTAAAAGCAATATGATGAAGATTAAATAAATAAAATTGAATATTATTAATCTTAAGAAAAGAAAGTAATAGATTTTTAATCCCTGTTAGGGTTCATAACAATTTTAGAAATAAGAATTTAGCTAATAACCAACATGGAATCCAAAGTCAAATTCAAAATTAACAAGGAGTTTGGCATCAGAATTTTAAGGAAAAAAGAAGAAGTAGGTGGATTTGTGCTAGAATCTTTTTTCTCTGCAAAGTTCTAAAGAATCCTCACTCTTTAGTACTCTCATAGTTCTCTTTTGCACTTAAGAATAGTTTATAAAAGTTGTGCATCTCTAAAGCCTCAAAGCCCCTTTTAAAAGTTCCTAAATCCTGTAACAACCGGGAAAAAGAAAAGAAAAGGAAAAGAAAGAAAGTAGAAAGTTGGAAATTTTCGAAGTCCAGAAACTGTACTAAGTCTTCTCGCAATAGCAAGAAATGGTCTCGCTATCGCGAGAATGTCTTCTCACAATAGCGAACGAGGTTCTAGCTATAGCGAGTGCAGGCAGCAGTCCATACAAAAACCAGGGGGCAGCTCGCTGTAGCGTACGCCATAGCGAAAGTAAGGTCTGGAACTAACGCGAGTTCGCCATAGCAAAGGTCAAATCTCTCCATAGCGAAGGGAACTGATACGATCTCGCCGTAGCGAAGGTTACACCTCGCCATAACGAAACCAGATAACACGAGCTCGCTATAGCGAAAGTTAACTTTCGCCGTAGCGAGGGTCAGTCCGAAAGAGAGTAAAGAGCGAGAAAATGACTTCATTAAACGCCCAAACTCATTTCTTTTCTCATTTCTGCCCTAGACTTCAACCCAAAGAGAGAAAAGAGGCATGGAGAGTGAGAGAGACTAAGAGAAGGAGGAAGAGCAAGAGAAAGGTAAGCAAGTTTCTCCCATTTCTCCTTAGAATCTAGATCTCCTCTCTGATACAATATCAGTAGGCATGCCCATTGGAGAGCAACAAGTTCGAGAAACCCTCATCCATCAAGAACTTCAAAGAGCTCAAATGGCTCAAATTGTGCATTATGTCCAAAAATTTCAAAGAGCTCAAGATAATATCTATGTTGGACGTCGGCTTAAGTTTAGAGTCCAAGATCTATATCTGATCAATTCAAAATATGTTGAATTGGACTTTGGACATGAGATTTCCTTAAAGATGCAAAAGTGGAAGTCCAAGTGGAAGCCCAATATTCTAAGAAGGGCCATGGAGCAACTAAAGTCAATATCCAACATGTTGAAGGCCCAATGTAGTTATACACATACAAGAGGAGTGCTAAGGCCCAATTGGAGTTCAATTGCAAAAGATTAAGAATCATGTGACAACCATGTGATTTTTAATGAAGCATGAGCATCCCATATGACAACTTAAAGAAGATAATTAGTTTTGACTAGGATTCCTTTTGAATTTCGTTTTTTATTATTTTATTATTTTTTGAACTCGGTCAAAGAGCTTATCTTGGAGATCAAGTTAAAATTAGTATCCTAATCTAATTTCTTAATATTAGGCATCATTTAAAATATTTCTAATCAGATTTTAGAGTTTTACTTTAATCAGGACTCTAGAAATTTTGCCTATAAAAGGCTTCCTATTGTACTCTATTTTACACATGAATGAATGAATGAAATTGAGTATTATTCAATTATTTGTGAGGCTTTTGCTTCTTTGTGTTCTCTGAGAGTTCACGTGACTTATCAAAGGATTGGTCTTCCTTTGTGGCGTCTTGAGGCTAGGGTTCTAAGAGACAAGTTCTTTTAGGGTCTTTCCTTTGACCAATATTCTTGTTTTCTAGCCGGTCTCGGGCAAAGTGTCATCTTGTTGAAAGTTCCTAAGACAAGGTTCCTAGAGGGTCTCTCATCATTTGGTATCAGAAAGGGAAAACACAAAAATATACCTTGTACTAGCGACCAAAGCTCTGATACCAAATGATGAGAGACCCTCTAGGAACCTTGTCCTAGGAACCTTCAACAAGATGACACTTTGCCCGAGACCGGCTAAAAAACAAGAATATTGGTCAAAGGAAAGACCCTAAAAGAACTTGTCTCTTAAAACCCTAGCCTCAAGATGCCACAAAGGAAGACCAATCCTTTGATAAGTCACGTGAACTCTCAGAGAACACAAAGAAGCAAAAGCCTCACAAATAATTGAATAATACTCAATTTCATTCATTCATTCATGTGTAAAATAGAGTACAATAGGAAGCCTTTTATAGGCAAAATTTCTAGAGTCCTAATTAAAGTAAAACTCTAAAATCTGATTAGAAATATTTTAAATGATGCCTAATATTAAGGAATTAGATTAGGATACTAATTTTAACTTGATCTCCAAGATAAGCTCTTTGACCGAGTTCAAAAAATAATAAAATAATAAAAAATGAAATTCAAAAGGAATCCTAGTCAAAACTAATTATCTTCTTTAAGTTGTCATATGGGATGCTCATGCTTCATTAAAAATCACATGGTTGTCACATGATTCTTAATCTTTTGCAATTGGACTCCAATTGGGCCTTAGCACTCCTCTTGTATGTGTATAACTACATTGGGCCTTCAACATGTTGGATATTGACTTTAGTTGCTCCATGGCCCTTCTTAGAATATTGGGCTTCCACTTGGACTTCCACTTTTGCATCTTTAAGGAAATCTCATGTCCAAAGTCCAATTCAACATATTTTGAATTGATCAAATATAGATCTTGGACTCTAAACTTAAGCCGACGTCCAACATAGATATTATCTTGAGCTCTTTGAAATTTTTGGACATAATGCACAATTTGAGCCATTTGAGCTCTTTGAAGTTCTTGATGGATGAGGGTTTCTCGAACTTGTTGCTCTCCAATGGGCATGCCTACTGATATTGTATCACTCTCTTTGCCCTCTCTTCTTACGGTTTTGTTTATGAAAATGGTTGGATTTTGGGCATGGGTCAGAAGAGGGAAAGTGGAAAATACCTTTGAATCTTTGTGTTTTCTTTGAAAATGTTGTTTCCACTACCATGGGAGCTTGAGAGAGAAAAAGAGTTGATGGCATTCTAGAGAGAGAGAGAGAGCTCTAGGTTCTGGTATGTTAGGAGAGTTTGAACTGAAGGATTACATTTTAAGAGAGTAATTGCATGCTTTTGTGGGTCTAGGCTCAAGAGAAACACCTCCATCAAGGTGTGATTGTGAACTTAAGAAGGGAGAAGAGGAATTGAAAGGAAAAGCTAGTGTTGACCCTGGCTGATAAGGTAGCTCTCTCTTCCCACTCTTTCTTGTTGCATTCTTGGATATGATAGTCATTGTATGTTTATGTATATGCTTATTGTATGGAATATGCCATATGCTATTGCTTTGATGCATTGATGCCAATATTCTTGTATGTTGAATTGTGAGAATTGCTCGGGTGAGGTAGTGCCGAAAGTCCCTTGAGATGGGTGAGGTAAAGCCGAGAGTCCCTTGAGATAGGTGAGACAAGGCCAAAAGTCTCAAACGAGTGAGGCCAAGTTAAAAGTCCTTAAACTCGGGTGAGGCTATCCAAAAGTCCCAAAACTCGAGTGAGGCTAGACCAAAAGTCCCTGGAGTCCATTTTTTGCATTGTTGTGATTTCCATAGCATGTACAATGTGTGTTGGATGATTAAGAATGGCTAAATGCTTATTCACATGCTTTGACTTGTTATATGCCTTGATTATTTACTTGATTGAGTGCATGAGCTACTAAGATTCCCTGAATCTCACCCCTTCCCCTCCCAACTTAATATGCTAGGTGGAGCTCAAGGAGAACCGAGCACACACCAAGGAGCCTAGAAGCATGCTTAGCTAGATGTTGGCTTTGTTTTGAATATTTTGGTTATTTTGATGTAAAGTGGTGCCACGATGAATATGCGCTCACTATTTTTGAGATGTAAAGGTTGTAACAAGTGTAAATGTATAAAAAGATGATGTATGAATTATGTTTATAGCTAAAGTAATGGAAATGGGGGTTTTGCCCCTTTTGTTGAATGTATGTGACAGTGTATATTTGGCCGTAGCATAGCGAGATTGGAATATATATTGATTTGGACCACATGGACTTGTTATATATCCTAGTTTTATGCTTTTAAACTTGTCCATGGGTGGCTAGAATGTGTGAGAGGCCTTTTGGACGTTTTGGGTGCCAAAATCGGTATTTTTGAGAGCTCCGTCAAAGTATGAAGAGCTCTTCTTACCATGAAATTTGGTGTGCCTTTAGAGTTTGTAGAGAGCTTCTTGGGAAGCTAAAGTGGGTAATATTCGGAGGTCTAGAGAATATTTGGTGAATTGTTGAATTTGGAAAAATTAAATGAATTGGTCATGTACTGTTCCTATAGGTCAGAAATGAAAACCATATCATACATAGACCAAATGGTGGCCAACTGTCATAAAATTTTATACACATAAACTAAAGAACTAAAGTGACCTGTACCAACTGGAATCACCTAAATCAGAGGTCTGTAGAGAGAGATTGAACTATTTGAAGTTCTATATTAGCATTAGGGAGCTCTCTTGACCCCCATTACTGCTCCATCGGTTTTTGGGGTGTGGGGGTTACTGAACTAATCTAGACTTATTTTTTTCCTCTAGTAGACATCTGTAGCTTTCTAAATTGGTATAGTGTGTCTAGATTGGATTTTGTTTGGATTTAATTATGTATTTCCGAAGTTCATGACAGTAACCTGGGCCAGAAACAGTGATAGTCGGACCTCTTTCCCATTTTCAATGTCAAATATGGTCCTAACGCTGAGATTTCGATTGGAAATTATTTTTAGTGTAAATTTAACACTTAGAGCTTTCCAGAAAGCTAAAGTTTACTAGATTCCTATTTTTCTAGAATTAGTTATGATTTTCCAAAGTTAGAGCCAAAATATGACTTTTGGGCACAAGTGAGAAAAATGCATTTTCTGGTTTTTGGCTCTATACCCGTGGCTTATGGCTTGTTTTATGCTATGTATGAGTTGTATAAGTGGAATTTGAGTAGAGAATGTGAATGATGGGTTCACAAGACCCACGGGACAAATAATGAGTGTAAGAAACCCCGTTTTATAGCATGAAAATGCCACGGATTGGTATTGGTTCTATGGAAATCATATGGAACCGAGCCCAGTGAGAGGCTAGATAGCGGTAGTAGATTAAGGTGTTACATTTTTGGTATCAGAGCAATGGGTCAGACACTTTTACTCAAGTTTAGGCTCTTGAATGATGAGATTGCTTGTGTTTGGTGTGAATGGTCATGGAAGTTGTAGCATCCTTATGCATATATGTTGTGATATTGTTGTGAACTGAGGATTGCTACTTCTTTTCAGACATGGTTGAGACTAGACGGGGCAGAGGTAGAGGCAGACCGCCCAGGGCTCAGAGAGTTGAGCCAGAGGTTCCTGTTGGGACTAAGGATCCTCTACGGGTCATCATGAAGAGACTTGATCGGTATGAGGCCATGATAGGCCAGCATCAGGAGATGCTGGAACAGCAGAGATATATTGCCCAGCAGCAGCATGATATGATCATGCATTTGCAAGACACCCTGGCTAGGCAAGAAGAAGCCAGAAGGGATGCCCCTGTACCTCAACCATCTACATCTAGCATTCCACCTGTACCTCCCCAGGAGCCTACTGCTCCTCAGACCCAGACGCCTATCCAGAAAGTGTTGAAGCAGTTTAGGCAAAATAATCCACCTTCATTTGACGGGGAGTTGGATGTGGATAAGGCGGAGGCTTGGGTGATGCAGCTTAAGAAGATATTCTTGGTGATGGATTGTACCACTGAGCAGAAAGCCCAGCTAGCTACCTTCATGCTAGAAAAGGAAGCTGATAGATGGTGGGATAGTGCGAAACCCCTGATGGAGACCAGGAATATACAGATAACTTGGGGGACTTTCTTGGTCGAGTTTTATGAGAAGTATGTCCCAAGTTCAGTGAGGAAAAAGAAAGAGATGGAGTTCATGGGCTTGAGACAGACGGATGAGATGACTGTGGATCAGTATGTGGCCAAGTTTATTGAGTTGTCTCGGTATTCCTCTTACCTCCAGAGGTATGATGATGAACCCTGGAGATGTGAGCAGTTTGAGACTGGTTTTGAGGCCCCTGATTAGCGACAGAGTCACCCCATAGCGGATCAGGAAGTTTAATACCCTTGTGGAGGTCAGTAGGCTGATTGAGACTAACTTGCGAGTTATTATGCCTACTGCGACTACGGCTAGTCAGAAGAGGGTTCCGGATTTGAAAAGGCCAAACCAGAAGAGGGTTCTAGTTTGACCCCTAGTACTAAGAGGAGAGGCAAAGGGCCATGGAATAGAAAGCCACAGCGAGGTGTGCCACCCCTGCGGGGCCAGTCATCCTTCCAGCAGTCTCCGGTGACATGTTACAAGTATGAAAAGCCGGGGCACATTACTAGACACTGTCCTCAGATGGAGACAGCGCCTCCTCTTAGACCACAGACCTAGGGCCGAGTGTTCGCCCTTACTCAGCAGGAAGCCAACGCATCTCCCAGTTTGATCCGAGGTACGCTGTTAGTGAATGGCTTTCCTGTAATTGCTATGTGTTGATTCGGGTGCTAGTAACTCGTTTATATCTTATGATTGTGTGAGGAAATTGGGTCTGGTCATTAGTGTCTTGCCATTTGACTTGTCTGTCATTACACCCATTGGAGGCCACGTGGTTACTTCCCATACTTGCTTAAATGTCACTGTTCAATTTAACCATTGTCATACCACTATTGATTTGGTTTGTATGCCTTTCCATGAAATTGACTTGATTATTGGTATGAACTGGTTAGCTGCAAATAATGTCATACTTGATTGTGAACACCGAACCATTTTCTTACCTGCTTGTGGGACCATACCTAGGGTAGGAGCTGAGTTATCCTTTATGACTACTACCCAGGCTGAGAGATATTTAGAGTGTGGATGTCAAGGGTTTCTAGTCTTTTTCTCTATTCAGACTGAGGTAGAAGAAGGGATAGAGGAGATCCCAGTTGTCAGGGAATTCCTGGAGGTTTTCCCTAGAGAGTTTGATTTTAGTGGCCTACCCCCTGAGAGAGAATTAGAGTTCCCTATAGACATAGTGCCTGGTGCTGGACCGGTGTCCAAAGCTCCTTACAGGATGGCTCCCGTCGAGCATGCTGAGTTGAAAGAGCAGATAGAGGAATTGTTAGAGAAAGGATTTATTCGCCCTAGTATTTCACCTTGGGGTGCTCCGGTGTTATTTGTGAAAAAGAAAGATGGTAGCTTACGTTTGTGTATTGATTACAGAGAGTTGAATAAAGTTACCATCAAGAATAAATATTCTCTCCCTAGAATTGATGATCTGTTAGATCAGTTGGCTGGGGCATCTGTGTTTTCTAAGATAGATCTTAGATCTGGTTACCACCAGTTGAGAGTGAGAACTGAGGACGTCTCTAAGACGGCTTTCAGAATGAGATATGGACACTATGAGTTCCTTGTGATGCCATTCGGGTTGACGAATGCGCCTGCTGTGTTCATGGATTACATGAATAGGGTATTCAGACTGTATCTAGATCAGTTTGTGGTGGTCTTTATTGATGATATTTTAGTGTACTTTCGATCTTTTGAGGAGCACGAGAGGCATTTGAGACTTGTCCTAGACACGTTGAGAGAGAAAAGGTTGTATGCCAAACTTAGTAAATGTGAGTTTTGGCTGACCGAGGTGCGATTCTTAGGTCATGTGATCTCACGAGATGGGGTTGCGGTTGATCCCCATAAGGTTGCTGTGTTACAGTGGGATAGACCTAGAACGATCACCGAGGTTAGGAGTTTCCTAGGTTTGGCAGGGTATTATAGACGGTTTATTCAGGACTTTTCTCGGATGGCCTTACCACTGACGAAGCTAACTAGGAAAGATACACCTTTTGTGTGGGATGAGAGATGTGAGAAGAGTTTCTAGGAGTTGAAACTCTGTTTGACCACTGCCCCTGTACTGATTATCCCTTACCCTAGTGAACCATTAGTGGTTTATTGTGATGCTTTGGGTAAAGGGTTAGGATGTGTGTTGATGCAGCAGGGTAGAGTAGTGGCATATGCCTCGAGGCAGTTGAGGCCTCATGAGGAGAATTACCCCACACATGACCTGGAGTTAGCTGCTGTAATGTTTGCTCTTAAAGTTTGGAGACACTATCTGTATGGTGCGACCATAGAGATTTATAGTGACCACAAGAGTCTGAAATACCTGTTTGATCAGAAAGAACTCAATATGAGACAGAGGAGATGGATGGAATTCTTGAAAGATTATGATTATATGTTGAAATATCATCTGGGTAAGGCCAATGTGGTGGCGGATGCCCTGAGTAGAAAATCCATCCATGTAGCTCATATGATGATTAGGAAGCAGGAGCTCCTAAAGAAGTTCAGAGATTTGAACCTCTCTTATCAGGTGGTATCGGGTAGATTGTATCTGAGTGAAACCCGAGTTGAGAATATCTTGAGAACCCAGATCTTAGATGCCCAGAGAGAGGATAAGTTCCTGAAACGGATCAGGAATGAGATTACCTAAGGTAAGACCTCAGATTTCAAGTTTTCTGAGGATGGCATGATAGTATATCGAAATAGAATCTGTGTGCCTAGTCAGAATGAGTTGAGAGAAAGCATTCTAGAAGAGGCGCATAAGAGTAAGTATACTATCCACCCAGGTGCCACCAAGATGTATCAAGATTTGAAAAAGATTTTCTGGTGGCTAGGGATGAAGAGCCATGTGACGGATTATGTGGCTAGATGCCTAGTGTGTCAGAGGATAAAGATTGAACATCAGAAACCGGCTGGGTTGTTGCAACCTCTAGATATCCCTGAATGAAAGTGGGATAGTATAGCCATGGACTTTGTCATGGGGTTACCCAGGACATCCTCTGGACACGATGCTATTTGGGTAGTTGTGGATAGACTGACGAAATCTGCACACTTTTTAGCTATTAAGGCTACTCATACACTGGATAGACTAGCCCAGTTGTATATTGGAGAGATAGTGCGACTTCATGGAGTACCCAATAGCATAGTTTTGGATAGAGACCCCAGGTTTATATCGAACTTTTGGAGGTCATTGCAACATGCCTTAGGGACCAGGTTGCGGTTTAGTACTGCATATCACCCCCAGACAGATGGTCAGACTGAAAGGACCATCCAGACATTGGAAGATATATTGAAGGCATGTGTGCTAGAGATGAGGGGTAACTGGGATGCGTATTTACCGTTAGCAGAGTTTGCGTACAATAACAGTTACCATTCCAGTATCCAGATGGCCCCTTATGAGGCTTTGTATGGGAGGAAGTGCAGATCCCCTCTGTGTTGGGTTGAGCTAGGTGAAAGGAGTATGATAGGACCTGAGATTATGGACCAGACCACCCGACAAATAGAATTGATTAGAAAGAGGCTCCTCACGGCCCAGAGTAGACAGAAAAGCTATGCTGATAAGCGTAGGAGGCCGTTAGAGTTTGAGGTTGGAGACCATGTGTTCATTCGAATATCTCCAATGACGGGCGTAGGTCGGTCAATGAGGGTAAGGAAGCTCAGTCTTAGGTATATTGGTCTGTTTGAAATCCTTGAGAAAATTAGACCCGTGGCTTACCGAATAGCCTTACCTCCTAACCTAGCCCAAATCCACAGTATTTTTCATGTCTCCCAATTGAAAAAGTATTTACCAGACTCCTCACATGTCATAGAATATGAGCATGTGCAATTGCAGAAAGATCTTTCCTATGTAGTGAAACTGGAGAAAATTGTGGATGCTAAGCTGAAACAGCTGAGAAGCAAGAGTATTCCTCTGGTGAAAGTGATCTGGAGAGGTCTGACATCTGAGGAAGCAGCCTGGGAATTGGCGGATGAAATGAGGCAAAAATATCCAGAGTTATTTCCTTGAGGTAAGTCTTTAAATTTCGAGGACGAAATTTCTTTTAAGAGGGGTAGAAATGTAACAACTGGGAAAAAGAAAAGAAAAGGAAAAGAAAGAAAGTAGAAAGTTAGAAATTTTCGAAGTCCAGAAACTGTGCTAAGTCTTCTCGCAATAGCGAGAAATGGTCTCGCTATCGCGAGAATGTCTTCTCGCAATAGCGAACGAGGTTCTAGCTATAGCGAGTGCGGGCAGCAGTCCATACAAAAAACAGGGGGCAGCTCGCTGTAGCATACGCCATAGCAAAAGTAAGGTCTGGAACTAACGCGAGTTCGCCATAGCGAAGGTCAAATCTCGCCATAGCGAAGGGAACTGATACGATCTCGCCGTAGCGAAGGTTACACCTCGCCATAGCGAAGCCAGATAACACGAGCTCGCTATAGCGAAGGTTAATTTTCGTCGTAGCAAGGGTCAGTCCGGAAGAGAGTAAAGAGCAAGAAAATGACTTCATTAAACGCCCAAACTCATTTCTTCTCTCATTTCTGCCCTAAACTTCAACCCAAAGAGAGAAAAGAGGCATGGAGAGTGAGAGAGACTAAGAGAAGGAGGAAGAGCAAGAGAAAGGTAAGCAAGTTTCTCCCATTTCTCCTTAGAATCTGGATCTCCTCTCTTTGCCCTCTCTTCCTACGGTTTTGTTTGTAAAAATGGTTGGATTTTGGGCATGGGTCAGAAGAGGGAAAGTGGAAAACATCTTTGAATCTTTGTGTTCTCTTTGAAAATGTTGTTTCCACTACCATGGGAGCTTGAGAGAGAGAAAGAGTTGATGGTATTCTAGAGAGAGAGAGAGAGCTCTAGGATCTGGTATGTTAGGAGAGTTTGATCTGAAAGATTACATTCTAAGAGAGTAATTGCATGCTTTTGTGTGTCTAGGCTCAAGAGAAACACCTCCATCAAGGTGTGATTGTGAACTTAAGAAGGGAGACGAGGAATTGAAAGGAAAAGCTAGTGTTAACCCTGGCTGATAAGGTAGCTCTCTCTTCCCACTCTTTCTTGTTGCATTCTTAGATATGATAGTCATTGTATGTTTATGTATATGCTTATTGTGTGGAATATGCCATATGCTATTGCTTTGATGCATTGATGCCAATATGCTTGTATGTTGAATTATGAGAATTGCTCGGGTGAGGTAGTGCCGAAAGTCCCTTGAGATGGGTGAGGTAAAGCCGAGAGTCCCTTGAGATAGGTGAGACAAGGCCAAAAGTCTCAAACGAGTGAGGCCAAGTTAAAAGTCCTTAAACTCGGGTGAGGCTATCCAAAAGTCCCAAAACTCGGGTGAGGCTAGACCAAAAGTCCCTGGAGTCCATTTTTGGCATTGTTGTGATTTCCATAGCATGTACAATGTGTGTTGGATGATTAAGAATGGCTAAATGCTTATTCACATGCTTTGACTTGTTATATGCCTTGATTATTTACTTGATTGAGTGCATGAGCTACTAAGATTCCCTGAATCTCACCCCTTCCCCTCCCAACTTAATATGCTAGGTGGAGCTCAAGGAGAACCGAGCACACACCAAGGAGCCTAGAAGCATGCTTAGCTAGATGTTGGCTTTGTTTTGAATATTTTAGTTATTTTGATGTAAAGTGGTGTCACGATGAATATGCGCCCACTATTTTTGAGATGTAAAGGTTGTAACAAGTGTAAATGTATGAAAAGATGATGTATGAACTATGTTTATAGCCAAAGTAATGGAAATGAAGGTTTTGCCCCTTTTATTGAATGTATGTGACAATGTATATTTGGCCGTAGCATAGCGAGATTGGAATGTATGTTGATTTGGACCATATGGACTAGTTATATATCCTAGTTTTATGCTTTTAAACTTGTCCATGAGTGGCTAGAATGTGTGAGAGGCCTTTTGGACCCATTTTGGACCTTTTGGGTGCCAAAATCGATATTTTTGAGAGCTCCATCAAAGTATGACCGGATGAGCTCCTCTTGCCATGATATTTGGCGTGCCTTTAGAGTTTATAGAGAGCTTCTTGGGAAGCTAAAGTGGGTAATATTCGGAGGTCTAGAGAATATTTGGTGAATTGTTGAATTTGGGAAAATTCAATGAATTGGTCATGTACTGTTCCTATAAGTCAGAAATGAAAACCATGTCATACATAGACCAAATGGTGGCCAACTGTCTTAAAATTTTATACACATAAACTGAGAACCAAAGTGACCTGTACCAACTGGAATCACCTAAATGGGAGGTCTGTAGAGAGAGATTGAACCGTCTAAAGTTCTGTATCAGTATTAGGGAGCTCTCCTGACCCCCATTATTGTTCTATAGGTTTTCGGGGTGTGGGGGCTACTGAACTAATCTAGACTTATTTTTCTCCTCTAGTAGACATCCGTAGCTTTCCAAATTGGTATAGTTTGCCTAGATTGGATTTTTGTGGATTTAATTATGTATTTCCGAAGTTCATGACAATAACCCGGGCCAGAAACAGTGACAGTCGGACCTCTTTCCCATTTTCAATGTCAAACATGGTCCAAACGCTGAGATTTCGATTGGAAATTATTTTTAGTGTAAATTTAACACTTAGAGCTTTCCAGAAAGCTAAAGTTTACTAGATTCTTATTTTTCTAGAATTAGTTATGATTTTCCAAAGTTAGAGCCAAAATATGACTTTTGGGCACAAGTGAGAAAAATGTATTTTCTGGTTTTTGGCTCTATACCCGTGGCTTATGGCTTGTTTTATGCTATGTATGAGTTGTATAAGTGGAATGTGAGTAGAGAATGTGAATGATGAGTTCACAAGACCCGCATGGCAGATAATGAGTGTAAGAAACCCCGTTTCATAGCATGAAAATGCCACAGATTGGTATTGGTTCTTTGGAAATCATATGGAACCGAGCCCAGTGAGAGGCTAGATAACGGTAGTAGATTAAGGTGTTACAAATCCTAATCCTTATCAAACAGATTTTTTCATAGGTCTCAACTTGGCAATGTAGCTAAAACTAAATCTGATCCTTTCTTTTGTATTTAATCTCTACAAAATATTTAAAACCAAATTAATTTCTAATTTATGCAATTATCAATAAAAACTTGTCATTTAAGATACCCAAAATTTTCAAAATAAGTAAAGCACACTCTTAATAAAAACTTGCATAAAATCAATTAATTTTCTTCTCAAATTAAATTATTTATTTAACAAATTCATTACAAAATATGCAAAATATTTTGAAATAATGAGAGTTAAGATACCTTTAAACTTAAACTTTTACTCATCCCTAAATAAAATGACTTAAAACATTGGAAAGTTGAGCGACCCACGAGTAAAGTTAATAGTATGTTTGTTGATATCTTCAAGGATTATTTCATGTTAGCATAATCAATAATAAGAATACGCAATTTATACCAATCACAAAGTTTAATAAGGTAATGTAGGCTTTTCCAATGTTTTAAAGTATATGTGTGTGTGTGTGTGTGTTTTTTTTTTTTTTTTAGTTTAGCCAAATGGTCATTATCATGCTAGTGTCAAAATCAATTTTATACACCTTAAGGTGTATATATGCAACTTAAAATATAGGTATATGCCTCTTTTCCTACCCTCTTTGTATTAATGTAAACATTACACAATCCCTTAATCAATTGGTCTTTAAAGCATGTAATATGGCCTAGGGTTATAGCTAATCAAGAATGGTATAAGAGAATGCAAAAATCTCATAAAAAAAAAATATATAACACATATGCACAAGGGAAACAATCTTCTCCAAATTTTTTCACTTTTTTTTTTTAGAATTAATTTCCTTTAGACTTAGATATTTTTTTATCTAAATCTTATTTTCTTTTCTTTCTTTTCATCATTTTTTTCTTGGTTCTATATCACCCTTTTTCACACACCATATCAGCACCTAGGCAAAACAAAATTTACTTTTAATTGCTATTTATACCACATATTAACAATTCATCCTACCTTATTTGACCATCAACCATTCCTTCCCAAACACATCAATAATGTGCAAAAAGGAAGTTGTCTTGAGGAAAAGGTTTGTCTCTAGTTTTTCTGGTTAATATTGAGTAAGGTAAATGTAGGTGAAAACAAACAATAAAAATATGCACTAATTTGAAAAAAACAAACTTTAAAGCTCAAGAAGAGTGCAATAAATAGCAATTATATAGATTAAGTGCAAAAGGCTTGATCGCATAAAAAAATGCCAAAATCATGTCTTAGAATTATGCGACACTTGAAATTTTGCCTTAAGAGATTATGAAACAAGTTTTAAAGTCTTAAAGTTAAGATAACCTATACAAATTGATTTACATAAAATTTTCTATTAACATATGCAATTTAATTATGCCTAGCTATTAAGTGCACAAGATAAGTTTCAAAAATTTGGAAAATTCAACATTATAGCTTTGAACTAAGAACAAATATAACTTGTCATCAACTTCCTACTAAAAATACTATGATGGCAATATTTTCTAGAGTCTAGACATGAAACTGAGTAAACACTTAGGTAGTTAGCTCAAACATCTTTTAAAATAAATCAAATAAAGTAAAAGCTTATGAAAAAAAAGTTATTTTGTAGCCTATTAATATAAAAAATTCCCCCTAAAGACGTAGAATAAATATTGCCCCCAATGTTTCCAAAAATAAAAGAAAAAATGAAAAAGAAAGACTCTCTATTCTATTATTTGCAAAATTAGTAGAGCAATTGAAGTGTATTTGGAGCTCTTCATATTCTTTCTTATTTGCACAAACAAGACAAAAGAAGACACCTAATTATATCCACTTGGGTTGCCTCATAAAAAACACTAAGTTAATAGTCCTCAACTCAACTTCTTGTTAGTCTCAATTAAGGTCCTTTAAATCCATGGTAGACTTTTGATAGTCTACCTCTCTTCCCTAATAGTACTTAAACCTCTAACTATTAACTTTGAATTTCTTGTCAAAAGTAGTCTCCATAGTCTTAATTGCTCTGAGAAGGGATATTTGACCACAATTAAAGATCCAGACCATTTGAACTTTAGCTTCCTAAGAAAGAGTTTAAATTTAAAATTATATAGTAATACTATTGGCTCTAGCTCAAACTATCTATGAAGGATTTTCTTGTCATGTCATCTTTTTGTTTTGTCCTTGTACAACTAAGCACTTTTATAAGCACAAGTTTTGAACTCTTTAAGCTCTTTTTGCAATTTTTCTTAAATGGAGTTTCCAAAATTTGTAAACATCCTATAAAATCATATTTTTTTCTCTTTTCTTCAATGCTTACACCCACTTTTTTTGGAGGCTCCTCACTTTTCATCACATAAATGACTAAAGGATTCAATGATTGTTTCATTTTGTGATTTTCCTTAACCACGTTTAATGGAACTTTTGAAAATTGTAAACAACATATAAAGTCTTTTAATTCCTTCTTTTCCTCAGTATCCTTCAATTGCACTAGTAAAAGATCTAATGGTGTATTCATTTCACTTTTTTCTGCATTAAACTATTCATCATATTAACCATACAACATTCATTATGCTTATTAGTAATTTTCATCCTTTGAAAAGCGTTGAAAGTTACTTCTTTCTCTTTAACCCGCTTGGTCAACTTACTTTTTTTTTAACATTAATCAAAATTCTACCAATGGCCAAAAATGGTCTTCCCAGAATAATGGGAACTTGCTTATTTTTCTTATAATCCATTACAATAAAATTAGCAAGCAATATTAATTTATCAACTTTAACCAAAACATCTTCAATCACACCATTTGGATAAGCAAAAGTTTTATTAGCAAGTTGTAACGTTATAGTAGTAGGTTTAGTTTCTCCTAATCCTAACTTTTTAAACATAGATAAGAGTATAAAGTTAACATTAATACTTAAATCACATAATGCATTGCCAACAAAATGCTCACTTATATGATATGAGATATTGAAGTGCCCTTAATCTTGTAACTTTGGAGGTAATTTGGTCTTCATAATAACATTACACTCTTTTGTTTAAAGCAAAATTCTTAAATTCAATAAACCTTTTCTTCTTTAACAATACTTCCTTTATGAACTTGTCGTAACTTGGCATTTGTTCAAGTGCCTTAGCAAAAGGAATGTTGATATGTAATTACTTGAACATTTCTAAAATTTTCATCCGTATTTGACTTTCTAAACCTTTGAGGAAAGGGTAATGATGGAACAAACTTATTTTGAGTTTTCTTTTGAACTTTCTCTTCTTTTTTATCCTTCTTCTCACTTTCCACCTTTTGATCATTTTGTGCTATAAGTGAGGTAGGAGCATCCAATGATTCCCTTCCACTTTTCAATGATATTACTTTGCATTCTTCTTAGCCTTCTCTTATAGGATGGGACATTGTGTCACTTAAGAGATGTCTTTGTCATCTAGTATTCATGGATGAAGCTAACTGACCAATCTGGTCTCTAAATTTCTAAGAGTTACATCATTTTTAACCATGTATTACATGAACATATCCTTTATATTCAATTTCTTTTCTTAGACTGGAAGCCTTAACTATTGTTGAAAGCCAAGTGGCTGATATGGCCTTACGCCAGGTGATGAAGTAGATGCTTGATTTTGACTCTAGTAAAAGTTTAGGTGTTTCCTCTATTCTAGATTATACGTCTTAAAGTGAGGGTTATTCAAATTTTGGTTGAATTTACCCCTATATTGTATTGTTTCAAAAAATGATAGATATTATTTAATAAGGTGGCTCTCCCCATAATGCTCATAAATGATGATAAAAGTCTAGAATGATTTCAAATAAGAAGCTAAGCCTCAATGCATCTCCGAATTATTAAACCTCTTACTTAGTAAAGCTACCTAGGCAATGCAATCAAAGCATCCATTTGATGGACACTTGTTGTAACAACCGGGAAAAAGAAAAGAAAAGGGAAAAGAAAGAAAGTGAAATCTGGAAATTTTCGGAATCCAAAATTTCTGCCAAGTCCTCTCGCAATAGCGAGAAACGGTCTCGCTAAAGCGAGAAAGCTAATTCGCAATAGCAAAGGCGATTTTAGCTATAGCGAGTGCTGGCAGCAGCCCATACAAAAACCAGGGAGTTGCCCGCTGTAGCGTACGCCATAGCGAGAGTGAGGTCTGGAACTAACGCAATTTCGCCATAGCGAGTGGTAAATCTCGCCATAGCGAAGGGAACTGACGCGATCTCGCCGTAGCGAAGGCTACACCTCGCCATAACGAAGCCAGATTACACGAGCTCGCTATAGCGAAGGTTAGTTTTCACCGTAGCGAGAGTCGGTCCGAAAGAGAGTAAATAGCGAGAATCAGACTTCATTAAACGCCCAAACTCATTTCTTCTCTCATATCTGCCCTAAGCTTCGACCCAAAGAGAGAAAAGAGGCGTGGAGAGTGTGAGAGATCAAGAGAAGAAGGAAGATCAAGGGAAAGGTAAGGTAACTTCTCCCATTTCTCTTTAGAACTCTGATCCCCTCCCTTTACCCTCTCTTTCTATGATTTTATTTGTGAAAATGGACGGATTTTGGGCATGGGTCAGAAGAGGGAAAGTGGAAAACTCTTTTGAATCCTTGAGTTCTCTTTGAAAATGAGGTTTTCCACTACCATGGGAGTTTGAGAGAGAGAAAGGGGTAATGGCATTCTAGAGAGAGAACCCTAGGTTTGTGTGTGATAGAGGGTTGCTCTAAATTAAATTACAAGAGAGTAATTGCATGCTTTTGGTGTGTCTAGGCTCAAGTGAAACATTTACATCAAGGTGTGATTGTAGACCTAAGGAGGGAAAGGAGAAATTGAAAGGAAAAGCTAGTGTTGGCTTTGGCTCCAAAGGTAGCTCTCTTTCACTCTTTCTTGTTGCATTCTTGGGTATGATAGTCATTGTATGATATGTATATGTTGAATGTGTGAAATATGCCATATGCTATTGTTTTGATGCATTGAATGTCAATATGCTTGTGTGATGAGTTGTGAGAATTGCTCGGGTGCGGTAGTGCCGAAAGTCCCTTGAGATGGGTGAGGTGAAGCCGAAAGTCCCTTGAGATAGGTGAGACAAGGCCAAAAGTCTCAAACGAGTGAGGCCAAGTCAAAAGTCCTTAAACTCGGGTGAGGCCATCCAAAAGTCCCTAGACTCGGGTGAGGCTAGACCAAAAGTCCCTGGAGCGCGTTTTTGGCATTGTTGTGAATTCCATAGCATGTACATTATGTGTTGGATGTTTGAGAATAGCTAAATGCTTACTCACATGCTTTGACTTGTTATATGCCTTGATTACTTGCTGGATTGAGTGCCTGAGCTACTGAGATTCCTCGAATCTCACCCCTTTCCCCTCCCAACTAATATGCTAGGTGGAGCTCAAGGAGAACCGAGCACACACCAAGGAGCCTAGGAGCATGCGTAGTTAGTTTTGAGTTTATGTTTTGATATTTTGATGTATATATGATGTAAAGTGGTGCCAAATGAAGATGTGCCCACTATTTTTGAGATGTAAAGTTTGTAACACGTGTAGAAATATGAAAGGATGATGTATGAACTCTGTTATTAGCCAAAGTAATGGAAATGTGGGTTTTTACCCCTTTGATGCATGGATGTAGTAGTGTATTTTTGGCCGTAGCATAGTGAAAACAGAATGTATGATGATTTGGATCATATGGACATGTTAGATATACTAGTCTTATGCTTTTAAACTTGTCCATGTGGAGTGAAAATGTGTGAGAGGCTATCTAGACCCGTTTTGGACCTTTGGGGTGCCAAAACTGGTATTTTTGTGAGCTCTATCAAAATATGACCGGATGAGCTCCGTTTGCCATGAAATTTGGCGTGCCTCTAGCGTTTGTAGAAAGCTTCTTGAGAAGCTAAAGTGGGTAATATTCAGAGTATTATAGAATATTTGGGGAATTATTGAATTTGGGAGAATTTAGTGGATTGGTCATGTACTATTCATCTAAACCAGAAAATGAAATCTGTAGCACTTTTAGACCAAATGGATTCCAAATGTGGTGAAATTTTATACACATAAACTAGAAAACCAAAGTGACTTGTAGGAACTAGAATCACCCAAATCGGAGGTCTGTAGAGAGAGATTGAACCGACTGAAGTTCTGTATCAGCATCAGTGAGCTTATCTGACCCCCATCACTGTTCCATCGGTTTTCAGGGTGCAGGAGCTACTGAACTGATCTGGACTTATTTTTCTCCTCTATTAGACATCCGTATCTTTCCGAATTGGTATAATGCGCCCAGATTGGATTTTTGTGGATTTAGTTATGAATTTTCGAAAGTCATGACAGAAAGCTACACCAGAAACAGTGACAGCTGGACCTTCCTCCCATTTTTGATGTCAAACTTGGTCCAAACGATGTGTTTGTGGTTGGGAATGATTTTTAGTGTAAATTTGACACTTAGAGCTTTCCAGAAAGCTAAAGTTTGCTGCATTCCCATTTTTTTACAATTTCTTATGATTTTCCAAACTTAGAGCCAAAATATGACTTTTGGGCCCAAGTGAGAAAATGTAATTTTTATGGTTTTCGGCTCTATACCCGTGGCCTATGGTTTGTTTCATGCTATGTATGAGTCGTATATATGGAGTATGAGTTGAGAAGTTGAATGATGGGTTCACAGGACCCACGGGGTGAAAGATGAGTATATGAAACCCCGGTTCATAGCGTGTAAATGCCACGGGAGAGTAGTGATCCTTTGAGAATCATATGGAACCGAGCCTATAGAGAGGCTAGGTAGCGGTAGTAGATTGAGGTGTCACATTTTTGGTATCAGAGCAATGGTTCAGGCACTTTTACTCAATGTTAGGCTCTTGAAGTATGTGAATTGTTATGTTTGGTGTGAATGGTCATGGAAGTTGTAGCATCCTTATGCATATGTGCTAGTGATAGTGTTGTGAACTGAGGATTGCTATTTCTTTCAGACATGGTTGAGACTAGACGGGGCAGGGGTAGAGGCAGAGGCAGAGGCAGACTGTCCAGAGCTCAGAGAGATGAGCCAGAGGTTCCTACTGAGACTAGGGTTCCTCTGCAGGCCATCATGGATAGACTAGACCGGTATGAGGCCATGATGGGCCAGCACCAAGAGATGCTGGAGCAACAGAGGTACATTACCCAGCAGCAGCATGATATGATCATGCATCTGCAAAACACCCTGACTAGGCAAGAAGAAGCCAGAAGGGATGCCCCTGGACTGCAATCATCTACATCCAGCATTCCACCTGTACCTCCCCAGGAGCCTGCTGCTCCACAGACCCAGACGCCTATCCAAAAAGTATTGAAGCAGTTTAGGCAGAACAATCCACCCTCGTTTGACGGGGAATTGGATGCGGATAAGGCGGAGGCTTGGGTGATGCAGCTTAAGAAGATCTTCTCAGTGATGGATTGTACCACTGAGCAAAAAGCCCAGTTAGCCACCTTCATGCTAGAGAAGGAAGCTGATAGATGGTGGGAGAGTGCGAAACCACTGATGGAGACCAAGAATATACAGATAAATTGGGAGACATTCTTGGTTGAATTTTATGAGAAGTATGTCCCAAGTTCAGTGAGGAAGAAGAAAGAGATGGAGTTCATGAGTTTGAGACAGACTGATGAGATGACTGTGGACCAGTATGTGGCCAAGTTTATAGAGCTGTCTCGGTATTCCTCTTACCTCCAGAGGTATGATGATGAACCCTGGAGATGTGAGCAGTTTGAGACTGGTTTGAGGCCCCTGATTAGCGATAGAGTCACTCCACAGCGGATCAGGAAGTTTAATACTCTTGTGGAGGTCAGTAGGGTGATTGAGACGAATCTGCAAGTTATCATGCCTACTGCGACTACGGCTAGTCAGAAGAGAGTTCCGGATTTGAAGAGGTTGAAACCAGAAGAGGGCTCTAGTTTGACCCCTAGTACCAAGAAAAGAGGCAAGGGGCCATGGAGTAGAAGGCCGCAGCGAGGTGTGCCACCTCCGCCGGGTCAGTCATCCTTCCAGCAGTCTCCGGTGACATGTTACAAGTGTGGGAAGCCGGGATACATTGCTAGACACTGTCCTCAGATGGAGACAGCGCCTCCTCCTAGACCACAGACCCAGGGCCGAGTGTTTGCCCTTACTCAGCAGGAAGCCAGCGCATCTCCCAGTTTGATCCGAGGTACGCTGTTAGTGAATGGCTTTCCTGTAATTGCTATGTTTGATTCGGGTGCTAGTCACTCGTTTATATCTTATGATTGTGTGAGGAAATTGGGTTTGGTCATTAGTGTCTTGCCATTTGACTTGTCTGTCATTACACCCACTGGAGGGCACGTGGTCACTTCCCATACTTGCTTGAATGTCACTGTCCAATTTAACCACTGTCATACCACTATTGATTTGGTTTGTATGCCTTTTCATGAAATTGACTTGATTATTGGTATGAACTGGTTAGCTGCAAATAATGCCATACTTGATTGTGAACACCGAACCATCTCCTTACCTGCTTGTGGGACCATACCTAGGGTAGGAGCAGAGTTATCCTTTATGACTACTGCCCAGGCTGAGAGATATTTAGAGTGTGGATGTCAAGGGTTTCTAGTCTTTTTCTCTATTCGGGCTGAGGTAGAAGAAGGGATAGAAGAGATCCTAGTTGTCAGGGAATTCCTGGAAGTTTTCCCTAGAGAGTTTGATTTTAGTGGCCTACCCCCTGAGAGAGAATTAGAGTTCCCTATAGACATAGTGCCTGGTGCTGGACCGGTGTCCAAAGCTCCTTACAGGATGGCTCCCGTCGAGCTTGCTGAGTTGAAAGCGCAGGTAGAGGAATTGTTAGAGAAAGGGTTTATCCGCCCTAGTGTTTCACCTTGGGGTGCTCCGGTGTTGTTTGTGAAAAAGAAAGATGGTAGCTTGCGGTTGTGTATAGATTACCGAGAGTTGAATAAAGTTACCATCAAGAATAAATATCCTCTCCCTAGAATTGATGATCTGTTAGATCAGTTGGCTGGGGCATCTGTGTTTTCTGAGATAGATCTTAGATCTGGTTACCACCAGTTAAGAGTGAGAACTGAGGACGTCTCTAAGACGGCTTTCAGAATGAGATATAGGCACTATGAGTTCCTTGTGATGCCATTCGGGTTGACGAATGCGCCTGCTGTGTTCATGGATTATATGAACAGGGTATTCAGACCGTATCTAGATCAGTTTGTGGTGGTCTTTATTGATGATATTTTAGTGTACTCCCGATCTTTTGAGGAGCACGAGAGGCATTTGAGACTAGTCCTAGACACCTTGAGAGAGAAAAGGTTGTATGCCAAACTGAGTAAATGTGAGTTTTGGCTGACCAAGGTGCGATTCTTAGGTCATGTGATCTCACGAGATGGGGTTGCGGTGGATCCCCATAAAGTTGAGGCTGTGTTACAGTGGAATAGACCTAGAACGATCACCGAAGTTAGGAGTTTCCTAGGTTTGGTAGGGTATTACAGACGATTTATTCAGGACTTTTCTCGAATGGCCTTACCACTGACGAGGCTAACCAGGAAAGATACACCGTTTGTGTGGGATGAGAGATGTGAGAAGAGTTTCCAGGAGTTGAAACTCTGTTTGACCACTTCCCCTGTGCTGATTATCCCTAACCCTAGTGAACCATTTGTGGTTTATTGTGATGCTTCGGGCAAAGGGTTAGGATGTGTGTTGATGCAGCAGGGTAGAGTAGTGGCATATGCCTCGAGGCAGTTGAGACCTCATGGGGAGAATTACCCCACACATGACCTGGAGTTAGCTGCCGTAGTATTTGCTCTTAAAATTTGGAGACACTATCTGTATGGTGCGACCATAGAAATCTATAGTGACCACAAGAGTCTGAAATACCTGTTTGATCAGAGAGAACTCAATATGAGACAGAGGAGATGGATGGAATTCTTGAAAGATTATGATTACGTGTTGAAATACCATCCGGGCAAGGCCAATGTGATGGCAGACGCCCTGAGTAGAAAATCCATCCATGTAGCCTATATGATGATTAGAGAGCAGGAGCTTCTAGAAAAGTTCAGAGATTTGAACCTCTCTTGTCAGGTGGTATCGGGTAGATTGTATCTGAGTGAAATCCAAATTGAGAATGTCTTGAGAACCCAGATCTTAGATGCCCAGAGAGAGGATGAGTTCCTGAAACGGATCAGGAATGAGATCACCCAAGGTATGACCTCAGATTTCAAGTTGTCTGAGGATGGTATGATAGTATACCGAGAGAGGATCTGTGTGCCTAGTCAGAATGAGTTGAGAGAAAGCATTCTAGAAGAGGCGCATAAGAGTAAGTATACTATCCACCCAGGTGCCACCAAGATGTATCAGGATGTGAAAAAGATTTTCTGGTGGCCAGGGATGAAAAGTGATGTAACAGAGTATGTGGCTAGATGCCTAGTGTGTCAGAGGGTAAAGATTGAACACCAGAAACCGGCTGGGTTGTTGCAACCTCTAGATATCCCTGAGTGGAAGTGGGATAGTATAGCCATGGATTTTGTCATGGGGTTACCCAGGACATCCTCTGGACACGATGCTATATAGGTAGTTGTGGATAGACTGACAAAGTCTGCACACTTTTTAGCTATTAAGGCTACTTATACACTGGATAGATTGGCCCAGTTGTATATCAGAGAGATAGTGCGACTTCATGGAGTACCCAATAGCATAGTTTCGGATAGAGACCCTAGGTTCACATCGAACTTTTGGAGGTCATTACAACATGCCTTAGGGACCAGATTGCGGTTTAATACTGCATATCACCCCCAGACAGATGGTCAGACTGAAAGGACCATCCAGACATTGGAAGATATGTTGAGGGCATGTGTGCTAGAGATGAAGGGGAACTGGGATGTGTATTTGCCGTTAGCAGAGTTTGCTTATAACAACAGTTACCATTCCAGTATCCAGATGGCCCCTTATGAGGCACTGTATGGGAGAAAGTGCAGATCCCCTCTGTGTTGGGTTGAGTTAGGTGATAAGAGTATAATAGGACCTGAGATTGTGGACCAGACCACCCGACAGGTAGAATTGATTAGAAAGAGGCTCCTCACGGTCCAGAGTAGACAGAAAAGCTATGCTGATAAGCGTAGGAGGCCGTTAGAGTTTGAGGTTGGAGACCATGTATTCATTCGAATATCTCCAATGACGGGAGTAGGTCGGTCAATGAGGGTAAGGAAGCTCAGTCCTAGGTATATTGGTCCGTTTGAAATCCTTGAGAAAATTGGACCCGTGGCTTACCGAATAGCCTTACCTCCTAACCTAGCCCAAATACACAGTGTTTTTCATGTCTCCCAGTTGAAAAAGTATTTACCAGATTCCTCACATGTCATAGAATATGAGCATGTGCAATTGCAAGAAGATCTTTCCTATGTAGTGAAACCGGAGAGAATTGTGGATGCTAAGCTTAAACAGCTGAGAAGCAAGAGCATTCCTCTGGTGAAAGTGATCTGGAGAGGTCTGACATCTGAGGAAGCAACCTGGGAATTGGCGGATGAGATGAGGCAGAAATATCCAGGATTATTCCCTTGAGGTAAGTTTTTAAATTTCGAGGACGAAATTTCTTTTAAGAGGGGAAGAAATGTAATAACCGGGAAAAAGAAAAGAAAAGGGAAAAGAAAGAAAGTGAAATCTGGAAATTTTCAGAATCCAGAATTTCTGCCAAGTCCTCTCGCAATAGCAAGAAACGGTCTCGCTAAAGCGAGAAAGCTAGTTCGCAATAGCGAAGGCGATTCTAGCTATAGCGAGTGCTGGCAGCAGCCCATACAAAAACCAGGGAGTTGCCCGCTGTAGCGTACGCCATAGCGAGAGTGAGGTCTGGAACTAACGCAATTTCGCCATAGCGAGTGGTAAATCTCGCCATAGCGAAGGGAACTGACGCGACCTCGCCGTAGCGAAGGCTACACCTCGCCATAGCGAAGCCAGATTACACGAGCTCGCTATAGCGAAGGTTAGTTTTCGCCATAGCGAGAGTCGGTCCGAAAGAGAGTAAATAGCGAGAATCAGACTTCATTAAATGCCCAAACTCATTTCTTCTCTCATATCTGCCCTAAGCTTCGACCCAAAGAGAGAAAAGAGGCGTGGAGAGTGTGAGAGATCAAGAGAAAGAGGAAGATCAAGGGAAAGGTAAGGTAACTTCTCCCATTTCTCTTTAGAACTCTGATCCCCTCCCTTTGCCCTCTCTTTCTGCGATTTTATTTGTGAAAATGGACGGATTTTGGGCATGGGTCAGAAGAGGAAAAGTGGAAAACTCTTTTGAATCCTTGAGTTCTCTTTGAAAATGAGGTTTTCCACTACCATGGGAGTTTGAGAGAGAGAAAGGGGTAATGGCATTCTAGAGAGAGAACCCTAGGTTTGTGTGTGATAGAGGGTCGCTCTAAATTAAATTACAAGAGAGTAATTGCATGCTTTTGGTGTGTCTAGGCTCAAGTGAAATATTTACATCAAGGTGTGATTGTGGACCTAAGGAGGGAAAGGAGAAATTGAAAGGAAAAGCTAGTGTTGGCTTTGGCTCCAAAGGTAGCTCTCTTTCACTCTTTCTTGTTGCATTCTTGGGTATGATAGTCATTGTATGATATGTATATGTTGAATGTGTGAAATATGCCATATGCTATTGTTTTGATGCATTGAATGTCAATATGCTTGTGTGATGAGTTGTGAGAATTGCTCGGGTGCGGTAGTGCCGAAAGTCCCTTGAGATGGGTGAGGTGAAGCCGAAAGTCCCTTGAGATAGGTGAGACAAGGCCAAAAGTCTCAAACGAGTGAGGCCAAGTCAAAAGTCCTTAAACTCGGGTGAGGCCATCCAAAAGTCCCTAGACTTGGGTGAGGCTAGACTAAAAGTCCCTGGAGCGCGTTTTTGGCATTGTTGTGAATTCCATAGCATGTACATTATGTGTTGGATGTTTGAGAATAGCTAAATGCTTACTCACATGCTTTGACTTGTTATATGCCTTGATTGCTTGCTGGATTGAGTGCCTGAGCTACTGAGATTCCTCGAATCTCACCCCTTTCCCCTCCCAACTAATATGCTAGGTGGAGCTCAAGGAGAACCGAGCACACACCAAGGAGCCTAGGAGCATGCGTAGTTAGTTTTGAGTTTATGTTTTGATATTTTGATGTATATATGATGTAAAGTGGTGCCAAATGAAGATGTGCCCACTATTTTTGAGATGTAAAGTTTGTAACACGTGTAGAAATATGAAAGGATGATGTATGAACTCTGTTATTAGCCAAAGTAATGGAAATGTGGGTTTTTACCCCTTTGATGCATGGATGTAGTAGTGTATTTTTGGCCGTAGCATAGTGAAAATAGAATGTATGATGATTTGGATCATATGGACATGTTAGATATACTAGTCTTATGCTTTTAAACTTGTCCATGTGGAGTGAAAATGTGTGAGAGGCTATCTAGACCCGTTTTGGACCTTTGGGGTGCCAAAACTGGTATTTTTGTGAGCTCTGTCAAAGTATGACCGGATGAGCTCCGTTTGCCATGAAATTTGGCGTGCCTCTAGAGTTTGTAGAAATCTTCTTAAGAAGCTAAAGTGGGTAATATTCGGAGTATTATAGAATATTTGGGGAATTGTTGAATTTGGGAGAATTTAGTGGATTGGTCATGTACTGTTCATCTAAACCAGAAAATGAAATCTGTGACACTTTTAGACCAAATGGATTCCAAATGTGGTGAAATTTTATACACATAAAATAGAAAACCAAAGTGACTTGTAGGAACTAGAATCACCCAAATCGGAGATCTGTAGAGAGAGATTGAATCGACTAAAGTTCTGTATCAGCATCAGTGAGCTTATCTGACCCCCATCACTGTTCCATCGGTTTTTGGGGTCCAGGAGCTACTGAACTGATCTGGACTTATTTGTTTCCTCTAGTAGACATCCGTATCTTTCCGAATTGGTATAATGCGCCTAGATTGGATTTTTTTGAATTTAGTTATGAATTTTCGAAAGTCATGACAGAAAGCTGCACCAGAAACAGTGACAGCTGGACCTTCCTCCCATTTTCGATGTCAAACTTAGTCCAAACAATGTGTTTGTGGTTGGAAATGATTTTTAGTGTAAATTTGACACTTAGAGCTTTCCAGAAAGCTAAAGTTTTCTGTATTCCCATTTTTCTACAATTTCTTATGATTTTCCAAACTTAGAGCCAAAATATGACTTTTGGGCCCAAGTGAGAAAATGTAATTTTTATGGTTTTCGGCTCTATACCCGTGGCCTATGGTTTGTTTCATGCTATGTATGAGTCGTATATATGGAGTATGAGTTGAGAAGTTGAATGATGGGTTCACAGGACCCACGGGGTGAAAGATGAGTATATGAAACCCTGGTTCATAGCGTATAATTGCCACGGGAGAGTAGTGATCCTTTGGGAATCATATGGAACCGAGCCTATAGAGAGGCTAGGTAGCGGTAGTAGATTGAGGTGTCACACTTGTAACTTTTTCTATAGAGTTCTTTCGAATTGTCACTTAAAAATGTTAGATGCCATACTCTCTAGCAACTTGTAAGCATCTTCCATATTCAAATTACACATTAGATTGTCAATAATTGTAAAATCAAGAATAATCTTTATTTGACTTAGAAGCTCATTGTAAAAGGTTTATGCTTGAATCTAAGTTAGGATCCAATGGTTTGGACATTTCTTTAATAGCTCTTTAAATCTTTCCCAAGCCTCATACAAATGCTTAAAATCATTTTACACAAATGAAATTATATCATTCTATAGTTGTGCTCTCTTGGCCTGAAGGGAATAGAGGGTAAAAAATTTCTGCGCCAACTCTTCCCATCTAGTAATGGATCTAAAAGGTAGATAACTAAACTAGCTTTTGGCTTTATCTCAAAGTGAAAAAAGAAAAGCCTAAATCTAATTGCATCATCACTAACTCCATTTTACTTAAAGGAATTGCACAACTCCAGAAAACTTATGACATAAGCATTTAGATCTTTCGATGATGAACCTCCAAATTGTGCTCCTACCATTTAAAGCAATTGAAGGATAATGGTTTCATCTCAAAATTATTTGCTTTGATTGTCAGCCTTCGAATACTAAAGTGTAATTTTGTAATGATGGGACAACATAATCCATCATTGTTTTGTTGTTATTGTCATTACCCCTCAGCCATAGTTATTTCAATTTAAAAGTTTGAGATTTTTGTTTAAGGAGCTTTCTGAAGATTCTTTCAATATCTAGATCAAAAGACTTAAAATTTAAAGCTTTTATTTTTGTGCATAGGCCGGCTTCAACAATGATAAAATAAAACAAAAAGAAAATAAAGCCTAAGTTCAAGTAACACTACAAAAATACAACAAATTTTGCGATGAAATTTAATGACAAAATTTTTTTTCCATCAGTAGTCCATTGCAAATCTATCACTAATTCTATCACTAAAATTAGCAACAAAATTAGAGAAGAATTTTATGTTGCAAATATTTTCGTTGCTAAGCAAGTTAACAACAAAATTCAATAATAGAAAATTCTGTCACTAGTGAGCAAAATAGCTAATTCTAGTTTTGCAATGGATTTTTGTGACGAGAAATTTTTCCATCACTAATCTAACACTAAATCAATTTTTAAATGATTTATATGATATAATGATTTAAATATTATTAATTATATATATATTATAATTTAATAATTTATATATTATAATCAAAATTATAAAATAATAATTTAATGATTTCAATATCAAAATAGTAAAATTTGATAAGTACTAATTTGCTTGATTATTCTATAATCAATAAAAGGTCTTATTTATATTCAAAATTTAGAAAATTTACAATTTATTTGTTTTAAATCATATATTAAATTAAATATAGAATATATTTCATTAATTAAAAATAGTAAAAAACTTCACAAATTTAAAATCATAATTTAAACAAATGTATATAAGGAATGATTTCATTGAAAATATAAAATAAATAAATAAAAGTCAAATAAATATTTCACTTAAAAAATACAAAAGATAAATAATATAAAAAAAAATATGATAATGAGTCTCTTTTCTAAGATTTTACAAATATTAAAAATGACTCCACTCATCAACTATGTTTCAATCACACCACTTATCTCTTGCCTCTCTCCTTTTCTAATCGGCTTCCCTTCTCTGTCATGCTATGATTCTTCAATTTTTATATGTAAACTCTGAATTAAGTTTACATCTTCTTCCTCATGTCTTTTTGTTTCTTTCTGCACTTTTCTAAGTGATTGTGTCAAGATTTCCCCTTCTCTAAAAATTGAAACTTTCTCTCATTTAAGTCTCAAACCTCTCAAATTCTTTCGGAAGAAGACTGAATACCAATGGGTGTAAAATCAGAAAAGGAGTAAAGGCATGATTTAAAATCCAATACTTATACACATCTAGTTTATAAATTTGAGGGAGGAGGGGGGTTTGCCCACTCTTAAATGAATGTAGCTTGGCTAATGAACTCCTTTACTTATACGCGATTCCTTAAAGAGAGAACGAACTCTAACCCTAATCCTAAATGGTGAGGAAGGTGAGATATCAGGGAAGGAACTTGGGATTGGTTACGTTTTGGTGAATTGTTTTATAATCTGTTTGGTGGTTGAATTTCCGTTGTTAGTTAGTCATTTAATTCGATATAAAACCCTCTCTCCGAGTTTTTGAATAAATTATGTTTGTATGAATTCTCAAACTATTTGACTTGATTAAAAGCTCCTCAAAAGACGACTTGATGGGAACTCTACTAAGAACTAGTTACTTTTACTAATCTTGGTTAGTTCAATAGCTGTGAATAAAATTCTGTTTACCAAGATTTTGGTGTCATTGTCGAGGAGCCAATTAATCATAATCAATTAGGTTAGGAATTTCATTATTTTCAAATTTAATTTAGCTTTCTTACTATGTTTCCAAGGCTAATTTTAGAGCCTACAATTTCAGTGTTTTAAGGCAATTCTGCATGATACTGGTTTTGAGGGTGACTAACTCTAATTGAGTTGAAATTTGGTATATAGGTTTTAGGTGTCGTGAGGAACAATAATCACGCTATGCAATGAGATAGACCATTTTTTGGCTAAATTCTATTGCTTAGACCACTTTTTTCAATTTTTTAGTACTTTTTCAATTATTTTTAGTGATTTTTTTATTTTTCTAAAATTTATTTTAATTTCAATTTAGCATTTTTTAGGTGTTTTCTTTGATTTTATTTCATGTTTGGTGTATGACTAGATCCTCTAATAGTAATTTGATTGATTTTGATCCTGAAATTAAGAAAAGCTTTTATAGATGAGTCAGAAATCATAAAACTAGAAATAGTGTAATAGTGTACTTACTGAATTAGTTGTTGAGTTAAATGATTTCACTAAAATAAAAATTAAATAAATAAAAAGAACAAATAATTTTATATTATATAATTATTAAATTAAACATGTAGGCTTTGACATGGACCAAGCACTAGTAGTAACCCCAGAAGGCCCATATAACATAAGTAACTTTAATCCATTTCTAAAAGCCCAAATGACCTAAGTCCAAATAATCCAATACCCAAAAAAAAAAAAAAAGGCCAGAAGAAAAATCAAAAGGGAAAAGGAACCCAAAACAAATAATAATGAAAACTAAAAAAAGAGAAAAATGAAAAAAACTGGAAAAAAATGATGCGATATAGTTAAAGAAATCTTGTCCATTCACAAGATCGAAGAGTAGAGGCGATACCATATGTCCCACTTACTCTAAATTGCCCTAAACACTGCACTTTGGTATATTCTCTCTATCAAGTGACTGAAGCAAAATTGTGTCTGCATTTCATGCAATCATGTTTGCTAATTACTATTTGAGGTTTTGTTCCCAGGTTTCAGCCCTACCGAGAACCATCTTTGTTGGGGCTTTATCGATAAGGTCTATAACATCCTCTCTTTCCAGCTTCTCCTAACCACCCTCAGCTTTATCCTTTCATTCCTTCATCACCATCTTCTATTCCCTTATCAATGATCTTCTCAAAGGTAACTCCAGCCTTCTCCTTTTCATCATCTTCCTCCCTTTTCTCTGTGCATTTCTTGCTGATCTCCTGAGAATCTATCAATTTCAATTTTTTTATGGGTTTTCAAGGAACTTTTGTCTAGGGTTTTCCATTTTTGCTTATCTACTCTTGGTTTCTTTTTGATCTACCAAGAATTTGTAAATTTGAATTTTCCTTGTTCATTTTCTCTGGGTTTTTATAAAGGAATTTGTTTCAATTTTCTTATTTTTTTCTAAGGTTTTTCCCTTTGTTCATGTCCTCTTATTTTCTTTCTAATCTGCCAAGATTTTCTGATATGGTGGGCATCCTGGTATTTTGCCATTATTTTAGACAAACTCTCTTTAATACAATGAATATTTTTGCATTTATCTATTTTGTATGTTGTTCTTATGTGAATTTAACATTGTATTGCAATCAACTTATCATCGCTGCTTGTTTTTGTCCTCTTGAATACCATTTCATTGATATATTTTAATTTCCAAGTATATAATGGTTTTTCTTTTAACTTAGTTTTCATGCTCACTAAATCCTTCTTAAGAATAATCAATTTATATGCCTTAAATGTAGTATGACGAGTTAACAACATTTCTAAACATTGCTTCTCTTTAAAGATTGGTTTCAAATGTCATTAAGTGATTTGTTCTTATAGGAAGATATCTTTTTCTTTGCTATTGTATTGTTTCTTTTATCTTATCCCCACTAAATTTTACCATTATAATTTACAAAGAAGGGTATTTATCATTCATATATTCATTGTTGCAAATTACTTGAACTTAGGTAAATTCATTTCCTTAAGCCTTTATCGTGTAATTGCTATAAGTATTTAGACTTACCTAAGTGCCAAAAAATAAATTTTATAAATCTTATAATGGGTCTTATTGAATCAAAGGGAAACTCTAGACTAATTGTAAATGTTTCTAATATCCTTGATTTGATGTTTGCCCACTAAAGAAAATAGAAGAGAGAGGCTTGGTTATTGAAAGGAATTTCAACAGAGAAATAAAGGAAGCCATGGGTTTTTGCAAAAAGTGAAGAAAGCATTCTAAACTTCAAGAATAGAACCAAGTAGGTATGGATCTCAATTCATAAGTTGTAATTTGATGTGTGGACTTACGGTGTTAATGGAAGCTTGATTCCTCATGTCAGTTTAATTGCTTCTTGAGTTATCGTTGATTAATTTTGAATCTTTTAACAACATCCTGTTAACTAGTCTCATTTCCATTACTGATCAATTGTAGGCAATTCTTCAGTACTAATGTTGTGCCTAATAGATCATGGGCTCATGTTCATAAAGAAATTTGGCCCAAACCATATCTCTCAATTTTTAATTCATTTTGCTTTCTTTTTGCATGTTTAGTTAAGTTAGAAACCACTATAAAATATATTATGAAACACATGACACATTTGAGCTTTTGGAAGTTAGTTCATCTTTTTTGACTTTCACATATGCTACACTCTAATGTGCTTTGTGCTACTTTTCTAGCTCAAATAAAATAATAACATAAGCATTAATTGGGAGATATTAATCATAGGCTCTTTTGTTTTGATTGATTTGAAGATAGAATGGAGGTGCCAAAAAATCAAAAAATCGATGTATAATAAAGTATATTCACGTTGTCAACATTTTACAATAGAGTTCGAGTAAGGTATTAAGGAGTTTCTTACCCATGCATGCCGATTGCCTTCCTTTTTACATTCAAAGAAGATGAAGGCCACATTTGGTTGTGAGAATATCATCCTAGGGAACGGAAAATCAGCTCACATTCCATTAATGTTGTGTGTTTAGTTGCAAGAAAGGCAATAAAAATCTTTCCATGGAAAGCTTACTTTTCTTCACATAAAGGGAACCACAATCATCCCATTTTGAGAAGGAAAGTGTCACTATGTACTAGAATGAATTTTATAGTTGTATGAGCAATATTAAAAATTATATATTTTTTATTATTATTTATTTATTAAAGGTATTTTGGTCTTTTTGATAATTATTTCTTCTTTATTTATATATTTTATTATTATTATTTATCTATTAAGGATATTTTGGTCTTTTTAATAACTATTTTCTCTTTATTTATATCTAACTAAATGAAAAATATAATAATTTTTCTACTCCTTTTCTTGACATACCAAATAGATTTTATGCATGATAACATTCTTTTCCATTCTTTTCTATTCCTTTTCATTCCATCCAATTCTCACAACCAAACGTACCCTAGGTGTCCATGTGCCCAGTATAAATGCAAGAATCACCTATGTCTTGATGAGGTGAAGGTGTAACTTTATAGATATGGATTCAAGTTAGACTATTATATATGGACTAGTCATGGTGAAAGGTCGACTAAGTACCATTCACCCATATGTCAAATGCTAGGTGTCCAACATGTCTCATATAGGCTGCTTGGGAACCAGCTGACATAATATGAGACCATGGTGATGGATGTAGCTAGGCCAAGTTTCAAGGATAACTATAATAAAAGTGTTAAAGAGATGCTAAATCTAGATGTAATGGCATTCTATGACATGCTACATGCTGCACAATAGCCCTTGCGGGAAGGTTGTGACGAGGAATCCTAACTTTCAATTGTTGTGGAATTATTAAGCATTAAGACAGAGACCAATATGTCTCAAAAAGGCTACAAGTTAATATGATAGCTTATGAAGAGGACACAACTTAAAGACACTTGTATACTTACAGACATATATCAAACAAAGAAGTTAGTGTCAAACTTAGGGCTTGGTTATATAAAGATTGACTGTTGTGTGACTGGGTGTATATTGTATTATAAAGATGATGCGAATGCAACCTAGTGTAACTTTTATGGTGAATCAAGGTATGCCACAAGAAAGTGTCATGGAAGAAAAAAAATTACAAACAAGTAGTTGTGGTACCTATCACTAATTCTTAGACTTCAAAGATCATTTGTTTCTATAAAAACAACAAAGGAAATAAGGTGGCATTATGAAAACCATTGAGATTTTGGCATCCTTGCTCACCATCCTATGGAGAAGCATGGAAGGTGTTTGATAGCACACACCTCGACTTTGTATATGATCCACAAAATGTCTGGCTCAGGCTGTATGCTAATGGTTTTACGCTATTTGGCTAATATGGGAGAAAATATTCTTGTTGGCCAATTATCGTCACTTTATACAATCTACCACTAGCGATGTGCATAAGATAAAAGTATATGTTCTTAACAATGATTATCCCTAGTCTTAACAATCTCAAAGGGAAAATAGATGTTTATCTATAACTATTGATAGATGAACTAAAATTATTATGAATTGAGAATGAGTTAACATATGATGCCTCGCTGAGACAGAATTTTTAGATACATGCCACACTATTATGGATAATCAATGACTTCCTAACATATGGCATATTGTCTGGTTGGATGACAATAGGGAAATTATCATGCCTTATATGTATGGAGAACTCAAAGTCATTCCAATTAAAGCATAGGAGGAAAATGTCTTTCTTTTACTATCATCAACAATTTTCATCTAGCAGATCATGCATACAAGAGAAATAAAAGCACATTTTATAATAACAAAGTTGAGAAATTAATGCCTTTGCTATGGTTAGATGGAGATAAAGGTTTGCAAAGAGTGTGCAATCTGCTAAAAGTGACTGAGTAGGGAGAAATTGTACCAATTGAAGGGTATAATGACACTTACCATTGGACAAAATAAAGCATATTTTGGGAGTTGTAATATTAGAAAACTAACCTCATTTGACATAATCTTGATATCATACACATTGAGAAAAATATGTTTGATAATGTATTTTACACCATTATGGACATAAAAGGGAAAACTAAGATAATACACAAGCTTGCTTAGACGTGGAAGAATATTGTCGATGCAAAGAATTAGAACTTGTTGACAATGAAAGGAAAGTTTCGAAACCCAAAGCATGATATACTTTGAATATAGAATAAAAATGAGTTGTTTGTTAATGGGTAAAGAACCTAAGACTTCCTAAAAGATATGTGTAACATCTAGTATTTCGTAAAAATACCAAAATGAGTCAATTATAAAAGTGTGTCTCCTAAAATGTAGGATTTAAGGCCAAATAAAATTAGAATGAAGTTTTAAATGCTAAAAAATAAGGATTTAAGCATTGAGTTGCCCAAAAATCAAAGCTAGAATGGTTCAAAAAATTTGCCGAAAGTATAGTAGCATTTTCGTAAATATAGGTACTTTTTGGAAAACCCATAAAAGAGCTTAAATAGAAAATTTGAACTTTTCGGGGTTCTCAAGGGTGTTGAAAATCATGGGAAGCCCTAGGACAGTTAAAACCCCTCCGATGTACGTTTTTGAATATTGATTGACCTGAACTTTAACCGTTTCATTCGGGAATGTTTAAAATCCAAATTGAGTGATTTCAAAGTTATTTTATAAGTTTGAGGACCTAAATTTTATGATGGTAAAAATAGTTCTAAAAAAAGAGCTAAAATGAATCTAGAATGAAAATGCCACAAATGCAAGACATAAACTAATGAATGATTTTTATCTCCTTCTTCTTTATAAGAGGTGTCCCACTCTCTCCTACTTCTAACCAACTTATTTTCTACTCAAAACCAGGGGAGAGCTCAGTTGAGAAGGGCACACCATAAGAGGAGAAAAGAGAAGGAAAGAATTAAGGAAAAAGGTAAGAAAAACTAAAGGTTTCATGGAATTTCCTTTACATATCTTGTTCTTCTCTCTTTGCTCTTTCTTTCCATGGTTTTGATGGATGAATTGGGTCTATTTTCAGAGGAGAAAGTTTAGAGTTTCAAGAAGAAAGCTAAAGCAAAGAAAGAGACTTTTGAAGAAGTTAAGGAACCAAGGTATGTCTTCTTGTTTTGTTGCTTCTTCCTCCCTTGTTCACGTGTGTAATGGTTCAGCCTTGGAGAGAGATTAGGAGGGGGAGGAATTTTTAACCTAGAGCAAGCAAGAATCCTAGGAATTAGGCTATGGGAACCTAAGAAATGCAAAGAGAATTGAAGAGAGACCATTGAAACTTAAGATAAAAAAGTTAGGAATTCATGGAGGAAGTGTGAAATTTGTTTTGATTCAAGAATTCTTTAGCCTATTTAAGTGTTTGTTTGAGTTCCTAAGACCCCTAGGGAGCCTCCCAAGTGCCTCTCCCATCAAGAAAAAATTGCAAACTCCATGGACTCCATAATGAGTTCTTGTCTCGCCTAGGACAAATGGCTGGGCTAGGGAGTGTTTTAATTTATTCTAAACTTGGTTTAGGAGTTTATGTGATGGAAAAAGATGAAAAAAAGCCTTAAGAAAAATTTAGAAGCTATAGATTGAGAGTTGGAGGCATAAGTTCCCTAATGTAGCCTTAAGAAACAACTTGTATTTAGACTCTTAGAAATGAATTTCTGATGATTTCAAGGAGTCTAAATGGAACCAAGAGGCCTAGATATAAGAAGAAAATGAAGCTAAGAGCTTAAATTATAGTAGTTGCTTTATTAGACCTTTTATGGAGCTAATATGTAACTATTGAACCAAGTATGCTTTCTTAGTATATATTTAATGTCATGGCTTGCTCTAAGAGTATAATTGAATCCTATTTGTTGTGTCGAGGCCAAAGAAATCAAACTCTGTTTATTTATGGATGTGAGACCAAAAGGGGAAAAGAGTAATCAAGAGAGAAGCTTGTGTTTAATTACTAAGGTAGCTTTCCACTCCTTCTTATTTGCATTCTTCGATATATGATAGTTATTATATACTTGTATGTGCATTTATATTATGAGACATGCCATGTGATATTGCCTTGTTATATTGGTACCAATATATTATGTAAATGATGTTTTGGATTGTGAAATTTGCTTTTAAGGGTGAAGTGATGCCAAAAGTCCCTTAAAGTAGGTGAGGTGAAGCTAAAGTTCCCTAGGTATGGGTGAGACAAGGCCAAAAGTCTCATGGATGAGTAAGGCCAAGTCAAAAGTCCCTAGACTAAGGGTGAGACTAATTCAAATGTAAGAACCGACGTGCATGTAAATATATATATATATATATATATGGGGAAGTTGACTTTTCAAATGGGTGTTAGAGGCTGCCACGTAGCATTTTATTTCCTCATTCTACAATTTCCTGATATGCCCCTTTCTCATCCACTTTAAGCTGGGCTTCACGTCATTTTGCTCCTCACAACTTCTGCAGCACTGAACCTACACCTACTTCCATCTCTTCGGTCAGACAAAGGAGCAGAATTGCGCTGGAACAAAACTGTATCTTCTCTCCTCTGTTCATCGCCATTTCTGCTGTTTCTAGTTCAGTTTTCTGCTGCTGTTGTTTTCTCCTGGTTGTGCTGAGTTGCGCTGCTGGTTGCTGGTGATTTAACGCCAGAAACAAATCCTTTCCCAGGTCTGGAGTTGCTGCCGTAAGTATTGCTTTTTCTGGTTCCATTTTCACAGCGTCTCCCTCCCCCTGTTTTTCTAGTTCTGAAATGTGTTTTTTGGTATGTGTGGCCAGCTGGGGAAAGTGTTGCGCAGAAAGAAAAAAATGGTGTGAGAGGATGAGTTGGTTTGAGCAATTTTGATTTCCTTCATGCTAAAATGTATTTCAACTTTCCTATATGGTGATTTCTCCCATTTTCTGCATATACTTCCTAATCTAAAATCAAATTCCATTGTGCTTCTTACTTGCCAATTCTTGATTGTGCAGAATAAGCTCCTCCCTAGTGTGTTTTGCTGCAAGACAAGCCTTGTGTGGTATGAATTTTCTGTTATTTCTTGGTTGTTGAGTTTAGCTCCTTAGTGGAATTAGGGAGGAAATGGCATAAAAGTGGCATGGTTCTGTTTTTCTTCCTCTTTTGAACGAATTTCAGTCTTTGAATGGAGAATCCAAAATGCTCTGCTGCCATATACGGACACATATATATATAAATCTATATCTTTATATATGTGTGTTGTATGGGTATAGAGGGCATGAAATGGAGGAGTGGATGGTAGATTTAATTCCTTGAAATCATATACATATTTATAACATGCTAAGGGAATGAAGAATAGATACCAGTGTTTCTTGCCTTTCTTAGAATTTTGTTCGAATAGGCTAAGCTAATGAGATAAATTTTTAGTTATCCACACTCTAAAATCTGGTGAACAGGTATTATAGGGTATTCAGGAGATTGAGTCATAGCTGAGGAGTGGGCAAGGAATTTTGATATCATCTTAGAAGGTGAGTAAGTAATGCGAACCGTGAGTAACTCATATTTATTATTTTGTTACTAAGTTTCCTTGCAGTGTTATAACATTTGGAAATCTATTTAAAGAGAGATATTCGAAAATTGATTTGAACGTGAATTTTGCAAATTTACGTCTGTTTGAGTTATTTGGAAACTTAGATATTGAACTGATATGAATGGTACCTTGAAAAGTATTCTTTTAAGAGGTTATCTGTTCAGAACTCTGTAGCTAACAGCAGTAGTTGTTAGCCTTGGTGCACCATGATCTATACCTCAGCTAGCAGGGGTGTTGCTAGACCCGTGTGGTTAGCTACCACATGCGGAGTCATTTTATTTTCACAAGCAGAGTGCTTTGCGTCTGTGGTTATTCTCCCCGCGAGTTGTGTGCTCTGCGTCTGTTTCAATTTGGTTCTGCTTAGATACTTCTGATGCATTTTAAGAAATGATTTGCATAAGGCTTGTTTTATGCGTAATATATATATATATATATATTTTTTACGGGCCTTGTCCCTATTTTTTTAAGGGTTGGCATTACTTATTTATTGAGTATCAAACTCATTTTTTTTTTCAGATAGTGATGAAGACCAAGATGGAAGCTTGTGTTTCATTACTAAGGTAACTCTCCACTTCTTATTTGCATTCTTGGAAATATGATGGTCATTGTATGTTTGTATGTGCATAGCCTACCCTGAGCTGCCTACTAGTAGTGATCTTCTGTTTATTTCTTTTGGCAAACCCACAATTGTTCATGTGGGTGTATTTTGTTTATATGCATGCAAATTATTTTGTTTTGAACAGTGTAGAATATGGCTCCACTGAATCATAGATAGGATATCCCCAATTCCTAGATGTCTATTTTGTTTCTTTTGGGTATATTGTTTAGCTGGCTGATTGTAGAAATATCGGGAGGTCTAAATTACAGAGGAGACTCTGCCGAAATTTCTACAAAAGTCACCTAAAAGAAAAACTTATATGTTTTGTATAAAAAAATGATTCATAAATGATACTCATAGTTTTATTATTTATATGACGTTACAACTGAGAGAATTTATCTGAATTTTAGCAGAGGATGTCAATACAAATATATTTATGGTAGGGGAAATTGTTTGTCTTTTGTGCCAACATACTTAAAATTGTGGGATGTGACATCAAAAGTCCTAAAAATGGGGTGAGGCTAGACCAAGAATCCTTAGAGCTTACTCTTGGCTTTGATATATTTTCATGGCATGTGAATTATTGTCTGAATGATTCTTGATTGCTTATTTGAATGGGTGTTTGAGCTATTGAGATTTTTTAAATCTCACGCCCTTCCCTCTTCCCTCTAACCATGTTTAGATGGAGTTCAAGGAGACCAAAGTGCAAGCCAAGGAGCATGAATTAGCTATATTTTGGTATTATTGTAGTTGTTGATGTATATGAATGTCAAAGTTTGCATATATATATTATTTTTGAGTTTTAGATACTTGAACAAATGTAAAAGTATGTGAATGTGATGTACATACTAAAGATAAAGCCCAAGCAATGAGGATGCATGATTTCACCACTTGGAAGGCCTTTTCTTGAATGTGTATTATGGCTTGTAGCATAGTGAGTGTGAGATGCATGATGATTTGGACCACTTGAATAGCTTATATATGCTATGTTTATGGTTTAAAACTTGCCCAAGAGGTGATAGAGAAATTAAGGAACCATTTGGACTAACTTTGACCCTTATATGATGCTAAATTTGCCATATTTTTTAGCTACATCAAGATCTGAACAAATGAGTTTTTATTGATCTAAATTTTGGCATGCATATACGTCTCATCTAAAAATTTTTGGGAAGCTAAAATGCATATTATTTGGAGCTCTAGAGAATTTTTGGTGATTTTTCAAAATTGGCAATTTTTGACAGTTTTGGCATTATTACTATACAAATGGTCAAATTCTTTGCCTCTATCATTTGTGGGACAAATGGTGTCTAGTGGCTATGAAATTTTATATACATAAACTAGACATGATAAGCTTTTTTTAGCATTAGAGAGCACCATATTTAGATTTATATATAGAGAGAGAAATGCATTTTTGAAATTCCAAATTAATATCATGAATGTAGTCAGACTTCTATCACTATTCTATCAGTTTTCATGGCCTAATTACTTCTATTTTGGTCTTGACTTATTTTTTTCCTCTAGCTAACATCAATAGCTTTCTAGAATGGTATGCTTTGATGGGTTTTTATTTTTTTAGAATTAGTTATGAATTTTTGAAATTCATATCAGTAACCTATAATAGCAAACCTAGGCAGCAAACCTTTTGTGCTTTTCTATTGTCAATCATGATCTAGCTAGGTGTTCATAGCCTGGAATGATTTTTAACCTATAATTGACACCCAAAGATTTCGAGAAAGCTATCATTTGCTTAATTTCAATTTTTCTAGAATTAATTATGATTTTCCAAAATTGGTGTCAAAAACCTAAATTTTGGACCCACAAGTAACTTGCCATTTTTCTGGTTTTTGGCTAATCCATGGTTTATGGATTCTTTTATGATATGTATAAATTTTATGGATGGAATAAATGTAGAGAATGCTATTGATGGGTCCATGGAGCAAAGTATGAATTTTTAAATCTCGACGTAACGTAACAAATTACAATTTTTTTGATTACTTTTTTTTTAAATTCATGTGAAAATCAAGCTTGGATATGAGGATATGGAGATTAATACATTATGGTATTATAGTATGCATCTAATCTAGCCTAATATGTTGACATAAAGGAAGTAAAGTTATATGGAATGAAGAGTCATGATTGTCATGTGTTTATTCAACGTTTGCTTCCCATTGCCTTTTGTGCTTTGCCTGAAGTTGTATGGAATCTTATAACCGAGATTAGTCAATTCTTTGAAGAACTTTTTTCCACTATCTTGATGATGGCTCAACTAGAGTTATGAAAGCAAAACATTATTGTGACATTATGCAAGTTGGAGAAGGTCTTCTCCTTACATTCTTTGACTCAATGGAGCATCTGCCCATCCACCTTCCCTATAAAGCCAAGGTTAAAGGACTCATTCAATATCAATGGATGTATCTACTTAAAAGGTAATAAAGCCTATCATTATATGCTTGGAAATGAATATATGCTTGAAAAGTAATAAAACTTGTTCAACTACTCTTTATGTAGGTTCCTCCATACCTTGAAGCAAAAAGTCAAGAACAAAACTTAGGTGGAAGGATCTATATGTAAAGCTTATATAATTGAGGAAATCATAACATTTTGCTCGCATTACTTTGAGTATGATGTGCCATCAAGAATAATAAGATCTCCATGAAATGATGATGGTGGAGAATTGGGCCTAGTTATAATTTTCATTTTAACTATCTTGGAAGGCCTTTTAAAGAATGCAAGTCTTGTTTCTTGAATGATCAAAAAGTGGAAGCCGCCACAAAATATGTTTTAATAAACTATGATGAAATATAACCTTATATCAAGTAAGTGATATTGCTTACACATCATTTATTTGTATATGTTTAACACATTTCTTTGTTATACAATTTATTTGTTCATGTGTTAACTTTGTCTAATCCTCAAATTGTGGATGTTGGATAGAAGCTCAAATTAAAGCAAATTTTCCTTCTTAGTTCTATAACATGTAAGTAGTAATAAGTTGAAATTAATTGTGTTTTAAAACTAACCTCAACTCACATAAAATATTAAAAAATGTCACATAAGTTCAAAACCTAGCCAACAATGTTCTGGATCCATTTTTACATGATATTGCTTGAGGACTAAAGAGAAGCATTAGAACTTGGCCTATTTACTTTGTTAATGAGTATAGATTTCACATACATTCATTGAGCCATCAAAAATCAATAATAAATAGTGGTGTCTGCATTAAAGGGACTAACTTGGCACAATTAGAATATGACTTTTATGGCATTCTATAAGAAAGATTACGGAGATGAATACATGGGGGTTCATGTGAAGCAATTAGTGTTATTTAATTATCAATGGTATAATTCTTCACCTAATTATTGTAGGTGGGTTCACAAACAATATGGGATTATTAAAGTTCATAAATTAAAGAGATATAATAAGTTTGATCCATTCATATTACAAGTGACATAGGTGTACTACACGCATTATCCTAGTTGCCATCAGAAGGCTAATTGGTTAGCCATTATTAATTTTAAGGCCTGTAGCATAATTGATGCTCCTATGTCTAAAACAAACATAGGGCCATTTTCAAATGGATGGATTAGAAGTCATACTACCTGCAATTGTCCCGAATGGTGAATTCCATAAAGACACTAAAGGTTCCTATGAAAAAATAAATATGTCAATAGTTAATATAGTTTATGAAGAAGATGATGATGATGATGAAAATGCAGACAATGATGATGAAAATGATGAACAAGATGATGATGCATAAATTAGGGTTAAAGTTAATTTAATTTTGACTTTGATTTTATTTTAATAATGTAGTTTGCTATTTTGATTGAGTTTGAATTGATTTTGTTTACATTTTTTATTTAATTTTTTTGTCAATTTATACTAACTCAAGGTTTGATGTTACGTATATAGATATTAAGTTGTGGCTCTAAAGCAAGTTCGTGCCTGATGGAGTGCCTTTGCATCCTCAACTATCTCCTTATCCTCTAACTTTAGCACCTGTACTAGCTCTTATAACGCCAGATGCATCCGCTACACCTATATTAGCTCTAATCATGCATGAATCGTCTAGGAGACCCTTAGCATCTCCTATATCATCTCCTCCAATAGCATCTCTTAGTTTGCAATACTCACATCTATGCCACCTATCCAGCCTTTTAGCCATGACCTTACAGACAGTCGAACATGGTTGTATCCTGACAAGCATACATAAGTCATAAATTTATATTGTTTTATTTGTTCTTTAGTTAACAACTTTATGCCATTATAACATTTACAATCACTTATGTTAAATTATTAGATTTATTCCTATTGTCGCTATTGTTTGTGATATTCTTCTCATAATTTAAGCAAAATTTGAACATTCATATCACAGTTAGAAAGTAACACTTCCTAAGGTCAGGCAATTGTGGTTTAATGAATGGGCAATATATATCTTATCCCATTATATATGTATCATGTGTTGATATTTTTTTTTTTTAATTTTGTCTCAGTTTTGATTTTTCTATTATTTATGCAGAAAAATTCTAAATGGCTGCCACAATATGACTTAGTAATTAGACACAATTGGAACAAAAAGTGTGGAGATATCTTGAAAAATGAAATGCACAGAGTCTGGCTAGACTTGGAAAAGGGGATCATGCCTAATTGGATCCCAGACGATGTAATGGTCCAATTAAAGCGTTATTAGGAGTCAGACGAATAGAAGTTGTGTGCTAAATAGTTAAAAACAACTAGGTGCTTACCACAAAAGGCATGCAATATAAGGGGGCAACATTCTTTCAACTAAGCATAACAGGAGGTTAGTAAGTCTTTAAATTCAAATGCAATTATCATTTATTTAATGCATGAGATAACTAATATTAATAAATAACTATAGAATTTAGAGTTTGGAAGGCCACTTACAATGTTTGAATTATTCAAGCACATGCATTATGATGAGACAATTGGTCATTTTGTAGACCATAGGGTGGTTTAAGTTTACATATATGTATGTTTATCTTTTTCTTCTTATTGGGATTATGCTAATGGTTAAAGTCCTAATTAGCTATAATGTAAGTCATGATTTTTTATTTTGATTGTAAGTGGACTTGTGCTGAGAGTTGAAGGCCTGACTAGGTATAGTGTGACTCTTGATTTCTTATTTTGATTGTCATTGGAATTATGCTGACAACTAAAGGCCCAATTAGCTATAGTGTAAGTCTTGACTTTTTGTTTTGATCAATGTTTTTAAAATCGAATTGATCATTGAACAGTGAATGCACTGGTTTACAGTCCATTGGTTTGATCGTGATTGAACCATGGTCGAACCAATAATATATATATATATATATATATTAAAAATTTAGTATAACAGATGATAATAAGAAAATATTAATAAAATTTAAAATATTTTATTACTAATTATATATAAAAATAAATCAAATATAACATAATATTTAAATTTAGTTCACTTTTAAATTTTAAGAGTATAGGAACAAGTATTGAAATTAAGATATTATAAAAATTAATTATTCAACATATTAACTTTTTTATTATTTTTTTATTTAAAATTGGTATAATAAAATTTAATTGGTTTTTGAAGGTTGAAATATAGTATTAAAAAATGATAGTTGATAAATGTTTAAATTAAATATCATAAATGTTAAAAGAAATATCATAATTATATTTATATAATATTATATACAACTTTAACAGGAGGAACAAAGTGACATAATGGTTAAGACATTAAAAAAGTCTTCTTTGAGTCATGGGTTCGACACTCCATATAACCATTTTCATTGGAAAAATACAACCTATTAATAATCTATATATAATAAAATTTACATATATAAATTGAAGGCCTTATGTACGTCAACTGGCACACACGCACCGTATGGAAGCCCATGTATCCAAGTTCGAATCCAAGCACCAGTAGCACACATATTTTTGAAACAACCCAATAGGAATATATTTATATAAAAATTTACATGTATAGATGTGGATCTGAGTCTGGGCAACGGCAAAAATTAGGATATATAATAAAATCATATATAAATTGAGGGCCTTATATAGGTCAACTGGCACACACGCACTTTATGGAAACCTAAGTATCCAAGTTCAAATCCAAGCACCAGTAGCACGCATATTTTTGAAACAACCCATTAGTAATATATTTATATAAAAATTTACAAGTATAGATTGACGTTGGATTGCAAACCAAATGGCAAAGAATGTTTTGGAAGCACCAGGTATGTGGATCTGAGTCTGGGCAACAGCAAAAATTGGGAAATCTCTAAAGAAGACCGATTTAGACGGGTTTGTTTGCACCAGTTTTTGCGCAAAACCGACCAGTCAAACTTGGTTCTTGACTAAGGTTGACTGGTTCCTGACCAAAGTTAACTGGTTCCAAAGAGCAACAGTTTAAAGAGTTTTCCAAACTAGACCAAGGTCAAGTTCCCAATCCAACCAATTAAACCAACTGGTTTAGTTCGATTATAATAACCTTGGTTTTGATTGTCACTGGAATTGTATGATCATTTATTTAATATTTTTTATTTATTCAATTGCTTGATGACTATCAATATCATTGCATATTCTTTTGATACACCTAATCATGTAATTTTAATATTTAATTACATTGTGATGGCTGAATATATTTTTAGTTTCAAGATACTTATTCTTTATTATGTGATCATATTTTATGTTTAGGTGAAAGATCACACTTTATGTTGACACTATATGATAGAAAAGATACTTAAACATGTGCATACTTTTTGGTTTGAGATGCATTGCTATTGTTTTTTTTCATTGTAAAATTGTCTTTCTTTGCTTCTTTTAATAGGTTGATTACTTAAGGCTTAAGAATGCCATAACTTCTACTTATGACTCAACACGCATAGCATCAAATGATGTAAAAGATTATGATAAAATTGTTTTATAGTTAAAAGCTATAGGTGGTAAGAATAAGAAGGGTCGCATCTTTGAGGTAGGATCTAAGGCTCTAAATATTGGTGTTATATGTTCTCATGGCACCTCTTCTTCTGTTTATAACTCAAGACTTTATTTGGATTTTAAAAAGGGATTATGTAAGAGGATTGCTATAGAGACAGCACCTTTGAGACAAGAGAACTAAGAACTTAAAGAGTAGAATCAATGTATAATAGAGCAGCATTAACAAATCTTGTCTCTACTAGACCAGCATCAGCAAACACTCAATAAGTTGCAAAAACTTGAATTACAATTATCTCGTACCCCATTAGATCCTATACTAAAAGACTCAGTAGCTAGGAAGACAAGCCCTGATGATCGTCCTTTTCCATAAGGATGATATTATTAATCCCTTATTTTATGTGTTTTTAGTTAAGAATCGTTATAATTTGTTTTAGAATTGTTATCATTTAATTTAAGACCATTTTAATCTATTTGTGACTTTTCAATTGAATATTGTTATGTTATTATATTTTACTAGACAGAGAGAAACATCAAGACCTTGACCTTATTATTAACTAATAGCATTATTCTTAATTGGCCTTCCTTTGTTATGCTTTTATTGTACTTTACTGGATAGGTAGCAAAGTAACAGTATATTAAGGCTAAAATTAAAAAAAATTAATTTAAAAATATTTTAAATTAATGACAGAATATTCCATTACTAATCCATCATTGATTAGTGATGGAATATTTTGTTGCTAATTTGTCACTAATCATTTCTCATTGTTGATCTGTCATTGATCTAGCGATAGAATATTCTGTTGCTAATCATTAGGGGAGCATTTAGTTGCTAATTTGTCATTAATCAGTTATAGAATATTTCATTGCTTGTAACGACAGAGCATGTATGTCAATGATCTGTCGTTGATATTCTGTCACTAATTTGTCACTAGTTTAAGATATATTATCCTTACAATTAGCGACAAATTTTTTTTTGAGTGACGGTAAAATTAGCAACAAAAGAATTCCTTCACTAATTTTGTTGCTAATTAATTAGTGACAGAATTATCTGCATTTAGCAATGGAAAATTTTGTCTCTAATTTTTGTTTTTCTTGCAATGTAAGGAATGCTTGATATTAATGTTGATAGAAAATCAGTTGTACAAATCCTTGGGAATAATGTCAAAAACTTGTTATGATTAAATACAACTATGCACAGTGTATATGTCAAACAAGTAATATAGAATGAGTCAATTATTATCCCACTGAGATTTGACATATGAAATCTATCAATTACTAAAATTAATACCCTAACTTAAAATCAAATTAATTATGATTAAGTGAAATAAAAACTAATTAGAACTATGGAAATTAAAAAAAAGTGCATAACCTAATATGAGTAAATTTAATAAGTAAAAAGGACATAGAATTATTAATCCCCTTAATATTCCTTAAAATCCTAATTACTTGTGTTTTTTACTTGTCTTTAATAATGTTAATTTTGCTAGCCTAGGACTCCTATTAACTTATAGATATTTTTTGAATTACCTATAAATTTTTGATATAGTCAATTCCCTAATTTCTTATGAAAATTGACAAACCATAGATAATTTACAAATCCTTATCCTATTAACAAAACATCTAATTCATCACTGCAAATATTGTGTACTAACATTATTCAATTTATGACCTATTTCCAATTTCTCTTTCCTAAGTTCAATCAGAAAATACAAATTAATCTAACTATTGGCTAGTTACTTTAAAGCAATACAATCAAGATTGAATAAAGTGAATATTATTAGTTGCAAGTAAAGAAAGTAAAAGATTCCTAATTCCTCTTAGGGTTCATATAACAATCCTAAATACAAAAATTTAGGTACTAGTCAACATGAAATCTAAAATCAAATTTGGAATTAACAAGGAGTTTAGCATTAGAATTTTAAAGAGAAGTGAAGAAGCAGGTGGATCCTTGCTAGACTACTTCTTTTCCTCAAAGCTTTGAAAAATCTTCACTTTTTGGTGCTCTCAAAGTTCTCTCTTACACTTCGGAGTAGTTTAGAAAAATTGTGCCTCTCTAAAGCCTTAAAACCCCTTTTAAAAGTTTTTTTAAATCTTAATCATTATCAAACAACTTTTTAATAGGTCTCAACTTGGTGTTGTGGCCAAAATTAGATCTGATCATTTCCTTTGTATTTAATCCCTCCAAATAATTAATACCAAATTAATTCCTAATTTATGCAATTATAAATAAAAACTCATCATTTAAGATACTTAAAGTTTGCAAAATAAGTTATATATGTTCCTAACAAAAACTTATATGAAATCAATTAATTTTCTCCTCAAATTATTTATATAATGAAAATGCATTTTAAAGCATGCAAAATATCTTGAATTAATGAGAGTTAACAATCATTGATTATGGTTTTTTTTCCCTCTATTGTATTTTTTAGTGACCTTGCTCTACATCTTGTATATATGTATATGTATATGTATTCAATAAATACAATACCAGTGTGATGCTTTTTCTAACAAATTCTCTTAGCATCTTTAAAATGAACTGCTTAAATGACCATATGTTGCTAGAGAATAAGTAATTTCATGTTGCTAAATGGTATGGTGATTAAGAAAGATGCTCTCAAATCCATTGCTCTAAGTGGGTACAACCTCATTGCCTCTAATATTGTTGCTTCCAGACATTAGGAGTGTTTACATGTTCGATTTGGTTTGTTTTTGAACTAAAATCAACTTGAATTGAGCAAGTTGGTTTTACAAAGTGGTGGACCTTGTTTGGTTTTATGTTGTAATCGATTTGGTTCAATTTAGTTTAGTTTGCTTTATACTAGTTGTTTTTTTTTTTCCTTTTAAGTGATTTGATTTTAGAAACCATTTACATTATCTTGTCTTTACCATATAGATCACTTTATCTTTAGCAAATCTTGCATATATAAACAAACCTTTTAATTCAATTATTTTTCCATCCCTTCATAAAAGTTAACTTTTTATGGTATTTCATTTAATACAAACAATAAATGCTTTGGTTTGTAAATATTTTTATATAGTTATAATTTGTGCAATAAAACAACTATTTATTTGGTGCTAATGAATCATTAAATACAACCATAAAAAGATATTATTTAAAAATGATTAACAAATAGATAAATTTAAAAGTAGGATGCAAAGCTACGTACATATAAGTGAATAACACTTATTTGTTAAAAATATGAATATTATTGATGGACAATATTACACAATATTTTTGATGTACAAATCTAAACTCAGAAAGCAATGGTATTCAAAGACCAAACATATCACTACTACTTTATTTTTTAAAAAATACACTTGTATTGACGGATAAATGTGAAATCCTATAAGTTAAATTTTGGCCAAAAAAAAAAATCACCATTCTTCATGTTCACTCTAATGCCATGCTTTATATTCTAGCACATGAAAAGAAAACAAATTAAGTTAATATATCAACTTACATTCAATGATAACATATAAAATTAAATGGAATTTATGTTTACTTATATATACACACCACCAAAAATGACAAACAAAATAAATCAAGATCTTTAATATTCATCCTCATCAGTTGGTAAGGCTATGTCAAGATCAATAATTCAATTAATAAAACATTAAAAAAACATAAATTAGTAATACAATTTATAATCAATAATATCAAATTATTTTATCACATAACAGTGAAAAATATTTCCTCGCTCTATTTTTTTCAACATCTTTTATGAGCTCTTCAGTATCACTTGAAAATCTGAAATTAGAATATTTTAACACCTTAATATGAATATAGTCCCTTTATACAAACTTAATCAAATAGTCAAAATGGGTCCCAAGTCCCAATTTTATTTTCTATCTCTGCATAATGCATACAATTGATAACACAATTGCACTTTAACTCCCTTTTTCTTGTAATCCCAATATCGCATCCCAATTCCCAATCCATTTCATAAATTGATTTCTGATTTTTAACAATAAAAGGAAGAGAAGCCCTTTTGAGTAAGGACTCTTAAGTTAGAGTTTGAACTCTCCTTCTTTCTTCTATTTCATAGCCTCTTCCATATTCTCAATTGGAATAACCAGGCTTTCAATCCTTTTCCTTTACTAGGAATTGAACTTGAAAGAGATGTAGCAACAAGAGGTCCTGAATCAAATAAAGCCAGCAAGTCCGTATTCTATTTGGCTTACTACCTCTTCCTCTCTTATAACAAACACTATCTCTTCCCTTTCTAAATTTAGGTCTTGAATCATGAATCTTTGGCTACAACAAATCGAAGCAACAACTATAACAAGAGTCTTTGCAAGTTGCAATGCAATCGCAATTGCAATTCGCATGCCTAGTAAAGGAGAAACTTTTTGTTATGAAATGCACGGAAGCTCGTGACTGAAGCAAGAAATGCACATCTTGGGCCAGGGTATAAAGGATAACTAAAGCACGCGTTTTAGGCTTAATGGTGGAAGGAAAAAAAAAATAACATTATTGGTTTGATTAAACTTAAACAAACCAAAAACCAAATCAAAACTTACTTTCTTTTAATTTTGTTCAATTTTGATCAATTTAATTTAGTTTTGAATACCCTAGATATTGCATTTCCCTCAAGTCCTCGTAACCCAAACCCATGCCTCACCATTTTCCCATTTCGACACCAAATCCTTTCAATCCTTCCTTATTTATCACTTCACATTTGGTCTTGAAGGTAATATCCAAGACAACTAGCTCAGCTTAGTTGATGTCGTGTTACGCCTTGCTTGAATCCATAATAACCAACAAAGGAAAAGAACTTGTGTTGGAGTAATTTTTTCATGCACTTGGTATGTCACATAATTTATATATTAAACGTTTAAGATTTATTTTATTTATGAGCCCCACTTATAATGTGTATAAATTTTATTCGTACAAATTTAATTTTAATAGTTGATTTTTTTAAGTTCTACTAAGTATACCTAACAAAATTTTCTTGTGTTGCACCCACCTAAAAAGATTTCCTCATGTTGTGCCCTACATAGCAGCTTTCGTGTTGGACTTGTTTGAGGGTGATTAAGTTCCTCTTGAACGACAACTGTGCCCCCTTTAGCCTAGTCAGTTAAAAATAGATCCCGGACTTGCATGTTAGAAACCAAAGCTTAAACATGTGGTGGTGTGGGGATTGATTTAACAAAGAAGATCATGAGAATAAAATTGGAAACTCCAATGAATTATATGGACTAACTATTTTTTTTAATTTTTTTTAAACAAAAGCAAAAAGTATCAACGAGTGAAATACACCATATGGTCGGTAAAAAGCAGAAAAACAATATCAACGTCACTGTCGGATTTATAATCCAATGACTATCTTTTCCCGATGGAAATCAAGGGTTCCTGTCTGTTCAGGCTATTCCAATCGAGGGAAAGGGGGATGGGGGGAAGGCTTTGGGTTTTAGTCGAGACTTGAGAGCAAGAGAGCTATAAGGCGCAGCGCGCACCGAGAAAGAGAACAGAGATAAAGGAAGGTATTCTCCGAATAAACCCAACTCAAATTGTTTCTGATGCTTCAATCTTTCTCTGTGTTTCTCTTTGCTTCTGTTCGTTTTAGATTTCGCCTAGTGTTTCTATTGTTTCCAATTTCCCCAGTGTGCTTTTTTCTTTTTCTTTTTCTTTTTTTTCTCCAATTTTTATTCATTTGTTTCCTCTGAGCTTTGACTGAGCCGGGCACCACTTGATCCAAGTATGATATGAAGGGCTTTTTATATCCCAATCGATTGTTCATCACTTTTGTATGGATGTAACTTTATGGTGATTGTAAGAGCTTTTACAGCTTTTGGGCGTTGGAAACCAAAGGAAAATGGAAAAAGAGAAACTCCGAATTCGAATATAAGATTCGGTTCGGGTTCATTGGGTGAAGAGCTTTGATATTAAAGATAGCTATGGGGGATTAAACTATTTTCTGGGTGGTGAAGTTTTAAACGTCTCCTAAAATTTTTGTTCTCGTCTAGGATGAGGAATGGTTTGACATAAGAGATTTTCTAGTCTATCTGTAGTCGTTCTCTTTGTTTATAGTAGTACATGAGGGTGGCGACTCGCAAGGGGAGCGTAGACCAGGGAGCCAAGTGGTAAACAGTTATAGTTTGCGACTATATTGGTGTTCTGGTATTGATTAATTTTCTTTACAAAGTGTATTGATGTTCTGGTATGAATTAATATGATTTACTTAATGTAGTTACTACGTTTATAATTTCCCTCAGGTTACGACAATGGCTTTCTTTGGTAGAGTTGGAAATATACTTAGGCAGGCAGTGACCAAGCAAATCTGTTCAGAGTTATGCCCAATGCCATCCGCTTTTCAGGCTATCCGTTGTGTGTCATCTGCTGCAAGTTCGAAGGTGTTTGTAGGAGGTCTATTTAAATTACCTACCGATTTGCAGCTATTACCTTCTTCATGTTTTCTTTTTCTCTTTCGTTTATGATAATGTAAAACAAGAAAGACATCTAACATTTATCTGTTGCAGGTTTATCATTTGCTACTGATGAGCAAAGTTTGAGGGAAGCCTTTGCAAATTATGGTGAAATTGTTGATGGTAAATAGTTAGATTCATTGCTTCTTTTTCTATTTGGTGAATGTTTTTTGGGTATCAATGCACTTCTGTTGAATTTTTTGATGTGATTTCAATTCAGTTATGATGCCTGTCTATTCTCATACTTTTTCTAGCAAGGGTAATCGTGGATCGCAACACTGGCAGATCTAGAGGATTCGGATTTGTTACCTTCACTTCAGTTGAGGAGGCATCAAGGGCCATTCAGGCCTTGGATGGACAGGTAACGCAAACTTGTTGATCTTAGTATTGAAGTTTCATTGTTAATAGAGGTTGTGTTAATTGCTGCAGAATGATCATACCATTTATAGATATGTCCCAGCTATTGAATTTGTGACAGTGTGCATGATGCATTTGTGGTGCAAATTCTGTGTACTCAGCAAGTCATCCCATGTGTTCTAGTTGTTGAAAATTCGTCAAATTTTTGCTCTTTAGGCGGTAGTGCATGAAAATTTTTATCTTTCAAGAGTTTGGAAACCTATTTATAAGATGTTTGTGTATAACAAATATATAATATTTGAAATTTGTGGTGATATGTTCTAAAAACAATATAAGGGTATTAATTTTCAATATATTTCATTTCAATTTTTTTATAAATAGGTTTTTAAATACTTGGAAGTTGGAACTTAAGAGTGCTCACTTACCAACGTCACATTATTAGTCCTATCAGACATCCCTTAGTGGTGAATTTTACCACGTGACACCTGTCAGGTTTATTTTAGCATATCTAGATTTAAGATGCCGCCATTGCTCTAGCAATTACTTCTTTACTTGACTACTACTGCAGTAATTGTGATTAGCATACATGCATTGTCAACCTTATTGCTATGCAGTTGTAGTCCTGACTCCTGACCATACGGAAGTAGTTGCCTCCTATTATCTTTAAGTATAAGGTTCAGATTTCAAATATAATCATCAGAGGAAGAAAACTATTATCTTGGCAAATACCTGCCAGTTGGTGTTCCTTCACTTGATAGACATATCCAATTGCTTATTGTATTTATGTGCAAATTTTCTGCAGTTTATCTTTGGTATAAGCCAGTTTATACCTTTTTCTAGTTATTCTTGTTATCTTTTTGTTTTAGTATTTTGCTATTCTCTATTGGCCTTTTATGTATATAAATATTGCAAATTGTATGACAAGTGATGTCACTCTGTCCTTGTTAATGCTTCATTCTTTGAACGTAACAATTTTTCTTAGGATCTTCATGGTCGCCGGGTTAGGCTAGATTATGCTACTGATAGGCCTCGTGCATTTGGTGGTGGTAGTGCATATGGCAATGCTCCCTATGGCGCTGGCGCTGGTGCTGGCTATGGCTATGGAGGTGCTTATGGTAATTCTCCCTATGGTGGTGCTGGAGGTGGCGGCAGCTATGGTAGTACTGGTGCATATGGTGGCAATATTGCTGGAGGTTATGGTGGGGGAAGTTATGGAGCAGGTGGCAATTACAGTGGAAGTCAAATGAATTATGGGAATGATGGTAATTTTTCAAGTGGAAGCAACACATATGGTGGCAATTTCAGGGGCAGCAGCTTTGGTAGTAACAATACTTATGACAGTACTGGAACTAGCAGTGCTGGTGGCAATTATAGTGGAAGTGAGCTGAATCATGGGAATGATGTTAACTTTGCAAGTAATGGAGGCTTCGGTGATAACAGTGTGAAATTTAGCGATGCCAGTGGTGGTGGTGGGTGCGACAACTATGGTAGTGCTGCTGCATGCACTAGCAATGATTATAGCAGTTTTGCTGGTTCTCGTGGCAGTGATAATACTGTCAGTACTGGTGGGAGCGATGATTTTGCGAGTGGTGGTCAGTCGGATAGCAAAGAAAATGACAATTTGGGAGAGGATGCTGGACATCATGGGGAGTCGCTGGAAGGAAATGATAGGGATGAGGACGATGATGCTGATGATTTCATTAAAAAGGCTTGAAGGAGTTGCTCAACCCTTCCTGAACCCCTCTCGTGTTGGATGTATATAAGTGGCTTTTGGACTTGAGCCTGTGATGCAGTTATCAACCTTGTCATCTCACACAAATAAACAATGCCGAGAACATGGCAATTTTAATGTAAGTTTAGATTGAGAAAAACGAATGAGAGAGAAAAAAAGAAAATATTTTATTTGAATCTAAATTAAGAAATATATCTAAGTTAAAAAAAAAAAATTGTCCTATTTTTCTCAATCCAAGCATACCTTGAGGTTAAGCTGATGAAATGCTATGGGTCATTCATCCCTTTCTCACCCAATGGATTGTGCATTTGTTAAGTTTTGTTGCATACTTTGAGATGATTAAGCAATTGACCATATTGATATCTTTATAACATATGTAGGGAATTGGTTGCAGCAATCATCTAAAAGTGACTTGAGAATTTCAGGATGTGTCCTTCATTGACTTGAAGTGGCCATGGGATCGCTTCAATTGTTTTTCTAATTGAGCCGGTGCCAATCCATTTCACCATGCCATCCAAAATAATTCAACGTGTAAACCGGATAATTTCTTTTGAAACAATTAATTTTATATTATATTTAATTATTTATATAAATTAGTAACTGTTTTATTAGTAAATAATCATATTGGTATGAATTTTAGTCGCAACCAAATTAACAATTGAAGATAGCTTGACTGTGATAATTACAAAGACAAACTCATACGATGATTCATCAAATCAATATAAAGCATATCACACGAAGTTTTTGTAAAATTTATTTTGAGATTAGAAGTTCTAATTATGAATATCATACTAAAACTTTTATATCAATATAATTTTTTTTACCCAGTTAATATATTAAAAAATTAAGGTACAATACACTTTCTAAATATAAAGAAATTATCAAATATTTAGAGTTTGATATACTAATGGTTACTTTAAATTCATCAAATGAATCAATGAAAATTATTTTTATAATAAAATAATAAAGACTTTCTTACACTAATTATATATATATATATATATAATAGATTCTCTATATACAACCTTATCTTATTAGAAAAAGATAAATATAAAATGTAAAACTTAACACAAAAAGAGAGAGTAGAATTATAAAAAATTTACACCTCTTAATCTATTTCTCTCTAAGATAACAAGGCCAATTAGGAACAGCCCACAATCTTTTTTTTAATATTTTTATGATTTACCAGGTCCAGTTCCAGTAGCGTATCAGTAGGCAACAAACAATATTACATCCCATTTCCACGGGGACCACATAAATTGTAAAACAATTGGGCTAGCAACATGGGCTCATCTATTGGGCCCGAAACTTAATTCTCAACAAGGCTAAAACCTAAAAACGTAGAAAACCCTGTTTCATGCTTGCGCTCTCTGTGACTCTCTCCCTCGCCCTCTTCACTCTTCCCATCCCCTTGCAGTCATGGCGGCAGCGGCTCGCCCCCTCGTTACCGTCCAAACCCTTGAAGCCGATATGGCCACCGACGCAGCCCCAAACATTCCTCTCCCCGATGTCATGAAAGCTTCGATCCGACCCGACATTGTTACCTTCGTTCACTCCAACATTTCCAGGAACAGCCGCCAACCCTACGCCGTCAGCAGGCGTGCTGGTCACCAGACCTCCGCCGAATCATGGGGTACCGGTCGTGCCGTGTCTCGTATTCCACGTGTTCCAGGTGGCGGTACCCACCGTGCTGGTCAGGCTGCATTCGGCAACATGTGCCGTGGTGGCCGCATGTTCGCTCCGACCAGGATCTGGCGCCGCTGGCACCGGAGGGTTAATGTGACTCAGAGGCGGCACGCTGTCGTTTCAGCGATTGCTGCGTCGGCGGTTACGTCTCTGGTTATGGCTCGCGGTCATAGGATTGAGTCAGTGCCGGAAATACCTCTGGTGGTAAGTGATTCTGCCGAGGGAGTTGAGAAGACGAAGGATGCGATCAAAGTTTTGAAGCAGATCGGCGCGTTTCCCGATGCTCAAAAGGCGAAGGACAGTCACGCGATTAGGCCTGGTAAGGGTAAGATGAGAAATCGTCGCTATATTTCTCGCAAGGGTCCTCTGATTGTGTATGGAACTGAAGGAGCTAAAGCAGTTAAGGCCTTCAGGAATATTCCTGGTGTTGAGGTTGCGAATGTGGAGAGACTGAATCTGCTTAAGCTAGCACCTGGTGGTCATCTTGGGAGGTTCGTTATATGGACCAAATCTGCGTTTGAGAAGCTGGATTCTATATATGGGTCATTCGATAAACAATCGGAGAAGAAGAGGGGTTACCTGCTTCCGAGAGCGAAGATGGTCAATTCTGATTTGGCAAGGATTATTAACTCTGATGAGATTCAGTCGGTTGTGAGGCCGATCAGAAAGGAAGTCAAAAGGGCGCCACTGAAGAAGAACCCGCTCAAGAACCTGAATGTTATGTTGAGGCTGAATCCATATGCCAAGACGGCTAAGAGGATGGCTCTGCTGGCTGAAGCTCAGCGTGTGAAAGCAAAGAAAGAGAAGCTGGATAAGAAGAGGAAGTCCCTCCCCAAGGTGCGCTATTTTTTATTCCTTGCTTCTGTAAGCTGTTTATGATTAACATATAATGCTGAATTGATTGTTGGGTTCCTATAGATTGTTATAAGCCTAACTAAACATCTAAACCCCAAGATGTCTCACCGCAAAAATTAAAAGGATTATTGCATTGCAATTGGCTCATATGCCAGATGAAAATTATTGTAGAAAAGCATTCATTAGCCTGTATAAACCTTAACAAGTGTCAAACAGACACTTCAAATTACATATGAACACATCAGATTTTGTTATGTTGCTGTGTTTGTATAAGTTACCATGCTTCTTAGGTGTAAAGAATCTGTATATGGTTACTGATGCTATCATTTTTCGTGTTGTTTTCCATATAACGATATCATAGGGAAGGTGTTGCTACACTGGTTGGTCTCAGATATATTTTCTCCTAATAAGAGTTATAGTAAATAATAACCCTGAGAAAGCATCTAGGCGGCTGAGCTCGATAGTAACAAAGGAAACACACTAAATGTGTAATATTAAGAGATGGAAAAGTTGAATAGCGGGCTTTATTAATTAAACTTGTATATTAGAAAGATGAATGTAGTGTAGGGTTTTCTGAATCAATTTGTGATGTCCACCTTTCAATTACCAAAAAAAGCTCAACCTTTCAAAAATGCAAATTTCTCTCAGATTTTCTGCATGTTGTACAAGTAAATTTCCCTCAGATCCACCTCATGCCATGATGTCTAGTGATAAAAATTTCTTAGATGTAGAACACAACAGAGAAATAGCTCAAGGAGATCAAAAGTGGGGTGAAGGGACCTTTTTATACTCTTGGCTGAGGTAAAAGGGGAAAAAAAGTAGTGGAAACCGGATGAGTTAGGTTACATTATTATTGTTTTTATGGTAAATGGTGGCATGGCAGGAGGATTGGTCTTAGGACCTCGTGCAAATTATTCTTACTGTTAGGTTGTACTTCATTACCCAAGAAGACATATATGCATTTTTTAGGGTTATCTATCAAGTTCTTTAATAAAAATATAAAAATATGATACATAGACATTTTATGATTACTCAGTATCATATGGTTAACTCATTTGAAAAGTTCTTCCATGTGAGCTTTTTATGGGACATTTTAATAGCAAATGCATAAGAATACTATACCGAAGTTTTTTCCTTTAAATGCTTGTTTGTTAGCTATCTATCACTCTGTTGTGAAATAGTAGGCTGTCACCATAGTTATAAAACTTGGACTGAACTGGCTAGTTCTCCTGATGAACTAGTGAAGTGGGCCCTTGTCTGGGCCGAACAACTGTCGAGACCGGATTTGGAAAAGAACTGCTCAAAATCTGCTCAGATCAGCAGGTTTATCCAAAAATGCAAGCCCAAACGAGCCTTATATATTAAAAATTTAATCAGGCCTAATCCCACCTACAAATACCTAATTCAGTTATATATTATTTTAATATATAAGAAAGATTTGATGTATAAAGTTATATAATACACTACTTACTCCAAACAATTGATGAGTTTATAATGTATTGTCTTAGTTTATATGATCAGACCTAATATAGTAGCCCAAACGGGCTCTAAGGCTTTATTTTTTGCGGATTCAATTTATAACAAGTGTTAGTAATGTATCTCATATGTTTATTTAAAATTTTAGATAATGACACTCATTTATGTATAAAAATAGTTAATTTAATTTATTAGGATCATTTCTTTTACTAAATTAGTTAATATTGATAGGATGATAAATATTTATACACAAATTAATATCACACATTTCTTATTATTGTATATTATATTAAAATTATACGTTCAATTAATAATAAACGGTTCAACCTTTTTAACTAATGAGACCTAGTCTCTTTACTGTATCAACCTCCGGTATGGTTTCAATAGCTATGGCTGTCACTCTATTTTCCCTTGGTTAAATGCGCTTAAGTTGAAAAAACTCCTTTTACATCTTTTACAGTGTTTGTAGTTACCAATTGTTCTCCATGAAATATCGTGAGATTGAAAAAGACAAGATAGTTAATTTAGAAATTACATTCCCTTTGTTTTAGGTCTCTATTATCTTTGCTGTTATGCATGTCAAATGCCTTATTGCATCTTCTGAGCTTCTGACTGGTGGTATTTTGGTTGGATGATTGGCATTTATTTGTTAACCTCGTTTTAACTTTTCCCCTTTCTACAGGAGGAGGCTTCTGCTATCAAGGCTGCAGGCAAGGCATGGTACCATACCATGATCTCTGACAGCGATTACACAGAATTTGAAAACTTCTCGAAATGGTTGGGCGTTTCGCAGTGAAATCATTTGCTATTGGCCATCATTTAAATTTTGTTTTGTTCGTGTTACTTTGAGTTCTAGACGTCAATGAAAGGGGACGGATAATTTATGGAATTATTCCCCGACCTTTTTTAACTTGTTTTCTGATTAGATGGAAGATTTTTAATTTATTAGAAATGGAGTTAAATATTTAGACCTCTTTTATGCGGTTCAATCTTATTAAAATTATTTTGTGCTTCTGTCTTCAATATTGACGTCCCGCTGGTCTCTTTTTTGGCATAAACTGGATAAAATCATTGTGCACATCTCACGAAAGACCTGATTCTCAGTTTTGTGCTCATATCAACTTAGATATTTGTATGTATTTGAGTTAAGAAAAAAGGTGAAAACTCTACCAGCCAGAGAATCCTATCAATACACTATTGCTATGTCCGATTATTGTTGGGTATTTTCATTTATTTATCAATTCATTTTTATTTTCATTAACCGAACAGAAAGGGGAGGGAGAAATATTGAAATTTCATTCAATCTAATGCAATAGACGAGGTGGATATTTGAACATCATTAAAGCTGCATTGTTTACAGAAACCAAATCTAAGGAACACCTGCAGGAACACATGTCTAGCTTTTGCATATCAAGTGTCTTCTCGCCAATGATACCTTGTGCTCATAAACAAGGCTTTCACGTAGACAATGAATCTCTAAACTCAAATAAAACTTGTCCGCATTCTACTTCTATATATAAGCAAGTCTCCAATTTGACCCGCTGCCTTAGACGAACTAGCTTTCCCTCAATTGTTCAACGAGGGATTCAGGAAAAGGGATCAACATCTCTTGGAACTTAGGATATTCAATAGAATCCCCCATATTTCAGCCAGTGCTGCGACCAACTTCTTGGTTGATGCAGAGAATTCCAAAACAGTGAAAGAGCAATAGTCTAACTGAAAAGAATAGGAGTAAGTATGAAATAGCCTAAATCTAGGGAGCTTTGCTGTATTAATTGGTAGGTATTACCTTCTTCAATTCCTACAAACATATAAAGTATTTAAATCAAAATTCATCTTCATCCATTGAATACAATATCCTCTCTGCATTCTGGAAAACAGGAGAACCTTTCTTAGTCCTTTCAACAATTTTCCTAATCAATTGCCTTTCCATCTCATAATCAAAACCACTATTTTCATCTCCAGTAACAACATTTAATTTAGATACACCAGAGCTTTGGCCTTCGAACGTAGTCACCTTGCTTGAAGTAAATTCTCCTGACATTTTCTCTCCATTAACTGTGGGATAAGTTACAGAAACATTTGGTCCACCATGTTGGATTCCTAATGCACCCCAACCATGTGAATGTGAACCTTCTTTAGGGTCAATATTGTAAATGCCTGATGGTGAAATCTCTTCTAAGCCGTCTCTCTTTACTAATTCTTCATAAGCCTCATTGTATGCATCTAGAGCTTCACCTGATAAATTCACAACTAGAGGGTCACAATCATCATAAGCCAATGAACTCTCTCCTCTAAAGGGGGATGCCTGTCCACAGAGTGGGAACTCCCGCCGGTAACAACTATCACGCTTGGATTCCATCATTTGTACTTTCCTCTGGCTATTTTCAAGGGCAATCTCAAGCTCCTTCACACGTTCCTCAAGTCTGGATTGTATAACTTCATGCAAACGCAGACTCAGTTCATGAGGTGAAACTGCGTAAGTTGCGGGGAGAGATGTGGAAAAGTCACTGGCATCGTGATTTGATTTTGGATGTGCAAAAGCTGTCCCACTGGCCATGTCAGTTCGCAACTCACCTTGAGCAAAATCTGCTTCAAAGTCAGGGTCAAGCTGCAAGAATTTGTGCACCATCAACAAACGACCTTGGACCCATTTAAGCACTGTTAATTAAAAATGGTAATGGACAAAAGAGAACCTTCGGAGGTAAACTACCAGATATTTTCAGTGGAAAGAAGGCACACACATAAAGCTCAATATGCCAAAAATTGAGCTATATTTGATTTATAAAAGAAGACAACGAGGTGACCGGACTAAGCAAGAATAAGTTCAATCAAGACGCTCCTGCTTTTCATGGTTTCTTCAGGAGACAGATTGAGAAGGGAAGGAAAATGGGAGGAATAAAGATTAACAAAAATTTAGACATAATTTATGCATCAATACATTGCTAATTTTCTTTTACTCCTCTTTATATATCGCAAACAAAGGATAAGGTCATCCTTGCCTTGGTGCAAATCAAGGTGATCTTTCAGTTTATTGTAAAAGCCATTACAATAAGTCATAACATCAATCATGGTTTTCCAAAATGGCACTTAACCCTCATCACTGCTACTCCAAATAGAGTAGAGTAAATAAGAGATTAAGGCCAAAATGGAAATTAAAAATATGTTCACGTAGAAAATGAGATATATAATTTGGGACTTCCAAAAAGAAAGATAAGGTTACAAAAAATGAAACCAAGGGAGTTAAAAAAAAAAAATTCTATGGCAGTGCTAGGATTTTCTGTTTAGCTTCCCTTCTCCAATGCAAACATTTTGCCAGGACATTTCAGATAGTGTTGCAATACCATTTCTACTAAAATAGAAAGTAACTAAATGAAGGAGAAAACCATTCTGTAGCATAAAAATCATGAAGCAGGCTTTTAAATAATTCATGTAATTAGATGATTTAACTTTTAAACATTTAGAACTGTAACTCATTACTGGTATCTAAATTTATTTTGTGTACTATAATACTGAAATAGGTCTCTGATCAATTCTCTGGGTCAAGTGCAGAACAAGGCCTTTAAATGTATTGGATTCAACGTACGGAAGTCAATAAAGTCATGATAACACTAAACTTAGAACACCTACCAAAACTACATATTGTTCTTCTCCATTTCTGGAGGACCAATGAACGCATGCCAATTGCCATATGACTACAGCATCAATCAAGACATGAAAGTATCAAATGAAAAGTACACACTCAGAACCCCATGCAGTTCCTCCGGCGTTGTACTTCAGAAAAATAGTAAACTCTTTCTAAATTATTTTGTACTCCTTTTTCTAACTATGTCTTCTTCCTTTAAGATCTTTAAATTGAGAAAGAAATGTCTGATTTGAGAACATCCATCCAAAGTGTCCACAGCTTGTGAGCCAGTTTCCTTGATTTGTCAAGATATTATAATAAACTCATAATCAAGCTACTTTAAGTCTGAGATGATAAGAAAAGCAATATCAAATTAATGTTGCCACCAAACACAAGCATAAGACTTCAAATTAAAAGGGGCAATTATTCTTTGTCCCTTCCACCACTATCTAGCATGAGATCTAATCCAATTAGGATATGCAAATATGAAAAGTAATAAAATAACACCCACGACAACAGACATATTCCTAGGTGATCGTAGCAATCATTCCATATAAAAGATATGTGCATCTGTCGGATCATGTAATTACTAGAAGATGCATTACTAGAAGATGCAAAGATAAACATGTAAAATTACCTCAACAAGCTCAGATAGTCTTCTATCCAGGCTTGATGTATTCATGCTCAATCCCAATCTCTCGAGTTCAGCTTCAAGCTCAGCTTCGATTTTGCTCATAGATCCTGAACTTTCTTCTTCCCTCTGATCATGTAATTCTTTGTTGTTATTTTTTGGAGAGTTACCTATATGCTTTTCAGGGGAATAGCTATTTATCTCTTTCTCATAAAAGGAATGATCATACATGTCCTGTGGACCATAATTCTCATTATTTAACTCCTGCACTGTCACTGAATCTTTCATTTCAAGTTCCTCTTGTAGATCTTGAACCAAGTTTTCAGTTTGCTTCACCAAGCCTCTTAAATTGTCAACTTCTCTTTTATTTGCCATGGTGGAAGCTATTATGCCCAAAGAAATTCCAAGACTGAAGAGAAACATTGCATCTGATGATAAAGAAAGTGTCAAAAGATGTAGTTAACTAAGTAAAAGGATACATAGCGTGACATAAAGTAGACATGACATCATCATATGAAAGAGCAACGTAAATCATTGGAAAATCATTGGAAGGTCAATATGTGGGGTTGCTGATGCAATTGTCCGGGTTAAAAAGCTAGCTGTGATCAACATGTTATCTCCCCGTGGGCCAAAACACACACACATCCTTTTATAGAGGAACAATGACATTGTTCAACTAAGTATTTGGATTGACATTCTTGGGCAGACCGTGAGAAAAGAAACTAAATTTTCATCAAATATTTAAGGATTAAAAAACCATATGACTTTCAAATAACTGATAACATATGAGTCTCATTCTGAGATTTCTGACCTTTATGAAATATACTGGTGCATGTTGCACCAGAAAGAGAGAGAAAGGGAGAATCAATTTATCAACAAGTCTAGAATACAAGTCTTACTCCTATTTATAAACCATAGGAATAATGTGAATCATATCAAGCACTTATTTCCTAACTACCTGAATCCAACTAACTAACTAACTAATTCTTCTGTTATTAACTAACACAACTAATTCCCATGTATCATATACGACCTTCACCTGGAAGTAAAAACAACATGATTTTTTTTTTAAAACAATTTTTCTTGTTATGTATAAACAGTATAGAAAGACTGTAACTAGACATAGAATATAGAGAAATGTCAAACAAAGTTGATATCACATGGTGCCAATGCATGCTTTTTGCAGATGACATAGTGTTAGTTGAAGAATCGAGAGAGAAAATGAATGAGAAATTAGAGATGTGGAGACTAGTTTTGGAAACATATGAATTTCGTTTAAGTAAAAGTAAAATAGAATATATAGGAATTTTTAGCAAGAGACGCATTAGTTCTATTGCAAAAATGAAAATTGGAGAATATACCATATCACAAGTCACATAGTTTAAATATCTTAAGTCCATTATACGACATGACGAGAAAATAGAGACAAATGTAAAACATAGGATTCAAGCAAAATGGATGAAATGACAAAGTGTATCGGGCGTTATTTATGGTAGAAGAGTACCACTTAAACTTAAGAGTAAATTTTACTATATAGTTATAAGACCTGCAATATTTTATAAAATTGAGTGTTGAGCAATAAAAAGTTAAGAGGATAAGTTCAATGTTGCAAAGATGAAAATGTTACATTGGATAAATGGACACATAAAACAAGATAGAATTAGAAATGAATACATTAAAAAAAAATGGAAGTCGCACCTATTATAAAAAAAAAATTATACAATCACGACATAAATGGTTTAGACATATGTGTAAAAGATCTATAGAAGTCTCAGTTATGAGAGTAGATCAAATGAAAAATAATCTGATAGTCAGAGGTAGAAGGAGACAAAAAAAAAACTATAGGAGAAATCATTAAAAAAGATTTAGACTTAAATGATTTGTCTAAAAATAAAATTTATAATACAATTTTATAGTGTCGATTGATCCATGTAGCCGACCTCGCGTAGTGTAAAAAAACTTTGTTATTATTGTTGTTGTTGTTGTTGTGAATTCGGCATGAATAAGAAGGAAAAAAGAAAAGAACATTTGCACTGTTGCATAGGTTAAAAAGATCTTACTGAATTGAGAACCATACCATGTTGAGATTGCATGTGCTTTCCACTGAACACATTATTGGAAGAGCTCAATCTTCCACTCCTCCCTTTTCCTGCCCTAAATTTCATCTTCTTGGGATCCTCCAAAGATTTAATTTTTGGTAAAGATGGAATCCCAAAGACATTCCCATCATTTTCACGAAAGTCTTTCACATGCAGCTTATATTCCTCACTTTGAATTAATGCACTGGAAGAATCAGTACTTTTTCTGCTGATTATACGGCTCCCATCACTAACAAGAAATGACCTTGTGACTGTGGAAGGTGATGAAAGAGAACTAAAGACATATTCTTCCAATTTGGCATGTTCCTTGCACAGCTGCGCCATTAAGCAACTCTCCAATGAATTTACAGGTCTAATAAAATGTCCATGCAAATGTCCAGTCCTGAGAGAGATTTTATTTCCAGCAGAATGATGTTTAGGACCAACTTCTCCTGCAGAAGAATCAGAAAACTGGAAGCCATAATTGCCACCAATATTAGAGTTTAACTCATTGGCATCTTCAATGTCCTTAAAGTTCTCATTTGGTGAGATTGGTAATAGTAGGTTTGATATAGAAAGTACATTGCTATTGCTGAAAGTTCTGAAGCCTCTTACTTTTTCACTATCAAGCCCTCTGTTAGCGGTAGAAGCCACTTCTTCTGCCAAAAGACCATTGCCTAATTCATCTCTCCGTGCTTGTCTGCCAAAGGGACGACTATGGGACTCAGAATTCTCAATTTTGGAGTCCTCTGAAGACAGAGACAACTGAGATGTGTTATCACTAGTCTTTGAAACTCTGTTCCAATATTTAGCTAAATACCCGGCTCCGGTAGCAGCTGCGACAACCCACAAATCCATTTTTTGTTCTCCCTCCCACAGAGAAAAAAGTCACTACCCAAACTCCACAATACAAACTATCTTCTTTCTTTCAATTATTAGCATCAAACAGCCAAGGAAAAAATATTCCATTAATTTTACTGCAACTGCCTTCAAGCGTTCTGGCAATAATAAGCTATATAATGGAAAGCTGCAAAACACTTTGAGATAAATAAAACCAGAATCCCTTATTCGCGAAACACATTTTGCTCCTCCCAAGTTTCAGTTTAAAATCCATTAGAATCCTATCACCCACGAACCTAACAATTTGTGATGCTTTTCCGCTAGAGTCACTTGCATTAAGAACAAAGAAGGAACATACACAAGAACTCATAAGTAACATTCACAAGTTTACGTCAATTTTCAAAAGCCATCAGAAATCAATCAATGCAAGCAACAAACGCCACCTAAGTGAACACATTTCTCCACTAGGAAATTTCAAAGAAACAAGCCCCCAAGAAACTTCAGCAACTCCCAAGAACCAACTTTCATAATAGGATATGTAAAATTACAAGCCATATCCGTCTGAGAAGTAGCTTCTTATCTGTGTAACGCATAAATGAGACAAGCCCATTTCGCCAAATAGCACGACACCAAATCGAAGTTGATGCAGGGTCGTACTCGTAAAGTGGACAATTATAATAAGATGAACACCTCTTGCTGCTACCTCCTTGTCATAAATGAAAGGAAAACGAATATGAAAAAAGCTTCCTTTTGAAAATCCCTCGCGATATAAAGAAAATCTAACTCCCAACTTTCCTACACGATGTTCGTCGAATCTCGCTGGTTCAATCCCTTGGAAGAAAACGACCGGCGACACCGTTCTCCCCACAGGTACAAGCACACCTAAACAGAAACACACAATTTTCGCGAATAAAACACAAATAGCAAATATATTATTAATGAATTTTTCTCCCCGAATTTTATAGGGTCACCAGAGCCTTACCCGTACTGGCTTCAATTTGAAAAATTAAAAAACAAAAACAAAAATAAACAAATATATATCTCTATCAACTCTTCTCTGACTTTTTTTTTTTTAAATACTAATATTTCTTCTTCATTGAATTATTATAAATATTCTTAAAATTTTGAAAGTTATAAAATATCTTTTGATTATCACATTTTAATTTTGTTAACCAAAAAGTATTTTATAATTTTTAAAATTAAAAATGTATTTAGAAATGAAGGTAAAAGTGAGTTGACAATTCTTTTTTTTTTTTCTTTTCACATCTTTTTGCTAATTAAAAATTTTCTGTGGCCATGTTAAAGCTTTGACAAAAATATATATTTTTTGTTATTAAAAAAATAACTCTTCCCCTTTTATTTATTTGTTTTTTCAATCTTTTGTGAAAAGAATCAGAGAAATAGGTGTCGTAAGGAGAAGGCAAGTTGAACAATGACATACTATCAGGCATTTGGATAAAACAAATCAGATAAACAGAAAAGGCAAAACTGTCATTTTCATCTCTTAATTTGACTGCAATTTTAATTTAATCTTTTAATTTATAAAATTTTTAATTGAATTTCCTAACTTAATAAAACGTTTCAATTCTTTCTTAAATGTCAAATATTTTATTAAAAAAAAATGCTTACATACATCAAATCTGGATGTTACATATTATTTTTTTCAAAGTGCCTCGTCCCTGCTAATATGGAACTAAGAAAAGAAAAAAATATATATATCTTCTTTAATGTAAATCTTACCGCCATTGTGATCACAGAGTCACAATCCTAACCAATAGAATTCAAAATCTTCTGCAATTTTATATAAAATGCAGTAAGAAAAAGAAAAGAACAAGTAATAAATCTCACTGGTATAAGGTTTCACATTGCTTATTTCTTTGTGTGTCCAACTACATACGGTGCAGTTGCAGCAGAGGATCAAGACGCTACTCTTTCCTTGTTTCAATTGTTACAGGAAGCACAGACCAGGGAATGCAAACGAGTTACAGAGCACAGACACAAGAGAAAACTGAAAGAGAAGTTCAGAAATCATACCCAACTCATTTACTAGCGAAGTTTGATGATAATGAGTAAATTCACAGTTACGTGACACGTGGGGGTTGATTATGTACCCATTTTTCAACAGAGGATAGTGATAATTATGAATGAGAACCTCAACATGGACTTCAATTTTTTACCGAAAACAAAATCCAAGTTACAGAAAAACAAATTATTGATTGGACGCCACAATTTTAAAATTATTTTAAAGGTTCAAACAATTAAAAATCTTTGTTATAACAGTTAAATTTTTTTCTCTTTTTATCAAAATGTATTTACATTTAAAAATTTGACCTTTATAATTAAAATTTTTTAACTTCTCCAAAAAAAATACACAGCTGTGCGGTTTTCAATTGAAGGTTGGTTCCATAAAGGGTCATTAAAAAGAAAGTTGTTACAATCAACGTTCAAGTGATTCAACCTGTGCCACGGCATCTTAATTAATTTCTGTCTAAGATCTCCAACTATATTTTTAGAAGCTTTTTTAATGAATAGAAAATATACGAATATTATAATTTAATATCATGTTATTGCTAATTTAAAAGAATTTATCTATACAACATAATTTTATTTAAAAATTTGATAATAAATACTTCAATTCTTTTTAAAATAAAGCCGCCTCTCAAATACCTATCTTGCGGCCAGAGGAGTAAGCAATTTATTACCTTCGATTTCATATATAAGAAATAAATAATTAATTTATAAGAAATAAAAAATAATAATTAATCTTCTTAATTTTATCTTAAATACAAATTATTTTTTAAAAATATTTCTATTTAATAGTATACTTTCTTTTTAAAATTATGACAGTTATTATTTATAATTTAAAAGATTTATTTAATAAAAAATATAATTAAAATGTTATAATTAATATATTATATATTAGTCATTTGTTTTTCATATTTTAGAATAAATCAAATTTTAAAAAAAATTATTTATATATATATAAAACTGGAGGTAATAAATAAGACTACTCTAGGAAAGCCCACAGATAAAGAAATAAAAAGTTTTCGACGTTAATGGCAAATGGAAAACAAAATATTGACAATGTTGACAAGTGCACGAAACTGACCATTTTGACAAATTGATATTTGAGAAAGTATGGAAGTTGACAGTGGGGTTTCACTTTTAAAATAATGAACGGAGCGTTTGGTGACTTGTTTAATTTTCGGATGGTGAGGTTTTCAATGTTAAATTGTTATGTTTGGTATACAAATTAAAAATATATTATCAGAAATATTGCAGTCCTAGAAATATATAACATTTCTAAAAATTTAAAAAATTTTACTCTCATCGAAGGAGTGTAAATGTCACTCCATATAAAGTTATTTTATTTAGACAAAAAAGTTAAATTTTCACCTTCTGATTATTTTAAAAATTTTAACTTTAATTAATTTATTATTTATTATTATTATTATTATCACTATGATTACTTATATTATTTTTATTAATGTTATTGTTATTGTCATCGTCGTCATTATCATATCATCAACATCTCAACTATCACTACTACTACTATTACTATTATTCTTTTGATACAAAATATTAGTTCAAAAGTAATTATTAGCTTTTTTGGATTACCTTTATCTTGAACTTTCCAACCTTTGATGGTGTTAGAAGCTTAAAACTCTTGAGCTTTTAGAAGCAGAATCCTAATTTTTTTAATAAAAATATGATCAAAGGTATTTTCAAATGGTTTATAAGGCAAAACTTGTCCTTTAAACTCGGAGTCAGTTTTAATTTTGTATTCTATTTTTTTGTGTCAATTTCATTTTACATAATTTTAAGAATTTTTAATGTTTTTTAATTGCTAATGATATCCAAATTATTAATGAAATTAGCTAACCTGTTAAATATGTGACCATTAAATAATGCAAATATGGATATTACACTACCATTGTGAATATCTAGCCTAATGTCTCATTTAATAGCCCTTAAAGAAAAAGAAGGTTGGGATTAGAAAATACAGAATGACATCATTTTGAATTTATTACGTGAAATACTATGTCAAATATCTACATTTGGATTATGTTAACAATGAGGAAAATATTTCAAATTTTTATAAACATATATCACAAAATTAATACAAAAGAAAAACATGTAGGACAAAGTTGAGATTAACGTTAAATTTAAGAGACAAATTTTTTTATCAACTTATAATTTTTGAGAATAGTATGACTGAATCAAACATATAACTATAATATTCCTAAAAATGTCATAAATTATTTCTAACGAATAAAATAATTTTAACAATATTCACGTCCTGAAGAATAAAAATCTTATTCCTATACCGTATACCCCCTTCACTGTGTTAAGGGAATCTCTAATTGGGGGGTTACAACGGGCTTAGGTTGGAGGAGTGCTCTTATATATTGGGCCTCAAGTTGCTGTTTTGGGCCTATGCTTCTCATAGGCTATGTTTCAAGTTTTCATACACATAATAATATAGGGCTAAGTGTTCATAGTCTGATCAAATTTAACCAAAATATAGATTTATATTGGTTCAGTTTATTCACCGTCTTTTTTATTCTTCTTTTATTTGTATATTTTAGTTTCTATTGAATTCAAGTTTTATATTTTTAGGTTACAAATAAGCAGCCTTTGATTATAGATCTGCACTTGTCTTCTGAACCTAGGCAAATTTGTTATAAGCTTCGCCCAGTAATATCTTTAGTTTGTATGGCCTTGGTGCCTCTCATCTTCTCTAATGAAGTTAAGTTCACGGTCTCATCAGATTTTTGAACCGTGTGAATCAAACAGCACAGGTATATTGGAAAAAAGCACAGCTTCTCTAAGAAATATTTTCCTACATGACTCTGCTTTGTTTGGTTGAAAAATATAACGTTGAAAAGAATATAAAATATGAGTTTAGGGCCTAAAAAATGCTATTTTCTCATAGGCTATGTTTCAAGTTTTCATACACATAATAATAGGGCCTTGACACCAAAAAAAACCTAAATAACTGTTGTAAGATGTTAAGAAATTTTTTCATTATGGATTAGTTGGTTTTAGTTGTTTTCATGTGTTATCATATTGTTTGCATTCAAGTGGCATATAGATTATAACCTAGATTAGAAAGCAAGATCATCAAATCAAATTCAAAAAAGGAAAAAAAAAAAAAATCTGATTCACCAGGAAGAAGAAAATTTAATGCCCCACTCAAATAAAAAAAACAAAATAACACTAACCAGTAGGCTCATAGTCAAATAATCAAATAAAGCTAACCCAACGAATTTATGGTGTCTTTAAAAAAAAATTAGCCAACCAGCTTTTGCAGCAACATATATAAATATATATATGCCAAGAATAAGTAACTATTTATATATATATATATATATATATATATGAGAATATGCAACTATTTTGCCAAAAAAATCCACCAGAATAAGTTGATTGCAGGGTAATACTTCTGCTTATAAAAGTCACCATTCACTCTTTTGGTCTGCGTGGAAACAAGAAGCTTTTCTGTTCCCTAATGTGAAAGTAAAAATACGAAAACGATATTGACAGGTACTTCAACAAGTCCTCTCAAATCGAAGTGTATAAACCCACGTATGGGACTTCGATATTCCATAAATCTTACAGTAAATTATACAGATTTTTTTTAATTTTATTAAATTTATACAAATCTTTTTTTCATTTTCAAAACATATAGAGGCTTCTCCTCGAATAAAAGTTACCCTGAACTTTAGTTTAATTTTAAATTTTTTGAACAAAATTTTAAACTTTTTGGTCAAAAAATATAAAATAATTTTATTTTAAGAAAAGTCTCTATATATTTTAAAAATAAAAAATTATATAATTTTAATAAAATTTAAAGAAGGTATATATATTGTATTCTAAATCTTATCAATTGGTTATCAATTGGATATTTGCAGGATTTTACTAACCCCAAGATCAGTTGCACCATCCCCACTCATAGCTAATGTTTTGTAGCCATGAACCTAAAATCTAAGTTTAATTAGCTCTACAAGCAATTTAGTTGGTAAAACTTAAAATTAACAAGCAGAAGCATACCAAATTAAGTCCTTTATATTCATGCATTTATACATTTGAAAAAAAAGTAATACAAAGAAATAATAGTATGTGTAAGGCTCACTTCTTCTTTTTACACTTTTTTTTTATCTCTTTCGAAATACATTATATATATTTAATTTGTAAATGTAATGGATCTGAACTTGATGCAATATTAAGCTTCTTAATTTTCGTTACAGGTTAATTGTCACAAATGTCATAGTTTGATTTAAGTGTTTGGTATGTAAAAAGTTATGTATAAAAATAAAAATAAATTTATATATAAAACATAATTTTAATATTTTTTATTTGTAATAATTAAATAATTATTAATAAATAAATATTAAATAATTATTATAAAAATAAAATAAATATTACATAAAATTTTTTTTTCTTCCTCTTATTGGTTCGGTCTGGCATATCGATTTTTTACGATCAAGGTGTTAGTACTATGGCAACCTTTACAAGCACATTTAATAGGATTTTTTTTTTAAGCCTGAAATTATTTAATGTTGTGATTTAATTTTTTTAAGGCTTTTCCTGTTGTGTTAAAATTAAAAAAATTACTATTTAGATTTTAAATTAAAAATATTTATATTTAAGAATCTTAAATTTTTAAAATTATTTTAAAATATTTTGAATAAAAATTTAAATAATATAAAAAAAATTATAATTCAAGATTTTAAGTTAAATTATTTTAAAATAATTTTAAAATATAAAATTTTTAATATAAATATTTTAATTTTAACATCTTACCTTATATTTGTTTCTTCAAAAAACCTAATTAAATACATTATAATAATTACAAAAAAGAAAAAGAGACGGAAGGTGTGTGGATAGTAAAAGAACACGTGGAAAACAAAAAGTCAGTGACTTCTACACACGTCAAAAGGATATCATTGCTGTGAGTGGGGCTGTGTGTAGTCTCTACACACACAAGTGATCATGTATGTTGGGATGCATAATAATTCTTTAATAGTACCCTAAGTGTGGTTGGAGGAAAAAGAAATATGTTGGTGACTTTTTAAAATAGATTCTTTTCTGCATAACGCGTATAGAGTGGGAGATATAATGTGTGGAGCTATTAGTTGTTTTCATGTATTATCATACTGTTTGCATTCAAGTGGCATATGTATTTATAACCTACATTAGAAAGCAAGATCATCAAATCAAATTCAAAAAAGCAAAAAACAAAAAACAAATCTGGTTCACCAGGAAGAAGATAATTTAATGGCACTCAGAAAAAAAAAATACACATCGAAGGTTCACTTTCCCCTTCATTTTGTCTCCTCTTTAGAGGGGTATCTTCCGTAACCTTTACACCAACCATTTAAGGGAACCAAATAAAAAAGAATAAAGCTACCCCAACGAATTTATGGTGTCTTTAAAACTAAAAATTAGCCAATCAGCTTTTGCGGCAACAGCTTCTCTAAATTGAACACCCGCATCGCAAATGAACAAGTCTGCACCACCTGGTCTACGAGTGTATATATATATATATATATATATATATATATATATATATATATATATATGAGAATAAGTAACCATTAATCGCATGCAACTATTTTGCCGAAAAAAGCCGCTAGAATAAGTTGATTGCAAGGTAATACTTCTGCTTATAAAAGTCACTATTCACTTTTTTGGTCTGTGTGGAAACAAGAAGCTTTTCTGTTCCCTAACGTGAAAATAAAAATGCGAAAACGATCTAGACAGGTGCTTCAACAAGTCCTCTCAAATCACAGTGTTATAAAACCACGTATGGGACTTTGATATTCCATAAATCTTACAGTAAATTATACAGGTTTTTTTTATTTTATTAAAATCATATAAATCTTTTTTTCATTTTCAAAACATACAGACACTTCTTCTCAAATAAAAGTTACCCTGGACTGTAATCTAATTTTAATTTTTTTTTTACCAAAATCTTAAATTTTTTGGTTAAAAAATGTAAAATAATTTTATTTTAAGGAAAGTATATATATATATATATATATTTTTTTTTTTTAAAATAAAAAAATTATATAATTTTAACAAAACTCAAAGGAGGTATATATAATTTATTCTAAATCTTATTACTTGGATATTTGCAGGATTTTATTAACCCCAAGATCAGCTGCACCATCCCTAATCATAGCTAATGTTTTCTAGCCGTGAAACCTGAAATCTAAGTTTAATTAGCTTTACAAGCAATGTAGTTGGTAAAACTTAAAATTAACAAGCAGAAGCAATACCAAATTAAATCATTTACATTTATGCACTTATACGTTTAGAAAAAAAGGTGACACAAAGAAGTAATAATATGTATGAGGCTCACTTCTTCTTTTTACATTCTTTTTCTTTCTTTCTATCTCTTTCCAAGTACTTTATATGCATTTAATTTGTAAATGTAATGGATCTGGACTCGATGCAATACTAAGCTTCCTAATTTGTTGCACTGCAGTAGTTTTTCCTCCACTTCTTGAAGTAGGCTCGTCATTATCAAACCCCGTAAACTCTCCAGAGCTACCAAAATGCAGTTGATTGGCAAAAAATATTCTCTTGATGAATTTCGAGTATTGACGCAGCAGGCTTCATAAGAAGTGTCTTACTAATTAGAAAGGAAATAAAGTATCTAATTCATTGTCCTACATGCTTATCAAATATGAAAATTGCTACATTAAATTCTCAAAAGTCGTGACAATGTTAAGCTAAGAAAATCATTTTAAATATTTTCATGTGCAATGTTAAATCAAAGTGTACCCAAATTCAACCTTTTGAGCCCAAAATGAAACAAATAGAAAAACCATTGACTCTAGCTTTCGACCTACATTGATCATTTGACGGAAGGCCCCAGAAATCAAATAAACATGTATGTGATTAGCCTTTAGCTTCTCAACTAACTCGAATGCCAGGGGAAAGCTTGCATATTAAGAATTAGAACATAAATAATGCTCCTAATCTATCTAATATAAACAATTCGCAATTATCATTAAAGAAACAAAGATTGCGACTTGTGATGTGAAAAATTAAGAACAAAAATCGAACATTGAGATTTAGATATCAAACATTTTTGTCATCAAAGTTTAGAATGGCCAGACATACAAGCAAGTCAGTTAATCTTTTATACCAGAAGAAAAGGAGTATCATTTCTCAACAACACAATTATTATTATTATTATTATTATTATTATTATTATTATTATTATTATTATTATTATTATTATTATCCTTTAAAGTAGATCATTGCATTTTTCGCAACAAAATTCTTTTTTAGAAAATATATGATTTGATGATAAAGGAATATAGTTTTTTGTTGTGGACACCATGCAAAATTTCTCCTAAAGATTAAAAGAAAATATATCCAAAACTTGCATCAAATGATCAAGTAAGCATTAGGCAGGGGAAAGGATATAGGAGTTCTCAAAAATCGTTTACGGCCTTAATAGTGGGACATCAGGGATCTGGTAACATAGTCATCCTCAGTGAGACAGAATAAACCCTTTTAATTCTATCAGTATTAATTCTTCACTTCCTTGATATATCTACCTCAAACATAACACACACATAAAAAACTTGATAGAGGACCATGGGCATAGTGTTATAAGCAACAAGCTAGGCTTGGAAAGCATAAAGCAACACATGAAGAGCATCCAAGGCAAGTTGGAGCTGATGGTGCATGGCGAGATGATGCTGGTTCCAAGATGCAAGAGTGGAAGCCCAATGTCCTAAAAGATCCACTTCAAGGCATTGGAGGCTCAATGAGAAGAGTAAGAGTAAGGGCTATGAAAAAAGCCTTGCAATACATGATCCAAGAGTTGCATGAGAGAGAGCCTATTTACATGGCTAAATTGGTGAGCTACAAGGGTATAAAAAGCATAGTCACATTATTAGAGGCCCAACTTGATAATCCTAAAGTCCACATGGAGTCCAAATAGAAGAACTCACTTAAAAAGACCATGTGCATCACTTAAAGAGAGAATGGCGTGCAATATCTCATAGTAATCACATTAGCTTTGTTTCCTTTTGTTTCATATAATAAGGCTACGTGAATTCAGGATGACAACTTGGTATTTAAGTTTTGTTTTTGTTTCCTATTTGTTATTAGGCAAGTTATTTAGAAAACTTTATTAATTAGAAATTCTACACTTTAACTTTCCAAAAATATTTCAACAAGCTCTAAATGCATGCCAAATCTCAGACCAAGAAGAGTTCATTTGGATAAAAAATGGTGCAGCTTTCTAATATAGTCAATTTTACTCCAAAAAATTCTCTTGATATTTTAGCAAGGTGTTTGCCTATAAATAAACTTCTTTGTAATTCAATTATATCCTTTTAGTTGAATAAAATTTCAGAGTACTTTTTTGGTAAGCTTTGCTTGCTATCCTTGTGTTCTTGAAAGAATACACTTAACTTATCAAATAAGTAATCAACCTTTGTGGTGTCTTAAGGTTAAGGTTTTAAAGGACAAGTTTCTTTAAAGTTCTACCACAGATCATTATTGTTTTCTAGTTAGTCTTTAGGCATGATTTATCTTGTTGGAGGTTCCTAAAACAACTTGTTTAGTAGGTCTACCATCAAAACTAGGTATGAGTCATTGGTAGATCTAAGTACACATCTGACACCTATTCTTTAGTCTGGGTATTCACAAACATTACACAAATACATGCAACAAAAAATACATGAAAATAAGGATGGAGACTGTAAAGTGTTGGAGAAGATATTGATAAATTTTCACTTTCATAATTATGACATTCGATCATATAATTGGGAAACAATTATTCAAGAAGCAAGAGCAGATTTTGACAAAATGTTATATTTGCCTAGCTTAACAAATGCTCAAGATGGTTAACAAAATCAGTCCTACCATGAGGGCCTTTACTCAAGAAAATTCTGAACTTGGGACAAAGAAGGACTGAACAAAGATAGTTTAACAGCTAAGGCATTCTCAAAAGGAACAAAATCAGCCATTGCTTTGGGAAAATTCAATACATAAATTAGATATAAAAACTTCAAAACAAAAAGCATTTGAAGTTTTTATAGTTAAATTATTCAACCTAGCAGTCCATTCTGCTACAACCTTTCCAGCCCTGCAAAAATTGGCGAGCTCATCAATACTCTCATCCAGGCAGACAATGTTATCGACATCAAAGCACACAGCATCAACATTTCTCCAAAGCTCAAGAGAATTTCCATCATTCTAGGAAAGAAACAATCAATAGTATGATTATAGAATCTTGAAGCAAAAAACATAAGGCTGTTCATGGGTAGGGTCGAACTGAATATCTAGTAGGCCCGATACCCGACCAGATTAAGACATTGGGCTTGTTTTTATGCCCGTGGCCAGGCCTAACCCTAACAAGTCTGGTTTTATGTTGGATTAGAGCATGTTAAGGTCGACCAAACCATTTTTTTTTTATGAACTGATATTTGTAATATAAAAATATCTTTTTATAGGCTCATAGGCATATATTTCAAAAAAATGTGTTTTTAGAACTCTCATATTTTTATCAGTAATAAAAAAATAGCTTGGTATTATCAAGCAAAATATAAGATATGCTAGTATAATTAGTTTTAGGTAAATATGTGTATTTTCATTATTCAATAATAAAAGAAATATCAATAACTATGCACATCAATAATGAAAATATTTAAGAAGTAAGGAAGGTTTGGGTAGGTAATGAAAGCTACAATATGCAAAGAGAATCACATGAAACAAGAATAAAAGTATATATATAAGATGGCAAGATATTAATAACTAAAATAAGTAACTACTATGGTAGGTTGGGCATAACATGTCTTTGCCTATGACCCAACCTAACCTAATATAGCTTTGTTTAAAATTTTATCCATTTATATTTTTGGCCTAGTCTAACCTGACTCGATTAGATATGGTTAGGACGGGCTCCTAGAACTTAACGAGCCAATGAATACCCCTAAAAAAAATTAAAGATAACCTCCGGAAGGCAGTGTGTTATCAAAATGGCTTACTTTTAAACCCCAACTAGTTGAACTAAAGCAATAGTTACGTTAAATAATAAGGACTACTTCATAGTCCCAAATCAAAACCCATAGATACTCTTCCTCAACTGTAGTGTAGAAGATGGAAGGAAACGAGGTTGATATTTTCTACTATAAGCATAGATTGGGTTGATCCTAGAACTCACAAATCCTTCCATGAAATTCTTTGTTCCCAAACCCAAGAGATCCTAAAATCTATCAAATAATTACCTTAAAAAAAAGTTGAAAACACCAAATAGATGCAATAACTATCATCTTGATTAAAAATGCTTTATATATTTAGATATGTAAGAATGAAGATAAACATTAAGTACCAGTGAATTTTACTAGGGAATGAAAAGTTCAAAGTTACTCTACTCACAAGGTAAGGGGTTGGTGAGGCCATGCATAGATTCTGTGAATAGGCTGTCAGCATAGTCCCAAATCAAAACCTATAGATACTCTTCCTAGAAGATCTTGAACTATTTAGATTTGATTTAACTCACCAACCCTTCCAGTTTAGATCCTTATATATATATATATATATATATATATATATATATTAAATTTCAAAATTTTTTCACTTTATAAGATATAGAATACAAAATGAAAATAGTTATATAATTGCTAACTACAAAAAGAAAATGATATTTCATATAAAAATTAAAAAAAATTATGAAATTTGGACCGAAAATGATATTTCATATAAAAAATAAAATAAAATTATAAAATTTGGATCATCCAAATTGAGATATGCATTCCCCGTAGAGAGTTCGAGATTTGTAGAGTCTTTCATGAACAGCACTTAATTTCCCAAATTCCAATCGTGGAAATGTTAACAATTTTAACACAAAAAGAAAAATAAGGGGAAAAAAAAAGTCAAGCCAATGATTCTACAAGCCCAAGTTTGTCACAGGAATCTCTTTTAAGAATGATCATGAGTAATATAGAATAGGAAAAGTTACATTTAAAGACACAAGTTTTATAAAATTTATAATAAAGATATTAAAAATTAAAATTATACCTAAGAACCAAAATTACTATCACTTACTATTAGCTTTTATGAAAGTTACTTGTAGATTTTAAAAAAATTATCACCAAAGTTACTTACATTGTAATTTTTTCTAAAACTTAATAATAACTTTCTTAAACATAATAGTAAGTCTTCTAAAACCCGATAGCAATTTTAGTCTTTAAGAATAATTTTACCTTTTAAAATCCTTTATTATGAATTTTACAAAATTTAGGTCATTGAATGTAATTTTCTCTATATAATAGTCTTTATTCTAGAATTTAGGAACAAAAAACGTTTTTCTCATTTCTAAACCTATATTTGATAATAGCAAACTTAGTTTCCATCCACTTTTCTTTTGAAATCTTAAATTCTCAAACTCTAATTCATGTATTTAAAGAAATTTTAAAATTTGTAACTTTTTCTTTTCAAGATGGAATCATTTAAATAATTTTATTCATATAATATTATATACATAAAATTACAACAATTACTATCATTCAATTACCCAAAAAATTCTCAAATGTAAACCTAAGTCCATTTTTTATTCCCATACCTATATTGGAATGGAAAAATTTTGTAAGTACTCGTTAATATGAATATTTTGATCATCACTACTTATAATCTATCAAGCCCATTATTAAGCTCAATAAAGCTCAATGAATGAGGCCTACGATTAGATTAGAAGGATGCAATGATGAGCAATTGTTGGGTTTGGTCAAGTCATCAACTCCCTTTGGTTGCTCTTCATGTGAGGAAACTCACATTCAAAATCAACTAAAAGTTTAGTAATAGGTCACAAGGAATCCAATTTTTCTACATTAGAATCTTGGTGATGCTTAAGCAACATCGAATTTGGATTGTTCAAATTAAATATAGATAATTCAAATTTTATTTTTTATTTTCTATTATTTTAAAGAAAGTATATCATGTAATAAAAATAATTTTCAAATTACGAACTTTAAAAAAATAATGTTTGAAATTAAGAAAATAACAATAATAAAATTTAAATCATCCAATTTTAATACGAACTATTCAAATTCAATGTTATTTTAAATAGCACTAAGCATTAGTTGTGAAGAAACTAGATTTGGTCTCAAGTGTGCTGGGTAAGTCATTCAAAGAAAGTAAATATGGAAAGAAATTGCCAAGGGATGATACAATAGACTAGAACTCAAGAGTGGTGAGAATTCCCAAAGAAAAACATAAAAGTAAAAAAAGAAATGACCAAAAAGGAAAAAAGAGAGCTTGAATCACATTAACTTGTCTTTTCTTGTTGGGGCATTCATTTCATGGTTGACCTTCACACTATGACCATCCTCTTCCTCATACATCTTAGACTCCTATTTCACTCTTCCCTTTGTCATGGTTCACAATAACATACTTTTTCAAAAATTTATATTAGCTTGTTGAAGTGCTTATTGTTGATTTGTTTGTTAAGAAAGCTAAGTGACTAGGAGAAAATGAAATATAATTTTGGTTGTCTAGAGGATGAACCAAGATTCCTAGAATACATATAAAATTATAATTTTTGTTTATCCTTGGTGTTGTTTTTTCCTTTTATCAATTAGGCAAAAGAAAGATTAGGTATTTTTCTAGAATTTGATTATCTTGTTGACAAATTCGATTTTAGAGTTTATAAGAAAAAGACCTTTTAATAAGTCTTTAGCCCAATCTAATATATATATATATATATATATATATATAATATATATATATATATATATATAGATATATAAAATATATATATTTTTATATATATAAGTTATAGAAAAAACATTATTTTTTACTATTCATTACTCTTACTTTCTCTTCTTTCACCTTCTTTTTCCTTGTTGGTGGGACCTAAAAAAATTTTTATGGAATCCACCAACCTTTTCACTGCCGTAGTTTCACATTGAGCTATAAAGTTTTGAAAACTTTAACTTTTTTCAAATCTAGCAAGTTTGAGTGGGTGCTAGTTTATAAACCTTGACCTAAACACACAACCAACCTAATTTTTTCTATAATTTTACACTTAAACCTGCCTATTTGGACTTACCATATAACTATTCACATTATACTAATTTTGTCTATTTAGTTTATCATGTTATGCTCATCCTTAATTGGTTACAATACTTCTAGTTTTATTATTTCTATGAAATATTACATATATTTTTATTTGGCACATATATTGATATACTATATCACAATATCCAAAATCACATATATGATTCCAAACCACTCTCATATGAGTTAATAATCTATATATATTTGTTGGTGTATTTTTCCGAAAGGAGATCAATTAGATAATCAAGGTGCCTTAGCCATGAAATTAATCTTGATATCTAGCCTTTAATCCTTGTTTTATAAGTCAAAAAAGGAAATAGGACATAACTCTCCTAGAAGAAGGGTTCTCCTAGGTCTTAGATATAACTAAGCCTACAATTAAAGTCTAGACAATGCATAAATGATAGAACCATAGAGTTTGTAAATGGAAAGATTGCTAAATTCAATAATAATAAATTGTAAAAACTCTGACATGAAATAGATTGACCACAAAAAGACTATAAAAGAAACTAACCATAACTTTATTGAAAATTTAAATTGAAAGCAATAAATAAAGCATTAAAGAAAGCAATAGACAAAGCAAGTAAATAACTAAAAAAATAAAGAAAGTCATAATACAAGTTTTTTCGAGATGTTTCTTTGTATGCTGCATGGTGTCCTTTACTCCTATTTTATAACTTTTTTCAGTAGTTATGCATGTTCTCCATTAGGCCACATCCATGTTCATCATATTCATTTATGCATAGTGTCTTGATGCTAAAGATCGTGACACTCAACTACCCTTCAAAGTCATTTAATTGATGGATCCATGCCTTCTTATTTCCTGAGCATTTTGTTATGTGAGATGTGGATCTTTAACTAAGGCTTTTGGCTAGCATTTTATCAATTAATGTCTTTTAATTAGAATATATCGACTAAGTATATTGGCTATCCTGGTTTCTAGCCATTAAGGATAGCCTATGATTTTTTGTGCTAACATGTTTGCCTTTATTGTGCCTCTTGATATGACTTGTTCATCAAATAAAATATTAAAAGGTGCAATATTTCTTTAAGATTTTTGAATACTTAATAATCATTTCTTATTTTTCAACTATCTTTGCAAATTTTGTCTAATCAATCATGTTATATACTTAGCCATTTTGATTTTTTTTGTGCCTTTCAAATCTTGATGGAACTTTGCCATTTTCTTCACTATCATGCGTTCCTTTTTTTAAGCTTGCATGGAATGTCATATTCCCTTTTTTATTCCTAAAATCAATCTTCATACTCTCCTCAGTCCATTAGTTCCTGTGTTACTTCTTTTTATCAACAAAGACTAATAAGTATTTATCATCTATTGTCCTTTTCCATGATGAATGATACATTTATTAGTATTGAATTACCATATGATAGCTATGCCTTAAGGCCTTTGGTACCATCAACTAAAGTAGATGCTAAAAGGCTTTAACACTTTCCAATCCTTGCTTGTTATCATATGGCTATTCTCAATCGTCATCAAGCCATTTTAACTACTTATTGTCAATGTTCTTAGTCAGTTTCCTTATCTTCCTTTTGTGTTAGGCACAATAAGCACTTTCTTTTTTTTTTTTAGTCAAAAACTAAGGGAGATAGGTATTATGGAAATGTTATGGTTATCTATACTTAATATTCCATGAGGTGTCAACCTTCTTCTTCCTGCAACTCCTTTCTGGTTTTTTGTGAACAACACTTTCTTATTTCTTTTTGGGATGGCTACCTTGACTTTAATTAATGTTGTTGCTGTAATTAGTTTCCCTCTTGGAAAGGTAGAATTAGTTATTCTATTGCACATAAATCATCCTACAATTGACCCCTATTGAAGAGCAACTTCTTTTACCACCTTTTTGTCAAGCTATGCTAAAATTAATGGCTTAGTCCCTCCTTATTCACATAAATCATCCTTTATTACTAGTTTTATTGACATTTCTTTTGTGCTAATTTTTCTCAAGTAGCAAAGGAGTTTTCACCTCTCACTAAGGCTTTAGCCAATGATTAGTGTGTAAATCTTAGGTGTCTATTCCTCAACCATCTTTATCGAGGATTCTATATTCTTCAGAGCAAGCTATCTCAAGACCTTTCTCTAGATGCATTTCGAAGTCCATTCTTATTCTTATAGTTGTGGCTCTATGCAATTTTTCTTTAGTTTGATTTTGAAAATCTTTTAAAAAATTACAATTTTGTAAATCTTTCCTATTATAGGGAGCCCTATTGTTAAGTTCCTGTGAACATTATTTCAACCGGTATTATATTTACTTCTCTTTATAATCTATGTATTCATTACTCTAATAAATTTGCCCCTTTTTTCAAGACTATGGTCCATTATAGTTTTGTGTTGAGCTTAAGGATACCCTTGCTATCAATAGAAAAGAGATTTATGAAATTTGGGTAAGCTATCTGACTACTTTATGATTTGGTGGTTGGAACATCACTTCTTCTCGTAATAAGAAACCTTGACTAGAGTTTATAGCCCCCATTGCTATGCTCAGTAACTAGATCTCATACACAATTTCCTTATGCTTCCTTCTCTTTTATGAACTTAAGAACTCCATCATTGCTACTTCCTTTTGGTTAGGGAAAACGTTCATAAATTAGCCAAAGCTTTTAACCATGGTATTCTTAATTTGATATTTTTAGAGTTAATCCCAGGGATGTTGCCTGCTTTTAACTCCTGGTGGATAGGAGTGGTTGATTAACTATTCATGGTGACTTTGTCAAAATCGTTGATATTATATTCCTCATAGTGAGTTTAACAATTACCTTTTATAGATGATCTGCCTTTTTATTTACTTCTTGACTATACACTGAATCATAATCTTGAAAATGTCTCACAAGTATTCTATTAAGTCTATCCTTGCCTTTTATCATGTCTTGATTATTTTTCCTTTTCTTTATGTATTGTGTACATTTCCAAGTGCTATGAGCTCTATTGACTTGATTATGGATAAAGTTTTTTAGGATATCCATATCATCCATTCCTCCAATCATGGGAAGGCCTTTATAATGCCACCAAATTTTAAGGTATTTGTGTATATTCTTGTCATTATTCTCATTACTAAAGAGTCCAAAGTGATCCTAACTTATCTTCGTGGAACATACAAATGCCCTTATAAGGAAACCTTTATATTACAAAGCCTATTTCCCCTGTCTTGAAAACAACTTCTACAAGCACTCCTTTTAGGCTATCTTCCTCCATTGTTGAGGCAACTTCTAATTTTTGTACTATTTTAGTTAAAATCTTCCCTTCACTCAAGTAGCTTCTATGATTTCGCACCATTTCTTACCAGTTACTTTCTTAACCAATTTCATTTGCTTCTTTTTAGATGGTAGTTTGTTTTGGAAGATACTTAATGGAATTTTCTTGTGGTATCTACCCTTTTAGTAGAGATGTCAAATGCATGGAAGATGTCGAAGGTCAATTAGCATGTCTGGAGAAGCTATTGGCTAATTTTAACAATTTAACTAGCTAATTTCATCCTTTTTAGGCTAACATATTGAAGTAAATATGGATGTCTCTAAATTATAGCCCATTTAGGTATGAAACTGCCTTAAATTGTTGATATACCCAGAGAGATAAGCCATTTGCAAACTTAAATTATTATAAGAAAGAAGCAGATAAAGATCGAAATCAATGACAGATTAGCTTGGGACTTAAAGGAAAGCTAATTACAGAGAAGCTCAACAAGTTATGGGAAATGAAATCTTATTTGAAAACAAAAATGGATCCTAATCATCCTAACACTAATGTTGTTAGGCTTTATTTTCTACTGTTGCCCTATGTCAGTCAAGTAGAATAATTTGACAAGATGCTCTGGTGACTGTTAAGCAAAAGCCTTCGAGAGAGGATAATGAAGAGTGAATCTTGGCAGTTGCCAAGGACATCTTTGGCCTACTTCATCCTAGTGAATTAGTTGATAAGAAAAAAGTAGCTATGAGGACAATGTTTCTAGTTTATCTGAGGTAGTTAGTGATTTGACTGTCTTTTTATTTTATTTTATTTCATTTTTTTTGCATCTAGTTGTGGGGTTAGCTTGTGGCCTTAGTATGAACATTTTAATAAATATCAACATTTTGTTCTTCTTCATCTTCTTCGATGTTTTGATCTTTTGAACATGGATGGAAAATATTTCTTTAAATATTTGTTGTTCATGCACTTTGTTTCCTCCATCCATTCCATATTAACTAGAAGATAAACCCCATCTTGGATGACTTGGCTAACTATAAATGGTCTTTCCTATTTTGGAGCACTTGCCAAATTCCTTATATCTTTTAATGTGACTAATAGTTAAGTCCTCATACTAAATCTCCTACCTCAAACTATTAATGCTTGACTTTCTTATTATATATACACATGACTTAGTTTTTATGTAGCCTTATGTGCTCCAAAGTAATTAGTTGATCTTCAACTGCTACATCCATTTTTATACACATGGCCTAGGTACATTTGTCGGTTGTTAAGTTGTTCTATTAAGCCACTTTCCACGGTATGACTATGACTTTTAAAGGAAGCATGACGTCAACTCCATAGACCAATTTAGAAAGGTTGGCCTTAATAATTGTTTTAAATGAATTCTTATAAACCTGTAAGACTTTAGCTAGGATCTAATGCCATTTTCTCAGCTATCCTTCAATAAATTTCTTTATCATCCTAGTCAAAGTCTTATTACTAGCTTTGACTTGTCCATTGGTTTGGGCATAATAAAGGCTAAAATGGATGATCCAAAAACTAAATTTTTTAGCAAAAGCCCTTACTTCATTGCCTATAAATGTTGTCCTTAATGACTTTGATTGTCTGAGGTAGGCTAAATCTATAAATTATATATTGTTTTATGAACTTGATCACATCTTTCTACTTTACCTTTTCCATAAGTATAGCCTCCACCCATTTTATGGAGTAATTATTGGTCACAATGATCAAGGTATGTCTCTTAGAGGATGGCAGATAAATTCTGCCAATCAAATCTAATGCCCGTCCTTTGAATGGCTATGACTTTATGATGCAGTGAAGTTCAGTGATAAGAACATGTCTCAAAGTCTTATACCTTTATCATTTTTAACAACTTTTTGCATATTGTATGCAATTCTTGACTATGGATGGGTAGTAGTATCCATTTTGATGCAAAAGCTACCTTATTTTAGGTCCTATTTAGTATGCTCCACATAGGTCTTTAAGGACCTTGACTGTAACCCTCAATGTTTCCTAGTCACTCAAGCATTTCAAGAGAATACCTTTTTTGCTTTTCTTGTACAAGGTGTCTTGGCGCACAATGTAGTTGAGCTCCTTGCTTGTCACCTTCTAGCTTACTTTATTTAATGATTTTTTTATATGATCAATTATCTTCCTTCTCCAATCATCAACTACTTTAGTTTGCTTTTGTGCAATGCCTTGCTCAACCATATTTGACTACTCTAGTAGTTGGCTTAGGTTCAACCATGCTCAGGTGTGGCTAATCTTGTCTTCGTTGCTAGTGCTGGTAGTTTGTTTAGTAAAGGTTTACAACTGCCTTATGACTCGATTTTCCTTAAGCATCTATATTTCTTTATACAAATTAGTTACATCTAGTTGCTCTTAGTTGAGATCTAACCCAGTCGTCACCATCTACTTTGATGGGTTTGTAATTTCATTTGGTTGTTCTTTTTTAAAGTCTAAATCAGTTGTTGTTGGTTGATCCACTTAAGCCATCTACCCCATAGTTGATAGAGATATTCTGTTAATGACGTAAAACCTTTGATTGTAGGTGGGCAACTTGTACTTAGATGCCACTTAAGTGAGCTTGGTAGGTTCTTTATTTTCTCCCTTTGGAAGGTGCATAATGACAACATTTGAGAAATGCTAAAGTTTTTCAAGGGCTAGCCAATGGTACCACACCTAATTCAAGTGTGAACATTGATATTCACTAATCAAATGCTTAATCACCAATTGTGAGTCTCCTACCATTTAGATGTATTCAACTTACATGCTTTCCAGTAGTTTTATGCCAATAATCAATGCCTTATAATTGGCCTAGATGTTTGAGTAGGAAAACTCTAAATCAAAATTGAAATGAGCCTTCTTTTGACTAAAGCTGATTATAACTATCTCTACTCCATCTTTCCTCTAGGCATAGGATAATTAGAGAACATCTACCAATATTAAAGTCCAACAAACCTAGAAGCTTATGGCATACAATCAGCTACCTCTAGGTCTGGATGCTCGACTAGAAAGTCAACGAGAGTTTGACCCTTAATGGCCTATTAAGGAACATGTTATAGAGCATAAGAGTTAAGTTTAAGAGCCCACTTGGTTAACTTGCCTTGTAAAAAATATTTAAGCAAATTAACTTTGTAAACAATATGTACATGTCTTAGCTAAATGTAATATTTCAATTTGGTGTAGATGTGGCATAACTTTTCAATTAGAGTGTATCTCAACTTCATATTTGTCAACACCTTATTGAGGTAGTAAATTTCCTTCTTTGTGTTGCCTTTGGAGTCTTAAGTCAATAGTGCACCAATGGACTTTTCTATAGCTAATATGTATAATTTTAATGGTCTTTCCATTATTAGAGGGACCAACACTAAAGGATTCAATAGATGTTACTTTTATTTTATTGAAAACAGCCTCTTGCTCAATTTCCCAATGAAATTTTTCTATCTTTTAGTCACAGCAAAATTATGATCGACTTAAGTTTATTAGTTGAATTGGCTATGAACCTTCAAAGGAAATTCATCTTACTAATAAAGCTTTGTAACTCCTTCTTATTGGATGGTGGCTTAGCTTGCAAAATGACTTTAACTTTGTTTGCACAAACTTCTATTCCATTCTTGTAAACCAAGAAATTGAGAAATTTTCTGATAGCTACCCTAAAAGCTCACTTAGCAAGGTTCATCTTCAAGTTATGCATTTGCATATGCTCAAATACCACTTTAAGGTGGTGTAAGTCAAATTTCAAGGATTTGACCATTACATCATCAATTTAAACCTCCACAAACTTGTTGATTAAATCATAGTAGATAGCATTCATGGCACATTAGTCTGTGGCCCTTGCATTTTTTAGTTTGAAGGCATACCTACTCACTTGAAGATGCCAATTGCTTCTAGGAAGATAAATGTTGTATTGTTCACATCCTTCTCAACTATGTAAATCTAGTTGTATTTGGAGTAGCCATCCATGAGGGATTCGATCTAATTTGAGGCTTTAGCATCCACTAAGATGTTAACTATGGGCATCACATATTCATCTTTAGGCATGGCATTGTTGAGCGCCTTGAAGTCACTGCAAATTCATATCTACTCTTTCTTCTTGATGATAGGAATAATGTTGGATAAGCATCTAATATACCTTGTTATTCCAATAAAGCCTATTTCCAACAGCCATAGGATTTCGTCTTTCACCTTGGGTGTCATACCTAAAATGTGACCACAAGATGCAAGAAAGAAAATTTTGATTTTAAAAAATGAAAACCAAATTAAATGGGATCACCATCAAAATTTTAATTGTTAAGGAAAAACTTTGGCAAAAACTTTTTTAAAGATATACAAAGAAAAATATGCAAAAACAAGATAGGTTTGGGAGATAATTGCACAAGATGAAGGTGTTAGAAACCCTACAATACCTATTCCCAAGAATAGTAACCCAAAGTTAATTATACAACATTAATACAACCTTGAATTTAACTTAATTACCCTTATTAATCACATTCCAAAAAAAAAGAAATTAACAAATGAAAAAATAAAAATAAGATATTTATGAGCTTAAATTTAACTTAGAGTGAGAGGTTAGAACCTACATCCCTTACAAGAGAAGTCAAAGTCACCATAGTTCACTTGGATAGAAATCTATGTCAATTGGTTGGTATGCTTATTATTATTATTATTATTATTATTTTGTGAAAATAGAACAAAATAAGAATTTGTTTGTCTTCATAAACAAAATAGTTTTAAAGTTGGTTTATATATTTTTTAATTTGAAAAAATCAAATTAATCTCACTTCTTTATTCTTTTCATTTTCTTTTCTATTTTTTGAATTTTTAAAAATAAAATTTTTATTTGATTTTGAAAGAAGTATGAAATCCCTAAGAAGGACCTTTAAAGGTTAAAGAAAAAGGATTTTTTAGTTTTTGAGGTAATTTTTAATGTTTGTAATTTTATCAAAAGAAAATTGAAGGAAAATTCTTAAGTATTTGAAAAGGGATTTATTTAATTTCCTAAAATCTATCCTTTTTTACTTTTAAATCTTTTGATTTTTTTAGAAATAAGTGTTTATTCTCTTTTTATTAAAGACAAAAAGAAACAAAGAAAGTGTTTCAACTAATTTCTTTAAAACAATTTTTTTTGAATTCTTTGAAAATAAGGTAAACAAAATTGATAGGATATGAGCCATTGAAATCCAAAATTATTATATGACTTAATTGGCATACTTATGAAGAGTTATAACACACTGTCCATTAATTGACACCTTTGTGCCTACAAAGACTCAAAAAGTTCCACATGGTAGGACTTTAAAAAAATTTAAAAATGATATAAAATAGAATAAAAAGTTACAAGCATATAGTATTCGTTATGATATATGCTTAGGTTCAGTCAAATATCATAAAAATATAATTACAAGGAAATAAATGGAAAATATAACCCAATTATGCCTTTTCTTTTTTTGGTCAGCTCCATGGTATCCAAAGAAATATCCTCTTTCAACAAGCTTGATATACTATTGCCCCTGATTTCCACTTACCCCTTTGATGAATTTATAACTTTGCTTATATGCTCATGTCAGACCAAGAACAAAGGCAAGCAATACATGCTTTAAAGGTAACACAAAGATAAAAGAAGAGCTTAGGGAATTATAGCAATTAATCTTCATCGTATGTCATCATTAATATGTACTAATATATTAAATATTATCATTTAACTAAGTCACATCGTCTTTTCTTCCCCTTATGAAAAATAGGAGAAATGAAATGTGAATTAAGTATAAAATAACTCACCTAAAACCAAAATTTAATCACCAAATGATTAGACCTAAATATAAGTTAAAAAGCCTACCTAACTTAAAAAAAAAATGACCATAAAAAAAAACAAAAGCCCCAAACAAAGGGCTCATTCAGAAAAAAATCTAAAAAAAAAAAATCTAAATATGAACTAGGTAGGCTTTTTTTTAAGTCCAACTTGAGCCCAAGCTTGGCCCGAGCAACTTTTTATTATTATTTATTGTAATATTTAGATTCTTCCTAATTTCCCGTCCTTCCACTTAACCTTTTCTTCACAAATAGAATTTGAGAATTAATTATTAATACAATTTGAAGGAAGAATATAATTTTCAATATTGTTATCGTTATAATTGAGATTTTGATATTAAATTATGCACATTAAATGTGAAAATCATAGTTTCATAATTAAAATAGGAAAAGTCAAATAAGGGTTAATTGCATCTATAAATGGTGGATAATTATTATATTCTTTTGGGAGAAAAAAATGTTCTCAAATAATATAACTAGTTATGCTACATCATTCATTAATAAATGGGTTTGATAAATGTGAAAGTAGGGATTAATATTAAATGTTGCCTTGCAAACATACTTAATCTTTTCATTTTTGAATTCTTAAAGGATGTCCTTTTCTCTATTTTTTTCTGGAAAAGGAGTAACTAAATATAAAAAAGCTTAGGCTAAAAATAAATAAATAAAGGTTAGTAGGTTGGGCTCGACTTGAGGCCAAATATAGAAGAAAATACAAGCTCAAGCCTTAGTTTCGTATACTATTTTTTATGAACCTAACCTAATTTTAAATGAGTTTGACCTGTGATCAGATCTATAATTGATTAACAAAAACAATGGACTCTGAATTTCGTAATCCAAGTTCATGCATAGAGAACTAGCCATTTCCATACCCTCGATGTATGCATACTCATGTTAAAACCAAAACCAAAAGATTAATCAACAAATACCTGTCATAGAGTCAAATTGCTATACATAAGGATTATGATGGTCTTAGTAGCAATATCAAATTTCCCATTATTTAGCTAGAAACATGCATTTCAATTTAAGTCACAAGGAACATAAAATTGACATTCATGTATTTATGAATGGATGAAAATAGGTGTTAGATTCAACATAAAAAGAAAATCAAGCTTTACATCTATTATTATTGCAATTAAAGAATAAACTTAGTATTAATTCCAAAACTTGATACCTATGAATTTTAATACCCCAACCAAAATTTAACATTAAAAGGTTTGAATGCCAACTCAAAACATTTTTTATTAGATTCTCACTATATTAACTCATATTAAGCATACATGAATTTTGAAAATGTTTCTCCATTCCTAAGGTGTTGGAACATAAAACAAGGAGAAATTTTAGTAAGAATGATGAAGGAGCATATTTCACATTAAACTAAAGCATAAGGTAAAGGCAAACAACCATATTCTTAATTAAACTCTAATTAGAGAATTGAAATAAGAAAAACTAATTTAGAATGTATCAATTCCTCATAAAGTCAAAATGTTGACTAAGTAAAGATATTGCCAAAATTCTAAAAATGAATTCGGACACTATTAGCAAAGCATGCTTGAAATTTTACTCATATTTCACTCAAATTAATCCCTACAGGATTGGGTTGCACAGTGAGGAAAAGCCATCAACAAATTACCCAGAGTAAAGAGAGCATTATAAATTTCTAAGACAGTCAAGTAAAAGCTTTACCCATTTTTACATAATCAAATCATGCTAAGAATGCACTTTCAATTAACCCAGCAAATTTGAATTTCAGAAAAAGAGTTCGAATAAAAAAGGCTACCTTTAAGAGGTCTTAGCTATTTGCTTCAATCAGAAAAATGTAACCCCCTTCAAATCCTTGCACATTCAATCTCTATCTCATGCTTTCTTAAAAAATGCCCTTCTTCTTCCAATCTTGTCTCTCTCAACTTTTGCTCTCAAAGTCTTCACTCTTCCATCAGTTGCAAATGTTCTCTCTTCTTTCTAGCTCTCCTCTTTGTTTTCTCCTCTTCTTCCTCTATCAACTCGATCTTCCAATTTATAATTGTTATCCTTCCTCTTTTCTTAAAAGTTCTCCTTTGCTTTTTGCCAATCCTAGATTTCTCACCATTTACTCAAGCTTTCTCCATCTTTTGCCCATGTTGCCCGTGCTTTAGCTTGGGCATCCAAGGCATGGGTAATGTAACATCTCATAATTAATTAATAGAAATTATAAAAAAAATGAGGGGTTTTTTTTAGGAAATTATAAAGAAAATAAATTAAATTAAAGGCTTAATGAAATAATTTGGAAAATTTAATAAATTTCTTTGAGAAAATTAATTAGAGACTAATTATCTCAAAAATGGAATAAAATTAAGTTAGAAATAATTTTTTTTTCAATGAGACCATGCATTTCTTTAATTATAAAGTTGAAAACTAATATCTATGGCCTAAGACTTATAAAACATTAAAATCTACATTTTCCTCGACCTAAAACGTGACTTATTTCAACCCTAAGCATCTCTCAACCTTTTCACTTTTCTCTTCCTAGACTTCACACACAATTGAAATTGAAATATATGAGAGAAAGAGGTAAGCTCCTATAGTGTTTAAGGCTTGCTAGAGGAGAAAAGAAAAAGATTTGGACCAAGTAACTTTAAAGAAACTTCTTCTACTCTTCTTTCTCTTTATTTTGATATAAATGGTTATAATTTGGCTGCCATTTACGGAACCATAAGGTTTGAGATTTAGAGATATTGCCTATCCTTTCAAGAAAAGGCTGAGAAGTTTGGCATTTATTCCCCTTTAAGTAAGGAAATGACCTTATCCACCTAATTTAAATAACATTTTTTGTACATAAGCCTATCTTTCTTCTTTGGCATAATCTGAGATATTTCTTCATTGCTTTTGTCAAGATGACAAGGTCAATAGTGGAAGTGTTGAGGTTGTTCACTTATGGAATAACTGTCCATAATGTAGATGATGTTTGAGCTTTGGCTGTTGAACTAGAATAATGTTGGGATCTTGTTTGTTGGATTGGTGTCGTGAATAGGATTTGTTATGAGGTATTTATTTGACTGGAATCCTTACACATCGAATGGCCATTGACGAGTCAAATTCTGATACCTAACATTTGCATCATACTGATTTCCTCTAAAAAAGAAGCCTAAAGGAGTAACAAAGACATTTGGTGGTGTGGTAACATGTATCTTAGTGATATGCACATATCCATATTAATAATTATTGGCACTTAAGCCTATTAAACCATAAGCATCACTCATATGGAATGAGCCAAACTATATCAGCGAATGGCAAATTGGCTGAGGATAACTAATCAATGGTGAGGTTCAAGAAGAGTAGTGGTTACAGAACCACATACTTATCCTTTAATTTGGATTGTCTACCCCTTAATTTGTCTTAAGGCTAACCTTTCTCTTTCTTATTCACTATGCATCTTGTTCATCACCTTTGATTTTAGAATGTTAGCAAAGGTTACTAACAAAGCAGGCATGCATTCTTGCATTTCTTCTATCACGTAATGTTTTAAAGATTGTATTATAATTGTCATTGGTGTATTATAATTGTCATTGGTGCAGATAGCTCTAAACCATTATTGTTAGAAGAGCTGGCATCAATACCTATACCTTTTCTTAGTTGATGTAGTATGTCATCCAATGACATTTCTTTGTCAATTAAACTTGAATAAAGATAATTGTGAAAACTCATAAAGCGTTTGAACATGCATTGTTGATAGCTTTGTGGGTCCCACTAGGCTTGCCAACTTTTCTCTAACGTGTTAGTGTCTTTTTATTGAAAAGGGCCCAACTAGATAGATGAGGTGACTTAGCAGTTGTGTTGTGAAATTGAATTTGAAAACTTACATTTAGTCCCTATTTTATAAGTCAAAAAAAGAGATGAGACATAATTTTTGTAAAAGAAGAGTCTTTCAATTCATAGAAGAGTCTTTCATAAAAAGAGATGAGACATAATTTTTGTGAAAGAAGAGTCTTTCAATTCATAGCTTCATTAGGCTACGTCATTGTATTCATGTATGCATGGTGGCCTAATGTTGTAGATTATGATACTTAACTACCCTCTAAAGGCACTCAGATGATGGATCCATGCCTTCATATTTATTAACCATTTTGTTGCGTGAGACGTGGGTCTTTAGTTGGGGCTTTCGGGTAGCATCTTTTAATTAATGTCTATTAGTTAAAATTTCTCAACTAAGTTCATCGACTATTCTAGCCTTTAGCTATTGTGGATAGTTTATAATTTTTTGTACTAACAACATTATTTTAACAATGTATTTCTAATACAGTTGTTTTTAAAAAATAGGATTTTGTTTTGGTTGTACTAATACAATAATGTGGTCTGTAGGTGAAAATTGAAAGACCCCGATTACACGATACCAACCAACGTTATAAATCTATAGCAATATTTGTTTGGAACTTTTTGGCATCTTGGTCCTAAATAACCTATATAATTATATAGTACAATAATAAAATTAATATTGAAAGATGAAATATGAAGAGAAAGAAAATTATTAACATAAAACATTCCCAATCTCTCAGCATCCAAAAAATGAAGAAGTAAAAATTATATAAGATTATTTTTAAAATAAAAATAAATAATGAGAAAACAAATCGACATGTCCCATCTTGGTCCTAAATAACCTATATAATTAAAAAATAAAATAATAAAATTAATATTGAAAGATGAAATATGAAGAGAAAGAAAATTATTAACATAAAACATTCCCAATCTCTCAGCATCCTAAAAATGAAGAAGTAAAAATTATATAAGATTATTTTTAAAATAAAAATAAATAATGAGAAAACAAATCGACATGTCCCTCGAAACATGTCAAGCCACAAGTTTATGCAATAAGGACAAAAAGTCTTTCAAACTGCAAATTGGGCATTAGAGTATGAAGTGCGAAATGAATAACCGCCGCGATTGAAAAATAATCCATGGTTTAAACTTGCATTTACCACAAGCAAATTGGACAACAACTTATGAACCGCTTAGAGAATCCGAATCCAAGTGATGCAGGGCGAGAAGGAAATGTACTGTTTATTTTATTAATTTATGATGTGATTTTTTTGGGCCAATATTTATGATGTAATTGCAGTCAATAATTTGGATTTTTCAAACCTTATTTATTATTAATCAAGAATTAGAGTAAATTATATATATTTTGAGTTTTGTTGAAATTATGTAAACTTTCTCTTTATTTTTAAAATATATATAGACTTCTCTTGAATTTTATTAAAATTATACATATTTTTCTTTTATTTTTAAAATATATATAAATTTTCCTTAAAATAAATAGTAAATTATACAGACTTTTCTTTTATTTTTAAGATAAACACAGGCATCTCTTAAAAATCGAGAGAAAATTGGTTTAATTTTGAAAAAATTTAAAAGAGATTTGTATAATTTACTTTTTGTTTTAAGGAAGGTTTGAGTAATTTTAATAAAATTCAAAGAAGACTTGTATAATTTATGTTTTGTTTTAAGAGAAATTTGTATATATTTTAAAAGTAAAGGAAATATCTGTATAATTTTAATAAAACTTAGAAAGAAATTATGTAATTTCAATAAAACTTAAAAAATATTTATATAATTTACATTTTTTTGAGAAATTTTTGTATATATTATGAGAATAAAAAAATATTTACATAATTTTAAAAAAATTTGTATTATTTATTCTGAAAATTATTGACCAAGGAGTTTAAGTCTACAGATATATTATCTTATAACAGTATCTTAGTACGATATATAAAGCTATATTAATTGTAGTTAAGTTACCTCAAAACTTTCTCGATTAACGTTGCTAATTATTAGACATGTAAATACACCAATTAATTCAAAACATATTGTAATACAATCTCTTGAATTTCATATATAATTAATGTACGAAGCCTATTAGACAAAGAATAGTATGTTTTTAAAATTGAAGTGTTCATTAAACTTATAAAGGTATATACATATATATTAAATATTATATATTAAAATTTTAATATAAAAAATAAATATTATTAAATTTTAAGTATTTAATTATTAATTTTATATATCTTAAAATATTTGCAAAATTATTTTTAATTAAAAATAAAAATTACTCATCATAAATTTAAGAGTATTTAATTTTGAGTTTTCAAGTTTTTAAATTATGTTAAAATTCTGTTTATCATTAAAAAAATAAAGGGTTTAAAAATCATAAATTAAAAACATAATTTATCAAATAAAAAATTTTTAATATATTAAAAATATAACTATAAATAATATATATATTAGTTTAGATATTTTTATATATTATATATATGATATATATATATAATTATTTATTACATTATTTTATTGAAATGTTTATATATATTAAAAAATATATAATATGGTTGAAGAAGATTTGTAATTCAGATAACAAAAAAAAAAAAAACATTACATTTGATAGGAAGTTGCATGTTCGATTCTTGATTGTTATTTTTTTACTAAGTCAGTCAAAGATTGAGAATCATTCACACTGTCCGACCAATTTTGAAAACAGTGGTACATGTAGCTCTAAGTTTTGCTCATTAATTTTAGGTAATAAATTATGACTCTATCTTTACTATTCACTGCGAAGATGAGACTCCATCGAAATGTGGTGGCAAGCTGGTTTTGTCGTTTTTCTGATCCCAGATTGCGTAAGGCATTGGAGAAGCCAAGAGTTTTGACGTTTTTGTCGCAATCTAAATAACGTCAAAGTTTAACGGACACGTCGCTCGGGCCCTGTTTATCTTTCACTTCCTTTAGTTGTTCGATGGCTTCTTCTTCTTTCTTCTATTCTTTTTTCTCTTTCAATCTTTTTTTTTTTTTCTTCAAACGTAATCTTGCTGATGCCCTGAAAAGTTAACCAGATTACTTAAAATGCACATCTTTTATTTATATTTTTTTAAAAAAATAAATCATTGAAAATTCATTGATTTCATATATTTTTAACGATAATATTTAACGAAAGATGATATTATAATTTTGAAGACATCATAAATCTAGAATATTAAATGTTATTAAATAACATAATGATATTTTATTAGATTAATTATTATAATTATAATCGTTAATTACATAAAGTTAAATTAATTTTAAAAATTAAATATAAGATATTGTTTTATATCCAATAATTAAAATTACAAATATATTTATATTTATAATATTATTACTCACTTGAAAAAAAAAAAAGAAAACAAAAGAAAAGAGTTTGAGTAAAACTAAAGACAAGACAATAAACGAATGCAGGGCCCTTTGCCCGTGGAATATGGTTCCCTCTACCTCTAGACCCTCCCGTCCAGTAGGCCCTAGTCAATAAATTCGAGTCGGTGCATCTGAGTTACCTATACAGGCTATGATCCAATCTAGATCCTGTTTTTCACAGGTAGATTTGGAAGGTTGTTTTCAATTCTTGTCTAATAAATAAATTTGTTTAATAATAGTTAGAAGGTTATTTTTCTTTTATTTTTTTTTAGTATTTACTTTTTTAAAATAAAAATAAATGATTAAAAATAAAAAATTTAAAATTTAAACTGTTTGTATTATGTTTAAACAATTCAAATCTATTTGTTAAAAGCAAAACCACGTCCTGCTTTTATCAAACAGTAGAAGATTCTCTTTGGTCTTAAGCACATATTTTTTATATTAGTCTATTTTTAACAAATTAAATTAATTATAAATAATGATAAAATTTAAATAAAAATTTTGTAAATGCTTGCTGTTAGATTTTTAATAAAAGTATTGTATGCAAATGAACTTCTTAAAAGAATTTGATCGTGTAATACTATGTTGTAAAAAATAAATTACCTGTCAGAATTTCATTTAAAAAATTTATAGAAAATTGCATTTCCCTTCTCTAGATTTTGTAAAAATTACATAATTTTTTATTTTTAAAATATACATTCATTTTTCCTAAATTAAAATTTGTGTTAAACTTTAATTTAATTTTAAATTTTTTGTCAAAAGTTTCATTAGATGCCATTCTTTATGTTTGGATACCCAATGACACATTTTTTTCTATTAAAATACTTTTCACTAACTTCACTGCGTATTGAAGAATTTTTTTTTTCCAGATATTTTTGCTATTGCAGTTGCTCTGCGTGCAATTCTTATTATTCTTTCATTAATTTTTCTAATTTGTTAATCTCACTCAACTTATTTAGATAAATAAATTAATAAAATCATTGAAATCTATTCGTTTTTAAATCACAACTTTGTGTTATTTTGCATGGTTTGTATATAGGTTACGTGCATAGTGTACAACACAACACCGTCCAAATGGCATTCAGCTCACAAATAGTCCCAGTTTAGCCGCTTAAAAGGCACAACTATCATATATTAAATATAATTCCATATAGTCATTAGTCACGAGTCACCCCAATGTATACAAAATGTCAAGATAAAAAATAAAATAAAATAAATAAAAACACGTTGTGTACGTGGCCATTCGAATTTTTTGATAAATCTATGGACGTTTGAAATTAATTATGAGTTCACCTCTTGCTTTGAAACGTGGCACTTAAGGCATGTCAAGAAACAACGTTATTGTACCAAATACACCCAGCCTGAGCCCTCATTATGTTTCACAAAAAGTCATGGGCACACAGCTGGTCCACTTTCAAAAGAAATGTTCATTTTAATCCTGAAGTATATTTAATTAGTGAATTAGATAATGAATTAATAATGTAAAACATATTATTTATATAAAGTTGTCAAAATAATATTGCAAGGCAGATGGATACACTAAACAAATGATTCTACGTACGTATAGTGTGACTCTAGCATTTATATTTGTTTAGTCTCTATTTGAATTATTCTTACTTCTCAATTCTTTCATTGTACTTTATTACTCAATTAATCACTTGACTTTTTGCATTATTTTATTTTAAAAGTAATTTTTTTTTAAAGAACGCTACTTTATAAAAATTTTAATTTTTTATTATTAGATGAATTTTAAGATTTTTTATTCTAATTATTCATTAATAAAATAAAAATCTCAAAATTCATCTAATGATTGAAAAAATTATTTTCTTTAAAAATAGATATCTTCAAAATGTTATTTTTAAAAAGAGTATATTGCGTCAATCTTTCGTTGAGGTTAGACTTAATTATACTTGCTATTTCATTTGTTTAAAAAACTATATACGATTTTTTTTTTTTTACATTTTGAGAGAGAGAGAGAGAGTGAGATATATATATATATATATATATATATATTATAAACACTTCTCCTCTAATTTATTTTTTGTAAAAAAAGTTAACTTAAGACTATAATTTAGTTTTAATATGATAGCAAAAGTAGTTTAAGTTAATATTACGTTTCAATTTGAAATTATAATTTCATTCTTAATATGATAATAAAGAATTGAGCTAAGCAATTTTATTTTTGGAAACAAAATATATAGTGTAAAGAGTTTATCTCATTGACAGGAGATAAATTGCAGGAAAGTCATGTATAAATTTTTTTAAAAAGAAAACTTTAAGAAAAGTTAATGTTATTTACTTTTAAAAAAATAAAAAAATTAAAATAGAATTTCTTATATTTTTGCTTACGTGATCTTAACAAAAATATATTTGTAAAATATTTACTTACATACTACTAAATTATAAAAAATATTTATTTATAATATTTTTATCCAAAAACTTAATAACTATCATTTAAAACTATGACTAAAAGAAAGTTGCTATTTTTCATTAATTGGCTACTAAACCTTAAAATAAGTTTTACCTTGCTTTACACTGAGGATAGACCAACAGCGATTGGCAAAAAGGAAAAGGATAGACCAATGGTGCCACATATTTGTGTATGCCACTTTCGAATTGATATTCTCTGTGAATTTGGAGATGTGCGTATTCCCATATGCATGGTTCAGATTTCATAAATTTTTTTTGGTTATAAAATGTCAATTTTTTTTTTTTTTTATAGTTATCAATTATAAAATTATTTTTATTTTATATTTCAAATCATATAAAACAAAAAAAATTAAATTTTTTTAAAAAATAATTTTATAAAATCTGAAGCATTTAAATTAAATTTAGACAATTCAAATAGATATACACTGTGTACATCCCATGATTTGCAGGATATCTATGTGTGTTTCTGTGTTTCTTTCTTCCTAGAATTGATAAAGCAGGCTGAATTTATGATACTGATTCATTTAATTTATTATTTTGGATGATGAGATTTAGATTTCATTAATTTGTATAATTTCATATTAACATTAGCTCAATTTATTTAACTCATAAGTTAAATGAGCCAACTTACAAGTTAGGTGAACTAATTCGTTTAACTTGGATTTTTTTAATTGATTTTAATAATTTTAAAAATTAATATAATATTTCAACTCTTGCTAAAAGAGTTAATTCATCAAGATAATTTATAAATTTTAAAAATCTTATTACTTATTTTATTTTATTTTAATTATTTGATGAGATTTGAATTAATTAAACTGTTATTTTTATTTGATTTAATTCGTATAATTTGAGCATCTAAAATTTAAATTTAATTGTTTGAGACAACTATTTAAATTTTAAAAAATATTCATTATTGAAATGAATGGTATTTATTTATTTGTTTTAAAATTTTTTAATAGATTATATGAGTTAATTCATTTAGCTCAATTAATAAGTTAGATTAAAGTTTCTCATCCATTAATAAAAATAGATTAAATAAACTAATCCATTTAACTCAAAGTAATGAGTCAGGTGCTGTATTTCTTGCCTAATAGAATGGCATTTGTATTATCCAAAATTCTTAGCTTTAAATTTAAATCGAAATAGAGTATCAAGCTTATATATCCCTCTCTCTCTTTCTCTTAATATTTGATTCCACACCTTAGATTTATTTTTTTTTATTTTACAAAAGAATTCAGGGCAAAAAATTTTAGCGTATATATAGGCAATTTGTCCATTCACTCTTAAATTCTTGCAAACATCCAGAGGGAATATGATACCTCCTTTTTCTTGCGTTGTCCCCCTGTAAAACACACAGCCACAACACGATCACTCATAATTCACACCCTTTTCATTTTCTTTGCGTTTGTTTTCATTCTTCACCTGCTCTTTCCTTACCTATTTTCCCACTCTCTCCTGCTCGCTTCACAATTCAACAAAACCTCTCTCTATTCATTCTTTCTAACTCCACCAAACCCACATTATTAGTATATCATTATTTAGATTAAACACCAAGCTTGTCCTTTTTCGTTTCCCTTGCTCAACCACTCAATTCCACTGAAGCTTCTACATCATATTAACAATATAGGAAAAGAAAAGAAAATTGGAAAAGAAAAAAAAAAAATACTAACTCTGGCTTTAGCTTTTTCTCCTTCTTGTGCCAAACTTGAATGCAGTTCAAATAAGAGCAGAGGGAATTGTTAAAAAACCCATTCATCTTCTTCCCCTGAAATAAGGGAAAATCCCATCATGACAATTCACATTTTCTTGAGAAGAAGCAATGAAATTATAACTTGACGAGAGATTCGGAAATTGCTCACCAATGGATGGGCACGTAGAGTTCCGAAATGCTCAAGAGCGGTCACTCACTGCTCTTCTGAGATCATCGCCGTCTTCAAATTCATCATTATCTTCTTCTTCTTATTCTTCTTGGACTCCAGCTGAAGACGGTATCCTTCCTCTTTACTCCTCTCCGGTTCGAACCGGATCCGAGGCAGCGTCACAGGAACCGGACCGGCCCCAGGTTGCGGAAAATGAAGCGATTCGAGACATTGGATTTGAATTCGTCAGTTTAGTGGGTCACGGCGGACTGGAGTGGAAGGACGTGGAGATGCAGTTCGACCGTGTGGCCTCCTGGACCGGGAACAGCACTGAACCGGTGGTGAAATGGTCGGAGTTTGGGTTTTGTGTCGGTGAGAATCGGAAACTGGAGAATTTCATGATTATTAATATTTGACGCCTTTTTGGCCGTCACAAACGGCACCGTTTCACCCCCTTTCGGTGTCAGTTCTGTTAACTTGCGCGCGTTAGTGTCCTACAACTAATGGAGAGATATTAGCGGTGCGCATGTTAGCAGCGTCAAATAAGCACCGCTTACGGACCCCATTGGGATACTTTAGGCCATGTTACTTCGCATATGCCATAATGCCATAACAGGACAGCTTCTTGAATCATTTATATAATTAATCTCTGTACTTTATTATATTTAAACTGTTTGTATACTTCTACATTTTTTTTCTTTTATACAATATATGTCTACCTGCTATGATCTTTAATATTTTGTAATTAATTAATTTACTGATCTGTAGGGATGCAGCAATCACGAGAGTTTGCCAATGAATTGCTAAGGGCACTAAGAGCAGGAAGAGATTGGAAAATTGATATCACCAAAAGTGATATGCGAAGCTTTTGGTTTCGGATGAAGGATGATTCTTTTGACGCTAGAATGAGAATCTTCTTTGACATGTATTTATCTTCCTCTAATTAATTCTGAATTATGTTTCTTACAAAATAAAAATAAAAACCATTTTACGTTTTTATCTGTAATGTTTCTTTTTCTTACTTTAGGTGTGACAGAAACATGGATGGAAGAATTACTGAGACGGATATAAAGCAGGTTAATATAGAACAAACGGCTCCTTATTACCTTCTAAGTTCTAACTTATAGTTAATAATTTTAGTGGCCCTTAAATTAGTTATGCTAATTGTCCTGTTCTGCATGTTCATAATAATTTAGGCTCTTCTGCAGAGAATTTATTATGTTCTTATATGACTTGGGTGGGCTTAAATTTTCGTTTGTAATTGGCTTGTTCTACATGGTTCAATGCTCTTGGGGTAATGGCCAAAAAAATATATATTCTTTGGGTCTAATGCTAATTTTGTCCTTTGTGCAGACAATCTTACTAAGTGCTTCTACAAACAAGCTATCCGTGACCCGTGAAGAAGCAGAGGATTATGCTGCTTTGATCATGGACCTGCTTGATAACAAAAGCAGAGGCTACATTGAGGTACCAATTTTAGTATTAACCTTATATTTTGTCGAGTTTCAGGTCGTATCGTATCATGTATTTATGTCAGTGCTTCTTAAACTGAAAGTATAGCAAATGAACTTCTTTTTCATATACTCCTTGATCAAAGGGTTCATCATTTGTAGGTATCTCAAATGGGGTCTCTCTTCAAAACGAGCCTACCAAATTCCTTTTTATCTTCTCCAACTACACAATTACCAGTTACACATGATGATGTTCAAAACGGTGAGTTTTGTGAAGAACAAGAGACAATGTCAAGGAGTGAAGTGTTGTTTAGAACATATTGGAGACGTGCTTGGGTTGTTGTAGTTTGGGTGATTGCTTGTTGTGTGTTATTTTCTTGGAAGTTTGTTCAATACCGCCATAGATCGGCATTTGAAGTGATGGGTTATTGTCTTTCAACGGCCAAGGGAGCGGCTGAGACCTTGAAACTCAACATGGCACTGATTCTCCTCCCTGTTTGTAGAAACACAATCACATGGCTCCGCAAGCACCCTTGTATCAACTCTGCTGTTCCATTTAACGACAACATCAACTTCCACAAGGTTAGTGCTTGATTTTTATATTTTAATCTGCATTTGATGTTAGTTGGTCTGAGTTTCTTGTTCTCTAAACCTGTCCTGCCTTTGGTAATATTTTATGAAGTCTATGTTCCACACATCTCAACCACTTGATTTTAGTTTAGATGAAGAAAGTACATGATGGAGACCAAGTTAATATAAGAGGCCAAAGTCTCACATTGAATGATATGAGATGTTCAGTAAGAGACTTAAATAAAATAGTTCTCCGATATTAGTAGTTAGAATTTGAGAGAAAGTTAGAATGATTTTTAATTTTTTATATAAATTAATTATTAATTCTATGCCTAATCTAATAATTTAAGTCTTTTGAAATAGAGTAATTTATGACATTTCATGAGTTTTTATAACTAAGTAGTTAAGAATTTGATTACTACCATCTCTATTATCCTAATTAAATTAAATTTTAGTACAAAGTTCAGTCGTCATGTGCTTTGTTCCTCTTTTGACAGAACTAATCATTATCTTTAGCTTTTAAGTCTTTGGAATGAATTGATCTATTGTATTTGCATCTTATACAAATTGCAAGAAACTTTACCAACTAAACCAGTTGAGACTATCGTTGTGTTACATTATTCATCACCCTGCTCAATAGTTTACCCAGTTAGCACATTTTATAAGCACCAAGATTATATTCCCAAGTTCTAAGTGGCTATAAAAATGTTATCAACGATTTGTCTATATTAGTAAGAATAGAAAGTTGATTAGATAATTTTACTTTCTTTGATACTAAGTTGACAATAGCAATGGTGTGAAAACAAAGTAAAAAATTTTTTAAAAAAATTTCTGTTTCGATATACAGTTGATAAAATTTTTTTTAAAAAAATTTCTTTTTCGATATACAGCTGATTGCAGGAGGAATAGTGGTGGGTGTGATCCTACACGGTGGGACGCACCTAGCATGTGATTTCCCACGAATCAGTGGGTCTGACAAAACAATATTCCAGCAAACGATAGCCGCTGGATTCGGTTACCATCAACCAACTTACTTGCAAATTTTGACGACGACGGAGGTGGCTAGTGGGATTGCCATGGTGGTATTGATGGCCATTGCATTTGCACTGGCAACAAAGTGGCCACGACGTCGTTCTGCTGTGCTGCCCTTGTCTCTGAGACGGGTCACAGGATACAACACCTTTTGGTACTCACACCACTTGTTCATCCTTGTATATGCCCTCCTAATTATACACTCTATGTTCTTGTTCCTAACCAACAAATTAATGGAGAAAACGGTGAGTCTGTGTTCTTTTTAATGTGTATTTTTACATCTTCAATGATTTTTTTTTTTTTCTTTGAGGAAATCACTATTTGGATCGTTGAAAGATGGTTATTTTATCCGTTTAGACTGCACAAGAGAATTATTATCAGTTGACACCAAAAGTTATTAAAATCCATCAATATGATTATGGTGCGAGTTCTTTTAACTATCAATATCTATAACAGCTGGGCCATATTGATGTATTTTTAAAAATTTTGGAGTCAAATGGTAGTAATTCTCTTCCAAAATGGTTACTCATTTGTTTTTTTTCCCCAATATAATGAGTGATTATATTGTTATTCACTTGTATTATATTATTTTATTTTATTTGACCAAGTCATTAATAAAAGTGATTAAAAGTTACTATAGTTTCGTCTTTGAGATCTGTATAACTACTACTAGTATTTATCTACGTGCAGACATGGATGTACATTGCTTTTCCAGTTTTATTATACATTGGAGAGAGGATCTTTCGAGCTATAAGATCAGGATTTTATGAGGTTGATATTTTGAAGGTATTTGATAAAATTTTTTATTTATTCAATTATTCATGAGGACTCTGAGTTCAAGATATCCTATTTTATTTATACGTATTAGTTTCTTATCTTCGCCCAAAAAAGTAAAACTTGAGAATTTTTTAGTTGTTAGGACAGCTTGGAAATGACAATTACTATCTTCTCAATCATTCATTAATCATTATCATTTTAATATTAAAATGCAGGCAAGTCTCTATCCAGGAAAAGTTCTGTGTCTCAAAATGCAAAAGCCAGAAGGTTTTAAATACCAGAGTGGCATGTACATCTTCCTTCAGTGCCCTCAAATTTCAGCTTTTGAATGGTAATTTCTATCTTATATGACCTTTCCATTCAACACCAAGCCATTCAATCACAAAATTGATGTTCCATTTGAGTTTCTTGTGTCTAAATTTTCAGGCACCCATTTTCCTTGACTTCAGGACCACAAGATGACTACCTCAGTGTGCACATTAGAACTCTTGGAGACTGGAGCTACCAGATTTATGCTCTTTTCCAGGAGGTGAATTTGAACATGAGATATATTATTTAAAAAAAAAAAACCAGTGTCCCTATGTTATTTACTACATATATAACAAAAATTTTAAGTTTTTTCATTTTTGTTATGTTCAAACATCTGACAAATGAGTTTCCAAGCATTTGAGAAATTAAAATTTCCTCGTACAAAACATTATCTGCAGGCAGTAATATCAAGAGGACAAAGTTGTCCAAGACTGTACATAGATGGCCCTTATGGTGCTGCAGCTCAAGACCATGTGAAGTATGATATTGTGGTGCTAATTGGGCTTGGCATTGGAGCCACACCTTTCATTAGCATCCTCAAAGATATACTCAGTGGTGTCCAAATAGTTCAACGTGATCATGTAAGATCATTGAGTCCTCTATCTATTTTCTTTATTTACTTTAATGGTGATAGTGCCTTTTATTGATATAAGTTAAGTTGGCTTTGCTTCTTTTCCATTAAACAAACACCAAATTTTGGCATTTGAAATAGAGTGGTATCAGAGAATGCAGTTTACGAAAGGGACCATTAAAAGCATACCTCTATTGGATTACAAGAGAGCAAAGTTCCTTTGATTGGTTTCGAGATGTCATGAAGGACATCTCAAATTCAACACATAAGCAGGTATGCTTAAAATCTGCTTATGCTATGCTTTAATATAAATTATTTCATAGGCGGTCCTGGAAAAAAAATGAAAGTTGTATTTGGTGATCAACAGTCAATGTAAAACTTTGTCGAATCTTTATAACATAGATGAATGATATGTTAGATTTAATACTAAGTCGTTGTCTGAAAATAATGTACTGTATAGCTTGAGTATAGTGTTAAATGATCAAGAGCCGTGCATCGATGCTTGGATGTAGTGAAAAATAAATAAGAGTTCTCACATTTTCGTAAATGAATGTAGATAAAGAAACTAATTTACGAGAACAAGAATCATTTTGGAACTTAAAATATAGGTACATTTACAGGTAAATCAATGAAAATAGTAGATATCATGATTAAGAGAAGGATTAATTTTATGTGTTTATAAAAAACTAAATGGGTAGGAGAAAAAGTGAAAGAATTAGATAAATTAGGTTTTAAACTCTGATATATTGGTAAAATTAAATTTAGAAATAGAGTAAATATAATTATAAATAAGTATTGAAAAAATATTATGGTGAATGTAAAAAAGTTAGGAGACAAAATTATAACATTAAAATTTGTAGTAAAAAAAAATTTTTAATATTAATAGTGCTTATATGTCATAAGTAGAGTTAGAATAGCACTACAAGATAAAATTTGGGAGAACTTGAAAGGTCTAATTCAATGAATACCTTTAGGAGAAAAAATATTCATAGGAAGGGATTTTAATGGTCATATAAGAAGTGTATCTAAAGATTATAAAGGTTCATATGGGGGATATGATTTTGGAGAAACAAATGTCGAGGGTAAAATTATTTTAAACTTTTTATTAGTGTTCAATTATACTATATGTAACACTTATTTTAGGAAGTGTGATGAGTATCTTATAGCGTACAAAAGTATAAGGACATACTATCAAATTAATTTCTTTCTAATAAAAAAAGTGAATATAAAACTTTGCATGGATTGCAAAGTTATACTTAAATAGAGCTTGACTACTCAGCATAAGCTCTTATAGATGGATGTTTTAAAGGAAAATAAATAACAAAGGCCAAGGGCCAAAATGGAGTGTTAAGGATAAGGTGGTAGCAATTGAAAGATGATAAAGAAAAAAGTTTGTAGAGAAAGATTTTGGATAAAGGATTGTAGAAAACACAAGGAAGTCCTAACGATATATAGGATAACATAGTTAAAGAGATTAAGAAGGTTGCAAAAGAAATATTCAGTGAGTCTAAAGGTTTTGAACCTAAGGATAAAGAATCTTGATGGTGAGATGCAAGCATACAAGATAAAGTTAAAGTTAAAATAAAATATTATAAAGTATGGTTTTTGTGTAAAAGTGAGAAAAAATGAGAAAAATATAAAGTGGTTAAAAAAGATATTAAGAAGGTGATGAGCGAAGCAAGAGTTTGGATATTTGATAGGTTATATCAATCTTTAGACACTAAAATTAGGGAAAAGAGTATTTATAAACCTGCTAAAAGTAGAAAAAAAAAAAAAAAAAGACAAGAGATATGAACTAAGTGAAGTACATTAAGGATGAAGAAGGGGAGTCCTGTTCACGGAACAAAATATTAAGGAAAGATAAAAGTGTTATTTTTATAAACTATTTAATAAAAAATATAAGATTTCATTGTACTCAAATAGATTAGATATTACAGAAAATGATCAAAATTATATTTTTTTTATCATAGAATTCGAGAGTAAGAAGTAATAGAATTTTTAAAGAAGATGGAAAATAATAAAATTGTAGGATTAGATAATATACTTATTGAGATGTAAAAGGGTTTAGGAGTGTAAGATATAAGTTGGCTTGCAAAGTTATTTAATAAAATTATAAGATCTAAGAGAATATCAAACGAGTAGAGGAGAAGTACTTTAATTCCTATTTATAAGAAGAAAAGAGACATAAAAAACTGTGTAAATTATAAAGGAATTAAACTTATGAGCTATACTATAAAGTTCCAAGAGAGAGTTATTAAATAGAGATTAAGGCAAGGAACTCAAGTTATAAAGAATTAATTTGGTTTTATGTTTAAAAGGTCGACCATTGAAGCGATATACTTGTTGTGAAAATTGATGGAGAAATATCGAAATAGTAGAAAAGATTTACTTATGGTGTTCATCAATTTGGATAAGGTATATGATAGGGTGCTAAGAGATGTTTTGTGAAAGGATTTGAAAAAAAAAAAAAAGAGTTCGTATTATTTATATTTGAACAATTTAAGATATATATGATAGAGTTACCATTAGTGTGAGAATACAAGGTGGATCCACAAAAAAATTTTCAATAACTATTGATTTGTACTAATGGTTAATTTTTAGCTTCTATATTTTTACTTTAATATTGGATGTGTTCACAATATATCCAAGAGCCAGTGCCATAATGTATGTTCTTTGTAGATGATATAATTCTAGTTGGAGAGTCAACAGGAGAAATAAATAAGAAAGTAGAAATGTAGAGACTAGTTTTGGAAGTACATAAATTTCGTTTGAATAGAAATAAAATGGAATATATGAAATGTAAATTTAACAAGAGGTGTACTAATTTTAGCGTAAAAGTAAAAATCGAAAAATATATTATACCACAAGTCACTCGATTTAAGTATTTTTAGTTCATCATACAACATAATGGGAAAATAAAGGATGACGTAAACCGTAGGATTCAAGGTGGGTGGATGAAATGGAGAAGTGTTCTAAGTATTATTATAGATAGAAGAATACTACGCAAATTTAAGGGTAAATTTTATTACACAACTATAAGACTAACAATGTTGTATGGGATTGAGTGTTGAATAATAAAAAACTAACAAGAGAATAAGTTTAATATTACAAAGATGAAAATGTTACGTTAGATGAGTAGATATATCAAATAAGATAGAATTAGAAATGTATACATTAGAGAGAAAGTTGGGGTTGCACTGATTGTGAAAAAGATTATAGAATCATGTCTTAAATAGTTTGGATATCTATGGAGAAGACCTATAGAAGTCTCAGTAAGAATAGTAGATCAAATGGAGAACAGTACAATAATTAAAAGTAAAGAAAGACTAAAAAAAACTATAGGTAAAATTATCAAAAAAGATTTAAACTTAACTAATTTATTTAAAGACATAATTTATAACAAAACTTTATGATATTGTTTGATCCACGTGGCCGATCCCATCTAGTGAAAAAAGATGTTGTAACCAGGAATGCCTAGGTACAATTTGTTTTGAAGTTATTGACTATCAGATTATATACTTGGGGAATATTTTTCTGCTACTTCTACCATATTATACCTTTAAGAGTGAACAACCATTTGGATCTTTGGAAGATGCTGGTTTTGTCAATGTTGTCCCTGAAAGATCATTACCATAAGATCAGTCCAAAATCTTTGGGGGATAAAAATGATAGTTTATTGTGATCTTCATTACAAGATGCAAGTAAGATCTCTTTCGAGCATTTTCTGACCATTCTACTTTACAACCTTGAAGTCGGTTGTGGAGATGCACAATTTTCTGACCAATGTGTATCAAGAGGGAGATGTACGTTCGGCTTTGATAAGCATCATTCAGGCCTTGCATCATTCCGAGAATGGCATTGATGTTGTCTCTAATACTCCGGTAAGAAACTGCATCTTCTCCTACTTAGTTTTGGCCAAATTGTGTGCCCAAGTCATAAAGGACAAATCTTAAATGAAGTTCTTGATACATTTGCTATAGGTTCTCTGAAAAAAGATTGACATGTGGATGAACTTGTTTTTTTGAAGATTCAATCATGTAATGCTTAGTTGAAACAATATCCACTTGACGTGTATTTTATCAGAAGAACATGATAATAAGTACTTAAAAAACTATACCCTAAACTTTGTTCAGTCATAGAAATCACTTGGTATGGAATAAACCAGTAGTTGAAGTTTGAAATAATATATTTAGAATTACAGTACTTTCCATCATTGTCTTTTCACAGGCAAAATCATATAGAGATTCTCAAACCATGTTCTAGTTAACTTCAACTTGTAGTCATTTATTTGTCTAGAAGAATCCCAACAATTGTTGACAGAAGAACTGAGAGAGTAAACATTAATGTGGTATTAAGATTGAAAATGTACATATATAATTAATTAATGAACTGCTTCCTCATTCTCATTCAAAAGAAATAATTTTCTCATAATTTTTTCAGATTCGCACGCATTTTGCTAGACCAAATTGGTTCACCATATTTTCCAGATTGGCTCGCAAGCATAGAAGTGCTAAAATTGGTGAGAAGAAACATCCCACAATCTTTTGCATATTAGATCATCTTTATATATCAAGCTTTCGAACTAATATAGAAATGGAGATAGAAATTTAGCCAATATCAGAAAGAAAATTAGGTTTAACAATTATTCCTGACTAAGAATGTGGATTTGGTTATACAGGGGTTTTCTACTGTGGCCCATCAAATTTGGCAAGAGATTTGAAAGGGTTGTGCACCAAATTTTCCACCAAAACTACAACTAGATTTGTTTTCCACAAGGAAAATTATTAGATTTATACCTAATATATTGATATGTCTATTTTGCCAATTCTTTAAATAGGAAGGCATGACCACCTCCAATATCCATTGTACATAATTGAAAGCACAAATGCTTCTCCCAGAGTTTCTTTTATATTGCCAGAGCATCTGTAACTACATATATGTTGCTCTGGTGTGTCTGTCATAAACCAACCTCAATGAGTGGTTCAAAACAATACCAAAAAGAAAGAATATACATCAATAAGAGGTACTTTTGATTGATCATTGGAAATTGCAAGCTTATGAATGATGTTTCCTGTACACTTGCTTCCGTATTGATGCACATCCTTCAGAAGAATTCTCTGAATATATTTCTTGCCTCAGTTCAACCAAATAGGCTATGCTACAGTTTATATGGACTAGCTTTATCTAAAGAGAAATTATCTTAAGGAGGATTAAAGAAGACAATTAAAATTATCTGGAAATAAAAGGAGGATATCGAAGAATTAAGATAGTTTTACAAATTTGACTTCCTAAACGTAAAACGTATTGAACGGGCCATAAACTGAAGAATTGCTGTACCTTTACTTCAGAAAAAACGTTGATTATTTCTTTTATCGGTTAATATTAGTGATACTAGTTGGTACATATGTAATATTATGTTTCAGTACTGATAACAACCATAATAATCTGAAGTGACAAATTTAACAAACCCAAAACGAAGCAATTTTTTTATCAATTTAGGATAGTAAATTATTAGGATATAGTCATTTTTATGATAGTATCTATTACGATGTAAATTTTACTATTTTAATTGATATAATGCATTAATCTAAAACTAAAAAAAATTCACATTCTTTCATTTTTTTAACTTTTAATTTTATAAAATATTAATTATATTATTTTTGCAACTATTAGCATACCATATCAGACATAAGAATTTTATATATTATATCCAAAATATTAAAAGAACATAAAATATAACTTTACCAAACGGCTTCAACATTATACTCTAAACACCGTTGATTTTGGGCCTAGCGATACCTAGAAATAATGAAACTATCTCTAGACACAGGATATTCATCATCGTTAGGATGAGTTCTGGGTCCAAGGCTTCCTTACCTTGATGTACATTGGCCTCAAATGCCTAGTTAAATGCTAACGTCATGATTTTGAGGAGATTAAAAATGAATCTTGATACAATAGAATCTTGTAATATATTACTATGTTTGGAATAATATTAAAACAAATGAGATTTTTGTTCTATTGCAGTGTATGATTTAATGAAAACAAAACATGAATAAAAAGGAAAGTAAATCAAATAATTATAATATCATTTGTAAAAATAATATTAAAATATTTAATTTTCATTATTAATTTTTTAATTTTCAAAAAAATTTAGATAAGGGTAATTCTATCATTAACAAGTGATTCCCAAGAATGGTTTCTCATTCCATCAAATATTGGATAAAATCTCCATTTCCACATATGTAAGAATGGGTTTCCTAATCTGCCAACCAAACAGGCATAATGAAACCATAAAGGTCAGTTAAATCCCTTATAATGAGTCAATAAAGGTAAAAGGAAACATGTTTTATCTCATCATTTTTAAAAAAATATACATCTTGAAAAAGAAGGTGCTTTTTGAGCCAAAAGCTATAGTGCAAATTATTAAGTTGTCAAGTCGTTGAGTATAAAAAAGCATCCAAATGCTTTGGTTTTGGGCAACTTGGTTTTATTGCTGCTGAGTTCTCCATTTTTTGGGTCAAATAATGCGGTTCAGCAACATTAATTTTTTATTTTTTAATTATATGGAAACATTATTAATTAATTATTTTCATTTTTTATTGTTCTTTATTTTATGTATGATTTATATATTTACAACTATCTATAATAATAAAAATAAATGAAGATGTAGTAATTTTGAAAATTGTATGAAAATAGAGTAACAAAACAAAAATACTATGTGAAAAATTAAAAATAATTTCATGCTATTCTGCAATTAGTGATACCATACTAATATTTGTGATCATTCAAGTTAATATCATTGAGACCATTTGCAATAATACAAAAAAAAAATTAATTTGTCTAATCTTATACATCAAATATAATGGCTTCCAATGTCATAACAAGCTCTTCTCCTTGCATGTTGCAATCCCCCTCCCCTAACTATTCTTCTTCTTGTTTTTGTTTTGGTGGGTTGTTCATAGTAGGAAGTCCATGAAAAATTTATATCCAAGATAGGAGATTGAACCAAAAGAAACAACTATTGTGGGGTCACATTCTTTCCATTCAAAAAATTAACCACCATATTCTATATTAAAGATTGTTATATTATCAAATAGTGTTATGAATAATCTAAACTGTGGCACTTGAAGCACTGTACTTGATGCATAGGATTAAATAAATTAATTTTTTTTTTAATATTGTAGCAAATAGACCCAATGATATTAACTTGAATAATCACAAATGTAGTATGACATCACTGACTGCAAAAGATCATAAAATTATTGTTAATTTTTCACAATGCGTTTTTTTATTACTATATTTTCATACAATTTCCAAAATTACTACATCTTCATTTATTTTTTTTATTATAGATAGTTGTAAATATATAAATCCGAAATGAAATAAATAATAACAAAAAATTAAAAAAATTAATAATTATTTCATATAATGTAAAATAAATAAATAAATAAATAATAAATAATGATGCTGAATTAATTCCAGATAATATATATATATATATATATATATATATATATATATATATATATATATATATATATATATATATATATATATATATTAAAAAAATACAATCTTACCATAAAATGTTGAATTCGGTGGTAGTCTAGCAAATAAAGTAAAGGATTCAGTAGCAACGCCACCAACTTATCCAGAATTATAATTTACACTTTGACAACTTAATACCCTGTAGCTTTTGTCTTAAAGGTCGGGTTTCACATTACAACAATTATTACAGAGCTGAACAAGAAGGTACACGAAATGTAGCGTCACCATAATCAAAGGAACCCACTGATAAGATCTTTATTTTGTCACCATCAAATGGACTAGCAAAATTTTCTCCACTTGATTAACCTCTAGTGTTGATGCTCTTGATTGAGACAAGAGATCAATCACGATTATTCTAGAAAAGAGATATAATTAGGTCATGGCTCTATTTACATAATAATAAATTGACTAGAATGATAAACTCTGAAAATTGAGATCAGTGCCTGTGTGGCACAAGCATCTTCTGGACTGGAACTACCATTGTAGACATCCTTGCTCCTTGCTTACTACAAAGATTCTCCAATACCACATTAAACAAGACATCCAAAATACATATGCGGAATAGAGACATTTCTTTTGAATAGCAAAATATTTTAGCTTTAAAATTTTAGGTGACAACACAACATTTCCACACGATAAGCACTAAAGATGAAATAAAAGATGCCAATACTAGAAAAGTACATCACAAATATAACCTACAAGAATCCTTAGTCAGCACAAACTTTGAGATTGATGTCTAAGAAGCAAAGCTAATAAAAAATAAAAAGAAAATAAAGGAAGAATTTCTTAATAAAATAGTTAAAATCACAACTCACAACAAAAGAAAAACATACTTCATTTCATATGATAATACAAAATCATATTGTGGACTTTGTTTTATAGTGCCTACAAGTGCACCTCAAACCATTACTTCTCTTTTCTCTGAGTGTTTATTCTCTTTTTGACTTTAAGATTTAAGAGTTATCTTGATCCTAAATAACAATAAAGTAATAATTTATTCACTTGTTTCCCAATCACAACCATGATACACATGTAGTATGAAATGTATATTACAATATACCTCTTATTCCATAAAAGTGCATGTTAATTTTTTTCATTTTTACACTGTACAAATCTTAGTCCAAATACATCTTGTCCATGAGCTGAGTCCTTCCACTTTGCTCACCTTTCATAGTGCCTAGAAGAGGTCTCTAGCTACAAATATTATGAATGATAGGTATCTATAATTCGATCATTTATATAACATTTCTTAGCTCCAAAAGAGTTCAAGAGATTTTTTAATAAATTATCCCCTTTTTCAAATCTTTTGTTTCCTTAAAAATTGTTTGAAAAATTTGCTTCTCAGAAATTAGGGTGATTAGAACGATAATAAAATATAAGTGCTAAAATCATGATTTATCAAGGCTCAAATATAACTTGAAACACTTCTATTAAAAAAAAAAAAAGGTTTTCTTTTCAACCTTCAAAATAACAAAGAGTGAATGATTAAAAACACACTGATGGATGAGAGTTACCCCATAGAAAGAATAACTTTCTTAAAGGCATTGTAAAAACAATAGAATTAGTAAACTTAATTTGCATTAAGTACGAAAATCACATTTTTTCAAAACAACTTGACATATGAAGTCATGAATACAAGTTTGAAGTCATTGATCATTGATTGCTATAGAAATAAAACTTTGGATTTTGAAAAATAGTTTAATAGAAATCTTAGTAAAATAACAAACTTATAACTAGAAGCTTTAGGTTCCTGAAAGGTGTAGCGAAAATAAGTTTCTTGAAACATTATGTGTTCAAGGCATGGTTTTCAAAACAATGATTTGAGTTAAGATTTTAACAAGAAAAATGATTCTTTTTCAAGATCATTAATTTGTGAAAATTGAAAATGATAGAGTATAGGGAGAAGAAAAAAAATCATTCTATAAGGTTTATCCTAATTCAGATTAAGGTGGTCCTACGTCCAATCCCTGAGCACAAAGTAAGGGATTTTTATAGAAGATAGTAATCACAATTATAACTAGGTAAACCCTTAAAGACTTTTACTTCCTACTTGACAAGGAAATCTCACGAGATCAAACTCTTTTGTTTTACTTCCTAAACATATAGAAACAACCTATATTTAGGATTAGCTCCAAGGACTTATACTACCGATTGATCAAGGTAACCTAATACACAAGATCAACCCTGCGAACTTTTAAAATATCACACAACCTATTAAGATTCTCTCAAGTTCCAAGCAACCTACATGAAGAATTAGAACAATATATGAATCAAACATAGGCTCATTTAGAGCTCTCAAAGATAACTCACTTAAAGCACATAAATAACTAAGCTAGAATCTCACACTCAAAGAATATCACAACCAATGTAGGCTCATATAACAAGTGGGTGAAAAGAGGATAACACAATGAAAGCAGACTATATTCTTTTATTTCTTTTCACTACCTTTTTCTTCAATGCTCTTTTCCTTAAATAGGCAATCATTTGCAAATAGGTCTCACTTAGAGATATTCTTTTTGTCTTCCAATAGCCGGGTGAGATATCCAATAAATACTTAGAGACGATAGAGCTCTTTAAACATTTACTTGCTTAAACTTCTTTCTTTGATTCAAATTTCTTTCAATAGTTATGTAATTTGCATCAAAGTTAACTATTATTGCTCTATCAATGTTCATATGGAGTCATTAATGGCTTTCCCTCTTTCTTGAGTAATAAATGCCATTAGATGAGATATGACAATTAGTAGTTATGTTTCTGCACTTACCATCTTTTGTGTTGTCCTCCTGTTCTTTTTTTGCATGGCAGTTTTTGACATTCATCTATAGCTTTTTGTTGTAATTCTAGGATAGTCTTTTGCATGTTGGTCTTTCCCTAATGGTTTTCTACATGTAAGACAAATAAGACCAAGTCAACAATTTATTTTCATGCTTATGTAGACCAAGTCTAGTGAAGCCTTTTATTGAACATCTTCTTAGGCTTTTTGTTGAAAACATATGCTGCCCATTTAACATCTCCATTAAAGAAACCATGTTTGGCCCACCAAGGATTTTTAGCAAGAAAAGTTTTGACCCAAAACTAAGATTTTTCTCAAAATGTATTTGGCACAGGATGATTAAGGTACCATTTTTTAAAGGTTTTGGTCTAAATGATGCTTGCATCAATAAAAACTTTTTGACTAAAACTAATGTAAAAATAATTTTTTCTTAGATATCTTAAAACTTCTTTGGACAGAACACATGAAATATTTTTTTTCCTTTAAAAACATCAAGAAACCTTAAATTCAAGTTTGTCGTATAATATTGCTTAACATAATTAAAACTCATTTAAAAAAAATCATTTGGAGATTCTTATATCAACAACATTATTTCTTTAGATCTCATTCTGGTCTTATACTAAGGTGACGTTATCAATCATGTTGTATTCTTATTAATTGTTCAACGCCTTTTGGCAGCCTTTCTTAATGCTTCAAAAACACAAATGTCTCATCTTATCTTCCTCTTTATAACCGCCCAAAATGGTTGCTTGTATGAGAAAGTTAACCTTAGTTACTTGCATGACATACTACCATACTATGTATATGTCTATCATAATTTATAGAATCAATTAATAAATAAGAAACTCCACATTCATTTATTTGCAAACAAAAATAAGTCTATTCATTATGCTAAAAAATATCCAAATAAAGGAAAACACATAACTCGACAATTTGCTTTACAAAGTGATTTCCCTTTGTGCTATGATATCTCTAATAAAGCTTAACTTTATGCTAGTATATTTAGTCTTGCTATGATACTTAGGATCCTTTGCTTAAGCTGTAGCTATCACAATATAATAGAATTAGATCTATTGGCCCACTAAAAGATCATTAAGTGTTTCAAAAACTCTTTCAACCATATTACCTATTGCACTACTACAAAACATGCAATTGATTCAACTTCCATGGCTAGCATATTAAGCATGTCTACTTCTTACAATTCAAAGATATGTTACAAAATTCAACAAGAGCACATAATCAAAGGTGTATTTGCATTTGCCAAAATTAACACCATAATTAGCACTTAATTAACATATCAACTATAAATCACTCTTTTCATAATTCTATTTTTAATGAGCAACACCCTTCAAATATTTCAAGTTCCTCTTAACAGCTTACTAATTCTTCAATCCTTGGTTAGAATGAAAAATGGTTTACAAGATTGACAATCCAATGCTGGGTCATCTGCTCCATCATTGCTTATATCAAAATTTTTAATTATACTAAAGCATGGGATTCATTTTATGTCATTTTTTTAGATTAAGTCTTAGGACTCATTTCTAATATTAAAGTGTAGCCTTCTACCGCAAAGGTATCAATGGATTTATAATATTTCATTCTAAATGACTCAGGATCTTCTTGATATATAATGCCTATGATAGAGCAATCAAATACTTAAAGTGATTCTTTTGGACTTAAACTCCAAGAATATTCCTTGCTTAACCTATGTGCTTCATTTCCAAAAATGAAATGAAGCACAATCATCTCTTACTGGAATTTATAAAAGTAAGATCACCTCTGGTTAATAGTATATCATCTATGTAAAAAAGTAAAGTAATATTACTAAACCTGTTTTAGACCATTTAACATATACATAATGGTTCTCATTGATCATCTAAAAATCATAAAATGTGATGGTTTGATGAGATCTTGAACACCACTATCTAAATAATTACTTAGGTCCATAAATGGACCTTCAAAGTTTGTAAACTTCATGTTATGTGCTATTTGACCAAAAACCAAAAGTTGTTTCATGTAGATTTCCTTATCTGGTTCTTCATTGATAAATGCGATTTTTACATTCATATGATGTAAGTCAAAGTTCATATTTAGGACTACAGCCAAAATAAGTGGAATTAACTAAATCTCATGACAAGTGAAAAGATATTTTTATAATTAATATCCTCTAATTGTATGAACCCCTTAGCCACCAAAAAGGCCTTGTTTCTTTTAACATAAACATCTACCTTTCTCTTAATATTGAAAACCCATTAGTTCCCAATTACCTTTCGACCTAATGGATGATTAACCAAGTTCCAAACATGGTTTGTTCTCATAGATTCCATCTTCTCTTCCATTGCTTTTATCCACTTTCCTTTGCGAGGCATGAGAGACCCTATTGAACAAAATTTGACTCTTTGTCATCTTGTGGAGTAATTATTAAAAATGTCTTTTTCAATATCAAATGAAGAATATTTTCTTGATTACTCCCATATGACTGTGTTTCTTGGGAATTATTCTTTGAAGGAATCATCCTCCCACTTTAATCAATAGACAAAGGTACAACTACTTGTCCCTTCCTTCTTTGGTTTTGATTATTTACCTACTAGTCCACTATCATAAAACCACACAAATTTGTCACACATCCCTTTTACTAAGAAATTTTATCTTTAAGAATGTGGTATCCAATGATTCAATTTTGGTTACACTTTCGTTTTCATTTTCCTAGATAAAGATATAACCCCTTGAGTGTCCAAAAAACCTAATAAATGTGTCTCTTGCTTAATGGGCCCAACTTCCCATGCTTATGGTAAGAATTATGCACATAAGTTGCTGATGACTAAGGTCCTAATACACTCAAAAAGGTGCTCTATCTATCCACAATTTATAAAGTTTAGAGTTGATAAATTTAGAGGATACTCAGTTAAGTATAAAGGTTGTAATCATCAATGGTTTTCGTAATTTGCTCTAAGAAGATTTACTTATGCTATTATGGATCTTAACCATTTCAAGCAAAGTCTTATTTCTTTGATCTATAAACTTTATTGCATTATGAAGTGTTAGGAATCGACAACTATCTTATGATTTCCTTTTCATCACACAGATTAATGAATACTCTCTCCAATGTCAACTCTTAGTGTTTTATCATTTACATTTAATTGATTCTCAACAAAATTCATAAATTGTCTAAAGCATTATAAGCTTTAGACTTATAGGAGATCAAATAAATATAATTGCACCAAGTTCATAAATGAAAGTGATGAAATACAAGGCTTTGTATCTTACCTCACATTCATATGACCACATATATTGGAGTAGATTAATTGTAATGGAAGCAATCATAATATCTTGCCCACGTAAAAGTAGAAATTTACATTGAAAACTAGTTTAAAAAGAGAAACGACTAAAACCAAGTCCCACCAAATTTTTGGAACATATAATATATAATGTAGAATAGGATTCACCATGCAACCCTAATTTGCATGCATCGACATGTGGTCATATTATATTAGAATTTTCATATCAAAACCACCCTAAAACAATCCTCCACTCACCTACATGGCTTTTAGGAGATTTCTACTTCAAAAAATTATGGGAAATATCATGAGATGCAAGAGTTGGAGTGTAGTGTTTTATCCTTATGAATGTGAAAGGAAGAGAAGACAAATGTTGAGTTGTAACTTGTAAGTCACACAAGTCATATTACTGCTAATATAGAATCATCAAAGTGAGCTTGCGCTAGTAAAGTAAGATGCATTTAGCAGCTTAAAATAAAGGTAACTTGAATTTTCATATTCTCTCTTCATCTTTCCTTATTTCAATGGAAGTATATAAAAGAAGCAAATTCATGTGATAAAAGCTCACTTTAAATAGTATACTTCTTTTATTCATTCATTTATTCATTTCAAAACTCATGAAACTTGAAGTCATTAAGCAAATAATGATGTTGAATAATGTACACTAGCAACTGAATAACATGTAAATAAGGGTCATAATTTTATGGCCTCCCCTCCATACATGCAGAACCAAGGCCAAAATCACACAATGAAAAGGCACCAACAAATCTTAATTTGGGCAGGTGAAAGTAACTATACTACTACAATAAGAAGAAGAAGAATGGTACAAAGGTTGCTATAGATTTGGCCAATTTTTCCACCTAAGCCTTGCCAACTAGGTTCCTTAGCACATGTGTACAACCACATCAGCTACCAACTAACGAAGTTATGCCAGAACCAATGGTGGGACCAAATCTTAAATGTTTGGAAAATATGAGAATCGATTTTAAAAAACAAACTATGGAGAAGAAATTGAAAATTTGAGTAAACTATCAAGATTAAAAGATTAATTTTCCCTTGAAAATTAAATAAAAAGATAGATGGTATCTCCCTTCCCATTAATTGGACATTACAATGTCATTAATAGAGTAGGATAGATTTGTGATGTTAGTACTTTTAAAAAATAAGTCACTGGAGAAAGTAAAAATAAATAAATAATTATAAAGAACTCAAACCACCTAATTTTGAGTGATTTAAAATTTGGGGTGTGGAATGGGTTACACCTTATCCCATTAGCTTTTAAATGTTCAATCAATTATTAATATGCTCAAACCATCCTTCCAATCAAGCACTTAATTGAAACATGCAAGTGAGATTTGTTTCGAACTTTTGCTGACCATTCTACTTTACAGGTAGGTGACCTTCTAGTCAGTTATGGATATGCATAATTTCCTGACCGGTGTGTATTTGGTGGGAGAAGTACGTTCAGCTTTGATTAGTGTCATTTAGGCCTTATCTCATGCTAAGAATGGTATTGACATTGTATCCAGCTTTTCGATAAAAAGCTGCATCTTCTCCTCTTAAGTTTTGGCCAAATTGTTTTGCCAAATCAAAGAAATCAATTTGGAAGCTTTACTGTTAGAGTGGAATTAACCAAATAGTTGAAGTTTGATACACGTTCTATTCAGAATTACAATACTCACTGTCATCGTCTTTTTGCTAGTAGTCATGTTAGACTTATTAAAGCAGCATTTTCTGTTATCCAGTGATTCTCAAAACATGTTCTTATCAACAACTTCAACTTGTAGGCATTTATTCATTTAGAAGAATCCCAACAAATATTGACAAAATAATTGAGCGAGTAAACATTAGTATGGAATCAAGATTGAAAATGTAAATATACCATTAACTAATGAATTACTTCTTCATTCTTTCTTTCAAATGAAAAATTTTCCCCTGGATTTTCACATTTGCAAACATTTTGCTAAACCAAATTAGTTCAGCATATTTTCCAGATTGGCTCGTACGCATAACAAAGGAGCTAAGATTGGTGAGAAAGAACATCCCACTATTTAGCATATTAGATCATCTTTATGTATGTTCTTAAATTGGTGTAGAATTATTGATACATCTGATTTGCAAGGAAAATTATTAGATTTATTCCTAATGTATTAACGTTTGTGTTGTGCCAATTTTTTAACTAGAAAGGCATAACCACCTCCAAGATCCATTGTACATAATTGAAAGAATAAATTCTTCTCCCACATGTCCTTTTATTATGTCAGGGCATCTGTAACTATATATTAGTTGCTCTGGTGTGTCTATCATAAACCAACTTCAAGAAGTGGTTTTCCAGAATACCAAAAGGAAAAAATACACATCAACAAGTCCTTTTGATTGATCATTGCATATTCCAGGTGTATGAGCGGTGTTTCTTGTACACCTGCCTAGGTATTAATGCACACAAAAGAATTGTTTGAACATATTTCTTATCCCTGTTCAACCAATCAGGCCAAGGAGCAGATTGTATAGATGCATCTCCACTAGCTTTATCTGAAGAATTATCATAAGGAGGATAAAAAAGTAGAAAGACAAGTATGACTCTCTAAACTGAAGGTTTGGTGTTATTTTTACTTGATAAAAAACACAAGTAACATTAGTTGCACTGGTACATATATACTACTAATGCCAAGACTTTGCTTGGAACTTATGTTCAGCCCTGATAACAACCACAATAATCAAGAGTGACAATGTCCTTGGAGAGGGTTTAGAACCTGCATTATCAAAAATATGAAAAAAGCGTCCCGAATTAATTCCCATGTTAACTCTTCATTTTCTTCATTGTATACGAGCAAATGCTCCACTTGAGCTTGGACTCCATATTGACATGGACTTAGGCTAAGTAAGCTAAATATTCTTTAAAATGCGTAACAATGGTTGTTTGCAGCTTCTTGGCCGGTAATTGACCCAAAAGTAAGTTCTGATTATTCATAATCAGCCTCCTTCTCTCCATTATACGCATCAAGTGAAGAGTAAAATAAATCCAAAACGAAGCAATTTTTGCTTCAATTTAGGATAGTAAATATTTAATTGCCACCATAATAAAAATCACAGAACATCCCGTTAATTTTAACTAAAATTTTAAATTTATTTATTTCAGTTAAAGTTCGAGAAAATATTAGTCACCTTGGCTCAGAAGGCAAAATCTAGTTTATCCCGAAAATAATGCATCTATCTGCAGACACTTGAGTTCATGATAACGTGCACTAACCAGCTTACTAACGACCGTAAAAATTAAGTTAATGACTAATTTTTTTTTAAAAAAAAAAACCTTCAAATATAGAATCCCAATTGACGTAAAATATAATAATAGTTTTTGGGTGCCACAGAAGATACATCAACAGAAGGATGAGTTCTGACTCCAAGGCTACCTTCGGCCTCAAACGCCCAGTTAAATACTATTAAGAGGGAAAAAAATCACGTTCATGAGTCAAATCCCTTATCAAGCTGGCCCCGAAAAAAAAATCCTTTATCAAGGGGTCATTAAAGGTAAAAGCAGACATGCTTTATCTCATCATTAAAAAAAAAAAATCCTGAAATATCTGGCCAGGAATCCCAGAAATAGGGTTCTACCCTGCAGCAATTATTACAGAAGCTGAACAAGAGAGTATGCAAATGCATCACCAAAATCAAAGGAACCCACTAACAAGATCTTTATTTCGTTATCATCAAATGGACTAGCAAATTTTCCCCCACTGATCAACCTTCTAGTGCTGATGCTCCTGAGATAATCTCAATCAATTCAGTGGTAATGGATGCTTGACGAGTTCTGGCACAAAATAAAACAAGAGATCAATCACAATTATTCTAGAAAAGCGATCTCAGTCAGGCCATAGCTCTAAATATATATAGTATACAAACTGACTAAAATAATAATGCAGTTAATTAGGATAGAGCAAGATAATCAACAAACTCTTAAAAAGTGTAATTAGTGCTGTACGGCACAAGCATTTGAGCAAGGGAGTGAGTAAGTGCGTAGACATCAGAAAGAGAAAGAGAGAGGAAGTGCACAGGTGTCAGGGGAGGAGGGGGGAGGGAGGGAGAGAGAGAGAGAGACCTATTATAGGTGAGGGTGAGGCGGTCAAGCATCTCTCCGGCATTTCTACTAGAACTGTCCATGGCAGACATCCTTGCTCCTTGCTCACTGCAAGCATTCTCTAATACCGCATTGAACAAGACCTATAACATCCAAATATTGTTCCAAGTGGAACACATGGAATAGAGACATTACTTTCGGACAGCAAATGATTTGAGCTTATAAACGTAGGGTGACAACCCCATATTCCTAAACCAAGAGCATTCAAAATAACAGATGCCAATGCTAGAAAAGCATATCACAAACACAACCAGGAACAAGGATCCTCAATTAGCACAAACTTTCTGATTGATGTATAAGAAGCCGAATAAAAGACTAATAAAATAGCATAATAAAAAAACTAATTGGAGTCCCTTTCTCTGAAACTTTAATTCATAATTCAAAAAGAACCACATACCTAACGAAAAAGCAAAATATAATAATAACTAGAATATGTAGCAATTGAACTGCTTTACCAAAATAGGGAGAAAGTCCCATCTGAAATACTTTTCCTCACTTATCTTCATTTACTGTGTCAAGAAGAAATCAAAGATTGACATTAACCAAGTTTTAAGATCATAAACTCCCGAGGGATTTAAAGTGCAATGTGCCCACCCCATATAGCTGTCATTATCACCAAGCATTCATGTCGCTGCCCAGCATAATACAAGGAACATGTCACGGTTTAAAAGGATGAGAACTTACATTACAACTTGCATAACATTCTGAGAGCATAATATCTAACAATATTTGTAAGATAACAAAAAGAAATACCAGAAGCACAAATCTAAAATGTTTTATATATATAGATACATATGTATATATGCATATCGTTAAATCCCCTCTGAGAAAATATTACTTCAAAGAAAATATTTCTTCATAAAACCGTAGGAGAACACGGTTCATAATTACATAAAAATGAAGAGAAAAGGAAGTAAAAATGATATCTATACTGCCCCCAGAATGTTCTCAGCAGCAGCTATACTTTCAGATTCTGTATCAACCATGAATTCCGAGAATCATTACATGGTTTAGTGAACTCAGTCAATAAAACTCAAGAGGGTAGCAAGAACCAAAACAAAAATCACAAGAAAAAGAGAATAATAAGAAGTGGGGGCCATTAAGTACAGGAGAGAAAAATTCAAAATTAAACATATATCAGCTTCTATTACTAAAACAGTTGTTAATGCGCTGAGTTTAGCAAGCAATCCATTAAGTAACTAAGGTGAATATGCTTTGGGTCAAAAGAAAAAATAGGGTGAATATCCCAGACAAGTCATCTAAGAGTAAGAAATCAGCAGGGGCGTCCAACCACACAGAAAGCTAAGGATTATGAGCATCACTTCCAATTGCATTCTCATTCTTACAACTTGATTTAAATTACAAAATATAAGGTGATTAGATTAACCTAAATCAATTGTGTAATTAATTGGAGGCAGCAGCAAAGTCCAATAAACTCCAGAAAGTTGTACTCACACAAGAAAACTGGAACTCAGCCAGATTTTGAAGTATTTCTGATTTTGTCTCACCACCTTCTATCTCATAAGAGTCCAATTCTCCAAGCTTTCCCCCAGATTCAGTCTCTCTCTCCACAATCTACAAAAAAGTTGAATTACCTTACTACATCAGAGGGAAGAGAAGGCAAGAAGGCATCACATCAAAGAAAATCACATTATCAAACTAATTAGGTCCATGAGGCATTTATATAACAGACGAAACCAAACCTAACAACCAGTGTACAACTTGATGTTGGGAATCTATGAATACCATTTGGATATCCTACAACATATCACATTGTTAGTAAACTTTAGTACCTCAGGAGATAATACAGTTGACATAGTTGGCAGAAATGAGACAACTGATTGAAACTTGTTGAAAACAATCCTTAAGGCATCAAACTCCACATTCTTTAAGATATCATCTGCCAAGACAGAGACCTGAAAAAGTGAAACAAGGAAGAATGCAAATGAGTTTGCAGCAGAACAAGAATAAATCACATTTAAAAGGCACCTAAAACACCTACTTTTTAAGCATGTTGGGCGACAAAACTATTACAACACAAAAACATGTGTACGACACACATATATATGCATTAGAATTATTATATATGTGTGTGTGTGTGTGTGTGTGTGTGTTTGGCTTGGACACACGCCAGATATGACTTAGACATAGCTGGCCCCAAAAAAAGGGAAATCAACCAAAAAAGGAAAGATAAAATGACAGACTATAAACTCAATCTTGATGAGATAGTAAAAGTTCATTCCTAATATTTTTGTTGTATATAAATAATTTGAATAATATAGTTTCACATCTATTTATTTATTTATTTTTTTGGGGAAAATAATAGCATAAGATACTTAGAATATAGGATAATACCAGTTTTTACTAGGAAGTAGATCACTAAAGGAAACCTTAAATAATTAAATGGTATAGTTATGACACATAGGCTATAGTGTGTGTATAGTGTTTTATATTTTTTGAAGAGTAAGCATATTTTTGTCACGTGTCTGTACTTCATATATATTCTATTTGTGACACTCAGGGTCCTATTGAACTTTCAATGTTCCTCTGAACAAATCATTTTGGAAGATCACCAGAGAAACTCTGTGAGGCTGTGACAAAATAAACTGTATATATATATATATATATATCAATGTACAAAGGTTAATTTACATAATATTATGCTACTGTTATCCATCATGATCTCCCAATTCTCCCTCAAAGTAACTGCCAATTAAAATATCAAATGACCATTTCCCTATTCTCTTGCCTCTTCTACTGTAACTGGTTTAAAACTAGCCAATTCAAAGAACATCTGGAGTCCAATATGAGGATATGTAAAATGTGGGCTTGAAAATATGTACAGGCACTAACCTGAGTATAATTCAAGGGATTTTTCTGCAGCTCAGTTAAGATGATCTCAATGTCTTGCTTTGAGTCACGTATCAATTGAGCCTTAGCCTTCTCTCCCAAAATAACATACTTTGTCTCTTTATCAGGCCCTATGGCAGTAAGAATGTATAATAAGAATCAAGCAAAATCATTTTTGGACCTAGGATAAGGAAAACATATGTGAAACCTAGCTGTGACTGAAGGCAGCACAGTTTCATAACAATAAGTGCAAAGGTGGAAAAATAGATGGCTTTCTGACTAATACTTCAACTACACGGATACCTAACTAAAAAATATCTATGCCACAAATTCTATCCTTGCTGGAACATTCATTCAAATGTTTCTCATACCCTGACTTCATAGTTATTTTATTACTCGTTCTGATTATCTTATTTAAATATAACTGTCACATTACAATGTTTTTAATTATAGTAAGCATAAAATATATCATGCTGACCTTAAGTCAACTACCTAGATATTACATTTGGTCAATACACATATAATAGTACTTGAATGGCTTTGAAGAAATTATAACCTACAGGAGTACATGCATATATGCATAAGATGCATGACCTTCTTTTTTTATTTATTATTATGTTTTTGTAAAATTTCATTGATGAGAACGTTTAGATGCAGTTCTACTGTACAATAGCACAAACAACACAGCCCTGGTAGATGCACAAGGAATAGATGCAGGTATGCCACAGCTGCACTGCCACCAACGGTAAAAATGGACTGAAGCTTTAATTCATGTGGATACAGGGAGAAAGAGTAATTAAAAGACAGGACAGGTATGAGGGAGAGGGCTTGTGCAAGAAAAGAAATAACACATAGAAGCCCATTCATTGATGGTGTGCGTGAAGCATGGGTGAAGAGAGGTGGCACAGAAGGAAAGATTTTCATTTTTCATTTTTTTTTTTAAAGGCAGTTGCCCAACCAGTTAAGGCAAAAAGGAAAAATTTATGCTAAATAATAAATGGATGGCTACCATTTAATTTTGAAATCACACTCGACCCTACAAGAATAAAATGTTAGCTAATTGGATGTTTGCATTATTGATAAAAAAGGTCTTGAGCTTTATTCTGAAAAGGTAAAGGTCTTCTCATTTTAAATATTGATGTACATACTAATGGGCTTTATGGACCAAAATGAATATTGGACACAAGTTATCAATACACAACTCCACTATAAATTTTAATGCTTAATTATAAAATTTCTTATATAATTATAGAATATAATATGCTATATCCATATCTCAAGAATTTCAAAATTTACGATATCCCATACCCATATTGTGCCAGGTACTATATTCATACCTGATAACTCATGCAACATAGATTACAACAAAAAAAGGGAGAATCAACACCATGACTCATCTGGCTATCTCAGTTATCCAAATGGGCAGAAGCCCCCTTCATCAGGGCTATTAACAATCCACTAGGTATATGAATTGCCAAAAGTACTCCAATGGATGATCATTTTATGAAGCATAGATACAAGATACGACATACAATAAGGATATGAGGATATGGCAATTTTTATAAAAATACAAGATAAGATACTTCTATGATATGCTATTAGAATTTATAAATATATATATTTTTACAATATCAAGGACATTAATATAATATCAATTAACAATAATGTGCACATACAATTGAAAAGATCTTTTAGTTATATGAATATAAAAAAAAATAATCAAAAAATGAAACTGTTTCAAATATTTTTTTGGCTGTAATACTATAAAAAAATTGCTAGTGGATGCCAGCCATTTACCATAATATAATATTTTCATATCCAAAGTTCCAAATATAATATGTAATAATATAAAGGAAGTGGTCTACCACTCTAACAGTTATCACAGAGCCAAAAGTGCTCTGACTCTTCACCTTCAACCTCAATGCACAGTAGCTCTGCATCCTCAACTTCAACCTCAAGTCTCAACTTCAACCTTCACTCTTCAGCTTTTCAAAACGCTGATTGGCAAGTGGAAGACAGCCAGAATTCCTTGACTAACTCAAATGAAGGTGAAGATTGAGAACCCAAATCCCTAATGGTGCAGGTAAGTTTTCTAATGGATGAAGGCCAATTCTAAACATGGTGTGTTTCCCATATCTTTGCTGTATCAAGGCATATTAGTTATGTATTCTTCCTGCATCTGGTCCCTTTTTTAAAAAAGGAAAAAAAAAAAAAAAAGTTTACTACTGATGCGCCAAGAATACATATCCAAGGCATATTGTTGTCACATACATATCCAACACCAATACTCAGGAAAGGCACGTATCAGTGCTTAATTTATGAGGCTAAATATCCACTGATTACTAGAGTCATTAATATTGAAAGTCCAATTGCGAGTTGATTTTGCCCCATAGGATCACAGACTAACTTTGGCTCTATAGGGGCCAACTTATGGAATGATTAGGAATAGGATTAAGGAATTTTAACTAATAAAATCACTTGATATCAAAAATTTAATTGTTAACATTGTGATCTTAAAAAATTTAAACACAACTTCAAAAATTGTAATTAGCATTTAAACTCGCAACCATTACTTTATATGTAATTAAAAAAGTGCAATTCCTGGCAGAAATTACCAGAATTCAGTTTGTGCAAACCCCTGCTTATCTTGACAGATGTGGAATTGATTCCACCACACAGACCTTTGTCTGAAGAAATGGTAATAATAACATTCTTCTTCACATCAACACCTAAGCATAGAAACAGAAAAGGAATCATGAATGGTGAGGGCATCAGGCACAAAATATTTACTTATGTTAGTAAATGCAATAGCTAATTCATAAAATTCAAATGAAGTGATGGTATGTATGTGCTACTGCAGCATTGTAATAAGCCCAGATATTGACAAATATACAAGATAACACACCATGGACATTGCAACATGACAAAATATGCAGCTTCCAAGTGCAATTTGAAGTGTTGTGTCATGTTTGACACATATAAGACACCAATATGGCTCTGTTTTTAAGGTATCAGTGGTTCATAGGTCACATAATATGATATTGAAGGCACTACATGAATCAGATTGCCATATATGAATCAGAGAACAAATAAAAGTCAAGCATATATTGCCATATATGAATTTAAAAACAATGTTAGTCGGCATACTGGGAGTGTCACCCAGAAGGGCAGTAAATGGCTGCCATAGGCCTCGAGAATTTTCAGCTCTAGTTTGAATAGCCCTCAGTTTTGAGGCCGCAACCATCTTCATTGCCTTTGTAATTTTCTGGATATTCTTCACACTCCTCATCCGATTTCTGACTGCATTGTTGCATGAAACCACAAAAATCAGTCTCTATCTGCTAGGTAGCCTTAAATCTAACAGAAGAAAGCAGGAACGAAACTCTATAACAGAGTTCATGGGCAGTATATAGAAGATGGAATGGATCCTACCTACTTGAGTTGAAATAGAGCGCACTCCCTGGGGCACCTGCTCCCTGTCAACTAAACAAAATTAGTTGATTTGGTGAAGAACAAACAAGGTAAACAAGACATATAGAAGTGCAACAACAAGAACAAAGAAAGAGTCCATTTTCTTTGGCTATCTGACGTAAAAGGTTAATGCAATCCTTTGTACTAAGTTTCCAGGCCTATTATATGAGCAAGTTGTTGATGCATAATTCTTATATTTATTCCATCTACAATAATCTTCTCCTGAATTTCCTATCCATCAAGCATTTGCTTTCAAATACATGACATTGCAATTCCGAATTCACAGCAGTGTAACAGTAACTCAAAGAGCTTCAAGAACTAAGCGAATAGAAAATAAATCTCCTTCTATCCTATACCAGGAAATCTAAAAGTATTAAAGATAAAAGTGAAAGAGACATCACACACTTATCAAAATGCAAACGAAAAGGGAACTTGTGCATGATTTGCGACATTTGCCAGTAACAGCTAAAACGCTGCAAACTCCAATTAACCATAACCTTCTTAAGCCTAACTTTGATTTATTTAAACCACAAAATCAATGAGCTTACCAACATTATGGAGAGATTTTCCATTTAACTTCTCCGAAATTACAGGAAAATGAGAAAAAAAAATAAAGAAAAATAAAGTACCGCATCTAAATCATCACTTTCCTTCCATTTCCCAACCTTTCTCAGTCAACAAACGAATTGTAAAAATGTATGGGAGAGCGTAATACAGCAGTACAGCGAGCAAGAGAGATTAGCCAGCAGATTTAAGAGAAAGGATGCGAGACCGTACTCAGAGATAAGAGAGGATCGGAGAGCGGTAATCGGTTGGGGAGAGATGAGAGGGGCGAAACGCTTCCCCTCCCGTCGCAGAGCAGCCATCGCCATTGCCGCCGATTGGTGATCGGAATGCTGAAACCCTAGTGGGGATTACGCAGATCAATAGGAATAGGAATTTTTATAAAAGAGGTGTGATGGAACCTAAGCTTGCTAGCGCCTATGCGAAATGCCGAGTGGCTCGCTCGCTTGTGCCAGTTGAGTTGCGCTGAGGGCTTGAGGCCTCAGCCCTCGGCCCCAAGGATCCGATAAATTCGTTTAAGTTTTATTATTATTTTTTACAAAAAAAATAAAATAAAATAAAATTACTTTTAGGCTGCTAAAATAAAAATTAGTTAATCATAGTGATTAGCACTGATTTGGGATCATCTGCGATATGAAAGTGTCTAAAGCGTATCTGAAATGAGAGTGAAAGAATGATATAAAGAGTGAGTATTTATAAAATTTATTTTTTTTATTTTTATTTATTTTTATCTACTTTTTTTATCTTTTATTTTAAAAACACTTTATAAATTTTTTAAAAAAAATCTAAATTTGATACTTACCGTATTTATTTATTATAAACTAGTATTCTCTCAAGTAAATAAATACTAAAGCACCTATCAAGAGAGATATAAAAATAAATAAATAAATTTAATATACATTCTTATGTATCATGCCACTTTATCTTCATTAGAAAGCTACTTTACCATTTATTTTATTGAGCGAATCAAAATTCATTCATTATTTATTTTCTTTAGTTTTTTATATTAAAATTATATGTTGATTAAAATATTGAAGCTATTTAAGTGCATGTATATCAAACAATTAATAATATTTTATTAAATTATTTTTTTTATACTTATTAATATATCATTTGAAATTTTTTAGATATTCAAAGAGGATACTTTTTTTTTTTGTTAGAATTAAGAAATTCTCACTATGAAAAGTTATATTTAATTATGTCTCCTTTGTTGAATAAAAATTTAGTCTATATTTGTGTTAAAATATATCAGTTTGATTCTTTATAATAAAAATTGTTACGGATTTGTAATTTTTCTACTAGAAATTAGCACTTATTATCTTTTAGCATTTTAATGTTCAATGAAGTTGTTTTATATTGATTTAACAATTTGTTTCCTTCCTCTTTATAACTTTTTTTTAATGATCATCACAAAATTAAATACATTTTGAAAGAAATGATTGATAGTAAATATTTAAAATTAAAAATAAGCTTTATCCACAACTCAAGTGGCTGTTTTATTGGTAAATAAAGGTCATGGGTTCTACACTTAATGTACTTCATTTTTTTGGGACTTGACTAATATGTAGCTTTTAATCAAAATATGATAAATGTATGATTATTTAATAATAACATAATAAATATATAATTGTTATAGATAATTAAGAAAAATATAAAAAACTAGATATAAGTTTTTTTTTTTTAATCTTCCTCTTAGGATCTCTCTTCTTTCTTCGGATGAGCAGCTCCTTCCTTCTTTTTCGTTTGCCTCTTCCTTCACCCAGCTATTATATGCTGTTCTGGAAGTTGCAGCAGCTCAAATAAATCTTTCCCCATAATTTCAGCTTGCATTTTGGCCATCCCTCTACCTCTTGACTGTGAACTTTGGGTGGTCACTCTTAACTGTCAAATTGGAAGTAGAGGCATCCATGTGTAGTTACAAATTTTGGGACTCCCTTACTCTAATTTCAGGCCACCTCTGTTCATGAAGTTGGGAGCTTCTTAAATTAGTAGTTGGTCATGGATTGTGAAGACTTTGGTAATCTTGTGCCTTTGGATGGTGGGAGTTTATTATAATTTTAGAAATTGAGCAATATTGTTAAATCGTACATGCAATATAATTGAAACAACTAATTAAATTGTAAGTCATACAAAATAATAATTTATAGAAGCAAAAATATAGATCTAAATACTTCCAGCTATACTCATAGAAATTTGATGGTAAACCCAAATTAAATTGTCTCCAAAATTGAATTCTTAAGGTTGAAACACAGAGGAAGAGAGTTGAGAAGAAGGTTATTAGTAAAAAAGAATCTGATAAGAATATGAGTCTCTCTAATTGATTGTTAAGCATAGATCTTTTAAATATTTCAATCAATATTAACTAACCTTTCTATATCAGGTTAACAATTATGTATTCAACTGACAATTCTACTAACCTACTGACAATATGTCTGGTCAAAATAGATCAATTCCTGAATATAAGAATCATTAGTTAAGATATTTTAAAATTTAAAATTCAAAACAAATTATGCAATATTTTAATTTTATTTTATTTCAAATATATTTAATTAAATAATAAAATATTCTAACAATATCCACTCAAGTTATCGTAAAGTAGAATTTACACTGAAGCTCTGTGTGATTTCTAAGGTTGATTTCGTCTGCTGCTTATGCTCATTTCATTTTTTTCCCTCATATGAAATATATGGGTGCTAATAACATCCATGATGATAGTTTGCCATGCCTATAGATAAAGGCCTAAGTGACTTTACGTGTTATGAAATTTATCATGATATGTTTTATTATATTATTTAATAAGTTTATATGGATATACAAGAGTTATTAACATGAAACTTTTCATGTTTTATCCAATAGAGTATTTTATACGTGACTTAGGAATGTGAGGCACGTAGATTGCATGAATGCTAGTATACGATGATAATGATGCTAATGCAGCTATATGAGATGTGTGCATGTGAGTGAAAAATTGAAAGTAAATATGATTTATAAAATATACATAATTATGTATATCTTTATTGTGATATATTTTTCACTAATATAAATTTTTTATAAATTAAATCTATTCAATGATTTTTTGATGTATGTGATCCAGTATATGTTAGAAGAAAGAAGAGGATAAAAGGTGATGATTGAGGGAGTGACAATTACCAAAAAGATCTGTTTTTTTTTTTCTTTGGTTGAGAAATAAGTGCAAAACTTTAGGAATAGAGAGAAGTGTGTGTGCAGTGAGACCATCATTGTTATTCTCTTTGGTGCTTGAAAAGCAATGTGGAGAAACAATGAAGAGGGAAGCGGTACTTATAGGTGTGCAAAAACAATAATAATGAAGTATGTATCTCTAGCTTCTATTGATCTTAAAGTGTTAATATAATCTTAAATTATTTTAATAGTAATAAAACTCTTAAATCAAATTTATAAAAGTATTAATTTGAATATAATATATATTATGTATTGTCTTATTGTATTAAAAATTATTTAATTTATTTTTAATAGCAATAATCATTATTGAAAAATAAATAAAATAAAATATTGTGTTAATCATATTTTGATTGGACAATTCCATCTAAATTAATTGATTAAATTTTATATTATTTTATTTTATCTCATTGGACTTTATAATTTACACACTTTACAATAGAAAAAAAACTTATCAAATATTCTGAAAAATGTGGCAACCAATCCAAGAAGTGACAAATTGCTTATAAAATATAAAATCCTATTTTAATACTCTTCATTGAAGCTTTACAGAAGTTAAAAATGAGTTCGCTTGCTCGGAGCACCAAAAAAGCAAAGTCCCATGGGACATGGAGGCAGAGATCGATGAAAGGATAATAGAAAAGGCTAATGGTATGAAGCAAGAGATTCCGCCAGAGGGCCAACCAGAGATGAGGAGACCATCTCATCCTGAGACCTTTTGGTAGGTATGAATGGATACCATGACTATTAATCAAGCGAGGAGGAAACTGAAGTATGAGATGATGAAGACTTTTTAGATGAGGAGGAGGAGGAGGAGGTAATAGAACGAGAGGATAAGAGCAAAAGAGAGAGGGAGGCAGATCCTTTATGTCCATATATCCACATTACAAATGAAGAATGATCAAAATTGTGCAAACCATTTTGTAGAGCATTGATTAGTAGACTTATTAGGAGGAGAATGGGCAATAAATTCTCGATAGGGCAATTACAGAAGATGTAGAGTCTCTAAGATACCTTTAAGACGGTGGGTTTGGGCAATGAGTTTTTTATGTTGAAGTTTATGAGAGATGAGGATTATTTCTATGTGGTGAATGATGGTCTGTGGATGGTGGCTAGACATTTCTTGCTGGTTTAACATTGGTGACTAGGCTTTAATCCTTTGGATGTGGAATACAAGAAGCTAGCAATGTAGATTAGAATACCAAAGCTACCCCTAGAGTACTATAGCAAACACCTGTTGTGGAGGATTGGTAAGGTTGTTAGTAAAACCCTTAAGGTGGACAACCATACCATTAACGAAAATATGACGGAGGAGGATGATTTTAACATGGATCGGGGATTTGCAAGAATATGCATTGAAGTTGATTTATGTAAGAAACTAGTTCCGAAAGTGAGAATTCAAAAGAGGATTTTCCATATTGAGTATAAAGGCCTTCAATTGATCTGTTTCCAACGCGACAAGTATTGACACAATCAAGATCTATGTCCTTCACAGGTGAGTAGTGAAAAGGGGATTGAAGGAAGGGAGGAACAAAGAGGTGATCGTGGCCCTACGATGGAGGAGGTTGACCGGAGGTAGAGGGCTGAATCAGAGACATATTGTACGTGGGTGATTGCATGCCATAATCAAAGACAAAGATTGTGGAGAAGTTATAGTTATAATCAGAGAGACAAATTTGTTAGAGACAAATATGAGCGGGGCCAAGGGAATAAACATGGAAATATGCTTCCAGGAACATGACAAAAATTAGGTTTGAGATTCGAGATTTTCATAGAAAATTTGGAGGACACAGAGACACTAATTATGGAGGATAAGGAAGTTTTACATGAAACACCAATGCACATGAGCAGGATTGAAATGGATATGACAAATAGGGAAAAGATAACGAAATGGGGAACATGGTAATAGAAAAGCATAAGGACTATCAGTGGGGTGAGAGGTGATGGAGTGGGCCCAAAGAAGGATAGTGGACTTGTACCCAAGTAATCAAAACTTCTAGGGGGGAGAGACAAAAAAGAAGCCGATAAAAGCATAATTAAATTGAGTAGAGGTGTGGACCAAAATGTTTTGCAAATAAGGAACTTTGATAGGAGAGTGGAGAAAATAGGGGTACAAAGGCCTCTGCAAAGCATTATGAATGTAGGCTACAAGGCAAGTCACAAGATTCTACAAAGTCTCATGAGATCGAGAAAATGTCTTTAAGTTTCCAACATATGAGGAAAGATCATCGTCTCTCAAAGGGTAAACCCTTGGAAATATATGAAGACTTTTTAATGATAAAAATAATGGAACAAAGGGGGAGGGATACAAGTTTAAACCTGTTGGAGGCTTTGGGTGCCACAAAGGTTTACTATGACTTATAAGCTTCAGTTGAAGACATAGTATCTCTATTAATATTGTGTTTTATCTAGATGTACTTCAAAATAAATAAAAATAATAAATCAAATCAAATTAATAAAAAAATTTAAAGGAGAAAAAAGGTGAATTTAAAAGGTAATCAAAAGAAAAGAAATAAAAGAAATAAAAGGAGAATTCAAAAGGAAAAAAACAAGAGAAAAAAGGGGAAAAACCAAAAAATAAAGAAAAAAAAGAAGAGAAAGAATACCTAATATTAGATTTAAAGCCAAATGATGAAGAATTAGCTCAAGTCCAAGTCACTCTAACTTATTCCTAAAAGTGCAGATAATTTTAAAAGCCCAAAGGACTTAAATCCAAATGGCCTAAAAAAACAAGAATTAAAACAAACAAACAAACAAAAAACTTTTAAAAAAAAAAAAAAAAGAAAAAAGAATAAAATCAAATGATTCTTTTTGGCCCAATTAACACAAAAAAAAAAAAAAAAGAAACAAATCAAAACTAAGCTCATCCACCTTAGTTTTTTTGCCCTCTATTAACCCAACGCCCATAAGACCAAAAAAAAAAAAAGGCACCCCAAAAGAAAAGAGCTCACCAATAGCAATTCTTTTAACTCCCATTAACCCAATACTAAAAGAATAAAAATAAAAAATAAAAACAAAACAAAAAAATAAAAAATATACAATTAACATATAAAAAGAAAAAGAAAAAAACAACAACAAAATACATACAACAAAAAGAATACATGACTAAAAAAAAATTAAGAAGAAGAGTTGAAAATGAAACAAACCAAACAAATAGGGCCCACCAGCTTCAATCTTATAGGCCCAAACAAAACCCAAAAAAACAACAACAACAAAAACTGAAGAAAAAAAAAATCAAAACAAAAACTCTTAACTCCATCTTAAAGCCCACATATCTAAAAAAGCTAGAATTGACTCATAAAAAAAAAAAAAGCCAAGAAAAAAGTAGAAGCCCAATAACGAATATGAAACCCAAAACCATGGTCCTTTTCCTATGGCCCACAAACCCAAAAGCTGGAATTGACTCATTAAAAAAAAAAAGAGAGGGTTTAGATAGAAAATAATAAACCTTACTCTTCGACCCCTCACACTTGACAACCTTCACTTTCACCCACGGCGCCTTCACGCTCAACACCTCTATTACTCGTACAATCTCTAGCAGCCAGCAATGAAACCATATAGGGGGAGTGGAGGAACCAACCAAGTGACCAGCTGTGATAGAGGATAAGGAGCAATTCTAGCATCAGGCGCGAGAAGAAATAACAAACATGAACAATTAATGGAGTAGAGAGGCACAGAGGGGGACCACACGAGAATGCCTATAAAAGTAAGAAGAAGTAAGGACAGAGCGAGTTTTTTAGAGAATAGAGAGAGAGAGAGAGGAATCAAAGAAGGGAGGAGAGGCTGAGAAGGACAGAAGCCTTGAGAAAGAGAGAGACCGAGTGCGAGAGAGCGAGAAAGGGGGCGTGAGATGAAAAGAGACAGCTGAGATTCAATGAGAGGAAGAGGAAGTCTAAAGGAGAAAGATCGAGAAGGGGATTTTAGGGGGTGGCTGGAGATCCTTCGGTGGATGCTGTAGGGAGTAAGAACTAAGGAGGTGCTCTACTCCGTCTTGGGAAAGAATAAGGTGAGAGAGACAATGATAATTTTTTTAAAATTTTTTTAAAGGAAAAAATTAAAGTTAATAGGGAGACTAGAGCAAGGGACTCAGTGGAGCAAGCTTTAGAGTATTTTTTAGGTAATCTTTCATCTATTTGGTATAGGATGATTTTATTCCTGTATTATGTTCTGATACTAGATTGAATCATGAGTTTGAAAATTTCCTTGAACTTCTGTGTGAAAGCTGATTTCTTATGAATCTTTAAGTGTCAATATAAGTATAGCTATCCTGATTGCAAATTTATCTTAAGAAGCATATTCTTTTGATTTCACAGATGTGCCCTCATTTCATTGGGGAAGAACTTGAATGAATGTAGTTTTTGTCAGTTTTGGGGTTAGGACTCTTATCCATGATGTATGTTCTACTATTTTGTGCTACCATGGAAAGCTTGGTGTACCTCGAGTTGATTTGAAAGCCTTTATTTATGTGAGAATCTAGGCTGATATTTTGCATATACTTTATGGCATGATATATGGACATTTTTGCATAACTTGCCTGTGTAATAATTGTTGTGAAAAGTGGGTATTTCAAAATTAAGTCCCACTATGCTTGGAATGAAGGGTTATAAGTGCTTATACATAGAGAAGCTACATTGGGTTTATAAAGGGTTTGGAAGAGAGGTGAGTTCACACGCACAAGATTAGGCCAAAGTGTCTAAGTCTAGTGTAAAATTTAGATTTGCCCTTATACGTGTGAGTTAATTGTGTAAGCCAATTTTTTACAAAATATTATTTTATCTATTTAGAAATAATTAATTAATTTAAATTAATTAATTGTGACTACGCTTGAATTGGTCAAATTTAATTCCTATTTTTCATATAGGTAGCTCTTTCATTATCTGAGCATTTTCAATTTTGAATTTTAAATGACTTTCACGTTTTTAAATTATCTGCCCATTATCTACTCTATTATCTTCTTAATGTTAATTTTTTTAATATTATTATTTCAATGTTATAAATAGTTATGTCTAGATACATTTCTCTGACTACACTTTTTCTCCTGTTACTGACTACTAGGTTACACATAATTAGTTGTTGTTTTATCACCTAATTTTTCAAAAAAGCTTGTTTAATCTTGAGGAACTTTTGCATTTCATTATATACTGTGACGAAATAGTTTTTAAGGACAGTGTGAATCCATGTGACTCAAGCTATTGTTCCTCAAATTATTTTTGTGTTCATCATACTTTGTCAACAATCTTAAAAACTATTCATGGAGCCTCATGTTAACACCATTGCCATCGTTACCCCCGCAACCATTGCCACTAATAACTCATCTGACACTGCCATTACTGCAGCTATTGTTAATGTTGCTATCCATGGTTCGCCCAAGCCTATTGTACCTATTGTTCGTGCTATCCACTACACCAAACCGTTTTCATATATCTCCAAAATTGAGATATTTGGAAGACAAGTTTTTGAAGATGGCAGGAACGTATTCTCTCTTTTCTTGACATGTATGGCGTTGCTGCTACTCTCACTAATTAGAGACCTGCACCAACAATTGATCCCTATTAAGTGGAGGCTTAGAAATATGAAAATAAAGTATATAGATATATGATTATTAACACCTTATCTAATTACCTTTCTAATATCTATTCACATACAAAGAGGCTAGCAAGATTTGAGAGTCATTAGTTATCAAATACATTGCTAAGGATGCTAGAAAATAGAAATTTATATTTGGAAATTATTATAGATGGGAGATGAATGATGACAAGGATAAAAAAGTAAAACTCAATGAATACCACAAATTATTAGAGGACCTATGAGCTAAGAATATTATCATGCTTGACGAATTTGTTGCAGGTATTCTCATTAAAAAATTGTCTGACTCATGGAAGGATTATAAGTAACAATTCAAATATAAATACAAGCAGCTATCTCTATTGGATCTAATTACCTATATAATCATTAAGAACATCAATAGAAGGGAGTTTAAAGTAACCAAAACAAAAAAGATTACCTCAAAGGTGAACTTGGGGTAAGAGAAATCCTATGAAATGAGGTATGACAAACAAAAATTTGGTTACAAACCTAAAGTTACCAACCCCACCTTCAATAAAAAAAAAATTTACTTGTGGTAAGTCAGGTCATCATACAGCTCAATGCAGAAAGAGAGCAAGAAGTGATAATTCTCTTAAACCAAATACAAGTTTGGTCCGAGGAGATCTATTATTACTGTGGTTATTTCTTAAACTCTCATTGTAGTTAATGTGAAAGAATGGGTGGTAGACTCTGGGGCTACCAAGCATATATGTACAAACAAAGATACATTTATCTTCTACACGTTAGTAGGAAATGGAGAAGAATGTGTATATCTTGGAGATTCTAGTAATGCTAGGATTTATGGCAAAGGAAAGGTTCTTCTAAAGTTCACATCTAGTAAGACCTTAGTTCTAAATGAAGTGTTTCATATGCCTGAAATTAGAGCAAATTTGATTTCAATTGCACTGTTAAAAAAAGTTAGGATTAAAGTATCATTTGAATCTAATAAGATTGTAATGACAAAAAATAATACTTTTGTAAGAAAAGGCTATTGTAATAGGGACTTTTTGTACTTAACATTTCTAAACCAATTAATGAAAATGCATCTACTTCCACTTATTTAGTTAATTGTATTGATATGTGGCATATTAGATTAGGGTACATTAGTATTTATTATATTAAGAAAATGCAAATTTTTTATCTAATTTTTGAAATTAGCTATACATGTTTGACTAAATATGAAATTTGTATAGAATCTAAATTAATTAAGAAGCCTTGTCATACTATATAAAGAGAAATTGAATTACTTAATTTAATTCATACTGATTTAGGAAATCTAAAGCAAAAAATGATTAGAGGTGGTAAAAAATATTATATAATATTTATTGATGATTTATAAAGATATACTAAGGTTTTTTTACTTTGAAATAAAGACAAGGCATTTGACACATTTCTTTTATACAATGTTGAAGTACAAAAGCAATTAAATAAAAAGATTAAAAGAGTTAGGTCATATAGAGGAGATGAATATATCTTATTTAATGAATTTTATGAAAAAGAAGGAAAATTCATGAAATTACTCCACTTTATTCACCTGAATCTAATAGAGTAGCAGAAAGAAAAAAATAAGACCTTAAAAGAAATGATAAATGCTATACTAGTTAGCTCTTCTGCATTAGATAATCTTTGGGATGAAACTTTATTATTTGCTTGTTATTTACAAAATAGGATTCCTTATAAGAAAACCAATAAAACTCCATATAAATTATGGAAGGGTCATGCAACTAATTTAAAATATTTAGAAGTGTGGGGATGCCTTGCAAAACTTATATTACTTAAACTCAATAAAAGGAAAATAGGCTCTAAGACTTCTAATTATATGTTTGTTAGATATGTTGAACATAGTGTTACCTATAGATTTTTTGTCTTGAAAAGTGATGTGCTTGATTGTAATATTATAATATAAACAAAAAATGCTGAATTCTTTGAACATATTTTTCCTATAAAAACTAAAAATATTTCTTATACACCTACACAAAATAATTTTAAAAATTTATTTAAGGATTTGAGAAGACACAAAAGACAAAGAAACTTCCTTTAGAGATCATTTTCATATCTTCATAATAAAAGATGAACCTTTAACTTTTTTTAAAACTATTACATTATCTGATGTACCTTTTTAGAAAGAAGCAATTAAAATTGAGATTGATTCAATTAATAAAAGCAATACATGGGTTTTAGTAAATTTACCCTTAAGAGCAAAAACTATTGGTTGAAAATGGATTTTTAAAAGAAAACATAACCCTAATGGGTCAATTAAAAATACAAAACAAGGTTAATAGTAAAAGGTTTTATTCAAAAACAAAATGTTGATTATTTTGACACTTTTGCTCCCACTGCTAGAATTTCTTTTATTTAAGTTTTAATTGCTATAGTTTCGATGTACAAACTCTTTATTCACCAAATGGATGTCAAAACAATATTTTTAAATGGTGACTTAGAAAAAGAAATTTATATGATACAATCTAAAGGTTATGTTATTCTTGGAAAAAAAATAAAGTTTACAAACTTCTTAAATCCTTATATAACTTAAAGCAAGTTCCAAAATAATGGCATGAGAAATTGGATCAAATATTGATAGATAATGATTTTTCTTCTGTTGAAGTTGATAAGTGTGTGTATACGAAATTAGAAAATGATGAATGTATAATTATTTGCTTGTATTTTGATGATATCCTTATTTTTGGTACTATTTTAAACATTGTACTTGAAACTAAATATTTTCTTACATCTAAATTTGATATAAAAGATATGGCTAAAGCAAGTATAATTTTGGGAGTTAAGATATTAAGGAATGGTAATAGTATGTCACTATCACAGAACATTATATTAAGAAACTTGTTAAGAAATTTAGTTATTTTAATGACAAATCAATGCATACTCCTTATGATACTAACACTTAACTAAAAAAAAAATAGAGGTGAACCTGTTGCTCAATCTGAGTATACACAGATTATTGGGAGTTTGTTGTATTTAATAAATTTCACTTGACCTAACATCATATATGTTGTGTGTAAATTGAGTAGGTATACACATAGTCTCAATCGTGATCATTAGGCAACGCTGATTATATTAATGAGATATTTGAGAAGTATCATGAATTATGATATCATATCTAGTGGATTTCCTGTTATATTATAAGGATACAGTGATACTAACTGGATCTTTGATTCAGATGAGATAAAATATACTAGTAGTTATATATTCACCTTTAGTGGTGGTGCAATAACTTGAAAATTAGCTAAACAAACAATTATTGCTAGGTCAATCATAGAGTCAGAGTTTATTACTCTAGAATTGGCTAGTAATGAGACTAAGTGGTTGAAAAACTTCTTAACAAATATTTTGTTTGATATAAAACCAATACCATCTATATTTATGTACTATGATTGTCAAACAGCAATAGCCATTACAAACAATAAGACTTTCAATAGTAAAAATAGACATATACGTTTAAGACATAATGTGATAAAGTAACTGTTAAAAGATGAAATTATATCGATCAATTACGTAAGATCAGAAGTGAATTTGGTAGATCCTCTGACCAAACTTGTGGGAAGGAAATTAATTATTGAAACATCGAGGGAAATGGTACTTAAGCCAATTTGAAATTAACAATGATGGTAACTCAACATTTATGATTAGAGATCACATGAAAAAGCTTCATATGGATAATAATAAGTCATTTGTTAATTTTCCTAGTATCATTATTTTTAATCCCTTCTTATGATGTGAGAAAGTGCTAGAATGCATTGATTGAGAGGATGAGCTAAATGCTCTTAATGATTTTTATATCCTTTTATGGGTACTGTATTCATTACAGATACATTTGATGAAATCACCTATATGAGTATAGAGTGGGGCTGCTCCTATGAGATTATGGTAAAGTCTTTAAAACATTCATGAACTACTAAGCGCACACGTCCTATTAGTGCAAAATACAGTTAACAACAGAAGTTGTAGGAGGTGTAATCTGACTGATAAAACCTCTAACGTACCTGAGAGTTCTTAGTTCATAGAAGTTGTAAATTTTACCAATAACTCTGTATGTTAAGTTTTTTTCTATCTAGGTTTGGTTCATAGTTCAAAAGACACTAGATTCGAAACATTTACTCTCATGTGTATAACCTAGTAAAACCTTTTATCTTCACTTATCCTTTTGAAATATGTAGGGGATTGTTGTGAAAAGTAGGTATTTCAAACAGAAGTCTCACATTGCTTGGAATGGGGGGTTATAAGTGCTTATACATGGAGAAGTTACATAGGGTTTGGAAAAGAGATGGGCTCGCGCACACAAGATTAGGCCAAAGTGTCTAAGTCTAGTGTAAAATTTAGATTTGCTCTTCAATGCACGTGAGTTAATTGTGTGAGCCAACTTTTTACAAAATATTATTTTATCTATCCAGAAATAATTAATTAATTTAAATTAATTAATTATGACTATATTTGAACTGGTCAAATTCAGTTTCTATTTTTTAGATAGGTGGTTCCATTTTCAATTTCAAATTTTAAATTATTCCCACATTTTCAAATTATCTACCCATTATCTACTCTATTATCTTCTTAACGTTAATTTTGTTTAACATTATTATTTGAATGTTACAAATAATTACATCTAGATACATTCCTCTTACTACATCTTTTCTCCTGCTACTGACTACTAGGTTACACATAATTAGTTGTTGCTCTATCACCTGATTTTTTTAAAAGAGTTTGTTTAATCCTAGAGAACTTTTGCATTTCATTATACACTGAGGCGAAATAGTTCTTAATGACAGTGTAAATCCACGCGACTCAAGATGCTGTTCCTCAAATTATTTTCCTGTTCATCATACTTTTGTCAACAATGATATTGTTCCTAGGGTAAAGAAATTTCATACATAAGTTTTTCCTTTATGTGAACTTACTGTTTATGAATTTTAATCATGTTCATATGGTGGGTTCCAACTTCATTTGCATTTTACAACCTCATACCCAAATCTAATTTCATGCCATGTTTTACATATTGCCACAAAGCATTATGTTAGATGTTAATACCATGGATACATTAGTCTGATGTTGTAACAAATATGGGTCTCATTCCTTGTTATTTTAATCATGCACAATCTTGGGAATTACTTGACAACTTAGTGTAAAGTTTGGGCGTGTCATAGCTTCAATGGTTCACATTTTCTTGTGGGCAAATGTGTGAGATTTAGGGCTTTCATTAATCGATCAATTTCTTGAGAAGCAAATCACAACTCTCTTGCCTTATAAGACTACCATGTATTTTGATTTGGTCTTACTCTTTTTGATCGATTTTCTTAATGTGCCCAAATGTTGTCTACAATGCTATGATGGATACACAAGTTTATCATTTTTGCCAAAAAAAAAAAAAAGGTTTAATTCCTTACTATTTCTCATCATGTATATCCTTCTCGAATTACTTAGGGTTTCTTGTGAGATTTTTAGATCTAACTTTTAACTCTAATCGTTTTCCCTTGACAATGGGTGTTTGTTTGAAAAGTGAGACGTTCAGTTCATTATGTGATGTTTGATGGATTTAATTTACATTACAAAATTTATTTATTTATTTTTCTTTTAGCATCTGAGCTCCATTTGGAGAGAATGAAGAATTGAGGAGACTCACTAAAAGTTGAGCAAAGTTCAAAGAGAATGCAAAAGAGATGGCTTTACTAGTTCTTTACTTTCACATAATTCATTTATGGGATATTGAGATATGTATTTGGAAAGGTGTAACATTTGATTGAACATAAACACACACAATCACAAAAGTTACATAACTAGTAAATGTTTCTATTTCATTTTATATTTTTTATATCTAGAATTGTCATGTGAGATACTTTATTTCCTCAGGCATATAAGAGTTATTTGTAGAACCATGTGAGATAATAAGTCTTCTTGGTATCTATTGAGTTTTGAAATCACTTTTTAATAAATTTTGGATTTTAATGGTCCATATGCAATTGATTTTGCTTCTAAAAGAATTTCAAGGAAAAATAAAAGCAAGTCTTTTTGAAAAAAGAAAAAGAAAGTAAAAAAAATGTACATAGTTTTTAGAAAGATAAAGGCATTCCTTTTAAAAAAAAAGATAAAACAGAACAAAACAAAAAGCTCAAAACCAAATATAGTTTTTTTTTTAAGGATTAGATAAGTTTCTTTAAAATTAAGTAGAAATAATAAAAATAACAATAATCAAATAAATAAATAAAAAATAGTTTCCAAATTTAGGTTCTTGATTAAAAACAAAAGAGAGAGAAAAAAATTTCAAATGAATTTCTATTTCATAAAAATATTTCTCTAAAGCTTTTTAATATATATATATATATATATAAAATTAAAAATAAAAAAGTCAAAACAAGCAAAAAATCAAAAAAATGAAAAAATCAAAATAAACAAGAATCAAAATTAAAAAAATATATATTAAAAAATTATTCAATTAATCAATCAACCCAAAAAAATCAAAAAGGAAAGATAAACAAAATAAAAAATTAAACTAAAAAACTTAAAAAAGAAAGAAGAAAGAGGTGTCATTTTCCAAAAATGTGTCATTTCAAAGAATATAATAAAAAATATGAAAAAATCAATTAAAATCAAAGATCAATCATAAAAAATTAATCCAAAAAAAAATTCAAAAATCAATCATAGAAAACTAATAAAAAAAATTTTCTCAAACATAAACATAATCATAGAAAAAATGAAAATCTAAAAATTTTCTACAAAACAAAAATTAAAAACAAAAAATTAAAATGAAAAAAAAATAACAACAAAAACAAAAAATGAAGCAAAAACAAAACAAAACAAAACAAAAACAAAAACAAAAACAAAAACACTAACTATCAAATACAGTTTATAGGTTAAATCATGTGGACTTTAATTCTTTTTATATGGTATGTACACCTTAAATTCTCATCTTAGATCAAGTCTACTCTTATACAATAACAACAACAACAACAACAACAACAACAAGATCTTTTCCCATTAGGTGGAGTTGACCACATGGATCAAACGATGCCATAAAATTCTATCATAAATCATATCTTTAGATAGACCATTTAAATCTAAATCTTTCTTAATAGTTTCGCTTATAGTTCTTTGTAGTTTTCCTCGACCTCTAATTATTGGACTACTCTTCATCTGATCTACTCTTTTTACTAGGACTTCTATAGGTATTCTCCACACATGTCCAAACCATCTAAGACGTGATTCCACAATCTTTTCTACAATAAGTGTAACCCTAACTTTCTCTCTAATATATTCATTTCTAATTCTATCTAATTTGGTATGTCCACTCATCCAACATAATGTTTTCATCTCTGTGACATTGAACTTATTCTCCTGTCAACATTTTATTGCCCAACACTCAGTCCTATATAACATTGTCGGTCTTATAATTGTACGATAAAATTTACCCTGAAGTTTGAGTGGCACTCTCCTATCACTAATAACACCTGAAACACTTTTCTATTTCATCCATTCTGCTTGAATTCTATAATTTACATCTTCCTCTATTTTCTCGTCATGCTGTAAGATAAACCAAAAATACTTAAACCGAGTAACTTGTGGTATGGTGTGTTCTTCGATTTTTACTTCCACATTAGAATCAATGTGCCTCTTACTAAACTTATATTCCATATATTCTGTTTTACTTCTATTTAAATGAAATTTATGATCTTCCAAAGCAAGTTTCCACATCTCTAACCTCTCATTTATTTCTTCTCTTGACTCTCTAATTAAGACTATATCATCTGTAAATAACATATACTATGACACCAACTTTTGGATATATTCAGTAAGCACATCTAAAATTAAAGTAAAGAGATAGGGGCTCAAAGATGACCCCTGATGCAAGCCAATAGTTATCGAAAAATTCTCAGTGGGCCCACTTTAGTTCTCACACTAGTTGTAACCTCAACATACATATCCTGAATTGCTTGAATATATGCAATACAAACTCTTTTTTTCTTCAAACCCTTCCACAAAACATCTTTAGGCACCCTATCATATGTCTTCTTTAAATCAATAAACACTATATATAAATCTTTTTAATTCTTACGATATTTCTTCATTAATTTACGTAATAAGTATATCGCTTGCATAGTCAACCTATTAGGTATAAAATCAAATTGATTTTCTATAATTTGAGTCTCTTGCTTTAATCTTCGTTCAATAACCCTCTCCCATAACTTCATAAATTCTTTTGTAATTTGCACAATTTTATATGTCTCCCTTATTCTTATAAATAGGAATTAAAGTACTTTTCCTCCACTCGTCTGGTATTCTCTTGGATCTCATAATCTTATTAAATAACTTTATGAGCTAACTTATACCTTTCACTCCTAAACATTTACATACTTCAATAGGTATATTATCTGGTACTGTTCTACCATTCTTTATCTTTTTCAAAAATACTTTTCCCTCCGCCTCTCAAATCCTATAATAAAAGGTATAATTTTGATATTTTTAAAGTGTCTAGGCTATTTAAGTGTAATAAAAACCCATGTCCTTCATTAAAAAGCCTATAAAAATAACACTTCCACCTGTCTTTAACATTCTGTTCCGTGACTAAGACTCTTCCTTCTTCGTTTTTAATACATTTCACTTGGTCAACGTCTATTGTCTTTATTTCTCTGCTTTTAGCAAACTTATAAATACTTCTTTCCTCAACTTTAGTGTCTAAGGATTGATATAATCTATCAAAAATCCTAACTTTTGCTTCGCTCATTACTTTTTTAGTGTATTTCTTAGCTACTTTATATTTTTTCCAATTTTACTCACTTTTACACAAAGACTATACTTTATAAAATTCTCTTTTAACTTTAACCTTGTCTTGTATGCTTTTATCCCACCACAAAAAATTTTTATTCCTAGGTTTGAAACCTCTTGATTCCCTGAGTATCTCTTTTGCAACCTCTTTAATCATCTCGTTCCACATATTATTTGCACTTCCTTGTACATCCTATGATCCATCCTCCAAAATTCTTCTTTGTAAGTTCTTTTCATTATCACTTTTCAATTGCCACCACTTTATTCTTGCCATGCTATCTTGACCTTTACTTTTTATTTCCCTCTTAATTCGAATATCCATAATTAAAATCTTATGTTGTGTAATCAAACTCTCATCAGGTATAACTTTACAATCCATGCAAATCTTTCTATCCACTTTCCTTAATCAAAAGAAATCAATTTAAGAATATATCCTTCCATTTTTATACGTGATAAGATGGTATTTACGCTTCTTAAAACAAATGTTAACTATAATAATATTAAACATTAAAGAGAAGTTTAAAATAGTTTTGCCCTCTGCGTTTGCTTTTCCTAAACCATAACCCTATGCAAACTCTCTTAACCACTAGATATACTCCCAACATGACCATTAAGATCTTCTTTTATGAGAATCTTCTCTCCTAAAGGTATTCTCCTGAACTAAACATTCTAAATCCTCCCAAAACTCTATTTTATAGTACTCTTCTAACCCTACTTGTGGTGTGTAAGTACTAATAAAATTAAAAGTTTCTCTTTCCACTATAAATTATAATACTATAATTTTGTCTCCAAATCTTTTTACATCTACTATAATATTTTTTCAATACTTATCCATAATTATACCTATTCTATTTCTAGATTTAATCTTACCAGTATACTAAAACTTAAAACCTGAAGTGTCTAATTCTTTTACTTTTTCTCCTACTCATTTAGTTTCTTGCAAATACATAAAATTAATCTTTCTCCTAATCATAACATTTACTATTTCTATTGATTTACTTGTAAGTGTACTTATATTCTAAGTTCCAAGACGAATCCTACTTTCATGAACTACCTTCTTTACCCACATTTGTTCATAAAAATGTAGGAACCCTTGCTTATTTTTCACTATACCCAGGCGACGATGCAGCGACTTTTACTCATTTGACACTGTACTCGAGCTATACAGCGCGTTGCTTCTAAGAAACGCCCTAGCATTAACGGTAATATATCGTTAACCGATATCATAAAGATTCGATAAAATTTTACGTTGGTTGTCAACTAACACAACCCTCCTCCTTTTTTTAGGCTTGGGACCTGCTATGAAATTATTTACATTAAGGCAGAGTTAAGTTCACCTTTATAAATAAATATTTTCTTTCCTTTTATTTCTTTTTTCTTAATTACTTTTCCTTTCTCTATTTATGCATATGTTTGTTAAGGAAATTAAAATAAAATTAAGACCATGTTAATTTTACACAATTAGCTTAGAGTAACCATTTTTAAGAATGAGTGTTATGGGGTACCTAACACTTCTTTACTCACAATCAACTCTCGAACACATATCTAGTTTGTAAACCATTTTCCTTATATAAAAAGACTTTTTCAAAGTTTTGTATTTTAAAAATAAAAAATTTTGGTAGCGATTCTACTACTTTGATTTCAGGTTTCGTTTTCAAAAATTGAAATTTTGAAAATTTTGTTGACGCCATATGATTGCATTTCCAGTATGACAATCCCTGCACGTGTTAAATGAATATTTTATCCTGGAACTATAGGGAAGCAGCTGCTAAAGCTTTCCTTGAGTTGGTCAATGACACTCTTAAAAGATACGTGGTGGATATATTTATTATTTTGGAATTAAGAATTAGTGGTGTGAATATTAAATGAGTCACTAGTAGATTGGGTTTTTATAGGGTGTTTTATAATAATGCTATGGGTTTCTCTGACGGAATTTGAATGTTATGGAACAAAGGTTTATTATGAGTAAACATTATACATGTAGATAGACAAGCAGTTTACATGGAGGCCTTGAAAGGGAGAGAGGTAGGTTTCAATCGAATTATGTTTCAACTTTAAGGCGTCAATTACGAGAATGGCTTGTGAGCATGGTGACAGGTGTAGCTAATAAGGAGTGGCTAATCATGGGAGATATCAATGTGTATAGGTGGCACTTAGAGAAAAAAGGTAACACCTTTTATAACTCCATCAGTATGCATGAATTTAGAGACTTTATCAACCACTATGGGCTAGTGGATCTAGGCTTCAAGGGCCTGCCTTTCACTTGGAATAAAAGGGATATCCATGAATGTATAGATCATGCTTTGGGCTCGACAACCTGGTGTATTTCTCATCCTAATGTTCAAGTTATTCATCTGCACAATTTTAAGTCAGATCATCGTCCAATGTTAGTGAAGATGGACGACCAGGCAAAATGCACTATGCAACACCTAGGGAGTTTCAAGTTTCTCATTACATGGTTAACAAATAACTCGTTCCAAGACTTAGTTAAACAAACGTGGCAAAAGAGAGTCTCCTGGCTAACAGCCTATAAAGATTTCAAGGGGAAGGTAATAGAGTGGAATAAGAACAAGTTTGGAGATATTTTTTGGAAGAAGAAAAGAATCCTGAACCACGTGGAGGGCATTGATTATGCACTCAGTGCCTCTGATAACCCTTTCCTAGAAAACCTTCAACAAAAGCTATGGAAGGAGTATGAAGGCCTTTTAATCCAAGAGGAAGCTAGATGGTATCAATAAGCTAGATAGGACTGGCTCTATCTTAGGGATAGGAATATGCACTACTTCTATCTGCTACTATCATACGAAAGAGGAAGAACCGTGTTGAGATGTTGTGTGATGAACATGGAGACTAGATCATAGACTCCCAAAAATTGAAGGGGATGTCATATGAGTATTTCAAGAAACTCTATCATGATGACAGACCCAACTATGGTGAGTTTCCAATAAGAAATGCCTTCCTGAACCTACCAACTAATGCTCTTGTGGAAATCTAAAGCATGATGATTGATAGTGAAATTAAAGAAGCAAAGTGTTTAGCATAGGGCCTTTTAAGGCTCTTAGACCTGATGGGTTACACGCACTCTTTTTTCAAAGTCAATGGCATGTTATTGGTGATTGTCTCAAGCTTTGTTAAGAACTACTTTATCAATCATTCCCTAATTGAATCAGTTAATGAAACTTTAATAGTACTTATACCAAAAGTGGATGATCTATAAACTTTAAAGCAGTTCAAACCAATCTACCTATGCAACATCATGTACAAAATCATTGCAAAGATAATCACCAATCAGTTAAAGCATTATTTAGAGTTCCTTATCTTTCCAACTCAATGTAACTTTATTCTTGGCAGGCACATTACGGATAAAATTATAATTGCTCAAGAGGTAATTCATAGCATGAGAAGGAAGATGGGAAGGAAAGGAATGATGGCTACAAAGGTGGATTTGGAGAAAGCATATGATCAGCTGAATTAGGGGTTCTTGGAGGATATGTTGAAGGATGGAGGGTTTAGCCTCGAATCTGTGCATTTAATAATGAAATGTGTATCTTCTATCTCTTTCAAGGTTCTTTGGAATGGGGAATTGATGAATAACTTTAGAGCCTCTAGAGTGGTTAGATAAGGGGACCCTTTATAAGCCTATTTGTTTATGTTATGCATTGAGAGACTAGCTCATGTCATTAACTTGGTAGTAGATAGAAGTCTCTGAAAGCCTATTACTCTTTGCAGGGAAGGTCCCTTCTTGTCATGCCACTTTTTTGCAAATGATTTGGTTATGTTCACAGAAGCTTCTAAGGATCAAATGATGATAATTAAACAATGCTTAAAGACCTTTTGCAATTTATCTAGAGCAAAGTGAATGTGGATAAAACCCGTATTTTTTTCTCCAATAATATTCATCTTAATTGAAAAAGGATTTAAGCGACGTTATGTGTTTCAATCTAACTAGCAATCTTGGGAAATATCTGGGCATACCCCTCTACCATAAGAAAACATCTAAAAACATGTATTAGTTTATTATGGAGAAAGTGAGCATTAAGTTAAGTTCTTGGAAAGCCAAGTACTTATCTCTGGTGGGACAGATAACCTTGACCTAATAGGTTCTAAATACCATTCCTATTTTCTACATGCAAACCTCTTAGATCCCTAACAATGTTTGTCGATCAAGTGGAAAGATTATCACAGAACTTTATATGTGGATCAGAGGCACACTCACTTAGTCTCATTAAAAAATGTTGCCAACCAAAGGAAATAGGAGGTTTAAGTCTAAAGAAGTTGAAGAATATGAACCAAGCTCTTCTTATGAAAGTGCACTGGGGCTTAGTGACGAATAAAAGTAGTCTTTAGGAAAGGGTAATATCAAGCAAATACAATTGTGGTTTTGAGACCATCTCGATAATTAAGAAGAGGGCATGTTGAAATTTATGGAAAGGCATTCAGCAGACATGGAGGATTTTAATAAGGGGCTAGGTTAGAGCATTAGAAATGGATCCACAGTTCGTTTCTGGCGAGATGTTTAGGTACCACATACGGTAGATTAAACGATTGGACTTCCAAGGTGCTATCAAATAACGATATGTAGAGACCAGTTAAAGATTTTGTAATAAGCTCTAGGAACTTGGACTAGTGTGAGATAAGAAGATGGCTTCCTCAGCATATATGGAAATGAACTATGGCTTTACACCCACCTCAAGACTTTCATGGTCAAGATGCTCCCATTTGGAATCCCTCAAAAGATCATAGCTTCTCAGTTTCGTCTACTTACACCGTAGTGTTTGAGCCACGTGGTACTTACCATAGTTCTATGTGGAAGCATATTTAGAAGGCGCCTACATCTCAAAGGTGTAGGAGTTTCTTATGGCTTCTCACCAAATGGAGGATTCTCACCAATAATAGACGTCAACAGTGGGGTATGGCAGATGCAAACCTTTGTCCTTATGCAACATAACGATTGAAATGCCTATGCACGTAGTAAGAGAGTATGAAGCCATGCACGATTTCTAGTATTTTTAGTCTAACTCAACTATTGGAAGACCTTCTTCTCTTTAAACATGATGGAATAGGTGCATTGGAACTTAAGGAAGGACATGGGCAAGGATGACAACAAGATTTAGGCTAGTGTTTTTAAGTTTTAGAGTACGAATGTTATGGTTGGATAGGAATCTTTGCGCTCTTGAGAATAAAAAGAATGATGCATTAACTTTAGTGTGACCAACAATATCTAAAGTAAAAGAGTTCTATAATTCTTAAACAAAATTTAGTGTGATAGGGTACTCCAAACAAGATATTAGTATTAGGTGGAAGTTCTCTTTAGGTGATATTATTAAATGCAATGTAGATGGAAACTATCGAAAGATAAGTGAGAGCATGAGGTGTGAAGGCCTATTATGGGGTGCCTCTGAAACGTGGCTAAGGTGCTTTGCTAAGAATATTGGCTGTGGTAGTGTAATTGGAGCTAAATTATAGGGTATTCTCTGTAGATTACGATTGGCCTGGGAAAAGAGAGAAAAGAACTTATGCTTGGAGATAGATTCAAAAACTGCTCTATCTCTTGTCACAAAGGGATGTAGGAGAGAGCATCCCATGGCTACTCTTATGGAATGCATTCAGGAAATGATACAGAAGCAATGGAAGGTAGAATTAAAGCATACACACAAGAATGGAAACTAAGTAAATGATTGGTTATCTAACTTTGCACACTCTCAAGCTTTAGGGTTCCATTCATATGAGTCACCTCCTAAGGGATGCTTTAGTCTACTATGGGCAGATATGGTAGGAGTATCTTGGTCGCGTTTTGTTTCTCCTTAGGCTTTCTCTACCTACCTTTGTAATTTAAAAAAAAAAAGTTGCTTTTTTCTCTTTCCATCTTATTTTCATTAATTGTGTTGAATAAGTCTTAAAAGCAAAATTTATATAATACTTCTTTTTAAAAATACATGACATACTAAATTGAAATAGTAAATGATTTTAATATAATATTTTATCATAAGGATTATTAAAATATTAAGAAAATGTGTCAATTATTTTTGTAATATCCTATTTTAATATTCTTTTCACAAGTTAAATATGCTGCATTTCAAGAGTGTTTAGAACCTTTCAAAACTTCTCATAAATGACTTTCACCTTTTTATCTTATTCTAGTATTTTTTACATAACCTAATGTGAGTGCAATGCTTTGTATAAAGAGAAATAAAAAACTCTTATTCTTATCATGCCATAGTTTCATAGTTTAAGAGAAACATTTGTTTGGAGCCACAACCCACAAGCTTGGGAGAAGAGAAAAGAATGCAATCGCAAAGGATAGAGATCTGAAACCAAAAATGGCGAAGAGCAAATCTTTACCAAAAAAAAGTGGAAATAAAAACTCCACTATTCTTGGTGCTAAAGACATGAAACAAAGAAGGTGAAATTTTGAACATGAAAGATAAAACTAAAAAGCAAAAGAAAAGAAAAAGTGGGGAAATAAGAAAGAGAGAAAGGTGTAGGTTCGTAAGTTATGAAGTTGTGCACACTAGCTTCTATTGTTGACCACACCTCTTTATGTTAAATTTCTCTCTCCATCAATGGCTACTTTAGAAACTATTCTCCAACAAATACATTTTGAAGCTTCTATATAAGTAGAAGAAGATTAATAGAAATAATTTTAAATTGAAGCAAAGAAAGAAAAACTAAAATTATATTATAATTCTTCTTTGTTTTCTTGATTTTATCTGAGCTTAATATCTGGTTCTATCTAGTTTAAGAAAGTTCTAAAGAAAAAGTAAACTTATTGTAATCTTTTTCTTAATAAGAGTTCCAAATTCATCCTTATATTATTCTATAAAGCAAGTTTAAGGTAAATTTAATAAAAAATCCTTGAAGAAAAGAGTTTTGGGCGAGTTTGTATAAAATCTAAATATTTTATCAATTTTAGGTAAGTTAGAAAACTTCATGTTAGTGGTGAGTATATATAAAACCATCTTGATTGTAATTTGAAAATTAATTGAAAAAAATCCCTTAAAATTTAAAAAGACCAAGTAGAGGCCAAAGGTTGAACCAGAATAAATTTAATGGGGTTTCTCTCTTCTCTTAACTCTCTTTTTTATTTGCTATTGTTGAGCTAACTTCTTTTGTCTTTTAGAGGAAACTTTACTTTGACTCTTAGAGGTTACTCCACTTTTAATTAGCTCACTCTATTTTAGTTTACTCTACTTTTATATATGTGATAATTTTAATTATTTATTTCTTTTATATATCACACTTATTCATCCCCCGTTAAATGTGATTATTAGCTTCGATATTACATATTCATCTCTAAATTGTGTACCCTTAGTACTTTAGGAGCAATTATGAGGGGCAATATCATATCTAATGATTATTTAGGAAAATAATAAGAAGTACTACTATTACACTGGATGTACTATGACTAGATAATGCTAATTACGCATGCTTTCATATTTTATCTCATTTAGATTATTTTAAATGCATGATTTAATTTCCATTCCAGTGCCTTGGACGAGCTTCTTAATTTTAATGTTTCTGGAATGCTGAACTTAGGTTGAACTCTTTTATCACTTTGAATATATGGATATTTGAATAAAAATATCTTGATAAAGTTCTATATGATGATAAATGATTATTAACTTTGGTAATAGTAGAAATTTTAGTTCTTTTTAATTTTTAAACATATATTTGTGAAAATAATTTTTTGGTTCCTAAACCCTAAACCTTGCAATTAACAATTAAAACAATTATATGATATGATACGATATGATATGACACAACAAATATGACATGATATGACATGAGAAATATAATTGAATATGATTTGATAGATTTGATATGCCAACATATGATATAATATGATGCGATATAACATGTTATGGGTTTAAGCTTCCATTTATTTATGAATCACGAGCTAGGTGCTTGTGTTTGTGGTTACCTACCCTTGTGAGATATGTGCTTTGCCTTTATATTCTGATTAGTTCTATTTAAATACTTTTTACTCTACTTTGACTTATGATTTTCATACTAATTATTTCATTCATGCTATTTGCTTACTTAGATTCATAAATGATAATTTGAATGCATTGTGTCATGATGACTTTTTACTTAATTACCATCTTTCTTTTAATTTGTGAATTGTTAATGTTAATTCTTATATGCTAATTAAACTATTGTTATAAATTCCTATTCTTAAAAAACTCTTGTGCCCATGGCATGTGCTTCTTATTGGAGTTAGAACTATATGTTTACTAAGTGTCACCACTCACCCTTCTCAACATTTTTGTATAGGTTGCAAATCATAGAACTAATCACAGGTTAGTCTTGTGGCTTGAGTAAGTTGATGAATATTAGTCATGCCTTGCATTGGTTTGCAAGCAAGGCTATCCTTTCTCCAAATATAATTACTTATTATAATCTAGAGTAGGTCAACAATTCTACAAACAGGATCCCTCACCCTATGGTATATGTGTGATTATTGGAAATGCAAAGCAAAGCCTTCCACATTGTATTGTTAACATTTAAAATGTTGCAAGAATTTCAAGATGCCCTATTTTAGGGTACGTTCCATCGAAATTCTAGTAAAAGGTTATGAGTGAATTGACTACCTAATCAAAAGTTCTTAATATAAGATTAACTTCGTAATTAAATTATGTAATCCAAAGGGATTTATTCTAATAATGTGAAGATTTAGGTTCAATTATTCAAATAGACTTAGGGATGCAAGTCTCTACTTGTATGCCATATCAGTCACATTTCCATACCTAGAGTGTGACAAGTGTAGCATAACTGTTTTATTCAAAGGAGATCCATGTATATTTTGAAAATAAAAAAGAGAGTCATGTAATTTTAACAAAATTTAAGAATAATTTATGTAATTTAATTTTAACTTATATGTAGTGTTTTCACTTTTTATAATAATTTAAAGAGTAAAGTATTACATTTTAAATTCAAATACTAAAATTATAATTAAGTAATACATAATTTCTCCTTTTATATAGTATGATTATCATAAAAGTATAATAATGATAGTGATTGGTATTTAGATGCAAGAAATTTCAATGTTCTGTGATAATAGAAATAGTAACCACACTAAGTGGAAAATGATATTATTTGTGATTTAGGACAACATGTAATATCATAATTTTCTTAAGGCATTATTGGATTGGGAGAATTCGAAAATTAAAAAAAAAAGGAAATTTTATTATAAACCTCTTTCTTCATTTAAATCTAGATCAAATTTTTTTTTTCTCTTTTTTGTTTCTCTATTCTCTTAAATCTAGGAGAGCATAAGACTAGCATGGACATAGAACATAACATTGACATAGACACATTGATACTAAAAAAAAAGAAATAGTCCATATATAACCTAAAGTTTCACATTATGTCTAATATTAGTGGCTGGCACATGATAAACAGAAACATAGCTCTCCTTCTAAAGTGTCCTAACTCTATAGCCTAAATATAAACATATCTTAGAACAAATGAAATATAATCTAGTTCCAATGATTTACATTCAATAATAGTTATTAGGGCTGCACACAAGCCCAGTTTACACCTATGGTCTAATCTAATCAAGTTTAAATTAAATTTTGCAATTTTTTAAAGAAATTTAAAGCTTTATAAGTTCATATTTTTATAATTATTTAATTATTTTAAACATATGAATACTTGTTTTGATATATTCTTATGAGAGCCACCCAATGACAATTAAAAAACACATAAATTCAAATGAAAAAACAAGAAGTAAATCATAAAGGATGAAACTTTAAAAATATATAATTTAGAGTTTAATGATCCATTTAAGGTTTTTTTTTTACATTTAAAACAATTTTTTAGAATCAATATGATACAATGCACCACGTGCAATTTCACACACTTATTTTCTCTAAAGACGCATGTTTACCATTTTTATTTTTATTTTGCTTTTAACTCTATATATTTTTTATTTTTTTAATTTAAATTTAACAATTATATTCAAAAGAAACTTAACAAGAGCCTTAACTCCTTTAACTATTTATAATTTGTAAAAATATATTTAAAAATTTTTGGCTAAAATTATAATATGGCTTCTAAGAAAACTTTTCATTTCATTTATATTCTTATTTTTTTAATATTATATAAGGGGCGAAGCTGCCTAGCCAGCCTTGCTTGATTTTCTTTTTTCATTAGCCCATCCTAATTTGATTTGGCTGAGTAACACCAAACCAGTGTTCACTCCTAATAGTTATCTTCACCTTCTTGAGAATAATTGCTTAGGAAACCAAATCGTGTGCTAAATACATCCAAAAAGATGTACCAAACTATCCACACATGACACTTTTTGTCTATACTCACTAGAAAAGCTATATAGTTTCTAAGATATTTACACCAAAAGGCAATAGCATGCCTATCTGCCATTATAAATGTGAACATCGTATTTCGTTTGGGCATGCTCCAAAAATCATGATAAAAATTAAAAAAAATCGAAAACTAATAAAAAAAATATTAAAAAAAAGAGACAAAAATCAAATAGATCCTTTTAACCTAACAAAATCAAAGAAAACATAAAAGGAAAAGAACCCAAAATAAATTAAAAATAAAACAATAAAAGTAAAAAATAAGGATAAATCAAGTTAAAGGCCCATTAATCCTAATATTGGAACAAAAAGAACATCAGTGAGGGAATAATAGAAATAAAAAGGGCCAGAAAAAAAGGAAAAAATAAAAAAAAAAGTAAGTAACGCCCAAAAAAATCCAACTCAAAGCTAACTCAGAATTAGGCTAGAAATAACAAAAAGAAAGCCCAAAAGATGGAGGCCCATTTTCGTTTCAGCCCATGAATTCCGGATTCCTCCTCCTTGCTTCGCTAACCCGAAAGGAAACCTGAAGGAAATAAAATAATTTGGATAAAAAGGAAAAACCCTAAATGGCTGGTCCCCCCCTCTCCTCTACTATGACTCTCTCCCTTGAACATTTTCAAGGGCGAAAGGATGAAATGGTATGGGAGGAGTGCTGGCATCGTAAATCAAGGAAGCAAGGAAGCACGACGAGCCCGTACGAGGGGCAGAAGGGCAAGCCGCAAAAGCGAGAGTGGAGACCACTCTCAGGTTCGCTATAAATAGAGAGGAGAGTCGAGGTAGAAGGGAATTTTTTTTTTTCAGGGGGGGACGAAGGGATTCGAGAGGCTGAGGGAGTGCAGCGATGATTCGGAGGTTTCATTTCTTTCTCTGATGGCTAGAGAGAAGTCCGAGAACCAGAGGGAGGAATGAGAGTCTCTCTGGGTTTCTGAAGGGATAATTTCTGACTAAAGAGGAGGCGAAAGAAATTGGGGAAGAAAGGATTCTGTCGGGGAAATCGATTTCGAGTGGCAGAGACCAAGAGAAACTCATCAAGGGATTAAAAAGATAAAAGGAGATTCTCCCGGGAAGGTGCCAAGAAATTTTCAGGTTGGAAGGTTCTTCGAACAATATTCTGGAGGGGGATTTCTTTAGATATCTGGTGCTGGGGAAGAGGAGTCTTGGATGAGGTTTACTGATCACTGAGTCCTGCGAGAAGAACAACAGCTCCTAGCAGCCCATAATTAATCAACGGTTCCAGTCATTGGCCTAAGTAAGCAAGCGTCGAAGGTGCATTGTTTATTGGTTTATCCTGTGCTATCTGCTTTTTTTTTTCTTTGTTGAGAATGGTGGCTCTGGGGATTGAATTTTGGATCGTTAATTGATGCTTGAATATTGTTCTTGATTCATGCTAGTTCCTGAAAGTAAATCGATGCTTAAACGTCACTGTTGATTCGTGTTGGTTTTGAAAGTTTTATTAGCCTAAAAGTTTTTTTTTTAGTCAGGTTGTTAGTTGTGATTCTAATAGGGTCTAATGCTTAACGTTATAGTTGTGAGTGTTTAATCTCGGTTGGTGGCTTACTGTAAGATGTAGCATCCCATACAGTCCGCGAAAAATGCCTAGTACCTGTTTGATGAAATGCTTGAGTGAGGCACTAGTTGATTGAGTCCTTGTTTGTAGGATTTCGATGTAAAGTGATGCAACGATTTCTTCGTTTCTGTTTTGCTTTCTTATGCATATAAGATATGCTTTTAGAAATCTTCATATGGATTGTTGGTTGTTCATATCATTTAGATCGTTAGTTATTATTGATGTGATGAAACTCTACATAATTTTCTGTTCTTCCGAATGTTTTCTATCCTGTTGGTTTTCATCGTGTTTCTGTGGAATATACTACTCATTTTGGGTGATGCGAGTGGGCTGATGGAGTAGATATTGGAGCTTGGGTCCACAATGCACAGAGATAGCTTTTCTGATTCACTTGGAAACGGAAAGATTTTGTAATGTAATCATTATCTGCATTTGTTTTATGATCTTGTAAATATGCCTGAGAATGTTGTATTAAATCATGGCTGGAACACTTAGCACACACTTGCAAGTTAATACTTTATTTTTCTTTATTTTATTTTATTAATTTTCATGTTAGGTTAGCCGTGTGGGATTTCATATCTCCTCAGGCACATAGGAATGGATCAAAGGGTCATATGTGGCAATATAGCCTCCTTGGCACCTTTAGGTTGAAGTTACAATTTAATATTTTGGGCTCCAATGGCCCCATTCAAAAGTATTTTTATAAAAATTCAAAAAATAAAAAAAAAATAGAAAAGGATGAATTACTTTTTTTAAAAAAAATAATTATTATTCGAAGTCTTAAGGATTTGTTCTTTCTTGAAAAGGGTCTTTTAAAAAATTAAAGAAGTGGCTTTGCAAAAATCTAAAAGCATTTTTTTTTATTCTTTTCTCTTTTAGAATTGGTCTTTTTTTAAAAAAAATATAAAATATAAAAAATATAAAAATAAAAAGAAGAAAGGCAAAAGAGGCTTAAATAATAATAATAATAATAAAACAAATATAAAAACATTCGAACAAGTACAATTTCAACAACACAAATAAAAATAACACAAATAAAAAAATAATATAATAAAAAAATAAATAATAACAAATAATGCAATACCAAAACAAAAAGACAAACAAAAGAAAAAAAGTCTAAAATTGGTTTCTTTTTTAAGCAAAAGCTCAATACCAAAAAATAAGATTCGATCCCAACCCAAAAGAGAAAATCAAAGATAAAAATAAATAAATAAATAAATAAAGCCAAAACAAAAAAGAAAACAAAAAAAATAACAACAACAACAAAAGAATGTGACATAACAAAAATAGAACCAAAACAAGAAAAAACCAACAACACAAAAATAATAAATAAATAAATAAATAAAGAACCAAACCAAACAAAATAATAATAAATAATAAAAATATATATACAAAAAAAAAATAAGAAGAATTGAAAGGTTTAGAAGAAAAAAGACAAGAACGCTTGAGGAGTTTGAACCAAATGAGGAGTGAGTATGCAGTATTGCAAGCAGAAGCAGATAAGGCAAAGAGACATAAAAGAAGTGTGGGGAATGTTGAGCTGAAAAGGATGAAGGAAGAAAATGTAAGATTGAGGGATATAATAGAGAAAGCTCAACAACAGGTAACCGAAAATGAAAAGAGAATGCGTATTAGTAGAACTTGGTTGATGAAGGTCCTTAAGGAAAAAGATGAATTAGAAAGACAAGTGCAGAAGCTTGAATCTAGTGGGATTCAACATGAAATTGATATGCTGGCGAGGGAATTGGAGCAGAAAATGCATGAAATATCCGTCGTCAGAAGTGATAATGCTGCGGTAGTACAAAACTTGGTGGAACAACTTAATCAGCAAGCTGAGATGACTGAGACATGGAAAGTACTTTATGCGAAGCAAAAAGGAAAGGTTTATGTCCTAGTTTAGGAAATTATTACTCTTAGCTGACGAGATTCTCCCTAGTTTCACGAGCACATTGAAAGCAGCTAAAGGTTTGGTTAACCCATGGAATACACCAAAGGAAATGACAGAGTTTTTTATGTTGTGTGATGACATTGTAAATGAGTTTAAATATATTAATAGTTATTAAGTTCCAAAGAATTCTGATGTAATGAAGAAACAAAAGTTGTATACTCCTTATGCTTGATGAGAGAGAAATAGCTCCGATGAATACAAAGACCTGATCATGTAGGGGTTTTTAATTCCCTCTTGTTTCAAGTGTCAACTTTGATATTCTTATATAGGTTAATGAAATCCTTTAAGAATCAGAGGCCCCAATGTTCTTTTGCCATTATGCCAAAACAGTTAACCCAAATTAAAGAATGTGCACATAATAATAATAATCATAATAATAAAATAAGAGAGATTTTTTTCAATATCATTAAATTTGCTTTCTATTTACAAAGAAAAGAATAGAAAGAATCAAATAAAAGAAAGACAATATTGCACTTCCGAAATGCATCCCATCTAACCAGATACGTCCCACTAGGATATACAACCACGTTCAAGAGCCAGACTCATAGAGGAACGTCAAGGGGAAGGAAGTCAGAGAATTAAGGAAGACACAGTCGCATTGAATAACCGCATCATGACCATGGAAAATCAGATGGCTTAAATGAGCGACATGATGAAGATGTTGTTAGAAGCTGTCAAAGGAAAAGGCATTGATAACTCACCCAGTGCATCCAATCATCCACCCATCGCTGCACACATGGGAAGAAGCTCACCTAGAGTGGTTATAACTAAAGAACATTCTAGTCAAGTACTTGACCCTGTGCTACAACAAAAGAATGCACAAGATCCTCTTGTGATAGTGGCTGATAAGCCGGTTCCCCGTGATGAAGCAAAAGATATACAAGATTTCCCCAGATATGATGCAACCTATACATTCTAAATCCTAACTGTGGATAGCAAAGGGAAGAGTAATGATGCTAAGGAGGACTGGGAAAGAAAGTTAAGGGAGGTCAGAGACCAATTGTGTGATTTACAAGGGCCAACCACATGGGGGTCACTGGATATAGAGGAGTTGTGCTTAACTCCCGAAATATCAATTCCGAAAAAGTTTAAAGTTTCAGATTTTGACAAGTACGATGGTTCTGGTAATCCAATTTACCATCTCAAGTCATATTGCACAAAGATGACTGTTTGGTCAATAGACAAAAAATTTCTAGTAAATTTCTTCCCAGAGAGTCTGACCGGGTCCGCCTTATTGTGGTTTATGCAATTAGACCATTCTAAAATCTGCAAGGGGAGAGATTTTACAAATGCTTTTATGAAACAATACAAATTCAATCTTGATACTACCCCGACTAGGGAACAGTTGAAGAGAATGAGTAAGAAACCAACCGAGTTGTTTAAAGAGTATGCCCAAAGATGGAGATTAATGGCTTCCCAAGTTTAGCCTGCGATGATCAGATCCAAATTTTGCTCTTACTTTATTCAGACCTTATCTGATCCATTCTACACAATCATGTTGGGAGCTCATGTTACTGACTTTGCTAATTTAATTGAGGTGGGAGAGAGAATTGACGTAGACATTCGAGATGGAAAGCTTGCATCTCCTTTGACGGAAGGCGAATTTAGAAGGGGACAGGGTATGAAGAAGAAAGAAGGGGAGATAAGTTATATTCAACCTTCAAGACCAGTCCTGCGTCAACTGGTCTCTTATCAGATTGGTAGGGGAAGTGAAGGCCAAAATCAGTATGGACCAGCAGTGAATGGGTAGAGACAACAGGAGAAGGGTGTTAATGTACGGCTGAAAGACAACCGTCCATGGCCAAATTTCAGTTCAACCAATGCGGAGTTATACCAGAAACTGTTGGAGGCAAAACTCATAGGACCACGGTATGTGAAGGAGCTGCAACCACCATACCCAGCTTGGTATAACTCGAATGTCTCTTGTGAATATCATATGGGAGTTCCAGGGCACTCAATTGAGAATTGTATTACTTTCAAGAGGAATGTGCTAGATTTGATCGAGTCCAACCATATCCAGCTTAAGTCTGAGGAAGATTCGACAATTGCCATTAATCCCCTACCTAGTCATGAGCGACAGGTGAATGCCATTGAAAATAAGTTGGGATTTTTTAAGAACCCCAATACTATTGGGTTGCCCTTGAAGATTTTGATAGTTAATCTTAAATTAGCTGGGTACATGTTGGAATTATCACCAGAAGAGTCTGCAAAATCGTCACTGGGCTACAAGCTGTGTTTTGTGACTACCATCAACAATATACAGATCATGATGTCGAGAATTGTGTACAGTTCCAAAAGGCATTGAAAAAATTAATGACATTGGGGGTTGTGATTGTAGGGAGGTCAGAAGAGGAAATCTGCGTAACAGATGAAAAATATATTGATACCGTCATCCCTACCAGACCGTTGAGAACAGTTGCTCTAACTATCAATGATCCTATGTCGATGACGGTCTCTTTTACCCCAAAACCATCCCCAATGATTATTAATATGCCAGCTCCTTTCTTATACAAAAGTGATCGTGCTGTACCTTAGAGATATAAGAAGATTATTGAATTTCCCTCGCATCAGACAATAGTTGCTAAGGCAGAAGGAGAACTTGTCACTAATATAATTGAGGCTAGGAGGGTCACCTGGAGTGGTAGGGTCTACTCTCCTGCAAATGCTGACAAACAACTGAAGGGAAAAGGCATTGATACTAGCGGTCAAAAGGAGGCAAAAGAAGGTAGTGCTGATGATGAATTCTTACGAATCATGAAGCATAGTGAATATGACGTGGTAGAACAACTGAAGAAAACCCTAGCTCGAATTTCAATATGGTCTTTAGTCATGAGCTCGGAGGTGCACCGTCGGGCTCTACAAAAGGTATTGGAAGAAGCATATGTGCGGTCTGATGTCACCCCGGAAAAAGTAGCTAGTGTGATGAATATCGTCAAGTTTACATCCACTATTTCTTTTTCTGAAGAAGAAGTCGTAAGGACGTCCTCTAATCAGCCAAAGGCCCTACACATTACACTGAAATGTAATGGGTTCATAATTGCAAAGGTTCTGATCGATGGAGGGTCGACACTAAATGTGTTACCACTAGCCACATTTGAACAATTGGCAATGGAGGTGTCACACATTAAGAAAAGTGACATGGTGGTTAAGGCATTTGAGGTTCTAAAAGAGCAGTAATTGGCAATACTCGCTTGTCTTTGGAGATTGGGCCAAAAACATTTGTAGTGGACTTTCAAGTTATGGATATTTATCCATCCTATACAATGCTATTGAGAAGACCTTGAATTCATTCCGCCGGTGTCGTGCCTTCTACTTTTCATCAAAGGGTTAAGTTTATTGACAAGGGAAGGATAATCACTATTAAAGGAGAAGAGGAGATAATATTGAGCAAGCCCAGCTCCTTGCCATATATCGAAGCCGCTAAAAAAGAGATGGAAACACCGCTTTAAAGTTTAGAGTTGGAGGGACCCAAGCATGTCGTCGGGAATATTAACCAGACCGTGATAAAAATGTTAGAAAGAAATGGGTTCAAATCTGGAAAAAGACTGGGGATATAGCTTCAAGGAATCGAACGCCCTATTAGTCTCCCAGAAAATCCCAAGCATCAAGGATTAGGGTATGAACCTTTATTGTCAAATCGACTTAGGGCACAACCAAGCGCAAAGGGAAGTAAAGAGCAGGATAAGCAGAAAATTCCCCACATCAAGAAAACTTTTCCAACTACTTCAGAGATTATGAATTGGTTAAGCATTTCAATGGTTGATGACAAAGTCATGCAAGGAGTTAAAGCCTGGATCAGGGTCGATGACTCTGGAGAAAGATTGGATAACTGGGAAATCGAGGATATCACTGATGTCGTGACTTTAGAGTAATTGTTATGATCGTGTTGTTCTTTTGTTTTAATTTGTCTAAGACATTTTTACAATTTTAGTTAGCACTTTATGAATGATAGTGGTATTTTATGAATGAGATTAAAATCCTAAGGTATCAGGCCTGATCTTTCTATACATTTTCCTACTTGTTTATTTTCCTTTTATTTCTTCTTCCAGGAAATCATTTTCCTCGGGACTCTTGTCTAATGCAAAAGTCCTTGAGCCCCTATTGAGTGATTTATGCGTTACTACGGATATGCATGGTTCTGAATCTGATAATGAAGAATTAACCTAAATCTTCGAGAAAATGCTCGATTATGAAGACAAAGGAATATGCCCACATGAAGAAATAGTTGAAAACATTAATTTAGGGACAGAGGAAGATAAAAGGGAGATTAAAATGGTAGATAATCCAAAAAAAAGGAAATGATTCAACTTTTTAGGGAATATATAGACGTCCTTGCATAGTCTTATCAAGACATGTCTGGACTCAATCCTGAGATTGCTTCTCATGAGATTCCTTTATTCCTAAATGTCGAGCCAAAGAAGCAAAAGTTGAGAAGAATGAGCCCCGATATGTCTTTGAAAATAAAAGAAGAGGTCATGAAACAATTAGAAGCAGGGTTCCTCTAAGTGTCCACAAACCCTCAATGGGTAGCAAACATTGTACCAGTCTCTAAAAAAAATGGAAGGGTTCGCATGTGTGTTGATTATAGGGATTTAAACAAGGCAAGCCCTAAGGATGATTTTTTGCTGCCTCATATTGATATGTTAGTTGATAATATAGCCCGAGCTCATCGGTATTCCTTCATGGATAGTTACTCGGGGTACAATCAAATCCCTATACATAAAGACCATAAAGAGAAAACTATATTCATTACGCCATGGGAAACCTATTGTTATATAGTGATGCCATTCGAGTTAAAGAATGTAGGAGCGACTTATCAACGAGCCATGATGGCACTCTTTCATGATATGATGCATAAGGAGGTTGATGTGTATGTCGATGATATGGTGGCTAAATCTGGAGAAGGGGAGAGCTATATGGCAGTTTTAAGAAAATTGTTTGAAAGGTTGCGTGAATACAAATTTCGCTTAAACCCCAACAAGTGTATCTTTGAGGCTTTAACTGGAAAGTTATTAGGCTTCATGGTGAGTTAGAAGGAAATAGAGGTGGATCCTGATAAAGTAAAAGCCACTCAATAAATGTCATCTCCCCAAACAGAAAAGGAAGTGCGGAGTTTTCTGGGTCGACTAAATTACATAGTGATATTCATTGCCAACTTAACTGCAACCTATCAGCCGATTTTTAGATTGCTAAAAAGGAACTACACTGGAGGATGGGATAATAACTGTCAGCAAGCTTTTGATAAGATTAAAGATTATCTATTGAACCCCCCCAATTCTGGTTCCACCCACACAATGACGACCTTTGATTCTTTATTTGACCATCCTGCCGAGATCAATGGGGGCGGTATTAGGGCAACATAATGCCTCTGAAAAAAAGGAGCAAGTAATTTATTACTTGAGTAAAAAATTTAATGAATGTGAAGCCCGTTACCCTTTGATTGAGAAAACTTACTGCAGGTTAGCATGGACCACTAGATGTTTACGCCAGTACATGCTTTATTTTACCACTTGGTTAATCTCTCGAATGGATCCTATCAAATATATCTTTGAAAGCCCATATGTTTTTGGGAGAGTCTCGAAGTGGCAGGTGATTCTATCCGAATATGATATCAAGTATATGACACAAAAGTCTGTAAAAGGTAGTGTCATAGCAGATCACTTGGTTGAAAATCCTTTGGATGAGTACCAACCATTGGATTTCCATTTCCTTGATGAGGACATACTAGCTATAGAGGGGGATGAAGATGAGGGAGGCGATAATGATGCACGGTGGAAGATGTATTTTGATAGAGCCGCAAACATGCACGGCTATGGTATTGAAGCAGTAATTATATCCCCTAAAGGAAAGCAGTTCCCAGTAGCCATTAACTTGAAGTTTGAGTGCACCAATAACGTAGCTGAATATGAAGCTTGCATCAATGGGCTAAATGCTGCAGTAACTCTTGGTATAAAAAGTCTCAAGGTTTTCGATGACTCAGCTCTTATAATTCATTAAGTGACCGGAGAATGGCAAATTAAAGATTCAAAACTGATTCCATATCAGAAATTTCTAGCTCAATTACTCAAATAATTTGAAGAAATCAATTTTCATCATATCACCCGAGAGAAGAACCAATTTGCAGATGCTTTAGCCACCTTAGCAGTGATGATCCAGCTCGACTATGGAGTCTAAGTCCAGCTGCTCCGAGTGGAAGCTAGAGATTTACCTACATATTGCCTAAACATAAAAGAAGAGCATGATGGGCAAACTTGGTATTATGACATTAAAACTTATATGACAAGCAAGGAATACCCAATTGAGGTCACAAAAAGTGATAAAAAGGCTATCCGGAGCCTAGCCATGAACTTCTTCATCAGTAATGGGATCTTGTACAAGAGAAGTCATGATGGTATACTGTTACGGTGTGTAAACGCGGGGGAAGCCTAGAAGATAGTCACAGAAGTGCATGAGGGAATATGTGGTACACATACAAACGGTCTCATATTGGCTAAACAGATCTAGAGATGTGGATATTTTTGGTTAACAATGGAGAAGGATTGCATCGATCATGTTTGAAAGTGTCACAAATGTCAAATATACTCAGACAAAATCAATGCACCACTAATTTCTTTACACAATTTGGTGGCACCTTGGCCATTCTCCATGTGGGGCATTGATGTAATTGGCCCGATCAATCCAAAGGCTTCAAATGGATATCGTTTCATTCTAGTTGCCATCGATTATTTCACCAGGTGGATAGAGGCCAATTCCTTTGCCAGTGTCACTCAAAAAGCCTTCTGTAAGTTCCTCAAGATGAAAATCATTTGTCGTTATGGGATACCTGAAAAGATCATTACAAATAACGCTGCCAACCTAAATGGAATAGAAATCTCTAAACTCTGTAAACAGTTTAAGATCAAGCATCATAATTCAGCGCCGTATCGACCACAGATGAATGGAGCCATGGAGGCGGCAAATAAGAACATAAAAAAGATCATTGCTAAAATGAGGATCACTTACAAAGATTGGCACGATATGCTTCCATATGCATTGCATGATTATCGCACGACTGTGCGTACATCAATTGGGGCAACTCCATACTCTCTGGTTTATGGAATGAAAGCTGTTACACCAATTGAGGTTGAAATCCCGTCCTTACAAGTATTAATTGAATCCAATTTAGATGAAAGTGATTAGGTGAGAGGTCGGTATGAGCAGTTGAATATGATTGAGGGGCGAAGACTCACCGCCATATGCCATAGGCAGTTGTATCAAAAGAGGGTGGCAAGAGCTTTCAACAAAAAGCTTCGTCCTAGAGAATTCAAGGCTGGTGAACTAGTTCTTAAAAAAATCTTACCAAATCAGGATGATGCTCGGGGCAAATGGGCTCCTACATATAAAGGGCCTTATGTTGTAAAGCATGCCTTCTCAGGAGGGGCATTAGTTTTGATGGACATGGACGGTCATGAATTGACTAAACCCTTCAATTCAGATGCAGTTAAGAAATATTTTGCATAAAAAGGAAAAGCTTGCTAGGTTGAAAACCCAAATAGGCGACCTAGGCAAAAGTTAGAGCAAAATGGAAGCTCACTAGGTTGAAAACTCGAAAGGGTAGCCTAGGCAAAAATTAGAGCAAAAAAATAATAATAATAAAATGAAAAAAGAGTGAGAAAGAAAAGAAAAGAAAAGAAGGGGAGAAAGGAAAAGAAAAGCTCGCTAAGTAATATGAGGAAATGCCTAGGCAAAAGTTAGGGCAAAATCGAAAGTTCAAAGTTAGGTAAAAGTATGAGAGCAGCAGGTGTTGAATTAGATTCCACAAAATGCATATCTCGTATAACGCAAAGGATCGCCTTGTGGGGGCGGGCAAGGACAATTGTAGAGGACATTCTCCGGAAGAACTTCTTGGTTCTAGTTCTTTCATCTCTCCTGTATTCCAAATTACTTATTGTCTTAACTCTTATGAGCTTTATAAAACTTTCTGTTAGAGATTATTCTTCTAATAATTTCTCATTTATTTTAGTTACAATTCATTCATATCGCGACCACTTGCATTCATGCTTTATGTGACTAAATTAATAACTAAGGAATAACATTCGTCAAAGTAAATACCTGGCACGCCAATGTTAATATCCTCTTTGGACTAGTTAGCTTAATCATTGTTGGAGGGATAGACCGGGACCAAAATATTAAATGTCATCCATTAAAATGCCATTTCCTTTCAATTAAATCATCTAGACGTTCATGAGTGACATATGTAGGGGCTTTCCTTCCCAAGAGAGCAAATGAAAGGGACGATTGTAGTTTCCAAGACAACGCACAAAGATCTCTGTTGGGGGAGCATCGAAAATTCTCAATTGGATGACAGTCGTAGTACCGACAATTTGGTTAAATGGGTTACACTTCGAAAGGACAAAATGTCTGGTCTCTATAGTTAGTCAGTTAAAAGTTTAACACTTGATAGTGCCTCTAAACTAGCATTTCTTTTTATATTAAAAAAAGAAAAAACAAATTAAAGGAAAATAATAAATTAAAATCAAAACACACAAAAAAAGGAAGGAAAAAAATTCAATAAATAATAATTCATAGTTGTCATGCATGCTTTCGTATTAGGGCAAGTAAATATCAAATAAAGCATCCCACATGTTCTTCAAGTTGAACTCGTATCAGGGACAGCACCCATATGTCTCATGTTTCCAGCTCGCAAGATTGCATGCATCTACCAGATCCATTGGTTACATTATCCATGAAACTTCCTTCATATATCATGCATCCTGCATATACACATGCATTACTCAAACATTGGGTCTAAAAGTCCTATGCAGAATAGGCACAAATAAGAGTCCTACGAAGAATAGGCACCTAAAGTCCTGCACAGAACAGGCACAAATAAAAGTCCTAAGCAGAATAGGCATCCAAAGTCCTACAAAAAATAGGCACTAAAAGTCCTGCACAGAACAGGCACCTTTAAGTCTTACGAAGAATAAGCACCCAAAGCCCTACGAAGAATAGGCACCCAAAGTCCTGCACAGAACAGGTACCTTTAAGTCCTACGAAGAATAGGCACCTAAAGCCCTACAAAGAATAAGCATCCAAAGCTCTATGAAGAATAGACATCCAAAGTCCTAGAAAGAATAGACACCCAAAATCCTGCACAAAACAGGCACCTTTAAGTCCTACGAAGAATAGGCATCCAAAGTCCTGCACAGAATAGACACAAATAAAAGTCCTATGCAGAATAGGCACTAAAGTCCTACGAAGAATAGGCATCCAAAGTCCTACAAAAAATAGACACCCAAAGTCCTACAAAGAATAGGCACCCAAAGTCCTACGCAAAATAGGCACAAATAAGAGTCCTACGAAGAATAGGCACCTAAAGTCCTGCACAGAACAGGCATAATAAAAGTCCTATGCAGAATAGGCACCCAAAGTCTTACCAAAATAGGTAACTTGAAGTCCTGTACCAGAGCAGAATTGCACTTCCAGGTAAGGTAGTTCCTTTTGGTCTATTAGCTCCCCAAACAAAATATGCGTTTTCATCTTTACTTATTCTTAAGGTAAAGATATCAAAAATTGCATTTTCGATTTATTTACTTAGAGAATAAGTAAATATGGACAACCTGTAAACAGTCATATTTTGTTTGGGTCACTCTTATCTTTTCTTTATTATTTAATTGATAAGAGGCAATCAAATCAGCTCGAACAAAATATGTGTTTTTATCTTTACTTGTTTCTTAAGCAAAAATATCAAAAATTACATTTTCAATTTCCTTGCCCAAGAAACAAGTAAAGAGGGGCAACTATAAACATCGTATTTCGTCCGGGCATGCTCCAAAAATCATGATAAAAATAAAAAAAATTAGAAAACTAATAAAAAATATTAAAAAAAAAAGACAAAAATCAAATAGATCCTTTTAACCTAACAAACTCAAAGAAAACATCAAAGGAAAAGAACACAAAATAAATTAAAAATAAAATAATAAAAGTGAAAAATAAAGATAAATCAAGTTAAAGGCCCATTAATCCTAATATTGGAACAAAAAGAACATCAAAGAGGGAATAATAGAAATAAAAAGGCCCAAAAAAAAAGGAGAAAATAAAAAAAGTTAAGTAAAGCCCAAAAAAAATCCAACCCAAAACTAACTCAAAATTAGGCAGGAAATAACAAAAAAGAAAGCCCAAAAGATGGAGGCCCATTTTCGTTTCAGCCCATCAATTCTGGATTCCTCCTCCCTGCTTCACTAAGCCGAAAGGAAACCCGAAGGAAACAAAACAATTCGGAACAAAAGGAAAAACCCTAAACGGCTCGTCCCCCCTCTCCTCAGCTCTGACTCTCTCCCGCCAATGTTTTCAAGGGCGAAGGGATGAAACGGTACGGGAGGAGTGCTGGCACCGTAAATCAGGGAAGCAAGGAAGCACAACGAGCCCGTACGAGGGGCAGAAAGGCGAGTCGCGAAAGCGAGAGTGGAGACCACTATCGGGTTCGCTATAAATAGAGAGGAGAGTCGAGGGAGAAAGGGATTTTTTTTTTTAGGGGGGGACAAAGGGATTCGAGAGGCTGAGGGAGTGCAGCGATGATTCGAAGGTTTCATTTCTTTCTCTGGTGGCTAGAGAGAAGTCCGAGAACCAGAGGGAGGAAGAGAGTCTCTCTGGGTTTCTGAAGGGATAATTTCCGACTAGAGAGGAGGCGAAAGAAATTGGGGAAGAAAGGATTTTGTCGGGGAAATCAATTTCGAGTGGCAAAGACCGAGAGAAACTCATTGAGGGATTAAAAAGATAAAAGGAGATTCTCCCGAGAAGGTGCCGAGAAATTTTTGGGTTGGAAGGTTCTTCGAACAATATTCTAGAAAGGGATTTCTTTGGATATCTAGTGCTAGGGAAGAGGAGTCCTGGACGAGGTTTACTGATCGCTGAGTCCTGCAAGAAGAACAACAGCTCCTAACGGCCCAGAATTAATCAACGGTTCCAGTCATTGGCCTAAGTAAGCAAGCATCGAAAGTGCGTTGTTTATTGGTTTATCTTGTGCTGTTTGCTTTTTTTTTTCTTTGCTAAGAATGGTGGCTCTGGGGATTGAATTCTAGATCGTTAATTGATGTTTGAATATTGTTCTTAATTCATGCTAGTTCCTGAAAGTGAATCGATGCTTAAACGTCGCTGTTGATTCGTGTTGGTTTTGAAAGTTTTATTAGCTTGAAAGTTTTTTTTAATCAGGTTATTAGTTGTGATTCTAATAGGGTCTGATGCTTAATGTTATAGTTGTGAGTGTTTAATCCCGATTGGTGGCTTATTGCAAGATGTAGCGTCCCATACAGTCCTCGAAAAATGCCTAGTACCTGTTTGATGAAATGCTTGAGTGAGGCACTAGTTGATTGAGTCCTTGTTTGTAGGATTTCGATGGAAAATGATGCAATGATTTCTTTGTTTCTGTTTTGCTTTCTTATGCATATAAGATATGCTTTTAGGAATCTTCATATGGATTGTTAGTTATTCATATCATTTAGATCGTTAGTTATTATTATTGATGTGATGAAACTCTACATAATTTTTTGTTTTTCCGAATGTTTTCTGTCCTGTTGGTTTTCATCGTGTTTCTATGGAATATGCTGCTCATTTTGGGTGATGCAAGTGGGCTGATGGAGTAGATATTGGAGCCTGGGTCCACAATGCACAGAGATAGCTTTTTTGATTCACTTGAAAACAAGGAAAGATTTTGTAATGTAATCATTATCTGCATTTGTTTTATGATCTTGTAAATATGCCTGAAAATGTTGTATTGAATCATGGCTAGAACACTTAGCACACACTTGCAAGTTAATACTTTATTTTATTTTATTAATTTTCGTGTTAGGTTAGTCGTGTGAGATTTCATATTCCCTCAGGCACATAAGAATGGATCAAAAGATCATGTGTGGCAATATAACCTCTTTGGCACCTTTTAGGTTGAAGTTACAATTTAATATTTTGAGCTCCAATGGCCCCATTCGAAAGTCTTTTTATGAAAATTCAAAAAATAAAAAGAAGAAAATAGAAAAGGATGAATTAGTTTTTTTTAAAAAAAAATTATTATTATTCAAAGTCTTAAGGATTTGTTCTTTCTTGAAAAGAGTCTTTTAGAAAATTGAAGAAGTGGCTTTGCAAAAATCTAAAAACATTTTTTTTATTCTTCTCTCTTTTAGAATTGGTCTTTTTTTAAAATATATATATATAAAATAAAATATAAAAAAAATAAAAAAATAAAAAGAAGAAAGGCAAAAGAGGCTTAAATAATAATAATAATAATAATAATATAAAAACATTTGAACAAGTACAATTTCAACAACACAAATTAAAAAATAATATAATAAAAAAATAAATAATAATAAATAATGCAATACCAAAACAAAAAGACAAACAAAAGAAAAAAAGTCTAAAATTGATTTCTTTTTTTAAGCAAAAGCACAATACCAAAAAATAAGATTCGATCTTAACCCAAAAGAGAAAATCAAAGATAAAAATAATAATAAATAAATAAAGAAAACCAAAACAAAAAAGAAAACAACAAAAAAATGTGACATAACCAAAACATAACCAAAACAAGAAAAAACCAACAACACAAAAATAAAAATAAATAAATAACCAAACCAAACCAAACCAAACAAAATAATAAAAAATAATAAAAATATATATACAAAAAAAAAAAGACAAAAAAATGCAAATGGAACTAAAAAGAAAAAAAATATGCCCAAAAAAAGAAAAAAACAATAACAAAACAATAACAAGAATTTAAAAAGAATATATATATATATATATAATAAAAAATTGAACAAACAAACAAATATAAAAAGGAAAAAAAATGAAATAAAAAAAAGAAGTGATAAGGAAAGAAAAGAAAGAAAAAATAAAGAATGCAAGAAAAGTAAAATTAAATTTTCTTTTAGTAAATTAAAACACATAAACTAGTTTCAAAACTCGTTTTATTTATTAAAAAAAAAAGTAATTTACCTTCTTCATCCTTTCAAAAAAAAAAACAACACTCAAACAAAAAAAGAAGAAATAAAAAAAACAATAAAAAACAATAAAAAGGCAAAAACAAAATATAAGATAAAAAATATATATATTTATTAAAAAAAATAAAAACAAACAAAAACAAAAATAAAAACAAAAACAAAACAAACAAAAAAACAAAAATCAACCCTAACACAATTTTCAACCGAACTACGTAGATTTTAATCCCTTTCAAAGTTTACATAAACCCTAGACATTCATCCTAAGTCAAATCCGCCCTTGCAAATAAATATTTTCTCTTAATTTTTATTTCTTTTAATTTTATTTTTTAATTTTATTTTATTCCCTATTCTTTATTTATTCTTTAAATTTCTTTTTGTTTTGCTTCTTTTTTTCTCTTTAATTTTATTTCCTTAAATTTTTTCTTCTGTTCTTTGCATGTGATTAGTTAAGGAGAATTAAAATAGAATAGTGACCATATTGATTTTACATAACTAACTTCGGATAACCATTCTTCAAAACGGGTATAGTGAGGTGTCTAACACCTTCCTTACTCACAATCGACGCTCGAATCCATTTTCTGATTCACAGACTATTTTTCAAATTAAAAAAATTTTTCCAAAATTTTACCTTTTCAAAATAAAATTTTGGTGACGACTCCTTAAACCCTATTTATTTAAACTAGTTTACTTTTAATTCTTTGATTTCGGTTTGGCGCAACGCCGTCACATTTTCGGGTGTAATAATAAACGTTTAGCAGCAGCAGTATCAATGTAGGCAATAGCTTCCGCCTCTGAAAGCTGTTCTTCTACCAAGCCTCTTAGTATGGTGTTGGCATATGCTTTATTGGGCGCACGCAAGGGTAGCTTCCCAGATTTGAAGCATTCAATATCAGGAAGTGAACACCTGTTTGAAATAAAGGTAATGTAAATATCAAGCTAAAGTCAAAACGGATTAGTGATAAGTCACCAGTGTATGATTACTCACGTCATGGTAACAATTGGAATATTCTGCTCCTTGCCCAGATATACAAGATTACCATACCAAGCACCCTGCATGACCATTGAGCAGCAATGTATTACGGCAGGCATGAACAGATGGCAAAGTCGCAACAAAGGCCGCAGATCAAAATAATAAATCAAAAAAATGCACTGACAACTGTCATAGAAAGAGCAAGCATCCAAAAGGATACCTTGACAACCTCCTGAGAATTAAATTCCTTGGTAGTGGTAGCATTCAGGGCAGTTGTGTCCAACAAGGGAGAACCAACATTCTGACTTAGACCATTTTCCTGAAGTAAAAGATCATTGAACTGCTCTAGTCTGTGATGAATGTGGAAGAGAACGTCACATGAGCTCCATTGGATATTTAAGAAAACCAAAAATTTGATTTGACAAGACCATGGTCCAACAGTTTTGCTTTGAAACTGGAGACAGCTTCTGCAAACAGAAGGAGATTTGAACAGAAATTAAAAAGAGCTAGCTGGATTTACTTACGAAATTCTGTACAGGCGCATGTAAGTATTGTCCTCAGAGTTTCTTTCAGGAATAAGGAAAGCAACCCCTCCAGGACCCCATGTACGTGAAGAATCACGACCAAAAAACAGACGGCAAGGGAAAGTTTTCCACAGGATCTCCCTTGGTGGAGTTCTGTCCATTGAACCAGAACATTGCTTTTGCATACCTTCCACCTGATTATTATTCCGGAAATCTTCATAAAAAGGTAAATAGCAGAAGATACAAAGCTCTCAAAAAGGAGAGGATATAGGCAAAAGAACAAGAAAATGCAAGGCAAGTTGCAAATTTTTTCCACAAATCGCAAAAAATCAATGCATCATAATATCCTAAAGCATGCAAGTACAAAACTTAATCTTGTTAGCTATGAGAAGCCCCATTGTTTTTACTATAAAGTATCAATGCAATCAACTATAACAAGTTACAAGATAATTCACAAAGCAATGAAATTCCAGGGCTTGCCTATTTTTCCTTAATAGCAATTTGACATTGACCTTTTTTCTCTGCTTGGACTACCATAAAACTTACTGCATTCCAGTGCAATTATTAAAATGAATGGAAAGTCTATCATTTGTTTCACAATTGCATAGTTATTGATATAATAGAAATGGACTGGAAGGTTGCATTACCTGTCCACCCTCTATGTAGCACAGGAATCTTGATTTCCACATATTTGATCCATATGAGGCATACCATATGCAAATATTTGAAAGTTCCGATCGCCATGAATTAGAAGCAGAAGTTGGTTGATCTGCATAAAGTATGGAGCTTGTCAACTGACAAAAATGGGAGGGGAGGTCATTAACTAATCATAGTGTTTACCATGACTATCTACATCAACTTTCAGCCTGGAAAGGGGCTCCATAACACACTGAAGGCGCTCTTCAACTTCTGAAATCTCTGGACCCTTATCATCATCCATCTGAGAGTCAGAGCTTGAGATCAGAGTATGCTATAATGGCCAAAAATTATCGCAGCAGATATGTTAGGATGAGAGAATAATTTAAGAGATAATATGTAAGCCAGAAAGAAACAGACACATGTACCGGCAAGGATGCAAGAAAGAGAGATGCACAACTTGAGCCAAATAGGTTTGAAATTTTAGTTACTTCACAAGCATTTACACATTCATGAGTCATCATCTTCTCCTTTTAAACTCTGGTGGTATGCAACTATAGCATGACAAAAATGTCCATCATGGCATGTCAATCGAGAGGGGGGTGAAGAATAGGAGATTGCAATCTGATGATCCAAAGGAGTTATCTCTATGCATAACAATTCATCTTCAATGAAACTTTCCAAAGAAAGTAGCATTGATAGCTTTGCAATGAAAAATCATCATTTTCTCAGATTGTGTAAGGCAACAGAAGCCTTCAAATAAAATGCCAATAAAACTCTTTTCATAACAAAAAAAAATTGGAGATATTTTACAATAATCAACCTTTGCACATAAAAGACATTCTAATTTATGATTAATGATACATATCAATAAATTTTTAATTAAAGAATAAGTAACAACACTCACTATTTAATAAGTATTATTTATTTTATTTAAAAGGAATAGCATTTTGCAATATGTAGCATTACACATAAGAGTGATTAACACCCAAAACTCTTATGAACATTTATTGTTGAATGATTAAACTGTTTGTATATGATAATTTATTGGCTAAATCAGCTACCAAGGAATGAAGCACAAGCATAACAAGAGGGTTACCGGAGGTGGTGCAGTTTGACAAATTAACTTTTCAGGTAATTTCTTGGCAAGTGTTGGCCAGAATGGACTTAATTCCTGGCGGACCTGCAATGAATGCATGCTCCCTTAGCACAGAAAGAATCTCTTGTACAAATTACTCTTCACCTTGAATAACAAAAAGCCCAGCTAGAACTGAAAGAAGGAGAGAAATGGAGCTTCCAAAACAGATGTAAGCAGACACTTACAACATTTACACCCTTACCTCGACACCTAAGAACTTCTACCTAATTATGGTAAGCCCCAAATTTTCTTTTTCCTCACATTGGAGGAATAAAAAGAACAGGATATTATTACCGCTTGTATCACACGCCATGTAGACTCAAATGGATAGGCCTCTGAGGATCCTGTAATAGACTTCTCTTCTAGCAGAACTTCCACACAAGCAAGCATTGAATTTGATATTGAATCAAGATTATATCCTCCTTCTAACACCAGTACAATCCTACCTTGAGCAAAATTCATCAACTGGAATTTGCAGAAGAGAGAATATGTAACAGTCAATAGTCATTAATATAGCGATAAGCATACTATATTTTAGTGAATGTCTTTTCAAATTTGAAAGTTGACAAAAGTTACATTTAAAAAGGGAAAAAAAATCTTAATATCAATTGAAGAAAGAATTGTAAATCATGATAGCACAAGGAAAAGAGAGCAAGCATAAAATTGGAAAACATAGGCTAACAAAGAAAGTGTTACTTTTGCAAACAACTACAAGAAACTAACAAGACAATAAACATACATAAGAAGAAAGCATGAAAGTCGATCTTTAAAAATTAACCTTTTTCAACATAACTGAATAACCATACGGTGTGATACGACATCCTCCCAGAGGATCACCAACAGCTGTAACGTTAAAATAAGTATGATGTTACAAAACTTTAAAAGGGATAATTAATTAGCACAAGCAATCCAACCACTCCAAATTCACCTCAGAAAACAATTAATATATAATGCAATGAAAATAACCCTAAGTTTAGTGCATCAGCAGCAGATGCAAAATAGTTATCTAGAATTTTGAAATTGCTGAGTTAACATGTTGTATAACAAGGAAACCGTGCATTTCTTGAATACCTGACCTCAGACACTTTATTATTTGGCAACAAATGTTAGTTGCTTTCAACTAACCCATCGCTTCTTTTTAACAGCAGGAAATTGGCACAAAGGTAAAAGTGTCAGTCTTCTTGTTCCTCACTACAGAATTAAGCATTCTCTCACTATCTTGTTCAATATTTTGCGTCAAACTAATTCCAGTCTATCAATTCTGACTTTGGTGAAGTAACTACCAAACAGCATTGTTTGTCTTAATGAATTGTCATTCATAGCTCAGAATTGATAAGCTTCAGCACTCCACACTGTATCTGTTTGGATTAGTTATTCAGAGTCTTAAACTTTGGACAGGTTCTTATCAATTCATGTTAGGCCACATTTGATACATGGGAATGGGAATGAGAATAGTATGGAATTTTGTGGTCCTAATTATATTGGTATGATATGGACAGGAATGGAAATGCCATTCTATTCGTATGTTTGGTTGGATGAAAACAATACAAGAGTAGAAAGGAAAGTTGGCCAAATGACCATAATACCCCTAATGCAAATTATATTAAAATATTCAATTTTTTTCATTTTAATCTATTGAAAAATTTTAAAAATATTCCTATTAAAAAAACATTACAACTTTTGATGCCTGCAATACAAGGAACACCATTTTTACTATTACCAGTAGTCTTGTAAGCATCAAATTGAACCAGGCCACGATGGTGAACTTTCATCTTATTCCTATGAATGAGATTGCATTCCATCATGTTGGCCAGGGAGTCAGAATCCCACAAAATTGGGGAATGCCCAAACCCATGGAATGAGAATCACTTGTACCAAACACATTCAAAATTTTATTCCCATTCCCTCCTCCACATTCCCATCTACCAAACATAGCATAAGACTTTAATCATTGCCCCAACTCTGATAATAGTGTCCTAGTTCAACGCTAATTTTCATCATATTAACTTCTGTACAATCAGGCATAGAAAGTAGCAATAAAACATAAAAAATAAAACATGTGTACTACACAACTAATAGTAAGTAAATAATATACATGTACTTCAAGAGATCAAACAAGCTAGGTGGGGCCATCAGTCCCTTCCATGACATAATTCAGGTATGCATCCAAGGAAGGATAGTAAAGAGCACATCCCAAAAGAAAATAAAACAAAAAGTCATAAGAGAAAATCTCAAAGTTTAGTTTGCTAATGTATACCTGCATCAAATCCAGCAGAAACTATAATTATGTCTGGATTAAATTCCTTGGCAACAGGGACCAAGATGTGATCCCAAACTGCAAAGTAGTCTGCATCACCACATCGCCCATTCTCCCATGGCACATTTACGGTATACCCAGCACCTGGTCCTTCTCCAATCATGGTATAAAAACCATCATCATTTGCTGGATAGAAACTACCAAATTCATGCCTGCATGAACGGAAAAGTTTATAAACCTCAGAATCAATTATCAAAGGAATATGACAATTACTAGATTTTGTCTTAAAGCCTAAAATGGAAAATCCTTCTCAAAGACTCAAACCCCATCCTGTCCACACATTTAAAACAAGAAACAGAAAATCTAACAATTACACTCGATTACATTATCTACTGGGCCTCAAAACTAGTAAAAAATTAGTGGATACACAAATTCATCCTACTATAATTAGATCAATGAATCTATAAGTTAACATCTTGGATGTGATTTACCAGTAATCCAAGAAGCTCAATAAACACTTATAACTGTACCTGTGAACAGAGAAGAATAACACACGAGAATCCTTCCAGAACATTTTTTGAGTACCATTCCCATGATGAACATCCCAATCAACAACTAAAATTTTCTTCACGCCTAGTTCTGGCTGTCATACACATGATAACAACTGAAATGTGAGGCTGCCAATTCACAGCAAGAGGCTGATTAAAGGCTTAAAATTGATTGATAACAGAATTGAATACAGGTGATACCCACTCTTTCATCTAGGAGATAACTTGATGCAATTGCCACATTGTTGAATAGACAGAACCCCATGGCTTCATCTTGTTCTGCATGATGCCCTGGAGGCCTAACAATAGCAACAGCAGAATTCAATTCCCTGCTTGCAACTTTCTCAACAACCTAGATTTCAAAACATCTTTAGTTGAGGCTCATAAAGTTTTTATATGGATAGAAATTGGACAAGTCAGAGAAAAATATATACACATTACCATTGTTTTAACAAATGTTGCTTTAGTGTAATGCAAGTACAGAGTTCAGTATTAAAAAATTACAACCAATTCCATATGAAACAGATTAAAACCAAGATAGCAATTTGATCAAGCCGAAAAGTTTAAATCCGTTAAAATAACTCAATATTTTATTAAAAATAAGTTATAGATACTAAAGGTTCACTCCTTTGTCTTATTGCAACAAGTCCAAGGGTGTACTTGAAGAAAGCCTAAGCAACGTAAATTCCAAAAATTTGTACCAGTTTGTTTTAGTCAAATGCATTTTTGCATGAACTTTAGGATGGTACCTGGAATAATTTAAGTGATTCAAATCCTCAAACACAATCATGGAAATAAAAACCATTGAGGACATGAAGGAAAATAATTCAGAGAAAACATGCATTTTTGAATTCTCATTCCACCCATAATTGACCAAGTTCTCAGGAGATTGTATCACTTAAAGAATCATTCATAAATATTACCTCAACAACAGAGCCAGCAGCAAGATAAGCAGCTTCTGAAGAACCCTCGTTAAAATAAATAGAACTAAATTTTGATGCGATCCTATTCCTCCGTGAATTAAACTGTTTCGAGCTGATGTTCTTAATCAGATTTACATGATTTTTTGAATGCACTGACAGTACATATTTATCTTCAGCCTCTTTGGCTTCCAAAACCACACATCTGGAACAGGAAAAAACACCAAATTTATTGAGAGTACAGAAAAGAACAGTGAGATTTTATTACTCTATGAATTGGCTATGTCAGAATCAAACATTCCAATTTCCAGCAATGACACCATATATTGGACAAAAAAGAATGATTATTTATCCAACTTATTGCATGAAGTCTAAATCGCAATAGAGCTCAAGTAAGGTCAGCCCATTTCTTTAGGCAAGTCATATCCATCTCCCTGATAAAACAGAAAGTGAATATAATGAAAATAGACTACTGCATTTCCCAATTCAAGTCCGCACTTCATCTCATCAAAAATCGTTGATGGCATTCAAGACCCTCTAAAATGCGACTCACCAATACCAGTGTACGAAGGGAAAAGAAAGAAATAAAACTCACAAAGCATAATTTATTCTTCTAAAACGCAAAATATAGACACCCCACCAAGCAAAAATAGTTTCTAATTTTCTCGCTGGCATCACGGAAGAGGAGTGTCAAACTTAATTTTGATGACCTGAATAAAAAACTCACATCACCAGGCTAAAAAGCAAGGGGCAAATATTAAGAAAATGATAAACAACCTAAAAGGGAAGGGATTTAACTACCTTTCAGGAATACCAGCGCTCTGGAGCTTCTTCCAAATAGCCCTAATCCGGCTGGGGTTCTCAGGATGGTAATCATTGTCTGGTGTGTAGTGCTTACACATCCTCTCATCGTACAGCAAACCCACGCGCCGTTGACCATGGCTACCAATACTGTTGCTCCTGCTCTCACTGTCAAATGGAACCGATTTCTCTGCTCCTGTTCCAATACTGTTGCTCCTGCTCTCACTGTCAAATGGAACCGATTTCTCTGCTCCTGTAAAACAGGAGCAGAGTTTAACTACCACATCCATGAAATCAAGATCTCACCGACCCTTGCTCGCACTCTCTCTGATTCTCTGTGAGCAAGAGAGGGAGAGAAAATTGATGAAAAGTTCGAATTCAGCAGAAGCTTTCTCCTGCTAAAGAGACACAGGATCGCACTTTATGTTTCTTTTTTCAATTATTAATTAGTAATAATGACCTTCGATTTTTCCTTGGAGGGGATAGCTGAATCGATGATGTACAGTAATGCTGCCATATTTTGGGGAGTAATATTTGGTGCAATTTATGAATTTTATAACCCTTTAAATAATATTTAGAATTGTTAAGTATAAAAGTAGAAAGAAAATATAAATATAAATATAATAAAATAATTAAGTTTGATATCATAAAAAAATAAAATTATTAATAAGATAAAAATAATATAAAAATAAAAGCTAAGAAAATAATTTTTATATTCCTATTTGAAAATAATATTAAAATAAAAAATAATGATAATAAGAATACAATAAAATTTACATAAATCAGATATAATAATTATTTTTGATTCACATATTTATAAAATAAAAATAATTTTTTAATTTCATAAAATATGTATCAAATAAAATTATTGAATAAATTCTTTTTTCTTTTTCTTCTACCTCTTTTACCAAACAGGACATAAGTATATACAGTACATCAATTTTGTTTAAAATTATATTTACAGGTAATATTGGGCAAATGCTTTCCTTAAGCGCCCTGAGGAGTGGAATGAGAGAAGATTTTTTTTCAAAAAAAAATCAAGAAAGAGAATGTTTTAAAATTTGTCGTGCTTGAACCCTATATATCTAAATACATCACTCAACATAATTTATAATGAATTGATTTAATTTACAGATCAATTGACTTTTTAATTAGTAAGTAGATTTGATTTTTCGTTTTATTTAAATATTGTTAATGTAATATTGTCATAAAAATTAATTAAAAATTTTAAAAAAAGCATCGTAAATAATTAGTTAAAAAATTAAATATATTATTGTGACACTGCCCATGCTGAATAATGGGGAATAACTTGGTATGAAAAATAGCTAAAACATGATGGAAATCTAACTTCATTGCAAACTTGAAACAAAGATGGCGTCAGTTACAAAGTTTTCTAACAGATTATGAGTTTTCACTTATATTAATAGATCCCTTACACAAGTGTTATTATACTTCACTTTCCCTAAAATTATTATAGAGATGATGTCATTTAAACAATACATGAATAGCATGCATAAAAAAGTACATGAACACCGAATAGGAATGCATTATTGATTTGTTCCTCTAATTGTAGGTATGATTCAGTTATATAAAACACATAGAATCTTATAGAATACATGTTTATATTATGAATTCACAGTTCCTAATACTTCGATGCGCAATCTACATCAGACCAATTGAAAAGATCATATAATTTCTCTGTCCAAAATGCCTATCAAGTTGTAAAAGTTTTCCAACATGTCACCCTTGAACTTAATTTAAGGATATAAAACATTTAAAAACTTCAAGTTTGTAAAATTAATTCTAAAAGATTTTAAGAATTAAATCTTTTTTAAAGCTCCAAAAAATCTAAAATCTACATTGCAAGATAAAAAATATCATACTACTTTCTAAAATTATCACTTCTATTTCCTACAATTATAACACACACTTTTCTAAAATTACAAGGCTATTTTTTATTTGTTACAATCATTGTATAAAAACACAAAAATTACTACCACCTAATTATCACTCATGTTTCTCAAAATTACCACTCTTGTTTTCTAAAATTTTAAATATACTTTTCAAAGTTACAATATTATTTTCTTAGAATAACAATAATATTTTTGATTTGTTACAACCATTAAATGAAAATAAAAAAATTATTATTACTTAATTACCACTAGTACTTTTCAAAATTATTATTCATTCTTCTAACAGTTACTATTCAATACTAAATACTTTTGTCTTTGCAAAACAAATTTTAAGTTCTTCAAACCTTGCAAAGGTTTTAGTTTCCAAAGCCCTTCAATGTTGATTTTATAAAATTAGAATCCTTAAATGTTATTTTCCTTTGATTTAACTATAGAAAAAACTACAAGCATAATTGCACGAGAGAAATCAAACTACTATTTTGTGCAGTGTGCAAGCCACTTTATTTACAATATACCTTGCGTACTGGGGCATCGAACCGGTTTTTAAAAACTGAGTGCCAACTATCAGCAGGCATTTTTTTTTGTCCTTGTCCGAGGGTAAATTCTTGTCTATCTACCATGCTGAACATCACCTTTAGCATTGGACCAGAACGCTACTTCCAAAATGCCTCTTCTTTTCTCTACAAGCTACCAAGTCATTTGGATGAAAGCTGTACTCCAAGGTCTAACTTATAGTAAAACAGGACAGCTCCCAGTGTTTCTGTCATCTAAATCAGCAGGTTTCTATACATCTCTTGCACCAACTTTCTTCAGATATCAGTGGGTCAAATTCAGTGAATGGGGGAAAAGCATATGAACATTTTACTGTGGGTCCATGAGCAAGTCATTGTCAGAGTTATGTGTGAGTTCAGAATTGTATAAACCAAGTCTAGTTTCTATCGACTATCACAACCTGATGACATTTCAATACAAGTCATAAATTCTCTTTAACTTAATCGAAGGTTGCAAATCGCCAAGTTCATGGACTCCTTCAAAACCTGGTGGAGCATCTTTTGTGTCCATGATTTTATGATAATCCTCGATAGAGTTCAGTGGAAATAGGTCAAAAGGAAACTCTGTTTTGATATTCTTTCTAAGATCGGTAGACGAAGATATTTTATCTTGAACATTCAAATTCAAATCACTAGAAGTGATTATGGTCTTCTTATCTTCTACCTTCTCAGCGGTGTTCTGAAGCAGCGTCCCTTCCTCGGAGTTAATAGAGAAATTCTCGGGTTTGTCTTTCCGATTCTGAACAGTGTCAATTCTCCCCAACACATCCTTTTCTCCAACCATGTCAATATCCATATCAACAGCCTCTGCGTCGGGTAACCTTTCAATGGCTCTATCATCTTTCATACGGCGAAAGAGACCCCAGAGGAAATATTTAGCATATACTCTTTCAATAGTACCTGTGAGCACAATTTGATGACGTCTTTATGGAAGACAAAGGGAACGCAACAATAATTTATGTTTGAGCCAGGCAGGCTATTGGGCAGGTAAACAATATTTAACAAAGCACTCACTTCCAAAAGCAGAATGTTCAAACAACTTTGAATCTAATTTTTAAAACTACAGTCTCCATTTTGCATTTTTATATTCAATAATCCTGAATTGACAAGTCTAAACTCAACATATACATATGGAAGCATAGATCTGGCTTTTATAAAAACAGAACTAATGCATGAAAACAAAGTAACATACCCCGGGAGTCCTCATTAAGCTGTTTTGAAGTAAACACCAACAACTCCACTCCATCAATAAAACTTCTAAACATAGAATTTTTACCATCCAAGAACTCAAATACGTGATTCAAGTTCTGTCTAGACCTACAGTTAATAGTGAATACTTGTATAAGCAGCTTAAACAACACATTATTGCATGACTCCAAAGTAAGAGCACCATCAAAATAAGATGCAAAAGCTGACCTCTCAGAGTTATCTGAAGGAAAGAAGAACAATGCCACATCTTGAAGACCAGGACAATCATTTTGGAATAAATCAGCCAAGAGACTGGCCATAGGGAGTGGGTCCACTTCAAGGACTGACGGCAATTTGCATGAAAAATTGTACGCTTTACGATGAACAGTGCATGGAGGTTGGGCCTCCAATCCATCATAAAATTGACACAATGCAGAACTTTGAATAAATTTGAATCCACCCCTAGAAAATGGTCAAAAGCATATAGTTTGTGGATCATTAAAACTGTATGTGTATCACTATACGCCAAAACATCTGCAGGCGTCACCAAGTACCAGCTATTAACTGTCAAAATTGAAATTTTGCTTATCTTTCCTTCCCCTTCATTCTCCTCATCCAAACAAACCTCAAGTGAATGACAACTTATATGCCATAATATCATGAACCAAAATATTGCTCTACAAGTGCAAAGACTGGATCCAAAAAAAAGAAGCATCAATTATTTTAAAACACGCAACCAGTTCTTTGGCAAGCAGTAGGAGCAAAGCAAATTCTCCACATCAAAAGCCGGGGGAGGGGAATTGTTCTATAATTCCCAAATGCCAACTTCCTGCCAAACATGAGAACCATGCTTTTCTAATGGCCGCAATTGGTTGTTTCATACAAAACGTCTGCAAGATGCCTTTTTCTTCAAATATAATCTGCTATATACCTTCACCACATTTTATTTCAATTCAAGGAAAAAGGAACACAAGCATTACTATTGTGATTGCTTTATATTCCACATATCCGTCATTATCATAGAAAAGTAATATTTATTACTGTAAATGGAGGCATTGAAACTGATAAGTGTTAATATCGTTTTAATATGCAAACACATGACACATGATAGGAAGTTTAATTTTTTCTGTTTAGTTGTTTCTGTTGGTGAGTTAGTTACTTGCTGTTGAGAGGATTGTTAGGTTCAGTAGCCTTTCATAGTCTCTCACTTATGCTATAAAGAAGAGAATGTAAGGGCAGTTAGTTTTTGATGAATGAATTAAGTAGAATTTTCTGGTAATGAGTACTAGTCTCCGATCTACCGAATCAATTGGTATCAAAGCTTTCAATCCTTGGCCATGGTGAAGGATACACGTTCGAGTGATTGAATTAGCAAGATGACGCTAGAGATGGTGCAAGCACAAATGGAGATGAACGAATTACGCTCCTCTGTGACATGAATTAATGCGTTAGTAGTGAAGTTGGAATCACGAATGGAAACATCGCTCACCAGAATGGAGAATTTGGTTGGAGAGTTAGCTGCAAAGTTCCTATCAACAACGGTGATGTAGCTGATGAAGGAAACAAAACTAAAGGTGTAAAGAGTGATCATGGAGGTCATATGATGTATAGTTGTCCTCAGTTTGGATCTTATCATGGTACAAAACATCAGGTTTTCAATTTCTTACTAAATTTTCTTGTGTGGAGTTTCCACGATTCGATGGTTCAGAGATGCCTACTGCATGGTAATCAACTTTTTGACATCAATGAGACTCCATTGGAGCAGCATGTGAGGTTGGTGATGATGCATCTGCAAGGAAATGCCTTGTAGTGGCATCAAAGTTTTATGAAGAAGAGGAAGATCGAAGAGGTTAATTGGTTTGAGTATGTGGAAGGATTGAAAAGCAGATTTGGTGATATTTTTAAGATTGATCCAATGGCCAAGCTTAAGAACTTAAAGCAAGATGGATCTGTGAATGAGTATCAAGAAAAATTTGAAGAGTTTTTGGCTAAAATTCAGTTAATTGAGGAGCATGCCATTAGTTGCTTCCTTGGAAGGCTCAAACCAGAGATTGAAGCATAGATGAGAATGTTTAAGCCTACTTCCCTTTCATATACCATGTATTTGGCTAAGTTATAGGAGGCTTCTATTATTGCATTCCAAAACGTGCAACCCCAGTATCCAAAGAAACAACGAACATACTATAATCCTACCAATACAATTCAAAATTCCAAATCTTACACCAATTTTCCTTCATACTGTAATTCTTCCACATCCTTTTTCTCAATAAACACCAATAATAAAGATACTACAGCTTCTTCTTCTAATTCTTCCAAGCCAAAAATAGCCACAGTTATTGAGAAACCTATCAAGCAATTAACCAAGAATGAGATGGACGAGAGGAGGTTGAAGGGCCTTTGTTATTGGTGCCCTGAGAAATTTAGTTTTGGCCACAAATGCAAGAATTCTCATTCTATATGCTTATGGTAGAGGAGGAAGAGCAAGAAGAAAGGATGGAATTAGATGGTAAAATTGAAGGTACTAAATGTACAGGAGTAACAGTGGAAATGCATCCAAGAATTTCCTTGAATGCCATTACTGGTTCAACTCTGGATGCAAAGTAATATTCTACAACAAAGGTGCAGGGGAAAGTTAAGAAACATCCAATTTTTCTGGTCTTAGATATAGGGAGTACCCATAATTTTGTGGATGCTAACTTGGTCAAGAGGCTCAAGTTGAAAACATAGTTGACAACAGGGACTAAAGTCTCCATAGCCAATGGAGATTGAGTTCTAGTAGAGGCTAAATGTACAAAAGTACAATGGAGTATGCATGGAAATTTGTTTGAATCAGACTTTTTAGTGATGAATTTAATAAGGTATGATAAGATTTTAGGGGTACAGTGGCTGGCCACGTTGGGGAGAATCACATGGGATTTGAAGGCACAGTTCATGTATTTTATGGTAGGGGAAAAATTCTGTGGACTTCATGGAGTTGATCAGCTCAAGTTACTGTTAGATGACAGAGAAGTGCAGAAGAAATAGTTGTTTGGGCATGGGCAAGTCTGCTTCATTCAAGTGAGTTATCAAGAGCAGCTAGGTTCCCCTGAGGTGAGCTTGGATGGTGGGAAACTGACAGTGAAGGAGGAACACTCCTTGAATGAATTACTAGAAGAGTTTGCTGATGTGTTTAAGGAACCAAATTCCTTATCTCCTAGAGATTTTGGCCATAACATTGCTCTTACAGTGCTCTTGGATCAAGAGAAAAGTGAGGGGAAAGAGAGGGAGAGAGAGGAAAATGAAATTTTATCCCGTTTGGTTCGAAGAGAAGACTGAAGAGAAGAGAAAAAATGGAGAGAAATTAGTAAAATTGGGTCTACAAAATAATAATATATTTTTTAATATAAAAATTAATAAATATATTTTTTCCTGTTCTCCGAAATGGAGAGATTGGAGGGGAAAAGTGGCGCAAAATGTAAAAGAATAATAAATATATATATTTAATAAAATTATTTAAATATTTTTAATTAGTTAATTAAAAAATTAATGTTACAATTAATTTTATTATTAAATTAATTAATATATTTTACAAAATAATAATATATTTTTTAATATAAAAATTAATAAATTATATATAATTTCAAGGAGATGTGGAAAAAAAAACATAATTTTTAGTAAAAAAAAAATGTCCTGTTGTTCATTGAATTACAGTATTTCTCGTTAGATTTATGGGGACAAATATATGTCATAACTATGAATTTGGCCACAACAGTATCCGACTGCATTGCAGTCGGACAGTGTTGTCCGACTGCAATGCAGTCGGACACTGTGGGCAATGCATTACATATATATATATAAATATTATATTATAATATTATATATATAATATTTATATATTATATATATTATATTATAATATAATATTTATTATATTTATATATTATATTTAAATTAATTAATATATATTTAAATAATATTAATAAATTTTAAAATAAGTATTAATATTTATGATTTTAAAATAATAATTTATAGATATTTTTTATATAATAAAATTTAATTAATTTAAAGAATATATTTTAAAATATTTTTAAATTTTAAATATGAGTTTTTTAATGAATTTTTTTTATTTTATTTAAAAATAATTTTTTGAAATTATTTAAATATTTTTTTAAATTAGTTTTTATATCTTTTATTATTCTTATCTTTTAAAAAAATATATGAAAAAATTTAAAATAACAATAAAATTATTATTATATTAAATTAACACATTTTTTTATTTTTGTACATTTTCTTTCTCTCCATCCAAACGCATGGGAAGAAAATCTCAATTTTCTTTTCTCTTGCTTCTCTTTGTCAAATTTTTCAATTTGCGAATCAATTTTGACTCGAGTCTCCCCCAATGTTTTGTATAATCCCCTCCCTCCACTTGTCTATAATTTCCCATATTTTTTTATATCTGCTTTCCACATTTTTCTCTTCCCCCATCCAAACAAAGCGTTAAGGAGGAAACTCCAATTAGCCTAAGACCTTATTGTTATGGCCTTATGCAAAAGGATGCCATGGAGGATATGGTCAAGGAGATGTGGAGGAATGAAGTTATAAGGCCTAGTAATAGTGCCTTTGCCTCCCCCCTATGGCTTTAGTAAAGAAGAAGGACAATTCGTGGAGGTCTTGCGTGGACTACAGAAGGCTTAATGCTCAAACTGTAAAAAATAAATTTCCTATCCCTATTGTAGAGGAGTTCATTGATGAATTGAAAGGCTCTAAGTATTTCTCAACGTTAGATTTATGGGCAAGATACATCAAATTCATATGAACCCCAATGACATTCATCCCCACATTGTCTTAGGACAATAGTTACATTTAACATGTAATCGAGTCTCAAGTACCAGTTATATTTTTTCACCATCTTTTTTGGAGCCATAATTATAAGAGAAAGTAAGAAATTGTTGGGAAAAAACTAAGAAATTGTAAGAGAAAGAAGAAAGAAATTGGAAGGAAAAAACTAGGAATTTTTATGGCTTGCAGACAGAGACAAACAGTGTCTAATGTTGCATGCGGCAACAAATTAGAATATTAAATAGGGTTTAAACTTGATATATATATATTAGGAATAAGAGTGGTTACTGGAGCTTTAAGTTAAACGACACACCCTGTGTCGTTTGGCCTCCACGGATTCCACGGTTGAAGATTACAAATAAAAGGGAGTTCGACTATCCCGTTTTTCTCATCCAGCGGCTACATTCCAGACCAGAGGTTCTGGATCCTTCGGGCACGCCTTACGCTTACCTTCGATCGCGTCTTCTCCAACTGAACGAATTGCATCGGGTCACGAAGGATCCGACTTCGCTACCCGACGCAGCAATTTTTGAATCGCCGGATTGAATTTTGCCATTTAGCTTAACATCGATCTGCTCTATCTCTACTTTTTAGGGGTTAATGAACACGGTTTTCAGACCTCCCTTAAGGAAATTTATTTTGGTTTTCTTCAATGACATATTGGTGTATAGTAGCTCATGGGAAAAGCACTTGCAACAACTTAAAAGTACCCTACAATTGTTGAGACAGCACTGTTTGTATGCTAAGAGGAGTAAATGTATCTTGGGGCCAACCAAATTGAGTATTTGGGTCATGTTATCTCTACCATTGGTGTGACAACAAATTCAAAGAAGATTGCAGATATGAAGGGGTGGCCCACTCCTTCTGCAGATATAAAGATTGCAGATGTTAGGTCATGTTATTTCTTGGCTTTACAAGTAATTATCAAAGGTTTGTTAAAAATTATGGCTCTATAAGCAAATCTTTAACTGATTTGTTAAAAAAGGGAGTCTTTGCTTGGAGTGAGGAAGCAGAAAAAGCATTTCAACAACTTAAACAGGCCATGGCATCAACCCTCGTGTTGGCTTTATCAGATTTTTCAGCTCCTTTTGCAGTAGAAACAGATGCTTCCAATGTTGGCTTTGGAGCTATACTGTCACAAAAGGGTCATCAAATAGCATTTATAAGTAAGTCTTTATCACCTAACAAAAGGCACCTCTTTGCCTCTGAAAAAGAATTGGCTGCCCTTGCTTTTGCTAACAAACATTGGTGTCAATATCTTGATGGGAGGTGTTTCACTGTACTCAAGGATCATCTTCCACTTACGCATCTTTTGGGATTAAAGACAATTTCACCAGACCCGTCTAAGTGGATTAATAATTTGTTGGGTCTGCAATATGACATTGTTTACAAAATGGGGAGAGATAATACAGTGGCAGATGCATTATCCCATCAATTTTCTGAAGAGAATGTCAATAATCTGACCTATAATGCTATTATTTCAATGATCTCGAGCTTGATTGACAAAGTCAAGGCTTCTTGGCTGAAAGATAATCAACTTAGGTCCTTAATTGCAGATTTAGAAGCTGATCCAAACTCTCATCCTAAATTCAGTTGGAATCACAACATTCTGAAGAGGGAAAGTAAGTTGGTTGTGGGGAATGATAAACCACTTCAGAGACAGCTGCTGTACCACTTCTATAATGATCCCTTGGGAGATCATTCAGGTGTCTCTTATGGAAGTTAGCAGTTGTTTTTTACCGGAAAGGCATGGAAAAGGAAGTGAGATTATTTGTTAGGGAATGCCAAACCTGTCAAAGATACAAGCATGAGACAATGGCAACTCCTTGATTGTTACAACTATTGCCCATTCCCTCTCATCTGTTGTCTACTATTAGTAAGGATTTTATTGTAGGCTTGCCCAAGTCGTACAACAAAACAGTCATCTTAGTAGTGGTGGATAGACTCACAAAGGCTGCTCATTTTATCTCCCTTCACCATCCATCTACAGCTATGGATGTGGCACAAGCTTTTATGGAAAATGTGATCAAATTGCATGGGTTCCCTTGCTTTGCAGTCATGGATAGAGATCCCATCTTTTGTGAGAATTTTTGGTGAGCTTTGTTCAAAATTAACAAGGTCAAATTGCTTTACTCTTCTGCTTACCACCCACAAACAAATGGCCAGACCGAGGTGTCAAATAGCAGCCTTGAATGTTACTTGGGGTGTATGACAAGGGACTATCCTAAGGAGTGGACTAAGTGGTTGGCTCTCACTGAATTGTGATATAATACATCCTATCACTCCTCTATAGGGATGTCACCTTTTGAAGCTATGTATGGTCTGCCTCCTCCCACTCACTTGCCTTATTTGGGTGGCAATTGTGATAATGCCACAGTTGACAAGAGCTTGAGGGAGAAGGAAACCACTAGGCACTGCTGAAGTACCATATGGAGAGAGCATAAAATAGAATGCAGCAAATGACAAATAAACACAGAAGTAAGAAGGTATTTGAAATAGGGGATATGGTTTATTTGAAGCTTCATCCATTCATACATAACACCATTAACAACTCAGCTCTTCACAAGCTAGCTGCAGGGGTACTTTGGGCCATATAAAGGGCTAAAAAGAGCGGGCCAGGTTGCTTATCAACTTGAGCTTCCCCCTAGGATGAGAACCCATCCAATTTTCCATGTCTCTCTTGAAAAAGCATAAGGACTCAGCTGTACCAGCAAGTTCACCTTTACCACAGATGAGTGACGATGGATATTTCTCCATGGAACCCAAGTATATTTTGGCACAAAAGGTTGTTAAGAAGCATAACTTGCCTCTAACTCAGGTCCAAAACCAATGGAAACATAACAATCCTGAAGAAGCTATGTGGGAATCTCTTCCTGCTATTCAGCAGCAATTTCCTGAATTTGAGAGTACTTTCCCTAATCATCCTTGAGGATAAGGATGTTGTTTGAGGGGGGGAATAATTGATACATGTGAATATTGTTTTAATACGCAAACACATAACACATGATAGGAAGTTTAATTGTTTCTGTTTAGTTGTTTCTGTTGGTGAGTTAGTTACTTACTGTTGAGAGGGCTGTTAGGTTAAGTAGCCTTTCATAGTCTCTCTCTTATGCTATCAATAAAAGAGTGCAAGGTTAGTTACATTTTGACGAATGAATTGAGTAGAATTTTCCAGTATTGAGTACCAGTCTCTGAACTACCGTATCAGAAACTCTCACATGCATATATGTTCAAAACCAAAGTTATATGCATTGGTAAACATACATATGCACATGTATATAGTCGTTTTCCAAACCTGCTTAGAAGTTAATATCCTAAAAGCTAGGTTAAACTGAAAAGTAAATCTGAAAGTTCATTCCTACTATGGACAGGAATACAAGGTGAACTTGACTCCAAGGATGATAGATGAAAGAATAAGTTATACAGGACATATAAAAGGCTACACACCTCCAGGTAGCACGCCTAGAGGGCAAACAACAGCGATACAGCTTGAAGTTCATCTGAATACTCCACAGATCTCTTTCTTCAACATTAGATCTATTATATTCACCACTAGCACAAAATAAACCTAAAGACAAAAAATAGAGAGATGTAAGGAACAGAGATGGAATAAGAGATGTTAGTTTTAAAACCCACAAGGCGCAAGTGATTAATGCCTTAATGCATATGAAGAAACTTTTCTACATATACATGATGAGATTTTAAAAGTAAATGCAACAAACTATGGACAACGAAGTATCCTTCCTTTAAGGATATGTAGAAAAGTGACAGACATGATACAAATACATAATTTCACTACAATTAAAAGAAACATCCTACCTGAACCAACAACAGGTGAAGATTGTCCAGCTTGTATAGCTGCACATGGTGCCTTTTCTGTATGCTTTTCCACCTGCCAATCTAAGGTTTCAACTACAGCTGGCATAAACTATCCATTAGTGCATATGAAGAAACTTTTCTACATATACATGACAAGACTCTAAATTATAAGTAAATGCAACTTACTATGGTTAAAAGCAACAGACAAGATACAAAGAAGTAATTTCATCACAAGTTGAGAAATATCCTACCTGAATCAACAACAGGTGAAGATTTTCCTGCTTGTAAAGCTGCACATGGTTCCTTTTTTGTATGCTTTTCCACCTGCTGATTTGGGGTTTCAACTGCAACTGGCGTACATTATCCATTAGTAACTGACTTTCCTAAACATGCTCCTTAGTGGGTGCTACAGGAGCCATAGTATCAGAAACAGGGATCACAAAAGCCTAATGGTTAATGGGAAAAAAAACTCAGCACTTAGTCATTTACATGCTAGAAGAGATTAATGAAACTGGTATCTGTTCAAATCACATTATGATTTTGCAATTAATTTCTTTTGGAATGTCTGCTTTCGTGGTCACAGGACACAATCATAGGCTACATTTCAAAGAAGTGCTACCTTTGCAATTAAACATTACAGAAGAATGTGCCCACATCCTTACCCTATCTGATTACATGTCTATATTATTTGACAACTGTAACTCTATTTATAGTGTAATATATTTGAAAAGGAAGCCACTTGGTTTATATCAAATAAAAGTTAGCTAATTAGCCCAATAGATATTTTGTTCCTTGTTTCTCTATAGTGGACACGTTCTGGTATTAATAATCTGCTATTTATCAAAATCAAAAAACTTGTTCGACACTTCCTAAGATCTAGCCCACCACCAAATTAGTTTCCCATAATTTACTTGACAATTTGACTATAAATAATTTGGGGTCTTCACATTACAATGTATCTCAGCATCAAAGGGCCAGAAAGAACAGAGAGTACAAATAACCAACCCCCGCCAACCCCTTGACTGACAATATATCTTTGAACAATTTTAGTCACCTAAGAAAAATAATTTGCTGGAAGAAATAAGCAAGCAAAACTTTTATGCATAAAAAGCCCAGAAATATATCAAATGGGAGAACTTCTTACCTGCAGTGCTAATTGTAAGAGAGCTTGCTCGTGTTGAAGAGGGTGCTTTATCATTAGCCTCGAGTGCATTTGCTCTAGAAGTTTCCTCTTTGTTGACTGGCCAAATGGAACTTGGGGAGCGCTCTCTCCAATCATGTTGCCTTGACCGGTCTACAGAGATTCCCATAAACTTCGACTTAATTTTTAACACAAAGCATAAAATTCTATTTCCATCTAATGCCTTGTGTGTGTGTGCACATGTTCGTGTCCAGGTTTTCTTTTTTTGAGGAGAGGGGTGGAAGGACTAAAGAGACAGCAACAATTAAGGTTGTCACCTTTTGACAATGAATGAGGAACCCTTTGATTAGTCATTGAATTCTTTTGTACTCCACTGTGTCTAGGAAGCTTCCCATGTCCCATGGGTAATAGGCTAGAATTAGGTTTCACTTTTGGAGAGGGAACCTCTGCAACAACTTTTTTGGATTGACCATAAGTCTTGCAGGTCTTGTGCATTGAAGAATTTGCCAGAGAAGTTTTTGAGGACAATTTACTGCAAGAAAGTCTAATGGCTTCTTCCTCAGGAATGAACTTCACTTTCCCAGTTCCAACAACTTTTTGGCTTTTAGAACAAGCTTGCCAGCCAGAATTATGCATTTTATAAGGACTGGTTGAATCTGTGTTCTCACGTTCAGTTCTATCAGAAGCATCTAATCCAAGGTCTCTTGAGAAGGTCTTGTTTCCAACATATTTTGGTGCAATTTTATCATTCCCAGAATGGCAAGATTCACAAACCCAATTATCAGGAACTATTTTGACAAAAATTTGCATACAATAACTGCAACCAGAGAGAAATAGCATTAGTGCAGACCAAGATCTAAGCAGCTCTAAAATTGTGAAAGCATTTAGCCGAACCACGGGTCAACCAATCATGTGATTAGCATCTAGAAATTTGATTAAATATGTCAAACATCCCAAATATGAGAGTTAGCCCTTCAACTCACCCTGTAAAAATAAGTGCACAAATAAAATGATGAAAAATGATTTTTTTTAAATAGTATTCAACAACAAAAATATCTAACCAGCTAAAATGCATATGATGGATGAACGCACAGATCAGGCTTCTAAAGGAAGTAGCAACCTCAATTATACTTCTCTTTCCCAACAAACAGAATATATACATTTAAAAAAGACAAGAGAGAAGAAGACAAAACATAAATCACTTATGTCAGCAGAACCAGTGGTACAAATAGAAGGGGAGCACGATGAGCAGGGGGGGAAGATGAGATATCATTACACATGTGCACGAGCTACTTTGCATTTGGAGCAAGCGGCAATTACTTCAGGGAAACCAACATCACCACATATATCACAAGGTTCAACCTGCAATGAAAATGAACACATAAATTTTAAAATATCAATTGTATATAAAAGCCAAATCTTCTTGATGAATTTTTCAATCTAAAGTATTTATTCCTCTGCCCCCCTCCTTTTGAATAAGTAAAGTCTCTACCGTACAAGTTAAAACTATCCACTTTACCATCATAGGTTAAAATTACAAACCAGTTAGGGTTAGATACATCAGCATTCTGAAGCAATTACATGATTTTAAATGAATAAGATGACATACAAAAGTGATATTGTTCATGTGAGTCATAAGCACACATGATACATGCTAGAAGAATTTGGGATGATATTATCTATTCTATTATTCTTCTATAAAGTCACAATGCTGATATAACATACTCATAAAAAGACCAGAAATTTGCTGCAAAGATTTGAAAAATATCCCAAGTCCTATCATAATTTTTCAGCAAAAAAACACTTTTAATCCGTTGATTTTATCTCAAGTTTTACTTTTGTCCTTTAATTTCATTTGGTTATAATCTGATCCCTTAAATTTACCTCAAGTTTACTTTTATCCCTTAATTTTATTTGGTTTCAATTTGGTCCCTTTACTTTACTTCATATTTAACTTTCACCCTTTAATTTTATTTTGTTCAATTTGGTCCCTTAACTTTTAAAAACTATTCAAATGTTTATTTCCCGCTAACACCATCAAATTAAAATGCTTAAGAAAAAAATCTTATGTGACTTCTTGGTAACTTAGCTCTAATAATCTTTCATCAACTACCAAGAAGCCGCATAAAACTTTTCTTTTAAACAACTTAGTTTTGTAAGAGAGAAAGAAACATTTGAGTGATTTTTATAAATTAAGGGATCAAATAAAGACAAAATAAATTTAAAGGATGAAAGTGAAACATAAAGTTAAATAAATAAATTAGAACCAAATGAAAAGAAGTTAAGGGACAAAAATATAGCCTAAGATAAATTTAAGTGATCAAATTAGAACAAAATGAAAGATAAATTTAAGGGACAAAATTAGAACAAAATACAGTTATGGAACGAATGTGAAACCTGAAGTAAAGTTAAGAGATCAAAAGTATATTTTACACTAACTTTTTTGTTAAGTTTCTGTTAGAAGAAGGAAGGGGTTGGAGCCACTGGAATAAGATTGTACAAATAAATAACAAAGTAAAAACTGATCGCAAAAGAATAATACTAACAAGGGACCTAAATGTCATGAATCATTTCCTTTGCAAGTTGTTTGCATTGTAACGCCTGGCAGATGCATTGGGCTTGTTAAGTTGTAAACCAAAGTTGCCTAAGAGCAACAAATATTTACAAGTGCGGCACTGAGGATGGACCAATAAGAGGTAGAGATGGTTGAATTATAAAAAAATAGTGGGGAAGACGTAGCAGTGCTTCGTAGCTGTATTGGTAAACAGAATATAGTAAACAATAGGAAGGCAGTGTCTCTATGTTAGTTTTCATAGCTCACAGCGACAACAAAGGTTATATAATACGTGCAATGTATAAGATGCAACCCTGTTTTGTTCGTGTGTGCCTACACACACACATATTAAGTCATAATGATATCATTAATCATTAATACATAGACATACTTTGTAGTGACATTTAAACCAACAATGAAACAATTTTTTATTTTTTTCCCCTATCGAGGTTGAGAATCCAAACACATCGAGGTTGATGCATTGTTTCTAACATTGACCCGGCCCAACCCACCTCAATTTCCAAATCCGTCCAAATTGGTGGGTTTAGGACGAGCCGAGTTCCTTCTAATTTTTTATTTACCCCTTTGCTCCTTTTATTTCAGAACTAGCAGCACATACATAATGCTAACATCGAAAATTCTACTTTTCAGACCCAACACACCCCATTAACGATATTGTAACTTCCAAACAAGGAAGTGAGGGTGACCTTTTTTTTTCCAATTAAACTTCCAAACAATCTAATGGTTGCCGCTCTCATCCCATTCTAATTCTTTCAAAACTCCCACTCAAGCCCAAAGGGAAAAAAATGCAAGGAGGGTGACATTTTAACAGCCACGCTATATATTAAAACAAACGATCAACCACAAGTATCCAAAGCAGTGCGCAATGCAATAGGCCAAGCAGTAATTGACAGTGGTGCATATTATAACAGAAACAACAAAAGAACCACGCCTAGAGTTAAAGAGGGGAAAATTCATACACGCATGTCTCCAAATGTACGACAAAAACAAACAAGCACGACGAAAAATGCAGTGGGATTAGGGTTTACTGGGTTCTCTTACGCTTTCGGCGTCGCCTAGTTGCTGCATTTTCATGATTCTTTATGGCTTGTTACTGTAACTTTTGAGCTCTACTTCTAAAAAGATGAGAAAGCGAAAGGTGGCGAGGAATGGAAATGGAAGAAGACGAGAAGAAGGAACTAGACCGTTCCCACATGGTCAGGCACGAGAAATATAAAAGCGACGCAGTAGAGTGGACCGCGTTGATAAGCTTGGATGGGGCCAAGAGAAGGAAGATGGACGGTGATGATTGAGTGCTTCGACATGCTTCAACGGTTGTGGGACAATATTGGCCACGACGCCGCAGTAATCTGAGAAATGATTGTTTAGTTAAGTATAAGGACTTTTTTTTTGTATATAAAAAGAAAGTATTAATTTTTTATTGTACTTTATTACTTTTCTGATAAAAAGTGTGATAAAATAATCATACCTTTTATTTATATGAGACGTTTTATTCTCTTTTTTTTTTTTTTATTTCTCTATTTTTAAGCATTTACAAAATTTTTTCTTCTAATAAAATCAACATGTGCACAAAAATTTGAACAATAAGATACTTTGATTTTTTAATTTTTTAAAATCACTAAATTTATTTTCCTATCTTAACCAATGTGAACAAATCAGATTTGAACAATAAAATAAAACATACTCTTAGTTGTCAATTTTTATTTTTTCTATTCTTTGAAATTTTAATATTTACTAAATTTCTTCTCCTAATGGAACCAATATGAAAACAAGAAATTTGACCATAGGTTGAAGCATATTATGACTATAACTGTCATTTTTTAATTTCCTATATCTTGAAAAATTATTATTAATTGTTAGGGATATAATCTCTAAATGATATATATATATATATTGAAAATTCAATTTTTTTAAGACTTGTTTAACATGTTATATAAAGATATAGTTAGATAGTATAATATTAGATAAAATAAAACCTAATTAGACTATTAAAAAAAATTTAAAAAGATTTCAAATTTTAAATCTCATTATTACAGAAATAGAATACGTTAACGCATATTTGTTGACGGTTTTTATAATAATTGCTAACAAATTTATTTCTTTTAGCCATTTTTTAAGAACTACGAACAAAATGAAAAAATATAATTGGCAATTCTTATACAATTGTCAACTTTATTATTATAGTTGGCAGTTTTATAAAAAACACTAGTTATAACATACTATATTTTTTGTTAATAAAATATTTAAAAATATAATTGAGTTTAGTTGGTAATTTTTAAAATAATTACTAACTAAAATTATATTAATATTGGCGGTTATTAAATAACTGTCAACTAAACTCAATTAAAGTTGACAGTTTTATATATAACTATCAATTAATATCTTTTTAAAACTCCTTATAGTTTGTAAGACTCTATTTCCATAATTGCAGAAATTCATGCTATGCACACGTAAACTCTCTGCTACCCTTACCCATTGTCTTTGTAGCATCTTTTGGTGGTTCTCTCCTCATTTTCGGTAGCTTCCTTCCTTTTCAGATGTCTTTCACACCAATGATATTAGTTTTGCGCTTCACCGATTGATTTTGCCTCATTCCTCTTCCTCTCTATAGCTTGTGTTTTTTAGCTCGTATTCTTTTACCTCGTTTGTATTTTTTTTTTTTTGTTCTTTAATTTCAAATGATTTATTAGTTGTTTTTTTATGCATTCACTCACATTCTAAATGATTAAATTTTGTGCGTTAAATATGGCAAGACCATCTGACTATTTAATCCCAATGCGTTATATTCTAATAAAAAAAATTTTTTTGACTTTTCTTAGCAATTATTCAACAAACGCTAACAAAATGGTTAATCTTTATGTTGATATTTACATTGTTTGCAGTTGAAAATTGCTAATAAAAAGAAAAATTAACCCCCAATCAAACCATTTACTAACGTTGTGTCTCATCATAAATCTTGTTAAAAGAGGACGATAAAATCTGAAAAAATTCGCCCATAAACGTTCCTAATTGACTTTCTAAGGATTTTCTTGTGCGCGAGATTCAGGGAGCTTTTGGAGTTCTTGAGTGCTTGCATTTTAATATATTGTAGTGTTTTGCGTATATGATTTGTTTCCCCCACAATCTCTCAGATTCATTTTAATATATACCACCCACTTTATGTCTCACCTCCATATTGTTATTATTGTTTTAATGATTATATTGTTAATCTTTTTAAACAATCATGCCATTACAAAATGTAGAAATTTAAAGAAGTGTTTATGCAAATTTCTTTATAAATGGTTTGGGAACCGTTTAAAATTCTGAATTTTACACAATTGGGATTGTCCAACAAAACAGAATATAGATATATATATATATATATATAATTTGTTATATCTTTGTTATTAGATATTTTAATTAAAATATAATAAGTATATAATTTTTTAATTAAAATATAAAAATACATATAGTTTAATTAGACAAACATATAATTATTTACAAAAATCATATATGCATTATATTATTATTAAAAAAATCACATATTTTATCATATTTTAATTAAAAAATAAAATAACAAAAATATATGAAATTACTTTTTTTTTTTCTTTCCAACAACAGAATATTTAACAAAGACGTGCAATATAACTAAATTAAAATTTATATGACAGTCTGCGACCGTATGTTACAATGACATCTTTCCTCTAGTAGGAGTTCGGGGGCTTGAACCTCCGCTTCCCCTCCACTTCAATCAAAACAATATATATATATATATATATATATATATATATATATATATATATATATATATATATATATATATATATATATGAATATGACATTTAGCCCCCTTTTGGTTTGATGCAGTTGTCCCAGCAGATACTGGAATGGAAATGAGTTTCTATTATTGGTTGGTTCTTTCTACTAATATTTCATTCCATCTGTAATCGTTATTCCTTGTTTTAGATGAATCACAATTCCATCCAAAAAAACAATAGAATCTACTGTACTCTAGGAGAGCCTGAAGTGAATGACAGAAATAACCTTGACATGTGCTTCTTCCTCCTGGTTGAATTAGAATTAAATAATGTCCCTTGCAACATACAAAAACCTACGGAATGTGAATTATTTTGCAATTATTATTTTGGTATTTTTATTTTTTTAGTAACTAAAAATGATTATTTTATTTTTATATTTTATTGAACAAAAGTATTACTTTATTAATGGTAATTTAAAAATTATTTTTATGAATTACAATCACGATGTCCTCTTCAGCAACATATTCCAAAAACCTACGGAATGTTGAATTATTTTGCAATTATTATTTTGGTATTTTTATTTTTTTAGTAACTAAAAATGATTATTTTATTTTTATATTTTATTGAACAAAAGTATTACTTTATTAATGGTAATTTAAAAATTATTTTTATGAATTATAAAAATTTAAAATAAATATTTTTATTTTTTTATTAAAGTTATGTAAAAGTTTTTTAAATTAAAAAAGTTAATAATAAATATTTTAATATATTTTTATATTAAGAGTATTATAATTATTTGATTAGCTTTTCTTTCTCTTATTATATTATTTTGATCTAATCAAATACAAAAAGGATTTAATAATGTCATTTCTTTTGATGATATATTAAATATAATTATTTTATTTTATTAAAATATATATTTTTGTTCTTATTCTTATTTCTATAAAAATTATTCCGTGTGAAGCGAAGTATACAAAACTGTGTCAACATCATCAATCATTTTAGGCATTTGAAGCTTCAGCATTGATGGTTTTGGAAGAACTGCATTTACCGCTTTTGGTGAGATGGTAAGAGGAAGATGAAGCAAGCTGGGATAGCGGGGAATGCTATTAGTATTCAGCATCAATAATAAATCTGAAATAAAAATAAAAAGGTTAAATCAAGACTTGCTGCAGCTATCATCAGTAGTTTCAGAAATATATATTCTTACTTAATGCTCTTTCATTCTACTATGCTTTTTTTTTTTTTCAATTAGCAAAAGTTAACTTTACTTTCTTAATTTTATTTAAAATTTTATTATTACCTATTAATTTTATTTTATTTTAATTTTTTTATTTTATCTTATATTTTATTTCTATTTTTTAACTTTATTTGATTTCAATTTGATTTTTTGACTGTGAATTTGAAATTGCATTTTCATCTTTTAATTTTATTTTGTTCTAATTTTATTTTTTAATTTTAAAAAGTTACTCAAATATCTTTTTCTTAAAATATCATCAAATTAAAATACTTAATAAAAAAGTCATTTGTAACTCTAAGAGACCAAATTTTTCTATATATATATATATAATCTTCTTTGAAAAAAAACACACATAAGGTTTCCTAAAAACATAAAATTTATATGTGTATAAAAAATATAATAATATAATTAATAGTTTATATATTGATATAATATTTGCCATATTTTAAATAAGAAAATATTATTGATTCTTATTTAACTTTTATTAACAATTAATAGGTTACTTTAGTAATTAAATAAGTCTTTTAGAATTATAAATTAGAAGCAACAAATTTTTAAAACAATATTTTATCAAATTTTAGAAAATTAAAAATAAAAAGACTTTTATTTACATTTTTATGTTAATATATTAAGATCTAACAGAGTTAAAATCACTATTTCCTCTTAATCCTTTTATTTATTTTATTTTTATTTTCTCATTCTTTCACTTTAATTGATATCCATTCTTTTTAATTTTTTTAAATATATATTTTCTTTTTAAAATTTTTTTTTTTCAACTTGTCCTTTGCATTTGCATCATCTCTAATTCTCTTGTCCTTTCTTATCTATAGATTTGATAAATTGTCTTATTTTGTATTATTATTATTATTTACACAAAATCTCTCTAAACTTTGGATCATGTACCAATATCATTTTTTACTTTTAAAACTTGATAATAAACTTTCTTAAAGCTTCAAATTTTTACAGATAGCCTCCTTTTCCATTATTTAATTTGTTATTTTATTAATAAGACATGATACATCAATGATAATAAATACCTTTAAACTTTTATTTTGAGTGCAGATAATTGCCTTAAAGTTGGACTTATATGCAAAATAACTTTATTAAATTTTAAGTTATGTACAAATAATCGTCTTGATATATTATGTTCCATTAGTAAAGTAATGAACTAATTAGCGACAAAAATGTTATATGTACAAATTTAAAAATCTAAGGATATCATTGTGAAGTTTTGAAGATCAAAAAGATTATTTGCATATAATCCAAAATTCATAAGAGTGATATGCAACTTAGTCTTATTATTATTAGTACTACTATTACTAAATTACTAAATTATCAATAGGTCTTTTTTTTTTCACTTGAAATCAATTTATAATTCACAAAATGTTAAGCAATGAGATAAATTATATAAGATAGGGCTTTTTTCTGAATTATGCCCCTTTTCGTACATGTTTTATAATATGGTGTTATATAAATAATTGAAGTGACATATGCCACGATGCGCTATCAAATTATTTAATTTTAATACAATATATTGTACTCCCATATAGCAAATATGTGTGTATATATGTATATTTCGTAGAATAATAATAAATTTTGATACAAAAAAATATTATGTATTATAACTTGGTCCTCTAAAAAAAATTCCCTCAACCCTTGCGTGGCTCCTTAGTGACTTAATACTAATAACTTTTCTATTAAACAACTTAATAATATTGAAAAAATTCAAATAGTTTTTGTAAATTAAAAGATCAAATTAGAACAAAATAGAATTAACAAATAAAAATTAAAATTAAAATAAAAGTAAGAAATTATATTAAAATAAAATAAAATCAAAGGACAAAAGTGAAACTAAAAATAAAGTTTAGAGACAAAATTAAAATAAAATGATATTAAGCAGCAAAAAATAAAACTTTAAATAAAATTAAATGATAAAAATATTATATTTAAACCTTCTTTATTTATGCAATCTAATATTGTCGACTAAATAATTTTTATAATTTTAAGTTGTAAAATATTGGTGTCGTTGATTCAATCCTAAATAGCTAAAATCATTTTTAAAATTCTCACTGAACCAATAATTAAATGATTTGATTTTCATGAGTTAATTCAATTGTATCGAGAATAATCATGTTGTAATCATCTAAAAAATTAAACTTAAAATTAAGTTTATGACTATGCATCACTTTGATCAGATAATTTAATAAACAAGTAGTATGCATCATGCAAGTATAAACCCAATAAATAATAAGAGTAAAAAATAGCAACACTTTTGGAAAATAGTGCTTTTATGCTCTAAAAGAAACTTATTTTTATATATTCAAAAGTAAAGGAAGTTAATACTATTCATTAGTTTTGGAACAATATCCACTCTTTTCTATTTTAAGTTTCGCGCCACATATTTTTTTTATAATTTTTGTGTAATGTTTTTTTAAAAACCTGTTTTTTCAAATTAAATTGAGGCATGGGTTCTCGTACAATTACACAGGATTCGATATTAGTTTTTATATAAAATGTTAATTTTATTAATAAAAAGTAAATAATAAAAAACCTTTTTGGTATATATAAAAATCTAAGGAAGAATCAAATTTTTATAAAATAAAAATTTTAAATATAACTTAGCCAAACCCTAAAAGATAATTTAACATAATTTACTCTATGTTATATTATTAACCATACTTTTTGTTAAAAAAATTATTAATGGTATTACAATTTTTATGTGAACAGTACTATAAATCTTAATTAAAAAAACATAACAGTCAAATTCTTTTTTTTTTTTTTAAATTCTTCACACATGTATCAAATTAAATCCTTTACATTTATATATTCATATATTCCAAGAGAGAATGACACAAAAAGATAAGAATATAGGATTCACTTCTTTGTTTTTTTAATCTTTCTCTAAATATACTATATATATTCAATTTGTAAATATAAAAAGATCTAGATTATTCATGAATGTGATTTCTAATAATCATATTCCTATTAATATGACATTGCCACGTTGGATTCATTATTGGTATTTTTAAGAATATTTGATTACATTTTAAGAAATTTAATATTTTTATGTTTGCCTTGTATTATTTTTTGAAATTATATATTTTAATTTTATTATTACTTTACAAGTTATTTACTATTTTATTTAGTTTTGTATATTAAATAATATATATTTATTTTTATTCATTATTTTTATATTTGTCATAACATCATTTAATTTGCATATATTCCATATTATATTTATCTTTTGATAGCAAATTATCATATTTACACCTTTACCAGCAAAATTTCTTATTACTAAAAACCTTAAATAGCACATATATGTACAAAGGAGGATTTTGTTCATTTTAATTCTCAAATTTATTCTAAACCAATTTTGTTGCAGTCTATGTAACACATAAACAAGAACCAAATCTATAAAATAGGCTAAATATGCATTTTAAATGTCCAATAACTCTAGGTACCAAATTGCAATATATTACATGTTACAATTCATAGATAATCTCTATATCATAATTTAGCACTTTTAAATGTGTTGCCATGTCCATATATCAATATATATATATATATATATACATGTTCATATATTCAAGAACATGCCTTAAAATAAATTCCATAGTTAAAGTAACTTTTCTTAGACTTTTTGTTCATCATTCTTACTTCATTGAGAGCTATTTAGCCGTGGTTAGGAAAAAGTAAGATTCAAAGAACCCTAATAGTTAATCCAATGTTCAAGCATACATATATGGCTTACTTAAGATCCAAGATGCAAGTATACATGTCATACAACCATTATAAACCATATTCATGCTTTAGGGATCCTACAGCTTTATCAAGAATACTTTCATACTCTAAATACTTTTATTCTAACTTTACCCCATAATTAGGGGCTTTTGATTTAATTTCACCTTCTTTTAATGACTTTTGACTCAACTTCACCCACAATTGGAAACTTTTGACATAGTGTCATCCATTTTTAAAGGACTTTTGGCTTTACTTCACCATTATTAAGGGGTCTTTTGGCACAACCTTACCCATCCAAAGCCAATTTAATTTTAAAGGTAATAAATTCCATGCAATTATATATAATCATCAAGCAATCAATAATACACACAATTAGCAAGCAATACATACAAGCAATCCAAGACACTCAAACAAACCAAGCATACATATATAAGAATGGAGGAAAAACTACCTTCTGTTCCAATAATTCCAACTAGTTCTCTTTGCTTTCTTTTTCCTCTTACACAAATCTACAACCATACTTGAATGAAATTTCACTTATTTCGCCTAAACACATAAAATAAAATACAAAATTAACAATAAAACTATACTTACATTTACATTAGCCTTATACATATTGTAACGACCCTAACTTCTAATAATCATAATTAAGGTTAAGTACGTGATTACTAACTATAAAATTTTAGTTAGGGTTAAAAGTCATTACAACTAATTATATTCGAAAAATGTTAGAAAATTTGAACCTTAATGTTATTAGAGTCATTAATTAGGCAACCACAATTATTCAAAAGTGCCAGTGAATTTAATCATTAATAAAGAGCCTTTGATTCTCCCATCCATTAATTCCAACTCATAAAAACCTCTTACAAGTGTTTCTAAATCATTCCCTAGTATTACCATAAAAGAAATTAAAGTTTCTAGGTGAATATGAGAAATTGAGCACCTTCGCCACGGCTAAATCCCCTTCCGCCGCGCCCAATTACTCTCGGATTCAAGTCCTTACACCTCTATAAATTTCACACATTTTGCTGTGGCCAAATACCCCTTTCGCCGCTGCCAAATACCCTCTGGAACACTCCCAAACTTGCTTCCCAGACTTAGCCATGGCTAACATCACTATTCGCCACGGCCAATTCTTCTCTGTTACCATTTGGCCAAAGCCAATTAAATCTTGGCCGCGGCCAATTCCCTTCTGTTCTTACAACTCTCCAAATTTCATCTCATGCTCTCCAATTCCCCTTCTAGCAATACTATAGGCCACTTTAACTTTGTTTGTGAAAATTCAATGTCTTTTTTTTACCTAATCTACCTAACATATCTATCATTACCCATTCAAAATTCAAATGTGGATCCTTAACCCTCTAGCTACCATAAACTAGTGAATTCATAAATTAATGATAGCAAATGTATTATGGTCACAAGGTGCATGGAGTCAATGCTTAATGTTCATATAAAATCAAATCACTTATCCATTATTAGCCAATTACAATCATAATGTTCAATTCCATGATAATCAAATTACATATACAATCCCTATACTTGGCAACTCATGATGCAATGCAGCAATGATACAAAACTAGCAATTTAGTTACAATACATTTTGTCAAAACTCCCAAACCTATGTGCTACCAAACCATTTAATGATCTTTCATTAATTTTCTCCTTGCTACTAAGAGGTCCAGTCCCTGAAAATATTAGCCCATAAAGGGGTGAAATATATAATCTCAGTAACAAAAGAGAAATTTCCATATATATGTACAAGTCAATCAATCCAATGCAATTTCATGTCATCAATACCAAAATCATAAATTCAATTCGCAAATGAACTAGTTGAACTACCAATTACTACTGTCCCATACCAGCAATTATACACAACATGTTAATGGCCAATAATACTGGGAGAGGTCGGTCCATTGCACCTACTCCATAATGAGCACAACTAGGGTTCGGTGCATCGGGGTCTGATCACAACCCAGTGCTCTGTCGAAGCACATGCACGGGTGGCAGCCACACCACAGCTCCACCATGGACTCACAAGGTCCAATTACAATAACAATCAAGTAGTTAACTAGACATTTAGCATTTCAAAATCAAGCATGTATAACAAATAACAGATTAACATGAGCATATACATAGAATTAGAAAAATAACCCCAGTTACCGCAATGAAGCTAATTACTCTTCCCCTAGCTACCATAATAATCCAAATGCACACCAAACCTATAACAAGCATAATTATCATCATTTCTAATCATAATGAAATATTCAAAGAGTTGAACTACTAATGACAGACTAGAGGTTACTCACCTAATTACCAAGGGATTTAATTTCGGATTCCAACTTTCCCACACCAGAAATTGCCATAGTTCACTCCAATTTCTAGGTAATTTCACATGAAACCAAAGCCCATATCATAGGTCAACTATAAGGGTCTCAAACTAACAGAAAGTGCATCAAAATGGGAAGGAAATACTCACTTAACAACACCCATAGCCTCACCTCCGAAAATCCACCATGGAAGCACCAAAATTCGCATTTCAATCATCAAGCCCAGAAAATTTAATTTTTCACCATTATCTCCTTGTAATCTCACACAATAACAGAACCCATTATGATAGTCCATCCTTAGGGGCATTTTCTAGCAAAATAATACACAAAATGGAATGGAAATGCTTACCTAATCATCCCTCTAACCTCCAACTCCGAAAATCTTGCAAGGAATCACCCAACACCAAGTTTCAGATTTAAGAAGAAGATGAAAATGCTCAAAACCAGAAATTAATCAAACCAAAATGAAGAGGAGGATGAGAGGGTCAAGTTATATATAACTTACCTTGGCTAAATCATCCTCTAGGAGTAAAAAATGGAGCTTCCATGTTAGTAGAACCTTAGCCTCCCTTAAACCTCCGAATTTTCTCTCTTGCCTCTTGTGTTTTCTACTAAATGGGGAGGGAGGTTGCTGACCCTTTAGGGTTTTTAATGAGAAATGGGCTAACCCATCAGCCCAAGGTCCAATTGGGCTCATCTCTAGTGATTGGGCCATGGTTTAATGAATGGGCTGCAGAAAATTTAGAACTAAAAGTGGAATGTGCTGACCCAATGGCCCAATTCCTTGTGGGTTCAGATTTTTATACTTGTTGGGCTTTGTTTGGTGAGGTGAGCTGCAGAACACTTTGAGTTTAAGTGAAGTATGCTAACCTTAAGGCCCAAATTCTAGTGGGTTTAAAGGTTGGTGTTAGTTGGGCTGAATCTCATGAGTTGAGATTCAAAGTTGTAGTTGGGTCAAGCCAAATTTCAAGAGCCAATCTTAATTTGGGCCTGCATAATGTGCGTTGGGCCAACTCACATAAATTTGGTCTTAAGCCCCTATTCTACTAAATTAGATTGGGCCATGCTAGGCAATCTCTCTTGGCCCAAGTCTTATGATAAGGAGTTGGGCTTACACCCAAAATTATTGGGCCTCTATAAATCCTTATCTATGGCTTATTCAAATTAAATTTTAGGCCCCAATTTAGGCTTTAACCCAAATGAAATCTTAAACCTATATTACAAACTTATTTCTCTATAAATTTTCATTCATAAATCTTGCTTAATTATTTCATAATAATTATTCTTAATTAGTTTAAATACATTATTAACACCTTAATTAATTTCGGGGTGTTACACATATCAACTAAGATTTTAGGTGCACATATGGCCTATTTAAATCCCTTATAAAGAAACCTTCATAATTCAACTTCTTGGCTCCAAATCTTACTAGATATGAGTTATATGATTCTAGTACAACTCATTAGAGCTATCGAATGCTTGCTTTAGGAAATTTAATATTAAGTTGTTTCTTTAGACCTAATTAAACCCTAAAATTTCACTTTTCAAAATAAAATTTTTAAATTTATTTCAATGGTTCCATTAGAATTTATAATTCATATCTAGACTACTCATAACCTTAAAATCATTGAAAACTCTTCCTAGATACTAAAACTTAGCCTTGGCCGAACCTACACCATATGGAGGGGCTAAGGGAGTTTTTCCATGGATAATTTATACATATAGATTATCTTAGGCTCTTTTTTAGTTTAGATATGATCTTACATGGCTTGAATCATCTTCCTAGGGTTATAAAATTTTCAAAATGGGACAAATAGAAACTAAGACAGATTTCCTATCATGTGTCTAGAGCAACCACTATCTAGGAACTACTGTTGTTTCAAGATTCTTTCTTTTAAGTATACCTACAAATTATTCAACTTTTTTTAGGTACCCAAATCTTTTTGCATCCTTTCAAATTAGTACCAGGGACAATGATTCTTTTTGAAACCCACTTGAATTTTCTATTATCATTTTTTCATTTATAATATACATGTTTTAATTTGCTACATTGAAAGCATGTAGTGAGAGAAAAAGCTTTAACAAAGAAATTCTTGTATAATTTTATATTTGAACTTTTATTGTAACCAATTTCAATTTTATTAAACATGTAATTTTGTTTTCCAAGTAATATATTTAGATTTTCTTCTCCTTTCACAAAATTAGCTAAATCTTTAGTAACTTCAACAACTTTCTGTTTCAGATATTCATTTTTTAGATAAATAGATTTTAAATTGGATTTTAATTTTTGAGTATTTTCCTCTAAGATGGAATTTGTTTTTAACAACTCCTTATATTCAGCAAACAAACTTTTAAAGTCAACTAAAAGTTCATTAAATATTTCATTTAGTTCAGTATATGACAAAGAGTTTTTAAAGGTTACCTCATTATCTTCTCGAGTCATGAAACACATATTTGTCATTTCTTGCTTAAGCTCTTCTTCTTCTTCTTCCTCATCATCATCACTCTAAGCTGCCATTGCTTTCTTCTTACTAAATGCTTTTATTGTTCTTCATTTGAGATATAGGCAATTAGATCTCATGTGTTTGTTCTTCCAACATTCATAGCAAGCGATGATAATTTTTTAAGGTTCCTCCTTCTTTGAGTTTGTTTTCAGCGGATTTCCTTTGAATTTCCAAATTTCTTTCTTCTTTTTTGGTGTACTTGTCTATCCTCTTGGAGAAAAAGGCTATGTCTTGTTCATTCAGCTTCTCTTCTTCTTCTTCAACTACCTTTTCTAGTGCTACTAGTTGTACTGCTAGCATTTTACTTTTATGCTCCAATTTGTGTCTTTTTAAGTGATTCTTCTCGTAAGCTATAAGAATTCCTTGTAGCTTATCACATGAAAGAGTTTGAAAATTATTGCTTTCAACTGAATCTACCTTAGACTACCATTTCTGAGGCAAGCTTCTAAGGATCTTCCAGTTGAACTCATAATCTGTATATTTTTTATCTAGTGCTTTTAGATCACTAACTAATTTAGCAAATTAATTATACATTTCTTTAATGCTTTTACCTTCTTTCATGTGAAATAGTTCGAACTTATAAACAAGCACATTCAGATTGCTTTCTTTGACCTTGGAAGTTCATTCATATGTCATGATGAGTTTCTCTCACATTTCTTTAGCTATTTCGTAGCTTGATATTTTATCATATTCGAGTCTACTAATAGAGCACACAATGATATTCTTAGCACAATGGTTGCATTAAACTATTTTGATGTCATCCTCAGTCTATTCAACTTTGGGTTTGTCTAGATAGCGTCATTTGTTAAGCCCACCTTTTATGGTTTCCCACACTAGGTAACTAGTTGAATATATGAATATCTTTATTCTTTCCGTCCAATGTGAGAAGTGTTTTCTAGTGAAGTAAGGAGGTCTGAAGGTTGAGAATCCTTCGCCAAAGTAAGCTCCTTCAAGTAGATTGTTAGCGGCCATTTTCTGCACACAAAAGAAAAACTGAACCTTTTCTCAAGACTGTTAGGCACATAATATAAAAGACTAGCTCTAATACCAATTGATGATCACATCTAGAGGAGGTAAATAGGTGCGATGTGTAGAATATGCAATTTTAAACCTTTTTGAAAGTGGAGGACCAATGGTCCTCTATCTTAGCTTATGAAAGAATGGAAGCCCTCTATACAAACAAAATTGTAATAAGCAAAAAATAGTTATGCCAATATTGAAATGTTGTAGAAAACTTATGAAATGCAGCTAAAAGTGGAGGACCAATGATCAGCATAGATGAAAGATGTACATAGAGATTTATTTTAGTTTGATTTATCTTAACCTACATCAAGTTCCCTTATATACTTAAGGGATTTTTTATTAATCAACAAGAACTTACAAAATTACAAAGACGTGGATAACACCACTTATAATCCTTACCACTTGGTGATTACACAAAAAGGTTTTCATTAGTTTACTAACAATTATTTTTCAACTTTCGATCAACACTCTTTTTATTTTACAATGAATATCGAACTCTTACAAGAATGCTTCTAATAAACAATTAATCACGTTTCAAACTATCTAACTCTTTTCTCTTGATTTTTCTATATGTATTTTCTTACTTATGCATTCACAGTTTCGAACATTTATTAACTTTTGTATTGACTAGCTGTTAAAGACAACCCAGGTTTCCATCGTTTAACTTTACTGATACAAGCTTAAATTTTCTCCAACGTTTGCCTTCGTAGGTTTTGTTAGTCTATGTAACTTGTTCGGTCAACTAGAATTAAATGCTAATCATAGAGCTCAAAATAAGATTAAAAGCAGAACATGTTTTTGAGTAAGAGGTTTACAACAGACATTGTTAACACTTTTTTGCCAATTCTTAATTTACGTAAAGAGCCATAACTTGTCTATCTTTTTCACATAATTCATTTTGTCTTTAGTCCATAGCGTCTTAAAGAAAAGTAAGACTACACATTAGTTCAGAAATATTTTAGTATGCTTATTGGGCTGAGATAAAACATGGGCTTTTACATAAGTATGATAAATGTTTTGTTATCATCAAAGTCTTTGGGCCAATCAACCTTAGGCCAACTATGATCAACTGGAGTTTATGATCAACTGGAGTTTCAACTCCTATAAACTTCTTTTACTTTTATCATCCTACATAAATGGTGTCTTTTTCTTAGTCTTATCAGTGGTAAGGCTATTTAAGAAAAGTTTTGTATGAACCTCCTATAATATCCTACCAAACCTAAAAAAATTTTAATCTCAAGCCTATTTCATTGTAATATAGCTTCATTTTTGTGGGGATCAACTGTAACCCCCGCCTATGATATAACATGACCTAAGAACCTCACTTTAGTTAGCTAAAACTTATATTTATTAAGTTTGGCATACAATCTCTTACTTCTCAAGGTCTCAATGACTACTCTCAAATGCCTTTCATGCATTTTAAATGACCTAAAGTATACAAGAATATTATTAATAAAGATTATAATAAATTTATCTAGATATGGTTTGAATACTTTATTCATGTAGTCCATAAAAATAGCTGGCACATTAATCAAATTGAATAACATCACCAAGAACTCATAATGCCTATATCTAGTTCTAAAAGCCATATTTGGGACATTTTCAACTTTAACCCTTAATTGATGATACCCATATTTAAGATTTATCTTAGAGAACACTGATGCCTTTGCTAATTGATCTAAAAAATCATCAATTTTAGGAGAAAGATATTTATTCTTAATAGTAACCTTATTAAGGTTGTTATAACCTATACATAATTTTAGGCTACCATTTTTCTTTTTCACAAACAACACAGGAGCTCTCCAAGGTAACACACTAAGGTGTATAAACCATTTCTTTAATAGTTCCTCAATTTGCTTTTTAATTTTGCTAGTTTGATGGGAGCCATCTTATAAGAAACTTTAGACACCGATCCAGTCCCAGGCACAATATCAATAGGGAACTCTATCTCTTTCTTAGGAAATAAGCCATTAAAATCAAAACCCTTAAGAAAAACCTCTAGGAATTCCTTAAGTATAGGGATTTCCTCTATCCTTTCCTCTACCTCTGCCTATGTAGAGAAAAGACTAGAAACCTTTTGCATCCATATTCTAATTATCTTTAAGCCTAAGCGATGAACAAGAAAGATATTCAGTCTCAATACTAGGTATGGCCCCACATGTAGGTAAGGTAATAGTTTTATGTTCACAATCTAGTACAGCATTATTAGTAGACATCTAATTTATGCCAATAATCAAATCAATGTGATGGAAGTACATGGAAATCAAATTAATAGTAGTGAAATAATGGTTAAACTATACAGTGACATTCAAACAAATGTAGGAAGTAATCATATGGCCTCTAATAGGGGTGGATACAAATAAATCATATGGTAAAGTGTCAACAACTAGACCTAATTTTCTTACACAATTGTAGGATATTAACTATGATCATACCTTTAATCAAATTGGGAGATGCACTAACCTTCTGCTAAGTGAGTGCAAATACTCTACCCTGGGTTTATGGTCTGGGTAAAGGCACCATCTCTATCTAAGAACAACTCCTAACTTAGTGCCTAGGCTTCCCACATTTGAAACAAGTCACCTGAGATGATTGTCTTCTAGTGGGTTGGATTCTCTTCCTTTTTGTTCGTTTGGGTAGAGGTAAGTCAGTTCTAAGATGGTCGGGGTTGGTATGACTCATATATAAAGGAAAACATATGTTTTAAAACAATTCTAAAAATTCCTATTATATCTTGCAATTTTAATATCTCTATTTGAACTCATTTTAAATCTTTTTTTAGAATTATATTTTCCATCATAAAATTGAGCCTTGCTAGTTTATTAAAAATATTTACTTTAAAATTTTTTGGATTTAAAACAATTCAGAATGACATAGTTAAAATTTTGGTCAATTGATATCCTAATTTCTACACCAAAAAAGTTTTATCCATTCTAACTGTTTTTATGATTTTCATGACCTTTGGAAACCTTAATAAGTTTAATTTTATCATTTAAAACTCTTTTATTTAAGTTTCTAAAATTTTACCAAAAATTATGATTTTGTCACTGTGATCTCGGTTCTTTTTGTTTAGCTATTTTGGTTTCAATTTTGAGTCATTCCTGGTTTCTTACCCTCATTTATAGATGCTCTAATTAATTTTTTATACTTAATTTGCCTCAATTCATTTTGTTTTAGTGTCTTTTTTTTATTGAGCAAGTAGTTCTGATTTAGTTCTTTTTTAGTTCTAACTGCCTCTCTTGCATTGAGACCTTATTTTAAATAGTTTATTTCACTTTTTAGAAACTATTTTAGTTACTAAAATTAAGATACTATATTATTTATATTTATCTTATATTATTCATTATTTATTATATTAAAATTTTCTTTTATAACATAAATTTATTTTAAATAATTTTATTTTTGTATTTATTTAATTACTTTATAATTTAATATGATTATGTTATATTTCATATTAATTTTATTTATAATTTTTGCAGGTATTTTAAAATTAAAAGGGACAAAATAATTTTTTTTAAAAAAAAACCAATTTTCAAACATTCCGTTCTTAAAGAAATTCAACATTCCTACCTTTCCCATGAGAATAAAAATAAGTGATTTTATTTCAAAAAAGTGTGACATTCTCAAGAATATTTTTCTTATTTTATTTTTGGAAGTACATCGTGGCCAAATGCCTTTGCACCAATAGTACAAGGGAAAGAGACCTAATTACATAATCAACTAAAATGTGATTGAATAATTTACAGTAATTATTCTCATCGCGACAAAACTAAGTCTTAACAACAATCATAATAACTACAGTTAGAATTAAAGTCTTCATTATGGTTTTGTCAAAAATCATAATTAAGATTAATTTTTAATTGTGGTTTTTAAAAATCACAATTAGGAACAAATCTTAGGACAAGAAATTTAAAGTCATGAATTCCCCTTCTTCCTCCCCCATCATGATAAAATCTCCCCACCCCTCAATTGCTTCACATTCTCAAAACCTCTATAGCCTCATCTATTATGATGTCGCCATCCACCAAGGGTAAAGAAAATGCTAATCGATCCCTAACCCACAACCCCTATTTGTAACACCACTGTTTGTACTCTCCATCTAGTCTTTTTTTTTTTTAGTTCACCCACCTGTAAGTTTTACTACTTTTCTTTTTCATAATTTTTCATATTCCCTTTATTGTCTTCTTTATTCTCCTTGCATTGAAGCAAAGATGAAATAAATGCTTTTTTGCATGGATAAAGCATATGATTGGTTGAATTGAAATATTTTTGCAATGAATTTGGAAAACATATTAAATGGAAAATTCATGTTATTTTTTAAGAAGCAAAAGAAGTCAATATTTGTTATTTTTTTATTTTCTATCTACATTTTTAAGGTAATTAAATTTTTGCTTTGGTAAGTAATAGAGTACAAATTAATGTAACCACTCAACCCTTTAATCAAGTAGTATCTCTTTTCCATATAAAAGAGGTAGATGTACAATAGTAAAAGAAAAAGAATTATCAAACACCCATACTTCAAAAAAGGTTAATTAGGTAATAGTGGCCGACACTTACAAGAAGTTTAGATGCTAGTAGCTTCCAATTAATTGGCAACACATTGAGATTCAATTTCTCATTTAAATATTATAAAAAGCTATAAATAGTGGACTTTATTACAATGATTTTAGGCTATGTTTATGGGTAAATATTCTAAATTTTTAAATATTTAAAAGTATATTTATGCAACATTGAGGTGCTACTTCTTCGTTTAAATTGCTTAAGCTTTCAACCATCTCCTTATTTAGTAGGGCTATATATAAGGAATCATGCTCTCTTAGATTAATCATGCCTTTTATACCTTTGCCTTATTAATTCCCTCATATTTACCTAACCATGTGACTATTTTGATAGAGCCTTTTATTTTTGGGATACTTGTATTTGATTTGAGAAGTGTGATCTTTATTTATGTTTTTGCTCCTTAATTTCAACAATAATTTGTTTTAAAAGCAATATAGTTTTAAACTTTATCTCTTTTTAGTTTATTAGCTTTAAAAAATGGATAAGCTTTAGATAGCTAAACCTCAAAATGCTCAAAAATATTTATAGGGACTTATGGATTTTTGGATTTTGCATTTGCCAACAGAAGTGTGGAAAGTAAAATAATATACCCATGTCCTAAGTGTGGCTTTAAGAAACAAGTGACTAGAGAAGATATGCATGATCCCTTAATTGTTAAACCATTCCTATAAAAGGTACACTTTTTGGGTCGTGCATGGGGAGAGATGTAATAGAGAAGAGCCTCCTACAAGATCTTCAGTAAGGCCATAAGTAAAAGAATAGTGGATTTATAGGGATAACTCTATGATTGACATGGTCCATGATGCATTGGGGGTTTACCATAAAACTGAAAGTATTGGTGAAGTGAAGTCCAACTCCACCCTCTTACCGGGAGATGATTGAAGATGTTAAAGAGTTTTTTAAATTAATTAGGGATTGACAATAGAGTCAATATGAAGGGTGTAAGAAATGCTCAAAATTATCTTTTTTGGTAAGATTGGATCATGTTAAGTTTATGTATGGAATAAGTAACAAGGCTATATTCATGATATTGGAATTATTGGGAAATGCTTTTGGACATGCAAAGATTCTACCTTCTTTTTTACAAAGTGAAGAAAACCATTAGCAAATTATGGCTTAACTACACAAAAATTCATGTATGTCTAAATAAGTGTATGCTATATTGGGGCAAGAATGAAAATAGAGATGTGTGTAAAAGTGCAACACATCTAGATGAAAACCAAAGAGCAAAAATCCTCAAATACGTTTTAGTGAAACCATAATTGCAAATGTTATTTATGTCATTCAAGGTGGGTGAACACATGAGATGGCATGCTAAGTATAGGAATAGAGATGGTATGATGAGGGATCTTAGAGATTTGGATGCATGGAGGACATTTAACATGATGAATATTCAATTCACTTTAGATCCTTAAAATGTACACCTAAGGTTAGTTACCAATGATTTCAATTCATTTGCCATTTTGAGTATGAGTTATAACATCAGCTTAATGATTCTTATGCCTTACAAGCTTTTTCCCTAGATGTATATAAAGTAGAGTTCATTCCTTTTTCAATAATAATTCCTAAAATGTGAGCACCTGGAAGTGATATAGATGTCTATCTTCAATTGCTAATGGTAGAGTTGATAGACTTATGGAATGTGGGAATTGAAACATGTTTTTTATAGCAATGAAGTCTTCAATATGCATGCAATTGTGATGTAGACTGTTAGTGATTTTCCATCTCTCAAAACATTATCAAGGTAGAAAATATATACCAGGTTAACCTATCTATCTTGTCTCCTCTCTCATAGTTGGAAGTAGTGTTTTATGGGACATCATGACTTTTTGAACCCAAGACATAAATTTAGATTGGCCCGAAGTCAATTTGATAGAAGGGAAGAAAAGGGAAATCTATTTGTAGCAATAATAGGTCATAAATTTTAAAACAACTTGTGAATATTAATGTTATATATGGAAAAAAAGGTTGAAGTTAAAGGCCAAAGAAGAAGACCATGATGAACTAATGGTGTTGATAGTGAGACTTAACAATGGTGTAAGAATAGTATTCTTTCCAAACTTCCCTGTTAGGCAAATAATTTGCTATGCCACAATCTTAACATGATGCATATTAAGAAGAATGTCTCTAACAATGTGATATTCACTTTGCTCAATGAATTTAAAAGATTGAAAGACCATTTACAAGCATTGATGGACTTACAAGAAATGAGTATTCGATCTAAGCTTTAGTCCAATGACAATGGTAGATATTCACCAATTTTTTTTACATTAATAGAATCAAATAAGGATATCTTTCTTAAGACTTTAAAGAAGATCAAGATACTTGACAAAAGTGAATAAATATGTTTTTGTATCAGTAATTCCCAATCACTCTTTTTATTAGGTATTAATGAAATTAAAGCCCTGTATATAAAACAAGGCTTGGCTAGAGGGCTCAATAACTGAAGATTACTTGGTTAAAGAGATTCTGACTTTTTACTCAAGATATATGGATGAAGTAAAGACAATATTCAATCAACCTAGATGAGTAGATGACCAACCTAATATTGATTAATTTATTGGATGCAAGATGTTTCCTAAAGTTAAAAAATTGGTGGATGGTTTTAAATACTTTAGTTTTTCCCTCACTAAAAAGCTACAAGCACATCAGCATGTACTAAGTGAGTATACTAAAGTTATTAAGCTAAAACTCCTATAATTGTTGGACTTGATGTATTTTGTATAGGGAATTCATGAATGTGGTGAAGTGATAATATAGGATTAGCTTTAGAGGTAAACAAAGGGATTCATAAAAAGCTTGTTAAATGGTTTCGGTATCACATAAGTGCTTGTACACCTTATTTAATGATCAATAGCTTATCTATTGCTAAAGCATTTACATAACAAGAATATCACTTTTTATTAAGATGATATAACGTTATTGGCCTTGGGTCCAATTAGTGAAGCAAAAAGATATACTACATACAATGTTAATAGTTTCAAAGTTCGTACTATGGAATAAGACCTAAGGTTGAAAACCTAAAATTGTGGAGTCTTTGGGACTTTCAAGACAACTAGTAATGCAGGAATAGTGATAGCCATATACGCTTTAAAGGCGTGCCATATTATGCAAAATTGATTGACATAATTGAACTAAACTATTATAGTTAGTTTATGATAACATTGTTTAAATGTATGTGGGACAATGCAATCAATCTTAGAGGAATCATAACTAATAACTTGTGATTCTTGTTTACCAAATTTTCACTATTGATACATACTAGTAATAATGAAGATGATGAGTCATACACCCAAGCTTCAAAAGTGTAGTAAGTATATTATGTGAAGGATGTGTTAAAAAAAAATTGGAGTATGGTTGTACATCTAAAGCCATGAGACTTATATGACATAGGGGAAGAAAATGAGAATACTATCTACAAAAACTAAGCCATTCTAATTTCAGCACTTAGAAATGCAATTTCTAAATAAAAGAAGGAAATTTAAACTTTTCTAAGTTCAAGGTATTGTATCTTTTTTATATGCTTATATTTGGAGAACTATATCCTTTTTATATTTGATGGCTTGTGTTCATGTCTATCAAATATCTTAAACTTGTTTATGTTTTCTTCTTTGTGTAGGAATCTTAACGATAAGGAAGTTCTTCAAGAAGAATAGTTAAGGTCCATTTCACATTGGCACTACAAGTATTTCAAGCCCTATTAGAAATCCTTTGTTGAATTTAGCTGCTAGTGATTATGGCCTGCAGAGGTATATAGGTTCTAACGTCGAGGTTCCACCCACTAAACACTTTCTTAAGGATATTCATGACTTCCTTGCCGATGAAGAGGCTAGGGTAGAACGAGCCAGCTAACCTACACTAAAAATTAATATTGTAGATAAGTAAAACAAGATCTTATAATTTAGTTTGAATTTAGTTAATCTAGGTTTGACTCCATTAATTTACTTCTATGGATGAGGAAGGAGATGTTAGACACACAAGCTTGACTTCCCAGGGGCTTTAGACACTACCTAAAGGCCACAAAGTCCTCATAGACTGGAACGAGCTTGTCTAGCCAATTAGAAAGAGAGGTGGCTTGTTAGGTGTGATCTTAGGGATATTTTAAATTTTCTCATTAGCTATTTAGCTTAGACGAAGATTCAAAAAAGTTTGAAGGAGGACTATTACAGGACTCAGATACAGGTAGCACTTTGATTATCTTCATTTTATGGCTCGTTCATGTCCATATATATTAATAAACAATTGTATTTTATGCTATAGACACACTTTGTAGTTGATGATAGACATAAGAAGCACTGTATTCATATCATAGGTAAGAGGTGGAGGCAAAAAAGAAATGATTTGCTTGATAGCAGAAGCAATGGAACAAGAACAAAGAAGAGCTACTGTGGTTAGTCCCCTATGGGATGCCAAAAAAGGAATATGCGACATTCATTAACTATCGACTCGACTCTAGGATTTTGGTAATAACAATTTTTATGTATACCAATTGTGTTTATGTTAATCACCAGGCAATGATAGAAAGAAATAAAGCAAATAGAAGAAAATAGACGATTCATCATACTAGTGAATCAAATAGCTTTGCCCTAAAAAAAAAAAAGTTGAGGTGGTAAGCAACATTTGGTAAATAGTATAACTAAAATTTTTTATCCAGTATATGTTACAATATTCATCTTATACTTTGTAGAAAGTTGAGTGCGGCAACCCAATCTCACAAGAAGATGTGTAAACTACCACCATAAGTATAAGGAGGGAAATCCCTTGAATGCCAAAGTTAGAGTAATCATTGTAAGTATATGAGTAATGTATGAATAAAGTGTTCACTTGTGGTTTTGTCAAATTAATGAATTATTGAGATATTAGAATGCTTTTTATTTTGCTTAAACTTATAGGATAAGATAGTAGAGATTCAGATGTAGGGATTTTGTTTTTTGTGGATATTGAGTAAGAATTCGTTGGCAATTGCTCTAGGAAGTCAATATCACTTTATTTGAGTCCGAGGCTTGGGATTAGGTACTTGTATTTCCCAAGTATTCAGCTAGTCTACTCACCTCCATGGAAGGGTGGGTTGACTTATCAAGAGCTACAACAAGAGGTACAAGAATTAAGAAGACAATGGTAATGAATTGATTCAGCTTTGGCCTTTATCCATTAGAGTTTTTAATGTTAGATGCCCTTTAAGCTAACTAGTCTTGGTGCTCTTAGTGTAATATTATAACTTTTTCATTTTACTTGAATTATATTATTAAATATTTATTTTATGTAATTTTTAGTTTGTTACTTATTAATTTCACTTTTGTATTCAAGCATCAAGTAATCAAGAGATTGGATACTCAGGAACAGCTGCTCAATCTCCAAGCCTAGCTAATAGTGATGATTAGTTTAGTATTTTCATCTGCATGTGAACTTTAATTTTATTATATTTGAATTTCGAAGCTAATTAAATCTATTTGAATTTCATTTGCAAATTGTGACTAAATATGTATAAATGATAATTTGTGATTAGGTTGTTGTGTTGGTTGTAAAAGTTTGATAGATTGATGTAAGAATTAAAAAAAAAAATCTTCTAATAAGCTATAAAATAGGTAGAATATTAAAAAAAATTCAATTTAGCAACCATTCAAATCGCTTTTAAAACAAATAATCTAGCTACAATCTCCCAAATTGTCATTAAACCCTATGGTTTAACTACGTTTATAGTAAGGGTTTAACTGCAATTAAACAATTATGATTAAATCCTTTGGCTTAACTGCGATGTACTAACCACAATTAAACCAATTTTTTTTTAACCATGGTTTTACAATCAGAGTTAAACCAAATGGTCTTACTGTGTCTAAACCAAAGGGTAATAGTGATGTCTAAAAACAATGGTTAAAGTAGTCATAATAGCTAGCTTTAACATGGTTTTGTAAAACGTAGCTAAAACTTTTTTTTTTTGTAATGCTCGAATAACTAATAACCACTTGCTTTATTGGCTAACCAATAAGCTAATCTATTACCTTCACAATGAGTATGGCTAACTTTAACTTGCCAATCTCTTCCAAATATCCTCCTAATGTGATCCACCAAAGCTCTTATAGGATGAGAGGAAGCATAGCCTAGTTGTCATAGAGTCCACCTTAATCCAAAGTTTTCTATAGTCGAGATCCTAAGCCAACTCAATTCCTGAGGGCATGCCTCAAAGCTCCACACAAAGGACACCTCTGAAACAAATATTACAAATGAAACCATGAAACTAGCTTCCAATAGAGTACTTAAGCACACCCTTACAACCACCATTAAGACATCTATTCTTAACTAAGCCATTAGTGTTGTACTTCAACCATTTTCCTTCAGGACAAATCCATCCAAATTAAATTTCCCTCCTCCAAGGATTTAACGATGGGTAACGTGAAATCATGAAATATTCTTGGAAATCCTAAAATGATTTTGCAAACCAAATGCTTTTAAAAGTTTTAGTTGAAGTGGCACCTTTTTAATGACATAAAAAAAAAAAGTCACACCTTTCTTCACCTTACGAGCTAGAGGGGCTTAATGTATTTGAAATCAATCCTTACCCCATCTTTTTTCTTAACTCTCAAAGTCTTGTGTCTTCTTTGTAAATTAAATATTGATAAAACTAAAATTAATTTTTAAAATAAGAAAATAAAAAATAAATAGATATGAAAATATGTGAATATTAGAGATTTTTGTATAAACAAAGTGTATAAAATTTAGATAAATTACAAAAATTATAAACATAAATTTATTAAAACACACGTTTAGAGAGGCCACCTTTTATATATTGATCTGTCTAATTAGCTTTTTATGTTTTATGTTTTGCTATCACAGGTCTAATTAGTTTTGTCTACTAATATTTTGTATATTAAATTTACTTAAGGAAGTTTTGTATCAATGCATTTTTCAAAATAAAATTCAGCTTGAACGTAATCAAAACTTATTGTGCATAAGATCAAATGTACCGGAATTTTTGTTCTCAATGTGCGATATTCCATTTTCTTTTTTGGGTCAATAGAAGCCTGGCACGGATCATTGGTCATTTGTGTGGCGTGAATGAAAGAAAACAGGACGACAAATTTGTCCTATATATGTCCGGACACTCAAGAGTGCCTGCGCTTGTCTGGTGGGGAGATAGAGTCTCTGGTGAGTGTGTATTGTCGTGCGAGAAGAAAATGGTAAAAAGCATGGAACAAGAATTCCAAGTGAAATTCATGTCTGAAAAATCCAAATTCAACTTCCAGGTTATCCTTCCTGCCTTGATCAGTGGATAAGTAATAACTTAAGTAGGGACCTAAATTTAGGAATAGTTTTTTAAATTTTTATTATTAATTTTTTCAATCAAAATATTATAAATATATAATTATTCCATAAAAATATGAGAAGTATATAATTTAATCAGATAATTATCTATAAAAATTATATACTCATCATATCTTAATTAGAAAATTATATGTTTTTGATATTTTTATTAGAGAATTTGACAATAAAGATATAAATAATTATATATAAGTTTTTTTTCTAACTTAAAATCTTTGAATTTTGAGATTTCTTGAATGGAGGAAAAAAATGGTGTAAGGTAGGGATAATAGAGAGAGGTAACAAAATGTTAGAGGGGCCTGTTTTGATTAGTAAGTTATGTTTTGAGATAAAAGGCGGTGTAGAGAAAGAAAGACACTTTAGACTTTTTAGAAATATACACTATGCTAGAGTTGGAACATCTCAAATAAAAACTAATGTGAGAGACCTCCCTCTTTGCGTGAATAACTCTCACACCCCTTTTTCAAGTAAGATGGTGGAAAGATCAGGATCAAAGAGAGTGAAAGTAGTTTCATTTCACTGGGTGTTATACATGTGGGAGTGAAATGTGATATAAAGTTAGTCATAGTTGATAATATTACGTGCATGTGACTGACTCTTCGTCTATTTTTCATGCAGATGGTGGAAAGATTAAGATTGATACATGAAAAGATTAAGATTGAAGAGCTTGAGAGTAAGTTTCTTTAGTCTTGTGCTAATGGTGACTTGTGAGAGTGAGAGTGATGTAAAGTGTGTAGCTTTATATCACACTTTCTTTTATTTTAAAAAGGCTAAAAAATATGGTGAAGGCAAATTGATATTTTTTTCTCCGCATGAACTGTATAGCCTTTTAAGAAAGATATGCAAAACTTGTTAAGCAACGCTCGACTTATCAATATCGATTTCTTTTATTTTAAAAAAGCTAAACAATATAGTGAAAGTGGTTGGCTATTCTACTTGAGAGAAATCCACGATAATATTAATGGGTACTTTGTCTATCGCAGTAAAAGCACGCTCTGCAATAATACAATTTTTAAACTCTAAATTGCTAAGGTATTAGAATTATTTAGAACACCTTCTATTAGAGCTTTGTGGTAGCCAACGTACAATAAGCAAAGAGTTGCCTCTTATTTTTCACCAAGAAGCCACTCCAAAATAGAAGCATTTTTCAGCAGCTTTGAACTACAGATCAAATTGTGTTTGTGCTCTGATTTTTATGAATTTTTAGCATGCTGTGTTGAATTAAATGTTTTGAGTCTTTTGGTTTTGAATTATGTCAAACATATTTAAGTATGTGGTATTGAAAAATGGGTTAATTTGGGCCAAGAATATATTTCTTGAAATTACTTGTCTGGACCGAACATAGATTTTTGGTGTTATGTATATTAAATGTGTTTAGAAGTTAATATTGATTTAATTTAGAATATCCATGATAGGTGACTTTTGGAAAGTTTTCAAAAGAAGTTTTATTGAGTCAAATTATCATTAAACGAAGTCTTTGAATCGAATGTGATATAATTTGGGATATTATTACTTTGAATTAAAAGGAAACTATCTGAATTGAAAATGCTTAAGGAATTTTTTTTGTTGGATTCTTATATATCGGAAGCTTTTGAATTAATCATAACTTCAATATTGCAAGATCAAATTCTGTTAAGAAATATTTTCAAAATAATTTGGCCAAGTTATTTACATGGAAAGAACTTCATTTGACCCTATATCTATTTGATTAAATCAAATATTATGTGTTGCTTAATGCTTCAATTCTACTAAGGTATGAAAATGGAATTCTAATAAATCAAGAAAAAACAGGGAAAGTTTACATTTGAAGAAAGCAAAGATGGAAATGTTAAATAATCTACATTGGACAATGATAATGAGGTCACTTATATTAATGATAGATTTTATGTACTGGACACTTTTATTAATTGATATAATTATAAGATGATATAGTTAGGTCTCTACTCTTCTGGATCTATGATAAGTGGACCTTTAGAATTATAATAATAAAATGGTTAAATCCTCCCTCTACTTCCTAAAAAATAAAAATAACATAACTTTTTGTTTGCCTAATTGAATAATTGCCTTTTGTGAGGAAGTTAAAGGTAAAAAATTAGTTCAAGGTATTAACATGAGCATTCACAATATCTATTTTATTATAACAAATATATGCATGTTTTTGCATGATAAATAATTTTTTAAAATTTATATGATCAATGAATTTATTTTACATACAAAGCAGCAGACAAGCAACATGCAGCAGAAAAAAGCACCAACGATATGATACCATATCATATTGGCCAGAAAAAAAAAGAAAAAGAAAAGCCACAGCATGAAATGGAGTAAAAAAGAATTGCATGAATGCAGAAATAAACATAAAATAAAAAATATGCAGAGTCAGCAGATGTCAATTCAGAGGAATCAGAGGGTTAAAAAAACTAGATAGCATGTGATGTCCATAGATGCTCTGTAAGTTACAATGGTGATGAAATGACGCCATGCCCTTTCAATGGCCATAACTACATATGACAGCAACACAGTCACTAGAATAGTGGCCTCTCTCCTGCGACCATGTGACCCCCAGTAGAGACTTGTTTTGTCAAGCCGTTTATGACCTTTTCAGTTCCCTACAAAAAGCTCGGTGGCATCACCACGATTGAATTTGATTTCAGAAACAAACACTTTAAGGAAGTTGAGCATTAAAAGCCAAGTTGAACGATGTTCGAGCTTTATCTTGGTATGTTAGGTAGAACAATCTCAGGACATGTGGTCCAGTAATCCTTTTTCACAATGTTTATTTTTTTTAAGTTGGTTTCCTCTTATTAAAAATACCAATTCTTACTAAGGGGATGTTTTTGTCTAAAAAATTAATTTGCTAAAGAAAAAGAGTCTCAACACTTAAGTATCATCTTAAATCTTGAAATATGAATTCCCTATAATTGTCCGGACGAATGTAAAAGATGGGCTCAATGATTTTAATACTTTACACAGTTAAAAATTTTAAAATATAATTTTTTTTATAATTATAATTTTTAATCTTATAATTTTTATTTTCAATTTTACAATTTAAAACCCAAAATTGGAAAAAAAAAAATAAGAATGGCATCATCTCCTATAATCATCCGTGTGTGGGAGTGCAAGGGATCCATATTCTAAATCTTCTTAGCTGTCCAACATAAAACATGATAGTCTCTATATTTGATATTTTGGTATAAAAATATACAATTGACATTATTCTATATTCTAAGTATTTTTCATTATTATTTTCTAATAAAATTTAATAAATCAAAAGTTGTTAGTCTATATCATTCAAATTATTCATGTACAACAAATAAAAAAAAAGTAAGAAATAACTTTAATCATCCTGTGAATATGGATTCTCTAATATTTCCATTATACTTTTATTTCGGTCTTTTCTTCTATTTTGGGATCCCATATTTGAGCCATATTCAACGATGTCCAAGTCGCATCCGTGTGTTCGAGCCATCTTTTGAACTTTATCCATATGTGTACTAGATGTGTATTCACAGTGTGTACCAACAGTATTAGTGTCAAACTCGCGACCCATCTGAAAATACATGTGACTGTACTCTAAAAAAAACATTGATTGCACTGGTAAAACCAGCAAGATTATTGCAACAGAACCCCATCCATAAGAATTTTAAAATATGTTTGGATCGATGTAATATTATTATATCTCTAAAAATAACAATAAAAAGATAAATATTATTAAATAATAATTAAAAAAATATAATAAATATTAAAAAAAATCACAATATCTTTTAGTGAATAATACCAAACAAGCCTTTAGTGTCCCTGAAACCTACTTATTAAAACATATTTAAGGGTAACAGCTTGTTAAAGTGGTATCCACATTCACACTCACTGGACATTGATAATAATAACTTACTGTGTAGTTATATGCACTTGAGAGAAACCCTGAGAAATCTATGGAAGAGTTCCATTCAGCCATTCAAAATGTTGATGGTGGAGGTCTAGAGAATTTAATGGAAAGTATGGGACTTGGAATGATTGCTAATCAGGGGGTATCTACTTTTAGTTATGAGTATTCTTTCATTCTCAAATTATTCAAGGTCTATGACAGTTGTTCCTGAGCCCTGCTTTAAACCTGATCTCTTGCTACTGCATTTGTGCTTTAACTGCTGAAACTGGAAACTTATAATATTTAGTTATAAACTTGGGGCTTATAGCTCGCTATATTTACGTAATTAAATAAGAAAATAACAATAATCAAGTAACTTGCTGTGTAGTTCTCATTTAAAACAAGGACGAGGGGCAACGTAACTTTTATAGAATTAATATATATATACTACTAACCTCTTCAAGCCAGATGTACAGATAGAGAATGGAAAAACAGAGAAAGGGAAGGGGGAGAAAGTCTCATAATAGCAACAGCAACACCATAGCAATACTAGTAAAGAATTAAAAGCCCATCATACTACTCGAGTCGGTTGGAGATCTAGAAAATTAGTAAAGAAAAAAGAAACTAAGAAACAGATGATGCCTCTAGTTCAACAGCTAGAAAATAACAGACTCTCATGAATACACATTCTGCACAGAGAGATACAGCATCACGTACCATCATCCCCCACCATTGTTTTCAACTTTCAACCCCACCAAAGCTGAATCATCAAGCCTGAAAAGACGAGGATTAAGAAGGAAGAGAACAAACTAGTGTCCACGAGTCTAAGCCCACCATGACTATCGTCTGAGTTCATGCCTGCTCCCGAAGGGCCTATGCCATTGCCGATGCCTCCTAATACTCCCGGCGTCGCACTGTACGGCGTCGCAGTCGGGGTGGATGAGGACGAGGACGAGGAAGAGGATGAGGATGAGGGGGTGGTAGTGCCAGTGGTGCTTGTCACAGGGGAAGTACTGCCTGCATTGCTGATTAGCAAAAAGAACCACCAGTCAACAAATTCGGATCCATTCAATTTATTCCTTAAATTGAAGCTCTCAATTGTAAGAAAGAGGAGATAGAAAAGAAGATGTGGGTTTCATATTTTTGTGAGCCTCATTCATTTTCTCTCTTTCCCTTAGAGAGGATTCAGGTTCGAATAAATATATCATCCTCAGCCTTAATCCAAAACCAGAACTCAAATCTAAAGAAATATCACTAGGGCAAGTTGATAACAAAGCAGCATTAAAATGCCAGCACCATATATGCAAATGGAATTGCTGACAATACAAATTCACATAAGTGAATTTGTTATGGCAAAAAAAGGGTGCTATATGCAACGAATTTAGAAACCAGCAATTTATATCATGTTGGGAGGTGAAATGATACGCCATATGGTACATGAATATGTAAATTGCTTAGTCAATCGAGAGTTGAGGCATATTCGAGCCACGTACAGATGTCTTGAAGTGGAAGTGAAAATGAGCGGAAACTGCAAATTTATATATGCAGCACAAGCAGGCTTGATAATCATTTAAAACAAGCTTTTCACATGCCATGAACTCATTGACACTTAACAAAACTAGTTGAAAGCCTAAACGTTTTGGACTTCTAATTTGATGAACTTTCCAGCACAGTATTTTGTTCTTTAGAAGTCACTTGCTAGGGGTAAAAAAGGGGAAAAAACCTAATCGTTATCGTTTATCTTTCTGAATCAACTTGGCCCTGAGGGCAGTGGCATGTTCGTCCTCACAAGAAAGCAAATTGCCTATCGATAATTAAGTCATAATTCAGATTATCACTGACACAAGAAATTAGGGGACCAGGGATTGTCCTTCTAATTGTCTTACTTTCAAAACAGAAAACCTCGGGGTAAGGGAAATAATTTTATGATTAAAATGCATGCAATAACACTAAAGCTAGTGTTTCATATTCATTGGATGGGTTCAAGTTCTCTGCAAATCTCAAGGATGTGTACAGTGTGCACATCCTTGAGATGCAATTTGGATCGTCCAAAATTTTTATGAATGGTTCAGATTTTATATTTTATATTTTTAATTAAAATAATTAACTTTTTAAAAATTTATAATTAAAGGATTATTTTTATTTTTTATATTTTATATTTTAAAATAAAAAATATTTAAAAATCTGAAAAGAAAAGAAATCAAATTTGGACCGTCCAAATTTAATCTGGACGGTTCAGATCAGATGTGTATAAAGAAGTGCAGGGAGGAGAAATGCAGAGAATTTGTTTCCTTCATTGGATCATCCTTTTTCACGGCGAAGAGTGAAGAGGTATTGACAACTTTTAGAAAAGCTGATAATGACAATGACAACTACATGAAAAGTTGGCATGGATGAGTCGGCACGCAGAGATGTCCTAAACCAAAACCAAACAAAAATGTTTTGGGTCCAGACCGGAGTCCTCAGGAGGGTTTTAAATCAGTTTGGCATTATTACACTCGTTTATTTAAAATATAACAAATTTAAACTATAAATATACAAAAAGATTATGATCAAATTTGACACGTTTTTAACAAAATAATATTTTATTATTAATCTAACTACTCGTGAATTTAACAAATAAACCATCAAAATTTTATAATCCAATCATTTAACTAAACAAATTTGATATATTGATCAAGTTCCTTCATTTAATAAATAAATTGCATTCACTTCAAATTCTTGACGAACCGAAGTTAAGCAGTTCACAAAAAACTGATTTCGTTTGCACTCTTAAATTCCTCAACCCCAAACCAAAAACAGATTTAATTATCTTTTTTAGCAGACTTGGAAGACATCACTAGCCCCTAAAAAAAAAAAATCATCTAAATGAATAGGGAGCCATGTTAAGGGTACTTGAGATAAGACAAGAGTGAGAGAGTCTTAATTTATGAAAGAAAAATAAATTATTTTAAATATTTTTTAAATAATTTAAAAACCAAAATTTGTTTAAAATAATTCACTTTTCTTTCACAACTTCAAGCAATTCCAATTGGATGGGTAGGGTAGATAAGGAGGGCAACACTGGTGGTACACACAAAGATAAAGAAAATCTCCACTTTTCTAAAGATGGCTCATTCCTCGTAGTAAATTTCATCTAGTGTTATTACACCTCATCGTCATCCACATTCAAAATCAGGGACATTCATGGAGTCCAACGCCCACACCTTTTGACTAAAGCATCTGCTAGGTGGGGTTGTTTCTTCCCAAAAGCCGAAAGCAAAAGCATGATATACCGAGAGATCAATAGTAACAAAAATGTCCTTCTGTAATAGTTGCTTTCTAATATATAATTTCCATAAAATTCATGCTTTACTAAAGGGCATTATTGCAGTATCTTCTTATCAAGTTTACCGGTGCAATTAATAGCTAATGACTGACAAATGGACATCATAATATAATTACAGCATTGGCCAAATTAGAAAAGGAGTTCAAGTGCGTTGGACCAGGACCACAAACAATAGCAAAATAAATAAAGGTACAAAAGAAAAGGAACAATGGAAAAAAGAAAAAGTAGTGTTAGATTTTGCCCCCTATCTAATTAGTACAAAACTAAGGACAACCAAATAATGCAGTTTTTTTTTTCTTTTTGATTTTCTAAATGGTAAAAGTGAATATATTTAGCTTCAAAAAATGTTTGATGTTCACAAAAGAGGCCTTCGAACTAGGGAATCAATTTAAATAAGAGTATAACAAAACAGAATTATGTTGACTTTATTTTTTCCAAAGTTGTTTCATTTTTTTTTCTCAAGTCAAACCAGATATTAAGTTAGATGGAAACTAAATGAGGTCATTTTCATTGCTTTTCCCTATCATTTTCAGATTCGCCAAACAAAGATGTCGCAGGTGAAATTACAGTCATTACTAAACTTGCCTTTCTACTAAATTTTGCTTGCGGGAACAGCTCCTTTTTTTTTTGGTATGCATAAATCCCGTTATGTTCACTTTAAGAATTCAAAATCAAGCACATATAATTCTTCTATGCGAATATGAAATCCCACTGCTTTTCTCCCTTACTGTGCGCCAAGAGGAATTTCAAATTATTAGTGTGTAAAAAAAATTACGTCTTTACCTAGAACTTTCAAATATTTTGTTTTAGTACTAGAAAAATATTGATTTGCCACCCTTTATTTAGACTTTTCTGAGTCAGCAGCTTCAAGTGGCACTTCTAAAGGATCTCCATTTGAGGAAAACTAGTCTATGTGGTAGCCCCCCTTATCAGAAAAGTAAAGTCGCTACTTATATTCGTTGTGGGGAGTTTAACTATTTCTCTAGGGGATTAAAGACACTACCATAATCAAAACATTTCAAACAGTAAATAAAACGAGAGAAACTGAAGTGAAAGGATAAAAGAATCAGTGAATCAAATTAAACGCAAGCTATAGAGAGAGAGAGAGAGAGAAGAATCCGAAGCACGAGAGGTTCAAATGCTTACCTGGGACTTGAAGGGTAGACGCAACCGGAAGAGCCTGTTCATCATCAAAAAGAAGAAAAATTCAGTGTCAGGTTTTTTTTTTCTCCAATAAACTTTTGATCATTTAATTGTTTAAAAAGTTAATTTAATTCATATTTTAAAAGTAATAACGTCATTTTCCTTTTTTCAAACAAGAGAAAAAGAAATCAATAATTTAAGGCCAAATTTGTAAATCTGTTGATTTAGATGTGTGTGAATTAAAGTGTCTCATCATATAAATAACCCGTGGCTAAGCAAACCAGCGGATAAGTTTGTGAAGAAAGTTTGAATGGAAACAAAAATGAATTATTTTTAAAAAGAAAATTAACTTTACATATTTTATAGATATCAATTTTTTCCGATAAAAAATGAGGATAATAAGATTTTAACATTTAAATGTATGGATTTTTATTACTAAATATTACAAAATTTGATCTTTTAAAATTTTTTACACATATCATATATTTATAAAAAACTTAATAATAAAAATATAAAAATTATTCATGAGTCCAATCTTTTAAAATATGGACAATAAATTAAAATTTTTATATAGTAAAGGGATCCAAGGTGAATTTACACTTTTTTAAAAATCAATTTTTGCAAATGGTTGTTTATGTGGCCATTTTTGTGAAAGTAGCAAGGGGAAGAGAGAAGTGGAGAACTTACTGGGGTCAGAGGAAGAACTGGTGGCAGTTCCAGCAAACTCACAGGAGCCTTGGGTTTGACCCTTCCTTTGGAAATAGCTGTTAACGGCGTAGTTGCAGTGAGCCCTAACGGTGTTAGGTTGGAAACAAGGCCCGTTCGGACGGATGGGGTTACAGTCTGCTCCTGCTCCACACGCATAGTCCAACGTCTTCTGCAGCACTGCGTCGCTTCCATCCTTGCACACGCACCAATTCCCACCTTCCCAAAATTCACACATTCAAAACAAAATAATAAGAATCTTGAGAGAAATGAAATGAGATCACGTCAAAGAAGGAACCCTGTTTAAAAAAGATAATAATACACATAAAATAGTCGAGAAACTTGACAGCTTCAGTGAGGAGAAGGAAGAAGAGATGAAGAGAGAAACAACATATATAGGAGTTGAAATACGTACTGGAATAGCGAGTGAAGGCCAAAAGAGTGAGTGCAAGAAGTAAAGCAGCCATGTTAGAGGAATAGAAGAGGTAGGATTGGTGAGAGAGGGAGAATGGTAAGTGGGTGACAGAGTGAGATGAGATGAGAGAGTGGAGAAGGATACGGAAGACAAATTAAATATGACAAATGGGAGATGGATGGATGTAATTGGAGAAAATTACCTTTACTTTCAAGAAATTTTTTTTTAAAGATTTATTATCATTAAATTTAATTATTTATTATTAATTTAACAATAATTTTTTTAAAATAAATAATAATATATTCTTAAAAATAAATTATTTTATTTATTGATTTTTTATTATAATTCTTCCATGTTATTGTAAAATAGTATGATAGTGGTCCCTCCTTTTGGTGTTGGTTTGTGAGTGCTTTTTGGTATTACTTACTAGCTCGAGTACGGAGGTTTTTAGGCTCTTCTTCTTTACCCTATATCAAGGAAAGAAAGTCTCATGGGGACTCGCGAAAGCTTATCAGATTGAGACCATGAGCAGGGAAAGGGAAAATAAAAGTAGATGATCGACTTTTCTGGCATCCTCTTGAGCATTAATTGCAGCGGTCTAAGATTTGAAAGAATTTGAGTCGTTGATGAGCGACATTTTGGACCCGGTCCAGTTCTGCCGTTATTGTTGATCAAATTCTTCAACCAAGCAGTATATTAAGATATTGTTGCATCAAGTAACAAAATATTAACCCTTCAAAAATTTCATAATTTATCATGTTTAAGTTATGCACGTAGCTAGGCCTGCGATTCTCTTGAGTGAGCTTTCTTCATATTCTGTTGGATCGATAAATGAGCCGTGTGTATCTCGTTAGTCCTTTGCGTTGAAACTTCCTACTTTCCCAATTACATATGGCCTGGCCGTGTAATTTTGCACAGTGGCCATATAATTTTTTGGATTAATTCCTCCTTTCTTACATAGTTTTCTTTCAGCCCTTCTTACTGAAGCTTGATCAAAACATACCAAATGGATTAGAAATAACAATATTTAAACCCAAAGACTCTAAGGAGTTAGAAAAACATGTAACAATTGCATACTTCAGTTATCAATAGGTTAATCTTAACTTCTAATAGGCCTTATATAAGATTGAGACTATCGATGACGGAGAGTTTGAGTGTAAGACTTAATACATTGCTAACATGCTTAAGCATATGGATCTTTTGTAATACCATATAAGATGTAACTGGGGAAAGAAAGACTGAAAAGGTTCTAACATTATAAGCTCTTTTTTCTAACTTCCAATGTTAGAAGCTAATTGATCCCATATTTCTCAATTTATCTTCTTTCAACTAAATTTATCCATGTTCCGCTGAAGTTATAATTTGCATACCTAGACCCTAAACTTTGTCTTTAATTATCTCCTATAGAGGCCTTAAGTTATATATATATATAAATATATATCTGCTCCACTTCTTTATTATTAATTTACAATTTTCATTAGCTATGTTTAGATTACATTATGAGTTTCGAAATTTATTTTTCGTAGAAAATTATCAATTTTAAATGACCTTTTTTTTTCAACAAAATTTACAAAAGTTAAATGTGTGCCTCACAATCAACTCCATTAAAACTGAGACTGTCCAATTATACCCAACCATATGCCCCAATCTTTTTTATTCGGCTCTGTGCACCTTAGATTAGTCAGAAACAAGGTTGATTGGATATAAATCACCACCATTTGTGGCTGTTTTCTCTGGGAAAATTTTGTGGCTATTTTTTATTTCCTTTTAATATGTTTTAATTTGCATATAATTTATTTTAATCATTTGTAGCTTTTGTTTTGAATGAATCATTTGTATCTTTTAGACAATAAACCAATATAATAATGTAATGATGCAAAGAAATCGTATGTTCTTATACTGAGTAAAAGTTTTAACAAAACCATGCATTTTTTTTATAATAATAATAATAATAATAAACCATGTAGTTGTTATAGTGGATACATATAAATCATACACATGCACACCAATATTTATATTATTTTAAAAAATGTTTAAGTGCACTTTAAAAAAAAATGTAATTCAATTCCCTTATTTCCCCTTTCAGTTTCCTGTTCAATGTTTGATTACTTGTTGAATGAACACAATGTAGAGGGCCAAAAATCAACTTGGGCTATGGGTTATGGTGTTGCGGAATGCGTTGGGTTAAAATGAAGAAGTCTGTGGGCTCTTGGAAAGTATTGGAAATAAGGTCTTCACAGATTGTAAGTGCATTTTCGACTTGCCTTTTTTTTTTTTTTTTGGCTGACACCAGAAAGCATTTCCCATATACATACACAAAATGTATTCCTGGGGTGAAATTTTGAGAATATAAAGGGTTTTTTTATGAATGAATTTAGAAGACGGCAGATTGAGTTACCTCCAACCGTCTCAGATTCTTCAATTTTGGGGAATATGAGGGTGGGTGTATCACGTGCATCCTGGGCTTTTATCTTATGCTAGATATCACTCCAAACCCTGATCGCTTATTTAGTTGGCTATATTTCACGATGTAATTCTTTTTAATATTTATTGTATTTTTGTAATTATTATTGAATAACATTTACCTGTTATTATTATTTTTTTAAAAAAAGGTACGAGTATTATTTTTTATCTCATTTTTTTTTTCTGTATATACTTAACATTTTGTCAAATAACGAGTGTGTTATTAACTTCTAACATCGACATATTTATTTAAGTCACTACTAATAGAATAAGTGGAGGATAAACTTGAAACTTTGTTAAAAAGCATATTTTTGGGAGAGCTCTTTTTCTTTAGAGATTAAGTTATTCATTGATTGATTGTTTTGAAATCTGTGATAGATCAAACAATTGGGATCCAGAACTCCATATTCTTTTCTTTATTGAAAATAAAATTAAGGGCAACATTGTTTAATTTTAAAATAGAGAGATCAATGAAATTTGTTTGAAATTAAGCCCTTTTGGCAATAAGAATTAAGAAGGAAAGGAAAAAAATGGTAAATAAATGTAGTCTTTCCTTTGATTAGTGTGTATAAAAAGGAAGGGAAATAAATAATTTGAAGGGATTAGAAATCATACCACCCATCTTTTAGATCTTTCTATTGTTGGATAGAAAAAAAAAAGGTAAAAACTTCTTTTTCACTTCTCTAACTCTTCTTTTATGATAAATATATTCAATTAAATAAAAGATAAGAAGGTGATTTAACATTTTGATTACGATACTACAGCAATGTTAGCTAAAATCAACTAAAGTTTTGCAACTGATTCCACGTGCTTTTTTTTTTTTTTTAAATAATCAATTTCTAATTGAATTTTCATATGAAAATATAAAACTTTGATTTTTTAAATATAATTTGATGTTAAGAGACTGCAACTTACAGTTTTTGTAGGAATTAGTAGCTTTTACAAAAATAAAGTACAAACAAAACACTCAAAAATAATTATAAATAAATATATAAATATATTGACTTAAATTATTTAAATATACTTTAAAATATAATAATTTAAGTATACTTTAAAATATAATAAATACTACATATATAATGTATTATTTTATTTTATTATATAAATATTAAAATATATGAAAGCGGAAACTTTTCTTATTAGAATTATATTAATATGTTAATAAATTTTAATGCACTAATATAAGATATATTCATATATTAAAATTATAATATTAAAAAATATTAGAGAAATATATAAATTTTTGGTTGATATATTTGTTTGCTATCTCCTTTTTTGCTCGCTTTTATTTCTTTTCTTATACTCTTCATTTGCTCTCTCCACTCCAATTTTTCTTGTTCTTTATGTTCTTATTTTTCTCTTCTTTCTTTTTTAATCTCTCATTTCCTATTTTCTTTCCCTCTGATTTGTCTCTTCTTTCTCATTTTTCTCTTCTTTTTCTCTGTGATTTCTTGTGATTTGTCCAGTTCACTCTTCTTCATTCTCTCTTCTATTATTAATTTGTGTAAGATTAATATATTTTACATGTTTGTTATTTATTAATTTTAATTTTTCTAAAATTGATAAATATTCTAATATTTGTTGTTCAGGTGGAAGCAATTTTTTTTAAAAAAATGGAAAATCTGAAAAAGAGAAAGAGGAGAAGAAGCAAAATAAAGACAACCACAAAACCAAAAAAAAAAAAATAGAAGAGAAAAAGAAGAATGAAGAACTCAGAGAAAAAGAGCAGCATGAATATAAAAATAGTTTAATTAAAAATTTGAAATGGATTAAGGAAATATCAATTAGTTTCAATTACTTAAATTTAAACAATTTTTAATTTTAATGAAAAATTAGTTAGTAGTAATTAAGAAATTATAATAATTAAAGTTACAAAAATTATATTCTTGATTAAATATTACAAATAATATATATATATATATAACTCATATAATAAAAACAATTTTTTTCAAATGTATCCATTAAAAATAAAAAATATTAAATTGAAAAAAATTTATCAAACTGAAAATAACTTATTAATTAAAAAAATTATCCAAATGAAAATCCTACTAGCTTTCAATGGGATTTATTCAACTATAAGTCAGTAAGATAAATCCAACTTTTTATTTTTTCATTAATTAAACATTTTTAATATTTAAAAAATATTTCATTAATCTAAAATTATTTAAAATTATTAAAAAAAATTATTTGTAATAATATATATAATTAATATAAATTATGAATATATAATATAATCAATACTTTCTTATAAAACTCGTAGACGCTGAACTATTCACAAGCCGCAAAGCTTCTCCGCACCTCTAGCTTCGTGTAGTTTCTTTCATATCCTGTTGTCCATTATCCTGCGCGCGCGCGCGCACACACACACACACACACACACATATATATTATCAATCTATTAATCTGTATATCATCTATATCATCTATCAATCTATTATCTATTAATATATAAATATATTAATATATACATTTATGGGTTTCATAGTTTTCTGTTGCCTCATACTGTACTATCACTTCTCACCTCCACTCATTTTTTACTTTACTCTGCACGTCGACGTCCACCTCTCACTTTATGACATCCTCTTTTATATATATATATATATATATATATTTATGGTCAATATTCTTTTTTTTTTTTTTTACTTCTTAGTTCCCTCCTTTCTATACCATCATTTTCTACCCTTTCTTCGAAGTCAAAATCATTCTTGCCTCACCTGCAACCTACTTTTCCTTCATGGGTATTGGACACCTCTCATCAGATTCATTTTCCGCAACTCATCTTCCTCCCTAATTTCTATGTGTCAAACACTGACCTTGGGATTTGGACATACATCACATGCGAGAAATATTACACAATTTAATCATCTTCATCCAACCCTCAGACAGTTGCTCTTTTTAATTTGTTCAGTTTTTTTTGTCTCCCATTATAAATACTTGTCAAATTTTTTCCTTTTGGCTAGCTCCTTATTTTTTTTCCATTCCCACTTCCTATAAATTTGTGTATATTATTTGTAAATTATTTTCGATGCGGTTAGCTCTTTGTTTGTGTTCTCACATGCCTACGAATCTCTAATGTAACATGACCGAAGAATGACTAATTTTCAAAAAATATTTGATTGCTCTTTGCTTTATTGGATTGGTGATAGAATGAATTTACTTTGAAAATAAATGAATAAAGAAATAGACATAGCGAAGGACAAAATTATGAAGATAATCAAATAGACACTCTGCCCCTTCTTTGTACCCAATTCCCTTACTTTTATTCTCATTACTTAAACTGGTAATATAACACTATATAATTTGGTAATTACCATATACTTATTTCCATAAGGAGGTGACACCACTAATGTTAAGATTATTTGATTAAAGATAGCTTTAACTACTCTATATTTGTTTTATTGGTAATTTATTGTTGTTGATTTAATCCCTTTTTCACTACACTTTTATTGTTTCATTAGTATTACAATGCAAGGAAATTAAAAAATTACCCCAATCATTCAATCACTCTTCCAGTGTTGCAATGATCCCTAAACAATCAAGGAGATCTTTAACATTGCTAAACATTGATCGAATGTCACCCCATGAAAATGTGCCTAATGGTTAGTCTGTTATAATCCTTCTTTTCAATTTTTGTTTCTTTTATTCATCCTTTTAGATTTTCTAATCTTCTTGGTCTTTTAGGTTGTACCTTGATAAATCCCAATCCAAGTCTCATTCAGAACTCACCTTCATTAGTTGAAACACATATAACTCATGTTCCCAATCAATGGATTTCAACAAGTTGTTCCCTAGATATAGAGAACTTTTCTCCATGTTTGTCAAATGATTTTTCTACTACTAGATTAGTGTGGAAAAATCCTTTCCTAACTTTAATTAATCCCATCGACAGACTTTGAGGAATGTCACTAATATTGTTGTTAATCTTAAGAGGCATTTTGACCACGCATAGACCTATGGTATTACATACTTTCACTTTTGTTTTTTCCATTTGTTTAAATAGTCATTTTTTATTTTTTATTTTTTTAAAATAGTAAACTATCATTTTTGTTATTTTGTCATAGAATCTGAACCTAACAAGCTATATACACAACTAAGATTGATCACACGTAACCAATTTCCTCATGATACCGTACAGAGTGGTATAAAAATTACTTGACAAGATTTATTCTTTTCTTTTTCCTTGTACTGTGATCCATTATAATTTCTTTCTTTTTTCCTTCATTTTTTATCTGCTCATTAATATATATTAGCCTTTGGCCAAGAAGCCAATGAACCAGAGATTGGTTCTCAGGTTATTACGCACGATGGTACGCTTCTATCACACTAACCTTATATTTTCTTCCTCGATTTTATTTCTCTCTTACACATGCCAATACTTGGTCAATTGGTCTTTTTTCCTCTCTCAGATAATTTGGATGAGGGAATCCTAATTACATTTGTTGTCATTGTGGTTCTAAAATGTGGTTAAATGAGAGAACTAAACGAAGCTCCAACTTTCAAACATTGGCTTTTTCATTGTGTTGCTCCTAAGGAAAAGTTCAGTTGCCTCTTCTTCATTTTCCTTCTCCGTATTTGCATAATCTTTACTTCAATAAGCACTTGCAAGAGTTGAAGCATTTTTTTATAGAATATTAGAGCTTACAACATAATGTTTTCATTTACTTCCATGGAAGGAGAAATTGACAACAATGTAAACTCAAATTTTGGCCCTTACTCTTTTGTTTTGTGAGGTCAAAATTATCATCGCATTGGTAGTCTCCTTCTAGTTGAAGGCTCTAAGCCAAGGTTTTCCCAACTTTATATATATGACACTGATAATGAAGTTAGTGATAGGATTTCTGTCGTCAAGTAGAATCTATTTTTTTGAGGAATTCAATTGTTTCTTTTTTTGTTTTGGCTCCTTCCTTCTTAACATTGTTACTTTTTCTCCTTTTAGCTCTACTCATGATGGGTTGCATTTGGATCCAGAAATTGTTCACAATCTGACCTTAATGCTTGATGAGTTTAACCCTTTCGTCAAAAGCTACCGCATGGTGGCTTCAAGATTACATCAATCAAGAGACATCCAACTTTGTCTTCTTCATAAGAGAGAATAAGATGGTCGAACATATAACTTGCCAACTTCATCTGATGTTATTGCTTTAGTGGTTGGAGACTTTGATTTGAATTCTAACAAAAGGGATGTTATTATTGAAACCTAATCAGGAGTCCTACAATGCATAAGTGAACTTCATCTATCATATTTCCCATTGCAATATCCTCTTCCTTTTTCATATGGGGAAGATGGTTATAAAGAGGATATATCACATCATAGTGGGTCATTGTAGACAACTTGAAAAAGAATAAAGGTCGCAATTTGAGAATTCCTTGCCTTTTGTCTTATGATAAGAGGTCATAAAGTGTCCATCTTATTACATGCCCATCGTTTGTTACAACAATTCATTGTTGATGTTTTTACCATGATAGAGTCTCAAAGGCTAAGTTATATTAGAAATCATCAAAAAGAACTTAGAGTTGATCTTTATAAGCGATTAGAAGATGCTATTCTCAAGGGTGACACTGAAGCATCTTTTATAGGAAAATGTGTCATCCTACCATCAAGTTTTACAGGAGGTGCCAGGTATATAATTCAGAACTACCAAGATGCCATGACTATTTGTAGATGCGCAGGCTTCCTTAATCTGTTCTTAACATTTATGTGCAATCCAACTTGGCTTGAGATTAGATAGTTTACCCAACAAAATAGGCTTCATCCTCAGGACCGTCCTAACATTCTATGCAGAATATTTAAGCTAAAACATCAACATCTCATGAAAGTTATTAAGGAAAAAAGGTTCTTTGGCATGATTAAAGTAGGTAAATTAACTTTCCTGTGCATTATTCTTTTCCTTACTACCCCATCTACCTATAAGTTATACTTTATTATTATTATACCTAATGCTTGCCCATAATTTATTACTTTCCACATATATGTGTACCATTGAATTCCAGAAGATAGGCTTGCCACACACTCATATATTATTGTTCCTTGCAAATGAAGATAAATTCCTCATAATAGATGATATAGATAAGATTATCAATGCTAAAATTCCTGACAAAAATAGTGATCCTCTATTGTACCACTTGGTGAAATCATATATGTTACATGGGCCTTATGGCGTTGCAAATCCAAAGTCTTCATGTATGAAAGATAAAAAATGCACAAAATTCTTCCCTAAACAATTTGTCAACTCCATAGTTTTAGATGATGACGGGCACCCCATCTATAGGCGAAGAGATGATGGTAAGACCATTGAAAAAAATGGTGTGCATTTGGATAATCGATTTGTTGTACCCTATAGCCTAAGCTTACTTAGAAGCTTCTAGGCACATTTGAATGTTGAAAGATGTAATCAATCAAAATCAATCAAGTATTTGTTCAAGTACATTAGTAAAGGGACTGATAGAATTATAACAACTTTGTATGAAAATACTGAAGGCAATACAAGACAAATTGCAAATCATGATGAAATTAGGCATTATTATGATTGTCGTTATATCTCAGCATGTGAGGCATCATGGCAAATCTTTTCCTTTGACATCCATCATCATTTCCCCCCAATTGAAAGATTAAGCTTCCATTTGCCAAACCAACAACTTGTCATCTTTCAAGATAGTGATTGCGGATAGAATGTACTATAAAAACCAAGAGTGTAAGAGTCTATAATTTTGGCTTGGATGCAAGCAAACCAAGAAAATTCCTATGCAAAAGAACTTACTTATCTTGAATTTTCCCTCCATTTTGTCTTCAATGCACAATTAAAAAGGTGGACCCCACGAAAATGGGTCTTTCCATTGGTAGATTGCATTATATCTACCAAGTAGTGGTGAACTTTATTACCTCAGGATTCTTCTTAATAAAATATGGGGCCCCACTTATTTTGATGATCTCAAATGGTTGGAAATACAATTCACCTAACTTTTCAAGTATCCTGCTTTAGCTTAGGCCTTCTTATTGATGACCAAGAGTTTATTGCAGTAATTATGGAAGCTTCTTCATAGAGAAGTGGGCAATACTTAAACAAATTATTGGCCAGCATGCTAATGTCTAATAGCTTTTTAAGGCCTGATATTGTTTGGAATAAAACATCTGTTTTCCTCTCAAAAGATGTTTACTATACTCGAGATCAACAGCTTGGTAACATTAATATTCCATTTATATGATAGCTTCTTTGTTTAACTATTTTAACACTACTTGATTCATACATATTTACCTATCCCCTGTTGTTACTTTCACTTCCTCAATCGAATTACATTTTCATGTCCTAATTTGCATTTACCCTTCATTTTTGCTATAGGAAACCATGCTTCTTTGTTAGGTAAGGAAAATGTAACCTTGATTGAAATTGATAAAATTCTCACCGCAAATGGAAGAAGCTTGACCAAATATCCCTCCTTGCCAGTTCCAATTACATCAAGTCTACTTGATTTTGCCAATCCACTCATTTCAGAGCAGTTGAATTATAACAAAAATGAGTTGCACGATGAATACCTTAGATTACTCCACCCTTTCAATCATGAACAACGATTTACTTTTGACTAAATCATAGACTCAGTCATGAATAACATTGGAAAAACTTTCTTTGTTCATGGATATGGTGATACTGGAAAAACTTTCTTATGGAATGCACTTACATCAACCTTACGATCAAAAGGGGAAATTGTTCTTATAGTTGCCTCAAGTGGAATTGTAGCTATCCTACTTCCTGGTGGGAGGATAGTACACTTTAGATTTGTAATTCCTATTGTGACAACTGAGGATTCTACATGTAATATCAGACAAGGGTCCTAACAGTTGAATTACTACAGGTAACTAAGTTGATCATATGGGATGAAGCGCCTATGGTCAATAATCATTGCTTTGAAGCACTTGATTGAACACTTCAGGACATCATGCAAGTTGACAACCAAAACAATTACAACTTGCCTTTTGGAGGCAAGTCACTTGTCATGAGAAGTGATTTTTGACATATACTTCCTGTCATTCTAAGGGGTAATAGAGCTGATATTGTTCATTTTGCCATTAACTCTTCATATTTATGGAATCATTGTCATGTGCTCACTTTAACTCAAAATATACGCTTCTGTGCCAATCAATCGAGTATTGATATTCAAGCATCAAAGGATTTCTTTGAATGGATTGTTAAGGTTGGGGAAGGAAAACTTGAAGAACCTTATGATAGTGAAGTCGATATTGACATTCCAAGTGACCTTATTATAATAGAGTTCTTAGATCCTATAGCTGCGATTGTCACCTTTGCTTATTCATCTTTATTGCAAAATTTCTCCAATCCAATATATCTTAGAGATCGTGCTATCCTTGCTCCAACCATTGAAGTTGTTGAAAAGGTTAACGCCTTTATGTTAAATTTACGTCTTAGGAATTGACAAGAATATTTGAGTTCAGATACCTTATGTAAGACAACTAAAGATCATGACTCATTTCATTAGTTATATCTACCAGACTTCTTAAATACTATTACTTGCTCTGGCCCTCTGCCTCACTATCTTTTGCTAAAAGTTGGGACTCCTGTTATGCTTCTTAGAAATATTGACCAATCATCAAGCTTGTGCAATGGAACACGGCTTCTCATCACCAGCATTGGAAGACACATCTTAGAAGCAATGATCATTACTGGTACTCATGTTGGTCAAAAGGTCTTTATTCCTAGAATGAATATGAGCCCATTGAATTCAAAGTTTCCTTTCAGATTACAAAAAAGATAGTTTCCCTTGATCATGTCTTTTGCCATGACTGTAAATAAAAGTTAAGGCCAATTACTTTCTCATGTTGGCCTATACCTCCCTAAGGAAGTTTTCACTCAGCCAATTATATGTAGCAATTTCAAGTATGAAGAGCCAATTGGGTTTGAAGATCTTAATGCATGACATCAACAAAAATCGCTGACCAAGACTAGAAATATTGTTTTCAAAGAAATCTTTAAGAATCTTAACTAATTGTACAAAGGATTTTTTCTACAATGTATACCTAATCTTGCTATGTATTGTATCAAATGTTACCTCATAACTCATATCTTTTGCTTCTTTTCTTTAATTTTTTCTCTCTAATCAATATCTCTTTAGTGATGGTTACTTTTCAGTGTAGTCCATTCTACTTCATCACTATTTTATCTTAATCACATGTGGCATGAATGGTTTCATTGATCTAGAATCATTAATAACCTTTAACTTATACTCCCTTCCAAGCTGTAATTATGCTTCCCCATTTGACTTGTCTTTATTTTTTTTTCCCTTATTTATATCTTATGGTCTTTGGTGGTTATTACCTATAGTTCTAATGTTTGTCTATACCATCAACATCTATAAAAGCTGAAAAAATATAAGGTCATAAGTATAGTGCATAGCATAAGTCGTCATAACTCATATCACTTATTCAAAAGCTACATACTAATGTGATGGTCATGGATATATGGATTAAACAATTAGGTAATTATTTTGCAGTCCCCCTCTTAATTTCATTTCTTTGAGTTAATACTATTTTGTATATTCCATCTCTTATATTACTTGCTTTTCTTTAGCACACAAAATGCCTAGTTATGGATATTTCAGGTGCTAACAGCATTGAATTTGCATGTGTGTGACCAATTAAATCCTTCGAAGAAGGGCGTGATAAAAAATAAAGTTACACTCTGTATACCAGCCTCCTCCTACTGACATTTAGTTCCTTTGAGAATTGTGTTTATGTTATTTGCCTTTTATTATTGTTAAAATTATTTCTTTTCTTCAAGTTTGAACTATTTACCTAACTTGAAGTTAATGTAGAAATATAAGATAGAGTCGAGAGGATCGCTGGGATTGCAATCCATTTTAGTTCCCTGTATAGCTAATTTTTTATTGCTAAATATCAATCCTTTTAATGTTTTGGTTTTCTTAATTCTACTTTCATCCCCTATGAATAATGTTAATTCTATCGAGAATCTTATTAGCAACCAGGTTTCTTTAGTTTCATGTTATTCCATTGCCATTAATGGAAAGGCATATCACACTTTAGAACTGACTAACGTATTGACAGTTCCTTCAGGTATGAAGCTATTTTTGTGTATGAATAATATAAGAATGATGTACATACCACTTTTACTTTATGTTTGTTGACATATAGTGTTGTATCAAGGACAAAACCTTTTCTCTTATATTACTACAGCCTCATTGTTTGTTTTAATTATTTTTAGTAGTCAAGTTTTATTCTGTTTTGCGACGTTCACAGGGTCTGAACCTTACTCAAAATTGACATATTACAAGGTTTGTAAATAGGGAGAATATAACCATGATATAATAACTTCCAAAATCTATAATCATTATTGTAAATGCTTACATGTGCATTATCTTTTATATTTTATATATAAACCTTATGCTGATACTTGTACGTGATGACTTACTCTTTATATTTGACCTTTGACTTTAGGCTATGCTTTATTACTTACAATTTAGGTTTTGGATTAACAAACATTGTTCAGTCCCAATAACTTTACCAGGTGACTACCAATATTCCTTTACACTTTAGTAGTATTTTCTTTTTTTTTTGCATTTTTGTTGTGCTGCTCTATTAAATCGTTCCTTAAAAAACATAGAAAATAATGTCATTTAGTTGATTATCTTACTCTTACATTTCCTGGCCCTTTTACTTTTAGATTTATTGCAGATGTCCTTCACGTTTTTCTCACACCATCCCTTTTGTTTTCTTTGAACATATTTTACCTTGGCAATAAGTTATTATCTTCCTTTAATATACCTTCATTATTGCAAAACTTCCCTTTTGGGTTTCCAAAAATAATGTCCCTTCAGAAATATCTCTCACAGAAACCAAAATCAACTTTTTTTTTTATTAACCATAAATTATTTCTTAATCACATTGTTCATATATTTTCCCCCTTCTAAACTTTTTGCACTTCTATCATAACCATTTCGAAATATACAGTATGATATAACCTAATTTTTTTAGTAAGCTATCTCATTGGTATTAAATTAAATTATTCTTTTCTTCGCATTAGTTGCCTTTTGCCTCAATCGTACAATGTTGCCTCTCTTCTAGTGTCTACTGACAAGACTCCACTGTTGATTAATAAATGCCCACCCTTTTCCACTTTTCTTACTGTCACTTCTTCAGCTCCCTTAAAGAAAAATGTTTATTATTTTTTCACATTTTCCCACAATTGACATTACCATCTATCATTATACTATTCAGCCTTTGAGTTTTGCACTCACCGGACTATACAACTCTTCCTCCCTCAAATATGAACATGACTTTACTATAGATTAACTAATACCTACCCTTTCCTAGTTTACTTGTTGTTAGTCCTTTGCCAAATGAGGATTATATAATATCAGTCCTTAAACTCCCTTTATTCAATATCCCTATTGTTGTTTTACCTTTTTGCACAACTAACATTACCACTTCTCATTACAAAAACATTTGTTTCCAATTAATGATATTTCCTTCAGCACTTTTGCTCATTTTTTACAATTTATAGTCTCAAGATATATTAGTTGTCACTTGAAATATCTTTTTTTATATATATTTTTTAGCATCATATCTCATGTATCATATCATATCATATATTTAAACCTATTGGCCTCAATACATATACTGATTAGATTGATACCAAACCTCATAAATAATTACCTTGGGAATTGTCAACATCATTCTTCCTTTCTTTCCAACATATATTCACTTCTAACTTTTTTATTTGCTTTTCATTTTTTTCCCCAGATACTCCCTACTTCCATCTGTTCTAGCTTTTCTCTACCCACACACCTTCAAGCTTGCCCAAAGCCTTCAAGAAATTTGTAGAGGTAAACACATTCAACATGAATTACTCTTTCTTTACTCAATAGTTTACCTTTTCCTTTTAGCTACATTATTTTTCCTTTTCCTTCAAGCCCTCCATTCAATGTTTCAAATAACAATTGCACTTCCATTCATTATCACCTATTTATATGTTGTTTATGCTTTATGTATTCAACTTGCTATTATATCCCATACACTTTATATTCACTTTTTCATACATGCCTACTTGATATCATGCTCTGCTCAATTATTTTCCCTCTAACAAATAGGAAATGAGTCAACAAAGTCATGAGTTCATTAAAGATATAAATTCTATTAAAGAAACATGGAGAATCTGTATTAGAATAATACATCTATGGACAGTACGACCAACACAGAGCCTACAAGACACAACCAGGATGAGCATGGTTCTATTGGATGAGGAGATTTGATCAATAATAACATAGAATAAACCATCATAATCAATATCAATATTGTGTCATATCCTTCTATATCTTATTGATATTAAAATTTGTAACTTTTGTTTCTTTTTTCTATAGGATAATAAGATCGAGACAACCATTGTAATGAGACATCTTATTGCAAAGTTTATTCCACTCCTATTTGAAGGAAGGTGTTATTACATTGAAAACTTTCATGTTCACCATAATATTGGACAATTCAAGACCATATCCTATCCTTTTAAAATCACTTTCAATTGTAGCACACATGTAGAACCCTGCAGTGCACAAATCCCTACAAATCACTTTGATTTCATTCCAAAACTAGATATATTACAAAGGAAAGCACCAATTGATTGTCTAATAAGTTCGAATATATCTATCTATTGATGGCTGTCATTTCTAAATAACTACTTAATTCATCACTATTTCTTGGTTTCACCCATTTTCTTTTAGATGTTATTAGTCAACTCCATAGCTTTGGAACTTTGGACGAGTTCGAGAGGGATGAAATTACAAACAAAAGAATGCCCATCACCATAGTAGATAACAGGTTATGTAGAAATCCTCATTGACTTTCTCCTTTTTTGTTCCCATCTATACATTGATTATATTCAATGATCACTTTATTTTACATATGAATTAAGAATAGCTCTGTTCAATGCATCCTGTTTGGAGAAGTTGCCTCACTTGCTTCTGATTATATTTAGCATCGGACTGACCTTACTATTATAATAGTGATGCAGCTCGCACGAATCAGAACATACAACAATATCAATTATTTTCTACTTAAATTTTACTTTTAACCAAATCAGTTTATTCTGACCATAAAACTATGATTTAACTTATTTTCTTAATGTAATAACTATTGTTATAGATCAAATTCAAGTTTCCACCTCTTAGGACACTATGAAATTATTTTTCAATCTAGATATCTACCAAGTGAAAGAAATACAAGAAAGATTTGATGTTATAAATAATTGTGATTATTGATCTACATATTATTGCCTCACCAACTTTAACCTCTTACTTATTCTATCTTCAAATTTCAACCAATTCTCATCATCCCCATCCATTACTTAAGTGTATAGTCAGGTTTTAAGTCAATCCTCAGAGGCACCAGAAGAAAATTTATTAACTTTTCCCAACCGTTTGTCCATCTATCAACTTCTTACCATCCAAGAGGTTTAGTTTTGATTCTGCAACCCATTTTTTTCCCCTTATATTGTTACATAACATACAACCTTTATATAAATCTATTCGTCTATAGCCTATAACATACATCATCTTAGGAACTATTCAAAAGATTGAAACAAATTTTGGATGGGTGTATGATGGTTGTAACTTATGTCAAAGTAAGATGAGACAGCAAGATAACTTTGTCTTTTGTCCAAAATGCAAAAAGCCAGCATCTGCAATCATTCCAAGGTACAATAATAACTTAGTCTATACTTTGACTCCTTTGCTCATTTTATTTCTTTCCACATATCTATGAGCCAACAATTCCATCTCATTTTTTCCTTTCCTTAACATGCATAGATATAAAGTGCACTTGACTATAGTGGATGAAATTGGAAGCACATTAGTAGTTTTTTTTTTTAAATGATATAGCACTTAAGGTATTTGACAAACCAGTACAAGACCTCCAAGAAAGACTCCGTCAAGTTTCCTTCATTCCCTTTCTACCATCATTCTCAATATATGAAATCTCATATTTTTAATCACCTAATAGAATATTTGTACCTTTCTAAGCCAACATAAACATATAATTAACTTGTCCTTTGTTGATACTACACAGACTTTGCCTTTCTTACTTTTTATTGCTTTAATTACACTTATTCATGCAAGATAATTCTTCTTCTACATAAGGTTATCCTATTACAGTGCATGTATCAATTTTATCATTAATGCTTAATTCCATTCCAGCATATCATGAAACTGATTTTTCCTGCCCACCATTGCTAACTTTCTTATAGGAATTTTGTGTTGAGAATAATTTATTAGTTTCTCTTTATGTAATTCTTCATTTTGGTTTACTTTCCCTTTTCACACATGCATATTAGATATTACTTTTTATGCCTCCACATTATTGACATACAGCAAAATATGTGATTACTAAATTTTGTATGCCTACAAAATTAATATCTGGATTACTAAACTTGATCAGTTCTCAAACTCATGTTAAAATATTATGAAGGACGACAATATTATTTCCCACAAGAACTTAATGATTTGGTTGGCAAGAAGTTTTTATTGAAGGTAAAGAAAGATAAGTTCAACTTTAAATGAAGTAACTCAAGTTTTACTGTGGCCAAGATCAGCCACAACGAAGACCTTATCACTTAGTTCACTCTTCCAGGCAATAAGGTAACATATATATATATATATATATATATTCGTTATGCTTTAAAATTATGGTAAATTGGACATTACTATAATATTGACTTTCATTCCCATTTATTAGCAGTTGGAACATGATCAGGCATCGAGTTCAGATTTACATCACCTGCCACCTACACCCAGCATTGCAAATGAATTGGTATATAACTTCCACTAAAGCTTAGCAAATTACATCCTGAAACTGCTTTCTTTTTATACCACACATAATTTCTTACTAATTATTTTGTTGTCTCGCACATTACTAGGAAACCTCATCCTTCATGGTAGATAATGATGGTGATGTGTCCCCTGCTGTTAAGCACATACCCTTAAGCACTATCTCAATTGACAGAAATATAGAGGATTTAGATGACATAACAATTTCACATCTCTTTACACCAAAAATGACAAAACCTATGCAGAAGCAACGACCCTAGAGACTAACAGCTGAATCATATATTGTTGATTTCCTTGATATCAATACACCATAGTTCTCTGCAACAAAACCACATAAAGTTATAAAGCAAGAAAAAAATAGATTAATTGTTTTGTTTAGGTTCTTGATGTCTTTACCCAATAAGATTAATGACTTCTAAAGTTTACTTTACTATAAGTATCATTTTGCTAACACTTCCATATTTTCTGTCATGCTTTTTGTGCAGTTCTTATTTTGTCTACAAATATTGTATAAAATGTTTTGAACACTGTCTTCATTAAGTAGTCATAATCAATCTTTATTTTTATCCTTTAAGTGGTGCTTTCTTTTTCCTTTTCTTCTTTTGGTTACAAAAAAGGCATTAGTACTTGAAAGAATAGAACATGCTACACTTTCTTTCCAATTTAATTGTGCATATGTAGTGGTTGTTTCTAATAATTAATAAAATAGTGAAGCATGTATACATACACTATCCATTTTCCTTGTAAATGAATGATTCAGTTTTGATAGATGGATTTGAAGTTCTGACTAGAACAATCATGAACCACATGTTTGGACTAGGTCAGGTTTACACGTCATCGTGCCCAACAAGCGTCTTAGCAATCCAAAGGTATGTTTTGCACTGTCTTATGCATACAATTGTTTATACTTGGGTGCCATACAATTATAATTGCAAGGTAGTTTTAGAATTTCAAAAGGAAATTGTGAAATCATTTTTCAAAATTGTTATAATTACTTGATGGGCTTAGCTGCTAAAAGCTGTAAATAATTTCTCCTTTAAATATATTGACATGGATGTTTCATGCTATAGAGATAGAATGATTCATAACACATATCTTAAGGTGCTTCTAGAGTCATTCTTTCGCAAACATTTCATTCGTATTAATAATGATTTTGAATTGATATAGCTAATATTTTCCATAATTTCATCATTGATTTTTATGATTTACCAGGATTTATGTTTTTCCTCTAGCATGACCAATTACTACACTTTAGACATCCTGTGAAAAAAGAAGAAGGAAAGCCTAGGGTTATCTATCATTTACAATAGTTACAACTAATTCAATTTGTCCATTATATTGTTTAGAATATGCTGGTCATATAAACTTGCCTACTATATTTTTTTTTTTGGAAGGGGGTAAGGCAGCCAAGTCTGCTATAATTGTGTAGGCAGAAAGGTCTGTGTTGCTAACTATAGCTTTATAAAGCTTATCTCATGTTTCACTTATTTTTTTTCTTTAGTAATCTATGTATATATACATATTCATTTGGCCAGATTATAATGCTTTTACCATTTCAGTTATGAAGCTTCTAACCTTAACCTTCATTTTGATCCCTTATAGACATTTTATAACAATTTTAAGGATGACATAGAGTCAAAATTTGTTGATACGATAATATTTCTATCATTCTAGCAAACTTGTTATTATGACATCTACTAACTCTAGTCTTAAGCTTTTACATAGTGCCATTGCTATAGGTGATTCTCATTTTTGGAAGTTCGATACTTCTCTTGAAGAAAAATTAGAAAATTTATATGACATAATTGAGTTATACAATGGTGAAAACCTATTGGTCAATTGCAAACCTCATTACTGCATGTTATAGCATGTTATTGTCACCTTCAGTAAAAATTGGTTTTGTCACTTATATATATGCTACATTCTTCAGTTATCATTTTAAGCTGCCATTATTGAATATAAGTGCATTTTTATGTTAACTCAATTTATATGTGCAATTATTAATTACAATATTTTAACCTTTCAAAGATAAAAAAATTTCAGCCTTCGTGCAATGCACGAGTATTAGCTAGTTAAAATAATAAAACATATATATGTAATATATTAAAATTAAATAAATTTAAATTAATAAAAATTTTTGAATTTATTAATAAAATATATTTAATAAATTAATATTGTTTATTTCAAAAACAAAAAACAAGGCATTTTGGCCGTTATATAATAGGAAAATTATCTAATGAGTATGAGAGTTAGCCGCCACACCGCCACCACCCCCCGGGGGGGCCTTTTTTTTCTCTTTTTAAAGGCTTGACTGTACAGGCTTCACCAAGACACGAAGATCCAACTTACATGGCTGCATGCATCTAAGGAGGGAATTACATATCAGTATGACTCCTTTTTTTGCAATATTTTTTAAAACATTAGGCTCTTTAATTATTGCTTTCTGACTTAGGATTTTAGTTTCCCACCACACCTTCTCACCTCACACGTCCTTGCTCATCGTTTTCCATGTACTTCAACCATAATAATAGGCAAAAAGGTGTCGGATTATTATTTCTTGATCCCTATCTATTGCTTAGCCAATGGCCACTCATGCAAGTAGCATTAACATTGAGAAAATATTAGACTCTTTTTTTAATATTATGATAATATTGCAACAAAAAATTTAGGCATATTTTTGTAATATTTTGATAATATTACAAAAATTTTAACTGCTTAAGTTAAACTATATAAGATAAAGTATATAATTCATTGATTTGACCTGTAATTAAATTAATAATAATTATACACACGTATACATGTGTATATATATAATTTTATATATTATATGTTAAAAATGTAATATATAATACATTTCAGGAATTGTGATGCATAAGGGCTATTGAATTTCTATTTCAGGATTGAAACAAGTAAACAAGACCTATTGAAGGAGGACATACCAAATAGAGAGAAAGAAGGAGTTGAAGTGAAGGTTCTAGCTGGTGAAGCAATGAGAGTTAGTTGGCACAAGTCTACAAACGAACCCCAACGATGTTCCTTGATTTCTATGTCAAGCTAGTAAGCACAATTGAATCAAAGCATTCGAGAGTTATGGAATGCCTTTGTATATGTGGTTGAAGAGGAAAGGGTGTTTGGGTCCCCAGATGCTTCACCAGCCAGGCTTACAATATGGAGACGGCCTTTGTGCTTGGAATAAATCTTCAAGGCCATTGAGGTTTCTAATGATAGATGGGCAGCCACTTAATGAGCCAGTGGCTAAGTATGGTCCTTTTCTGATGAACACACAATCAGATTGCACCTCGCAAGAAATTGAGTGCCCAAGTACTTGCTAATGCCCAGAGCTGATGCTAAAAATAGAAGATGCTATGAGAAAGAAATAGACGTTCCACGTTGAGTAAGATGAGAGAGAGGAGGAGAGTCCCAGATTATAAATCGGGCGGTTCTCGCTACTTTTTGTGTGGAAGTGGGTCAATGAATGATTAAAACGCCCAGGGTCCAAAACGTTAAAGTCGGGTAATTTGCTAACATTTTTAGTTCAATAAAAGATTGCTGTTATAAGAAGATATATGTTTGGTCCATGTTACCTAAAAACTATGGCAGTATTTGGTTCAACGGAGGGGAGGAGAGGAGAGGGAAGGGATTTTAATGAAGGGGAGGAGAGGGGAGGGGAAGGGAGGGGTTTTAATGATATGTTGTTTGGTTGAGGAGGGGAGGGGAGATAAAATTAAATGGACAATTATACTTTTATGATATTAGAATTAATTTTTTTTTTGTTTCTAAGATATTTTTTTATAAAAAAAGCTTTTTTTTACTTTCTATTATAAAAAATAATTTTTTTTATTTCTATTAAAAAATATTTTTTATTTTCATAAAAAATTATCTTAAACTCTATTAAAAAAATAAGATCTATATTATGTTTTAAGTGAAAGTAAAGTAAGGACAATTTAGTCAAATTAAATTTAAGAATTTCTCTCTCCTTTAAAAACCTCAACTTTTGGAATGGAGGAGAGGGGAGGTCCTTTCCTCCAACTTTTACATACCAAACAAGGAGAGGGCCTCCCCTCCCCCCAAAACCCTCAAACCAAACACTACTTATATATTATAGCATAAGTATTGTATTATACATACATACATATATGTATATATATAAGAAAATAGATTATATTGTAGAATAATATTTTTAAATTGTTTATATTTTTTTTTATTTTTTCAAAATTTTTGACTTTTTTTTATTTAATTTTTTCCAAATTGAGATGGGTTTCAGATCAATATCTAGTTTCAGATAAACAAGTTTGGAACTTGAAAATATAATTGAAAAAGGATAATTCATTTGAATAGCCACTAAGTCAATCAAATTTGTTGTGGATTGGTACCAAATCTTCATAAATGACCCCTACCCTTCTTCACTTCTTTCCTGAACCTTCATCCATTCATCGGCTTCAACGTCTTAACAACAAATGAATGTTACACAACGGGCATTTCTTTGCCCAAGCTGAAGGGCAGGACAGTGGTAAGCTACAGCAACTCTACAAAACACAAATTTTTGGTATGATTTGCGCATTCTCCTATATATATATATTTTCTTTTTCTTTTTCTTTTGGTCTTTTTCTCCATCTCCGTTGGTAACCAACAATAAGGCTACGTATCTCCTTTTTCCCTTTGCTCATCTTTCTTTCCTGGACTCAATGATAGAATCGGTTTAATATGATTTTCTTGGTTTTTGGCCAATTCAATATTAAACTAGTAGGTTCATTTGGCCCCCAATTTTGTTCATCACTTGGACTGAAGTACAAACTGATTTTTCAATTTTCTAGTTGAATCATTTGGTTAAATTTAATCCTTTATAGATAAAATATTTTGTAATTTGATGTCTAATATAATTCACTACAAAAAATATGAATTTATTAAGGAAATGTAATTCCCTTGCTAATTAATAGAAATATGAAAAAAAAAGGTGAAAAATCATGCCAAATTCTATGACCAATTAGCAAAGAAAATTTTTCTCGCTAAATAAATCCCTCAACTAAAATTTAGTAATGGAATTTTCATCCCTAAAAAGAATACAGCGAGGGAATAAATAAATATCTTGCTAAAATTTAGCAACAAAATTGTCCCCTCACTAAAAAGGATGTAGAGAGAAAATAAGAGAAAAATTTTCCTTGCTGAAAATGCCTTGCCCCTTTTAATTTATTTTATTGAAATCATATTTATATTTAAACATATTTAATATTTAAATTCATTTTTAATAATACAAAATTATAAAATATCACTTATACAAACCATAAATAATATTTAGAGTTCATTTAATATTCTCACAAATTTATATCTAATACATGTCATATCTAACACACAATATATATATATATATATATACATAAATAACAATATGTACTTCGTACAATTAATTAATGATATTTTTTATCACTTTAAATTTGTTATGAATACCTTGCAAGTCTAAAGATTCTTATACCAAGGCCTATAAAACTCTATGACTATAAGCTACCAAACCATATACAATGAACAAATACAACAAATTACTCTAAATAGCGTGATTTAAAACAATGAAGCATGATTATTTATTTTAAATAAACGGCTTCTATAGCTTCAAAAGACTACTTTATCTAATCACCATTGGACGAGAAATTTAGAAACGAGTTACGATTGTCAGAGTCCTATTCATTTTGATCAACATGTACTCATAAGTGGCTTGTGGCAACAAATGTCGTGTTTTTGTAGCAGCAAATGTCGCCGCTAAAAATAGTTATTGTGAAGATAATTTTATTGCTACTAAAAGTTTTTCATCATAAAAGACTTGTAATAATATTTTTTGGGGTTTATATTAAAAATTTTGACAAAATAAAATATACTCTTTTAGTGAGATCCTAAAAGTATATTTTTAGTAAAAACTTTTTAGTTGCCTCTAAAAATTTTACGCAAAATTTTTTTTCTTGCTTTGTAGTGTTTATGTATTATTGCATTTATTAATTTCATTGATAATCAATTGATATAAGGAAATTATTAATAACAACTTATTTATGATGGGTCAGATTAAGAACTATCTATATGTAAGAGATCAAATTAAAATATAATTATATAAATGATCAAATTAAAAATTCCTATATCTCTCAGGGGCCAAAACAATATTTTAGTCATTGAGTCAAGCTCAATATTATATCACAAATTAAGTCCAAAACTCTACATATACATCACATTGCTGTCGAGACTATCACATTAAATCTCATCTTGCACTCAATTGTTCAAATATATCAATATTCGATTCAATTGCTATCATCTAAATCACAAGCCACCTTCACATAGCTCGAATTCAATCCAAGCTTGACACATGAGTGAGGAGTTCTCTTTAAATGATAGATTTCACATTAGGTTTTTTTTTAATATTTTGTATTTATTTCACTTTAAAATTCATAGTATGTATGCCAAAGAGAAATTAAGAGAATCTAACTTTTGCAATAATATTAATTTAGATCAATTGGCTAAAGCCCCTATCTTCTCGCTTTGATATATTATCTCTTTCTTATATTCCTAATTTTTTGGTCTCCTATAGGGTATGAAACCGATTCGTGTCATATTGTTCCATCGATTTTGAACTGCTTGGATGTCAGCTATTAGGAGGAGGGCTTTGAGTGATGGAAGCATCATTGGTGAGACTGAGTTTGTAAATGTATTGAAATAAACTACGTTCATTAATTTCCTTTAAGATTTGGTTAAATTTTGCTTAATACATACATATACATACATATATATATATATATATATATATATTGTTTTAAAAAGTATACTCGACTCCTAGACATTTTGATATATATTGCAAAAATTTTTCCTCTATTTTATTTTTTTTTAGTAAAATTAACTTTTTTCAAATACTAGTTTGTGATTTCTTTTAATATGATTGTAAAAGCATCTAAGTTGATATTAAGCACTAACATGAAATTATAATTTGATATTTGATATGATAGCAGATACAGTTAAATGATTTTATTTTTGAAAGAAATGTACATTGTGTAAAATTTCAACTTTATTGAAAAAAAATAAATTAAAAAAGAGCACAGTATAAATTTTAAAATAAGAAAAATATCAGATATAATTTAATGAAATTTTAAAAAAGATTAGTATAATTTACGGAATAAATATATGTAATTTTGTGTCTTCATTAATTGTAAGAAGTGCTTGGGCCGTGCTTCTTGGAGTTTAAAAATTGTTTTTTTTTCAAAAAAATACTTATTTTAAAATTTAGAGGTATTTGGCAAGCTTTACTCTTTAAAAAAAAATAATTTCGGTGATAGTAAAAACAACTCTTTTTTACTATGAGAGATAAGCAAAAAATTGTTGCTTCTCCTTAGATGCAACAAAAGAAGCAAAATTTTTTTTTAAATAATTGTACCTTCATATAAAATTATTATTTATCATAATTACCTTTATTCATTTTTACTGAACCTTTATTACAAAGTGAAATCTACACATGCCCTTTTCTATAATTTCACAGTTAAAAACACCTTTTTTTTTTTAAGATTTACCAAACAAAGTACTTTTTAAATTTTAATAAAAGTACTTTTAAAATGATTTTACCAAATGTAAACTTTTTTTTTGGCAACACCTCTTTTAAAACCCTATTCACAAAAAGAAAAAACTATTTCATGGTAAGTAGAAATTTGCGACAATTCCAAATAGACATTAATACAATGCATTCAATTGTTAATTGAGGCAGGAGCTTTCGCTTTTTGTGTGTGGATTTTTTTCTATGTTAATTAAATGCCAGTATGTCACTAGTTTGACAAAAAAAAAAATTGACAGATAAGATATTTACACTTTATGAGTTTGAATTCAAAGAATAAAAATACATTTTAGAACTTCAAAGTATGCAAATTAAAAGTTATGACTCAGGAACGATAATGGAGCTTATATCATTTATAATTTTTTTGGGCTGATTTTTTTTATGCATTTTTAAGAATTTGGATGTGTGTATAATATCATATCCCAAGCAAACCCATTATATATATATATATATATATATATATATATATATATATATATATATATATATTCAAAAGGCACGAGTATTTTGAATTATATTAATAGCTTGAAGTATTTCTATTTTTTGTTATGATTTTACATGAATATTAAGAAGAGGACCATAGTACTCTCTTCATGTTGATCCATGTCATGGCTTTCCCTAGCCCTTGGGCCGGCTTGACTCGTTGAAAGGGACATGGGGGGCCTGATATAAGCCTAAGCTTTTTCTGCTTTCATAATACAATAAATTCAACATATACTTTTGAAACACTTTATTAACAATAAATTAATGCAAAATCATTTTGCTAATCTTATAGTCCAAAACCCTAACTCGCTCGTCTCTATAGCTGAAAGTGGTTAACTAAACAGAATATATATATATAAAAAAGGAATTATGTTGCATAAAATTAAAAACTTACAGAATTTATAGTAAACTTTTAAAACTAAAAAAATAAATAAATTACACATGTCCCTAATTGAGGGGATTATTTGTATTTTGCTCTGTAATAATTTACTCAATATATTTTGTTATATTAAAACATTCATAATACACTCATCTTTTAGAATAGAACTCCATACCAATATTTTATATGTATATATATAGGGGTGAAATCAGAAAAAATTTTAAGGTTGACAAAAATTTACATTTAATATGAGCTCTAATAATAATTAAAAACATAATTTGAAGTATCTGCTAAATTAATATAATGATCAAATTTATTAAAAAAAATAAAAGACACATAATAATAAAAAAATAAAAAAATATAATAGCATCAAAATAAATATAATTATCTTAATGCAAAAAAAGTATATATTAAGAGTAATATAATATATATTAGACATTATGATCATATTCTTTAATTTTTAATATCTACATTTTTTTCTATAGTAAATTTTTTATAATCCTTTTCTCATTATAAAAAGTCAAATTATCTGTAAAAAAATTAATTTTTTATTTTATTAGAAAGCTCTATTTTTACAATAAGTGAAATTTATAATTTAAAAAAATTGTGAGAGTGAGAATCAAAGAGTGAAAAGTAGATTGTTAATTGTTTTTAAAAAATAGAGATAAATTTTTTTAAAAAATATTAAATATATTTTATTTTTATAAAATTTTAATTTTATAATTAATATAAAAATAGTAATATTTTTAAAAATATATCTTTAAAAATTTGAAACATTAAAAGAGATAAATAAAAAATTTTAAAGTAGTCAAGTTTAAAATTTTTTAAGAAACAATGTTATATACATACATAATATATTAAGAAGTTAGAGAAGGTCGCATTAAGAAGTTAGAGAAGGTCGCATTACGCTGGTTTTCTTTAGATTATCCCATTCAACCCCCGAGCTTGGAGAAGCAGCAAGACGTGGTGCTAGTCAAGATATACCATCCTATTTCAATTCTTAATCTCAGAATTCACATGATGATTTCGTCATCTGTTATCCGTATAAATTGAATATTCAAAGGCCCTCGCTCGTTTCACAGATACCACTAGTTTTCTTCCCTGTCACTTTTGCTTTATAATTAATAATTTACTCTATTATAAAACTAATCTTTTTTCCTTATATATAGATTGAAGAGGACGAATTTGACGACGTAAAAAAGATTAGGGATCTTTTCCCAACAAAAAAAAATTGTGGAACCAAGGCAAAACTTTGAATAAATATTTAAAGGACAAAATTGATAATTTTGTCTGAAGTCTTCGAACTTCAACTTCTCTCTCGTTTAAGCAAGAACGAAGTTTCATGCTATTTTCCTCCCTTGATATCCTTTTACTGGTGAAGGGCTTTGCTAAAAGTTTACGCGCATGCTTGCGTGTACACACAGATATATTTGTGAGAATGTTTATTAGTCTTGTCTTGTTTTTAAGTATTAATATTATGAACTTGAATACACTATGAATTTTAATTATAATGTAATGATTATTAAATCTAAAATGATATTTTATTAAATACTTTGCATTTAATTGCTGAAAAGATTGATTTATTTAATAATTAATAGCATTTAATAAAATGAAATTAATTTTTTGTGTAATTAATAAGTATAATTATAGTATTAAAATCTAATAAAATAAACAAAATACTATTTCATATTTAATAATTATTATGTAAGAACCAGCTATTGCAATAGTGCATGTATTAAAATCTAATAAAATAAACAAAATACTAAAGGCTACGCTAATTAGTGGCGACATTTTAGTCGCCACTAAAAACTTGATTAGTGACAACAGTGTCGCCACTAATTATCAAGTGTTTAGTGGCGACAATTTGTTGCGATTTTTGTTCTTACATTTAGTGGCGACAAGAGTCGCCACTAATTGTGGATTTTAGTGGCGACTCTTTTTATCGCCACTAATGCCTTTTTGCTACAGTCGTATTAGTGACAACTTGGTGACGACGTTTTGTCGCTACTATAAATTTTTAGTGGCAACTTTTGCTATTTTTTGTAGTGCGTGGCGAGTTTCTTTAATGTACTTATTTTAATAAATTATTATTAACTGTTTGCATTACTTGATTGTGCTGTACATAATAAAATTTCTTAAATAGAATATAGTGTATATACATAAGATCATGAAAATTGTATCCATACATATAACTAAGGTCCATGTAGGAAAATAATAAAGTTGGAGTAGATTAATACGTTATTGAATAATAAAGCTAATGACCTCTCTTAATTAATTCTGATGATTAAAATTGGAGTAGATAATTGGAATTGGTTTTAGAAATGTATTGTGGTTATTAATGAGATTACTTGATTGTGTCAAGACTATCTATTGAAACACACACACTTTAGACATAAAAGGGTGTTGCTATGATTGTATTATTTATGGAATTCAAATTGAGTTTAGTTGATCTCGTGCTTCTAACTTTAGTTTCATTCTAAAAGTGGGGGAATTCTTAATCTTGGTTGATTGGATTTTAATTATGGAAGGGAATTAGGTTAGTGGCTACTTTGATTGATATCTTTAGGAATTCCTTTAGGACAAGCAATAATGCAAGCGTGGGGGAGTTTAATAATTTCTTAATTTTGGTAAGTGTAAGGTATATTTTATGATTGATTAGGGAGTCAATTGCCTATTTCTTGATTTACTTTGTATAAATTTTTATTCAATCAGAGTAAATAAATAAAACATAACATTTGCAATATTTTTAGTAATTTTGAGTTATATGTTATTTTGATTTTAATCTCAAGAGAAAAGGTAGATATTTGCTAAAAATAAATAAAGAAAAGTAGAAAGCTAAAAGTCAAAAGCAAGATATTCAAGTCTCCTCGCTATAGCAAGGATACAGTTCGCTGTAGCTAGGATGCCATTTTGCTATAGCAAGGAGGTCAGTTCGTTATAGCGAAGTCATGACTCATACAAAATCTAAGGAAATTCTAGCTATAGCACAGGCTGTGGCGAGATGAGCAAAGATCTAGAATTGCTAAGCTTTCGCTATAGCGAGAGATACCCTTTGCTATAACGAGACCCGTTATTGAAACGCATAGTTTCGAGTTGCGGACTAAAAACATGATTGAAAGCTAGGGATTCATCATTCTGAGCTTGGAGGGAGAGTTTCTAAGGAGAAAAATGCACTAAGGAGATAGGGTTTGAAGGCAAGAAGCTTGGGTTGAAGATTGGAAGCTTAATCAATGTGATTTCATTGAATTTTTTTTATATTCTCTATCTCTTTTTCAATGAATCCTTATTTATTCGAATCTCCAGTTTTTCTTGCAATGTGTAGAGCCATGTATGACTAGATTTCCTAGATCTTAAGTTTACTTGAACCTATTGCTATGTAATGGAGATTTTGTGAAGTTAATTTGGTTTGATTATTGATCTGAGTGCTGAATCTATTTATTGTTTTTCATTTAAGAGTTTGACCATCTCTTTTATGGAATTAGGGGTTTGAGATTAGCTCTTTTGAAAGAAAAATCTTAATAGACCATTTGATTGAGCAACTTAAAAATAGGTTATCCTAATTTTATTTCTAAGTATAGAAATATCTTTAAGAACCATAAGTGATTTAAAAGGATTGATTGAATACAATTAACCTAATTAATCGTGAGAGAAATCTGCAATTAACTAGGATAGAAGTCTAAGTGGTTCCAGAGATATTTGGACTCACTTAATCTCCTTAACTCTGATTAGATTATTAATTAATCAATTAATTGAGCAATTCAATTCATGACAATTAGGGGATAGAAACTTAGAATGCTACTTAGTGATTAGTCTCATTAGAATAATCTTAACGCTCAATATTAGTTTAAGTTCATTTCTTTTAATTTCTTACATTGGTATTTGTTTTATCTTAACTTAAACAAAAGTGAATTCCTTTAGGCCTAATTGAGTCTAAATTAATTTCGTATGGGACAACCTTGATTTACTATACTACAAGAACGATCTGTACGCTTGCAGAATCTATTGCAAAAATAGTGATTATTAGACAAAGAGGAGAAGAAGCAGAATAAAGACTACCCAAAAACCAAAAAAAGAAACAAATAAACAGAGGAGAAAAAGAAGAATGAAGAGCCAAGAGAAAAAGAGGAGCAAGAATATAAAAATATTTTAATTAAGAATTTTAAATGGATTGAGGAAATATCAATTAGTTTCAATTACTTAAATTTAAACCATTTTTAATTTTAATGAACAATTACTTAGTAGTAATTAAGAAATTATAATAATTAAAGTTACAAAAAATATATTCTTGATTAAATATTATAATTAATATATATAACTTGTATAATAAAAACATTTTTTTCAAATGTATCCATTAAAAATAAAAAAAATTAAATTGAAAAAATGTATCAAATTGAAAATAGTTTATTAATTCAAAAAATTATCCAAATGAAAATCCTACTAGCTTTCAGCAAGATTTATCCAACTATAAGTCAGTAAGATAAATCCAACTTTTATTTTTTGCTCCAATAGATAAATCCAAACTTTTATTTTTTTAATTAAATTTTTTAACATTTATAAAATATTTCATTAATTTAAAATATTTAAAATTATAAAAAATTATTTTTCATAATATATATAATTAATATAAATTATAAATATATAATATAATCAAAATAATAATACATATATATGTAATATTACTAATATATTAAAATTAAATAACTTTAAATTAATAAAAACATTTGAATTTATTAATAAAAAATATTTAATAAATTAATATTTTTTATTTCAACAACAAAAAACAAGGTATTTTGACCGTTATACAATAATAAAATTATCTAATAACTATGATAGTTAGCCGTAATTCCCCCCACCCTCTTTCTTTTTTTAAAGGCTTGACCGTACGGGCTTCCCCAAGACACGAAGATCCAACTTACATGGCTGCATGCATCTATGGAGGGAATAACATATCAGTATGACCCCTTTTTTTGCAATATTTTTTTAAAGCATTAGGCTCTTTTATTAGTGCCTTCTGACTTAGGATTTTAGTTTCCCATCACCCCTTCTCACCTCACACGTCCTTGCTCATCGTTTTCCATGTACTTCAACCATAATAATAGGTAAAAAGGTATTGGATTATTATTTCTTAATCCCTATCTATTGCTTAGCCAATGGCCACTCATGCAAGTAGCATTAACATTGAGAAAATATTAAACTCTTCTTTTAATATTATGATAATATTGCAGAAAAAATTTTAGGCATATTTTTGGAATATTTTGATAATATTACAAAAACTTTAACAGCTTAGATTAAACTAAATAAAATAAAGTTTATAATTCATTGATTTGAACTTTAGTCTAATTAATGCTAATTATACACACATATTCATGTGTGTTTATATATATATAATTTTATATATTATACATTAAAAATGTAATATATAATATATTTCAGGAATTGTGATACATAAGGGCTATTGAATTTCTATTTCAGGATTGAACCAAGTAAACAAGACCTATTGAAGGAGGACATAGCAAATAGAGAGAAAGAAGGAGTTGAAGTGAAGGTTCTAGCTGGTGAAGCAATGAGAGTTAGTTGGCACAAGTCAACAAACGAACCCCAACGATGTTCCTTGATTTCTATGTCAAGCTAGTAAGCACAATTGAATCAAAACATTCGAGAGTTATGGAATGCCTTTGTATATGTGGTTGAAGAGGAAAGGGTGTTTGGGTCCCCAGATGCTTCACCAGTCAAAGCTTACAATATGGAGATGGCCTTTGTGCTTGGAATAAATCTTCAAGGCCATTGAGGTTTCTAATGATAGATGGGCAGCCACTTAATGAGCCAGTGGCTAAGTATGGTCCTTTTGTGATGAACACGCAATCAGATTGCATCTCGCAAGAAATTGCGTGCCCAAGTACTTGCTAGTGCCCAGAGCTGATGCTAGAAATAGAAGATGCTGTGGGAAAGAAATAGATGTCCTACGTTGAGTAAGATGAGAGAGAGGAGGAGTCACTGATTATAAATCGGGAGCAAACCCGATTCTCGCTACTTTTTGTGTGGAAGTGGGTCAATGAATGATTAAAACGCCCAGGGTCGAAAACGTTAAAGTCGGGTAATTTGTTAACATTTCTAGTTCAATAAAAGATTGCTGTTATAAGAAGATATATGTTTGGTCCATGTTACCTAGAAGTTAGATATTATAGCATAAGTGTTGTATTATACATATATATATATATATATATATATATATATATATATATATATATATAAGAAAATAGATTATATTGTAGAATAATATTTTTTAAATTGTTTATAGTTTTTTTTTCAAATTTTTTGACTTTTTTTAAAATTTTTTTTAAAATTGAGATGGGTTTCAGATCTATATCTAGTTTCAGATAAACAAGTTTGGAACTTGAAAATATAATTAAAAAAAGGATAAATTCATTGGAATGGCCACTAACACAATCAAATTTGTTGTGCATTGGTACCAAATCTTCATAAATGACCACTGCCCTTGTTCCTCACTTCTTTCCTGAACTTTCATCCATTCATCGGCTTCAACGTCTCAACAACAAATGAATGTTACAAAACAGGGGCATTTCTTTGCCCAAGCTGAAGTGCAGGACAGTGGTAAGCTACAACAACTGTACAAAATACAAATTTTTGGTATGATTTACGCATTCTCCTTATTTATTTTTTTCTTTTTCTTCTGGTCTTTTTCTCCATCTCCGTTGGTAACCAACAATAAGGCTACATATCTCCTTTTTCCCTTTGCTTAGCTTTCTTTCCTAGACTCAATGATAGAGTCGGTTTGATATGATTTTCTTGGTTTTTGGCCAATTCAATTTTAAACTAGTTGCTTCATTTGCCCCTCAATTTTGTTGATCATTTGGACTGAAGTACTAACTAACTTTTCAATTTTCTAGTTGAATTTCGATTTAGTTTTTAAAATTATAATTTAATCCTTTATAGATAAAATATTTTTTAATTTGATGTCTAATATAATTTACTACAAAAAAATATAAATTTATCAAGGAAATGTAATTCCCTTGCTAATTAATAGAAATATGAAGAAAAAAAAAAGATGAAAAATCATGCCAAATTCTGTGACCAATTAGCAAAGAAAATTTTTCTTGCTAAATAAATCCATCGACTAAAATTTAGTAATGGAATTTTCATTGCCAAAAAGGATACAGCGAGGGAATAAATAAATATCTTGCTGAAATTTAGCAACAAAATTGTCCCCTCACTAAAAAGGATGGAGGGAGAAAATAAGAGAAAATTTTCCCTTGCTAAAAATGCCTTGCCCCTTTTAATTTTGTTTTATTGAAATCATATTTATATTTAAATATATTTAATATTTAAATTCATTTTTAATAATACAAAATTATAAAATATCACTTATACAATTCATAAATAATATTTAGAGTTCATTTAATATTCTCACAAATTTATATCTAATACATATCATATCTAACACACACAGAATATATATATATATATAGCAATATGTACTTCATACAATTAATTAATGATATTTTTTATCACTTTAAATCTGTTATGAATGCCTCGCAAGTCTAAAAATTCTTATAAATTCAAAATAATATAACTCATTTTACCAAGCCCTAAAAAACAATAGGGTTATAATCTAGCAAACCATATACAATGAACGGATACAACAAGTTACTCTTAAGTAATGTAGCTTAAGACAACGAAGCACGATTATTTATTTTAAATAAACAGCTTCTCTAGTTTCAAAAGACTACTTTGTCCAATCACCATTAGACAAGAAATCTAGAAACTGAGCTATGACTGTCCAAGTCCTATTCATTTTTATCAATATGTACTCATAAGTGGCTTGTGGCAACACGTCTTGTTTTTGTAGCAACAAATGTGGTCCCTAAAAGTAGTTATTGTAATGACAATTTTGTCACTGTTAAAAGTTTATTATCACAAAATACTTTTAATGATAATTTTTTTTTGTCAACATTAAAAGTTTTGACATAATAAAATATATTTTTTAGTGAGACTACTAAAAATATATTTTTAGTGATAATTTTTTTAATCATCTCTAAAAGTTTTACATAATTTTTTTTTTGCATTATAGTGTTTATATATTAGTGCATTTATTAATTTCATTGATAATTGAATGATATAAGGAAATTATTAATAACAACTTTATTTATGATGGGTCAAATTAAGAACTATCTATATGTAAGAGATTATATTAAAAAAATAATTCTATAAATGATCAAATTAAAAATTCCTATATCTTTAAGGGGCCAAAACAATATTTTAGTCATTGAGTCAAACTCATTATTATATCACAAATCGAGTCCAAAACTCTACATATACATCACATTGCTGTCGAGACTGTCACACTAAATCTTATATCGCACTCAATTGTTCAAATATATCAATATTCGGTTCAATTGCTATTATCTTGATCACAAGCCACCTTCACATAGCTCGAATTCAATCCAAGCTTGACACTTGAGTGAGGAGTTCTCTTTAACTGATGGATTTCACATTAGGTTTTTTTATATTTTGTATTTATTTCACCTTAAAATTCATAGTATGTATGCAATAATATTAATTTAGATCAATTGGCTAAAACCCCTATCTTCTCACTTTGATATATTATCACTTTCTTATATCCCTAATTTTTTTGTCTCGTATGGGGTATGAAACCGATTCGTCTCATACTGTTCCATCGATTTTGAACTGCTTGGATGTCAGCTATTAGGAGGAGGGCTTTGAGTGATGGAAGCATCATTGATGAGACTGAGTTTGTAAATGTATTGAAATAAACTACGTTAATTAATTTCGTTTTAAGATTTGGTTAAATTTTGCTTAATACATACATATACATATATATATATATATATCGTTTCAAAAAGTATACTGAACTCCTGGACATTTTGATATATATTGCAAAATTTTCTTCTCTATTTTATTTTTTGCTAGTAAAATTAACTTTTTGCAAATACTAGTTTGTGATTTTTTTAAATATGACTGTAAAAGCATCTAAGTTGATATTAAGCACTAACATGAAATTATAATTTGATATTTGATATGATAGCAAATACAGTTAAATGATTTTATTTTTGAAAGAAATGTACATTGTGTAAAAATTTAACTCTATTGATAAAAAATAAATTAAAAAAGTGCAGAGTATAAATTTTGAAATAAGAAAAATATCATATATAATTTAATCAAAATTTAAAAAAGATTAGTATAATTTACGGAATAAATATATGTAATAAGAAGTTGTGCTTGGGGCGTGCTTCTTGGAGTTTAAAATTTGTTTTTTTTCAAAAAAATACTTATTTTAAAATTTAGAGATATTTGGCCAAGCTTTACCCTAAGAAAACAAAACCAATTTCGCGGTGATAGTAAAAACAACTCCTTTTTACTATGAGAGATAAGCAAAAAATTGTTGCCTCTCCTTAGAAGCAGCCAAAAAAGCAAAATTTTTTTAATAATTGTACCTTCATATAAAATTATTATTTATCATAATTACCTTTATTTATTTTTACTGAACCTTTATTACAAAGTCAAATCTACACATGCCCTTTTCTATAATTTCACAGTTAAAAACACTTTTTTTTAGATTTACCAAACAAACTACTTTTTAAATTTTAATAAAAGTACTTATAAAATGATTTTACCAAATGTATACTTTTTTTTTTTTGCAACACCTCTCTTAAAACTCTATTTACAAAAAAAAAAAAAAATCCGTTTCATGGTAAGTAGAAATTTGCAACAATTCCAAATAGACATTAATGCAATGCATTCAATTGTTAATTGAGGCAGACGCTTTCGCTTTTGTGTGTGGATTTTTTTCTATGTTAATTAAATGCCAGTATGTCACTAGTTTGACAGAAAAAATTTTGACAGATAAGATATTTAAAATTTATGAGTTTGAATTCAAAGAATAAAAATACATTGTAGAACTTCAAAGTATGCAAATTAAAAGTTACGACTCAGGAACAATAATGGAGCTTATATAATTTATAATTTCTTTTGGGCTGATTTTTTTAAAGCATTTTTAAGAATTTGGATGTGTCTAATATCATATCCCAAGCAAACCCATTATATATATATATATATAATATTCAAAAGACACGAGTATTTTGAATTATATTAATAGCTTGAAGTATTTCTATTTTTTGTTATGATTTTACATTAATAGATTTTAGTAATTAAAAAAAATTCATCTTAATTTTTGCTTTTAGGTAAATGGATTCGAGTTTTAAAATTTAAGAAACCAATGTAAAAGGAGAAAAAATTTAAAGTCACTATCCGCTTAAGTTGGAGTCCAAGAATTAAAAAAAAAAAAATTGTAGGAATATGAAGAAGAGGACTATAGTACTCTCATCATGTTGATCCCTACGTCATGGCTTTCCCTCGCCCTTGGGTCGGTTTGACTCGTTGAAAGGGACATGGCGGGCCTGATATAAGCCCAAGCTTTTTCTGCTTTCATAATACAATAAATTCAAAATATACTTTTGAAACACTTTATTAACAATAAATTAATGCAAAATCATTTTGCTAATCTTAGAGTCCAAAATCCTAACTCGCTTGTCTTTATAGCTGAAAGTGGTGGTTAACCAAACAGAATATATATATATATATATATATATATATAAGGAATTATGTTGCATAAAATTAAAAACTTACAGAATTTATAGTAAACTTTTAAAACTAAATAAATAAATAAATTACACATGTCCCTAATTGAGGGGATTGTTTGTATTTTGCTCCGTAATAATTTACTCAATATATTTTGCTATAAACTTTTCAATTTATATTAAAACATTCATAATACACTCATCTTTTAGAATAGAACTCCATACCAATATTTTATATGTATATATATGGGGTGAAATCAGAAAAAACTTTAAGGTTGACAAAAATTTACATTTAATACGAGCTCTAATAATAATTAAAAATATAATTTGAAGTATCTGCTAAATTAATATAATAATCAAATTTATTAAAAAAAATAAAAGACACATAATAATAAAAAAATCAAAAAATATAATAGCATCAAAATAAATATAATTATCTTAATGCAAAAAAAGTATATATTCAGAGTAATATAATATATTAGCCATTATGATCATATTCTTTAATTTTTAATTGAATAGAATTCATCTACATTTTTTTTATTGTAAAATTTTTTATAATCCTTTTCTCATTATAAAAAGTCAAATTATCTGTAAAATAATTAATTTTTTATTTTATTAGAAAGCTCTATTTTTACAATAAGTGAAATTTATAATTTAAAAAAAATTGTGAGAGTGAGAATCAAAGAGTGAAAAGTAGATTATTAATTGTTTTTAAATAATAGAGATAATTTTTTTAAAAAATATTAAATATATTTTAATTTTATAATTAATATAAAAATATTAATATTTTTAAAAATATATCTTTAAAAATTTGAAACATTAAAAGAGATAAATAAAAAATTTTAACGTAGTCAAGTTTAAAATTTTGTAAGAAACAATGTTATATACATACATAATATATTTCTACTTGCATCTGGCTTGTATTCTTGATGTGATATAAATATTTCTTTTTTTGCCTTTTTTAAAGAAAACAAATCTCCGTCCCGTTGCTGCGGCCTTTTTTTTTTTCTCCTGTTTTCTGGCCTATCTAATGTATATTAAGGAGTTAGAGAAGGTCGCATTACACTGGTTTTCTTTAGATTATTCCATTTGCAACATCATAACTTTTAGCTCATTTTATGTAATTTATAAGTTTTGTATTATTAATCCCACAAAAATAAAAAAAAAAAGAGGATAAAAATAATAAATTTTTTTTACATTGTGCTATATCACAAAATTTTTTTTTATATTTGATTTATTTTTAACGTTTACAGATAAATTAAACATTACGTTTATTATGTTTATAAAGAGACTGGATGTTACAACATTCAACCCCCGAGCTTGGAGAAACAGCAAGACGTGGTGCTAGTCAAGATATACCATCCTATTTCAATTCTTAATCTCAGAATTCACATGATGATTTCGTCATCTGTTATCCGTATAAATTGAATATTCAAAGGCCCTCGCTGGTTTCACAGATACCACTAGTTTTCTTCCCTGTCACTTTTGCTTTATAATTAATAATTTACTCTATTATAAAACTAATCTTTTTTCCTTATATATAGATTGAAGAGGACGAATTTGACGACGTAAAAAAGATTAGGGATCTTTTCCCAACAAAAAAAAATTGTGGAACCAAGGCAAAACTTTAAATAAATATTTACAGGACAAAATTGATAATTTTGTCTGAAGTCTTCGAACTTCAACTTCTCTCTCGTTTAAGCAAGAACGAAGTTTCATGCTATTTTCCTCCCTTGATATCCTTTTACTGGTGAAGGGCTTTGCTAAAAGTTTACGCACATGCATGCGTGTACACACAGATATATTTGTGAGAATGTTTATTAGTCTTGTCTTGTTTTTAAGTATTAATATTATGAACTTGAATACACTATGAAATAATGTAATGATTATTAAATCTAAAATAATAATTTATTAAATACTTTATATTTAATTGCTGAAAAGATTGGTTTATTTAATAATTAATAGCATTTAATAAAATGAAATCAATTTTTTGTGCAATTAATAAGTATAATTATAGTATTAAAATCTAATAAAATAAACAAAATACTATTTCATATTTAATTATTATTATGTAAGAACTAGCTATTGCAATAGTGCAAGTAGTGAGTTTCGCTAATATACTTATTTTAATAAATTATTATTAACTGTTTGCATTACTTGATTGTACGCTGTACATAATAAAATTTCTTAAATAGAATATAGTGTATATACATAAGATAATGAAAATTATATCCATACATACAACTAAGGTCCATGCAGGAAAATAATGATCTCAACCTTCTCATATATATGTATCATAATACACTAATGAATTTGTTCTCAGTTGGTAAAGATAAGACTGTTAATTAATTTACTTTTTTAATCTGTAATGACAAAACATAATTATGCAGCAAAAATATATATATATATATATATATATGCGTGAGAGAGAGAGAGAGAGTAGTCAATGATTAATTTGTCAATATGAATATTTAAATTAAGAGTTTTATTTTTTTAATTATATGTAGCGACGGTGGCATCAACTTTATTCTTATGTGTGGTTTGGCATGAACAGAAGAAATGAATTTTGATTTTATTTTTATGTGTAATTTTATTATATTTATGTAATTATTATTTTAAAGTATTTATTTTTTATTATTTTTTAAAATAAAGATATAAAAATCATTTTTTATTTACAAAATCACCTTTTATTTTCTATTTTCATTTTATCTTAATAATTTTGTCTATCAATCAGCCATTATTGTTAATTTAAACATGTGTTAATTTAACATAAATGTTTTATTAAAAAAAGAGTTTTTATTCTCGTAATATATGTTCAAGTCATCTAGTGCTCCTGTCATGATAGAAGAATTCGAAATTAAAGTCTAATAATCTAAGGGAGGTATCTTTGATTTCAACTTTAAAATAAATTTGAAGCCTTTATTTTTTGTCAAAATTTCGAAGTTTTCTTCATATTATAAATTTTTGTCAAAAAAATCACATCAATGAACAGACGTTAAGACCAGATTATATAGATCATATCACAAGGCTCACAATTAAAACGGAGTACGAAACCAAATTTCTCGAAAATCCAATAAAATCAAACGAGGTTCGTAGTACATATCACATAAACATCTCCAACTTCAAGTCAGATAGATATAACAGTGAAAGCAAGACATGCATGCACCTCATATTCATTCTTCTTTGGACAGCCTTTTTCGCATTATGATTTGAAATCTTTCATTATAGATATCATGAAGATATGACTTGCAAAAACAATGACTCTTATTTTGAAGAGAAAATATTAATTTGTCATAAAGAAATAGATAATGTCCCACAAAAACAAAAAGGAGAGAATACTTAATAAATAAGAATTAGAAAAAACATAGAACTAATTCGGAGAAAATAAATTATTGATGAAGAAAATTAGAAAAGAAAACAAAAGAAGACAAAGAAGGAAGAATTCATCAACGTGTATTTAGATTGAAGATAAAAAAATTTAATTTAGAAAATTTTTAATTTATATTCAAAATTTAATATTTTTCCTATAATACATTTAAATTAAAAATAATAAACGCTTGACTTTTTAGCTTTCTTGTGATGTGATCTTGATTTTATCTTTGGCATTACATATTTTGAATTTCTGACTATTCTCACTTCTCAGGATCAGATGACTTCCTTTCTTCTCAAAAAAAGAATGATAATTTCCTGTAGCGGTCTCATGTTCCTTTTTTTTTTTTTTAAATTTCCTTTTCCCAATTGTTCTTGAAATCGGAACAAATGCTAAAATAAAAAAATAAAAAAATAAAAACTTAATATTGAAGATATAACTTGCTACTGAGGTTCAAAGGGAGATATTTATTGTATTAAAAAAAGTTAAATATTTTTTTTATTTATATTTTAATAAATAAAAAATTGATAATTTTTATCTTAAATTTAATGATCTATTCAATTTTGATTTAAAATAAGTTATATGATTTTGACAAAAATAAATAAATAAATTATGTCATGTATAATGAAAAGTAACTTTTTGTCCCATAAAATTATTTAAAGTTTTTTCTTGTTCTTATTTTTTTGGTCTAATTTTGTCAAAATATAGTTTTTATTTCAAATCTTTTCTTTTCTGTTAATTCTATCTATTTCTTGGTTACATTTTGTACTTACATCTCATGTAACAAAAATTAACTATTACTGTTTCAAGAGCATCATGTATGGAAAAAGATATGCTTTATTGACAGTACAGGGGCAATGCAAGAGTGAGGGCTTAAGGGAGGCAAGCTCTAATAAGCTCCGGCGTTAACTAAAACTAATGGCAAGAGTAATCTTAAAAATAATGATGCTGAAGGATGAAGATGATGCCTTAGTTTTGGAGAGTCTTCTATTTATACTTTTCTAAGAGGTCTAACCATGTCAATCGGATTAAATAGCCTTGTAGAGTCGTAAAAGTTGTTTGCTTAAAGTGATTTGTTGTGTTAGTTCATTGCATGTAACCTGTTGAATCATAATTATAGAGTTCTTTAGATCTTGATCAAGTGGATTGAGCCATCTTGAACTTAGTTTTTGAACCTATAAGACTCCTGTAATAATTCATATAAAAATGCTTGTATAGTGTAACAGCTTTAGTCCACATCTATAGTTAGCTTTATAATCTCTGAAAATTAATGAGTCCACAAGTTAATTCATAAAAATAATAAATTTATTGCATATTAATACATTTGTCAAGTGATTCAATGATGTCAAAATTTCAAAGATCAACTTATGCATTTATTAATTTTGGAGACTAAAACTAAATAGACATAATATTTTTGAAACTAAATTGTGAATTCCCTTCAAATTATTCAAGTTGTCATTGAAAGATAACTAATTTCTCAATTTGAATTTTTAAAGTGTAAACTTTTTAACTTAGTATCTCAATAATTTTTTTCAATTCTTTTTGTCTCTTTGAAGGACAAAATTAAACAAAAAAAAAAAGTATACTTCAAAGAATTAGATTAAAGAATTAACCATCTTTTAATAGCAAAAACAATAATTTACTCTACTTTTTTGTTATGTTAGAATTTTTAACTATTTGAACCAATAGTTATTAATAAAATTTTGAAAAATTTTGAAAATATTAAGACAAAATCAACACAAATATGATATTTGAGACAAATTTAAAAGAATATTTTGTCAAAAGAAACCTAAAATTGAAAAAAAGAGAAGAAAAAACTGCCTAAAAACTCAAACACACTCTGACAAATCATGACAAAGTCCCAAACACACATATCTAAGGCGTTTGGATATTTTAAAGTATGAAGACTGTAAAATATTTTTAAAGTGAGAAAGAGAAAATAATAGAGGAAGTAAGATTATGTACAAACCCCACTCCTCCTTTTTTTTTAACCTATTTCTTCTTTACTTTCTATTTTTCTCTCATTCTAAGAATATTTTACAAATTTCACATTTTAAGAATTTAAACTCATATCCAACGCACACAAGCGGTTGATCTTTCTGGCAATTCAAGAGAAGATGGCAGGTGTTGACTGAGTCTAGTCTGTGTCTCATTAAATCCACGTCTACAAGATTGTGAAGAACGAATAACAACAAAAATTGCTCAATATTTCTTAAATTCCATTTCAAAATAATTGCTAGTGAGGTTTCTAATTGAGCAACTTGAATTACAGAGAAGTCAATCGAGTGGAACCAGCAATTCACTCTCTCAAGAGAATTACATGCAAGAAATCCATGACTCCATGCCCAACTTTGTAGCTATTACGCAACCATTTTTATTTCAGAATTTAACGTCATCTAGTTTAATTTCTCGTTATTCTTATTTTTTGACTTAAAAAATGTTGTACGCTATCCAAAGGAGAGCCAAATATGGAGTCTGCCTGTAGCTTTTGCGTGGTCTATGTCTGCGACTTTTTCGTGATTTGCGTTTTCAGGAAAAGGATGAAGTATGACTATGATCCCAGTTTTGGACGCTCTTTTGTTTTGAGTCTTAGGTCTTCTCTTTTTTGGTTTTTTATTTTACTTTAGACCGACGTACATTTTAAGTTTTTATAAGTGTAATATCTTTTCAAATGTAATAATTAATTTTTATCACATGGAATTCAAATGTAAATGATGTAGCTAAGGAATAGGGAAATTTTGAAACAAAAATCATACTTTTAGATTGAAAAAAAATTATATGCAATTCTTTATATTTTTATTATTAATTTTTTTAATTAAAATATGATAAATATAAATTTTTTAATAATATTATGACAAATATATGATTTTTAGGGAATATTGTATAATCTTCGAATTAAACTATATATTTATCGTAATATTATTTAAAAATTATTTATGTATCATATTTTAATTAAAAAATTTGATAGTAAAGATATAAGAAATTGTATTTGAATCTAATCTATAAAAAAATCACAAAATTTTTTTTTTTGAAAAAACTTAATTAAAATGTATGCTATAACAGCACTATCTTTTAAAAAATGTAATCATTAATTTTTACAGAATTCAACAGTACGAAAAAAATCAACCAAAAAAAAAACTTTGAGCAAACTTAATAAAATTTTTCTAATGTATTTTTACCATGATAGATTACTATACGAAAAGAAAAGTTCCAGCGCTTACAGGAAAGTGCATACAATCAAAGGCGTTTTTGTCGCAATTCCCGGCGTTTGGAGGTTTCCCGCGATGGATACGGCATCGCTTCAAAAAATTGTATGGAAGTTAATTATCCGGATACCGTTCATAATAAAAAAATATTAAAATTTTTTGTAAAAATCTGGAGAAAATTTATAGATAAAATATTTAGGATAAAATTAAAACTCATTTTAATTTCAAGATAAAAGAGCAATTGCCATGAGATAGACATAAAGGTTGCAAATTTCTTTTGAGAATATTCAGGGGCACAACGAAAAATTCATTTGTTCAAATGGACTGAATTATGTTGTCATCTCAAGAAGGTTTTGGTATTAAAGACACCCATATGGTAATTACTGGTTGGTGACTTTAGTTCATTATTTGCGCGTGTTGAGATCAAAGTATTATCATAATAAAGATAGTGAAAGTTTAAATTTTCATTCAGCCACTTCATGGAATTGGAAAGGCATACAGAAAGCTACTCTACTTACATGTGATAATCTCAAATATAGTGTGGGAAATGGTTTCGATATTTCCTTAGTTAACCAGCATGGTGACATATGACCTAGATTTTTTGTGAGAAGATGGGTGACCTTATTATGCATGATAAAGATAAGTGGAATATGTAAATTGTATCAGTTGTATGACTCGACACAAGTGCAACAGATTATTCATTTGCCTTTTTCAATTATTGGACAAAAATATTATTTAATGAGGTCGGGAAATGATTAGAGCAAATATAAGATAATGGACGGCTGGCTTTTAAAGCAGGAGGTTAGGTTCACTAGTCCAATGTCTTTTACGGCTTGGAACAAATTATGGAAGCTTCGTGTTCCCTTTCCGATCTCTGTTTTCTTATAGCAGTTAGTAAGGAATGCCCTTCCCTTAACTTTAGTACTTTGTAAACAGCATGTACCTATTGAGGAACGGTGTCCCTTTTGCCAAGAGATGAGTGAGATAGCAAATTATATATATATATATATATATATATATATATTGGGTGCCCATTTGCTTGAGCTATATGATTTGGTTCTCTGTTAAGATTATACATTGATCAAACAGATTTTTTATATGTCTCAACATGGCTTAATAAATGGCTAGAGAATCATCAATTTCTGTTAAAATTAAGGAATGAGGCAAAGGAAATAGGTTTAATTATGTTTTATGTTATCTGATATTGTCATAATCATAAAATTTTTGACGATGCATCTTGTGGACTTGATTTTGGTATACAAATTATCTATCGGCTTAAAAGGTAACACTCTCAGCCTAACTATATACTTGCTAATCAGCAATCATGTAGGAATAACATTCTACTTTGGAATGGAAGCATCACTCAAATTGCGTAAATATTTCTTTTTTTAATCTTTCCACTAATTTTGCTCCTTATGGCAGCAAAAAAGAACTTTAAAAGTTAATCTTTTTAAAATGTTTTAGGAATTCAAGTTGATTTTTATTAAGGTTGTAGTGGAAAGAACACACTTGGTGTTGGGTGAGAGGCATATTTACAAAATTTCACAATTTTAAGGTAACTCCTAAAGCCCTCAATGTAAGTTGCAACTTAAAATTTCTAAATAAAACTAGGTTGATGCTTATGCCTGGACTAGGAATTAAATTGAATAATCTAGCCAAGAAGAATTATACTAAAAAGATGGACTAAATGAGTAATAAAGCAATTAAAGGAAGTCATCAAGCACTGAGATACAATGAGAAGTTTGAATATTGTTTATTTGGTGAATTGCCTTTTGGTGGTTAGGCTCTTGATTGTGACTAAGAAACTTACCACTTTTCTTTTAACCTGTTGGTGTTTAGACTCTTGCATGTGGCTAAAAGACTTACCACTTTTCTTTTAACATACTATATTTACTCCTGTGAGTATTGGAAAGAGGGAATTAATATGAATCAAAATGAATATGATTTTATGTAGTATAGCATAAATATAGGTAGTAATAAAGGTAAAGGGACTAACAAGTGGAGGCTAGTGTAGAGTAGAAATTAATTGTCTAAGCAAAAGTTCATGGGTCATTGATGATTAATTAATTAGAGTAACCAATAAACTAGGAAATTGGTGGCGTGCAATTAAACTATGCAAGACTTAAACTATAGGGCAACTGAGCTCATTATAAATGTGAACCAGGTCATCACTATTATAGGAAAGGGACTTAAACTAGGCTTTGATAAATTGACTAAGTGAAAAAAAGGAAAGGAAACATGAGCTAAGTTCTTGAAATTGACAAAATCGTTGTGATTGTTTTGGAAAATATTTCAAATAAATCAATAATCATTTAGTTACTACTGTGAGTAGATTATAAAACATAATAGTTCTCAACTTCTATTATTTTAATTTCTTCTCTTTTTGCTTGTACTTTGCATGCCCTTGGGATAGGCCTCTTAAGTAATATCTTATGTATATGTATATTTACTAAGCCTCTAGATTATGAAATATATAATTAATGTGATTATATGTTTAATGAAAATACAAATTTATATTAAACTTCTGACTAACATATTTGATTTTGAATGAATGTTATGAATTGCATGTGAATAGTATGAATTGTTAAAGTATCACAAGTATGTAAACTACTTGTGGTAACTTATGTATGTGAGCACATAAAAGACCATCATAAACTTTTAATGCAAATTTGATGTTGGAGGCTTAGAAAGGAAAATATGACATGTTACTTTATTCTATTTTATTTTATTCTCTTTTTTTTCTTTGGCAAGTGTTGTACAAAATATTAGTTGAGAACAATAATTTTGTTAACTCTTGGTACTTGTTGGATATTTACCATGTGGGTAGTGATTGAGTACCGAGAATGTGCTAAGTTTTAGGCTCTCAGATTGTTCATGGGCTAGGTGCCCATGTTTGATTGTATGGTGATTTACTCTCAAGTTGTGTATTTATATTTGATTATATGATTACTTACTTTGTGAGCTATGTGCTCACGTTTGAATGTGAGAATTCTGCATAGACCTTTTTTTATTGTAATTATGGTGTTACTTTGTTTTCAACAACAATATACATTTAAACTTCAAAAGTATGAATTTAACCTTGTTCATCTTTCATTGATTTATTTCATTAATTTTACAACTTGATAAAATTATTATGTGTTTGCTTGTTCTCTAAATTTATTATGTTAATAATGAAATAACTAAGTTTTCATTTAACTCTAATTTTCTAACTTTATATATATAAATTGTTTCATGCATTTCCCATTTAAATTCTTATAAATTGATTTTTATGCAAGAAATCATTTGTTCCCCTTTTCTCTCACTTAAAGTTTATCTTAAATATTACAATGTTGAAATTTACTTTCATAAAAAAAAATATGTGTTTGCTAGCCTATTTTATTTATCGTATTTTATTTTTTATTCATTGAGTATTGTAATCATTTCTTTATTTATTATTGTAGATATTCTAACTATGTTTGGTCCTTCTCCCTTGGCATAGTTAGATTGTCATTTTGGTGAGCCTAATAGTGATTGTTTGGGCATGTCTATTTTGTGGTCATATATATATATATATATATATATATATTTATTTATTTATTTATTTATTTATTTATGTATTCTAGATGTTGGCTCCACAAGTTTATAGGCAGCATCTTCATTCCTTTTGTCTAATGTTGAGAGTGGAGCTCTATTTATGTGTATGTCTAGATTGGTTGTTTGTAGATAAGTCTTGGATATCTCAATTTTTAAGAAGACTCTGTCGATTTTTTACAAAAAGCTAAATTTGATTTTGATATGAATGATGGAAAAATCATGAAACCTTGATCTTCCCATAATTAAGGGAATTTATGGGATTATATTTCAATATGAAAATGTTATTTACCATTTAAACATGTACTAGTTCATTTGTCAGGCTTACAGACGTGGGATTTTTATATTTTGTGTTGGTCATATCTCCGATTTGGGACATGACAGTTAATATCTTTTCCACCAAATGACTCCATATTTATTTTTTATAAGATATTTTGAACTTCAATCAACTGTGCCGGGGGGGGGGGGGGGGGTTTCCCTCTCTCTCTTCTTAGTTTGTCTTGCAAGGGTTTGGGGTAATCAATTTTGCTAGAGCAACCGAGAAGAGGAAGTTGATTCTTGAAATTTTTTGTTTTTGTTTTTTTGGTTCTAGGCGTAAGTCAACCAAGTTAAGCAAAATAGGTGAGTTAGATGGTGAAAGAAAAATACATATGTCATGTGTTAATTGAGAAATAATATAGCAAAGATATAAAAAAGAGTATGTAAATTTTGTCCATATATATACAAAATTTGACTTAAAGAACTTACAAGGAGGGGAAACAAAATAATAACATAAAGAGAAAGTATTTTAAAATATTCATGTTAGATAATTTTTTAATTTAATATAAACAAAATTAAAATATTCCATGTATTTTACCTAAATTATTTATTAATTAGTACATAACTTGTTAAACGTTAATTTACTTTAGTTAAAGTCAAGTTATCTATGTCACAATTGTCGCAATTATGACAGCGCTGATGTCTAAACTAATGGTCAGGAAAAAAGCTGTAACAATCTAATAATTAAAATAAAAATAGCATCACATCGATATATGTTTGACGAACTATAGATATAAAAGCGAAAAAGATTATCAAATGAAGATTAGTAAACTTAATAATTTGAAAAAGATAAGCCTTAATCCAAGCAAATCTCAAAGTTTAAAAAGCAGGTTTTGGCCAATTTAAAAACTGGTATATCTTCTTCTTTCCTGTCATTCTGGAAACATAATTTATAATGTGGGACCAGGCATATGCATTGAAAGGAATTGAATGGAAGAAAAAGAAAGTGAAATTTTAATATTAATATTTTTTTATTTGTATATGAATTTAATTTTTTGGTATATTTTCTTTAATTCAAACATATTTCAATAGAAAAAAATGTTAGATTTAAATTTAGATTAAAAAGTATTAAAATTAAAAATATTTCTTTCTATTCTCCTTAATCCAAATAAATAGGTAAACTTTTTTAAGTGTTTGTTATCAAATTTTTAATCAAAATATTATATGTAGAATAAATTTTTGATAAAATTACACTTACTCATCATGTCTCTTTTAATTTAAGAAAGAATTACAATTGATTCTATAATTTATTAACCCCATGCCAATAAGCCCCTATTATCTAGACCTAAAAATTTTAATTATATAAAATTACTCAAATACTCTTTCTATTATTTTATACTGTTTTAATTAGGATCGTCTTTATCTTTGATTCTTTTCTAATCAATTTATTTATTCATGGCTTGCAAATTTTATAACTCTCTAAATTCCTTTAATACAAATTATTTTTTATTTTTAATTAATAAATGAATTGTTTTACTGTAACAGTACGAACTGGATCCTGGCGGGCGCTGATTGCTTGCCCTCCGTAAGCTGGGAAACCATCTCAAATGGCTCATCTGTTGCGTGCAAAACGATCGTTCAACGAGCCTCCTTCATGAACAACGTTTTGACTAAGGGGAAGTTTCGATTTCTGGTAAAACTTCAAGGTATTGGAGAGGTTGAATTTGTTCATCTGAGTTTGAAATTAACCAAGCATTTGACTGGAAGATGAGAATGAGGGCATATCAGCTGATTGTAATGAAGAGGATCATTAACAGTACTGCCCAGCACCTGTAGTTCAGTATTGATAGTCTTGTCTTGTGAACTATTGGAAGAGGGAGATTGTTAATGATTTATGGGGTGGTTTTGAAAGAAATAAAGAGTTTTGAAATTGTAAAATCTGTAAGTTTGGGTTGGAAAAGATGAAGAGAGTGGCCAAAAAGGTATTAAATAAGAAATGATATTTTAGTAATTTTATGTATGTAAAATTTTTTAATTTAAAAAATAAGATGTTTATTATAATGAGGCTGAGGATTAAAGGTTAATTGTAATTTTTTTAAATCATGGAAGACATTTCAAATAGAGACAAAGATTAACGTGAAGAAATATAGTTTTTTCTTTTTTCTTTTTTTAAAACCTATTCATATGTATTACTGAATTAAATATATTCACTTATTACAATTTTATTAAAAATTTATTGAACAACCTTCAACCCGGACTTTCTCACCTTGCTGCCCTGCGGATATCAACCAACCTCACACACAAGTGACAGCACTTTATATTCATTCAACCACGTGCACCCGCAACAATCAACCAACCCAAACCCTAAAGCTTAAGCTTCTCTCTCTATATATAGATAACCTTCCACCTCCTTTCCAGCAACATCCATCAATATCATAAGACATTACTGATCTCCTTCGTTTTCATGACTTAGCCAAACACATTTACAGCTTCTCTCATCACACACTAGCTCCTAGCTCCTCCATATGGCTTCCGTCTCGTCTCCTTGGCTTCTCGGCTTGGCTACTCTAGCATTAGCCACCCTCCTTTATCGGCTTCTTAAGTTCTTCAATCGACCTTCTCTTCCTCTCCCTCCGGGTCCTAGACCATGGCCTGTAGTAGGAAACATGCCCCACCTGGGCCCCTCGCCGCACCAAGCTCTAGCCGACTTGGCTCGGGTCCACGGTCCTCTCATGCACCTCCGGCTCGGTGTCGTTGATATCGTGGTGGCGGCTTCAGCTTCTGTGGCCGAGCAGTTCTTGAAGGTTCATGATGCCAATTTCTTGAGCCGGCCACCCAACGCCGGAGCCAAGTACTTGCTTTATAACTATCATGACCTCATATTCGCTCCCTACGGCCCACGGTGGCGGATGCTCCGAAAAATCAGCGCCGTCCATATGTTCTCCAGCAAGGCCTTGGAGGATTGTAGGCATTTCCGTCAGGTTCATTATATCCTCTTTCCCTTCATAAGTTACTTGACTACACGTGCTAGCTTCTTCTAGTTACAAATATTCATTTTGGGTGATCAATGGCTTCATCTAATCCAACACCATTAATATGTTACTCCCTTTACAAGAAAAGTAATGATATTATCAACTTGAGTTTATCATAAAATTTAATTATGATAAAATAATTATTAAATATAAAATAATGTTTTATTCATTCTATTATATCTTCATGCTTGATTATTTAAAATATTAATTTATTTGTAATTAAATTTGATCTGATTTTTGTATAACTAATGAATATAATTATTATAATAAATCTAATAAAAATATAACATACTATTTTATATTAAATATTTATCATATTAAGTATAGATATGCTTCAACTGGATGGTAAATAGGCTCTGCTGCCTTTCCATGGGTACTGAAGTTAATAATGATAGCATTCTAACAAAAAACTTGCAACCTCTTTTTTTTTTGGGAAGTTTTTGTTGGACTTTTGAATATTTTCTTTTATTTAGTCAAGTAGTTACTTCACAACTTGGATTCTACAATTTTAGTCAGCTACTTCAAAACTTTCATGCATGCCAACTAGGAGTTGCATTAAATCATTTTCTTTTCGAGGAATTATTCTTATAAAAAGAATGGCAATCTCCGAAAAAATGACAAAATTACAAGATCCGCTTCTCCCACGGAACCCAAAGAAAAAAAAAATTCTTCACATAAGAAAAGAACGTATCATACCAAAACAATTAGATATTTCATTCTGATTGGTTATATTTATTTATAATTTCGTAATAATACCTTGACATTAAAAAGAAAGAGAAAAAGAAAAAGAAAAAAGAATAGGTTTTAGAAGCCAGTGATAATACTATAAGTTTGAAAACACTGTATTTTAATTATGACCTAATAATTACAACATAAAAAATAATATTTTATTAAGTAATTGCTTAAAATATTAATTTATTTAGTCATTTTTAATAAGATTAATTTGATTTTTGTGTAATTAATGAGTATAATAAATAATAAAGCAAATAAAATATTTTTTTTATATTTAATTATTATTATTTCAAGAACCTAGTGTTCGGTGTTCTTAAGCATCCAGTGTTGCTGGATTAAAATGGATGACACAAATTCATAAATAAGTACTAGTAGTCTCTTTCTGACTGATAAAAAAATAAGTAGTAGCGGCGCCATTAATGTTTTGATTAATTATTCAATCAAGTTGAATATGACCAAATTAAATTAATTAATGCAATTACTGCAGGAAGAAGTAAGAAGATTGATACGAAATCTCGCTAGTGCTGGGTCAAGCGCAGTGAACCTGGGGCAACTGGTGAACGTGTGCGTCACCAACGCTCTAGCAAGGGTAATGATAGGGCGGCGCGTGTTCAGCGACGGCAGCGCCGGGAGCGATCCGAAGGCGGAGGAGTTCAAGTCGATGGTGGTGGAGATGATGGAGCTGGGCGGGGTTTTCAACATCAGCGACTTCATCCCGGCGCTGGAGTGGCTCGACCTTCAGGGAGTGCATGGCAAGATGAAGAAGCTGCACAAGAGGTTCGATGCATTCTTGACCAACATTATCGAGGAACACAACAAGATTTCTAAGAGCCCCAACCACAAGGACTTGTTGAGTACGTTGTTGTCACTTAAGGAGGTTCAGAATGACGAAGGAACTAGGCTTACCAACATTGAGATCAAAGGCCTACTTTTGGTACTCTACTTTTTTTCACTTCTTTTTAGTTTTTAGATGTCAAAAAAGTATAATTTTACCTAAATATTTTATATATATAGAAAAATTTATTTAATTATTTGCTTTTGGGTCAAGATGCATTTACTTTTTATAAAAATAAAATTATTTTATTATATTAAAAATAAAATAACAATCTCATATAAAAGTTTGACTTCAAGATTTCAACTATGTATTATTTGACTAAATATTTTAACAAACAACTATCATACATTATAAAAATAGCAAATAATGAAGGAAAAAAGTAATAATACTTTGAAAAGGAAATAAAAGAAGAGTGCTTCATGCTTGGAGCACAACTTTTGCAGAGAAAATTAATTTTCTTGATAACAAGTAAATAGGAGGGATTTTTGCAATATGTAACAAATTTTAGAGGATTTGATAATATTTTTAGAACAAGAAAGATATAAAATATAATTTGACTAAATTTTAAAGGAAGTAATGTTAATTTACTTCATAAAAATTTGTTAATGTTAGTTAATAGTTTCAAAATCAACAAAACTTACTTCTACAACCATGATAAACTCTCGAGTTAATTTAACAGTTGAAATTGGCCAAAAAGTTCTGCCCACCAGCCTAAAGATTGTTTTGTGGCTTGTGACCTGTTATTAGGACCAAGATCATTTAATTATGAAAATAAATTGTCGCATATATAACATCATTTTATTGTTGATCTAAATTAATGTGATTAATCAATTTTTACAGAACTTGTTTGCGGGTGGGACTGACACGACATCAAGCACAACAGAGTGGGCCATAGCAGAGCTGATTAGACAGCCAAGCATGGTGGCAAAAATGCAACAAGAGTTGGACTCCGTCGTGGGTCGAGACAGGCTCGTGAACGAATCAGACCTGCCCAACCTACCTTACTTGCAGGCGTTTTTGAAGGAAACCTTTCGTCTTCACCCTGCAACCCCTCTTTCTCTTCCAAGAATTGCAGATGACAACTGCGAGATCTTCGGCTACCACATCCCCAAGGATGCCACTCTCATGATGAATATTTGGGCCATAGGTCGTGACCCAAAAGAATGGTCTGACCCATTAGTGTTCAAGCCTGAAAGGTTCCTGCCTGGTGGCGACAAGGCTCACGTTGATATTAAGGGCTATGACTTTGAGGCCATCCCATTTGGTGCTGGACGTAGGATTTGTCCTGGTATGAGCCTTGGCCTTTGCATGGTCCAGCTTCTAACTGCAACACTGGTCCACGCTTTCGATTGGGACCTGGAAGGTGGGCTAAACCCAGAAAAGCTTAACATGGAAGAGGCTTATGGTATTACCCTTCAACGAAAGGTCCCTTTATCAGTGCACCCAAGGCCTAGGCTCGCACCACATGTCTACTCAAAGTCTGCCTGATTTCAAGTTTTGTGTTGAATCAATGCTTCATGAAGAACTTTGAGATAGATTGTATCTACTATATAATTACAATAAATTAATCATAAATAAATATATATGTGTGTTAGATGTATTTCTAATATGCTTATATGTTTATTTATAGTTAATTTAACTGATATATTTTTAATAAATTTGATCTATCTAAAATGCTTTCAGTGTCCCCTAGCTTTCTTTGTTTAATGTAGATTTTCTAAATAAAAAGTTTGTGCCGTAGACTTTGAAGAGTTGAAAATGGGGAAAAGTTTGCACTCAGAACTCTAGTTTATGCGAGTTTTCCAAATTTGTACGCGTATCTGCTTAATTTACTTTGTATTTCCAAAAATGGGTTGAATTTGCTTTATAATCTGAATAACTTGTGTATAACCCATGTTATGCAGCGCATTATTATTATTATTATTATTGTTAATGTGCAGTATAAACTTTTAAAATTGAAGTTGTGTTTCAATATTAGTCTATAAAAGATGATACTATGCAACATTCAGAAACTTTAATTTTTATGCTTCTAAGATTTATTCGCAAGTGCAAATCATTCATATAAATGCCAAAGCTTCTCATGAAGATGGAGGATGTTTCACTTTTCAATAATGTTATTCCAAGAATCACTTGGATAAGGGCGGAGCTTTAACCCTCGATCGGCCATATTTTTGCAAAAGGAAGATAATAACCTACCAAGCAATATTATCCCAATGAAGAAATCCACCAGGCCCTCTAGCATTCGATCGCGAACTTGTATGTTGCCCCTGAAATTGCTCAAAGAAAAAAACTTTTGTAGCATTTGGTCGTAAAAAACACCACATTAAACTTGATCTATCTAAAAATTTTTTAGGTGTCTCCTAGCTTTCTTTGTGTAATGTGGATTTTCTTAAGGCTCCGTTTGTTTTGTGAAAAAATGAAATTTCTTTTTTGAAAAATTTGTTAAATTCCTTCCTCAAAAAATTTTATCATTTTGTTATTAGAAAAATGTTCAACAAGAAATTTTTATTAGGACCTAAACATAACTTATGATGGGCTTCAGTAAATCATTAAGAAACATTTCATCGATCCCTTACTAAAACACCTCGACGAGAGTTAAGCAAAGGGCTGACTCCCGTATTAGAGGCTAATTGCCAACCAAAGAGGGATGTTTTCCTTGCTCGCTGATATACTTTGTCAAACAGACCTTGACTTTTTTAAGGAATCCCTCATTTCCTTGCTATATATACACTTCTCTTGACAAAGTGCAAAATGTCATAGCGTTTGTAGACATTCCTTCGCCAAACCCTTGTTGTCCTAGGTTATAGTTTCTTGTTGGATGAAAAATTTGCAATGTATTATTTTTCTAACCTATTTTCATATTACAGCTTGCAACAAACTACACAAAACTAGTAGCAAACTAACAAAAATAATGCTTCAAAAAGCAAGTAGCCTATTCAAATGATCATTCAATTCTAAATAAACTGCACACAATGTTAAACTTTTAAGTTACTAATGTCATATCCTACAATAGCTATATCTATCCAAGTTCTAATGTTCTTGATCCTCGTCTGCTCCCCAAACCTGACCCTTCTGTGTCAAAGTCCAAATGATCCAAGGCCTAGTGAAGGTTGTGTTCATTGCCATGCTACTTTGCCACAACTAGCGTTTGGTTCGCTTTCTCCAGGGCCCCTAATGGTGTCTCTCTTGTCTCTCTTTGGGTTTTCTTGTCTCCCCACACCTATTTGTGGACATTAGCTCCTTTCACATTTTAAATTACTGCTTCAATATGGAGGACATGACATCCTCGTATGGCAAACCCTAGTTAGAGTTGTGGTTCTCCTTTTTGTGATCCATATGTCATTTGTTCTTAGATGCTTTCCATTCCCCATGTTCCTTCTTTTGTCATTCTCCTTCTATGCTACTTCTATTGTTTTGAAGTCCATAAGAGCAAGGGTGTTTCTCTCGATTGTAGCACCTTGAACCAGGGTGTTTCCTACAGGTTGCATAGTCCTGTCCATGTTCCTTCCAAGTGCACTGGCACCAAGTGATTCTTCTCATTGTTCCATTTGCATCATTGTTAAGATCTCTAACTAAATAGAAGGTGGAAATATTCCCATAGACGACGTCAAATGATGAATGATTCCTTGATCTTGTCTCCATAGCACAGCTACGGATCCACTGGTAGTAATGATGGCTCTAACAAGCTTCAAAGGGAGGTCATAGGCCCCCTGCAAATATTTTAATGCCAAAGTCAGCGAGACCAAGAGTATGGAAGATGACGAGAGAACCTAGGACATACCTAGAGTGTATCCAGGCCTTATTATATATTGGAGGGTTGTTAGTGTAAAGATAATTTCCTTGTGTTAATTTCAGAGAAAGCAAGACAAGAGAAAGATTTTACTAAATAAATTTCTTGTTATGTATTCTATTGAATTCTTACATGGTTAAATATATAAGAATATACATGTGACTAAAAACTTAAAAAGAAAATAACTTAACCTAATCAATCTAATAAAAAAGGAAATTACTTAACATAATCAACCTAAAATCAAGGGATTAGACTAGAATCAAGAGTCAACCTAATCAATTAGGAAAGAATGTAAATAAGGAAAATAAATCATAATTATTACAAATCAATACAGGGGAAAAGAAACCAGCTTGAGTTTGTCCACTAAAGTTCGAAATCAACCAAGATGATATGACTATATGAATAAGTCAGTGGGTTAGTTTAAAGTACTAATAGGAAGCAAACGAGGAGCCCCACTAGTAACATGCTATTGAATAAAATGACAATCTATTTTAATATGTTTGATGCACTTATAAAAAACATCATTGTAAGCAATCTGAATGGCATTGGGTGGGTCGATTGGAGGATGGAGGTAGGTCGAAAGTAGGATTAATAGGGATGGCAACACCATCGGAAAGGGGCATAACCTTAAAAGCACTGGAAAGTTCACTCAAAAGACTCAATACTTGGGTTATTGGTGGGGTAGCTAAAGCAATAAGTGTATTAGAGGTATCGAAAAGCAGCTATTTAAGTAGGGTCTCAAGATTAATGGAGATTGATAAGGTAGATGTGAGATAATAAAATGTAACATCAGTCTTGTCCATGGTGTTAAAGAAATCAAAGATGCTAGTAGAACTAGCAAAAATGGAGTTTAGAGATGAAAAGAACACACCCAAAAGCCTTAAGAATCGGTTTAACTCGATGAAGAACTGGATCAGAGAGTGACAACTTGAATAGATGAAGAAAATTGAATGTTTGACTGGTAACAACATTGAGACAAAGCATGATAACGTGTGGAGTGGCGGACAAGGCTGAAATTTGAACTGCAATGTCTCAAGAGGTAGCTGGAGATGATGACGTGGTGCATGGCACTAAAAAAGACCTTGAAGATGATCCTTTATAAACAAGATTTCAATCTAGCAATTTGAAAAGGGATAAAATGGAAGCAGAGCAGTGAGAGTATAATGCAAAGCAGTGGTGCTGATGCGATAGAGAGTAAAGTGACTTGAACGAAACCAAAGCACGGTGAAGAACAGAGTAAGCAACAGCAAACTGAAGGCTTCAGGTGCACGATAGCAAGGTGATCAAAATTCAAGCACGGAAATTAGGTTAATGATGAACAGAAACAAGAACTACAGTGGGAATAGAATTGCAAGGTCAGGAATAAGAATTGTCTGATTGGAGTGATTCTCAAAGAGATGAATTATCAAATATTAGAGTGATTTTCACGGCCATCGGAGTTACCACGAGCCTTCACACACCATCAAATTTCTTAGGGGACATCAAAAAACGATGAGGAAGGCGATGGTCCGGCACATGAATGGAACGAAGGTCACTAAGATCATGGATCTATGTTGAACAGAAGTTGAAATAGTGGATAAAGTCTTCTATCACAGAGGAGAATTCTCAGGTTTGAGTTGTTCTCAAAGAACTGAACAATCAGATGTCGCATGTGGTGGTTTGATGTTAATATGAACATGAATTGAAGGCAAATAAATTGATACAACAAGGAAAACCTTTGTTGTGGAGAAAAATCTTCGGGTCTGAATTATTCTCAGAAAATGAACAATCAAACGGCGGAGAGATAAAGGAAAAGCTATGATACCATGTTAGTTTCAGAGAAAACAAGATAAGAGAAAAATTTTATTTGATGAATTTCTTATTGTGTATTTCATTAAATTCTTACATGATTAAATATATAAGAATATACATGTGACCAAAATCTTAAAAAAGAAATAACTTAACCTAATCAACCTAATAAGAAAGGAAATAACTTAATATAATCAACCTAAGATCAAGGGATTATACTAGAATCAAGAGTCAACATAATCAATTAGAAAAGAATGTAAATAAGAAAAATAAATTATAATTATTACAAATCAATAAATTAACACTTAAGATCGAAGAGCGGGAGAGGTGGAAACCACATGGAGGCACTTGATTGGTATCTTATATAGAGACTATTAAAGGTGATGATTGCCCCTTGTGGTGGTGCAATCTCAACCTTTATTTTTTGGGGCCAAGAAACAAAGAAAGACAAATAAGGAATAGCCTACAAAACTATGTTAAGGACAAGGAGTATACTTCAGGCCATCAAATACGAGGTGCTAACTCGATTCTTGAGATAAAACAAGTGTAAAAAAAAAAAAGCATGAATTTTAATTCGTCTAATATATATATTGTCTTATATATTTTTTTAATGATTAACATTGATAACTCCCTAATTTTAGCTTAAGTAAAGTGTATTTTATGATCGATTAGGGAGTCAAATTGCTTATTTCTTGGGTGACTTTGTATAAATTTCTATCCAATCAAAGAAAATAAATAAAATATATCATTTGCAATATTTTATTAGTTTTGAGCTTTATTTGATTTTGATTTTTATCTCAGGAGAAAAGTAGAGATTTGCTAGAAAGGGATGAGAAAAGGGAGAGAAGCTAGAAGTTCAAAAGGCAAGTTGTTTAAGTCCACTCGCTACAGCGAGTATGCATTTGCTATAGCTAGGACGCCTGTTCGTTATGGCGAGGAAGTCAATTCACTATAGCAAAGTCATGATTCATACAAAATCTAAGGAGCTTCTAGCTATAGCACAGGTAGTAGCAAGATCAACAAGGATCTAGAAACCTATAAGTTCTCGCTATAGTGAGAGACACCCCTCGCAATAGCGAGATCGATTACTGAAATGCACAGCTTCGATTTGCAGACTAAAAACACGATGGACAGCTGGGGTTTCATCATTCTGAGCCTAGAGGAGAGTTTCTAAGGAGAAAAATGCACCAAGGAGTTAAGGTTTGAAGAGAAGGAGCTTAGGTTGAAGAATAGAGGCTGAATCAACACAATTTCACTGAGTTTTCTTATATTTTCTATCTTTTCTTTTATGACTCCTTGTCTATGCGAATTTCTGGTTTTGTTTGCTAGTGTAGAGCCATGTGTGGCTAGATTTCTTAGATCCTACGTTTACTTGAACCTATTGCCATATAATGGAGATTTTGCAAAGTTAAATTGAGTCGATTAATGATCTGAATGCTTAATCTATCTTTTATATTTCATTTAAGAGTTTGGCCATCTCTTTTGTGGAATTGGGGGAATAAGGTTATCTCTTGAAAGAAGAAAATCTCAATGGACCAGTTGATTAAGCAACTTAGGATTAGGTCATTTTAGTTTTGTTCTTGGGTATAAAAGTATACTCAAGAGCTCTAAGTAGTGAAAAAGATTGAATACAATTAACCTAATTAATTACGAGGGAGACCTGCAATCAACTAGGATAAAAGTCTAAGTAGTTCGAGAGACATTTGGGCTCACTTACTCTCTTTAACTTTCAAATTGTTAATTAACTAGTTAATTGAGTAACTCAATGCATGGTAATTAGGGGATAGAAACCTAGGATACTCTTTAGTGATTAATCTCATCAGAATGATCCTACGCTCAGTACTAATTTAAATTCATTTTCTTTTAATTCCCTACATTGGTAGTTGCTTGTCTTGACTTAAATAAAAGCAAATTTTCTTAGACCTGATTAAGTCTAATTCAATTCTCTATGGAACGACCTTGATTTACTATATTACAAAAATGACCTGTACGCTTGCGGAATCTATTACAAAAATAGTAGCTATCAAACATAATCTAAATAATTATAGAAAATGATGAGGTGGCAAAAAAAAACTATAACATCTATTTCGTGCCAAAAAAAAATATCCTACCATTGTTACCTCATCCTCCTTATTCTTCTCTCCCCCACCATCGCTTACAACAATCTCAACTAAAAAATTTGAACTTTCAACAAAACTTCACACCGAGTTAGCTTCTTATTATGCTCATATACTAACTTTGCTTAGTTAGACTATTAACTCTACCACATGCACCTAATTAGCTTCCATTGACTCACATTTCAAAGAAGCAAACCAGCTACTTGCATTAATTGTATTCACTTTATTCGATAGCCAAGTTCCAATGAGCAGAGGTATATACATAAATATTAATTATATATATGGTGTTCCCAAGTAGCTGTAATAAAATATTTTGATTTAGTATTTGAGACAGTTCATGATTAGATAAACAAGATTTTTAGGGGTCGACCCTTCTTGGGATTGAAGGAATGATAACTGTAGCCAAATTGTCTCATAACCTGACCTTAGTTAATTCTCATGTAAAGGGATGACATGAGAATAGTTATATTCAAAGGATGACAAAGAAGCATCAATCCATAAGCCAGTTATCTTCTGTAAATATATTCTTCATTTCTTACAAGATTAATTATCATGACTAAGCATTTTTATATATACATGTAACATGCATGCATTTTGTGTATAGATTGTTTTATACACCCATTACATCATGACTCATAAGTGTAATTAACTTTTTTGACGCATCAGTTATGGATGAGCTAATGAGCAATGAGTAGAAAAAACAAATATACAGAATTTGACAATAGAATTGTACAAAAAGGTGAAACAAAATAAAACAAATAAAGATTTAAAATATTTATGTTACATACTTTTTTAATTTAATATAAAAATTAGTTAAATTCTGTGTAATTTACCTAAATTATCTAATAGTGTATAATATTTTAAAATGTTAACTTAAAGTCAATTTATGAACGTTTTAAGTGTTTTCTATTAGGTTTTGTTGATTCTTTTTACAACTTGGCATTATATGAACTTTTCAAAAAATATCATATATATATATATATATATATCATATTTTTATTAGAATATTGAATACTAAAGAACTTTAATTATATCTAATTCTTACTTTGCCAAATTAGTTGATTCTCTTTAGTGATTTAAAAATGTACAATATAATAATTAAAATAAAAATACCAACATGCATCTATATTTGAAGAACTAATAAATGAATGAACAAAAAATTATCAAATGAAGATTAGTAAACTTGTCAATTTCAGAAAAGAGAAACTTATTTATGAGAAAGTCTCAAAGTAGATTCAATAGTGGAGTTATATTTAGATAAATTTTTTAAAAAATTTTGTTATCAGATTTTTTTAATAAAAATATTACATGTAAAAGAAAATTTTCAAAGACCTAATAATGTGCTGTCAAACTATATTAAAAAAAATCAACTTACTATTTTTTTCATAAAAAAAAATTCATATCAAATTATAAAAAAACTATGGCTAAATTTTATCATTATTAATATTGAACCTTCAGCTTAACACACAATTCACACCAGTAGCTCTTCAGAGTTAACAAATCCACTTTATATTCATTCAATAGCCTGCCAAATCTTCACCAAATTAAACTCTTAAGCTTAAGCTTCTCTCTCTATATATAAAACCCTCTTTCACCTCCTTTCAAACCCATCATCATATCATTACATATTATTCTCCTTCGTTTTCACTATTTTCAATGACCTCCTTTCAAACACATCATCATATCATTACACATTGTTCTCATTCATTTTCATAACATACCTAAATAAATCCTCATTTTCTCTCATTACACTAGCTCCTTCATATGGCTTCCGTTGTGTCTCCTTAGCTTCTCAGCTTAGCTACTTAATATTAGCCAGCCTAGTTTATTAGCTTCTCAAGCTCTTCAATTAATCTTCACTTTCTCTCCCTATGGGTCCAAGATCATGGCCTATAGTAAGAAACATGGCACACCCTGTCCCAATGCTGCACCATACCCTAGCTTACTTGGCTGGGACCTACGGTCCTCTCAGCCACCTTCGGCTCGGCTTCGTTGATGTCATGGCGGCGGCTTTGGCTTCTATGGCCGAGCAATTCTTAAAGGTTCATGACACCAATTTCTTGAGCCAATCGCCTAACAAATGGAGCTAAGTACATGGCTTATAACTATCAAGACCTAGTGTTCGTCCCCTACGGCCTACGGTGGCGGATGCTTCGGAAAATTAACACCATCCATATGTTCTCCGGCAAGGCTAAAATCATTTGTGGTAAAAATGAGCTTATATTTTCATTATTAGTAAAATGTATATATACACAAATGAAAAGAGTAGAAAAAATATAACCTATACAAACTAAATACAAACAGAATAACTAATTATACATAACTAATTACAATTGATTGCTAGCTTTAGAAAAATATTCTAAACTAACCATTTTCTATAGTGTCTAGTAGCCCCTTACAGACTAGAGCATATATGTCTGTCATGCCTAGCTTGGATAACAACAAATGAAAAGAGGAAGAACACAAGGGTTTTGTATAAAGATCAGCAACTTGGTTAAAAGATCTAAGGGGCATAAGATGCACCAAACCAGACTGCACTTTTTCCCTAACTAGATGACAATCCAATTCAGTGTGTTTTGTGCATCCATGGAAAGTTAGATTGTGTGCAATGTAGATGGTAGATTGATTATCACAAAAAAGGTAGCTGGTGTAGAATGAGGGACATGAAGATCATTAAGTAAGTATTGCAGCCACTGAATTTCACATATGGCAACAGCAAGTGCCCAATACTCTTCCTCAGATGAAGATTTAGAAATAGTATGATGTTTCTTGGATTTCCAAAAGATGAGGGAGTTATTTAAGAAAATACAAAAACCTGTAATGAAACGTCTAGTATCCAGGCAACATGCCCAATCAGAGTCACTAAAGGCTTTTATCTATAAATCAGATTTAGAGGGATAAATAGACCTTTAGCAAGAGAAGCCTTAATGTATCAAAGTACCTAATAAGTAGCTTGAAGATGGAGTGAGGTTGGACAGTCCAAGAATTGACTTAACTGCCGAACTACATAAGATAAGTCAGGTCGGGTGGTAGTAAGATATAATAAACAACCCACCAGCCTTCAATAGTTAGAAATATCTTCAAGAGGAGTACCTCCTTTCTTACTCAGTTTGGTTGACCAATCCATGGGAGTGGAAGCTAGTTGAGATGCTAAGAAACCATAATCAACAAGTATATCAAGGGTAAATTTGCAATGGCATAGGGAGATACCTTTTTTAGGCCTAGCCACTTTTAATCCAAGAAAAAACTTTAGAGAACCCAAATCTTTAATCTTGGAAGAATTGTCAAGAAACATTTTAATGTGATTAATCTTAGCAATATCATTTCCAACCAATATAACATCATCAACATATAGTAATAGGGCTATGAATGAGAAACTAGAAGAGCCAATAAACAAAGAATTAGTTAGATTTAGATTAGAAATAACCAAAATTGATGAGAGCATGAGACAAATTTGCAAACCACTGCCTGCTAGTCTGCTTAAGGCCATACAATGACTTTTGCAATTTGCAGACAAGATGAGGATTTGCAGAAGAAAAACCAGGAGGTAAAACCATATACATCTCTTCATTTAAATCACCATGCAAAAATGCCTTATTAACATCAAGCTATTCTAAAAACCAATTCTGTGCAGAAGCTAAAGCAAGAAGCAATCTTACAATGGTCATCTTTGCTATGGGTGAGAAGGTATCAAAATAATCTATACCTTTAGTTTGTGTGTAGCCTTTAGTTACCAATTGCACCTTGTAACACCTAATAGAGCCATCAGCCCGATGCTTGATCTTGTATACCCAATTGCACCCAATAGGGTTTTTGTGGTGAGGGAGTTCAGTGAGGACCCAAATGTTATTATCTCCCAAAGCCTTAATTTCAATAGCCATTGCCTACTGCCAGACATCATGCTTAATAGCCTCTTTATAAGTTTTAGATTCAAAAGAGACAAAAATAGATAAACTGAAATGTTTGTGGGTTGAAGACAATCAATCATAAGACAAAACAGAGGATAGAGGATAGAGAGTACCTAAATCATTAGAAAGGGATTGGGCAGAAGTATGAAGAGAGCAGTGGTAGTCATGCAAGTATTGAGGTGGATGACGAATTCTTTGAGATTGTCCTGGAGGAGGAACTAAAAGATGAGGTGTTATGACTTGTGGACTGGTGAAAGGGGGTGAATCGGTGATAGAAAAATCAAAATGTGTAGAAGAATGAATAGGTAGAGAATCAGTCACAGAAAAATCAGGAAAATCTAAAAAAACTAGTTATTAAGGTAAACAAATATTATCATAAATAGATAGAGTTAGAAATGCTACATAAAGGAAACATTTGTTCATGAAAAACAATGCGGTGAGAAATGAAAATTTCTTTATTGTTGATGTCAAGTAAAAGATATCCTTTAGTTCTTGTTTTGAAACCCAAAAAAACATACTTTCGAGCTCAGGGATCAAATTTTGTTCGATGATTCATAGAAGTAGAGGCAAAACAAAGAGAACTAAACACTTTAAGTGATTCAAAATCCGGTGGTTGATTATAAAGCAGTTGATACGGTATTTCATTTGTAAGAACGGGAGAAGGTAACAAGTTAATAAAAAAAAAGCATAAATGACAGCAAAATTCCAATATAATTTTGGTAGATTAGATTGAAAAAGAAGTGCACGAGCTATATTTAAAATATGCTAGTGCTTTCTTTCAACTACACTTTTTTGTTCAGTAGTTTTTAAGTAAGAAGTTTGATGTATGATTCCCTTGGAAGAATAAAAAGATGGCATATCAAATTTAGTACCATTATCAGAACAAATTATTTTCACAAATGTGAAAAATTGATTTTCAATAAGGGTAACAAAACTTTGCAAATGGTTCTTAGTTTCAAATTTTTGTTTCATAAAGAAAGTCCAAGTAAATCACATATAGTCATCAACAACAGTGAGAAAGTATTTATGGCCATGTATAGAAGGTAAATGAAATGGTCCCCATATGTTAACATGCAGTAAATCAAAAGGATAAGATGTAAATAAGGAACTAATAGGAAAGGGTAAACACTTCTGTTTTGCATAATGACAAATGTTACATTGTTTATTGTGTGTAATACAATCTATGAAAGGAAATTTCTGTGTCAATGTATGTAAAACTGGTTGTGAAAGATAACTTAGGCGATAATGCCATAAGTCAGAATTTGAATTACATTGAACAAAATTCAAAATTGTAGAATTAACTATGGATGGAGTACTTGCATGACTATGTAATATATATAGCTCTTGTTGGATTTCAATTGTATCAATCATCTTCCAATGCCTTGGATCCTTTATCAGGCACTGAGAAGAATAGAAAATGAGTTTACAATCATTGTGAAGGGTAATCTTTTGAATAGAGATTAGATTAAGGTACTCGGGAATGTAAAAGACATCAATCAAGTAAAAATCAAGAAAAAATCGAACAGTGCCAGAATAACAAGCATAGACTATTGAACCATAAGGCAATTTGATATAAATAGGTGCGATACATTTATAAAATATAAAGGAAGAAAAGGAGGAACAGATATGATCAGTTGCAATACTATCAATTATCGAAGAGGTGGGAGGAATGTTAAATGAGACATATACAGACCTTCCTATGTTGTAAGTAGGAATGGTGATATTTGCAAACTTACCTAAATTGAAGCTAGGAACTAGGGTGTTACTAGTAGAAGGTGAGACAATAGAAGAGACATGATTAAGCAAATGTGTTGGACCAGATGATGGCTACACCAAGGCTAGAAGTTTATTATATTGATCTTAAGTGAACTAAAATGGTGTAAGTAAAATTCCCTTGGATGCAACTGGTACAAGCTACTTCTCTTCAACAAGTACTTGAGAAGCAACACTATTGGCTGAAGAATTCCAATTCCTGAACATGAAGCCTAAAGAAAATCCATGCTTCTTATAATAGGTTTCGACAGTATACCCTAATTTACCACAATGTGTGCAAAATTTGTTTGTATCTCTTCCCTGATTATTAGGTATCTAATTAAATTCCTTTACTGCACATACCTTGATCTTACTTATAGATTGGATTTCCTGTTCTTGTTGTACCACTAAAGAAAATATATGATTAATAGGAGGCATCGAATCCATCATCATAATTTTAGACTTCACACTAGAGAAATGCTCGTTGAGTCCTTTGAGAAATCACATGACATAGTCCTATTCTTGATGCTTTCGGACGAGTGACATCACACCAAAGGAGCAGGAAGGATCATATAAGCAAATCAATAAAGGACGAAAGACCAGCAGTTCATCCTAAATGATCTTTAGCTGAGTGAAATACTCCATAATAGAGAGATCACCTTGGCAGAAACTGTAGAGCTCCTCTTGCAAATCCGAGATACGAAACACATCACCTTGACTGAAGTGGTCTTACAAGTGGTTCAAACATCCACAACCTTATCGATCCAGAGAATGCTCTGAGTGATTATTGGAGATAGGGAGTTGGTGATCCACGACAACACCATTATGTTACAGTGCTGCCACGCATAGTATAAAGGATCAGCAGCCTTGGGCAATGGAAAAGATTTGTCAACAAATTAAAGTTTGTTCTTGGAGAGGAGTGACATCTTCATCACCCTTGCCCAATCATAGTAATTCGTACTGGTCAGCAATGGAGAAACAAGAATGAGCGCAAGATTCTTATTCGAATGTAGGTAGTAAGTATTAGAGGGATCTTTCCAAGGAGACACCGTTGGCAGACATGGGAGTTGGTTCTCACCAGAGGACACTATAGCCCTAGCAAAAGAGAGAAGCAAAGAGACTCAATGTAAGGAAGAGGACTTGACAAGATCGTAAGGTCCAGATGCGATCGGGGAAGAGAGCAATTTCATGATGCTCTAATATCATAGAATCATTTGTGGTAAAAATGAACTTATCTTTTCATTATTAGTAAAATGCAAATATACACAAATGAAAAGAATGGAAAAAATACAATCTGTACAAACTAAATACAAACAGAATAACTATACAAATAGAATAACTAATTATATATAACTAATTACAACCACCACAAGAAAAACAAAAATTAATGACGAAATTTTTCATCGCTCAATATGGATAATTCTATCACTAAATTAATTTGTGATGGAATTAGCAATGGATTGTTTCCATCGCTAATAAATTAGCGACAAAATTGAAAATTCTGTCACTAATCAATGATAGAATATTTTGCACTGAAAAGAACTCCGTTACCAATTGTGGGTATAACTTATTTTGAATTTCAGATAGAATTTTTTGTTCGTAATTAGTGATGAAATGTTCTGTCAGTAATCAATGACAAAATTTTTTATCGATAATTAGTGACTGATTAACAACGACAAATTCTGTCACTAATTAGTGATGAAATATTCCGTCAGTAATTAGTGATGGATTAACCACAAAAATTCATCATTGATTTATTTTTTATTATATTATTACTTTTTTAAAATATAGCCTTAATATTACTTTACTATCTATCTAATAAAATACAATAAAAGCACAATAAAAGAAAGCTAATTGAAAATAATACTAATAATAAAATTAGGGTTTAAATGTTTCTCCCTATCCAATAAAGTAAAATAACACAGCAATATTTAATAAAATACATAACTTAAAATGATCCTCAGTCAAATATTTCAAAAACAAATCATAACAATCCTCAACTTAAAATAACATAAAGAGAAATAAAATCATATTTATAAAGGAGGACAATCAAGCCTTGCAGATGTATAGGTTTTTTAGTAAAGGCTTGCAGATGCAAATTGATCCTTATTATAACTCTTTTCCTTTTGTTTGGAGGAGGATGCTTAAGTTGTCTTGTTTTGCTTTTTAGGTGCCATAGAATCTACATAAAGAGTAAAAAGAAATATAAGATGCTAAAGAGATAAATTTAACAATAGTAGGCACAAATAATAAAAACAAGTACCCTTTTCCAAATCATTTGATCCTTGAAAAATTTGCAATAAGCAGCTCAACCATTGAGAGTTCAAATCAAAGCAAACAAAAGCAAAGGCACACCAATATAGTTTCTGAAGCATAAAGAACTTTAAGGATAACCTATGTTAAAATGAGTGAATCAATGCTAAATAGGAATAAACACATTTATTTTAAGAAAAATGATGAAATAAAACTAATTAAATAGTGTAAGGAACAAAAATATGAATTTTTGTAATATGTGTTCATACTCGCTATAGCGAGTATCATCCTTACAATAGCGAGGAAGAACAAAGAACTGCAGAATCAAATTCTAAGTCCACAACACCTAAACAATTGAAAATACATCCATAGAAAGATACGAACAGCACACCCACAATCATTATTACAATTATAGCAACCTACATTTATCAAATCAAAGCCACGCAACTTTAACCTTAAGTTCTCAAAGCCACACAATCTCAAGCAAAAAAAAAATGGAGAAAAGAATGAAGAATCAACATACCTATTGAAGAATCAAGAATTCATGAAAGAAGAAGTGGAGAAGATCGAAAAACTCAGTGATAATGTGTTGATTTAGCCTTCAATCTTCACTTTAAACTTCTTACCTCCAAATCTCAGCTCCCTTATTAGTTTTTCTCTTCAGAAAGTCTCCTCTCAGGCTCTGATTCTAGAAACCCTAGCTGCCCCTCGAGTTTTAAACCCAAAAGTCAAAGTTAGGCGTTTCAATAAATGAGTCTCATTATAGCGAGGAGCACCTTTCGCTATTGCGAGAGTTTATTAGTTCCAGACTCTAAGTTTTCTTGCTACAGTCCATGCTATTGTTGAAAGTTCCTTGGATTTTGTATGAGTTATGAACTCATTATAGCGAATTGGCATCTTCGCTATAGTGAATGGGAATCCTAGTTATCACTATAGCGAGGAAGCCTAGATAGCTTGTTATTGATTTTTCTTGCCTTCTTCTTTTCTTTGTTCCCTCCAAGCAAGTCTCTATTCCTCTCTTGAGATTAAAATCATAATAAAATGAACACAGAGTTGTTAAAATGACTATAAAAGCTAAATTTTATTTATTTACATTAAATGGAGAAAGATCTATGCTAAAATATAAAATTTATAAGAAAAACAACCAAATGACTCCTTATTCCATCATAAAATATGCCATAAAATATCAAAATTAGGGAGTCATCAATGGTTTAGGGTTTTAGATTGATGGGATGAAAGATCCAACTGGCACTATTGAATTCCTGTATAGGCTCGAGTTTTGGATTTACTTCCTTCATGCTTATATATATATATATATATATTGTTAATTAATATGCTAACCCAATTAATACAACACCTTAACAAAATGGATTTTTAGCCTTATAATTTTATAGAATTGCATAATAATCTAGATTATATATATAATGGGGCTTATATTTTTAATAGTAGAAGCACTTAACTGGTGTTTAACATAATATCCCAAAATCTTTTTTTGAATGCATTACATATGTTCCTTAAGCATTAGTTAATTTTTGGCTTAATCTTATAATAGAAAAATTGATTCTAATATCACTATATTTTTTTAAAAACCTTAATCAAGTACTATAAAATTTTAAAATAATTACTTTTATAACTATTATTCCTCACAACACCTAAAACTTTTATACCAAATTTCAGTTCAATCGGAGTTAGTTACCCTTAGAAATAGTATTGTGTAAAATCACCTCAAAACATCGAAATTGCAAGCTCTGGAATTGGCCACAGAAATAAAGTAAGAAAGCTAAATTGACATTGAAAACAAAAAAAAATTCCTAATCTAATTGATTATAATGAATTAGCTCCCCAACAATGGTACCAAAATTTCACTTACAGCTATTTAACTAACCAACATTAGTAAAAGTAATTGCCTTGCAATAATATGCCCACCAAATCATCTCTTATGAAACTTTTGATCAAATCAATCAATTTAAAATTTCATATAAATAGGATTTGTTCAAAAATCAAGGGGGTTTGTATATGGAATTAAATGACTTATTAACAATGTAAATTTAGTTACATTCATTTGAGAGTAGATAGATCTCCTCTCCTCCCACAAATTTGTAAATGAGATACATATTAGATTTTGCCTTCCACTCCTTTTTTGACTTTGCACCTGTTGGTATTTATTCTTTGATTCGTTTGAGAGAATTTAAGAGATTGAGATTTAAATGAAAAAAAAGTTTCAATTTTTAAAGAAGGGAAAACTTTGACATGATCACTTAAGAAAGTACAAAAAGAAACATAAAGACAAGAGGAATAAGATATAAGTTTAACTAAGAGTTAATAGTATAACAAAAAAAGGAAACCAATTAGAAGATAAGAGAGGTGAGCAACAGATAACATAATTGAAACACAGTGGACAAGTGGAATCACTTTTAATATTTGTAAAATATTGAGAAAGAAGCATATATGTTTTCAATATTATTTATCTTTTTTTAGTTTTTAGTTAAATATTTATTTAACTTTTATTTATTTCTTATTTTCTATTTTTTTATATGTTTAGTAAAATCATTCATTATATACATTTGTTTAAATTATGATTTTAAATTTCCCAAAATTTTTTTCTATTTCTAATTAATTAAATATATTTTATATTTATTTTAATATATAATTTAACATAAATAAATTGTAAATTTTTAAATTTTGAATAAAAACAAAGGCCCTTATTGACCATAGAATAATTAAGCATATTAGTATTTATCTTATTTTTTATTTATTAAATTATTAATTTATAAATTATATTATATTATATAAATTATTATATTATTATAGATTTCTATAAAATTAATAATATTTAAATCATTTCCAACAAAGATATATATATATATATATAAATCATTATATCATATAAATTATTAAAAAATTTAAATTAAGATTTGCAATGAAATTAGTGACGAATTAGCAACAAAAAATTTTATGACAAAAATTCCGTCGCCAAATTATTGACAGAATTTACCATTATAAAATTCCATCGTAATATCATAATTAGCTATCCTACTCTTTAACGACGGAAAATTTTATCGTTTTTTCCATCATTGAATTTTGTCACTGTTGCTTTTTTTTTTTCTGAAAACATACATGTAAGTATACGTATCGCAACAGTAATAAAGTGATGAATAGAGTATCGTTCCCACGAGAATTTGTCACTAAGATAATTGCTAAGTACTAAAATTGTGCACCTTAATCTAAATTAAACCAACAATAAAAGGTGATATGAAATTAAACTAAATTAAAGAGATAACAAAAAAAATGAGAGACATCATTCTAGATGAAATTGGAAAGCAAAATGATTTGGGATTACAACTCCCTTTAATATTTTATATGAACTAATTATCTCTTTTCATCTTGCTCTTAATGTCATTAATAGCCTAGGACTTTAATTTACCTATAAGTATCTTCTGAATTATATATAGGCATTCCCCTAACCAATCCATAATTCCTTATGCAATTAATTTAGAGGATTAATGAAGAATAGGTTCTAATATGACTATTTGAGACTGGTAGGTATATTCTTATCCCACAAGCGAATCAATACACTCAATTGTAAGTTTCATAAACTCACACTACCTAATTCATGGTTAAGTCCTAAAATCTCTTTTCCAAATTTATTTAGGCTACCCAAATCATCTAATGGTTTCCACACACTTAGAAGCATGAAGCACAAGGATTAAGTAATTAAATCATATCATTAATTGCAAATAAAGAGAGTAATTGTAACATATTACAAGTTAGAGTTTATTATAATCCCAAATCAACAAGTTTAGCTCATAATTACAAGAAATAGCAACATCAAGAACAAAGTATAACTCAATCGGTAAAAAAATACAAGGAAAAGAAAATGAAGAAAAGAAAAACGAATTTAATCGATGAATCTTCCTTAAACCCAAGCTTTTTCTATGGTATTTAAAGCTCCAAACCCTTCATTCTCCTCTCCAAAACCTTCAGAATGGCGGCCTCCCCTCGAAGAAGTGTTGGAAGCCCTTTAAAACCCTAAAAAGCACAGCAAAAGACAGTGTGCTTTGCATTTTTTACCAACTGTGCCGCGACAGCGCTCAAATGTGCCGTGGCTTAGATGAATTTCTTTTAGCAGCTGTAAAAAGCATCGTGGTGTGAAATTTTACATCGTGGCCAAGTAAGATTCTATTTTTCTATACGCCACGGCACTTAATTTTGTTGTTGCAGTGCTGAATTTTCTTTAGCAACGGTTTTAAGCGTCATCTTTTACTCTTTTGTCTTTTCTTCTTTGTTTCTTCCTTTTTCTTTTTCTTTTTTTTTTTTTTGATCATTTTTTCAACAAATCTCAATACTTGTTCTTTGCATTTCAAAACTTCTAAACTTGTTTCTTTATAATTATAACCCTACAAAAATATAAAATTTATCTAATTAATATTTATAATCTACCAACAAAGATTAAATAATTTAGCAACATAAAAATATAAATAAAAACACAAAATCCAACTTAACTAAAACGGGAAAAAAAAAGATTAAAAGTGAAAAAATAAAACCAAAACTTACTAAATACTAACTTAACTAACATTTATTAATTTTATAAATACAAAACATAAAATAAGTTCAATATTTATATGATAAATCCCTTAAAATATTAAAAAAAATCATAACAATTTAGGACTTATCAGTCACTAACTTATTTGTGATGGATTTGTAATAAAAAATTTTGTGACAAAAAATTTTTGTTGATAATTTTGTCACAAATTTTTATGATAGAATTTATGACAAACTTGCAATAAAAAAAAAATTTATCGCTAAATTTAATTGCAAATCAACTATTTTTTTTTTAGTAATAAACTGATTACTAGTTTTAAAAAAATATTCTAAAGAAACCATTTTCTATAGTGTCTATTCAAGGCCTTGGAGGACTGTAGGCATTTCCGTCAGGTTCATTATATACTCCTGCCTTTATTAGCTACTTGACTACACGTGCTTCTTCTGGTAACAAATTATTAATATTGAGGGACCAATAACTTCATCTAACCTGACATATGTTGCTCCCTTTACCAGAAATGTAGTGATATTATGGACTCGAGTTCATGGTAATCACTTAATAATTATTAGATATAAAATAATATTTATTCATTCTATTATATCTTCGTGCTTGATTACTTAAAATTTCGATTTATTTGAAATTAAAAATTGTTGATAAGTTTAATTTAATTTTTTCTAATTAATAAATAATTATTATAATACATTCAATTAAAAAATATATAAATATAATATTTATAATATTTATATTAAATAATAATATCACTTTTACAAAAAAAAAACTTGCAACCTCTCTTTTTTTGACGTTTTTGTTGAACTTTTGAATCGTTTAATTTCATTTTAGTCAAGTAATTCTACAATTTTAGTCAGGTTAGTTAATATATACTTTTTCCCCTTATACGTCACTACAAGTGCTTCTTCTAGTAACAAATAAATTATTAGATTTGAGTGATTAATGCTTCATCTAATCCATCACCGTTATTATGTTATACTACTTCCTCTTTTTTAAAAAAAAAATTGAATAAAATTATTTAGGTACTTGCTATAAATTTTAAACAAAAAATATGACATGCAAAGAATATCTTTTAAAAACCCGATCACATAATATTGAACCATGAAAAATTACTTATTATATTTTTATTAAAGAGCTTATTAATATATATTTAAAAATTATTTTTTTGTGTTGATTTTTGAATTTTTTATTTTATTTTGGTTAACTATTTTTTAAAAAATAAAAGTCAACTACTTCAAAACTTGGCGTCTGGCTATAGCGGTCAGGTAGCAGGATCTAACAATTACAAATATTGTTACCTCAAGAAATGAGGAGACTCGAAGGATATCCAAACATTAACATCATCATTAATTTAATAATATCTATATTGATATGTCCCCAGTTATTGCTAAAACTTAGTTGATTATTGTGGGTTTAATTTTTTTATTTCTCCAAAAGGTCTCAGAACCAATTATTTGAATATCCAGAAGCACGAGATAGTGGGAAAACATGAACGTTTAGGCCAGCAGAGAAACTATTCAACGTTCTGTTATAGGGTGTCTCAGTTAGATTATATTGTAAGAACTAGGTTTTTTTAAATAATAATGTACGTGTTCTTAACTGAGTTTCTTTCCTATTGATACAACCAACCAAACATTTCAAGGGAAATAAAAAAAAATATAAATGGATAAAAGAATTGATAATGATAGAAATATTTTCTTACATATAATCATTTTAGATTTGATTCTCTAAAGTTTAAAAATAATTTTACTTGTAAATTTAGAGAGAGATAGACCCAAATCGAAGGGAGAGAAAGGCTTACTTATGGGTCTTATTTGGCCATCACCATACAAATAATTTAGTTATATAGAAAATTAAATGAAATCTTTTATGCTTAATTGGATCATAAATTTCTAGAATACCATTTTTTAAAATCAATAAATAAAACAATTATTTTTGTTAAATAAGAGCTAAACAGTTTAGTTAATATAATTATATTTGTCTAACTTATTTTATTTTACGGTGTACGTAATGTTTTAAATCCGCTGACCTTTTTGTGGTATATTTTCAAGCTCTAAATGTCTTAAATTCTTGATTTTTCTTTATATCCTTTGATTTCTATTTATAACAAAGAGTGATATTATAAATAGAAATCATTTTCTCCTTTTGTTGAGAAATTATTTTATAAGAAAATTTGTTTTAATTTTATGTATATAACAGTATTAAACCTTACTAGCTGGCGTTTTCTGTTAGATACCTTTTTGGAATTAGTTTCTAACTCACCTAGATCAGATAATTGATTATTAAGGTGCGTTAATTCATACACAGGAAGATTAACATATAATTTTTGAAGACATATATTAGTGTGCAATATATATCAAAATGTTAAAAGATATGAGTATAATTTTTAAACAAAATAAATAATTTACTTGTTAAATTATACTGTGTGAGCTTCCAGAACGTCTTTCTTTGTTTGTTAATTCTTTTTTTTTTCAGTGAAAAAAATACATTTAATTTTTTTATTATAAATTTAATTTCGAATAGAATTCAAACTGGATCTTTCAATCTAGAGAGGACCCATGTACATTCAATTAATAACTGGTTGCTTTCTTAAGCCCCTGGCATATTTGGATTTTTTTCCTTAGCTGACGAGACATTGCATTAATGAATATTACTCGTCAAAGGTTGAGATAACAAATCGTATTCTTTTTTAGGAGTTATCCTTACTTGGCTTGAAATTCCCTTATAGACATGTTAATTTCTTCTTTATTTTTATTTTAAAACAAATTCGAATTCTTATAGGACATCTATATAACAAACACTAATGTTGAACAAAATTTACCATGTAAGATTGACAAATGGCGAGCTTGCCATCATTCTAGGATACATTAGTGACAACTTCCATTCTTGCTTTTATATGTTACATAAATATTTGATATTTTAGGTTGAAAAACACTAAAATACTCTTCCATAGATTAAAAAAAGAAAAATTATACCAATACATGTAGATAATTCATTGTGACTTCTTATATATATATTTTATGATAATTTTCTAATAATACCTTTCTTTTAAAAAACAAAGATATATAAAACCTAATTATATATACTTTTGTTATTAAACTTATCAATGAAAATATGACAAGTGAATTTTTTTACAACTTACTACTACTTGATTGAATTTTATAAATTTATTTATTTATATATTATATTCTTATTAAAAAATGTGATAACAAATACTTCTAAAAATTTACCCAAATCTATTTTTTTTTTTTAAAAAGCACCCTTAGATTTTAGAAGCATCCAATTTTGCTTGATTGATTGAAGATCTATACCAAAGCCCAGTGATGTAGCAACTCGCATAGCATTAGTAAAATTAACGTATGAATTGTGTCAAAGATTCAATTCTTACTCATATTTAAATAAATAAAAAATTTTGATGATCCTCATTCACTAGTCAATCTTTTACACATGCCAAGTAATTAATTAATTAACTAATATGACTAAATTAAATGAATTATTGCAAATATTGCAGGAAGAAGTAGGAAGATTGACTCGTAACCTGGCGAGTGCTGGGTCAAGCGCAGTGAACTTGGGGCAATTGCTGAACATGTGCACCACCAACGCGCTGAGAAGGGCGATGATAGGGCGGCGCGTGTTCAGCGACGGCAGCAAACGGTGCGATCCGAGGGCGGAAGAGTTCAAGTCCACGGTGGTGGGTATGATGGAGCTGGGCGGAGTTTTCAACATCAGCGACTTCATCCCTGCGCTGGAGTGGCTTGACCTTCAGAGACCGCATGGCAAGATGAAGAACCTGCACAAGAAGTTCGATGCGTTCTTGACTAACATTATCGTGGAACACAAAGTTTCTAATAGCGACAGCCACAAGGATGTGTTTAGTACATTGTTGTCGCTCAAGCAGGTTCAGTATGACGAAGGAACTAAGCTCACTGACATTGAGAGCAAAGCACTACTTTCGGTACGTACCTCACTCTCTTTCCTATGCTTCTATTTTTTTTTTTTCCTGCTTTTCAACTTCTCTCCTATCCACTTCAATGATCATCATCCACCTAATTTAAAATTGAAGATATGTCAACGGGTTTATAAGCAAAGGAACAAGCACTCAAGTATAATATAATTATGAATTTGTTCAATAATAAATTATCCACTCACTGCTTTTTTTATTCTTTTCTTAATGTCCCCCAATTTATAAGGCAAGGCAGGCACACAAGTGCAATTAATTATTAATTAGTTCTGTTCTTTTTTTTAAAAAAAAATCTTATGTCTAGATCTGACAGGGGGTTACATTCTTTTGTGTGTGTGTAATTAGAGAAGGGAAAGAAAGATCAATTCACAGTAGTGTAAAAATTGACATATTTATATTTCTCAATATCTTGTCATAAAAAGCAATGTTATTAAAAGGAAAGGTTATTGAACGGTGGAGGGGGTTACATTCTGGTTTCGAACCGTGTGTCGAACCGGTGATAATTAAATATATTATTTAAAAAAATTTTATGTATTAAAATTTTAATATAACAAATAAATATTAGTAAATTTTAAATATTTGATTCTAATTTAACATTTCTTAAGATATTACAAAAATTAATGTTTAGTTTAAAATAAAAAATTATTTATGATTAAAAATTAAGAATATTTAATATTAAATTTTTAAAATTTCTAAATTATATTAAGATTCTACTTATTATTAAAAAATAAAATAATAAATAATAATTTTAGCTAAGTATCTTGATATTTGAGAGCAATATTATTAGGAAATTGAATATGATAAAAAGTAAATATAAAAAATAATTAATTATACACATTTTATTTCTCTTATATTCTCTTTAAAAAAAAAATCATATTTCAACCCCTCATCTTTTTTATTACTTTCTATTTTTAATTTGTTAAAATTATTTAAAATGAATTATTTTGTTATATAGAAAAAATTAAAAAAAAAAAAATTTGCTTCAAACCGGTTTGACCGGTTTTCTGTCCAGTTTTTTGACCGGTTTTGATTACCGGTTCTTGACCGGTTTTTTGCTTGACCGGTTTTCTGTTCAAGAAACCAGGGATTATAACATTGATAAAAAGTGATTTTTATAGATTAACCATCGAATTAGAAGTGATTATTATATTGATTATTTATATTAAATTTTTAAAAAATTGATAACAATGATTATGCAATCAAATAGTTAATAATTTTTTATATTTAAAAAATATATTATATATTAATTTATTAATAGAGCATTAAATAATGCTAGATTGATGTTGATAAATTACCAAATATCAATGCAAAGTTGTTTGATGCCCTATTGTTAATGCATCCAAAAATAAAAGCATACAATATTATATATAGATAAGTCTTTTAATCTTTAAAATTTGACAATGGATATTTTAAAATTTTAAATTTATATTGATTACTCTCTTTGTCATTAAATAAATCTTCATAAATTTTATTTTTTGTATAATAATCCTCTTAAATTTTAAATTATGTATAAATAACTTATTTGAATTTTAAATCATATGTAAACAATTTATCTAATGAGTTATATTTCCTAGTAAAATAATAAACTAATGATAGTAAAGAAATTATCAGCACAAATTTAAAATTTTTTTAAAAAAATTATTATTAAGTTTTGAAAATTAAGAATTATATGACTTAAAATTTTAAGAGATTACATACAATTTAATCTAATTAATTATTATACACTTATACGCCCTATGACTTCTTATAAACCGTTATTATCGCAAAACGTATTTGTAGCTGGGACTGACACGTCATCAAGCACAATAGAGTGGGCCATAGCAAAGCTGATCTGACAACCAAGCATGATGGCCTAACTCCAACAAGAATTGGACTCCGTAGTGGGCCGCGACCGACTCGTGAATGAATTGGACCTCCCTAACCTACATTACTTTCAGGCCTTTGTGAAGGAAACATTTCGTCTTCCCCCTCCAACCCCTCTTTCCCTTCTAAGAACTACAGCTAAGAGTTGTGAGATATTTGGCTACTACATCCCTAAAGGCTCGACTCTCTTGCTAAATGTTTGGGCCATACCCCGTAATCCGAAAGAATGGTCAGACACATTAGTCTTCAAGCCTGAAAGGTTCCTGCCAGGTGGCGAGAAGGCTGACGCTGATGTTAGGGGCAATGACTTTGAGGTGATCCCATTGGGTGCTGGACGTAGGGGTATTCACTGGCCGATTGGCCCTAGGGGCCCGCCCTAACCCGATTTTATTGGGTTGGGCTGGGCCGGGTTGGGTTAAAAATATAAATGGGTAGAACCTTAAACAAAACTAAATTGGGCCGAGTTAGGCCACGAGTAAAGACATATTTTGCCCAACTTGCCCTAATAGTTATTTTTTTTAGTTATTAATATCTTGTCATCTTATATATATATATACACATATAAATATAGATATATATTTTTATGTTTATTTTATCTGATTCTCTTTACATACTGTAACTTTCATTATTCACTTAAACTCTCCCTATTTATTAATTGTTTTCATTATTGATGTGCATGCTTACTGACATTTCTTTTATTGAATAATGAAAATACACGTATTTACCTAAAACTAATTATGTTAGTATAGCTTATATTTTGCTTGATAATACTAAGATATTTTTTTATTATTGATAAAAATATGAAGGTTCTAAAAGCCTATTGTTTTGAAGTATATGCCTATGAATTTATAAAAAAATATTTTTATATTAAGTATCAATTCATAAAATAAAAAAAAAATTTCAGGCAGCCCTAAACTGCCATAAAATCGGGCTTGTTCAGGCAGGGCCGGACCACAAGCATAAAAACAAGCTCGATGTCTTAATCGGACCGAGTATCGGGCATACTAAATGTCCGGCCCGGTGCTGCCTATGAACATCCCTAGCTGGACGTAGGATATGTGCTGGTATGAGCCTTGGGCTTTACATAGTCCAACTTCTAATTGCAACTTTGGCCCATGCTTTTGACAGGGAGCTTCAAGATGGGCTTAACCCAGAACAACTTAACATGGAAGAAGCTTTTGGGACTAACCCTTAGATAAAAGGTCCCATTGTAGGTGCACCCAAGGCCCAAGCTCGCCCCACATTTGTACTCACAGTCTTTTTAATTTCAAGCTTTTCACCGACCAAATGGTTTATGAGGAATTTTAAGATAAATTGGATCTATTAATTAAAAATAAATATATTGAATTAATTATAAATAAATATATAAATATATTTCTGAATGACATATATTATAGTATACTTATATATTTATTTATGAATAATTTAAATTATTTATTTAAAATTTTGATATACCTAACAATGTTTCTTTGTCTTCTAGCTTTGTTTATTGTGGATGTTCTTAACCTGTTGGTAACATAGTTTGTGAAGATTTGGAAACGGGTTAAAAGTTGTACTTGCAACTAGTTTGCTAGCCTTCCAAATTTGTATGTGAATTGCTTTACTTTATATGTCCAAAAAAAAAAACTAGTTGAATTTTCATTATAATTTAAATAATGTTTGGTTAATTTTTTTTTCCTTTTAATTTTATTCAATTTTTAATTTGATCCTTCTACTTAAAAAATGTGCAACTGAATCCTTATAGTTTAAAAAAAAAAAGTTTAGTCCCTGCTATTAAAAGTCTATCAATGTGCTACTCAATTTTATTACTTTAACTAATGATATGTTATATTAATGCTTTGAATCTACATGTTTCAAGTCAAGTCATTCAAGTTACTTAACATAAGTTGCATCATATGCCATGCATGGGACTTAATTTTACTTCATAATCTATATTTTTATTAGTATAAATGACGCATATTCAGTTTATTAAGATGACATATGAGTGATTATGTGAATAAAAATTAACTACACACTAGAGAAAGTTTAATGATGGAGACTATATTAAATGGTTTTAAAATTATAAAGATCTAATTATAACTTTTAACATATAATAATTAAATTAAAAATTAAGTACAACTGTAAAAAATAAAAGAATAGTTTAATCATATTTTTTTAGACAAGGACATATGGCATGAGAGAGAGAGAGAGAGAGAGGCATTTGTAATGAAAAGCATAATGGTTGTGATGTAATTGTTCTTTTCCCACATATTCATAATTTTGTTGTCTCTTAGGCCTTGTTTGGTTGTCAGCATCCAATGTAATTTGCAAGGCATTTAATCAAAATTCCTTGTATGGTTTGGTGTTCCAAATTGGAAGGAATCCTGAAAATTCTGCATAATGAATTCACTATGTCAGACGAAGAGAATTGGTCTTGTATGCAAAATTTTCGCAATGATCATTTTGCCTCTTTATTTATCAAATAAAAGACATCACAATTTTCCTTGTTTTGTAGCCCTACATTAAGATTTTCCTCAACTTGAAGTCTTGTGGCAAGTTCCATTCACCATTGTCAAATCCAAATTTGAGGCACTCAGCAACCTTCATGCCTTAAGTCAGAGATCGGTGTGCTATAAGTGGTTGAAGATCTGTAGCTATGCTGATGCTTACCAAGTGGGTCTTGATTGTAAAAAGTAGTTAGGGGTGGAAGCTAATGATTATGGTGGTTCATGTAGATGAATGACGAAGAGGACATAGCCTCATTTCAAATCAACCTTGGTTTGGTTGATTGGTCATTTCGCTATCCTTCCCTACCATTCCTCACATGTTTTTTTTCCCAGCCAAACATATAAATGTTAATGCATTCTTTTTGTCTTTCAATGTCAAACCAAACATAGATAAAGTAATTATATTCACTTACATATTCCCTTTCTCATTTCCTAGCCCCAAATTCATTGAACCAAACAATCCCTAAAATAGTACCAAGCAGTGTTTCTTTCTCTTCTATTTTTTGACCAATTATCATTTTGGTCAATATCTATTTGATGTTTCACTGTCTCTTAACTATTTTCTTATGATAAAAATATAGAATGGGTTTGTTTTAATTATAAACACTTTAGTTTGAAAAAAAAAACAAAAGATTATTGAAACACCTTTCACGTGGACCACTGAGGTTTTGGGCCTGAACAATCTTAGGCTGCCATAAAATTATCAGAAAAAGTGGCTTTCGGCAGAAATATGTCAATTCTGTCTTGACCTTTTTATTTAAGCGTGGTTTATATGATATTGGCCATCTATGGAGTTTTTTGTTGGACTCTTTTCTGTCTGGGCCTGTATGGCTCATTTTATGGATTAATTTTGGATGAAATTTTTACCCTTTTTTGGGCTCCGGTTGCATTTTCATTTTCTATTTAGGACTTGGAACCAGAGATGAGCATAATAATCGAACTATTTCTTTTTCTGTGCAATCTGTTCATTAACCAATGATTGTTTTTCCTGTGTTTTGCTACGAGGAAAAATTTCCTGTTCATCATCCGCCTTCTGCTCATATTCTTTTTAATATCCAGTGATGGTATGTTATTAAAATTATACGAAACTTAAGAAATGATCACGATAGCATTCTTTTAGCGAGTGGAAGGAATGTATGCAGAGATCTGTGCCAGGAAGCAACACTCTGGTGGAACCAGAATAGCTTGTTGAGAGAAAAATCATTAAAAGGAAGGTACATGAGAGATCCCACGGTTGTTGTGTATAAAGTTTTATATGATGCCCCTTGAATAGCACAGTACATATTAAATAATACATTTTCTTTAATTTTTATTTTAAAAATTTAAATTAAATTCATAAAATAATATGTAGGAAAAGCTATTGGCTCTCAAAATTTCAAATTTTCAGCTTATTTACTTAAAATTTAAAATAAATTAAAATGATATGCATAACTGTTTCATCTATTTATAAATTTAAAAACAAGTAAATATTATTTAAATTATATATATATGTTATGAATTTTATATGAAGGATTTCGATATAATATAAGAAATGTCTAACTTTTAAAGACAAATCAAAATTTATTTAAATATTAGCAAGAACCAAATCAAATTAAACCCAAACGGATCAAAATACTAAATTAAATAGGTTCCAAATGTTAGGATGGTTATGGTATAAAATTGAATTGAACTAAACTAAACCTATATATTTATATATAATTCATCCAAAATGCTTTTCTTCTCTTCCCTTTCAATTTGACTGGCTTTATTGGGTTTCCCGAGTTTGTGTATACCTCCCGTGAAGGCGATGACAGATCCTTTGCACAAAAAAGCTTCGACATGTCGAAGGCGTCAACTTCGCCATTTTTGCTGATTTTGCGTATTTAGTTATTCGTTCAAATTACTTGCGCATTGATGGTGCTCAAACGGCCAACAATAGATTTTCTAAATCCCATGGCCACTTTCCCCGTGTTGTATGTCAAACTTCGTGTATACTTCTCTCTCTACATGATGTAATATTTGCATAAGGTGACTCACCCCTTGGGGATGGCTTCTACAAAGACCCTTTTTAGGGATAAACCCTATGGCTCTGACCCAGTTCTTATGGGGTCCTTTGGGGGGGAATTGAAGCGCATTGATAGTGATGTTTGGCATACAAATAGCCATATAAATCACTTGGCCGAAGTCCACCGTCCAATTATTGATAAATATTGAAGAAAGGACCGTACTTTTAATCACTACCACTCGTGCCATTTCTCATTTTCCGTTATCCACGCTCTAAAATTTTGCAAGCCATGGCAAATCAAATAGGGGTCCAGAAAGTATCCTCTCGGGGGTGTTTGGTATGAAATTTTTCTTAAGGTGCCTCAAAAAATTATAATTTAGAAAGTATAATTTTTACTTTTAGTATAATTTTTTTTAAAATTAAATTTCTCTATAATTTTGATTTTCCTAGTAAATTAGTCTTTCGCAAAATTGAAGTCCTTTTCTCAAATATTTATTCTATTTCTTATCTTATTCCCATGCTTACTTTTTGTAAGGACCAATATATTCTTTTTTGGTTTTTGAGCCATTTATTATTGTAGATTTTTTTTATTAAATCCATATCTGTAAAAAAATTATTACATCTATATATTATATTTTTGAGAAAATCTGTGACCCTATTATCAACTTTTTTGTATTTTTATTTTTTTAATATTTTTAAAAACTCAATGACACTGCTATCAAGTTCTCTAAAATTTTGTAACATTATTTACTGAAATTTAATAACTGATAGCTTTGCTACTGAATTTACAATAAAAAGCATAAGCTTTCTACCAGTTTTGGCTTTTTCTTCATTCGATTTAGACAACTCTTAAGTTGTATCAAATATTATTTTGAGTTGTGAAACAGCCTTGAAAGGTAGGGAAAAGAAATTGGTGCATATTGGCAACGACAAGTTTTGATCTTTTGGAACTTCAAATCTTCTCAACTTAGAAAGATGGCACCCCCTAGTGGAAAGGTTGTTCTTAACAGTCTATTCGGTCGGTACTCAATAAAAATAATTTTATTTTATTAATTTTGTGTAATATTTATTATATTTTTATAAGAATTATTTAATAATATTTTACTTTTTTTATTATTTTTAAAATAAAAATACATATGTTACTTCTATCTTCAAAATTATTTTTATTTTTTTCTACTAAAATAACTCTTTCCTATTTTACCTGCCAAATAAGCCCAGTCTCAGGGCAACGTGTAGGTATTCTGTTGGTAGATTACAAGTTCTAGGTCCCAAGAAGCATTGAAAGATCAGGAACTTGGATTCTTCATGAGATAAGACCTTTAATTAATTTCAAGGCTTTCTTTTGTCTATCTAATATGAAACTACCCTAGGTCGTTAAGTTATCGGCCTTCTCTAATCCATAGGCTCTGACACTGGTAACCTTATGAGAAAAACTTACTACAAAAACTAGCTGTCAAAACATTATCCCAAAGTTTTTTCTTTTATTAATAAGAATGTAGAGCAATTGACTCATTCTATAATTTTTTTTTTATTTTAAATATAGTTGAACATGGATGGCCACATCCACATTCAACAGATTTAAAAAAAATGGCAGGTTTAGTTGGTTTTTTCTTTTACAAATTTTTTTCTGAAATGTTGCAATAAAAATTAGGAAAAAAATTATTGCCATAATAAATATAATAATAGAATAATAGTTTGAATTATAGAAAAAAATAAATATAAAATTTGACATATAAGCAAAAAAAAAAAAAAACCAGGGGAGACTAATTTTGTATCAACCATAATGACTCTTTATCTTACATTAAAGTCATCTTCTAAGTTGTTGTGGTTAGTGTTGCATTGATTCATCTTCTTCCTTCTCTCCTTCTTCTTCATCTTCTTCTTGTTCTAGTGAATCACTGTGGTTGGGATTGTGTATTGGTTGAAAATTCAAGTACTATTAAGAGGACTAAATAAGAGGGTTTAGTTGATTTAAGGTGAAAAATCTTTGCTATTATTGATAAGATAATCTCCATTATCCAAAAAACATATCAACATCCTAAGTATTAAATGCAAATGAATTTGTAAATAGTAATGTAAGTGGGACTTCACTAGATTGCACGGGTTGCGTTGTAAGGGTGGAAAAGGATGATTTCATGTGGAGAGATTGAAGCATTAATAGTGTATAGTATGAGGAACTGGTAACTTTATAGTCTATGTACTACATGGCTTACATAAATGAAGAAACACCCAGACCTATGAAGTCTATATATTGTGTAGTATATGTAAATAAAGAAAGACCAAGACCTTTAAACTTTGTAAAAGACATAACATAAGGACTAACACCATTGTAGTTTTCATGCATTGGTGTCAGGGTGTATGTATATGATAGCACACCTGCATCATCACTACCGAATGTGTCATCTACCATTGGTTCTCTAAATGAGATGAAACCATGGCCTTTTTTTCCCCTAACCTAGCATTAGGCTCTGGTGGCCTTGACAGATAAGGTGCAGGTGAAGAAAGTAGGGAGACCATTGTCTCTTGATGTTTGCTATGCAGCATGGTCCTAATATCTTCACTTGCTTGTTCCTTTAACTCCATAACCAAATGTTTGAAGATCAATGACAACAAGCTTATACAAATCATCCAGTATATTAGCCTATGGAAAAGGAAAATTTGTAATTAAATGTTTAAATAACATAATTATATGTAGAAGGGGAGGAAATGCAAGGATGACAAGTATATAAAATTATATCATAAAACCCTAAGAGACACTTGTAGGAGGGATCCACTATTATATATGTCTCTAGAATCAATATATTTAGTCTGAGATGTGATCCATGGGACTTTCCTCTATGTTGGTATGGGCTATAACCTAAGGCTATGTGTTTCATGTCGCAATGAATGGCATGTGCTCCTACCATTATTTTTTTCAATCTTTCCTTTTAGTTGGTGTATGGAGGGAGCTTACATCAACTGGCCTATCTGGGATATATTGATGCCTACCAAACTGATGAAGAATGTGATTAGCATAATGCCATTCAACAAACTTGATTAAGACATATAGTCGATGGAAAGGACAAGATATTGCTGGGTGTACATAGGATTGGGATCAAATGGGTGTACATCTACGAGGTAGGAATTGAACAATGAGACATATTCATTAGTATCATAAATTTGACTAATGGCCAATAGTGTTAATGGTTTATGAACCTCAGCTTTTACTATGCTTAAACCCACATTAGTGGTTGAGATATGCACATATAGATTTTGTGCACCTAATTAGTTTAGGAATTGCTGGTTCGCTTGTCACATTGATTAAGCATTAGAGTCATCCTCCAAGATACATACTAAGTACCATATTGGATTATGCGAAAGTAGGCATCAATGTACCAACTTAGATGTGAACTGTTTTAGGTCAAATTGTAATTTTTCTTTAATTGCCTCATTTAACCTTTTTAGAGTGATGTTAAAGTTAACTCTAAAAATTCTTGGTTTGTCACACACAAATGTTGCCCTCTCATTGTTGTCATAAATTCTGTTATTTGCATATATGCATGCAATCTCTTATCTTTTACTTGTTATAACACCTTTAATACCATTTGTGTATAGGCACATAGAATAACACATAAATCTCCTTTATGTTTAAGACATATATATTTAATAAATTTTGTTTATAATTTCATTTATACATATTTGTCCTATAATTTTATTACTTAAAGATATAAATACGCACTAAATTATTCCTACATGCTTAAACTAATATAATATTGTAATGTATTAATAAAGTAAAATATTATAAATAACTTAGAAACTTCATTAGAAAAATATTCAATACTTGTCTATTTCAAACTAATAAAGATATGTTGTTTTCATACCTTTAACTAAAAATAGACAAAGTTAAGAAATGCCTACACAATCTTTTTTTAGCAAAAATGAAAAAAAAAAACATAATTTGTCAAAATAATATCTAGTTGATTAGTATAATATATATACTTATTAAGACTATAAACCTATATAAAATTGATGAAAATTAGTTAAATGACAGGTTTTTGGGACCATTACCATGAGTTAAGCTTTCCAAAATAAGTAAAAAGAGAGAAAATAAGTAAATTAAGAGCTTTGGGATCACAATCATAAATAAATTAGAGACTCGCATAGTAAAACACAAGTTAGAAAGTGATGTCCTTTAGTTTCATTATCTATTTTTGAAATTTTCCAACCAAAAAATATCTGAAAAAAAAAGAAGAGAGAGTATTTATTTATGATGTCTTTGCCAAATTCAATTATTTAGATGAATGCGTAGTTTATATGGATTCTCTAAATTTGCCTTCTTTCTAAAGTCGTAAAGTTAAGAGAAAGATAAAATGTATATATATATATATATATATATATTAATTTTAAACTAAATCGCACTCACCCCACTTTCTCTTTTCAATTTTTACTAACTTTAGGACCTTTTAATTTTAAAATATTCTAATCCATGTGTCGTAACCACAACAATGCCAAATCAATGGATCTAGGTATTTTGAAAATACTAAAAAAAGATAAAAATATGGACAACTTATAGCAATTTTTTAAATTTTGAAAAATATAATATGTAGATATAATACATTTTACAAGTTTGAATTTGACCTTTAACAAAATTTTCTAATACCAAATAAGTTCAAAATCCCAAAAAGGTGGATCTACTAAAATGAGAGAGAAAGTCGAAGAAGTATAACAATTTATTTAGTACCACATAGGAAAAGGAAAATAAAAGGGAATCAGGTGGTTTGTGCGTTTAGTGAAAAAATAGGATGGAAATAAAAAGGAGGCAAGAATGGAAAAATCCAATATTATGTCATTGGAAGGGAAAAAGCTTTTGGAGCCAAATTTTGTGAAATGTCCTTAATACCCTTGTGGTACAAGCTAAATTAGAGCCTTTCTCCCATCCTTAGCATAATTATGGATGTGTTATAGACCTTATCATTTGTGTCATGCTCGAGCTCTAGGTTTGGAACCATCACGGAATGCTTCTTGATTGCTAACTTAGTCATCATCGATTGCCATCAACTTTCCAAATCCATATTCATCTATAAAACTACTAGATGAGATACTTCTTTCTTCTTTTTTTTGGCTTCCTATGTCTCTTTTGTTTAGATCCGCATTCATATACTTTTGAAGCTCTTTATGCTAGTTTTCTTAAGGGCTTAAAGGCTTTAAGCTTAGAAAAAGATACCAATGTGGTTTATGATTTAAAATAAGGGAATTAATGAGAATTTGGATGGTGATATTATGTAATGATTTAGAATGGATAGTGTCAATCTTACTAGGACCCCAAAAGAAGGTCTATTTACAAAAATTAAGATTGTAGTATGATAGTTTGGGTAATGCCTCCTTAAATATTGATTTTACTTATCATGTAAGGATATTATAAGTTGCATTCATTTGCTTTATGCTACAAAATATTAATCTAAAAGCTATATCACATTTAAATGATTTTTGATAGTGGCTTGTCCATTATATGAATATAAATCTACATTAAAAATTTTCAATAATAGTGTTTGCTTAAATCCTAAGTCATAATATCTCATATTTGATGGCTTATTTTGACTAAAACGAAGACTAATTTGAAAAAATTTACCTTTAACCTATTTTTAAGTATTGTTATAAAATTGTTCAATCTAAGCTTATAAAGCAAACTTTTTTGTTAGTAATGAGTGTTGTAACATATTGAACAAACTAATAACCTTAAAAGCATCTTGAACAAGAGTACATTTGAAGAAAATAAAAATTAAGGGACAAAGAGAAGGAATTAAGCCATTTATATAATAGGAATTTTAGTTTACAGAATGTACATTTTGTTTCTTTAGAATATGGCCTCCCTTTCTAATGTCTTGAACTTCATTTATTTGTTGAGAATATTTCTAATTAGAAATCAAGTTTGCAAAAGATGTCTTATTTGGGTTTCATGGTAATTGTAGGTAGTTGTCATATTTTGTACTTTTGCAAGGAACAATAGTTAGGGGCAAAGGCCCTTGCCCAATCTAAGACATTTTATAAGGGCCAATTCTTTGTTGCAGCCTTTTGGAACCTTGTGCTTTAAAGGATTTGCAAGCACTTATTTGGTTGGTCAAATCACTTACATTAGTTTCTTCTTTTTTTTATTTTCAGCATTCAGCTTCATTTTCTTTATCCTTGAAGTTATTGTGGTTGATAAGATTGAGTGTCTATTGAATTTTTATTTCTATGAATTATGCTTTAATGAACTTTGCTTTTGCTAGAAGTAGCTTAGCATTTTAGTGAACCACGCAAGAAGTGTTATAGGTGTTACTCTATTCATTTGTCCATTGGTTAGGAAAGGTGCTTTTAATTGCCAAATTGCCAAAAAAAAAAATTCAATGGAAGGGAAAGGCTACAAGAGAAGGGCAAAGGGATAAGTTGTCTTATTAATTATATTGGTATCAATTGTGATTTGTTTTAACCTACAAAAAAAAAAGTTGATCCATGGGATTTGTAATAGCATTTATCTTATAGCCTTCGTCATCTTCTTCTTAGCATAATCGGTTTTGTGATATTTGCTATACTAGCTATTTGGCTTCCATGGAAATCATGTTGCCTTATTTTCATTTTCTTCTATTTGGCTTCCTATATCAACACAAAGGCTAAAGGCATTATCATGATTGATGTCTTCTTGAATATATACTCTTACTGCTTGGTATGCTGTGTAAGAAACAAAGAGAGAGAGAGAGAGAGAAAGAGAGAGAGAGAGAGAGAGAGAGAGTTTTATTATTAGAGTAAATCCCATTATTAATCATGTCAATTGATAATATCTTATTTGATAATTATTTTTACTAAGAAAATATATAAAATTACAATTTTATATTATATCTTATATATTAATTTAAATATTGTTTTTGTGATATTATAACTTAATTTATAATCTCATTTTGTACAAAAAATTAATTTATTTAAGAAAAAGTAAATTGGAGGATTGGTTTCTTTAATATATATATATATATATATTAGAGTAGCTAAGTATAGTTTTTGACAAAAAATAAATAAATATTAGGTGTTATTTAACTAAATTTCCCCTTTTGAATATTTTACAATGATAAATTGAAAATTAATTTAAAATGTGAGTAGATTATGATAACCTTCTATGAAGTTGGACTAAATTACATGTGACACCTTTTTTGTTTAAAAATTTATATTTAAGACCTCATAAATGTACCAACTTCTAGCTTTATTCAATTATATTATTATTTTTAATCTTGACTGACTAGGAAATGTTTCATCCATATGTATTTTGACTATTTGATTCTTTGATTATGTACTTTGTTCTTATTGCACATGACTCTGTGTTCCAATTTTCGTAGAACTAATGTTGTCATCTCTCAATATTTTATGGATAACCTGAGCTACGAAGTCATTCTTCATGTGTTGCTATAGTTTATTCTTGTTGTGCAATCTAGGCATAGATGGTTACTTACCACGTGGGTGACCATAGCTTTGAATAGTCATGCAATAGCCGTAAGCTATACACCATAAGTTTTAAAGTTAGGAGAGCTCACCTTAGGAGGTAGATTTATAGTAGTGACACTACTTATTACCACTAACTTAGGATGTATAAGGCCAGCTTCAATTGGCTATGCCTTTTACTAGGTACTATTAAGGGCTTAAAACCTTCAAAGAATATATTAGTAGATAAGCAAATGGTAATTTTTTTAAACATTTTGGTGCATCACATTAAGAATAAAAGCTATCAAGCTTCAATTTAGAAGATCTAATGAAATAGTGAGCAAATATTTCCATACGATCTTGAATGCAATTATGCACCTTGATGGAGTGCTATTAAAAAGGCTAAAGCCTATAGATGAACATACTATTGATATAAAATGGAAATGGTTCAAAGTAAAACATATATCACACCTATTATCATAATTATGGCTTGTGCTTTTGGTTACACCCTCGTTAACTATTTTTCATAGAAATTGCATTAATGCACTTGATAGGACACACATACCAATCAATGTAGTCATTGAACACAAACCTTGTTATCGAAATCAAAAAAGGATCAATCAGCATTAATGTCTTAGGTATATGCTCTCAAGATGCACAATTTATTTATGTCTTGCTAAGGTAGGAAGGATTTGCAACTAATGATTAGGTTTTGCATGATGCAATCATTAGAAGACATGGTTTGAAAGCCTCCGAGGATGAGTACATACTTTATTCTTGCCTTGGACATCATGACTAGTTGTTGTTTTTTATTTACTTTTGTCACATGTGATATTGGCTGTTTGTACTTGTTTCTCATATACTTGCTTCAGTGTTTTAGATCAACATTATTTGATTAATGCTAGATATACAAATTGTAAAGGTTTTCTTACACCATATTGAGAATAAAGGTACCACTTGAATGAGTGGTATCATAGTCAACATCTGACCACCCTACATGAATGCTTTAATATGAGACATGCATCTACCCGTAATATGATTAAGAAGACTTTAGGGATGTTGAAAGAATGATGGACAATCCTTAGAAGTCCATCCTTTTACCCAATAAAGACACACAATTATGTCATATTTGCTTGTTGCTTATTGCATATATGATATTATAGGACAATGAGGTGATCACATTAATGGATGAGATTGAGGCTATTGATGAAGTTGAACCAAGTATTTAGCCTTCTTTTATGTCAACCATGGAGATGTACAATGCATTGACCAACATGCGAAACTAACTAGCAACAAAAATGTTCAATGATTTCATTCAACAACATGCATGTTGATGATGATTTTACAAGTTATCTTGTCCTTTAAAAAGTGGTACTTGTGCTTTTAACTTATTTGTTAGTTATTAAATGTCCTAGGTTATTTGTGCATCCATAGATCATAATGATGCCACTTCTACTGCTTTCCTTTGTTTGTTACTTAAGAGATTTTGTTTATCACTCACTATAGTTTGAACTTATGCTTGTCATTAACTTCGTTTATTGGTTACTTAAACATCATTATACTTGTGATTGGAAATTAGACTTATGCTTGTATCCTTTATTGGTTACTTAAATGTTTTTCAAGTTACAATGCCTACAAGTTAAGTTGTGACATAATTATTGGTATATCTTGATACTTTGACCTACCAATCCTTTCATTCTTTTTGTTCGTTTTGCATATATTGTTTTATACTATTGTAGCATCTCAGTTATGGATCACCTGACTTAGTCAAAGGCCTTACTCAAGAATCATCAATGGACTCCATTTAAGGATACTCTGCTTGTCAAGTGCCTTATAAAGTTACGTATTAAAAGAAAGTATTTTCAAGATAGCACTTTCAAGCTTGGTCATTTGAAAGTGCTTGAAAAAATAATAGAAGCAAAGAGCCCTAGCATTGGACTTAAGGGAGTGCCTTACATTCAATCACACATTAGGATGCTAAAAGAGTCTTGGTAGACCATGTTCGACATGGTCCACAGTTCAAACACCTCAAGATTCGGTTAGGACTCTATTAATAAATATATTACTATGGAACGGTCAATATGGGATGAATATGTTAGGTATATCTTCATTAATGTAAATTCTTGTCACACATAAGGCATTTATTTTTTCTCTTAAATAAGCATTCATTTTTTGTGGTTGTAAACATCTTGTTTATGACTCATCAAATAAGTTGAGCTGAATCTTTTATGGTTGTTACATAGATTCATAAGGAGGCTACACCTTTTGATACAAGTCATTCCCATGCTTTGAGGAATCATGTATTGTTTAGGCAAAAGACTGAGCAAGTGGCAATGATGTATGGACTTATAGTGACACCTGAGAAAAGAATGCAACATGGGTGACAGCTTAGAGGACTTGGTGTGACACCTTAAACTACTACCACTACCTAGCCTCTCTATAGGCTCGGTTCTATATGATTTCCAAAGAGTCACCACTCTCCCGTGGCATTTACATGCTATGAACCGGGGTTTCATATACTCATCTTTCTTCCCGTGGGTCCTGTGAACCCATCTCAAGCATCCTCAACTCAAACTCTATACATATGACTCATACATAGCATAAATCAAATCATAGGCCACGGGTATAGAGCCGAAAACTATAAAAATTACTTTTTCTCACTTGGGCCCAAAAGTCATATTTTGGCTCTAACTTTGGAAAATCATAATTAATTGTAAAAAAATGGGAATGCAGCAAACTTTAGCTTTCTGGAAATCTCTAAGTGTCAACTTTACACTAAAAATCATTCCCAATCACAAACACATCGTTTGGACTAAGTTTGACATCGAAAATGGGAGGAAGGTCCAGCTGTCACTGTTTCTAGTGCAGCTTGCTGTCATGATTTTCGAAAATTCATAACTAAATCCAAAAAAATCCAATCTGGGCACATTATACCAATTCGGAAAGATACGGATGTCTACTAGAGGAAAAAAATAAGTTTAGATCAGTTCAGTAGCTCCTGCACCCCGAAAACTGATAGAACAGTGATGGGGGTCAGATAAGCTCACTGATACTGATATAGAACTTCAGTCGGTTCAATCTCTCTCTACAGACCTCCGATTAGGGTGATTCCAGTTCCTACAAGTCACTTTCGTTTTTTAGTTTATGTGTATAAAATTTCACCTCATTTGGAATCCATTTGGTCTAAAAGTACCACAGATTTCATTTTCTGGTTTAGATGAACAGTACATGACCAATCCCTTAAATTCTCCCAAATTCAACAATTCCCCAAATATTCTATAATCTTCCGAATATTACCCACTTTAGCTTCTCAAGAAGCTTTCTACAAACTCTAGAGGCATGTCAAATTTCATGGCAAACGGAGCTCATCCGGTCATACTTTGACGGAGCTCACAAAAATACCAGTTTTGGCACCCCATAGGTCCAAAACGGGTCTAGATAGCCTCTCACACATTCTCACTCCACATGGACAAGTTCAAAAGCATAAAACTAGTATATCTAACATGTCCATATGCTCCAAATCATCATACATTCAAATCTCACTATGCTATGGCCAAATTTACACAATATCATTCATGCATCTAAGGGGTAAAAACCCACATTTCCATTACTTTGGCTAATAACAGAGTTCATACATCATCCTTTCATATTTCTACATGTGTTACAAACTTTACATCTCAAAAATAGTGGGCACATCTTCATTTGGCACCACTTTACATCATATTTACATCAAAATATCACAATAAACTAACATTTTCCTATACATGCTCCTAGGCTCCTTGGTGTGTGCTCGGTTCTCCTTGAGCTCCACCTAGCATATTAGTTGGGAGGGGAAAGGGGTGAGATTCGGAGAATCTCAGTAGCTCATACACTCAATCCAGCAAGCAATCAAGGCATATAACAAGTCAAAGCATGTGAATAAGCACTTAGCCATTCTCAATCAACCAACACACAATGTACATGCTATGGAATCACAACAATGCCAAAAATGAGCTCCAGGGACTTTTGGTCTAGCCTCACCCGAGTCTAGGGACTTTTGGATGGCCTCACCCGAGTTTAAGGACTTTTGACTTGGCCTCACTCGTTGGAGACTTTTGGCCTTGTCTCACCTATCTCAAGGGACTTTCGGCTTCTCCTCACCCATCTCATGGGACTTTCGGCACTACCTCACCCGAGCAATCTCACATTTCAACATACAAGCTTATTGGCATTCAATGCATCAAAGCAATAACATATGGCATATTCCATACAACAAGCATATACATCATACAATGACTATCATATCCAAGAAAGCAACAAGAAAGAGTGAAAGAGAGAGCTACCTTTGGAGCCAAAGCTAACACTAGCTTTTCCTTTCAATGTCTCCTCTCCCTCCTTAGGTCCACAATCACACCTTGTTGGAGGTGTTTCTCTTGAGCCTAGACACACAAAAGCATGCAATTACTCTCTTACCCTATAATCCTTCAGATCAAATTCTCCTATATACCATAACCTAGAGTTCTCTCTCTCTAGAATGCCATTAACCCCTTTCTCTCTCTCAAGCTCCCATGGTAGTGGAAAACCACATTTTCAAAGAAAACACAATGATTCAAAAGCGTTTTCCACCTTCCCTCTTCTGACCCATACCCAGAAATCGTCCATTTTTGCAAACAAAACCGTAGGAAAAGAGGGCAAAGGGAGGGGATCAGAAATCTGAAGAGAAATGGGAGAAGTGACCTTACCTTTCCCTTAATCTTCCTCCTTCTCTTGATCTCTCACACTCTCCTCGCCTCTTTTCTCTCTTTGGGTCGAAGCTTAGGGCAGATATGAGAGAAGAAATGAGTTTGGGCGTTTAATGAAGTCTGAATCTCGCTATTTACTCTCTTCCGGACCGACTCTCGCTACGGCGAAAACTAACCTTCGCTATAGCGAGCTCGTGTAATCTGGCTTCGCTATGGCGAGGTGTAACCTTCGCTACGGCGAGCTCGTGCCAGTTCCCTTCGCTATGGTGATATTTACCACTCGCTATGGCGAAATCGCGTCAGTTCCAGACTTCACTCTCGCTATGGCGCCGCTACAGCGGGCAACTCCCTGGTTTTAGTATGGGCTGCTGCCAGCACTCGCTATAGCTAGAATCGCCTTCGCTATGGCAAACTAGCTCTCTCGCTGTGGCGAGACCGTTTCTCGCTGTTGCGAGAGGACTTAGCAGAAATTCTGGATTCCGAAAATTTCCAGATTTCACTTCCTTTCTTTTCCCTTTTCTTTTCTTTTTCCCGGTCGTTACACTTGGTAGACACACCAATGGGAGTAGACATTGACAATGAAATGTCATTTTTAGACATTCGAGCTAACATAAATAGTAAGGCAACATCCACCACTCATAAGCATAAAAGGAACAACTATGATCGTTGTAACACCATAATGTCTTAACCTCAATTAATCTCCCTCTTGGTTCAATTCCATATGATTTCCAAAGAACAAGTACAAACCGTAATATTTTCATGCTATAAAACAGGGTTCAAACGCTCATATTTTTCTCCGTGGGTCTCGTGAATCTATCATTTATGTTCTCTACTCAAAATACATTTATAAAACTCATAAATATCATAAAACAAGCCATAAACCACGGATATGAAGCCAAAAACCAAGGAAGTGCAATTTCTCAAATGGGCCCAAAAATCAGATTTTTGGCTCTAACTTTGGAAAATCATAACTAATTATAGAAAAATGGAAATCTAGCAAACCATACCTTTATGGAAAGATCTACATGTTAACTTTATGTTAAAAATAATTTCTAACCACAATCTCAGTGTTTAGACCATGTTTGACATCGAAAAAGAGACAGAGGTCTGGCTATCCCTGACACTAGTGCAGCTTGCTGTCATGAACTTCCAAAATTCATAACTAATTCCACAAAAATCCAACCTGGGGAAACTATACCAATTTGGAAAGCTACAGATGTTAACTAGAGAAAAAAAAAAGCTTAGATCAGTTCAGCAGCCCTTAGACCTCAAAAAATGATGGAACAATAACTAAGGTCGGATGGCTTCCTTGATGCTGATATAGAACTTTAGAAAGTTATTTATTTCTCTACAGACCTCCGATTGAGGTGATTTTAGTTGGTATAGGTCACTATAGATGTCTAGTTTCTGTCTATAAAATTTCATGACAATTGCATACCATTTGGTTTATGAATGACACAGATTCATTTTCAGACCTATGGTAATAGTGCATTGACCAAACCATTAAAATTCCCAAACTTCAACAATTCGTCAAATATTCTCTAGACCTCCAAATATTGCCCACTTTAACTTCCCAAGAAGCTCTCTACAAACTTTAGAGACATGCTAAATTTCATATTAAGAAGAGCTCATTTGGTCATACTTTGACGGAGTTCACAAATTTAGCAGTTTTGACACCCAAAACGGTTCAAAGTGGGTCCAAATGGCCTCCCACATATTCTCGCACCTCATGGACAAGTTTTAAAGCATGAACATAGTATATATGAAATGTTCAAGTGGTCTAAATCATCATACATTTCAAACTCACTATGCTACAGGCAAAAATTCATTATTGCATACAATCCACAAAAGGGGCAAATCTCACATTTTCATTACTTTAGCTCTCTACATAGTTTATATGTCATTTTTCCATACATTTACACTTGCTTCAACATTTACATCTCAAAAATTGCAGGTGCATATTCATTTTAGCACCTCTTTACATCAAAAGAACCAAAATAAACTAACATCTATTTAAACATGCTCCTAGGCTCCTTGGTGTGCACTTGAATCTCCTTGAGCTCCACCTAACATGTTAAGATGGGAGAGGGAAGGGGTGAGATTCATGGAATTTCAATAGCTCATGCACTCATTCAAGGAAGCAATCAAGACATATAAACAAGTCAAAGCATGCAAATAAGTATCTAACTATTCACAATCATACAATACATGATTTACATATCATGAATATCACATTAATGCCAAGAATAAGCTCTAAGAACCTTTGGTCTAGCCTTACCCAATTTTAGGGACTTTTGGATGGCCTCACCCTTGATTTAGGTTTGACTTGGCCTCACTCAATTATGAGACTTTTGGCCTAGTTTCACCCATCCTCAAGGACTTTCGGCTCTACCTCACCCATCACAAGGGACTTTTGACACTACCTCACCCGAGCAATTTTTACAATCCAACACATAAACATATTGGTACCAATGTATCAAGGCAATAACATATGGCATGTCTCACACAATAAGCATATACATAAGCATACAATGACTATTACATCCAAGAATGCTACAAGAAAGAGTGGAGAGCTATCTTATAAGCCAACATAAGCCTTCCCTTTCAATTTCTCTTCTCCCTTCTTGGTTTCACACTCACACCTTGATGGAGGTGCTTCTCTTGAGCCTAGACACAACAAAAAGTATGGAATTACTCTTTCATAACTTAACAACTATTAGGGGTTCTTCAGAGTAAACCCTTCTAACATATAAGAACCTAGGGGTTCTCTCTCTCTCTAGAATTTCACTAACTCTTCTTCTCTCTCAAGCTCTCAAGTTAGTAGAACTAACATACTCAAAGAAAGCAAAGAAGTTTAAGAGTGATTTTTCACTTTCCCTCTTTTGACCCATGCCTAAAACCTAACTAATTTAACAACCAAAATCATAAAAAGAGAGGGCAAAGAGAGAAGAACAAGATTGTAAGAAGAAAAGAGAGGGAAATCTCAAGCTTACTTACCTTTTCTTTGTTCTTCCTTCCTTCTCTTGGTCTCTCTTTCTCTCCATGCCCTTTTTCTCTCCTTTGGTCGAAGCTTAGGTCAGTTAAAAGAGAAAGAATGAATTGGGATGTTTTAAGAAGTCAAGTTCTCCTTTTTTACACTTTTCCGGACTAACCCTTGCTATAGCGAAAATTAACCTTCGCTACGGCGAGCACGTATCAATCCCAGACTCTTGTTCTCGCTACGGCGAGTAGCTCCCTGATTTTTGTATGGGATGCCTGCACTCGCTATAACTAGAAGCATTCTCACTATAGCAAACAGGTACATTCGCTATAGTTAGACTATTTCTCGCTATAGCTAGACTATTTCTCGCTATAGCTAGACTATTTCTTGCTATAGCGAACAGGTACATTCACTATAGCTAGGTCATTTCTCGCTATAGCTAGCAGACTTAGAAAAATTTTCGGATTTTAAAAATTTTCAGCTTTCTTCTTTCTTTTTCTTTTCTTTTTCTGGTTGTTACAATCATTCCAACGTATTATTAGATAGGCTAAAGGAAGTCATCATTGGGTTGGACTAAAACCTCATTGTTGCTATTGATAAGATTTGCCATGGTATTAAAGCATATGGGATCCATATGGCTGAAATAGGTGCTACACATATCAAGATCTCTGCTAATAATAGGTTGCTCCTATACTTTTTAACCCTTCCAAATAAGTTGAAAGATGAATAGATTAAACAAATAATTGGGTAGTTGGTGTTCAAGAGGATGGGGCTTGTTTCTTGATTTGTTTATATAGTAAAGTATATTAGGAAGTTATACTTTAACCTCACCATATTTGTATAACTTATGCAATATAACATATGCATTATATGGTTAAACTTTGTAGTCTAAGTAAGGTGGTGTGACAGTAGGTTAATGATGATTCAGCTTTGTGTTATATGTAGTCTATTATAACAGGTCCTAACCTTTTTATGTTGTGTTAGAAAGCATAACTAATGATTTGATCATGAATGAAAGTATTTTTGGATGGACAAGTGGTGTGACAAAAATGGGAGAGGCAATTTGCTTAAAGAGTTACAATTGTACATGAAGTAAGTCTTGAAGCTTACGCTTTGCTTAACAAGTCTTCAAAATGTTATAGATGTGTCTCTCTCCTTGGGTGTCCTATATTAATGTGCAAATGTTTATTTTTTTCAATTTGTATCTATAGTGTTAGATGAGCTTTTCACCTATAGCATAGTGGGTTTTTAGTCTATAACATGGCTAGTGTTGTTGTTTAAAGCCTATAATTGCGATTTAATGGTTGCTCAAAGAGATGTTGCTACACATAAAAAGCTTTATGTGTTTATTTAGGCTAAAGTTGTATTCACAGTGGTAAAACCATACATATATATAGATATTGATGCATTATTTTGGTTAGATCTCATGTATTAGCTCCAAAGTTGTGTAATCCTAATTAACTGACAAAATAGTGCAATTTTTATATTACATAGGGGGTTGATAAATCTTGTATGAATGTTTGTTTATGTAAAATTAAATATTACATAACATAACTTCCATTTGTGATATTTCAGTGGTCATTTCTTTGTCTTAATCTAATATAGTAGCTAAAAAGTACAAGTTGAGTATTCTGGATAATCCTATAAATGTGATAATGTTGTTATTAAAGAGGTGTTATTTTTTTACCTTTAAATAATGTTTTATATTTATTTATCTTGGTTATAATAGACCTTTCATTAATATTAAATGTTAAATATTACACTACATATATTTATTTTATGTTCTTTAAAATATATTTCTTTGTCTTAATCTGGATAAGGATATGAAAATTACATGATGTTGCCAAACAAGTATTATTTTTTGACCTTTATATAATACTATAATATTATTTATGTTGCTCATAGAAGATCATATTTATCTAATTTGATAACACCTGCCTTTCATATTATTACTTTATAGTTGAATCTTCATTTTAAGTAAGGATATATAATCAAAGGCCTAAAGTTGTTATTGTGTTATTGCATTGTAGAAAATAGCTAGTAAAAAATAACAAAGTCATTACTCAATCAACATAAAATTAGCTTGTACAATTGCAACATCCACAAAGTCATGCTGATACAAGGTACTTTTATACATCATATCTAACCACAACATACATATGGTGTTTGGACCCTACTAAAAGAAGTTTTTTCATCCTTACAACATCCTATTTTTTAAATGTTACACCTAAAGGGAAAAGACAACTATTTATCTAGTTCACATTTAGCCTTATCTAATGCTAACTTGGCTACCCTTTGTGTTGCTGCTCTTTGGTCGCAATGAAATTTTGCCTAGGACACACGCAAAGTTGCATTATAAAGACATTCTTCAACATCTATTATACAAACAATTAGGTCATCAAGAAGAGTATCAATCATTTTGGTTTGTTATTAGGAAGAGGTTAGTTGAGCTTTAACTATTGTAACCATTTCCTGGAGTTAAAAGGCATCCTCACGAAGGAATTGACAAAGGATCTAAGAATCTTCAAGCAATCCCTTTGTCTTCACATAGTTGGATTGCACATTGGCAAGTGTCACTTTCTTCTTCTCATATCGCTAAAGGAATTCTTTAAGGGAAAGGTCATGTTGATGGTCCTATTATAATGGTATACAAATTGTACTCATATATTAGTACTCTACAAAAATGAATGCAGAACAAAGAAAAAAAAATATATTGCCCTCACAAATGACCAAAATGCAAGTAGATATGATAATCTTGTACATAACACTGGAAGTATGAATGGTGACCATATTACTTTCATGCTTAAGCTTATTGTTCATAGTTTCATTAGGCCTTTCAACAGTTCTTGTCAATTAATTTCTATAGGTTCAAGTCATCACTTAAGGGAGAGATCTAATAATAGGTATAAATTTGCACTACCAGGTTGTAAGTTCTTAAAAGGTGGCAATAAAACTTGTTCTTCTAGCACTGAAGGTGGATTTGAAGCCTAATATATGATAAGAAAACATTTAATAGATTAAAAAAATAAAGGAAAACAATGGCATAACATAAGATATTCATAAGAATAACTTATAATAATTGTCTAACGACTATTAAGATTGTCCCTATTACTTTTATTAGCTTACTTAGGAATCTGCAAATAATGCATCATTACAACTCAAATTGTCTATAGCAAAAACTAGCATTATGTATCCTAATAGATTACAAGGTATCATTCTATCCTTTTAAATGTGGAAGAGTATATTTACATAAACTTTTTGCATGATCATTATTCATGCATTAACATATATTTAATAGCCAAATAGACTATGGTGCTTTCCCTAAAAACCAAGCAAGTGTTCCACATAAAACTTGTAGCATAAGGTCAACACAAGTAAGTCATAATTATTCAACTTACTTATAAAGTGGTTGTCATGTTAAAACTTAGATAACACTAACCATATTTTTAATTCTTTGTTATTAGATGAATTTGTTTCCACAATTAAGAGACAACCACTACGGTTGGCATGGTAGTTATGTATTTTTGTGTGCATACTAAATGAAACAACTACATTATTGTTGTATATTAATCCAATACAGCATCTAATGTCATTGTACATGTATTAAAAAACAAAACAATGTCAAATTGTTTAATCAACCAATTATAATTGTCATATAAAAAACAAAAATGTTGCTTGGTAGCAAACATGATGGGTTGTGTATGATAAGTATCACTTAATTAATAGGATTTAAAATAGATATTTTCATTTAAGAATCAAAATTTTAGATAGAATTCATCTCAATTTTCACCAAATTACACTTTGGCCTTTGTCTAGTGTAGAATATCATAATTTATATGTAATATTACTAGCTCAAAGTAAGTATAGAAAAAAATTATATACATAAACAACTTTTATTTGTTGAATTCAAAATTGCAAACAAAAACTTCCTAAAAGTAGAATGATTGAATATATAATCATGTGTAACCACATTGGTATAAGAAATTAAAATATGCTTGGTAGTTGTATTAACATGTTGATCACCATAGAGCAAATGAAATAGAGCATGGTAAATTTCATAATTTTTATGTTACCTTTATCTAGCTAAATTGTCTAGAAGACCATATCTTAGTAGAAATTTGAAATCAACATATCAGATCCAAAATAACCAAAACTAAATTATATTGAAAGGTATTGTTAAAACTACCATTGTGATATCCATTAATATCCAATTTCATGGCAAAACTATATCCAACATAGTTAAGAAAGTTGACAAGCCATCACACAAATAGATTTGACATTAGAGAAAAGAAGTTTAATAGTACACATGTTAACCAATGTTCCATTCATCATTTCCTTTTGTATTTGATAAATCACTTGTTCCATTTGGAAGACTCAAATTGTTTCTAATAACTATAAAGAAATGAAGTTTTACAAACATAATTCAAAAGAATAGCACTCCAACATTCTTGAAGTGTCAAGGTTGAGGAACATAACTTGGCTTATACACATCAACTAAATTTTTAAAACAAACTGTAGTGTAAAAAAATTTAACCTTGGTTGCCACTTGCTAGAAAGATAGAATATCCTTTATTGACACTTCCAATAAGAATGAGCAATTAATCAATTAAAAGAAACTAATATAGAAAAGTGTTGAGTCTTTTGTAAAATGATTTCTTATTTTGAAGGGAGTCAAAAGGCAAAATCACTAGAATTGAATTAACCCACTCATTTGAACAATTATTAATCTAATTACTCATCATAATCTCTCCTACTAAAATAAAGCAAAACCACCATAAGACCTTAAACCTCTTATGAACAATTTTTTCTAAATTACTCATCCTTATCTTTCCTACTAAAATCACCTATCCTTTTCTAAATTACTTATCCTTTTTCTAAATAGCTTTGATTTTCCATTATTATAGAAAGGAAGAATCCCTTATTCACTAGATTGAGGAAAGTTCCACAAATTTTCCTTAATAAAATTTGGAAAGACTTAATGGAATTGAAAGAGTGCAAACCTATCAAAAGAATCAATGGCCTTGATGGAGAGAACTGCAACATGGTTACGCAAAAATGAATAAGCTATTCTATAAGCCATGCAAGCACTAGAAGAGAAGAGAGACTACTAGGTATTCAATTCCTTCCTCTCTTCATCGCCCCCAACAGCAATATGTGCACTGATGGTCACTGTACTGCAGGTGATGTAGCTGGTTCCTTGATGAAATTAGGAGGGTTTTGTATCTATAGTGAACAATGAAAGTGCAAAACAAAGATAGCTGATATAAATCATTTTTGGTTTTTTCTTTTTTTAGTTCATGACTAGGGGCATGTCAATCTATTCACATAAATTACTTTCCTTTCTACAATATTTTCCTTCTACCAAACACAAATGCAAAAATATTTTGTTTCCTTTATATGTCATACCACATAGATTTCATTATTTTCCATTCTATTCAACATTCATTTTCCATTTCCATTGAAGAATTTTCCCTCTACCAAACGACCTTTAAGTGAACCTATAAAGAATTCATAAGGGTAATTTTGAAAAATGGCTTATTTATCAACGGATAATTAATTTAAAAATGAAGAAAAACTAATTTTGAAATTCTAAATAAACCAAATATAATGTTTAGAAATTACTTGTGAAAATAAAACTTGGGTTTGTTTGGATAATTAATCTTATATAATAAATGAAATTTTTTTCATTCCAAATACACCTTAAAGATTTTGGATGGGACAACAAAATACTTACATGGAAAAATTATTAATAAAGAGTATGAAATTAACTTATTTATTCTCAAGAATCTTATATTTTATAATTACCTTATAAAAATTAAAAATATAATATTTTAAGTGTTTTGGCAAAATTTTGTTCTTTTATATTTGCCTTCTTCATTTTTTTAATCTCATTTTACGTACACCCTTCATTTTTGTAACTCTCAATCTCTTTTAAAAAAGGATGCCTACAACAAAGATGCCATGAAACAAGAGAAAAATTGAAGTAAAAGAAGCAGGAAATCTCTCTTGAGACACAAATATAAGAAGAATAGTTTTTATAGAACACTTAAAATATTAGATTCTTTAATTTTTGAAAATCATTTTAAAATATAATAATTTTAAAAGTAAATAATTTAATTTTATAGTTCTGATTAATAATTTTTTCTAATTACATAAAGCAAATGGGTAAAAAGGAAAAATTGTTGAAGGTCAAGGGGAAGATGGTGAAATTGAAAGAGTAATGTCCCATTTGGTAAAAAAAATGTAAAAGAAAAAGGTGAAAAAATTCATTAAATAATCTCATTTGGCATATATTTGGTAATATTGAAGAAAGAATCTATTTCATCCTATAAATATATAGAGAGAGGATACTTATTATATTTAATTTATATAAAGTTTATTATATCATTGTTATTAGTATTATTTTTATTTTAATATTATTTTTAAATAGAGATATAATATTTAATATTTTATTATTTTTTATATTTTCATTGAATTAAATATATAAATAGAATAATATATTTATTTTTAATATTATATTAAATATAATTATTTATTTTTATTTAATAACTTTATGTGTCCATTAAAACATTAAAAAAAAAAAAAGAAGGGGGTATGAAAAATGAGTGATGTGTGATAGTGCCATGTAATGCATGTTAACGACGGTTAAGTTGTCACGTCATAGTTAGTGGCGAAATGGATAACATGGTTAGCCTTGACAGGCTAACTTGGCAACATTGAAAAAGATAAGAACCGTTAAAAAAGATACGTCGGCGTTTTTTAATTTTTTAATTTTTGTCTTTGTTTCAGCTTGATTGGTAGGACAGCATTAGCAAAAGGATAAGCTGATCTAAACCAATGCTGTATTTCGTCATTATATCAAATATTTTGACGCACACAGAGAGTTATATCATTTCATAATTGAGGGCGTGCAGAGCAGTGAGACGATGTTTCTCTCACTTAATACTTCAGAAGTGGGATCAGAGTATGAATCTCAAAATTCAAATAGAGCTTGTCATTTAAGTTAATTTAATTTAAAACATAAATAAACAAAATTTTAACTTTACATAACAGGTATATTTCTGACATATTAAATTCGTAAGTAAAAATAAATCTAAAAAGCTAAACAAAAATATTTTCAGAAACTAAACACACTCTATTTCCAAGATCTGGTTGAATTTGCTTAATTTTTTCCTTATATGAAGACATGTGGCATAGGGAGAGACAAATCTAATGAAAAGCCAGATGGTCCGCACGCAAATTTCTTTTTTCCCCATATATTCCTAAATTTTGTATGCCGCATACTCTTAATGGTCCCTTGCAGTGTTTCCTTTTCTAATCTTCTACTTTCTTTTTTTTGTCTTATTTCATTGGATTACACAAAAACGTGGTTAATTGACAGGATAGCATTGCAAGAGGATAATATCAGATTTTTTGAGGAAAATGCTTTTAAAAAAATTATGTGTCAAATGCTCAATAATAAAAAAATATTTGACCGAGTTTTCCAAATTTTTCTTTTAAAAAAAAATCATGAGCACGGAACTCTGTAGGCTATAGGTATGAAGACTGAATGCTTCGTGAAGAATAATTATTGTGAGGTACAAGAGAGATTTCAGTCAAAGAGAAGAAAGCGGCGCCGCAGAAAAGAAAGAAATGTGTACCATGAAGGAAGGAAGGAGAAAGAAAGAAGTGTGAAGGGAAGGGATGTGATACATGGAATGGACCAAGTTTTTTTGGCGTGCTGCGCTGACCCTCCCATGTACAGGAGGTATACTTTTCTATTTTTATATATTTCTTTTTATTTTTTAAAATTTTTTCTGGTTTAAAAAATTCTCTTTGCGCCACACATGTTGTGATTCGCACCACATATTGTAAAAATTAAATGTTTTGGTGCATTGTAGAGTTACATCCCGTTCGGTAACATGTGATAGAGAGTGATAGAAAACGAATCTTTCTCTACGTTTGGACTTTGGATTGATAATAAGATTTTGTTCAAATACTTAAGAAAAAAAAGGAGTGGATTCCATTTCTTTCAATAAGTGCGTAAATAAATGATAATTATTGTGCTTAATTTTTATAAAATTTCTTGTATCATTATTATCATTATTTTTTAAGCTATTTTTTTTTGTTTTAACACTTTTTTATCTAACTAAACATATAGTAGAATACTATTATCATTTTTTTTTATATTATACTAAATATAATTATTTCATTCTATTTAGATTCTCATTTTTTTTATTTTTATATTTAATGATCCTAGAGTATAAGATTTATATTTTAATTTTTGCTGAATATATTTAGGTTTGATTTTTATCTTAATTTTTTTCACTTCTAATTTTTAAGGACTTATATCTCATTTGTAAAATAAATAAACAAATAAGATTTGTGTTGAATCATATCATTTGAGTGTATAAGAAAACATTCTGAGGATGTTTCTATCTCTTTTACCAATTTATGCCTCGTTTGATAAGATAAGAAAAGGTAGAAGGAAAAGATAAAGAATTCATTAAATAATCTTATTTGATAGATATTTTACCAGAGGAAACAAAATTTATTTTCATTCCATAAATACAAGAATTGAGGATAATTGTTATACTTAATTTATGCAAAATATATTATATTCTTATTGTTGTTGTTGTTGATATTATTATTATTTTAAATTGAGATATGAAGTTATTTCTTTATTTTTTTTATTTTTGGATTATTTTTATTGGTTAAATATATAAATAAAATGATATTTTTCTTCTTTTTTATATCATAATAAAAATAATTATTTCATTTTATTTATATCTTTTTTTCTTTTCTATTTTTATATCTAATAATTTTGTATTGCAAACCAAAAATTAGAAATTGGATGAGCGGATGAATTTTAAAAAGTCAGAAAACAATACTACACCTTGTCTCTCAGAAACGTACACATTTTTGCATGGTTTTGAACCCTTTCTTTCTTGCTCTTTTGTGTGGTTGCCGCCCCTGTGTTGTTGTCGTTGGAGTTCCAGCTTTCCCCTCAACCTTGTTCTCCCATGGAATTTGAGATCTAAGCAATAGTAGGTAAGGCGCTCCCTCTGGCTTATCCACAGGGCTTAATCTTCGGCGATTATGGCTTCTCCTTCTCCATCCCATCATCACTGTCTTTCTCTGCCTGTGCCCTCCTCACCTAAACCCCTTTCTCTTTCTCCAGCGACAGCGAAAACACAATGTTATAATATCTCCTTCTATACCAGTCCTCGCTCTTTGCATTAGCCCCTACTCGTCACTGGCAATTTCCACTGGTGTTTCTCAATCCTCTGCAACCCTCCACTTCCTTCTCCCTTTCTACGACTTACACTAAACCACCTACTACCAAATATGTTCCTTTGCTCACTGAGCTCGCCTAATATTCTCTTTGAAGTTACTAGATCGGTCCCTTAGAGCCTCCTCTAAGCCCATCGGTGTTTGTTCTTTCTCTAGTGTTGTCCAGTGGTGCCTTTTCTCAGCACCTGGATCCCCTTACTCTAACTTAGATCCTTCCTCGAACTATATCCCTTTCATAGAGACCTAGAAGTTAGCATCCTTCCGAGAGGAATCTTTGAAGATGAGGTTAATTAGAACTATGTTCCCCGTCATGAGTGAAGAGCATCATCCTCTCAAATGAGAACCATTCTACTGACTCGTTCCACCTGGTCGAGGATCCATCAAAGACAAAGTCTTGACCTTCGCTGCCCACTGAAAAGTCTCCTCACCTCTATTCACATCAAAAGCTTTTTTTTTCTTTTTCTTGGAGAATTGACTCTCTTCTCTTGCAATGATGGTCACAAGTTGGCTTTGTCTCCCATTGGAAAAAAACTGAAAACCTTGCAAGTTGGGCTTGCTGACTTCTCCCACAAAGAATGGTCTAAGTGATATGACTCGTTTGAGCTTGTGGTGGTTGAAGGAGCTTCGCCTTGATAAGGGTTCAATCTTGCTGATAATCTTTTATGGATCTTTTTGTTTGGTGGTGCTTTGTGTTGTTTCTCCTTCACTTTGGCCTTTTATTTTTCTGCTATTATGTGTATTTGTTCTTCGACTCTTCAGCAAAGAGTGCCAAACTTATGTACTTAGTAATTTAAATTTCTTGTATTACCAGAAAAAGAAGTTAGAGAATATTATACATTTATTTTCAATATATAATTTAAGGAATTAATGATAAAAATACAAGCATTTGATGTTGATGATAATCAATATAATAAATGAAAAACCAATGACACGATGATCGTTGATTTTCTTAAGCTCGCATCAATTTTTTTTTTCTTACTTGCTTTTCTGTTGATTTTATGTTTCAATTTTCAAACTACTTTATCATCTGTTTTTTAATTTGATTTAATATTTGTGTTAGTTAGCCAAGGAAAACCATTATTTAGTACGCAAAAACTAAATCAACTAAGGTATGTGTATAATTTTTCTTTTTTTGGGGAAAAGGCAGGAGTCTAATTAAAATTTTAATTAAATTAAAGTAAATATGTTCTTACTTAATTAAATAAATCTTATTTTATATTTTTATTTCTTACTTAAATATACTTTGGGGTTCCATTAGTTTTATAAAAATCTCAATTTGATCTTCTAGTTAAAAAAGAAGAAGACAATGTTTCCCTTTATTTCTTTTTCATAACTATCCAATTTTGCCCTGTGTCACATTTCCATGCATAATTCAAAGCTAAAATTATCGATACATTGACTTGAATTCTAAATTTGAATGTGAATTAACAGTGTTAGATAAATAAATATCGATAAAGTTTGTAAATTATTAAGTTTGATATTAAATTTTGTTTAAAGTATGTGTTAAACGTGTAAAATTATATTATTTTGAAAAAAAAAAAGAAGGAACCAAGGTATCAAATTAAAACTTTTATAAAACTTGAGAGACTATCGATAATTAAAATATTAAACTAAGGGTCAAATGGCAATTAGATACCTAATCCTAAATTCTTAAAAAATAACCCTAAGCATAATATAATATAATAATCATGTAATTGAAATTTTATCAAATTTCACATATAAAATCATTCTAATTACATTGATAAACTCTTCAACTCAACTTTTTCTAGTGATTCAAAGGTTAAAACAAACTTTCTAGGTATGGAAAGCAAACCTTGAAGCGTAAAACTCGAGTTATTGGCTAGTGGGATTGTGTTATGTAAATTGAAAAAGCAGAGTAAATCTAAATCATACAAGATGTTAGTTAAGAAGAATATTTTTTTTTCGTTTATAAAATTGAAGGACATGTATGTCTAACTCCCTAATGCCGTACGTCGTCGTATTTGATGATTTGATTTGTGTTTAATGCGTTTTATTATTATCCATTACGGCTAATATTTTATTGTTCAATAAAAAGAGAAACTCAATAAGGAAACTTCCACAGACGACGTTTGTTCTCCGTTGGTAAAAGTGGACCGTTCGTCGTCATCTCCTGTAGCTTTGCGTTCTCCACAATTCGTAGCAGTCAGAAACCGCCTAAACCTTCCATCATCGATCGCTGAAGTTGCAATTTCAGCTAATCGAATCCTACAAGCTCCACGATCTTTCGAATCTCTCATGTTTTGAACCTCACCTTCTCACCAACCAAACCGAACAATGCTCTTTCTTTTTCCCAAACCCCTTTTCTTCCTAATCTTCCAATCTGATCTCAGCCTTTGATATTAGGGACTAAGAAGCAAAGAAGAATAAGGAATAGCACAGATTCCACGCAAAACTATGTCAAGGAGTCTCCTTCAGGCCATCGAGGCCTCCCTGCCTCCCCCTCCAACGGCGAGCTTTGCGTCCAATACCAGCGATCGAGATCTAAGATCTTTCATCTCTTTGTCCAATTGCAATGGTTTCTGGTACGACACCTTTCTTGTCGTTCCGTCGGTTTTGTTCGTGCTGTATCTGATGGTCCACGCGAAGAGGAACCTGAAGAAACTTTGTAATGGGGGGTCTTATATAATGAAATCCTATTATGCCCTCCTTTGGGTTGTTACCCTTTTAAACCTCGCTTGGTGTTACTTTCAGGTATGCTTAGTAATTTCTTGTGTTCTTTGGTATGGCTTATTGGATGATACGAGAAACGGAAGAAAATAGTGGGGAAACAAGATTTTCTGTTCTCCCCTCTGGGTGCTTTTTTATTTGCGTGAGAGCTTCAGGAGATGCAACATATTTGATAACTTCCATTTAGAGCGGGTGTTAGGATGTGAAGTTATGCAAAACAAATTGAAGTGGTAAAGATTTAGGGCCTCGGATTGTAAAATCAAGCTTGTAGTAAATTACTTTTAAGTGTGAATTATAGAGCCTTTATTCCAGATGAGCCTGTTGTTCGAATAATTGTATTTAATGGTTGCTGAGGCAAATATGATCTCCGTAACTGATAGTTGAAATTGAGATAATACGTTACGTGTTTATACGTTAGCTGGAGGTTTAAATTGGGCTTTGTAAGGTCCGAGGAAGTTAAGTGAATGCTGCCAGGTGACTATGCTTTAGCTAGCAGTTTGTCAGTGCTATGACTATTTATGGAATAAGGTTTTGCTAGTTTATGATTGCTTCAGTTTCTCAAGAATTTGCAAATATGTATTTGATCATCTCAGGAATTTCTACCATTAAATTTAAAAATCACCCTCCACTGGATTTACATTTATCATCATTAAAATTTTTATTTTTATTTTTATTTTCTTCGTCATTCACTCTAGTTGTTATATGACTTTTGTTATTTCAAGGAAAAGTTCACGTTATTTAAGTGGAGATAATAAAAGTATGGCATGATTTCCATATATATTTCATCCCAAATATGGAGAATTACCCATTTGTTGCCCCTTCAGTTGGTTTTGGGCTTTGCACATGTGCTGATCTTGACTGTAAAAAAATTTTCAACTTCAACTTCTTTCTTGTTTAAGCAGGCATGGCAGTGCGCTCCTGGCAAGGAGGTTGCATGGGATTTCCTGTCATTATTTACAGCATCTGGAATACTTTGTTTGGAGATAAGCTTGATGGCTTTTTTACTCAAGGAGAATTATATGAATGGGATGGAAACTCTAGGGCACACTTTTCTTGTATCTGGAATCATTGTGGTTGTGGATACTCTTCTTAAGGTAATACCTGGTTTCATTTGTATTATTTGATGTACATGCATGTACTGTGCATTTTTCACTTGTTCTCTAAAATATAGGTAAACTTTATGGCTTAGCTTTGTTCGGTATCCAGTCCTTCGCAGCGCCTGCCAGCGGGGGGCCCCCCCTCTCTCTTTTAGTTCCTTATTTTTTCCCTGTTTAACTATTCAATTTCATTCTTTCCTCCTCTTCCTAGATTTTAAAAAAACCCTGTTCCTCCTTAGCATCTAAAAGATGAGATGCTCTGTACCTCTACCACCTCATAAAATCAAATTTGCAATGGAGTACAGCAGCTGATAAACCCACTGGCCATTTTATTAGCAATTTGCAAAGATCAAGAGAGGCTAATATTGCAAATTATCATTACCCCGAGACTGACAACATTGATAACCATAATTGCAACCATTTTTGAGGCAATATTAAAGAGCTCTTGCTAGGCAAAATATGCCTTTTTATAGGCTTAGAGGATTTGTTATGCAGAGGTTCGAATATGCTTTTAGTACTCATCCTTGAACTGACTCCATAATTTATGCCCCACACTATCAACTTTTTCCAACTTCATATATCAGGCAGCTACTCTATGTATATGGTTGTACCTATTATCTTTTTTATTTTTTATGATTTCTATGATATATATTTCCCTCAAGTGCATGTTGAATTTTTGCAACCTCCTATTTGAGATCTTATTTTAATGACTTTCTAGACCTTTCTGTGGAACACCACGATTTATGAACTAATTTATTTTTCCACATATCCAATTAATGTTTCCCCCTTTCTTTCCTACTAACACAGTAAGAAAGATAATATAAGTTGGTAAACTTCCAAATGTTAGCTGTATCCAATCCATCCTGCCAAGCGTCTTTTGAACTGCTCAAAATTGGGATCCTATATATTAATAGCCTTAAGTGAGGAGACTCAAAACCTATGTAAGATCAATATTTGTCATTTTAAGGCTTGCAGTTGTAACTGCAAGTGGATAGGCTTATTACTTATGTGCTTGCATTACTATTATTGATCTCCCAATTAATGAGGGAGCTCACTCGCCTATCAAATTAGTTTTAGTCGTGCCACAGTGGCCAGACACCATAAATAAAAGCACACTTTTGACGTGTATTAGTTGGTTTTACCGATACAAGTTATGTTCTGTTCTCTGTTGAAAGTGGAAACAAGTAGTATGAAGTATGGTTCTTAATTTTGATATATTCTTCTTATTTTAAACCCACGGATTTGTGGGATATATTGGTTCCTGCAATGTTTTTAATTTTTGAATTCACTGGAAAGAGCTTTGTTGAATCACTACAAAGTATCAGCTTGAATTGTAAATGGGGGATGAGGGTTAGGCATGTTAGAAATCTTTAGCAGAGAAATTTTCAGCACAACTGCACAAGACCACTTATCTGCATGAGCACGATATTGTACTAGCAGGGGAGATATAATGTTAGGGTGTTGGAAGAAGTGTATTTTTGTCGAGGATATCTTATCATTGTTGTATTATCTGACCTTTCATATTGTTGGTTACTATGTTTCTCTTGTGTTTTGACGATTATTCTAGTAAATTTTCTTTGTTCTTTCTATGAACTTCCCTTTCTTCCCAAACCCCCCCCCCCCCCCAAAAAAAAAAAAAGCCCAAAAAAGATGTTGGTTACACTGTACAATTACTTTTCATTCACTGCATGTTCCTTGCGTATGATTTATGAAGTTGTTTCTGCCCTGTGAGCTGCGGGTTATTCTCTGTGCATGAATTTTTTTTAATATCTCACTGTTGCCTCTTGCCATTCCCCTCCTTATCTTTAACGTTTTGTTTCTTGAATTGCCTTATGCTAATTGAGTACTTTTATATCAGACAATATATGTTTTTGGATTTGGGGTCCCATTGTTCAATCGTGATGTTGGAAGCTTGAATAAGATCAAGTGGGGTTTGTTGATAATTCACAAATTGTTGCTTGCGGCAGTATATGGCTTCATATTATTTGTACATTTTCCTAAATGGAGAGAAAAGCTGCCTCGTAAGTGTGTATATATATATATATATATATATATCTCCGATTCTGTGGTCAACTTTGTTCTTAATTCATGTATGTTCTAATGTGCGAGTTTCTTTCACCTTTTGCAGCCAGACCAGCATTCTACAACTATGTTGTTATAATGTTTGTCTTCAGTGCAATTGCCTTGTTTGCTTGTGGGCTAGCAGGAGTTGGGGCTGGCTTGGGCAATTGGTAATCCCATATACCTTCTCTGCGAATAAAAGTGAAACCCAATAATTTATTTCATATTCTATGAAATTTGCTCTGAATGAATGGATCTCCTCTCCTGCAGGTTGTATGATCTCACCGTACTTTGTTATCACTCTTTGTATCTGCCATTTCTGTATGTCACTTTTCTAGAAGATTTTTTCCAGGTAATCGTTTCTTGCCATTTACTATAGAAGTTACATTTTGGTTTCTTGTAAGGATTTTTCTTAGGCAGGCAATGCCTAAAATGTTATTGAAGGACCACGCTTCCAAATGACTAAGATTTAACAATAAAATACACAATTTTCATGCGGTGGAACTCCCTTGAATTTTATATGATGAATTCATATATGAGTGGTCCATGAATGACATAGAAGGCATTGCCTACTCAAGAATACCTCTTTTTATGATGAGCTTGAACAGCATATGATGTGTTAGCACTTGCTGCAGGAGGAAGACTTCCTTTTGGATAATGCTTATTACTCCGAGATGAGAGATGCTGGATTCTTTGACGCTGACTGGGAGTAATTCCTTGACAAAAAGTAGTTGGACAGGCATCTTTTGATCTTTGTAGCGTGTAAATATTTTTAGATACCTATCGGCTTCTATTTCCCCTGAAGCGGGGGAAAAGACCACTTGTGTTTGAAGGAAGCTGTAATTTGAATAAACCCATTTAGTAGCGTTTTATCCCATTATTAACTTGCATTGACTACAACAAACGAAGGCTTGGAGAACGAATTTATAGATGGTATAATGAATGGAAGAAATACTTATGGGGCCAAGGAGTTAATAGAATTCTATCAAAAAGTGTTATTAATGGGCCATTCGAATGAGTTTTAATTGGAATTTTGCACTTACTCTAAGCGCAGATCGTGAAGTTGTGTGTCGAGAATCTGAAGATCAAAAGATGACTAATGACTGCTAATAAGTTGAAGTGGATATGACTATTTTTCGTTTTACAATTGGATGGCATGATGTTATCAGTGCGATTGTGCGCCACTTAAATAACGGGTACCCTTCCTTGAAATGATAAATGCTATATTCCAACTAAAACAAATGACAAAAGAAGACAGAAGATTTTTAATGATAATCAATAAAATCCGCTGGCTGCTGGAGGGTTATTTTTCAATTTAATAGTAAAAATTCTGAGATGATCAAATACATATTGGCAGATTCCTTAGAAATTATGACAAACTCATATTAGCAAAACCTTATTCTATACATAGCTATGGCATTGATACACAATCAGAGCTATCAAAATAGGTCAGTTTGGTTCATGTAGGCTAACCTATACGGGTCATGAGTTAAATGGGCTAGCTTGCTTAAACCTATTTAATTAAACAGATTAGAATTTTAAATTCAATAGGAACCCAAAAACAAAAAAAAAAGACTGCTTGATTGATGTTGCTAAGTACCTAGAAGCAAATAGGAATCATTTCGCCAGACCTCCCTTAAAGTAGCCAAAACTAGCTGCCCTCCCCTTGTCTCTAACCTGTGATAGAAAATGGCGTGATTTGAAAGAATCTCATATCGATTCGTCTTCTCTCTTCTCCATCTTCAACATACTCTTCCTCTCTTTTGCTTTCTTCTTTAGTGAACTCTCCTTCTCTTTTCTCACAAAGGAGCTTGGTCGCGAGATGAATTGAGAAGAAGGCATGAACGAAGCAAGCTAAAGTTGTGGAAAATGAAGTGACAAACTCATAAAGCAGGTTAAAGTGAAGTTCTCCAAAGGAAGCAACAATTTGCAAAGTGAAGTTCTCCAAAAGAGGCAACAATCTGCTACTCAAGAAGAAGGCACAACTGAAGCAACAAGCAAGTTGAAGTTGTGAAGCAATAATCTATTACTCGAGAAGAAGGCACAAATGAAGCCAGCAATGCCAACAAGTAAGCTGAAGTTATGAAGCTTGAAGTGAACAACTCAAAAAAGTGGGACTGACTTTAATTGAAGTGAAGTTCTTTAGCTAGGTAGCACCCTACACAAGTTACTTGGATGAGATTAGCCACAAGTTAATACTAGATTAGGTTAGAAAAAGTTAAGGAAAAAAAAAAGTAATAGACAATCCAACTCATGAGTTATGCGAATTAGCTCATATAATAAATAAGTTAGGTGGGCCAAATAAAAATGACCCTACTCAAAAACATGCTCAAAAGGTGAATAAATTCAAATTAGACGTCCATAGTCACTTGCGGCATTTACCATTTCATCTTGCTTGGACCTTTCAAAGCCTAAATCAAACGTTTAGCAAACATATAAACATGTAACGTATTTATTTCAATCTACAAAGATTTTGATTTAACTCCAAATACAACATTGCTTTAGATTATTAAAAACAAGGAAAATGTTAAAATCATTTAATAAAAATATTTAATTATCTAAACAATAAACAAACTCATGAAAAGATATCTTTTATGAAATTTAACCTATTACAAATAATATTTAATTTCAACAATAACATGGGATAAATTTTTACTAATAGTCATATATAAGCACAATCATAAATCGAACACAATTTTTAACAAATTAATTTTAATGGTTTTTAACATCAAATAATCGGTATTAATATAAAATTTTAAGAAATAAAATTTTAGTTATTATATTTTTAATCAAAGTATTCAATTTTATCCTTAAAAATATTTTGGTCATGATAAATTTAGTTGAAACATATTACATATGTTTTGGTTTTATGCTGTGTATTTATTAATTTTTGTTAATATAGTTGACAATGTTAATATTAAGGATGACATTAAAAATTTTTTATAAACATATAAGATAAAATTAATACAGAATAAATTTTTAGGACAAAATGAACAACCATCCCAAATTTTTAGGACCCAAAAAAACTTTTACCTATTTTTTTGTCTTAGTCCATTGGAATACCTAAAAGGGTGATGATCTAATGCACAAAACAATTCTATTGATATAAGATTTAACTGGCATACACTTCATATGACTTGCAAGTTTGCATACCCGTAGATTGTACGTCTTTTATTATGTTATAATCAATAAAAATATTTTTAAAATAATTAAGAAAGTATATTATATACATAGCTCTTTATTTATTTTGATAAGAAAGTATATTATATTATATATATAGCTCTTTGTTTAAAAATAAAATTTCACCATATAAGAACTTAGAATCACGAAGTTCAAACTTAGGTGCATTAGCAAAACAGTCTAGCTTTCCTTTTTTGCTTGCACAATAACTTTCTACCTATTATTTGATAACACAATAAAGACATCAAGTAAATAGAAAGGGGGTAGAAAAGCTAGTCACTGATACCAAACAAAGTTCTCATTGTTTCTCTCTCCCCTTCCCTTTCATTTTTTCTCTTTTCATGCTACCAAAGTGTAAAAGTATAAGGTCAATGTCCCAAATATTCATTTTGTATTATTTTTACCTTACATATTTATTAAAATTTTCAATGTAATCCTAAAAGCTAACTGTATCATAAGATTAATGAAAATTGATGATATATTGTTATACGTAAATTGACGGATATTACAATATATTAAAATAAATTACACTTTGCTTAACCCCTAAACAACACTATTTCTGTTATTCTATTAACTTTTGGCACCAAACAAACATTCTTCTTTTAAGCTAAAAATTCAAATGGATAAAATCCTTAATTCATATCTTAAGATTTATACTGGAACATATTAAATTTTAAAATTATTTTAAAAGAATTAATGACCAAAAATTTTAAACTAGGATTCTAAATTATAATATTCCTGCATAGTTTAAATTTTTTATCTTAAAATCCCTCAAAACAATTTCAAAGTTTAATATTATTCAATATAAATATTATCATGAGGTTTTCAATTGTAATTTTCTTTTTTATTTTATGTTAATTAACAAAAATTAGATTTTAAATATTTTTTGGCAATGGAAGCATTTTGGTCATTTATTCATATTTTATTTTTATTCCTACACTATTTTTACTCTACTAAATATCAAAATAACAAATTCATTTAAGGACCCTCAAGAGACATATGAAATAACACATATATGGGAGAAAAAAAAAAATTACATCAGGACCATTTGGCTTTTCTTCTCTAATGCCATTGGCACATAAAAAAGAAAGTATTCAAATTACACAGCAAGTATCAACCAGTTATTGGAAATAGAGTAAAGCATAGACACATACAAATTTGGAAGACTCCCAAGCAAATGTGAGAGGTATAATCTCTTCCCCGTTTTCGAATCTTCACAAACTATGGTACTAAATTTTGTTTAAGAAGATTCACATTAAACAAAGAAAGCCAATGAAAAATTTGTTTATAGACTTAATATATTAAATTAATCATAAATAAATAAATATATATTTATGTTTAATATATAGAGTCTAAAATTAGGCAGACTGTGAGTACACGTGTGGTGAAAGTCTGGGCTTTGGTTGCACCATTAACGGGACCTTCCGTTGGAGGGTTAGCCCATAAGCCTCTTCCATGTTAAGCTTTTGTGGGTTAAGCCCATCATGAAGGTCCCATTCAAAAGCATGGGCCAGAGTTGCAGTCAGAAGCTGGACCACGCGAAGCCCAAGGTTCATACCCGCGCATATCCTACGCCCAGCACCAAATGGGATCACCTCAAAGTCATTGCCTCTAACATCAACACCAGACTTCTCGCCACCTGGCAAGAATCTTTCGGGCTTGAAGACTAACGGGTCGGACCATTCTTTTGGGTCACGGGCTATGGCCCACACATTTAGCAAGAGGGTCGCACCCTTGGGGATGTGGTATCCGAAAATCTCACAGCTCTCAGCTGCAGTTCTGGGGAGAGAAAGAGGGGTCGATGGATGAAGACGGAATGTTTCTTTTATAAAGGCCTGTAAGTATGGTAGGTTTGGTATGTCCAATTCGTTCACGAGTCTGTCTCGGCCCACTACGGAGTCTAATTCTTCTTGGACTTGGGCCAACATCCTTGGGTGTCGGATCAACTCTGCTATGGCCCACTCTGTGGTGCTTGATGACGTGTCAGTCCCAGCCGCAAACATGTTCTGCAATTATTGATCAACCATGTTAATCTAAATAATAAAATGATATCATACGATTTTGTTTTTTCAAATAACCAAATGATCATTAACTTGGAAGGTCGCTGATGACAAGTCACAAGCCACAAAGGACCATCTTTAGGCTCGTGGGCAGAATTTTTCTTGTTCTGTGTGCAGTTTCAATGGTTGAATTAATACGGCGTTTAGTTGATTTTAGTTAATTTTTAAAGAATTTTAATTTCAACTTTAACAAATTATTGTAATTAATTTTTTATAAAATAAATTCAATTTATAAAAAAAAATGAATTAAATTATTAATAAATATACCTATATAAATATATCAAGTGACCTTTATAATAAATCCACCTCTATCATATTTTTATGTTTATTTATAATTAAATTGATCTAATTATTTTTTAAGAATCTAACTTTTTCTAATACAGGAATCCAACCCACCACCGTTAGATCTATACATGCAAAAAAGTTCCCGTAAATAATTCATAATTAATTGCTAGACAAGTGGATAATATATTTTTTAAAAAAATTGAAAGCAATTGAATGATTGAATTGAAGAAAGTCGTGATTACCAGAAGCAGTGCTTTGATCTCAACGTCGGTGAGCTTGGCTCCTTCATCGTCCTGAACATCCTTAAGCGACAACAACGTACTCAACAAGTCCTTGTGGTGCTCGCTCTTGGAAGCCTTGTGCTCCTCGATAATGTTTGTCAAAAACGCATCGAACCTTTTGTGTAGTTTCTTCATCCTGCCTTGCACTCCTTGAAGGTCCAGCCACTCCAACGCCGGGATGAAGTCCCCGACGTTGAAAACTCCGGCCAGCTCCATCATCTCCAGAACCATTGACTTGAACTCCTCAGCCCTAGGATCACACCCGGCGGCGCCGTCGTTGAACACGCGCCGCCCTATTATTGCCCTTCCCAGCGCGTTGGTGGTGCACACGTTCAGCAATTGCCCTAAGTTCACTGCGCGTGAGCCGGCACTTGCGAGATTACGTGTCAATCTTCCTACCTCCTCCTGCAATATTTGCATATATTCTATTAGTGATATTGATTAAGATGAAGCCGCGACACTAGTGTTGTGCTCGTTGTGTATCATTAATTCTAAAAATTTAAACTAAACGCAATTTTTAAAATATAAATAAAACAGATTGATTCAGTACATTATTCAATAAAATATAATTCTAACAAGCTTTTATATAATAATAATAATAAGGGGTGATTTGATTTCTTTTCTTGATTTTGTAAAGTAAAGTTTTATGGCGAAAATTATAATGAAATAATTATAAGAAATCACAGTGAATTATATGATTTCCAACAGAAACTCGAATAATTCCTCTGTTGATCCTAAATATTTATCCTTTCCCACTATCTCATGACGTTATTTTTTCAACATCCTGTTCTATATATTTTCATGATATGATATAATAGAATCTATATATTTCTTAATGTATAATCGCTGTACGATCCAAGTTTTAAAGTATTTGACCAAAAGAAAAGAAACTAATTCAAAAGTCCAACAAAATCATGAAAAAGAAAGGGAGTAACATATTAATGGTGACAGTCTGACAGATTAATTAGATGAAGCTTTATTGCTTATTGAAAATCAATTATTTGTTACTAGAAGTGGCACGTGGAATTAAGAAGGTTATAAAGTGAAAGAAAGTACTAACCTGACGGAGATGTCTAAAATCGTCCAAGGCCTTGCCGGAGAACAGATGAACAGCGCTGATTTTCCGGAGCTTGCGCCACCGCGGGCCGTAGGGAGCAAACACGAGGTCTTGATAGTTATAAGCTATGTACTTAGCTCCGGCGTTGGGTGGCCGGCTCGAGAAATTGGCGTCATGAACCTTCAAGATTTGCTCGGCAACAGAAGCCGAAGCCGCCACCACGACGTCAACAAAGCCAAGCCGAAGGTGCATGAGAGGACCGTAGGTCCGAGCCAAGTCGGCGAGGGCGTGGTGGGGCACGGGGCCCAAGTGAGGCATGTTTCCGACGATAGGCCATGGTCTCGGACCCGGAGGGAGAGGAAGAGAAGGGCGATTGAAGAGCTTGAGAAGCCGATAAATGAGGCTGGCTAATACTAGAGTAGCCAAGCCGAGAAGCCAAGGAGACGGGACAGAAGCCATATATATGGAAGAGCTAGGAAGTGCTGAGAATATTATTGGCTAAGTTATGAACCGAAGGCGGATGATATATTATGTGTTATATGATATTGATGATGTCCGAAAGGAGGAAGTGGAAGGGTTATTTATATATGGATAGAGAGAGGCATAAGTTAATATATATACGCGTTATAGGTTGATTAATGAGCTAAAGTGTGGCGGGTTGTTGAATTGAATGAGCTAAAGTCACTCCCGCGACTTCGTGTTAGGTTGATTAATAAACGCGGGGTTCGCCAAAAGAGACACGTTCAAATTAAGGTTCAATATGTTTCGAGAATGACAGGAAAACAAGAAGATATTGGGGGGTTAAACCTGTTTTTTTCAACAAAGATATTTTCCTGGAAATAGCCGGATAGGCTGCTTTTAAATTGATAAGTTTACTAATATAGGTTTGATCATATGTTAAAACAGTTTTTCTCATATATATATATATATATATATAAACTTTAATTTTTCAAGGTAGTTGCGTTATTCAGTTTTCGTTACTAGATGAGTGATTATATTTCAGAATCATTATATTCCTTAATAATGACATCATAAATTATTAAATATAAAATAACATTTTATTTAACAATTACTGAAAATATTAACTTATTTAATAATTAATAATTTTTTAAAAAATTAATTTTATTTTTATACAATTAATGGGTATGAATATAATAATAAATTTATTAAAACAGACAAACTATTATTTTATATTTAGTTATGTTTAATAATTAATTGTGTCATAATTAGAAAACATATTCTTAAGAATATAAAAGTATCACTCTTACTAGATTGCTAATGCTAATTTTTTTCCATTTATATTTAGAATTTTTTTTATATAACAGAAAAACCTACAAGACTAAAAATAAACAATTATTAAACAAAATTATAACTAGTTGAAACAAGAAATTGCACATCATTCCGGCAACGTTGTAGGTATTTGGTTCTTGATGATTGTGGAAGCGTTTAACATGTTAATCATGCAGGGCAGTAAATGATAACGCAAATTAAGAATGATTACTGATCAATTAATCCCTACGTTAAATGGAAGAAGATTAATTGACGTGCAGCTTCCTAAAGGAATTGAGTACCACATGTATGAAGCGAATTCGAGAAACACCACTACCGAAATAAATTATTTTGGATCCAAATATATAGATCAAGACATTCCACTGCAAGAAAAAACGCCATAGATGGTAAATTTATGTGGATAAAGCGTATAACATGTGGATACAGTCTCAATTGCCTGAACCCATGGTCCAAAAATTTTTTCGTCAAATTTGCTTGCTGTTACTCATGGCATTATAAGTTGCGGGTATAACTTCAAAGCTTTTTCCCACAAATATTTTATTGTTACTAAAGCCTTTAGCAACAGCAATGATTCAATAGCTAGAGATAGAGGATTTGATTATCATTTTACATCCTTATTTTTTCATCTTTCAATATATTGATACTCATTTAATCCAAATAAAGAAGTAATTATACAAGACTCACTATAATTTAAGTAACTATAAACTCATCCTATTATATTAAAGAAATTCTAATATAATCATTTTCATACAAAACAGGGAGTCCTTCTAACAATTTCTACACAATACTCTTCGATTAGACATAAGAAACCAAAATGGGCAATACATAATAAGTCAATGATGTACGTGTGCATATGCATAATACTTCAAGCTTAGCTCGTATACAACATTTCCACTTTGAATATGGCCGAAACCTGCTGCTTCTAATCTGCACATGAAAGTTAATAATATCAATGTTAAAAATGACATCATTTAGTGAGGTGGAATATAATAAATTTTTTTAGGCAACAAGCTTTAATTCCTCACTTAATACACATAAAAATGGGTGAAGTGAATCCATATCAACAATAATAAACTTATCATCATCCATGTCCTATACATCTAGCATTCTTGTAGGACCCCCCGAACTAGCATGACCTACAATACCATATTACAAGATTCAGGTCATAATTTGTATTAAAAAAATAGAACAACATGAGTAGTGTGTGATTCATGCCTTCTCCATGTTGGACCTCCACATCTTCCGCAAGTTGATTTTTTAAAACCATATATACTTTCTACAAATAAAGTTAAAGAAAACTTACTAAAAATAAAGTTCCCCAAAAATTATAAACAGTCTTTGTCTCTTTGGATTTGCCTGATTTCAGCCTACAACTTTAATTTAGATTAGATGCAGCCATATAACGAGTCCTTACAGGGACTTAATTGGGGGCATATAAAACCAAAGATTAATTGGACTACTTTTTTTGTTGTTTAAGGAAAATCTAAAATTAGATTAGATGCAAAGATCAGTATCTGCAGGCGATGGTTAAAAAATTGGGGCTGCATTACAATAACGGGAAAATGCTAGATAGAGTTGTAAAAAGTTCTACTGAGAACATATATGAATGGAGAAAAAAAAAGAAAGAAAAACACAACCCCACCGCCATATTTCTCATCGATTGCACAGAAAGAAAATAAAGCAATTTTTATTACAATTTCACTCTTTTGTTCTCCCTTGGCTACACCTCTTGACTGACAAAATTAACCTCTATAATCCTAACTACAATATAATCCAAATTTAACAACTTCCCATTCTCCACCCCACTTCCCAATGTTAAAAACACTAATGTCCATTGCTTCTATTCATAGTCTCTATTGATGTGGCTTAAATGCACACCTTGTTTTGGCTAGTCAATTTTTAAATGAAGTGAGACATGGAACTTGACCCATGAAACTAACATTTGAACGAAGAAGCAAAGCTGATATATAAATAGAAGGAAACGGGCATCAATCAATTTATGCTTTGTTTAATTAGTTACTTATAATCTGCAAATAAAGGAAATGTTTCTTTTCATTAAACAAAAGGAAATAAAAGTAGGTATACTCATTGTAATCAAATAGTTTTTACTTACTACAAAAAAAGTGCCTTTTGCGACGGTTGTAACAACTACTGCTAAATCGTAGATGTAGTTTGAACCACTATTGTTATTCAGTAGCAGTTGTCTCAATAACCATTGCTAAATAACAGCAGTTGTCTCCAAAACTGCCACTATTCCACAGCGGTTTTCCTAAGCTCCCCATGACAAATCCCACTATTGCAAAATTTTCAAACCCTCCATCACATAGCGCCAAAGCTATTGACCTAGCTACCTTTATAGTCACAAGTCAAAATTGCCATCTTTCATCCAAATGTTGCCAATTTGCCACTTCTTTGCTGTTCTCCACCATTATCAAGCATTTTTTTAGGTATTTTCTTCTATGTTCTTCCATTTTTAAAGATCTATTAGTATTTTGTTAGATCAAAGATTGTTGGAACATGTTAAAATCCTTGATTATTGTTGTTTTTTGGTTTATGGGTATTTATAAATATGATGGAAGATTTTAAATATGTGTGCGTGCGTGCGTGCATGTGTGTATATGAATTTTTAAATGTGTTTTGTTTGAAAAGGGGTGAGTTTCTTTGAAAAGAATAAGTATTTAGTGACATTAAAAGAAATTAATTTTATGCAATAATGTATAGTAATTGTGAAATTTTTTTTTATGATACAAATAATATTTTTAAATTGGAAAACCAAAATTTTAGAAGGAAAAACATAATATAATTGAAGGAGAATGATTTTTATCGACTTAATAAGTACTTGGGATTTGTAGAAACTAAATAAAGATATGTCACAAGTATTTACTTGAAAATATGTGTTTTATTGAACAAATTTTTAAGTAATGAAGTTTACATAATATATGTCACATTGCCTTTTTGTTTTTGGTCTCTCATAAGGAGCACTTACATTAATTTTATTACAATTATTATTTTAATTTAATGTGCCACTTGAAATTAGAATTTTATAGAAGTTCTAATTAATTTTTCTTGGTTCAAAATGTTATTTTAAAGTATAGAATTCTAAAGAAAGATTTGATGTTAAAAATATTATTTTCATAAATGGGCAATGATGACTTCCTAATTTAGAATGAAAAAGGGATATATTTGAGATTAAATTAAGGAGATAAAGTATTTTTCTCTTAATTAATATGATTAAATATGTATTCAATCAAACAAAATAAAGAAAATGTTTCAATTGCAACATCTTTATCAGTTTGAGTCTCATTTTATAATTGATTTCAATTTCAGGGAAAAGTAAAAAATTGTAGAAAGAATTGAGAAAAGAGAGGAAAGCTGAAAAGTAAAAATGCAAGTGGAACAAGTTCTCTCGCTACAGCTAGAACACAATTCACTGTAGCGAGGATGCACTTTTGCTGTAACGAGGAAGGCACTTCACCATAACGAAGTCGCGATGTATAGAAATTCTAGGGAGCAACTCGCTATAGCGCAGCAGTAGTGAAAGCACAGAAATCTAGGAGCCTATGAGCTCTCACCATAGCAAGAGTCACTCCTCCCTATAGCGAGATCAGTCTCTGAAACACACAGCTTTGATTTACAAGCTAAAATAGAGGAGAGGAGGCTAGGGCTTTGTCATTCAGCAAGAGAGGAGTGTTCAGTCCAATTAGGAGAAGAGGAAAAACGCACAAGAGGTGTTGGGGAAGCTCCATACTAATCGAGAAATCATTGATTCTGTCATTTGTTCTTTCGATTAGATGTTTCTACTCCATCTTCCCTTCTAGTTAATAATTGTGGATATGTTTGATGAGATTGTTTGTGGGTTTCAAGCCATGAGTAGTTAAATCTTGTAACCTTTAGGAATTCTATGAACCTTTAATCTTTGGAGATTATTTTCCTTTTGATTATGTTGGATTATTAAAGATTTTAATGTTTAATTTGAATTATGATTTCATTCTATTGATTGGCCTCCTTTAGTTTGATAATGGGTTTGGTAATTAACCTTTGAAAGAAGGAAATTGCTTATAGACCATTGATTAAGCAACTTAGGATTAGACATAATCTAATTTGCACTTGAGGTAGAAATATACTAGGGGGCCCTAGGTAGTTTGGATAAGGTCTGAGCGTAATTGAATATTAACTACTCATTCAAGACATCAAAAAGTTAAATTGATATAGAGGTTAAATGGATCGAAAGACATTTGTACCCAATTAGACCTTTGACTTTAAAATTGACATTAAGCTAACTAATAAAAAAAGGAGAATGATTAACATTATGTAAAAAGGAGATTAGAATTTTTAGGGTGTCTTTAATTGCTTATTTTTGATTAAAACCATCTTTCATTATTGTTAATTGTATTTGAATTAATTTTCATAAAAACTCAATTATAATTTGATTTGTTTAACTAAAAATGAACACGAGAACTCTAATGCCTATTCACCAATCGTACTGATTCTCTGAGGGAATGACCTTGATTCATCACGTACTACTCTTATGACCCGTACACTTGCAGTGTCATTATTCTAGCGAGCATCAAGTTTTTGGCGCCATTGTCGGAGAATCAAAGCAATTGGTGAAGAGAATTAGAGGGTTTTGAGTAGTTTTAGCTTAAACACTTAATTTCTTTTCATTTACTCTCTTGTTTATTTACACATTCATTTGCTAGTTATAGTAATTTTATTAATATTTCCTTAGTAATTACCTTTTGGTTTCTTTGGTTTAGTGAGACTCTTGATCTGTACTCCTTTGTTTTCACAGGTACATAGTTTATGCCACCTAAATCTAGATCCAAAAGAACACCTAGAAAGACAAGGAGTTTGACAGATATTCTGGCTGAGGGGTCTGTGCTAATCCAACCTGAAGGTGAGATAAAAGTTCCTACTACAAATATGGCACACGAAGATAATTAGAATCGCATTATTAAGGATTTTGTGGGAAGAACCATGAGAATTACTCAGCATAGCATTGTAGTACCAGACTTTTAAGCTGCTAATTTTGAGCTAAAGCCTGTGATGATCTCCATATTGTAGCTCAATTGACAGTTTACTAGTGAGAGGTCCACCGAAGATCCCAACCGTCACATTTTATCATTTTTGGGAGTATGTGATTCATTCAAGCAAAATGGGATACCAAGGGATGTTTTGAGACTTAGACTGTTTCCACTCTTTCTACAAAAAACAGCTAAGGAATGGTTATTGCCTCTACCGGAGGGTTCAATTAACACTTGGGATAAGTTAGAGGCAAGGTTTAGAGCTCGCTTCATTCAAAACAATAGAATAGCTAATACACGTTGTAAGCTTATTAACTTCAAGCAAGTTTCAGATGAGCATTTGTATGCTACATGGCAGAGATATAAACATTTGCTCCACCAGTGCCCAAGTCATGGGATGGATAACTGTGCCATTGTTCAGAATTTCTGCACACGTCTAACCCCATAAACTGATACAATATTGGATGCTATTTTAAGTGGGCGTTAGGATGAAATGCTTATAGATGATGTTATTCTAGCATTGGACACATTATCTGAAAGCTATGTGCAAAGAGAGGGTGATAGAAGGGTGAGTGCTAATATTGCTAATACTCAAGAAGACTCCTTCGTTCCACTTGCAACTATTTTCTCTGCTCTAAACAAGAGATTTGATATGTTAGAATCTCAAGTGCAGCGAAGTCAGCATATGAGTGTCTGTTCTACTGAAGTGGCCCCAACTACTTGTGAAAATTGTTGGGATCTACACTCAATGGATTATTGCCCCTTTGTATCTACAGAATCAGTTAACTATGTGTAAAACTTCTCGAAGAATCAGAATCCTTACTCAAACACCTACAATCATGCATGGCGTAATCACCCGAATTTCTCTTAGAAGAATGGCCCATCACTTAATCAGCCATCATCCTTTGGAACAAGGTCAACTCAACCTCTTGGGTTTTCTCAAGTGGCAAGGCAAAATATGCCTATTCAAGAGCCTAAAATGAATTTATAGGATGTTTTGGCTAAATTCATGACCACTCAAATCAAGAATAATGAAGAGCAAGTTGGCATTAATGCAAGGGTAGATTCTTCTCTTAAGAATATAGAAGTGCAGATGGGGTAGTTAGCTTTTGCTGTGAATGCACTGCATCAAAGAGGTTTGTCAAGTGATACAATCCTTAATCCAAGGAGAGATGGTAAGAAAGAATGTAAAACTATTACTTTGAGAAGTGGTAAAGAGCTCCTTGAAGTACAAGTTCAAGTGAAGGAGCCAAATAAGGTGAACTTTAAGGGTCTATCTGGTGTCACTCAAATTGAAGATGAAGAACTTCAACAGGAAAAAGAGAAAAAAGACTGCTAGTTTAAAGGAAAAAGAAGAGGACAAGGAGGGAAAGTCTAAAGTGGAAAAGTATGAAGAAAAGACAGTGGTGCATCCTAAAGTGGTACCATCACCTCCATTTCCTTAGAGATTGCAAAAAAAAGTCCTTAATAAGCAGTATAAGAATTTTTTAGACATGTTTAAGCAACTTCACATCAATATCCCTTTCTCTGAGGTTTTAAAGTAAAATGCCTAAATATGCTAAGTTCCTTAAGGGCATGCTTAGCAAGAAGAAGCGGTTCATCGAATTTGCAACAGTGGCTTTAACAAAAGAGACCACTAATATTCTCAAATCTAATATTTCAATCAAGTGCAAAGACCCTAGTTCTTTCTCTATGTCTTGCATGATTGAGGATAAATTTGAGGGTCGAGCACTTTGTGATTTAGGATCTACTGTAAATCTCATGCCCCTATCTGTTTTTTGAAAGCTACAAATAGGTGAGGCTAACCCAACGACTATCACCCTGCAACTGGCTAACAGAAGCTTTTTTTATCCACATGGAATCATTGAAGACGTGCTAGTGAAGGTTAGCCCGTTCATTTATTCTGCTGATTTTATTGTGCTTGATATTGAAAAAGATAGAGATATCCCATTGATAGTAGGGAGGCCATTTCTAGCTATTGGCAGAGCACTAGTTGATGTGGAAAAAAAAAAAATTATAATGAGACTTAGAGATAAGCAAGTTACCTTTAGTGTGGAAAAAGTTATAAAGCATCTGAATAATGTGGAAGAATGCTCAAGGGTGTCTATTATTGAGGAGGTAATTCAAGAAGAATTGAATTCTTTCACTTTTACAGATCCTCTTGAAACAGTACTTGTTGGTAAACCAAATATAGGAGAGGTGACGAGAATGAAAGTTGAGCACAAACTTAATGCACTTAGACCTGTGGCTAAGCAGAATGGCCATTTTGAATCACTAAAGCTGACTTCACGAAAAACTCATGCTCTCCCACCATCCATCGAGCAGCCTCTAATGTTGGAGTTGAAACCTCTTCCACCACATCTAAAATATGCTTATTTAGGAGAAAGAGAGACTTTACCAGCCATAGTCTCATCTGCATTAACACTTTCCCAAGAAAAATAATTGTTAAAAGTGTTAAAAGAATACAAAAGAGTCATCGGTTGGACCATAGCTGATATAAAAGGGATTAGTCCAGTCATCTGCAAGCACAAAATTCTCTTAGAAGATGACTATAAGAAATTAGTGGAAAATCAAAGGCGATTGAATCCTATAATGAAAAAAGTGGTCAAAAAAGAGATTATCAAGTGGTTTGATACTGGTATTATCTATCCCATCTCGGATAGTGACTGGATAAGTCTTGTGCAATGTGTCCCTAAGAAGGGAGGAATGACAGTGGTGAACAATGAGAAAGATAAAATAATTGCCACAAGAACAGTTACAGGTTATAGAATTTGTGTGAACTACACGAAGTTGAATACAGCTATAAGAGAGGATCATTTCCCGCTTCCATTCATCGATCAGATGTTAGATTGGTTGGTAGGAAAAGAATTCTTTTGTTTCTTGGATGGCTATTCTGGGCACAATCAAATTGCCATTGCCCTTGAGGATCAAGAAAAAACCACTTTCATATGTCTATATGAAACTTTCGCATTCAGACGTATGCCTTTTAGATTGTGTAATTCTCCTATCACATTTCAAAGATATATGATGTCGATTTTCTCTGACATGATTGAGCATATCATGGAAGTCTTTATAGATGACTTCTCAGTATTTGGCATCGCTTTTGAAGAATGTCTGGATAATTTGACATAGGTTTTGCAAATGTGTGAGGATACCAATTTGGTCCTAAATTGGGAAAAGCGTTACTATATGGTTTGTGAAGGCATAGTGCTTGGGCATAAAGTATCAAAAAGAGGATTGGAAGTGGATTAGGCTAAGGTTTCAGTGATTGAGTAATTACTACCACCTACCAATGTGAAATCTGTTAGAAGTTTCTTTGGGCACATTGGATTCTATCAGAGATTCATCAAAGATAGTGAAGCATCTATCTCAATTACTTGAAAAGGATACCCTTGTCAAGTTAGATGCAAATTGCTTGAAAGCTTTTAAGAGTTTAAGCAAATACTTATCACCGCACCAATTATAATGGCCCCTGACTGGTCACTACCCTTTGAGGTTATGTGCGATGCAAGCGATTATGCGATTGGAGCTATGCTTGGCCAAAGACATGGTAAAATTTTTCATCTTATTTACTATGCAAGCAAAACTCTAGTTGGAGCACAGGTAAATTACTCAACTACTGAAAAAAAATGCTTGCTGTTGTCTTTGCTTTTGAGAAATTTAGGGTGTATTTGATGGGCACTAAAGTTATAGGTCATACTGATCATGCTGCTATTAGATATCTTTTGTGTAAGAAAGAATCTAAACCTAGGCTAATTATATGGGTCTTATTATTGCAAGAATTTGATGTGCAAATTGCTGATAGGAAAGGAATTGAAAACCAAGTTGCTGATTACTTATCTAGGCTTATGAATAGTTCTGAGTGTGTGGATGATTTATTGATTAATGAGAGTTTTCTTGATGAGTCTGTATTTGCTGTGATGTGTGTCTGTGCCTTGGTATGCTGATTATGCAAACTACTTGGTCAGTGGTATTGTGCTTGATTAATTAAAATCTTATTAAAAGAAAAAAAATTTACATGATGTGAAATGGTTTGTGTGGGATGAACCCTTTTTGTATAAGTGTGCTGACCAAATTTTGCGAAAGTGTATGCCTCAAATTGAACAAAATAATATTTTACATGCTTGTCATGCTGCTCCTTATGGTGGTCATTTTAGTGGACAACGTACTGCATACAAAGTTTTGCAATTTGGATATTATTGGCCTTCATTATTTAAAGATGCTTACTTGTTTGCTTGTCATTATGATGCATGTCAGAAAACAGGTAACATCTCAAAGAAGCACGAAATGCCTCAATCTGGTATTTTTGAGGTAGAATTGTTTGATATGTGGGGTATTGATTTTATGGGGCTTTTGGTTTCATCTAGGAGCTATCAACATATATTAGTTGTTGAATATGTGAGTAAGTGGGTTGAGGCTGTAACTTGTCATTCTAATTATGCCAATACGGTGGTGCGATTTTTGAAAAAGAATATTTTTACTCGATTTAGCACACCTAAGGCAATCATTAGTGATGGCGAGATTCATTTTAATAATAAATTGTTTAAAGGTTTGCTTGCAAAATATGGAGTCACCCATAAGATGGCATTGGCTTATCACCCTCAAATCAATGGGTTGTGCGAAGTGTACAACAGAGAAATAAAAAGAATTTTGGAAAAAACCTGTAAGTCCCACTGAAAGGATTGGGCAGATAAGCTTGATGATACTTTATGGGCATATAGAACTACTTTTAAATCTCTAATAGGTATGTTTCTATATCAATTGATTTTTGGCAAAGTTTGTCATTTGCCCATTGAGCTAGAGCATAAGGCCTTTTGGGCTATAAAGAAGTTGAATTTTGATATGGCTAAAGTGAGTGAAAAAAGACTAATGCAACTAAATGAGTTAGATGAGTTTAAATTGCAAGCTTTTGAGAGTTCTAGAATTTACAAAGAAAAGACCAAAAGAGTTCATGATAGACACATCTTACTAAGGAAATTTGAACCTGGAAACCTTGTGTTACTTTATAATTCTCATTTGAAGTTGTTTCCAGGTAAGTTGAGATCAAGGTGGTTTGGTCCATTCAAGGTAATCTCTGTGACATCTTATGGAGCTATTGAAGTTCAAGATGAGAAGTCAGGAGATCAATTTAAAGTAAATGGTCAAAGGTTTACGCATTATTTGGGTGGCGAGATAGACTGGCAGACAACGATCCATAACTTGGCTCAACCTCCTTGATTGGCTAACAAAGTCCAGTTGAGGACTATAAACCAAGTGCTTTTTGGGAGGTAATCCAAGTTTTCTTGTTCTTATATTTGAGTTTAAAGTTCTTTTTGTTTTTGGTTTGACCTTCCTTTGTCTTTGTGTGTTTTGTAGATCGGGTGTTGGTGTTGAAGTGTTGGATATTAAGAAACAAGTGGTTGGCAGGAAAAAGCAACTTTAGACATGATTTTCAGGGATTTTCTAACCATGCTTTGAATTGCAAATCATTATTCTAGTAATATTGATCATCTGCTATGTTTGGTTAAGGTTTGAGGGCAATGGGTTGAGTTGATAGGAAGTATAAATAGGGTTAGAGAGTACTTATTTAACTATTTAGGTGGGGGATTTTTTAAAAAAAATTCACAACGACGAGAAGTCCATTTCGCTATGGCAAGACTGCCTTTTCTATATCTGGTACATTAACTAGAGAGTTCCTCGCTATGGCCTGGCTGTGGCGAGCTAAAGTAAGCAATGTTAAGTGTTATCGCTATAGCGAGAAGACCATTTCACCATAACGAGATCTTTGTGTTCCAATCTAGTACAAAATCCAGAGAGTATGTCGCTATAGCCAAGCTATAGCGAGTGAAGTGTTGATAAAAATTTTTCGAAGTTTCCTTGCTATTGCGAGAGGGATAACTCGCTATAGCGAATGTAGCATGCTCATGGACCAGTACAAACACGAGAAAGCTTCTCGCTATAGCTTAGCTATAACGAGTTTCACTAGCTACCACAAATTATCCAAGTATGCTCGCCATTGCGAGAGGAACTTTCACTATTGTGAAACCAGCAGCTCTACTTATGGTACTAATTACAGAGAAGCCCTCGCTATTGCCTAAGCAATAGCGAGGTCTCTAACCATATTATTAAAAAAAAATTACATAGCTTAATAAACAAACAAAATTCCCCCATTTTCTGTCGTTCTCGTTTTCGCTACCATTCACCATTGCGACTTAGTGCCCTCTATCCATTCCCTCCTTTCTTTTGCTAAATCTCTCACTTCCCACGCTCCCATTCCCTTTATACACCACATTCCCTGCTATAGGTACGTTGATTGTTCCTTTTATCTCTTGAATCGCTGTTGGTTTTAGTCATTTCTATGGACATTAGGGTTGAATTTTTTTTTCTTTGCATGTATCTGTGTAATTAGGGGTTAATAAGTCAATTTTTCTAGATGAGCTCTATTGGTTGATTGTTTCTGTGCAAGAAGCTATCTTTAATTTGGTATTTTTCGATTTAAATCAGCATTTCTAGAAACTTGTTCATTATCGTTATAGCGAGTTCGAGCGTTTTCCAGAAATTGCTCTTTCGTTTCTGGATGCTTTTGCCTTGTTTGCTTCTATCTTTTCTTTTTTCTTATTCCTTTGTATGCTTTTAGAAGTTTATTTCCCTATTACAAGCATACCATATTCATTTGATTCATCCATTTTACCTTTTCCTCACTCTGCATGTAAGCATCCTATTTCCCCTGCTTGTCTGTAGTTTTCTATTATTGCTGACATTGATTTCTTTCCAATTCTTATTTGAATTTCACAGTCATGGCTCCCAAAAAGCAAACCAAGACTGTTGAAGCTTCCTCCTCGAAGCAAAAAAAGAAATCTTATGATAAGGATCAGTTTGCTTCAGCCAGAGTAGAATTCCATTTTGAGAGACTTTTCTCTGATCGGGGGGTAGTTGAAGATCATTACTATGAGCCCAACGGCTTGGATCTCACTTACACTGACTTTGAGTGGCATGAGTTGCAAGGTTTCACCAAGAAGTTAATGCATCGGATTCCGCTAATGATCCAAGAACTTTATGCCAATTTTGAGGACACAGAAGAGGAGGAAGATGAATACTATTGCCGCTCTTCCTGGGTATGCATCAATGAGAAGGTCTTTCAAGACTTTTATGAATTACCTGACATCGCAGAATGTGCATTCCAATCCTACTTGGAGAATTCACAGTCTATTCCATGGGAAGAGGTGAAAACCACCATTGCACATGAAGGAGGAGCAAGGTTGGTCAATAAAGTCTATCCAGTTAATCAACTAAACAAGTCTACTCGGTATTGGCTACAATTCATCACCAGCAACATTCTGATGAGTTCTTATTGGTCTGATATGATCCAAGAAGAAGCAATGTTGACTTGCTATTTTATATAAGGCATCAGGTGAATATCTCCCGGCTTATGTACTTCAACTTCAAACAAGTGGCGAGGTCTGATAGGGCAAGCTTGACTTACCCCAATATGCTCACAGAGTTACTCACAATGGGGAAAGCCGCGTTTCAAAAAATGATGCTCAGTTCAAGCCGAAGGGGCCTTTTAAATATGACAGTATGAAGGATAAGCTAGGACATCCCCGCAGACACCTGGCACCCGCATAAACACAGCCTAAGGCATCTCCACCTCCTCCCCCACAGCAGCGATTGGGTACTCCAGAGCTGATGAGGCAAGATGCACCACCTTACACTGAATTTGAGGGCTAGGTAAGGGAGTCCATTAACAAGCTAGAGGGACATGTTCTGTTAATGAAGGATCAGCTGTAGATGCTTTAGACTATCTGATGCCTGCACCTCCACCTTCACTTCCTGAAGTTCCTCAGTTCTCGGTCATCATTCTCCCACAGGACCTTGTACTGCAGGATAGGCCCAGACCTCCTTACTCATAGGACCTTTCTATCCCTTACATGTTTCTTCTTTTTATTTCCTTACTTTACATTTTGGATAACTGTATATGGATAACTATATATCGTTATGCTTTTGAATTCCACACTGGCTAATCCCATAATTGATATATTATTTTTAACGTCAACTTACTATTTGCAGCGTGCTCTTTGTCCATTTTTGGTCTCTCAAATGCAAAAGTTGTTCACGTGCGTCCTTCTCTTCCTTAGTTTTTCTTATCAAGGAAGTCTCGTCTCTTTCTACCTCCTTACATCCCTTACCTCTGCCCCAGTTTGCTTTTATTTTTCTACTTTTTGTTTTCACCCTTTTACACATTGTGGACAATGTTAACTTTAAGTGTGGGGGAAGGTAAACATAGGCTAGGCGGATATACAAATTTTAACAATAAAGGAAAGTCTATCAATAATAATCAATCCACTATAATGTCCCCAATGTTAACCGGATTCATCCTCTCTTGCTTTAAATGAATACTAATCAATGAATGTGGGGGTTAAGCAAACTTGAAATGAACAAAGTAAGTAATGTAGTTGTAGTGTGCAGCCATAATAGGAGCACTTCTCAACAAGATGATTATTGAAGTAATTCAAGCTTTTCCTTTAGTTAGCTCCCATTTATTTTTAGATCTCCCTAATTTATCTACTTCTAATAGATATCTGATTGTCATTTGAGAGGGATATTTATATTAAAAAAAATCTCTCTACTCCAATGGTTGAAATCACTTAGTAACTGGGGGTTTGCACCAAAAAGTGTGGACTTTCGCATCAAATAGTGGTAAAACTAATAGTATGCTTATGAACACTCTGAGGATTTCCTTAATCTGGGTAACTGGGTGGCTTCATAACCAATGTTATCATTTGCGTCAAAAGAACTAAGAGAATTGAGGAGGAGAAAGAAAAAAAAAAAGAAGAAGAAGAAGAAGAAGAAGAAGAAGAAAATTAAAAAAAAATGAAAAAATGATTGTGCTGAAAGTAGTTCTATGTTGAACAATAAAGGCATCTCTTAATGAATTTTGATGATTAAAGTTAGAGCAGATAGTTAGATTGGATCTTGAAAATGCAATAAAGGTTTATTGAAAATTACTTGATTGCTTCTTAAAAATTTGTTGTAGAGCACACACACACTTTAGAAATCAGGGTATTGCTATAAGTATATTTTTTCAAAATTCAATTTGAGTTTTGCTGAGCTTTTACTTCTAACATTGGTTTCATTCTAAGTGTGGGGGGCATCTAAAATTCTGATTGATTGGATGTTTATTGTGAAAAAGAAGTAATTAATAATCACATTGTTTGATATTTTCTAAGAATTACTTAAGAATAAGCAAGGATTTAAGTGTGGGGAAATTTGTTAATTCCTTAATTTAGGATGAAAAAGGGATATAATTGAGATTAAATTAAGGAGATAAAGTATTTTTCTCTTGATTAATATGGTTAAATGTGTATTCAATCAAACAAAATAAAGAAAGTGTTACATACCAAAAATAGTAGGTGCATATTCATTTTGGCACCTCTTTACATCAAAAGAACCAAAATAAACCAACAACTATCTAAACATGCTCAGCTAGGCTCCTTGGTGTGCACTTGAATCTCCTTGAACTCCACCTAACATGTTAAGATGGGAGAGGGAAGGAGGTGAGATTCATGAAATCTCAATAGCTCATGCACTCATCCAAGGAAGCAATCAAGGCATATAAACAAGTTAAAGCATGCAAATAGGCATCTAACCACTCACAATCATACAATACATGATTTACATGCCATGAATATCACATCAATGCCAAGAATAAGCTCTAGGGACTTTTGGTCTAGCCTCACCTAATTTTAGAGACTTTTGGATGGCCTCACCCTTGGTTTAGGGACTTTTGACTTGGCCTCACTCAATTATGAAATTTTTGGCCTAGTCTCACCCATCCTCAGGGACTTTCGGCTCTACCTCACCCATCACAAGGGACTTTTGGCACTATCTCACCCGAGCAATTCTGACAATTTAACACATAAATATATTAGTACCAATGTATCAAGGCAATAACATATCAATTGCAACATCTTTATCTGTTTGAGCCTTATTTTATAATTGATTTCGATTTTAGGGAAAAGTAAAATATTTTAGAAAGAATTGAGAAAAGAGAGGGAAGCTAAAAAGTGAAAATGCAAGTGGAACAAGTCCTCTCACTACAGTTAGAACACAATTTGCTGTAGCAAGGATGCACTTTCGCTGTAGCGAGGAAGGCACTTCGCCATAGTGATGTCACAATGCATAGAAATTCCAGGGAGCAACTCACTATAGTGCAGTAGTAACGAAAGCAGTAGAAATCTTGGAGCCTATGAGCTCTTGCCATAGCGATAGTCACTCCTTGCCATAGCGAGATTGGCCTCTAAAATGCTCAACTTTGATTTACAAGCTAAAACAGAGGAGAGGAGGCTAAGGCTTCGTCATTCAACAAGAGAGGAGTGTTCTGGCCGACTAAAAAAGGAGGAAAAATGCACAAAGGTGTTAGGGAAGCTCCATACTGATCAGAAAATCATTGATTCTGTCATTTATTCTTCCGATTAGGTGTTTCTACTCTATCTTCCCTTCTAGTTGATGATTGTTGATATGTTTGCTGAGATTGTTTGTGGGTTTCAAGCCATGAGTGACTAAATCTTGTAACCCTTAGAGATTCTATGAACTTTTAATCTTTGGAGATTATTTTCCTTTTGATTATGTTGGATTATTGAAGATTTTAGTGTTTAATCTGAATTATAGTTTCATTTTATTGATTGGCCTTCTTTAGTTTGATGATGGGTTTGGTAATTAACCTTTGAAAGAAGAGAATTGCTTATAAACCATTGATTAAGCAACTTAGAATTAGACATAGTCTAATTTGCACTTAAGGTAAAAATATTCTCAGGGGCCCTAGTTAGTCTGGATAAGGTCTGAGCGTAATTGAATATTAACTACTCATTCGAGACATTAAAGAGTTAAGTTGATATAGAGGTTAAATGGATCGAAAGATATTTATACCCAATTAGACCTTTGACTCTAAAATTGACATTAAACCAACTAATAAAAAAAGGAGAATAATTGACATTGTGTAAAAAGGGGATTAGAATTCTTAGGGTGTTTTTAATTGCTTATTTTCGATTACAATTTGATTTGTTTAACTAAAATGAACATGAGAACTCTAATGCCTAGTCACCAATTGTACTGATTCTTTGAGAGAACGACCTTGATTCATCACGTACTACTCTTACGACATATACACTTGCGGTGTCATTATTCTAGCAAGCATCAGATAAGCATTAGATTGAGAAACCTAGGAACATCTTTGAATATGTGGAAGGACTCAACAAATTTGTAGTCTTGGCATTTGCTAATAAAAGTGTTGAAGGCAAGATAATTTATCCATGTTCTAAATGCAAGTTTAACAAATGAAAAATTGAATATGTAGTGTATGATCATATAGTACTAATTTAAAAGCTCTTATATCTTCTATAGATGAAGTACTCATTGTCCACTGGCTTCATTTGATTTAGAATGCCTTACAAGCTATTAAATATATGAATTATTGAACCAGAATCAATCTATTATATGTTATAATCGGTATCTACCATATTAGATTGATAACCAAAAAACAATAAAGAGATTGAGTTACTTTTACTTTCAATTCAAACCTTGAATTTGATGTAATCCTTCTTCATATGCCCTTTTTTTTTTTTTTTGCAAAAGAAACACATAGACTCCTTTCTAAAGTCCCTTTAAATAGGTACCTTGCCCTTCCCTTTCTCTTTGGCTTACCTTTTATTCTTTCCTTGTGCTATCATATGTGTATTTTTTCTTATCTTCATTAAAAGCCTTTCCTCCTCTTGAACCTACATGGTTAGCAATTCATTTATTAACCATTTCTCTTTACATGTGTTGTAAGTGATTTTGAAAGGCTTGTATTAAGGTGATAGAAAGGCTAAGATGAAGTAAAAAAAGATTTAAACATCTAAACCTCAAGTGGTCTTAGCTAAGCCATTATTTTTCTTATTTGCATGATGTGTTCTTGCACACTTGTTACACTGGTAAGTTTTATGGATGATAAATTAGTCATCAAGATGCTTGTTAAAGTCTTATGTGAGGATTAGAATTGTTCATCTATGTCTTAAGAAAATTTTAGATGTTTTGATGTTATCTGATTAATCCATAAATGCTAGCAGATAATTTTTTTTTAATACACATTATACTTAGAAGATTATATCACTCCCAACATTCATAAAGATTAATTTCAGATCTATTACTAGTGTCTATGGGTCTAAAAGGTTCATCTTTTTTAATTGTATAATTTACATCCACCCACCATAACTGGAAGAGAATTTTCTTCTCTTAGATTTTATAATTATCTCTACTTAATTTAGAAAAACTTGAAAATAAGAAATGTTCAAAAATTGAAAAGTTGTGCAAAATTACATGTACATCATTATTTAAGGCAATTTTAAATATTCCATATGACATGTCATACTAATGCGAAATATATCTTTCAAATCATAAGTCTAGTGCCAAATAAAATTGTTTGTAGGCTTAGTTTTATTTAATTAGATTCATATATAAAAAATGATGAAATTAGCAAATTATATCCCTTATTTTAATCCCTATGAGCAAATTAAGGAGAAGGAAAATTCTCTATCTTACCCTAATTAATCATATAAAACGTGATAACATTTCTATAGGATAATTATTATCATATTAAATATATTAATTACAAATTGATGTTATTTTCTTTATGTGATCCTAAATGTAATTTTCAATATGTAATGTACAATTTTAGAATAATTATATTATGGCTAAAATCTAATTAAACTAGAATTATACATATCACCTAACACCTAATTAAAATTAAATGCTCATATATGACTAAACATAATTGCATATACAAACATTTCATCATAAGAGTTAAATAATCAATCAATTAATTAACTAGACAACAATGTGACTAATTAATTAATTAAAACTCTCTCTTTAGTTTAACCTAAATGTGTCATAATTAATGCTTAAATATTAGTTGTTCAAAAATTGGGCATAAATCATTGGTATCATAAATTAATTTTACAATAATTTTTGACAAAAGAACCTTCTAAATATTGTCAAAGATTAAATAAGCTAAATTGTCCAAAATAATTCACCAAAGTTGTTGAACAATTAAGAAGTAGAAAATAATTTTGGACAAAAAATAAATGACTTAAAAAATAATTATTTCCAAAATATTGGAGAAAATTTTTCCTATCCTACAAAAATTTGTCTAAAAAATCTCCTAATTGGTCTATCATGGTTAATTTGGTTCAAAATATATAAATTTGTTCAAAATCCATTAAACAAAGCAAAGAAAATGGCATAACATCAAATACACATATTCTACTAAAATTAGCCTAAGAAACAAGTTAGCCCACGTGATTTAAAGGTTCATTTTTTTTTTTTTTTGCAAAAGGTTCAAAAATTAAAATTAGAAGCCACAAATTTTGCCCCAAAAATATGTTGACAAAAATAAGCCAAAATTTAGCTTTAAAAAAAAAAGCCCGAAGATCAAAAGCCTAGCATCCACAATTAGTGAAAATGGTACATTTCACTCTAAAGGTCAAAATGATCTATGGTTTACAATGCCTTTAAAAACTGACTAAAAGGAAACCAAAACAATGCATTGTTTTGCTTGTTTTCCTCTATTAACTGAACTAGCTTGACTTGGTTTTTACTTGTCACAAATCCATTATGAAACTTGACTCTTTTCAATGATTTTAGACTTTGTTTTAAGTGCTTCCAATGACAATTTTGATCATAATTACATGGGTATTAATTATCTCATATCAAAGCACAAAAGTATATTAATAAGATTATCATCGATCTTTTTTATAAAGCCACTAATGTTATTGAAGTCTTTAACAACTAACCAAGAATCATTTATATTGTCTGCCAAGTTTGCAAGATCATTCCACAACAAGAGTTTATTATTAGAATGAGGACTAACATACACCAAGCTTAAAAGGAAACTACAAAAGCCAACACCCCTCACCTTCATATGGATAAGCTAATGGGTATATTCTTTAATAGTGATAGATGCCCTAGTTATCTTCTAAGCTACCCATAGGCTGCCAAAGCAACCATTACTAGAGACAATAAAGCTACCATTGAAACCCAACCTTTTAACTTGAGAGCTAGTGCCATAATATCAAAGGAAAAGTGATCATAGAATTATTGCAAGTTTATGAAAAAACTATTTCCTCCAACACAACAAATATTTTAGATGAAGACTTTATCCAGGGAAAAGGAAAAAGAAGTAAGAACTAAACTTGCATGGCAACAGTAACTTCCTTATGCACAAGAGTATTTTTCATTTCACGTGCATTCTCTATTGCAATAGTGATAGTATCTTACTCCATAGGGTCTTGCACATGACCTAAATTAAAATTATCAACATTCAGGTTTAGTATGCTATAGGCCTTCCCTTTTAAGTAAATGCTGGTTAAGCCCTCTAAGTTATGCACCCTATTAGACCAACACTACCCACATGAGTTATCAAGACATCCAAAAGTGGCATAGTAGAAAGATCATGTGTTGGTTTATTTAACATGTTCTCTTGCCTTTCGACTTTGAAAATTTAAGAGTTTTATAAGAGTTCTCCACTATATTATGGATATCTTTTCTAGCGAGGCCATGTTTGGATTGTTTCTTTAAATCCATTCCATGAGATTTATCACCAGACTCATTAATAAGCCTATTAGTCCTACTTTTAGCATCAAGCATTTGTTTGATGTGAGATCCCTCAATTTTCACTCTAACAAACATAAATCCCTTAATTGAAATTTGATTTACCTTGTTCTTCTCTATATAATCCTCCTTATTAATGAATGATAATGATTTAACCCCATAACTTGTAATCTTAGGCAAAGTATTTGCTCCACCCTTGTTTTTACTCTTGTGAGGTTGCCCAGGTTTCTAAACCATTGACCACAGCCTCGGAGAAGTGGTAAAGGTGGTACACTAATCAAGTTCTTCATGCAGGCCTTCATTCTCAACCTTAGAAATTTTAAATTCTCTTTGATAAATAGGCTTGTTAGGGCACCCTTCAATATAATGTCTAAATCTACTACATTATAGGCAAAGAAGGAGAAGATCCTCATACTCCAGTTTGTAGTCTTCACGCTTTAGTCTAAAACTAGGAATCAAAGGCTTCATGAGATCAAGTTCAACGCATGAACCTCAAGACCGTAGAAAGGTGTTGAAATCCACCTTGATTGTTTTGTCGAACTTATTCCTTATATATGTCAAGATCTTGGAGTCAGAGTATTTTATAGCTAAATTAGGAATCTTTACCCATGCAACAATCTTGCTAATACTCATAGACTCTAGGTCAAAGTTAGAGCACCATCTCCTTAAAGTGAGGTAATGGTCATAGATCATCTAGGGGCCTCCCAAGAGAATGAAGTCAAAATTATCCTCACTTGTAAACTTAACAAGGAAATAGTTATTCCCCAAATCAACTAGTGAGAAGACTTGCTTTTAGCCTACATTTGCTCTAGTTGACTCTCTAAGACTTTGTATCCAATTGACTAGCCAAGGAGCTTGACAATTAAGGATGTTTGCCATAGGAGGTGTAACCTTTTTTCCACTCTTGAAGAGAAAATAAACTCTAAACACTCGTAGCCTCCTTTAGAGTTTTCAATGGCATAGAAATATTTTGAAGGGGTTTTAAGAATTTCATCGTCATTCACTCCATCATCTACTTCTTCTTCATCACTTTCCTCCCACTCTTTGACAGAATCATCATTTGCATTACTAACACTTAGGACTCAACATTTGTTTGTACCATACCCTTGGTCCTTCATCATTCTTCATCATTGGGCTATCATAGCAAGAAATTCCATCATATTAGGTTGAAGCACTCTTTGCATCGAAAAGCATGATTTCCACTTTTAATTTTCTTAAAGCTTTAATTAAAAAGATCTTTCTCTTTCATTAATGGTGGTTTTCCATACTCTTTTTCATTCATCACTCTCTTGCACTCTATTAATGTGTTTAAGTGTAACTTGTTTGTAAAGAAAATTGGAAGATGTAGGCTTTGGATTTGGGTTTCAAAGGCTCTTGCTTTACATAGAGATGGCATAAACTTAATAATTTTGATAGACTCTTTGAAAGACTTGATAAAGCTTTGGGCAATATTAATTGGTTGACTACCTTTCTTGAGTCTATTGTCTTCACCTTAGCTTAAGTCAAGTTTTTTTTATCACAACCTATTAGTTATTTAGCTCCATGGTATTATTAGTAAGGATGAGAGCAAGAGACCTTTCCATTTTGAGGCTTCTTGGCATAGCCACAAAGATTATGAGCCTTTGTTTAAGTTTGTGTGGAGAAGTGACATCCATTTCAATAAGGCTCTAATGTTATTTATAAAAGATGCTAAGGTATAGAATAAAAAATGTCTTTGGGAACATTAAAAAGAGGAAGAACTAGATCTTGAATCATGTTACAAGCATCCATAATAGCGCTTCTAATCCCCATTTTTCCTTTGTGAGAGAGCTCGATCATTCTCTCTAAGAAAAGCTTAATGAGTTTTTATTTTAAAAGGAAATTTTATGATTTTAGAAAGCTAGAACTACTTGGATTGAGCAGGATGATTGCAACACTAGATATCACTATATTAAAACCATTGCTAGGAGATGTTAACAAGATTTTGTCTTTTAAAGATAATAATGGTTATTGGATTAAGGATCCTAAGACCCTTGTGACTCATGTAATCAATTACTTCAAAGGTTTATTTGAAGAAGAGAATGATAATATAGACTTTTTCTAAACCTTTATTCCTTTCCCTTGGTCGGCTATGTTCTCCATGGGAGGTTTCAAAGCCTTAGGTAATGATGGCTTCTCCCCTATTTTTTATCAACCCCATTAGGATGTTTTATATGAAAATGTGATCAAGTTTGTTTCTGATGCTTTTGATGGTATAATTCCTTTGGAGGAGGCTAATAAGACATTGATCACTCTTATTCATTAAGTGGAAGTCCTCATTTATATTACTCAATTCTGTCCCATCTCACTTTGTAATGTCTCTTATAAATACCTGACCAATGTCCTTACGAATCATTTGAAGCCTATTCTAGATGAAGTTATTTCTCTTTTTTAGTCTAGTTTCATCCCTCGTAGATGTATTCAAAACAACATCATTGTAGGCTAAAAAATAATTCACTCTATGAAGCATTTAAAAAAGCAAGAAAGGTTACTTGGTTATCAAAATCAACCTTGAGAAAGCTTATGATAGGCTTTAGTGGAACTTTATTACAAGTATTTCATAAGAGGTAGTTGTTAAGCAAACCCTTACTCAACTTACCATGCAATGCATCACTTTTTCCTCTTTGAATATCCTTTGGAATGGCAATCAAATGGATTTCTTTCATCCTTCTAGAGGGATTCGCCAAGTTGATCATATTTCACCTTACATCTTTATCTTATACATGGATAAACTCTCTTACCTAATTTGTGATAAGGTTAAACTTGGCAACTGGTAGCCTTTTAGGGTAGGACATAATGGTCCTTTTATTTCCCACCTTATGTTTGCAAATGTTCTCTTGTTATTTGGAGAAGCTACTATTGATCAACTGACGTGTGTTAATTGGTGTCTTGATACTTTTTATAGGCCCTTTGGTCAAAAGGTCAATCTTGGTAAGTCTACAATTTTCTTTTCTCACAATGTCCCTGACTTACTTAGGCACTCTCTTTCCTTTTTAGGGAGTCAAAAACTCCTATGATTTGGGCAAGTACTTCGGTGTTTCCTTAAGTAGAGGAAGAAGTCATACTTGAAGTTTTAATTATAGCATCAATAAGGTTCAACTCAAGCTCTTAAGATGGAAAGCTCGTTGCATTTCTATGACAGGTAAAATCACTCTAGCTAAATTTGTTATTAGTGCCATTCTAATCTATCTAATGTAGGTGGCTAAGTTCCCTCTTTTGATTTACAACAAGATTGACCATCTTCAAAAGGATTTCATTTGGGGCCATGATAGCACATCAAGGAAAGTTCACCTTATTAGTTGGGCTAATTTTTACAAGTCAAAGACTCTTAGGGGTTTGGGTTTTTGTAGAATAGAAGTTATGAATAAGGCATGTGTTAAGTACTATACATTTTCCCTATTTTTGAATCTTCACAAAATATGTTATAGCTTTTTTATTTGTCTTTAATGAAAAAAATGTTGCACATTTGTAGGAACGGGGTGTTGTTGGTTTTTTTTCCTCCCTTCTCGACAAGATGAGAAATTATTTGTTTGTTTCTAATTTCAAATTCATCCTATCTTCTAGTAACTTTCTCTCAATCTCTTTCTTTCACTTTCATCTTCTCATATATTTTCTTAGCTTTCCTTAATTTCAAATTTTATCTTCCACTTGAAAAAAATAATATATATATATATAGTAAGAGAAACATTCCTTGCTAAAATAATTTAACAAGAGAATAGCAAGGAATTGTTTAAAAAAAAAAAGATCTCTTGCTATTTCACGGTAGCTATTTTATGAAAGAACTCATAATCTTTCCTAAGTTCTTAGTAAGAAATATTCCCTTGCCTATTACTTGGGAGCCCAATTTTTTAAGTCCTTTCTTTATAAGTTGCCTAAAGATGTTTAAGTTGAGGAAAACGGAAAGAAATGATATTTGAAAAAAAAAATACTTATTTAAATCTGAGTACAAGGATTGTCTAAATTAAAGTTTATATTAAAAATAATTTTACATATAATTTAATTATAAAATAATTTTGAAGCATATACAAGTGTAGTTAGAATGAGAAGAATGGAAAAGAAAAGAAGAAAATTTATGCATTCACTTTTTATTTATTCTACTCAATCTAACCACATTTACAAATATATGTATATATATATATATTAGATTTAAGCAAATAAAATATCTAATAAAAAATTGATAGGATTATATTTATAATTAACTAATCTTAATCAATAAATTGAAAATTGATTATATATATTGGATTATTAATCATTAATAATAATTATTATTACCATTGTGTGTGTGTGTGTATATATATATAATTAAAAAAAGGACATTTTAAAATATTAAGAAAGGATATATAATTAAAAAAAAAAGGTGCTCTATTGAAAAATCTCTCTCTCTATAATGCCCTTGCCACATGTCCGTTTGTATAAAAGAAATTTATTCAAATTACAGGCCAAACTTCAATTAATTATTGAAAATACAAAGCAAAGCATATGCACAACAAATTTGGAAGACTCGCAAACTAAGTACTACACCTTTTCGCCGTTTTTGAATCTTCACAAAATATGCTACAACTTTTTATTAAGAAGATCACATTAAACAAAGAAAGCCACCTAAAAATTTTTAGATAGATCTAATATATTAAAGATAATTATATTAAATTAATCATAAATAAATATATAAAAATGTCAGGAAAATTGACTGACATTTTTATATATCTAATAATAATTAATTTAATTTATTTATCTTTAATAAATAGAGTATCCTCTAAACATTTTCAAAAACAACAAAGCATGGGTGAGCGCAAAACTTGAAATTAGGATGACAGTGAGTATGCGTGTGGTGCGAGACGGGGCTTTGCGTGCACCGATAGAGGGACCTTTCGTTGAAGGGTTATTCCATAAGCCTCTTCCATGTTAAGCTTTTCTGGGTTAAGCCCATCTTGAAGCTCCCACTCAAAAGCATGGGCCAAGGTTGCAGTTAGAAGCTGGACCATGCGAAGCCCAAGGCTCATGCCCGCACATATCCTACGCCCAGCACCAAATGGGATCACCTCAAAGTCATTGCCTCTAACATCAACACCAGCCTTCTCGCCACCTGGCAGGAACCTTTCGGGCTTGAAGACTAACGGGTCGGACCATTCTTTCGGATCACGGGCTATGGCCCACACATTTAGCAAGAGAGTGGCACCCTTGGGTATGTGGTAGCCGAAGATCTCACAACTCTCAGCTGCGATTCTTGGAAGCGAAAGAGGGGTTGAAGGATGGAGACGGAAGGTTTCCTTCACAAAGGCTTGCAAGTAAGGCAGGTTCGGTAAGTCCAATTCGCTCACAAGACGGTCCCGGCCCACCACAGAGTCCAATTCTTGTTGGATTTGGGCCAGCATTTCTGGGTGTCGGATCAGCTCCGCTATAGCCCACTCTGTTGTGCTTGATGACGTGTCAGTCCCAGCCGAAAACATGTTCTGCAATTGTTGCATGCATTAGTGCCTTAGTTTGTAAACTCAAGATATCGAAGTTTACGATTGACTATTGAAGTGGGTAGGGTAGGTGAACGTGGAGTTGAAGAAGTAAAGACACAATAATATAAATCTGCTTGAATTATATAATTTTTTAATTAAAATTTTATTAACTTAAATATATATTTTTTTAATTAAAAAATTTTTAAATAGAAATATTTTGGTTCAAAAAAATAAAATTAATAAGATAACCTTTAGAATCATAAAAAATTTGTACATATTTTAAAAATGGGAAATAATTTTAATAAAATTTAAAAAAATCCTGTTTAAATTAAATCAAAAGTAAAAGTAGATAGAAAATGGTGAGTACCAGTAGCAATGCCTTGATCTCAATGTCAGTGAGCTTGGTTCCTTCATCGTCCGGAACCTCCTTAAGGGAAAGCAAGGTACTCAACATGTCCTTGTGGTGCTCGCTCTTAGAAACCTTGTGTTCCTCGATGATGTTTGTTAAGAAGGCATCGAATCTCGTGTGTAAATTCTTCATCTTGCGTTGGACTCCCTGAAGGTCGAGCCACTCCAGGGCCGGGATGAAGTCACCTATGTTGAAGACTCCGGCCAGCACCATCATCTCCACTACCATCGATTTGAACTCGTCCGCCCTCGGATCGCACCCGTCGGCGCCGTCGTTGAACAAGCGCCGCCCTACCATCACCCTGCCCAGAGCGTTGGTGGCGCACACGTTCAGCAATTGCCCCAGGTTCACTGCGCGTGAGCCGGCTCTTGCGAGATTACTTGTCAATCTTGATACCTCTTCCTGCAATATTTGCATTAAATTAATTAAGTCATACTGATTGATTAAATAAAGACAAAAATTAAATTAGTTTTTAAAATTTTTCATCAAATTTTTTTAAAGAAAAATATAATAAATAATTTTTTTTAACAATTATGCTCCTAAAATTTACACCCTGTTTGGTTGTATACAAAGAGAAAGAAATTTTTTTAAAAAAGTTGTATATAATTTCTATTATGTTATTATAATAATTGTTTAATAATTTTTTTTAAAAAAATAAAGATATAAAAATTATCTTCTATTTGTAAAATGATCATTTTGTCCTTTCATTTTATGTAAAGATGCCTTTTTTTTTTTGGTTTAATATCAAGGTATTTATTACATAATTATAATGCAATATATATAAGCAATCACAATGAGATATCTAATTGTTGTGGTATATATGATTTTTTTTTCTTATGTGAAGAATATTTTTTGGGGTTGCTCATTTTCTTAAGTTAGTTATCATATATATATATATATATATAAGGAAAATAGATTACAATGTAAAATGCTATTATTAAACTATTCCTAAGTTTTTTTTTTTTTTTTACTATCTTCATCTTGTTTTTTCTATATATTTTTTTTTAAATTTAAACTAGGTCATTTAATTGATATGGAACCCATATCTAATTTATTTTAAAGAATAATTTCCCGTAAAGACAATAATTTATCGGGTGTCTTATTTTTCTTCGATGATGCAACCATTAGCGCAAATTGTTGTCAGCTTAAGAAAAAGCCAAATAGCTTCTGAAATCAATTATCAAGTTGTCGGTTATTAATTGAATGCACTTTTCTTTTCAAAGAAATAAAAGTAAAAGAAAAAAAAAACACTAAAGAAAGAAGTTGTGAAAGCTCACAAACTTGTTGATATGTAAAATGTTAAAAAATATAACTATAAAAAAATGAAAAAAATAATTTTGAGGATAAAAATAGTTTTTAAATTTTTATATAATAAAATAATAAAAAATTATTAAAATAATAATTATAAAGATATAATAAATATTATATAAAAAATTATATAAAGATAATCTCTTTATATAAAAATTAGGGGCCTTGGTAATTTCAATGCTAATATTTGGCATGAAAGTGACGAGGATCAAATTTTCTATTTACTTTTCCATATTGTGGCCTGCGTATAAATTAATGTACACTGATTTATCATCAGTCATCTGATCTAAGTGACTTCTAAATCTAATTCCAAGAAGGTATATACCGAAAATACCAACTACAATAAAGTTTTGCACTATTAAGAACATAAACTTAAAATCAATTTTCACAGATAAAAAATTGCTTAACAAACCTAGATAGTATATATATATATATATATATCGCTTTGTAATTTGTAATTACAAATCGAAAACCATTAGATGTAAGGAAATAATAAAGAAATTATAGCATTCAAAGCTCCAAATATTTACAAGTTATATTTGGGAAAGATACCATAAAAATGAACAGACTCAATTTCAATACGAGTTTCTTTTATTGATTACATGAAAGTAAATATTTCTATTAATATGTATTTATTTTTATATGTGCTACTGCTATTTTTCTACCCAGAGTTATCAACTAATGTTGTGTTTGGAAACGTATTTAAAAATCTCCAAATTATATTTTACTAGAAGCAATAAAATGAAGCTTTTGTGTAAGACTTGCAATAATTGGGCATATTTTTAGATGTTATTATTGAAAGTTAAAATAAAAGTTTTTTTAATAGAAATCTAAATGATGTTTAAAAAGTAACAACATCTTTTATTCTATATATTTCCAAGATATGATATCACAGCATCGATATATTTCTTAAGTTATCGTCCAATTAATGAATTTTTGTATGGTGGTTAATTCTCGCTACCAATCGCTACAGAATCCAAGTTTGGAAGTAGTTGACTAAAATAAAATATTATCAAAAGTCCAACAAAAACATGAAGAGAACAACAAAAAAAGGGGGTTTCAAGTTTCTTAAGGGAGTCACATATGGTGATAGATTAATTGTATGAAGCATTGATGACTCAAAATTAATTATTTATTACTAGAAGAGGCAAGTATGATTAAGTAGGTTATAGAGTGAAAGAAAGTATTCACCTGACGGAGATGTCTAAAATCCTCCAAGGCCTTGCCAGAGAACAGATGAACAGCGCTGATTTTCCGGAGCATGCGCCACCGCGCGCCGTAGGGAGCGAACACGAGGTCTTGATAATTATAAGCGATGTACTTAGCACCGGCGTTGGGCGGCCGGCTCAAGAAATTGGTGTCATGAACCTTCAAAAACTGCTCGGCCACAGAGGCCGAAGACGCCACCACGACGTTAACAAAGCCGAGCCGGAGGTGCATGAGAGGACCGTAGGTCCGAGCCAAGTCGGCCAAAGCGTGGTGCGGCACGGGTCCTAGGTGAGGCATGTTTCCGACGAGAGGCCATGGTCTCGGACCCGGAGGAAGAGGAAGAGAAGGTCGATTGAAGAGCTTGAGAAGCCGATAAATGAGGCTGGCTAATACTAGAGTAGCCAAGCCGAGAAGCCATGGAGACGGGACAGATGCCATATAGAAGAGCTTACTAGGCAGCACAGTGTGAAAGAAAGTGAGCATATATTTGGCTTGTTATGAACCGAAAGGAGAATGATGTGTTGTGATATGACGGTTTTCGTGAGGAGGGGAAGGGGTTATTTATATATATACATAGAGAGAGAGAGAGAGGCATAAGAAAGTGGATATGTTGACTTTTCTGAAGAGTTACTGCTGGGTGGTGTTAGGTTATACCTCGGGGTAGCTAAGCCTGAGGGGGACAAGTTGAAGAAGGTGAAGGTTCAATATCATTAAAATTATGTTTCGAGAACGATAGGAAGAAAGAAGATATTGGGATTAAACCTATTTTGTCAACTTGACATGTTCTCGAAAACAGTCTTCCAATTTTTAAAATGACAAGTTGACTAATCTTCGGTTGAGCATTTTTTTGTATATCTTCATACGTCATAGTTTGTCAAACATAAATGCATGTTGCTATTTTCAATTTAATTATTAGCTGATTAGTTTAAGTAATTGTGATGACTTTAACCTAACGTTTAAAAGAATTAAGTCCTGACAAAGAATTTATGTAAATAACATGGAATTTTAAGTATTTTTTATTTTTAAAAAAATTTAACATAAGTATTTTATTTTTATTTTCTTTGCCCCTCTTTGTAAGTTCTTTCAGTCAAATTATGTTTATCTTTGTACAAATATTACTCATCAGCTCATACATGTAATATACATACCAAAAAAAAAAAATTATAAAATATGCATGTTATAAAGTTACTAATTAAAAAATATGTATATGCACGAAGTGCATGTGATAAAAAATAAATATTCACAATTTTATTAATAATTAAGAGAAATATAAGCATAACCTAGAGGATTTAAACCCCTTATATATATACATATATATATATATATATATTCGTTTTTTTGTTTTTTGTAGGTATAGCGATGCTTATCAACTATATATATATATATATATATATATATATATAGACACACATATTCGCTTTCAAGAATCAAACGTAGTTCACTTTGAAAGAAAATAAAAAAATAGATGACTAAAATGAGACGCAGTCATTCAATTGAGGACCGATGTAGAAAATTATCTTATCTTATCTTTTTTTATATTCTGGAGATGAAATGAAGATATTTACGGAAAACTATCCTGAAAAGTGAAAATACTCCAAATATGTTGTTGTAACTAGTAGCAAAGATATAAAATCAATACACAATAACGTTAAAAAGCCAGATGTATAAGAGTATAAATGACTCCAATTGTTTGTGAATTACTCATCAAAAGTTTAAAAGATGTTTGACCCATTTATTAAATAAACAAGTTTAATTAATATATTAAACTTGTCTAGTTAAACCAATTGAAGTGACAAACTTGATACTCCACTCGTTAGATTCGCAAACAATTTGATCAGTAATAAATTATTATTTCATACAATATATATCGTATTCATGTATAATTTTATTAAAAATTTTAAAAAGACAAAAACTTAAGCTTTGTTGAAACATTGTGATACTTAATTTTATACAATTTTCTTATACATATTACACATAGATATGACAGCAATTCATAATTACTTATTTTGTTTAATTTTTTTATGTGCTTACACACACACACAAAATACTATTTGTTCATGCACTGCTCATTTATTAAACAAGATAGGCTTAATTACAATTTTTTTATTCGTTTAAGACTTGTGTTTATTCTATTCAAGTAAAGAAACTTAATCATGCTGAGTCTCGCTCAACTCAATTCACTTACAACCCTACATGCATCTATTATTTAGTTGCAATCCTACAAACTATTTAGTACATAAAATGAAATGAAAAATGAAAAAAAAAAAAAAAGATAATTTTGATGATAGAAAATGATCATTATGCTCTTATTTTTAAAAAGTAATAAAAATAACAAATTGTTAAATAGTATTTATACAGACATAACAAATATTGCAAGAGAAGAAGGAAATTAATTCCATTCCTTTCCCCTTAACCAAACGAGGTGTAAGTCAGTAAGTGCCGTCTACCTTAACGTGGCAAGCCCTTTCCCTAATGGTTCAAATTAAGGACTGCTGCTTCAGCTCCTCTTTCTTCTTCGTCTTCTTCATTTTTTTCTCTTTCTTTCTTTCTTTTGGACAATGCTACAAGAGGGGATGAACTCTTTTATTATTCGATTTTTTGAAGATCTATGTAAAATAAGTTTTCACCATAATATACATAGATTTTGAAGTGATCTAATAGTAAAATGCTCAACCTCCATGGTAAAATATTTTTCTTTTTTAATTTTTAATAACAATTTATTAATTGAAAATAATGACGAAAAAGAAGGAATTAAATTTTCAGTTTTAACATTTTTTCTCTCTCATTTAATTTTTTTCAATCCAAAACATATTTTGAAAAAAATGTTAAATTTAAATACAAATTAAAAAACATCAAAAGTTAAAATTTCATTTTCTCTCCAAATATATCAGTAATTTTTACTTGTTGTAAGCACTGTCTTTCTTTTTTGAGTGATTATATACTCTTAGAACGAATATGTTTTCTTCAAAGAAAGAGTAATTATTTTGTACTTCTCAGAGTGTGGCAAATCTTATCTTCATATCTTTAACGATAGATTTTAGATGTTAGCATAGAAAACTTATTACGTAAAAGACTCTCCGAAGAAGAGAAATGTGAGATCTGTTGCTTTCACTATTATGTCTAAATTGTATATTTCATCGAATATGTGCTACCTCATGAATTTTATTGATTTTTCAGAAGCACAGTCTCATTTAGTCTGTTTGTAATTGGGCGCGTTGCTATATCTTTTGTATCTTCAAGCTTGAATTCTGATTAATAATATAATTTTTTTGACAAAGAAGAATATTATATAAAGAAAAAGGAGGTAAGGTTTTCCATTTAATTTAATATTGAAATCAAAGATTTACGTGAAAGCAACTTGAAGATTTTACATTTGTCCACATCTTTAAATTAACCTTAAGACCAAGAATAATGCTATGCTAAAGTAGTAGTCAAAGATATAATTTTTTAAAAAATGAAGCTCTAAACTTTAACGACAAACCTTTTTTTTTTTTCCATAATATTGGGTCATGTTATTACTGATTAAAAAAGAAATTAAGGATGTTATCTTGACAAAACAATCCAATTATCCCCACACAAATTCCAATACACGTGGAGGCACCAAACACACAAAAATTAGTTTTCCTCATTAAATAACAGTGTCAAGTACAACACCACCAAATCAATTAATTAGAAACTCCAAATAGAAAACACCTGAGGGAAATAAAAATAAAAACAAAGACAAGACCAGTAAGGACCCTCAGACAACCGTTCACAAGCAAAAGGCTATAGAGGATGCAAAAAAGCATAAAAGCAATTGCTCCCATTATTGGCAAATTTGGCATAAAACTTCTCCTAAAATAATTCAAATTCAATCCATGATAACTTTAAGGATTAAGTACATTTCTTCGCATATTTGTTATCAAATTTTTTAATAAAATTATAATACGTGTAAAAAAATTTTATAAAACAATAATTATGTGATACTAAGTTATAAAAATTATACTTATTATGTTATTATTAAAAAATTATACACTTATTATATTTTAATTAACAAATTTTATAACAAAAATACATAAAATTGCTATAAATTTCTTCCTTAATTTAGTTATGATATACTTTTAAGTCTTGTTTCAAACCAAGACGACATAGGAGTTAGTTGGTATCTAAAACGAACAAAAGAAAAAGGAAAAAGATTCCTAATGGGCACAAGCTTGCTTCAAAAACAAATCGATATTTCTTGTGAGAATGCTGATGCCTAAACTAAGAAGTTAGATAAGCAGTTATAATACTTACTAACAAAGAATCATTCATGAAAATTGAACCGAAAACTTTTTCTATCGATGCAGTTCAATCACATCAATTGAGAATTGACATAAGATGTGTTTCTAGTTTAATAGATAAAATCCCATATTCTTGGACAGGGTGGAATCTTTTCTCATATCCAACCCTAGGGCAAAACATATTGTAATTTATGGATGCTTATAACATTACATGATCAAGAACAAATAAAAACTGAGTCGAGAATGCCTTGTATTAACGCAATTATCGATCTCTCGTCGGCCAATTGCTTATAACTTGAGTCTGGAATCTTGACATAGCTCAGCCACTTTAATCCTTCATGCTGTAGAAATACTTGTATCATTCATACTAGCTATGTCTTGGGTACAAGATGAACTCGACGTAACGCCGAAAGTACCTTTTGCAGGAAACCATGCATGGAGATTTAAAGCGCTGCCACTAGTATTTACCTTTCATAATAAAATTGTCCCTTTGCAAGCAAACCTAACCTGCAGGCAACCACATTAGTATACCCTCAAATTTTCCAATATATAGGCAATATATATATAGATATACACACAAGATGTATGAAAAATTCCAAGGTGGACCTTTCACTATAAAGAAATATAAATATACCACGGAATATTCTATTCACACACATGGTTTAGATGGATTCTGGGGCCTAGAGTTGGGATTAATTTAATTTAGGTAGTGACTTCAATTTTATGATAAACTCTAGCATTGTTGAAAGAAAAACCCACAAGAAGCCAAAATGCAAGTGACAAATATTTAAAACCACGAAGGTTCATACGTTATTAGCAAAGTATATTTTAATATTGCTTTACAACACCGTATTATTATATTTGCTTGTTATTTTTGTTAGACAAAATGGGAGCGAATTTGGTTTATATATAATTTATGAGTTGATTTCAGACGATTCAAGCCATTGGACTTTTTATACTTAATACTTGATAGCGCGCGATGGTTGTAATTTTTCTTAATTTGTTTCATTTTCAAGATTCAAACTTGACAAGTTCGTTCAATAAGATCATCATACAAAATTATTATTTGCCTATTCTTCATGTGAATCGTCACCAAAAAAATAATCCGCGTCACCTTATGAAATAAAAAATGGTTAAGTGTTTAAATAATTTACAAACGGTATAAATTTGAAGTTTTTGCATTTTTATTAACTATAAATAAAATTAAAGTGGTAGAGAAAACTTCTCCAAGATATGACGTAAGCCTACGTGAAGGGACATAATTTCAAGGCTGAACTTCTAAAAGCAGCCAACAATATTTTGATATTTTCTCAGCTTGAAGATAAAGGAGATGCTTGATCTAATGAAAAGGCCATTTGACCTATTAATATTTTTCTAATAAATTCTAGTAGTTACAAGTTACAAAACCACACCCGGAATCTGTCTAGAGGTTTGGATACTTTCAACAATTGACTTTTTCTCTTCCGCGTTTTGTTCGCACGGTTTGAGGTAAGCACATTATCTAGATGGTCTGGTATATATTGGTTTTGGTTTTCCTTTTGAGGCTACGTTCATCCATTAAATGTGAGTCACACAATAAGAAAAGTCTACTATCTCCTCAATCATATACGCGATTTTCTCCTACACAACAAGACTTAGTTTGGTATATGACATACTGCCATCGTTACCAGGTTGTTGAAGGCAGATGTGGTAATTCTGTGGATAACCAAAAAGGGAGTTTGGGTCCCTTAATTTTTTTTTTAAATTGATGTTGTTAATTTTGTAAAAAGATAAACATATGTAGAATTAGGATTTTTTTAAGTGTAAAGTTTGTAAAGTGCTTCTTAAGTAAGAGAGAAAGAATATGACATAAAAAGTGAGAATATATATAAAGTGTATTTTCTCTTTTCACCCACCTCCTCTTGTCTCTCTATCTTTTCTTAACTTTAAAAGCATTTTATAGAATTTACACTTTAGAGGATTCAAACTTGAAAAAGCCCACTTGAGTGAATGTGGATCCTCTAAAGTTTCTAGTTGTAAATATTTCTATAAAATTAGAGAGAGATAAACACATGTTATGAGGTTACATATACTCCTTCTCTCTTTCTCTTTCAATTTTTGCCCCTACACTCTATATCTATCTTTCTCTAATTTTATATGAAATTTATAGTTAAAAATATTAGAGGATTTATATATCACTTGAGTGGTATAAGTTTTATTTGAATATGTGAATTCATTTAAATAATAAGTCTTATGCACTCTGTATTTATTTCAAAGAGAAATTGAAAAGTTCTATTTCCCTAAAAACTGTCATGGAAACTTCAAGGAGTATGCTTAATAACAGAGGTGGATAAGTACATTGTATATGTTGTATTGTTTCATTTTTTGAATTTTAATTTTTATAAATATTTTAAGTTAATTTACAAAATATTGTCAATTATCTACTTGTGATGTTGATATCTACCTTGATAAGACTGAAATAATTAATAAATTAAAATATGTACAAACTTTTATTTATATATGAAAAAAATGTATGCACAAGCTGATTATCCGAATGAAAACTTATTGTTATACCAAGAACAAAATGCCATTTGACTCTAGGACGCATATGAATAATGAAGCATTGATTCCATAACGGCTTATGTCATTTACTTGTAAAATTTTGCGTTCTTACATAGAATATGTACGTCATGAATGATATTTGATTAATTTGCATCTGTTCATATTCACACACACACACACACACACAAATATATATATATATATATATATTCACACACACACACACACAAATATATATATATATATATATACAAATCAAACTTTCAAGTATATTTGAAATAGATTCCCTCTTTCTTCCTCGTTACTTTTCTGTTTTTTTTAATGGAAAAAAATCCTTTGAAAAAATGACTTTGCTTTTCTTCCCCTAGCTCTTCCTTGTCTTAACAGGCGTAGCCAAGCTAAGATTGTTAAACTTAGTTCAACAAACTATACGCATGCCTCAGAAATTTTGACCAATGAATTTTTTTTTCTCCTAATTTTTCTTTTTTCAACATATATACAAGAAAAAAAAAAGGTTAGCCTTGTTTGATCAATGCAGGGGAGACATATACCGAAATACAAATCTATATATACCACTTGGCAAGATAAAAACAAAAAATATATAAAAGACGCAAGGCTAAATTATGAACTAATTAATAGATTTTTCTCACACACACACACACACACAGATATATAGTGTAAAGCCTGATTTAAGCTTATGCTAATTTGAATATTCACATTGAATTGCTTTGTGATTACACAAGCATCCAACATGAAGCAAATAAACTACTAGCCATTTGGCTCTTACACCTCTTCCATTGGTGTAACTAATGAGGCAAATCCCGAGCCAACTAAAAATTAATTACTATAGTTAAAAGTGTCTTTTTCTCATTTTGTGCCTACGAAAGACACCTTTTGTCTATCTAGCTAGTGTTCATATCACATATAGAATATTAAACAAAACAATACTTTAGGCACATCAAAACACACCGTAATTCGCAACAATAGTTGACCCTTGTAACATATAATCAATTAAATGATAGTTATCGCAATCTTTTACTAATTATGTTATATAAATTAAACCACCCCATTGACAAAATTATAAGGAATCGTTTAATTTTTAATTATTTCATTATTTTTTTAGATGAAACCCAAGAAACAGCTACAAATAAAAAAATAGTACAAAATAGTAGCATTAAGAACATCTAAAATACATAAACCTCAAAGCATGTATATACAGATGTATTATTATTTTTTTTTCATAAAATTTTTAAAGTGAAAGAGAAATATATATGACTTATAGTGCCTGAATTTACCAGGAGATTCAGCGGCTGCAAACAAACTTTGTAATGAAGATGCCTATTTCCAATATTGGTCCCAGTTTGAGGAGATTCAACTCTACAAGGCTTTCGATCGAGGTCAAGATCACCTTGGCCACTATGCCGTCAACCAAGACCTGGAGTTACAACATTAAATATATTGTTTACAAATAGATACATACGTGTGGGCTTTTTCAAATTTCACAAAATTTCATTTGGAACTTGCCAACTTGCATATACTGTACTATTGAAACCATGAATAAGTCATACGGCCTTTAGTATTTCATCATTGAGAAAACAAAAAAAACAAAAAAGATAGCCTCTAATTAAGCCAAATTTAATGGTTAAATTTTAAACTAATTGTGAATTATATATTTTGAATTTCATCTATTAAATTGATTATTTTAGTGAATATTTTTTTTAAATAAGATATTTCTAGTATTATAATATGATGATATTTGAGTTCATTTAATTTAATTTAGATCAAATTAAAAGTAAGAACGGGCCCAAGATGATAAACTTTCATTGACAATTGTTTTAGCAGAATAGACAAGTACTCTGTCGTATTTCACACAGCAGGAATTGACATTTTATTTTTATTCTTTTCCCACGGTGGATTCAAATTGACTCAATAAAACAAATGTACACTAATTACACATATCTATACACCCATTCATGGTAAGTTACCTTCATTCCCATTGCCTGCTTCAAGATATCTGGCTAGGAGCTGGTTTCAACACGCATAAGAAATTTTTGCGTTTTCATTTTTGTGCATGCATGTACTCAAAACTGAATTTTATCATAAACTTTCAATTGACAACTGTTTTAGAAGAATAGACATGGACTAAATCGTTTTTTCACACAATAGAAATGGTCATTTTATTTATATTTTTTTACCAGGGTGGATTCAAATTGACTTAATAAAACAATAGTACGCTATTTACAAATATCTATACACCCATTAATTGTAAGTCACCTAGTTTGTTCCTAATGACTACTTCGAGGCGTCTAGGAGTTGGCTTCAACACGGATAAGAAATTTTGGCGTTTTCAGTTTTGTGCATGTCTGCACGCAAATTTGAATTACATGCAACACGGGATCCCTGGCCTCTCTTCCGTCTTCTAGAAATATGTACGCTTTCTTTTCTTGAATTGTGTCAAGAACTATATATGCCATTTTAAAATACTTAACTTTACTGGACAAATAAAATATATCAAAGTTAAGACATTACTTTTAAAATTTTAGTCAAAATGATTTTTGTCCCTATAATTTGCACTTCTTTTTTTCAATTGAATACCTACAGTTACAAAGAAATTGTATTGTCGTCTTGGCTGTCAATGTAGACAATAAATTAAGCGCGACAAACAATATTTCTGTGAGGAAATTGCGTTTCCATTTCCTTAACACGAAACTATACCAACTACAAGACTGATGACATTGTTATAATTATTTTGTTACATATATATGCAATAACATTATAAGATTTTAATGTTTTAGAATTTTTAAGACTCTTAATTAGTAAGGTCAATTATCATTCTTTTTTATTAATTTTCTCCAAAAAATAACTAAAGAATCTCTTTCTCTCTGTTAGAGTAGCTAGCTCATGGAGTTAGTTCTGTTAATAAGAATAATAGAGCACATGCATTGTATAAACGATTCTCTGTATGAATTTATCAATTCTTCTTCTTTCCTCCATATGCATTCCTTCTATCTCCTCTCTGTTGGCTTAAGGCGCAGAGGGGAAAAAAAACAATAGTAGAACTAATGGGAAGGAAAGAATAAGTTCTCCATCTATTCCATTGTGAGCTGAAACTTATATAAAGATACAAAAATCTAATGGTACTTAACATCATTTTTTTTTTCCTTTTTTTCCTTTTTCCTAGAATTGGTCTTACAGATTTTTGCTGCCTTCCTAAAGGGTGTGCTGACATGTTCTTAAGTCGTTGCTTATAAATTTGGATTGAGTAATCAGTTAACTCACACCCTTGATTTTTATGTTTAAGCAGTAAGTTAGGGAAGGGAGTCTGATCCTTAGTCTTAGGTTCCTAAGCTACTAAAGGAAGCACTTATAATTTGAAAAATAATTAAGAGTGACTAATTTATGGTTGGAAATTGGATTAAAGGAAAGTAAAAACATGAAATGCAATATTAAAAAAAGTTGTAAATAAAACAATAAATTTTAAAATTTAAAGGCATAAAAATAAAAGACAAAATTGAAAGTATTGTGTTTGATTAATTGTATTTGTATGTTCAAAATGAATGCCTAATAAGTATTTATCAATTTAAAACTAATCGTTAATTTCACTAAAACTATCTATTACTTCTTTGTAATTTTTCACCCATGTTAATAATAATGTAGAATAATAACTAACAATCTCAGTGCAAGTAGGTGTCACATTATCTTTTCTAAAGATTAAAATTAACATATTTATTTGTCAACTAACTACCTTGTTAACTGAACGTAACACTTATATCCCTAACATTTAAGAAAGTTGGTCTTCAAGTATATTTTATATTTTCCGTTCACTTGGTTCCTTTATATCCAGCTGATTTGATTAACTACCTTTAAAGTATTCAATATGCTTAATTCCTAACCACACTACTTGATTCACAACATATACAACTGTTATATACTTTGTTCCTATAGAAGATATCTCTTGCTTCCTAATGTTCCAGCATACCCTTCTTAAACCAATGGTGAAGTAATAGTCTAATGTACTTTTCATATCATAACGTGATCTTGCCAAGTCACTATCAATGAATCCAACTTACTTTGCTTCCTTCTCATTTGAGTACCACACACCAAAGTCTCAAGTTCCTTTAATATATCTAAGGATCCTTTTAGCAACCTTAAGATATTCATGGTTTTTGTGTTTATGCTACACATAACCTTCAAGTTATTCCCATTGAATAGGAAAGCTTTTAAATACTATTTTACACTTAATATTTGACATCACTTTTGTCAAATATGTCACACATGTCATTGTGAAAATGCATAATATATTTCTTCTCAAGCAATTGACCAACATGTAGGAGGTTATGGCTAATTTCAAGCACAAATAACACATGGTGAATAAATTTTGTAGTTAAGGCAATCTAAATGGCAAAATCTCCTTTACCTTGTACTTTCACACAGCTTCCATCACTTATCTTCACCTTTAACATGTACCCCTTATCGAGAAACCTAAATAGCTCCATCTTGGAAGTTATATGGTTAGTGCAACCACTATCAATCAACCATGCTTCACATTGTAAACTTCATTGATTGGGTTCTTCAACTTAGAGAACAATGAAGGCATAATCCTCCATAGAGTCAAGATTTTTAGCCACTTTAGCCCTTTAAAGTTGTTGCTTTGACTTAGCCTTGCGCACCTTTTCCATGTGTTCCATTTGCTTGCTAAATCTACATGACACTATAGGTCTAAACTAACAATATTTTTCAAGATGACTTTTCTTGTGGAAAGGGGAGCAAGGTATAAACTTGCCATTCTTTTCCTTAGATATATTTCCTTACTCACTTTCCTTCTCCTTGTCCTTCTTCTCACCTACTTCCTTCTAATCTCTAGAGTTTACTTGGTTTCTTTCTTCTTGATATGCCAAGAAGGCAGCTTCACTTGGTTCCTTAAGTCTAAATGCTTTTCTTAATTTGCTCCACAACTTAGAGAGAGTTCACTAACTCAAATAAAATATGCTAAGAAATGTCTCAAGTTTTTCTAAGAGGAAATCTTTGCTTTAAATTTTTTTTACAAGCTAACCAATACCTTTTTCACCATACGCTTTTTAGGATGATCCTCACCAAAGAGCCTAATATGATTTATAGTCTTCATGAGTTTATTTGCTTATTCCTTGACTAGTTTTGCATTATTCATTTTAGGGAGATTAAACTTTCTCCTTAGATTTAGCACTTGCATCTTCTTGATTTTCTCACTTCCTTAAAACTCATCTCTTAACTTGTCTCATGCTTCCTTTCTAGTTTCACATGCCATGATCCTCGTAAAGATGATTTCAAACTAAACAATAAGAATAAGTGACAATGTCCTAAAGAGGATTAATACCTTTTTTAACAACATCTTACAAGTGCCTAATCCTCTAAAATATGCCTTCATCTTCACAGCCCAAACCTGATAGTTCTTATCATCAAACATAGGAGATTATCCCATGCCAAAAATGTTAGATGCCATGCTCTAGCGGAGTTAGGAAGATAATTTTAATTGAGTGGACGTTTGAGTGATTGGCTCTTGCTTTTACTCATAGGCTTCTCTAAAATAAATGGAGTTATGATATCGCTTGTTGGCTTAAAGAGCAAGGGAGAAAATAAAGAACAATAGCGAAACTAATGGAAAGGAATGAGTTCTCCATCTCTTCCATTTCAAGCTAAAAGCTTATTTGAGGATCCAAAATATATATATATATATATATATACAAAGATACAAAACATCATTTTTTTGCTATTTTTCTAGAAGTGTTCTAACATATTTCCGTTGCCTTCCTAAAGGTTTGCCGACATATTCCTAAGTCAACACAAGATTTCAACTAAGCATTTAATACAAAGGTTAGCTTTACTGAAAATGTTGTCCAACATCACAAAAGGTGAGGAGAAAAGCTGCACTAAGATTGCTCCTACGGACTAGTACTCTCTGCTATAATTAACACCACAAACACTGCACTTAATGGATCTTCCATGAGGGCCCAAAATAACGGAAGCCAATTCTCTACATCTTTGAAAAAGCATCATCTCTTTGCTCCCGATAAAATAGCAGCGTTTTGGATTAAAAAGTAGAATCTGGGCCGTTGATTTTAAAGCAATCTAAACTGTCCTTTAGAGACCCCAAAACGCATCGTTTTATCAAAATTTCAGCCTCGTTGCCCGCAGCGTTCGATGCCTTTTTCCCTATTCTATCTGTTGTTCATTTGGCGGGGGAAAACGAAATTTTCCACCAAGATTACAATAGAGGCAAGGCGGGGTTTAGGGTTCAGATGATGCATAATACCTCTTCTCTGTTGTCTCTCATCTAGTTGTTTGAGTGTGGCTGCCATTAATGCCATCCCTGAAATCGTTTTTCTTTGCAGCTTGTGGGTGATTTAAAGAAGGAGGGGCTATCTTCACCGACTCATCTGACATTTGCATAGTGTGTGAGAGGTTGAGTTGTTTCTTTTTTTTGGTCCATTTGTTGATAAAAGCTGGTATTTAAAAGAAGATTGTAACATCTGACATTTGAACAAGATGAAAGTTTTGGAAGTTGGAAGTACCTCTGTTCTTGAAAGATGGAAGTTTTGAATTGTTATGTAGTTAGGGATTGTGTTTATTTCTCGTTTTTATTTTGAAGCATTTGATCCTTGGATTATCGCTTGATGGAATAACATGCTAAAAGTGTGAGTTTGAGTTCACATAGGCTGTGGGACGAATTCGGAGGAAGAAGATGCGTTTCAGCTGAGGGAGGATGAAGGAGGTCAAACGCTGATCTGGGTTTCACAATCAAATTCCAAAATCACAGATTGTCGTTTTTGGGATTGGGATTTCTTTTTTGCCATTAGACTTTGTCCTACAAGTTTGGGCTATGGAAGATGCATATGAGGACTAGAGGCAGGACAAAGTTGAGAACAATAGGTTAGCATCAGTTGTGGTTGATGATAATTTCCTAACAAATAAAAAATGAAAGGACGTTAGAGCTGGCGATCAGCGATCCTATTGGAGTTGCATATGTTCAGACTAATAATTTAGACGGAGAGTCAAATTTGAAGAATCGGTATGCAAAACATGGTACCCTTTCCCAGTTGCTAGAAAAGGAGAGGGTTAATTGGCTAATTCAATGTGCTTTAGGGTCTCTAAAGCACGATCCAGCTTGTTTTAAAATTAACGGCCTAGCTAGCTTCTGCTTTTTAAAGCAAAATGCAACGTTTTATCGGGAGCAGGGATATGCTGCTTTTTCGAAGATGCTTTGTTAAAACAGGGAAACCATATGATGGAAAAGTAGTAACTAGTAAGTAGACCAAGCCTCTGTATTCATAAGTGCACACCTACAGCTTAATCCCACCATCTTCGCCTTGCATCAATTTTCTGAATCTCCATCTTCTCTTTGCTATCAATCCTTGGTCCAGTGGTGTCTTTTACTTTGTTGATTTTATAATAATATTGAAAAAGAAGATCAAGGCTTCACACCAATCCCTGCATTTCTGACTACTTCAGCTATACTGAAGTGGCAATTTTTGAGCATTGATTCTACAATTCTCCGTAATTGTTGCCATATAAATAATAGCTGTTATACACTCTTTACTCGTTTAAGGTTCATAATATAAAGTAAGCAAAAGATATCTATGTTTGACTGTGCAATACAACGCCACCATCTGCAATATCATACAGCTTCAGAGTATTAATTAAAAACAGATACATTAATTTAATCCACCAAGTAGGTAACGTGTTTAAATTTAATTAAAGGCTCGATCCACGATTTTCCCATCATTATGTGCTCAAGAAGGTGCGCCGTTTATTGGTTTTTATTCTTAAAATTATTCTATGATGTTATTTATAACTTTATTTATATGCAAGAATCAATAATAAAAATTACAATTTTAATAGGAAAAAAATCCCAATATCCACCTTTTAAATTTGAGTTATTTGCAAATATCTCCTCAAATTTTTAAAATAAAAAAAAAATCTAATTGAACTATCACCTTTTAAAATTTAAATCATTCTATCCAACTTCGTAAATGTCATCATTTGATATGTTTATTCAAACTTCCTTAGTTCCATGTCAATGTAAGCATGCCACTTAATAAATGAAGGGGTCTGAAATATTATCTCAGATGACAACATCAATGGAAAATTGGACAAAAACACCTAAAATTTGAAGGTGACAGCTCATGGAAGTATATCCCCATGTCAAAAGTTCAAAGAGTGTTTGCAAATAATCTAAAATTATATATATCTATTTATATATATATATATATATATATTGTCATCTTAATATAATTCTCTTGATTCATATTTACAATTATAAATTCATCAATTTAAGCATACAGAAATATGTCTCCAAAAAGGCACCAATACACTAAGCATCACCTGCTGTTGACTTTTTTTTTTTCCTTCCCCCCTCCCCAACTTTCCTTTTCCCTTGGGGTAAGCTTAGCAAGTAACAACCATTTTATTAAAATGGTTTATATAGTTGAACAGTAGCCATCTTTCAATGAATCGGACAGAATCAAAAAGTTTACTGGTTGTAAATTATTTTATTCCCAAAGTCAGTGTTTCATATAAGAGTGACACACCAGCCTGTAGCTTAGTTGTTTCAAAGTTTATACTTCATACTGTCCCTGTCTTATATTCATGAAAAATATAGTCTCTTAATTTATGCCATTGATTACTATTTTGTATTTATTCCCACCTACTGTTTGTTTAAATTCTATGTATGCAATAGGGATTTTTATAAATAAGGATTCATCATACGGTGATATTTTCATGTGGATGATCGTTATAATTGTTCAACTAAATAATCAGTAAAATGTAATTATTTCAAGTCTTAGGATAAACAACAGTACAATTAAATCTTTAAAGAGTAGGCATCAAATTTAAAACATCCAGATCACTTCTTTTTTTTTTTTTTTGGTTGGTAATCAAACAAGGTTATAACCATAACAAATTTTTCAAAATAAAAGTGAGAAAATCATTTTTTGTTTTTAAAATTACATTTTTTTCTTTTTATTTTTATTTCTATCCTTAATTTTCTATGAAACAAAAACAAAAGGCACAGGAGCCTCCAAACAATCATCAACCAACAGCCTAGAAACCCTAGTAGGAGGAAATTGCCAAAACTTGAAGAACTCATCTTGATCAGTTCCCAGTCGAGCCATGGCATCAGCTGGTTTGTTTGCTTCGCGAGGGATATAAAGGAATTTAACCGACCAGTTCCTTCTGACTAAGAGGTTGACAGCCAGAAGGATTTGGTTGCCATTCTGATGGGTATCCTGCGAAGAAAGCATCAAATTCACGACTCCCAAGCAGCCTAGCTCAACGTCGATTTTATGGGAAGGCCCAAATAGATACGCCGGAGCTCAGCGTCAGTAACCGGACAACTATCTCAATTTCTGCTGAAACCACCAAGCCACTCACCCTTATCATTGCGTAAGAGTACCCCATATCCAGCTTTCCTTCCCTGCGAGAACACCGAGCCATCACAATCAAGTCTTAACCACCCCTGTGTAGGCTTTCTCCAACGAGTCACTGCAGAAGCTGAAGATGACTTGCTACCACCAAGTTTCGAAGTTTTATTCAATCCGTTGCGGCCCCGAAGCTGAGTAATGGCAGAAATAGGATTGAAACATCTCTGAAAATTAGAGTCGAAGGTGTAGCAGTTCCGCGAATTCCACAGCAACCATATACCGTACCCCCCGGTGACTCCCCCGGCTGATGAGGATCAGAACCCATATCTTTTTTCAGATTCACAGTACACCAAACTTCCAAGTTGCAGCTGAAGAATCTCCCATGCAATGAGGGTTTCACCAATTGAACCCAGATAGCTTGGGCGTGTCTCCTGTCCCGGAGAACATCTTCCTCATGGCCATAACACCAAGCGCAGAAAGGACTTGAGTTGGACCATCTAGTCCTCTGTTTATTAGTGAGCGACTTATTCCGGTAAGCAAGCCAAATGAAGCATCGAATGCGCCTGGGGCCATTCCAACGCCAGAAAAGATCCCAAATAGTAGACCCAGTACGAGGAGGCAATCTCATCAAAATATCATACGCACTTCTGACAGAAAAAACTCCCATAGTTTCACCCTTCCAGGTTCGGCGGTCAGGACCAAATTCCCTCCTAGGAGGATGAATTGCATACAGCTTTCGAATAACTTCATGAGGAACAGTCGTTTTCGGAAGATCAAACTCCCGGTCACCGACGTGGTTCACCCAATCTTCTACGTTACAGTTTAAAACGCCTTCATCAATATTTCCATGGGTAAATTTAATGAGTTGCAAGTCTTGTTCAATACAACTGTCAGGAAAAAAAGAGAGAATGTAGAGCCATTCCTCAATTGCCAAGGCGAGCCTGCCGTAAAAAGATCATTTTGCTCACAGATAAATTTCCGCGGAGAGGAAGCACTACTTTTAGCAGTAAATTAGCCCAAGTTATCTCTATTGGAAGCATATTTATATTTAAGAACCTCTCTCCACCGGCCCCCCGGAATTTAACGTTAATTTCCAGTTCAATTTAGCAATACAAGCTTTATTTATCATCTCAATATTGCAAAAGCCCAAACCTCCAAGCCATTTGGGTTCGTAGATTTGATTCCAACTCACAAGATGGACCCTTCTAAAATTACGGTCCTGGCCCCATATAAAGTCCCTTTGGAGGTTGTCAATATCATTACAAATCGTCGTGGGGAGTTTGACAACCTGCATTGCATACGGTAAATAGGAATCGCACTCAAGACAGATTTTGCTGAAGTGATCCTCCCTGCTATAGATAGGCAACTCACTTTTCAGCCAGAAAGTTTTTGCTGAACTTTTTCAAGAATATAATCAAAACTCTGTATAGAGCTTCTACTGCTGCTTAAAGGGACCCCCAAATATTTACTCAGGTTACAAGAATTTTTAAATCCCAACATAACAGATAACGAACGTCTAGTGGGTCAGGGAATTCCGAGAGAAAAAAATAGAGGATTTGAGATTGTTGACCTTTTGACCAAAAAGCTTGCAAAAAGTATAAGACGCATTTTAATACAAAAAACTTGGTCCAGTGAAGCTTCATCGAAAGGAAGATCGCGGGCAAACATTAGATGGGAAATACAAGGGCCAAATCAACCCATTGAAAGTGGTTCTTCTTCCCTTGAGTGATCTCTTAACTGATCAAGTATGAAAGTTTGTTCATGCAAGGGACAAAAATATACAGAGACATGGGGTCTCTTTGTCTAAATTCCACGAAGGATGAAAGAATTCAATATGATCTCCGTTCCATAGAACATTCAAAGAGGAGGAAGTAATACAGTGCATAATGAGCTCAGAAAAATATATCTTTATAAGCACACTTCATCAAAAATATGCCTTTCAGACTGCTCATCCTGTTTATGGTGTGAACGATCTCCTAGCCCACAGTAAGGGCTCATTTGGTTTACATGAAAAAAAGGGAGGGAAAGTATAAAGTGAAGGAAAGGTGGAGAAAATTACAAATTTACCTTTATAATCATTATTCAATCATTATTTAATATTCTCTAATAATAATTATTCAATTATTAAAAATAAGGGTATTATGGGTGTTTCTTATCTACAAAATTACTTTTTTAATTTTCATTTCCATTTCCATTTCCATCCTAACTTTTTATCTACCAAACGGGCCCTAATAGTATTTTGAATGCACCTGCCAAGAATAAAACCTGCTTGGAAAGGCAAGATACCTTGATCCAAAGTAGTTTTCAACCAATTAGCCAAAACTTTTGTAAAATAATTATAAGAAACATTGCACAAAAAAATAGGCCACAATTGGGTGATATACTCCAGAGCCTCTACTTTAGGAATAAACATAATAAGAGTTTCATTAGCTTTTTCAAGTTAAATCTGAATAGAGAAGACATTGTAAATGAAATCAATGACACTAAGGCCGGAAGAAGCCATTAAGACATGGGTTTTAAATCCTCCCATAAAAAAAAAAAAAAAGAGCATTTTTAATCTCTTCCTTAAAAATCTTCACTATCATATGATCATAAATACTCTCTTCCAACTTAGAAAAAGAATAAGAAGACAAAAAAGTAATTCATACCACCTTCCTCATCTTTATTAAAAAGTTTCTTAAAATAATGAACCATGAAGGAGAAGAATCTCGGGCTTCTTAATCCAACTCCAAACTTCATCTTTAAGGGCTAAGATTTTATTACAATGTCCCTTGGCAATAGTTTTAATATGGTAATATTTAATATCATAGTCTCCTTGTTCAATGCACATAACCTTGACTTTCTAAAACCCTAAGATTTCTTCCTAATACAAAACTCCATCTAGTTCTATCTAAAGGTTTTTGTCTAGCTCCTAAAGGAAAGTAGAATAAAGCTAAGAAGAACTATTTTGAATACCTTATAAACGAGCTAAAATATGATTCTTCCTTTTTTCAATATGTCCGAACATATTCCTATTCCAAATCTTAGCCTTCTTTCTAAAAGAAGTCAAGACATCCATGAAAACTAGGCCCTTCCTCTGAATAGAGTTAAGAAATGGAGCCTATTCTTTACAACTGAGCCAAGAGGTTTCAAAATGAAAAGGTTTATTACCAACAACTTTCATACAAGAGCCATGAATATAAATAAGAAGCAGGTTGTAATCACTAAACAAGCTCATAAGACTCTCCTTTCCATCTTTTCGATGACTAATAAATAGCTTTGGCCCAATCTACACAATGATTTAGATCTATCTACCCACAAGCTCATTAAAATGAGCTTTCTCATTTACTTGCCTTACATGTTCTAGTTGCAGATTCTCTTTTGACCCAGTAGATAACCTTTTAGCTCTAATGTTATTCTTGTTATCATTAAACTCTATATTATTTTACCTAGCTACTAAACTTAAGTTAGTAACATGATACCATTATATTTTCTAAAAATTCCTCATTATTCAAACTTATTGAAGATTCATATCTAGAACCTGATACTCAAGCCATAGAATTTGCAACTTCCTTATCTTTTTTGCAATGTTGTCAACAAGTCTTTTGCATTACCATCCATGGCCTAAGTTTATCATTATTCGAAGGGTGATAAGCATGGTCATCCTTTAGCATTGCATCTACAATACTAAGACCTTCCTCATCTCCATGATGAGAAATTTTTATAAGACATTATTCCACATAATGTCTAAATTGATCATAATGAAAGCAAAGGAAGTGTAGGCCTTCATATTCTAACTTATAAGTCTTTCCCTTCAGTTTGAAAAAGGTTGCTCAATGTCTAATTTCACATGTAATCACACATGCCTTCCTCTAGATTGAAGAGAAGTACTAAAATCCACTTTGATAATTTTTTCCATGAAACTCAAAATCTTTTAATTGCAATATTCTATGGGTCGGTTAGAAATTTGGACTATAGCCTCCACCTTATCAATTTTAGCAATTTCAAGATCAAAATTAGGACACCACCTTTAGATAGAAAGATAGATCATCCACTAATCCCCGATCAAAGAAAAATCAAAATTCTCTCTGCTTGTGAATTTAACTATGAAGAAGTTATTACCTAGATTAATTGGAAAGATCACTCTATTCTTAGCCCATGTTTGTTGGTGATGAGACTCCAAAACTTTGTAGCCTATAGACCTTCCCAAAAGCTAAATGATTAAAGACTTTTGCCAAGAATGCTGAATCTTTCCTCCACCCTTTCAAAGAAAATAAACTTTAAACACTCATAGACATCATGAAAATGATTGATAAAAGAAAAGATCATCTAAGGAATCTCATTAAGCATCTTTAAAAGTTTTATCTTCTGATCCACCCTCTTCACTCTCCCTCCAATCATCATCAAAGCCTCCCTCAAACTCACTAGAAAATAAAGTATCCTATGATCTTAAACAATTAAGCTTAGCTTTATAATTAGGTTTAGACTCTTCATTCTAAAAAATCATAAGATTATCATAATATGTGACTCCATCATAGTTCAGAGCAGTGTTCTTCTATGAGGTGTTCCCATGACTCTTGATCTTCTTTAAACTACGATTAAGAATGTCTTCCTCTTTAGCTGTTTTCTCTCTATCATCGTTTTCCATCTTTCTTTCCAAAACTTTTTTCAAATTACTTCAATTTTAAAGACATATAAATTATCATTTGCTTGACTTTCTATTTTGTAACTTATGATAAATGTTTCTTATAGCCATACATGCCTATTTAGTTAGATGAATATTAGATATGTAAAAGAAAAAAAATGTAAAAAATGAATAATGAGATAGGAAACTTGTACCCTTACTTTTGAAAAAGTAATAAAAATGAATAAATACTATTAACTGATGATTATAACAATATAATAGATATTGCAAAAAAAATTACATTGCAATAAGCAAACCAAATGGGTTGTTAGTGCATACCCTAATACCACATGTAAGATAGACAAAGATAACATGTTCATGTTCAAGTTTTATTATGTTGGGCAAAGATAATCAAAACCTAGTGCATGCTCTGATACCACGTCTCTCCTATAATCATGGTTTTAAAACATCAATTGAAACTTTAATTCTTCCTTATCGGTTCCACAAAACAATACATGTGAGAAAGTCAAATACCTACACAAATTCCTTTATTCTCTTTTGTAGAACTAATAGGAGTAAGTGGAAGAAACTTACATAAAAGACAATATATCTCCCGCAATAACAAATGATTGTAAAATTGGAAGTAAATAGTAGAATTTAATCATCAACAAGAAAGATGTTGGATGTAATTTCCTATATGATGAACCACAATAGTATGATGGATATAAGCTAGGTGAAATTTTTCTAACTCAATCAAAAACTCTCTCAAAAATTTTGCCAAATAAAAAAACCCCTATATCATTAATTGAATTGATCTATCTATTAACTATGTTTATTCATACTCACAAAAGAATAACTACCTATACATGGATAACTACTAGTAATAATATAATTTTAAATATGAGAATGAGGATCACTCATATTTTAAAATTTCAAATATTAAATATATTTCAAATGTTTAAGTATTCCAAATCTTAAATTTAAGCCAACATTGTCATCTATCCTTTTTATTAATGCTTTGGTTATATTTGTTAAGCCACAGATTGGATTTCATTCTATATCCAAGTTAGGACTATCTTTTTTCATATTAATATCTAATACCTATTCAATTTTTAACTTATTCAGTCCTCAAATAATGATTTATTACCTATCTCTTTAACATATCTAATTATATATCCTAGTATATCATAACCATTAGATTTTTAAAAAATTTGATTATAATTCATCTCTTGGTGGTGCTAAGTTATGAAAATATTAATTTAAACAAAATTTTAAATCTATATTATTTAATTGGTAATTTTGATGTTGAAATTATTTAGAAAATTCATCTAATTCTCTAGTATTATATAGTTTTAATCTATAGTTAATAAAATTGGTATCTAAACTAGAATTATCCAAGAAATTCTATTTTTATTTTTAACAAATTTTTTTGCAAACGTTGCTCAAAAGTTTGAATATATTTAGCCAATCATTTTTCTAAATTCTACCTATTATAGAATTTTCCCATTCTAAAAAAGTGCAAAATGTCTCCTCCCCATTTTCTTGCTAAATAATCTTTAAAAAAAATTAGCTCCTGAATTTTTATAGTTTGTCATTACAATTGATAAAAATTATACCCAATCATTAATAACTTATTTATATTGATCATAGAAAAAATTATTTAAATACATGTCATTTATAGCAACATTTGATTTATTTAAATTATTCTTTCTATTATTTGTATTTAAAATAAAATCATCATCCAACTTCAATTTTAACTAAAATTTATTCATACTCGTTTTGAGTATAAAGTTTTGTTTTTCAGTCTATTTGTAGTTAATCTTTTCTTATTTTCTTTTCTTTTTTTATTACAAAAGTATTTTCTTTGGTAAAAATATCAATTCTATACAATATTCAAATTTTTCAATTTTAAATTCAGACGATAAAATTTAGTTCCACATTTTCTTAATTACTAAATACATTTATAGCATCATACTAAATAATGATAATAATAATAATAATAATTATTATTATTATTATTATGAGCTTCAAATAATTCTTTATTTTGAGATTAAAAACCTTCAATAACTTTTGGTGAAAAATCTTTTTCTTAAAAATTAATAGTATGTAAATATTGGTAAATATTGGTTTTTTTAAACTCAGCGTAATCAAATTCTTCTTTAATTGTTTTTGGATTTACTTTAAATATTTTTTCATCTCGTGCAAATTTGATTACCATAGAAGATATGACAATTTTTTTCACCTCCTCAAATTTCAGTTTATTTTGTATGATTCTCAACCCTAATTTTCTCACCTAATTTTTTAAACCATTAACAGAAATATCTATTACATTATTACTAATATTACTCACAGCAGAATCATTTTTTTCAAATCTTTTATGAATAATCTACAACCCCTGAAATCCTTCTGATCTACAAATTTTGTTATGCTCTAAATTCTCACAAACAAAACTAGTACAAGGCACAAAATCTAGGCCAAAATGATACCATCACTCAAATATATCGAGTTTTAAACAACCAAGACTGAAACCCCCAAAAAAAAAAAACAATTCAGAGTAAATAAGTGAAAGAAAACTTATGGCTTACATATCAACACTTTGCACCACAGCTCTGAAATCAAATTATCGAAGTCGCACGGAAAGGTAAAATATTTTACAAGAGGGAATGAAAGCCCAGGACCGTCTATCTCACAAGAAAACGGGTCTTTTCATTCTCTACTCGAACTTTAAAAACCAATTCACATTTTAATACAGAAACAAAACTTATTTATGATGAAATGAAGGGCGTCTTCATTTTTCATTACAACGACCCCCTGTAAGAGTGGGGTAAAAAGAAAGGAAATCGAATTCACAGCACGAAAAAAAAAAGGAAAGGAAATCGAAGTCACTATTCATACACTTCACCCTTCCATCTCAGCATCTTCTTCGTCCTCAATTTCCTCAATCCTCATCTTCTTCACTGTTTGAGCAGCATCATTCCTTACGCCATTTGGGATCTGAATCAAGATATCTGACTTCTGCCCAGTTGCTTCATTGACCATCCCTCCATTCTTTTCCACACGGTAAACTAACTCGTTACCCTTAGGCCCAGCGTCTATGTAAACCGTTGAGTTCTCATCAATTTCTTCCCTTACAAGCATCCTTGAGAGCTCTGTCACCACCTTCCTTTCAAGCCATCTCCTAATTGGCCTAGCACCATAAACCTGCAAATAATGAACAACTATTAAGTATGAACGTTTTCTACGATCATAAAGTGAGTAAAGATATCGAAATTGATGTAACGATACCAACCGGATCATAGCTCTCTGACAGTATAAAGTCCAATGCTGAATCAGTCACTGCCATGGCAACACCCCTCTCAGCAAGACGTTTTGCAATATCCTTCATTTGTAACCTTGCGACCTTCCTCAGTTGATCATGTGAAAGAGGATCAAATACCACAATTTCATCAAGCCGGTTCAACAGTTCTGGCCTAAAATGCCTTCTCACCTGTAAAAAGTAAGTTTAGTGCCTACAACCACAAGAAGAAAAACACAACCATTTGTTATACAAAAAATTCTACGATAAGATACCTCTTGCATAACTCGATCCCGAGCTACTTGCATCGAACATTTTCCTGAAAGTCCAGTCAGGAGATGCTCTGCTCCAAGATTTGAAGTCATGATAATGACTGTGTTCCTAAAGTCCACCGTGCGACCTTGGCCATCAGTCAACCTCCCATCATCCAAGACCTGGAGTAGAGTATTGAACACAGATGTATGTGCCTTCTCCACTTCATCAAAGAGGACCACACTGTAAGGCCTTCGCCTTACAGCTTCAGTGAGCTGACCTCCTTCCTCATGACCAACATACCCAGGTGGTGCACCAATTAACCGTGCAACAGAGTGTTGCTCCATGTACTCGGACATGTCAATTCTTATCAGCTGATTTTCATCATCAAAAAGTTGCTCAGCAAGAGCCTTTGCAAGCTCAGTCTTACCGACCCCAGTTGGCCCTAAGAACAAGAATGAGCCAGTGGGTTGTTGAGGTCTTCCTAGCCCAGCTCTTGACCTCAACACTGCCTCTGCAACACCATTAACTGCTTGATCTTGTCCCACCACTCTCTGGTGCAATCTATCAGCAAGTCCTATCAACCTTTCTTTCTCATTCTGGCCAAGCCTCGTCACTGGTATGCCAGTCCAGCGACTCACAACCTCAGCTATTTGTTCTGGTCCAACAGTTTCTGTCAACATCAAGTTCTCATCAGTGTTTCCTTCCAGCTGTTGTATTGCAGATTCCACCTCCTGAATTGCCCCATATCGCAGGTCTGCAGCTCTGGCTAGATCATATCGTCTCTCAGCCTCCTGTAAAGTAAACAGGAGCTCCTCTCGTTTCTGCTTGAGCCTGCGGAGCTCATCAATTCTTTCCTTCTCTTTTCTGTACTTCATCATTAAAGGTTGAAGCTTATCTCTTAAGTCATCAAGCTCTTTTCGCACCTGAACATAACAAGAGCAATTAGAACCGCAAGACCCAATAAAATACGAGCCGGTAGTCCAACAACAGAAACCATTAATATATTTCACAATGCAGAAGAAAATATTACTTACTTCTACAAGACGGGCTTTGCTAACTTTGTCTTTTTCTTTCTCAAGTGCGTGGAGTTCCACTTCTAGCTGCATTCTCTTCCTTTCAAGGTTATCAATTTCCTCAGGCTGACTATCAAGTTGAACTCTCACATTTGCGCAGGCCTCATCAACTAAATCAATTGCTTTGTCAGGAAGATGACGCCCTGAAAAAACAAGCAAGCAATTATAAATATACATCCATATATGCAATACACACCTTCAAAACCATCATCTAAACCATCATGTTTTCACATAGGGAAAATAAATAGAAGAACAAACTCCAAACAGGGTATATACCCGTGATGTATCGGCTAGACAACTGAGCTGCAATAACCAAAGCACGATCCTGAATCCGAACACCATGATGACCTTCATAACGCTCCTTCAGCCCACGAAGGATGCTGATTGTGTCAGCCACACTGGGTTCGGCCACATAAACCTGCTGGAATCTTCTTTCAAATGCTGCATCCTTCTCTACATATTTCCTATATTCCTCTAGTGTGGTAGCACCAATGCATCGAAGCTGACCTCGAGCAAGCATAGGCTTGAACAGGTTGGCAGCATCCATTGAGCCCTCAGTTCGACCTGCACCAAGAACTAGATGGATTTCATCAATGAAGAGGATCACTTTCCCATCAGCCTCCTCCACTTCCTTTAGAACTGCCTTCAACCGCTCTTCAAATTCTCCCCTGTATTTTGCACCCGCCACCAGTGCACCCATGTCCAATGCAATAAGCCTCACATCAGCAAGATTACTAGGAACATCCCCTCTAACTATCCTCTGTGCCAAACCTTCCACCACAGCTGTTTTACCAACTCCCGGCTCTCCTATGAGAACTGGGTTGTTCTTTGTCCTCCTCGACAAAATCCTCACCACCCTTCTTATTTCCTCATCACGTCCAATGACTGGATCAAGTTTTCCTGCTTGCTCAACAAGGTCTCGCCCATAAGTTTTCAATGCTTGTAAAGTTGTATCCCCAGAAGCACTTTCAACCTTTTTTCCTTCCTTGCCACGAAGCTTCTCGACCTCTGATCTCACCCTTGCCACAGCAACACCAGCTTCCTTCAGCAAGTCCCCAATCTGGGAATCTTCAAGAAGACCCAGAATCAACTGGTCAACAGCTAAATGAGTGTCACCACGTGACTTTTGTGCTGCTTGTGCCCTCCGAATAACTTTGATGAGGGTCGTACTAGCAGGTATCTCATCCGGAGGAGGAGACTGAGATGGTAATTTCTTCAATGCCTGATTGAAAACTCTCTCAGCAGCACGTGCAGCTTCTTCCCCGGCGGCACTAGAAATTGATTGGGAGAAGATGCCACTGGGTTCAGAAATTAGAGCAACTGCGAGATGAAGGGGGGTGAATTGTGCGTGGCCAGCGCTCAGTGCCAGTTCATGTGCCCCGGCAAGAGTCTCATTGGTCTTGTGGGTGAACTTATCAGGATTCATTTGTCTCTTAGAACCTAAAGAAAAATAAATGACACAGAACTTCAGATACCTACATGGAACCAAAGAAAAATTTAAAAAAAACACTGTAAAAAAAGATCATATACTGTGAAGCACAAAAACGATCCAAATTTTATACTTGACCCAATACCAATAACCCATAAATATCCAATTCGTCTATAACAGCATAGTACCTCTCTAACTGGACACAAAAGCTCACTAACCCCTGTTATTCACATTTAACAAATTACAAGCACCTAATATTTCTCGTCATAATTATAAACAACATATACCAACAAGGAATTCTGCTAGAAGAAATAACGGCAAGTTAAAGAGGATTTTGACATACCTATAAACAGGTGATAAAAACTTCCTGAACAATTGCCGGAAGTATCAACAAAATATTACTACGAAAGCAATTAGATGAACAAGCTTCAACGCCTTGATCGAATAGACCAAAAAGAAATAGAAAAATATTTACAAAGCCCTTCGGCAGAATTGGTTGCGAATGTAAGTGAAAGCTTTTCGAAAATTTGATTTGCTCGTAATGGAGCAATCAGAGAGGACGGGTATTTGTTGATCCAAGAGAGGCATCTAGAAGGCTTCTGGACGTTCCAGAGTGGACGTGGAAATTCCTAGAAGGTCCTTTCTAATTTTAGGCGCACTTGCTTCAGTTCTTGTTGTTCGGTGAACCAACTAGAGGTCACTAGATTTCTCTTAAATTGACGGCCCAGCCCACAATTGGCTTTGAGAGTTTGGAGCCCGGCCCATTTAACGTTCAGCACCGACCTGAGGACATGGGCTACAGTGTCCGAGTTTCAGATCCCGATGATGTGTAAAGTATTTATCTGCGTCCAAGACAGAGTCATAAAATAATTTTAAAATTTTTATTTAAACATCTTTAATTACAAAAAAAAATTAAATCAGAAATTAAAATAGAGAAAATAACAATAATATTATCTAATATGAATCATTTAGGACGCTTTTTTTAAAGCACCTAAAAAGTACTTTTTTTTATCAAGTTTAAAATTTTATCACGTGCAAGTTGACCATTAAAAAATTCATAAGTAAAAGTTTATATTTTTTTGCTCATATTGAATAATAAAATTATACATAGAGGCTGAGTCAACATTCATTAATTCAAGTGAAGGAGCTATCGAAGGGTTTTGGTTGAATAAAAACAAAGGGGCTGAGTTGTACAAAATAGAAAAATTAAGAGGCTGATGGTCAACTTTTTAAATTAGAAGGAGCAAATTGTACATTACCCAAAATAACGTGAATTAGGTGTATGTCGACCATCTTTTATTTCAGAATAGATTAAACGGTTGATTTTTACTCGTCCCAACCATTTTTGGGTTTTTACTATTTATTTTACTTTAATCTCTCAACTTTTATTTTTAAATATTTACATCTCTTTAAATAATGCTTAGAAATATAGTGAGTTTTACCCAATACTAGTAATGATTTGAGCTTAATAAGTATCATATAATTTTTTTCGTTAAACACATCAGTAAAAATTTACGCAAATGATTAAAAAAATTAATTGATGATTGGAATTAATTCATGTACAAATTTTGAAAACTATTATAAGGGTCTGTTTGATAATCCTTACGTAAAAGGATTGTTTTTATATAACTCTTATGTGATGTCTATTGCACTTTATAATTATTACTAATATTATTTTATTATTTTATTATTTTTATAAAAGTAAAAATATAAAAATTATTTTTTTAAAACATTTTGTATACCAAGTAAATAAGATTTGAAAATATAAGAATGATATTCAACTAATTACGAAACTTAAAAGACTACCCTTCACGCACTACTAATTCCAATAAGTAACTACTAAGTTTTATTATGTTGTGTACATGCACTCCGAGTTGACTGGGTTTAGGTTCCATCCCTTTGTGGGCGTGAAAAATGACAACATCCGGTCCAATCAATCGTGGCCGTTGGCCAGATCCGTTTACCGTGCAAGCGCCACGCGGATTTTTGTTTCTTGATTTGTCTCTTCTATTTTTCTAGATTGTTCCCCTAACTGATTCGTCAATTTTTTTAGTTCTTTAATTTTTGTAGAATTTTTTTTTTTGATTGGTTTTGTGTACTAGGGTGGCTTGGCAGGACATCTTACGATCGATCTGGTTGTTGCATAAATCTGATGAATCAAAAGACTGCATTTGGGGAGCATTTCAAAGGATGCATGTCACAATCCGAAAGCTTCACCAAGTGGATAGCCAAGATGCAGGCTATTGTGCTTCAAAACGCTGCATTGTGATTCCTTGGTGGACACACGATGCTTGTGTGGCAGACGAATCACGCCGATAGCTAGGATTGATTAAATGGAATGTTGTCATTTTCGCACCACAAAGGGAGAGAATCCAAATGCTAGTTAACGCGCCTGGCGTGCAACTGAATGCTCGTGTGAATGATACCCACAAGGAAAGCTCTTGGATCCTTTCGCAATTCTTTAAGAAAGAAGGGTAAAAAAAAAAGAGGCAGTATATTAAAAACAAAAAAACAAAAAAAAAGAGAAAGGAAGAGGAGGGAGGGGGGGACAATTCATTTAACTCAAATCATCCTACACGACTTATGAACAATAATTCTCCAATAAAAACTCTTCCCCTGCACACACACGAGACAACATTCCCAGAGACACTTATAAGTACTAGAACACTGGTTTTAAGAAAATGCAATTTTAATACATCATGACTCATGAGACAACAATCCACAGAGATGCTTATAACCACTACAATACTGGTTTTAAAAAAAAAATTATCAATTGAAAATTATTATTATAACAAAATATCCATTGAGAATATATTTATGCGGTAGGAAACATTTATATTATTAAACAACCATTGTATACAAAATGCTCCCATTAAAATTAATTTCTCACATAATTTGTGTATTCATAAATTCTATTACCTTTAATTTTGTAATGAAATAATCACTCTTCAGAACTAATTTTTAATTGTGATTATTGGAGAATAAACATTTATTTTTTTGGCCGGGAAACTCTGGTTATTTGATAGCGAATTTAAGGAAAACAAATAGGACAACATACAAATACAGCATGAACTTTTGACACTTGTTAGAAAACAGGTTACATAAGGGATTAATTTTGTAATACTAATTTAGTACGGAGGTCGAATTCTATCCCTAATAAACTGCCTTTGGATTGGGAAATACAAACACCAGCGGTTTTTCAACACACATGAAGACCTTCACTGGGAATTAAAATACAAGAACAGCCTTATTTACAATCAACTGCTAAAAGAATTCAAACAGACTGTGAACTGCGAAAATACTACATTTGTGTGCCACATTCTTCCCTTATTTATAGGGGCCATGAATTATGTCTAATTGTAAAATTCGTACATAAACTTTAAAACCCAACAAAATACTCTTATGAACTTTAAAATATAACAAAACATCCCGAGGGCACCAAACACCTACTTTCACGTAAGTGTTTTGATACATCTTAAAAGTTCACGGGGATATTCTATTATGTTTTAAACTTCATATACTAATTTTGTAGTTAGACCATATTTCATGGAGGTAAATTGTACTTTGCCCTTATTTGTAAGGATGAGAAACTAAATTCGACTGCGGAAAAAAAGAAGAAAAAAAAAAACATAGAGAAAAAAGATGAGCCATCGTAGCTTCTGCTGCATTCCATAATTTGATAGCTGCACTCAAAACATTGCTCTTTGCAATCCCAATTGCAAGGATCCATTGAACACAGGAAAAGCAATAGGTGGACAACTTCACTGGAACATTACAAGTAATATCATAGGCACTTGAGTTGGAAATCTTACCGTCTGATGTCAAATAAACCACACAAAAAATAAAAAATCACCTAATATGATGGCAAGGAACATTCAGATAGCATTTTAAACTAAAAGATAAAATTTAGTCATCAATAATAAATGCAAAACCAAAAAAGGGGGAAAAAAGTGCATTCCTCAGCATCTTCAATCAAATTAGGTGTCCTTATGCTGCCTCTACCACGGCCTCACCTCACAGAGAAAAGACATAAACTAATTACACTCAGGTTTCATATTTAAGGTTAGGGTACACTCACATACAGCAATCTGACTTGAAGAAATTCACTCCTCATCACTTTCATAAACAACTGCCATTCGCCGATGGGTTGTTGTTTTCCTTGGAGGAGATTCCTCATCTGACTCAAAACCCTTCCTTTTCACACCGCCTCTAATCTCCTTATTCCTCTGCTTTGGTTCCTGCCAAAAAATCCAAACAAAATTGAAACTACTGCAACTGATGATGGTCCCATCCTCATATTCCACATTAGTATAGAACTAAATAAATTACAACTATATGTGTATTAAAAAAAAAAAAATTTACAACTACTAGTGTAGCATGCAGCCCAACAGACATGTACAAATCTCATGAAATGTAGCCCAACTACTACTAGTAGAAAACGAATAGCAATTCAAATCACGAATCGGAAATCTAGTTTTTGAATCATAAGTCATAAATCAAATAGAACCTTAGGATCCAGAGACATATTGAAAAAAATCTTAAGGCATATTAGATAAATTATGCATATCATAAGAAAAAAGTTCATAATATTAAATTTAAACAAGATTAACAAAAACTTAACTGTAAGTCTCAAAAAACAAAATTATAATTTATAAGTCATAACGTAACTATCTAATTGATAACTTTAAATAAAAATTAAGTTGGAAATTTTATATTTATATTTGTAGGAGTAGTAATATTTATATTTGAAAAATTTTAATTGACATGACACACAGTGTCATTTCAATTAAGTTGAATAATAATATGAAGTTCCGTGTGTGCAAGTGTAACACTGCTACTAGTACTAGGAACCAGCCAAACATGTCATCTGAGAAAGAGAAGGGCAGTTCTGGGCCCCATAGGGGGAAAAAAAAGGTTGAAAGAGGGGCAGTTTAGCCAACAACACAGTTTTTAACAAAGAAAGAGGAGGAGCCCTATCATCTCTCCAGGAAAACGGGTCACGTTGGGTCACGAAAGACCCAACTTCATGACCAGACACTGCTGCTCACTTTTGAATCGACAGACTGCCATGAATTGCCAGTTCCAGTATAACTCACACGATTCCAACGATTCAGAGAGCGATTCTGGCTCTTTTCCAATTCATTAGATGAATCAAGTTGGATCATGCAATATGAATCAAGAACTGGATGATTTCTACTACCGTGAAAATAATAATAATAGTAATAAACAATTAAACAAACAACCAAGGATACCCAATATTGATGAAACAATAATGATGCACTAATTAAAACTAGAATATTAATCTTTCTAAGAATCTTGGGCTTTCCAAGAAACGGTCAAGACTTTCCAAGCAGCATTTCATGGTTTTTCCTTTGGTAGCCTCTTGTGAGATTTCAGTCAAGTTAATAGTGACAAGGAGACCGCTAGCTATATGGCAGAAAACTGCTCATTGAAGATGCCTAACACTGGTATTTAACATTTACCACACAGCCTATAAATAATGAGAGAACACATAGACACGGTAAAAAAAAAAAATCAAAATAGTTTCACTGTTGCAACGAATAACTTGTGTGCCAACATGGACAACAAATGAGAGGAAAAATCTATAAAAGTGCCAAAGAAAAAATTGCATATAATCCCTAATATTCAGTCTGAAACTGTATAGAAACAATTCTCAAAGTTATATAAGTAATGAAACACAGAAAACAGTCTATACCTACTTATTCATTGATAAGTCTGCTAAATCTTAAAACAAATTAAATTCTTTTTTTTTTTTTTGTGAGGGGGGTTGGAAGAAGATAATAATAATAATAATAATACCTCCTCTTCATCTGATGCATCATTAACTTGTGCCTCTTCTTCATAATGTTCTTCTTCATCTTCTTCTTCTTCTTCCTCATCCTCATACTCTGGCTCATTATCCTCAGCCCTCTTACGTGGCAGAGGTCTATCATCTTCCTCACCATCAGTCTCATACTCAGATTCCTCTCTCTCATCATCTGAGAACTCTATTGGGCGCCGGGATGATTTAACAGGTGGGAAGGATGACTTTCGAAGGACATCTTTCGGTGCCTGTGACTATGATGCCAGAGAAGAACCTTTATTTATTGATAGAGGGAAAAAATAACCAGCAAATTTATAACTATCTGAATACAGAGTGATAATACCTTCTTAGCATTCATAATTCGCTTCTCCGCACGAGCTTCCACTTCAAAATCATCCTCAAAGCTGCGATGAGAACGACGAGAGTTATAATAATCTGTTTCATCATCCTGAAAAAGAAAAGTGGATAATTAATAAAACTGGCATAGTATAAGTTATCAGATGGACCTACAAAAGCTTGTAGCATATGCACATGCAAATGAAGACTACAGTGACTGAACAGGAAACAATATTTTGAGAGCACACCTCATCCAAAGCATCCTCCAAAAACCCAGGAGAAAGTTGGCGAGGAGAAAGTTGGCGCCTCCTATCTACAGCTGGAGCATATTTCCTGTTCACCTTTTCTCTCTTACGGTTAAGAAGTACATTAGCTCTTATGTTTTGACTTTCAGCCTGCAAAATCCATTGCAAAATTGGAGATTGGTACCAAGACATGCAATAAAAGCATGAAACTACTTTGTCCAATAAATTATACCTTTTCCTTTTCCTCTTTTTCCCTCTCAGGATCAATGTCAGTAATGCAGTTTTTAACCTTATAAACCTTCTTATGCCTTGAATCAACCAGGGCGGTCAGTAGCCGATGAGAATTTGATGACAAGGAAGATGGCATAAATCTCATTTTCCTTAATAGCCTTCCTTGTGATTGGAGGATCCCCTGCACACATTGTTTCATGTACACTTGGTTCTCCAGAGAATAAACAATAACCAGCAAGAAAGAGATATACACATATCAGAACTCACCTTCCCATGCCTAAGAAAAAGATGTGCTTGATCATGCTGTGCATCCTGCACAGATATGTCAAGAACTTCATTCCCTATTAATAACTGCAAGCTGCCATCAGACCACCTCACAAAACGAGCATTGCTTTCATACTGCATCAACATAAAACCAATGATACTTGCGATCATCAATGACAAGTTTTATCAAACAATGAGGGTGCTACAGCTCAAATGAAATTGTTCTCGCAGTAAAAGCTGAAGAACAGTTGACAAAACAATAAAACACATGCATCCATTTTGCCCACATACGTCCAATAAGACAAAAGATTAAATGGAGCATATTCATACATCCATATACCCCAAAAAAAAAAAAAAAGAGAGAGAGACATCAAGCTGATTGTGTAACCAGTATATTGAACCAACTCATTATGTGAGTCATACAAATTTAGGCCCTGATACGCTGGACTGCAAGGTACTATATGGAGACACAATCAGGAAGCAACTTATTCCTTTTGGGCATTAACATCTTTGTCTAATTCAGAATCAACCCTGCCAAAGCATTGCCCGCCAGTTGAGCCTCACAGAAGCTTTAAACTACTTAGTACATTAAGACTTGTCATTTAACATCATTTTAATTTACACTTCCATCAACTCATCTTAGATACAACAGACCTTCTCAACCACTCCTAGTCCAAATCAATGGGAAATTAAGCAAGGGAGAATCTCAGAAAATAAAAAATCATTGATCATTTCATCCACCAAATCCTTCAAATTCCAATAACTTCCTTATCAATGTCTCAACATGCTAAAATTCAGAAAACTCTTATTAATCCATTTCAGCAAAACCAAATGTTGTCAAGCATGTAGAGGTTTAAGTCATATGTCAAAAGAACCTGTGAACTTTACGGTCTCCAGAGAAATTCTACCTCAATAGCTTATATCTATCTCAGTATCAAGCTTGTTCTTTCAAAATAAATTTTTACAAAAAACCCAAGAATTGTAAAGGAGGTAAAAAGGAGAACCAAGAAAGTAAATGAAAGCAAAAACAAGTTATCTTCAAGAAAATCAACATGTTCACTGTCTTCTATCCATGGGCATGAATTGGACAATCATGATCATTTTAGCATGCATAACAAACCACAACAATATATTATTACTTACAGACATTGTGCCATCAGGATTTCTGACAGTCCTCCAGCGCACAATGTTATTCTCCAAGCGTATGCGTTTCTTGGCTCCAGATTCATCAGTTACAAATGTATCCTCTTCGACATATGTTTTAGGATCAAATGGTTTTGGGTCAACACCCATAATATTAGAAACCTTGATCATGTTCATCTGCCCCAAAAAAAAAAAAGGCATAGATGTTGAGTATTGAAATTCAACATATCTTGTCACCATAATGCACATCATCTTATAAAGGTCATTTTTGTACGTAGATAAGCACCTATTCAGTGAAAATGTACTAATCTATCCAGCATAACCTTGATATCAAAATGTAAGATAGCATTAACATTTCACCAAGCAGGTTAGTAGAAAGTAATAATCAAGCAACTGTCCTAAAAATATATATTATTCAATTTCTTCAAAATTCTGACATCCACCTATGCTCCTTCAAAAATGCAACCTTCTAGATCATAAAAAGGTAACATATGCAATATCAGAGCACAAGTTACATGTCTTGTCCATCCATATTAAGAAATAAATAATCATTAATACAGATAATATTAACATATAAATTACAGGCAGACCTTTTCTGGAAGAGCTGGAGGTGATCGCAGTGGAACCTCTAACTCCAATGGGGGCCCAAGTGGCTTCTCTTTAAGTTTCATCTCAATGTTATCCTCCTCTGACTCATAGTGAGTATCTTCATCAGCAATTATGTCCTCTGGTCTTAAGCTCTTTCCATAACTGCCTTCCTCTTCCTCCACAGAAGATCTCTAAGGCAGGAAAACAATTAGTTTTATCCTTACATTCTGGGTAGTTGATGAAAAAACAGAAAAATATTAATATTAGCCTCTCACTCACATTTGAATCATGCTCAATGTCATGCCGAACTGCATATTCCACCTCCTCCTCTTCATCATCAAAATCACCAAACACGTCACGAATTTCAGGGGCAGAATGCAATGTGCGAGTCTGATCCTTATCATCTCTGGGTGATCCACTGCCAAAAGATGAAATTTCAGTCACTACATCTTGCAATAATTCAAGCACAAGCACATAAGTCATCAACCATGGTCTCTGTTATAGTCTTGAGTCATCAGCCATGGTCTCTGTTATATTCAATCATCCAATTTAAGGTCATAATTTAACACAGAACAATGCAAACAAATTTAGAACAAGACATACATAGCCAAACCACCCCAGACATCAGACATAGAGAATTTCATCTCGGCTCACTAATGAAATCAAATAGGCACCAGGACATGGACAAAACCTGAATATTTAGCCTTTCTTGTGAGCATCCTAGCTTCTATTATAACCAGCAAGTATACCAATCAAGAGCGTTTACTTAACCCAGCAGATAAAACAGAAGAAAGGTATATATCATGAATTCCTCAGGACAAGTTCCTAAAATAAGTAAATATATAATACGAAAGGTGTGATCACTAAGGGTATGTTTGGTATATCGTATAAGGCCTGATAGTATAAGCTAATACAATACATTATGAACGTATTACTTGTTTGGTGCATATAATGTATTGTATAAACTTATACATCGTACCTCTCTTATACATCAAAATGATGTATAACCTAATCATGCCTTGGGGGATGGGATTAGGCCTGATTAGGTTTTAATATATAAAGTCTTATCAATACTTTCCGATTTTAAATTATTAGGCCGAATCGAGTTTAATTAATACTAGTTGGGATCAGGTTAGTTGAGCCATTTTTAAATTTTTTGTAAAAATTATAAAATGACCCTAAAAAAATAAAATTTTCATATAAGTATTTATGAAATAATTTTTTATAAAAATTATAAAATGATCCTAAAAAATAAAATTTTTATATAAATCCCTATAAAATTACATTTTACCACTAAAAAATTTTTATATAAGTCCCTATAAAATAATTTATAAAAAAATTGATAGGATTGGGATAAATTATGCAAAAACTAATTTAGTATCGAACTCAATCTAATTGGTTTAGTATGAAGTTAGGATAAATTAGTTTCTTAAACTCATTAAGTCATTTTTTTAAATATTTGATAAAAATTATAAATTAACTCTTAAAAAATAAAAATGTCATATAAGTCCTTAAAAACTATATTTTGCTTTTAGAAAAAAAAAAAAAAAATTATTATGCTAACTGAAATTGGCTAATATGGCCAACTCAATCTAGTATACCCCATTATTTTTTAGCTATTTAACTTGATGTGACCCCACGAGATTATGTCACTAGGTAATCGTGCATTATGTGCAATCCTATTCACTCATTCTTTTTTTCCAAAAGTTAAAATAACACAATAAATTTATATAAATATAGTATTTTTTTAAGTAAAGGATATTTTTGTCAAAATGGTTGATTTTTATCATATCCAGTATTATATAATGCATTACTAAATAAATAATAATATTATCTTATATGATAAATTATCTTATATAGTATCAAACCAAACACCATATAGTATTAAAATTTTATCAGGTTTTATCCTATCAGGCCTTATCCTATACATCGTACAAGACGGGCCCTAAGAGTGATTCAAGTATATCCTCCCAGCCCAAGAGAAAATTCCCTCCCATAATTAGATAGTACTGCAGTTTCCTATATAAAACAAAACCACCCCTTTTGCAGCCCCCCTCTTGTATATAGTAGCTTTTAATATGAATATAATTCCACAGTATACAAAAAGGAAGTTCCATCAAATAGGTGTTTAGAACATAATACATGTGCTACCTTTCCTTGTCGTCTAATAATGTTTTATGATGACAACAAAATCTGCAAACATAAACAGATAATTTTAATCATCACCAAAACTTATTAATAATGTTTTCAAAACCAAACTGTTCATTGAACCGGACTCTGGTCCAAGTCTACCTGCAATCGAATCGATAATAATATTTTACACACACACATATGTTAAAATTATATATTATATAATATTATATGATATATTAAAATATAATATAATAAATGATGAATTATATAGCCGGCAAAGAAAACTGTTGAAAAACCACAATTTTTCTAATTATATATATATATATATATATATTTTTTTTTTTGGGTGAAAGTAAGGCACTAATTTTTATATACAAAATCAAAAATCACTCCCATCCACACAATGAGCAGGTCCCGCCACAATTGCCATCATAAAATTAGTGGCTATCTAAATCCGCACTTCTTTCACTTGCAGTCAAATTTCAAACCGTACTACCCAAGCAACCATTTCACTGCCCAAGGAGAGTGATAAGCCCACTTGTGGTCAGCCCAATGTTTACAGTAGGAGAAAGAGAAGAATTGGGCCAGGCGCAGCTGCTGTATTAGAGGAAGCATCCAGTGGCTGATGAGGGAACTCTGATAACAGAATTAGCAAAAAGTAAGGGAGAGAATGGTGAGCTGGCAGAAGCAGACAAAATTAGTTAGTGGATTTTGATGTGGGGAGAAGGGCGGGAAGAAAATTGGTACTGGTTTTGGGAGAGCCTCCAGTCTCTCGGATACCGGAGAACATCATCCTTTATTTTCCTAAGGTTGGGTTGTTCATATGTGGCTGTGATATTCCTGCTCTGCTCTGTTGAGTGTTATTGGACATTGCTAGGTTATATTTTCTGTTTTTCTTCTGAAGTTGCTGTATCGAAGACCCCTCCATTCCCATAAATGAGATACGGTCCTCTGTTTCTTTTAGTATTCAATAAAAGAGAGTTCTGCTTAGCCTATTTCTGGTATTTGGGTCCTAACAGAGAGTCAATAAATTTTATCACTTTTTTATTGGTAGAATGAATGCTTCTCTCTTTGCCAATGCATCTGCATATCACTTTTGCTTCTGCTAGTTCTCTCTATGCAAAATTTCGAACCACAGGCATGGGAGAAAAAAGTTTCTTCAGACCAGCAAGCCACATGGGAAGCCAACGTCTGTCAATGTGTTTATGCAAAGTCCTCCAAGGTCATGCATGCTTCTTCCTCTTCCGCTCTCATGCTTTCTTCTTCTTCCTCTATCTCTCAGCACTCACCTCTCTGGCCACAATACCACTAAGATTCTATCTGAGTTCCTAGAATACAGCCAACACATCCCCAAAGAATAAGAACCAGCCAAACTGTTAACCTGCCTGGTTTTGGCCAGTATTTTCAGATTCTGACCGGTTTTTTAATATGGCCAGTTTTGTGGATCAATCAAACCAATGCCATACCCAGTTCAAGTGGCCAGTCCAATCATGTTTTAAAACCATGCTTTTTAGCAAGGAAAAATTTTTACAGTATGAGCTTCTAACAAGAATTCTCAAGTTGGGTGTCCATAAAACAATAATATAAATAAGGGAGAGAAACCAATGCTCCTGAATATACTCAAAGTGTGGGCAAGCATGCATAATTCACCCACCCTACATTCATTGGGAAGGAGGACTCCAGAAGAAACTTGGGAATATTTGATGGATCAAATGAATAAAGAAAAGTAGAAAACTAATCAAGTAAACAACAAAGGAAGAAGAAAAATTAACACATAAAAAAAAAAATTTAGATGAAAAGCGAGCTTATAAATAACCCTTTCATTCGAATCCCTACTCAATTAGAGCATACAGTGAAATATATATAATACAAAACAGTTATTTCTTATTTAAAGAAGAACGAGAGAGCAGCAGGTTAATGTGAAAACTTTGAGATATATAAATATATATATATATATATATATATATATATATATGAACCTCTTAAAGATACCTTGGACTTCTAGCTTCGTCGACTTCCTCATCATCATTTTCAGGATAATGGTGCTCTTCTGACCTCTCAGATCCACTCTCAATCACACCCCTACGCTTGCTAGTTACGACTCTCTCATTGTAGTCGTCTTTTGCATCACTGTCAGAATCTCTTGCTTCACTTTCTTCCCTTTGATCACCAATATCTACCTCTTGGGAACTTTGCTCCCTCTCACCTTCACTTTCACCGGGATCAGGATCCCCATCAGGCAGATCACCTTCACTTTCTATTTCTACCTCCCCATGACCCTCACCTTCGCCTTCGCCTTCCCCTTCCACTTCCGCTTCCCCTTCACCCTCAGGTTCCATCCCCCCCTCACCTTCATCCTTGAAAAAACAAAGTGATTTCAAATTCAGCTTTAATACTCTTGCGCAATGGCTTTAGAATACTCATTAGAGATGACACAAAAAGCAGTCAACTTAAAATGTATATACTCATAACATAAGAACATCTTTCTGTTCCCATAGTTCCTAAAAGCAATTAACAGACGTACATAAAGTATGCCCCATTGTCTACAAGAATGTGCAGTACTTAAGTGGATGTAGTATTTCAGTTAAGACAGATAATATAGGTCTGAATACAACAGAAATTTGCAACCCGTGCAATGGATACGCAGGAATGTGAGGGAATGACAAAGTATCAAGAAAAATTTGAAGTCAGTTGCCAAACCTAGCGTTCAGACAATGAAATTGCAAATTCGATCAGTAAATGGAAAGGAGAATTTGAGGATTAGACAAAAAAGAATCGTATCTCACAGAAGCGTAAGTGGGTTGCGGATTCGATTCGTGCTCGGAATCAAGCTCTTCTTCCTCTTCTGATTGATCACCGAAGAGGTTCTGCATCATCTGGTGTCGCTTCTCTTCTCCCATCTCTATTCGGTGTCAGCCTCTCCTACCTCCTTCTCTCTCCGGTGCTGATCGATAGAAATAGAAACCGAGACTCGGAGATTTTCTTCGGCGGAAACGCTTGAACGGCAAGCCTTCTTCTTGGTCCCTGATCTTTCTGTTTCTGCCTTCCCAAAACCCCGCCTGCGAAAGCGAAATCGGGTTGCGTTTTTCGAACCGATTTCAGATTTGATCATTTGACTCTATTAACCCTGAAAGATTTTTCTCTCGTCTGTTTAACCCGAGGGCCGTTTGGTACATAAAATTAGGATGAAAATAAAAATAAAAAAAATAATTTTATAAATAAAAAATACTGATAATATTGTTATTTTTAATAATTAAATTATTATTATTAAAAAATATTATATATTAATTTAATAATGATTATAAAGATAAAATTATAATTTTTTTAAACTTTTTTTTCGATTTTTCTTTTTCCACCTCCTTGCACGGATACCACATCGGCAGAGGAATAAATTAGATTCTATAAGTTCAATTCTGTAAACGTTAGTCACATCACGTTCAAAACTGGATGTAGTTCTTCTAACTGAAGCTCGTTCGGAAACGAGCTGATCCATAAAGTATAATAGTATTAAGATTAAATTTGAGTACATTTATTTTATTGTTGGGCTTAAGTCTTGTCCCCAAAAAATTTAAGAGAGCCCAGCTTAGCTCCCTTTTTTTTCAATTAAACTCTTTAATAGTCAATTATTCCTTTCTTTTAAAAAAATAAAGAAAGAAAAACTTTTAAAAACTCAAAAATAAAAAATAAATCAATTTATAAAATAATATTTGATATTGATATCCATTTTTATATTTAATAGATCCATTTATCAATGAATTATAATAGATTATTTCAGAGTATAATTTTTTTTGTTAGGAAAACATAATTTTCTACCATCTTTATTCTTATTAGATTTTTCCTATTTCAATTACGAGACTTTATTATTTTCACATTTAATATGCATACTTTAGTACCTAAATTTCAATTATGACAATACCAATATTAAATATTGTATTCTTTCTTCAAATTGTATTAATAACTGATTTTCAAATCTCATTTGTAAAAAAAAAAAAAGTACAATAGAAAGAAGAAAAATCAAGAAAGATTTTGATAGAATTTTAAAAATTACAATAATATAATAAAAAAAGTTGCTTAGACTAGGCTTAAAAAAGGTTAGAGCCCAATCTATTTTATGTTTAGTTTTTTTTTTAATGAGTTCATTTTTTGAAACTTTTCTTTATGTTAGTATTCATTTTCTTGAGTTAAATAAACTTTCTAACCCATAATCATATCTATTCAAAACTTGATGAAGACACTCAAGATATAATACATAAAAGTTACAAATACTATGTTAATTACTTATATATAAAGTATTTTAATGATGTATAATTTTCATTCTCCCTCTTGCTCCCTTCCAAATCTCTTCTCTACTGTCATGAAATTGTCTAAGATTGATGATCTCATTAAAAATTTAAATTTTCATTAATTGCTCTTGGTGAAGTTTTTGTTTGGAGGTGATCTTTCATCTAGAGTTTTGCTTTAAAATGCGTTTGGTCCAAAGTGAGTGACAATGAAATGTTTTAATCTCTGTGAAATATTCATATGGTTTATGGTGAGAGTCTAAACATTGTTTTTGGTTAGTATATTTTGGTGGAAGCAGATTCCATCTTGATTAAACTTAAGTATACCCACATAGTTGTAAATTTTAAAATTAATCTTGAAAATAAAAATTGTAGCTTACAATAAAATGATTAAGAATTCAGAGGAATCAAATTATAAACTCCAAAAGAACTCTTTAAATGTCACATATCCTTCAGGCAAATCTACTTCCTTAACTAAATCCCATATAAGTATAAATTTCTTTGATTTCCTTGAAATGTCAACCATGAAGCTATATGATTCCAAATAGGGAAAAACTTATATATAGTTAGTTATATATTTACTATTAGATTTTTTAATTATAACATAATAAGTTTATAGTTCTTTATAATACAATAACAATTTTATGGTTATCCAATTAAACTATATACTTCTTATGCTATTATTGAAAAATCATACGCTTAATATATTTTAATTAGAGAATCTGATAGTAAAGATATAATTACACCACCTAATCCTTCTTGATAATGCACATAACACGTTTGTCTATTTGCCCAAGTGAAAAAATCCCAAATCTTCAACTCAATTGTTGCTATAACTCTTCATCCAAATTGCTAAACCAAAGTGTTTGATACAAGGAAAACCCCACCTATCTAGTGACTTTGCAACTTTCTTTAGAGATGGCTGTCATTCATACCAAACTTTGCTAATTGCTACAATATCGTTTTTATCCTTGTTTCCTCTCAAAGTGTGATTTGTCACTTTGGTGCAAACATTAAGAATATTAGCATCAACTTGATTAGTAGGTGCAAGGATAATGAAGTCATTTATAAGATTATGACACAAGGGTAAAATTAGATTGTTTTAAAAAATAAGCAGCTAATTTTTCTTATTTTGTAATTATAAGGACTACATTGAGACCTTTAAAAAAATATTAAAGAGATTACAAGTAAATTTGAGCCATAAATTAATTCAAAGTAATTTAATTACTTGTTGAAAATTTTTAATCTTTTCCTTAGTTAAGCATATTTGATTGAAATACTTGTGAATAATTCTTATTTATACAAATGTAATATAAAAATGTTTTTGTTAAACTAACACAATTTAATTTATAAATTTGTAAATAAATTATTTTTAGTCCTCAAATTTCATAAAGTGTACGAGTTGGTCCTAAATACATCTAATTCATTTTAAGTTGGCCATTTCATCAAGTATTCTATGGCTTTCATTCAAAATTTCTTAACATATGCTAAATAAATTCAATTAACATGTTAATATCTATGTGGCCCACTAAAATTGGAATAATTAAAGCTGGTTGCTTTCTAAATGATATAAGCAATCCTAAGATCTCATTCCCAAATCTAAACAATTAAGACGTCATTTTGTGGTTTAGCATAATTTATTGCCCTCATATTATAATGGCATTCTCATAAGGTCAAGTAATGGTTGTGAACCCCTATAATTTTCCTTGAAGAGTGAGCTCTTTTATGTTTTTTGCTATCCATATATAGGCTTATAAGGTAGATTTATTTTAATTAATTTTTTTGCTATATTTCCCCTTTTGTGTTTCTTCCAATAAATACGCAAAAAATAATAATAATTTATCTATATGGATTTTGCAATCTTGTAATGAAGTTTTAGATTTCCTAGTAATCCAAATTTCAACTAGTTTCAACATTTCATTTTTGTTAAGGTATGTTTTGTTAGGAGTGTTCATCAAAATCCTGCATCAATGGGTTCAAGAGAAGGAGGCTACATTGAGTGCTATAAATAAGACTCTTTAATTATTGGTTTAGGCACCATAACATGCCTAGTCATAAGATTATCACAAAGGTGTAATTGAGGTATTAGGTAGTTGTGAATAAAATAGGGTTTGCAAATATTTCATTCAAAAATTATAAGAGCTAAAAATTTTAGTAGAGTTATCCTTATTAAGATTGTGAAAATCTTTATATTGTTTTCTTTTCTTTCTTTTGTGTGTGCTTCCACTATTAAGGTTCCAACAAATGGTATCAAAGCAATTGGTTTCAACTTAGGGAGGGGGGAGAGAGAAAGAGAGAAAAAGGAATAAGAGGTGCCATATCAACAATTTTTTGAGAAAGATATTTAATTAAGTTATCAAATACTATGAATACATTGAAATATGATATTTCATTGTTTAATAGAAAGATTGATTTTACTTTATGACAATGCATGATTCAAGATTATTTGATCTAGTTGGATCTTGACTTTGTACTGTAGGATGAAAAACCGAGTAACATGAAAGATTTAAAATTGAGTACTATCTAAAAGAAGGCAATTAGTATAATTTGGTTGGCATTAACCCATAAATAAAAATCACAATATTGTTTGAAACATCACCAAAGAAGTTGTGGAACAAGTTGGAAGACAAGTGTCGTGACTACTAATTTCTGTAAATTTTTAGATATTAAAAGAGAATATAATATACATAATAAATAAGGATTAGAGGCCTAGTTTAAATGAAAGAAAATGATTAAAAGTGAGAAAAGAGTAAAACAACAAAAAAATGAAGCCAGTCTAACCATAAAGCTAACAAAATCAAGGATTTAAATAACATAAAAATTAATATAAGAAACCTATATCTGTTATCATAATATGATAAAATAATAATAGTAGATTAACTAGATGAAGTCGGTTCAATTGAATCTCTAATAGTGTATAAATTAGATTCTCAGTGACAATATTTTAAGTTAGATTTTTCCAAACTTTTCAAATCCCTAAAACCTCTAAACAGATATTTTTAATAAAGTAGAGTGTCTAAAATTTAGTATGAAGTAGTTAATTTTTTAAAAGATTGAGAAATAAGTTCAAATGGAGGAATTAAAATGTAAGGATGTAATGGTCATTTTTGGAAAAGTTATAAACTGAAGTCTTTTATTTATTATGTCACATCATTCTTCTTCATTCCTTATCACCAACCTTGAGCAGCTCCTTTTAGCATCATGGTGGCATAAAAAGAGAGAGGAGAGAGAAAGGAAAGAAAGGCAGAATAGTTATGTTTTATGCAAAATCTTACCATGATACAATTATGAAACTTCTTCCTCTCTTTATGCTATTTCTCATAATGGGTTTGGTTTCTTAAAAAGTTAAAGTTGTAGTTGTCACCTTGAGTAAAAGAGGTGATTTAAGGAAACCAAATATGCCACAAGAATTTACATCTAAGGAGCTTCAAAACAATGAATGATTTGGTTATAGAAAAATTGTTATTTTTGGAACCCTTAAGCATGGTTGGTTTATCTAAGAGAGATAGAGAGAGAGAGAGAGAGAGGAGAAGGCATGAACTTGAAGAAAACTTGATGAAAATAGGGCCTTAAAAGGATAAGGAGTAAGAATATACAAAGAAATCTACCTAAAAAGCCATGAAATGCAAAGTACCGTTACTTAGGTTTTAAGATGAACCATAAAAGTTCTAAAACTCTAAGAAGATAATTTGAATCCTGTAATACCATAATTGAACTAGAAATGAATCACAGATATCTTCAAATCTTCAAATTTCCTATTAAATAAACAAAATTTCCATGGTTTGGGCTTTAGTGTGGTGTCTCGGCTAAGAAAGAGAAATGACATCTAGAGAAGCTTTTAATTGGGTTTAATGATTTCAAAGGCCTAAGTGAGTAATATAAATGTTAGATAAATCACTTAAATGAATTTAAGAACCACATTTTTTTAAGTAAAAAATGTGATTCTATATATGTCTAAGAATACTTGTGATGGCTTTAATAAGTCCTATTAGAATCATATAGATTATATACAATAAGATTTTGAAATTTGGAAGTTGAATGTTAAAAGTTAACCTTTAAGGCATTTAAAGTAACCTAAATTTAAATTCTAAGTTTTAATATGTACATGTAGTGATGCAATCCTATAATTTCAAGTCCTAATTGCTTTTTATCTAAATTGATGTGTTTAGGCCAAGCTAATGCGATTATACCTTTGTGTGTGTGCCAGCCTGAGAAAAACTAAGGAAAAGGAAAAGAACAAGTAAGCTAGTATTTAATCAAGGTTCTTAACTATAAAAGTAGTGTATTTTTCCTTCTTTGGATGTATTTGGATATATTTGAGTTAAGAGGCATTGAATGCATCGGTTGTTTTATGAGTTGATTAAGTTTATATCTAAATTGGCTTTCTTAGTGTGAGTTTTATATATATATAAATTTTTTTTCACTTTTAACAAGAGTGGTAAGGCATTGAGCATAGTAGTTATTCTCTGGCTTAGATATGAGCCTAACTAGTTTGTTTTATACCATAGTTTATGAGTTGAAATATTTTATGCTAATTCCATGTTTTATGATGTTTATGTGCATATGGCCTTGCATGCCTATATTTCATTCCTGAATTATCTATTGTGTGTATTAGATTGGTTAAGTATTGCTATTACACCAGAAAATGTGACCGTGTAGTACTTTAAAAACAGAAATTTTGAAAAGAAATTTCGATTCAATTTTCAAAGAAAACAAAAACTGAAATCAAAATTAAAAATAAGTAAAGTCACCACCAAAATTTTAAATTTTTAAAAGGTAAAACTTTGGAAAAACCTTTTTATAAATAAAAAAAAATGATCTACGAATCAGAAAATGGGTTCGAGAGTCGATTATAAGTGGGGAAGGTGTTAGGCACCCCACAATACCCGTTGCTAAGAACGGTTATCCTAAGTTAGCTGTGTAAAATCAATATGACCTTTAATTTATTTTGATTTTCCCTAACAAATCACATATAAGAAACAAAAATAAAGGAAATGAAATTGAAAATAAAAAAAGGAAGAAAGAAATTAAAGAAACAAAATTAGAAAAAACAAAATAAAAGAAAAAAATTAAGAAAATAAAAATTGAAAAGAAAAATTTATTTACAAGGCGCGAACTTGACCTAGGATCAAAACCTAACGCCTATGTACCCTTCAGTAGATATCAAAGTTCACGTAATTCGGCTGAAAATTGTCTTTTAGTTGATGTTTTGTTTTTGTTTTTTGTTGTTTTGTTGTTTTTGTTTGGAAAGAGAGTAGAAATTATTTAGATCTTTGCAAACAAAACAAATTTGAGATTGATTGATATGTTTTTATTTGCAAAAAATAGGATTAATTTTACTCTCCCCTTTTCTTTTCTTTTTTTCCTTTTTTTGTTTTCTTTGTTTTGTTTTGTTTTTTTTTGGTTTTTTTTTTCGGTTTTATTTTTGTTGTTTTTATCTCTTTTCTTTGTTCTTTTTTTTTTTTTTGTCCTTGTTTCATTTTTTTGTTTTTGTTTTTATCTCTTTTCTTTGTTCTTTTTTTTTTTTTTTTGTCTTTGTTTTTATCTCTTGATTTTTTCATTTTTTTTGTTTTTATTTTTTTTGTTATTTCATTCTTTTAAAATTTTTTATGACATTAAAAGGATCTTCCTTAATTTTCACTTGAGTCTATCTTGATTTTTTTTAATTTTTTTTTTTTTTTTTTGTTTTGACCTTTGTTTTTTTTTTGTAGTTGATTTTTCCCACTCTTTTCTTACCCTTTTTTTTTTGAAATTCTTTTATTAGATTTGATTTTTGTTCTTGATTTTTTTATTTCTTTAAAAGGATCACTAAAAAAAATTCTTTTTGACAAAAGTTCTTAAGAAATCAAGATCATTTTTTTATTTCTTCGAAATTTTTGAAATATACTTTCTTTATTATTTATTTTTTTCTTTAGTTCGTTGGTCATTGGTGTTATTATTTTTTTTCTTCATTTTTTGTTCTTTTTGTTGCCTTTTTTGTTTGTTTGTTTATTTTGGTATGTTCTTATGACTTGAAAACAAAACAAACAAACAAAAGATTTTTTCTTCTTTTTGCATTTTTAAAACTTCTCATTTGATTGGATTTTAATTTTTGATTTTCTTGCACTCTAATTTTTAGTTTTCTTGATTTTTGTTTGTTTTGATCTTATTACTATTTTTTTATTTCCAAATTAGATTTTGCCTAAGTAAACGGATTTTTTTATTCGAATATCTCTCTTTTATTTCCTTTTAAATATTTTGGACTAATCTTGATCGTTGATTTGATTTTTGGATATATCCCTAAAAATTGAGAGGCTATTCCTTTTCTTCTTCTTTTTTTTTCTTTTGGTTAATCTTTCCAATTTTTGTTGGACTTCTTTATTATTATTTTTTATTTAGTAAAAAAATCACTTTTACCTTCAACAAATAAAACAAGTTTAAGACTAGACGCGAGTCATTGAAACCCAGAACTTATTAGAATGTGAATTTGAAAACAGAAGATGCCAAGGAGGCATATTGCCGTACATAACCATAGGCTTGTTTCCGTGTATTCGAGGGGACAAAAAAAAAATCCCACACGGCTATTAAAATGTATGAAAACACAAGCAATATATGCTAACCTGTGATGGTGTGTTCTGTTTGTGTATTAGATCATTTTTATCATCATTTTCTAAAGTATTACATGCATCAAGTCCAGGGTTCATAAATAATTAATAATAAAAAAGGGTGGAATAAAAGAACGAAGTTTCTCTCCTGAACAATCGCTGAATTCCTTAATGTAGCTTCACTAACATACATCCTCACTGAGTCATGAGTCATCATGTCATCAACCTCACAAAGGAAGGTAAAAATGCACGGTATCTCCTTATGAATCGTAAACCATTAATATATAAAAAAGAGGCCTCCCCAAAGCTTGAATTCGCATGAAATCCATATACTTAGTAAGGAATGTAGCAATTTGTCTTTATCAAAAGGAATGCCAACATGAAACTATGTACAAATTCATATATCTGAACCAATTTTCCCTAAAGTTAGCCTAACCTTCACTGGACCACTAAGAGAGATATGAATTTGACCAACTCAAAAACAATGAAAAAAGAAAAAAAAAACTTGAACTATCAACATCTGAAATGGAACGCCTGCATGATCTCATAAACTTGAGAAATGTGGTTCCTTGTACTATGCTAGTCAAATATATCAGACAACATAAATAGTACGAGTCTTAAGTCCTTAATCTAGATCAGCAATATCCTAGAAAGCAACAGGATGAAACCATCCCTGAACTTCAGCACCCACAAACAGAATGCACATATGGCTTCATAGATTCAATACTGAAACTGAAGAAACAGAATGCATACCCCCCAAGTGAATCCCATATATTGACAATATTATTCCAGCAAGAAAATACTTGAGCAAGTAGGGAATATGTGTAAAGTTTTGAGAACTTCTTTCAATTAAACTTATTCAACACTTTCCAGATGATATGCACAAACCATCAATCAACATTTAACATTCCTCATATTGAGAATATCCCATGTTCTCATTACATCATGACATCCCAAAAAATCATCGATCCAGAATGATTTTTCAACTAAAACAAAAATAAGAGCCAGGACTATGCAAGCCAACAGATGGAAGAAATATACCTTTCAGAATACGTCCACCTTCTGCATTCAGTTTGAAAATCCTGAGCTTTCTTTCCTTAGCCAGAGATGAAACCTCCGATCGATTTACCCCTAAATCTACAAGCTTCTTCTCTGGACCATGGTAACCATCCCATCAAATTTCTTCTCCAAATTTCGGTTACTCTCTCTTCACTGCTCTCTCGCTTTTAGTTTTTTTCGATTTTTATTCCCTTTTCCAATCCAAAAAAATACTTCAGTCTGAAGCCAAATCCCATGCCAAAATCCTCTCGGATCCTCCCTTCTCCTTTTTTCATTTTTTTTTAATCTCTGCTCCTCCTGCCTCAATTTTTTTTTATGGTTCTCTCAAACCCCCAAAATCAATCCCCCTCTTCTCTGCTTCTCTTCCTCTTTTTATTCGAGAATCCCTTCTTCCCCGGTCTAAGTTAGGACCTCTTTTCATTTTTTTTTCGAATCTTGATCTACGTCTCCCTCTTCTCTCCTTCCATTTTTGCGTCAGTAGTCCTCTGCCTCCGGTGGCGAAAGGGATGGGAGAGGGAGGCCAAATCCTTGAGCCCCTCGCTGCAGGTCTGCTCCACTGGAACCCCTTGAGACGCTGAACGTTCCATTTCTGTGCTTTGAAGCTCTGTGCCTCTCTCTATGTGTTGCACTGTGTGTCATTTGGAGAGTCTAAAAAGGGAAGCTGGGTTTCGAGCTTCAGTGGAGATTGGGCTAGGGTTTATAGTGAATGGATCCAGATTTGATCGAATAGGCCCAATAGGAGTTTAATTCAGACATTTTTTCTCAGCCTATTTTTATTGGGCTGAATTTACTTTCTTTCTTTTTTATTATCAGATATTGGATTGTAGAAAAATTATTATTTTTATTTCTCTTATAATTTCTATTTTTTTTAAGCTTTGGGCTTTTTTCTTTTTCTTTTTGATTTTTTTATTATTTTCTGAAGCTCCTTTTTTTAATTTAATTTTTTTATTTTTCATTTGTTTTTTTTTTCTTTCATTTTCTCTTAATTTTCTATTTTCTTTCTTTTCTTCTCTCTTTTTTGTTTGTATTTTTGCTAATTTGATTTGATTTTATTTTTAGCCTGTCCGAACAAAATACGGTTTTCACAATTGCTACTAAAATTCTTCCCACAATCTCACTCCTTATATCCAACTAATCATATTAGGGAAACCTAACATGGGGAAAGAGAAAGGAAAAAAAGATAAGAGCTTGAAGTAAGTAGTAGCTAGGTTTTATGTATTGTACATATATTCTTTTTTATGTATACTATGATAATATGTAATAGCCACCTATGCAAAAGCATTAGACTATAAATGTGTAACTTATTGATGTAAATTTATGCCATGGAAACATATTTTAGTGTATGAAATGTCTTTGATAGGTAAGATGTTAATTTTTAGATGTTAGGCAACTTTCATATGTTGAACTGTTTATACATGATGTATATATAAGTTAAAAGTTGCTTATGGCAAGAGATAATATATTAGAGCACAAATGGATCATTTTGGAACTAAAAATTTGTCTAAATGAACAATAAAATGCATCCTTACCCTTGACTACCTAAATGAAGAAGTTTGGAGTTAAAATTTTATGAGCCTTTAGAAGACATTTAGACCTTTCTATAGAGTCAATTTATATTTTGTATAGTTATATAAAATATTTGACAAATTTTCAAAATTAGTCATAAAAAGCTGTTATGGCCTTATACTATTCACATTGGTTTAGATATGTCTTTCATGTTCTTTGAAGTACCAAATTGATTTATTTCAACTTAAAATTTTATAGTAGAAAATTCAAATCATAAGCTTTAAATGGATACCTAATTTGCATTAATTAAAGTTGTGTTATTCAAGTTATGAATTTTTAAAATTTATGTTATAATATGTGATTGTAGGTAAAATGTCAATTTGGTTTCTTTTTGCACATGAGAGCTATACACATGATCTATGAGATAAAACTAAATATTTTTGTAAGTTATGAATTAAAATGGGAAAGAATACCAATTTGGGTATTAGAAGTCAATTCAATATACTTAATAGTTGATTTTCAACTGCTAAATATTTTGTAAAGAAAACTATCACTAATGGATATTCTATTGTATTAAATGAATAATATATGGTAGGTTGTAGCAACAAATATGTCTCAAGAACATTGATTAACCATCTAATGATAAAGATGGATATATACTCACTAAAAAATGGAAAAAGAAATAATGCTATTAACCACACAAATAAATTTAATAAGTAGTTATCTAGACTCTTGAATAAGGAAGAAAAGTAGACATTGCTACTATTGACTTCATTACTAAGATCTTACAAATCATTTTTCTAGTTGATGCTAGCAATGAAAAGCACACTACAACTAAATGAGGTGATGAGGGCTCTAAAAAGAATCACTAGATAATGGGAAATGAAGATTACCCCAGAGAGAGTTAACTACTAGCTTTAAAGGGTTTTAAGAAAGAGAGAAAGAGTAAGGATGACCAACATGGTAGACAACTAACATTTCAGTTGAAAGACTTTAGCACTATTAAGTACCATTATTGTAGAGAGTTTGGTCATATCCAAATTTTTTGTCCAAAGTTCAGGAAAGACTTATAAAGCCTGAAAGTATAGAAAGGTAAACTAAAGGATGATTCTTCTTCTTTAAACATGATCAATTATAATAATGAACTTTTCTTGTCAAATACAATTGCTATTGAGAGTAATTTTAGGTAAGTGATGGATTTTACTGTTAATATCCATGTATGCATTGATTAGGATTTATTTGACACTTTGCATACTAAGGATAACTTTGGTTATATCAATGTATAAAACAAACTATGACAAAATATTAAAGGCTATAAGAAGTGTGTTTGAAGCTCCACAATGATAAAATCAAAGTAATTCCAAATGTAAACTATATGGCTATCAATGGAGCTAATGTTATTTCGTTGGATGAGATTATTTCATATGGGTATAAGTAAGTTGGCTTTAGGGATTGATGCAAAGTGTATAAGGATAGAGACTTGGTTATGTAAGGAAAGAAGAAAGGGGAAAACATTTAGTACTTAAATAGGCATGTCTTGTCAGCAAAGATAGATTAGATTACAGTACAAGAAAGACATTTATAAGTTTAGGAAAAGAGATTGGTTTTCGATAAAGCAGAAATATTTGGAGCTTTGGAAAAAGGAAAGATTTGTTGAGGGTGTTCTCAAGAAACACAATGATGGGTTCATGAAAAGGAGGTGCATGGAATACCATAAACATGACCTTTTAATTATTGGTTTATGCACTACAACAAGCCTAGTCATAAGATTACCATAAGGGTATAATTCAGATATTAGGTAGTTATGAATAAAAGAGGATTTGCAATTTTTTCGTCAAATAATTATAAGAATTAAAAATTTTAGTATAATTATCCTTATCAAGATTGTGAAAATCATTATATAGAAAGGTAGAAATCGAAAGAAATTAAAAGGAGAGAATAAGAAGTTAATACTAGGTATAATCTAATAGCGAGAGGTCTAAGTAGTTAGTGAGAGGTCTTAGGTTCAAACTCTTGGACAATTAAGAATTGAAAAACAATATAAAGGAAAAAAAATGGAAGGGAAATGGATGGTTAAATGAATTTCCTTTTTCTTTGTTTAGGCGAACTTTTTTTCCTAAAATCATTGAAATTGAAAAATTTTAAAAATATAAAGAATTGAGGTTTTGGAGGAAGTGGAAGGATGAATTAAAAATATTTTATTATCTTTCCCTCCTTATAAATAAATTTTAAATAAAACAATATTTTAACGAAATATTCCCTCATCCAAATTCAACCATAAATTTAATTAATATATAGGTCATAAGCAGTGCTCTCTTAGTTTTTTCAATGAGAATCTCTCAAGATGCATTTGGTAAAGATATTTCTTTAGATTTTTAAAATTATAATTGGGAAAATAAAATTCCTATATTCAATAAGTTTTTTGAGAATCTAAATATTTCTAATAAATCAATTATCTACAAAATTTGGGTAACTTATTTTTCAATATTACTTGCAACTCTAATTCCCATATTATTTTCTTGACACTTGTTTTTTCATAGACCAAGATATTCTCTTTAATTTTAACTTTGTTTGAACTTTTCAAACACACTTTTAATGCAAGAAACTTTGAAAAAATATAAAACATTGACATGAACACATATGACACAACATTGTACACACACATACAAACACATGAGATAAAACATTGTACACTTCCACATATGTGAACATTCACACACAATGTGAACACCGTATTTTGTCCGCGTATGCTCCAAAAATTATGATAAAAATAAAAAAATTAGAAAACTAATAAAAAAAAATCAAATAGATCCTTTTAACCCAACAAACTCAAAAAAAAATCAAAGGAAAAGAATCCAAGATAAATTAAAAAATAAAACAATAAAAGTAAAAAAAATAAAAATAAAACAAGGTAAAGGTCCATTAACCCCAAAATTGGAACAAAAAGAAAAATCAAAGAGGGAATAATAGAAATCCGGGAAAAAGAAACAAAAATAAAAAGAGACTAGGAAAAGAAAAGGGAAAATGAAGGAAAAAAAAGTAAAACCCATAAAGAAAGAGAGAAAAAGACTAAAAGCAAGTTAATTAAAAAAAATCATCAAAAAATAAGTAAAAGAAGATAATAATAAAAAAATAATAATAAAAAAAAAAAATTATCAAAAGGATATTACAAAAGAAAAAAGAATATATACAGTAAAAAAAAAAGGAGGGAAGCCAAAAAAAAATGGGGTTAAAATTTTGGAACACAATTTAGGAGAGCCCAAACCAAAAAAAAAAAGAAAAGGCCCAAAGAAAAAGCCCAAACCCCCCTGATACCAAACCCTACCTGGTGGTCCCTTGGTCCCCTCTGGATGCTGTCCTCTGGCAGACAAAAAACGCACAGACACAAACAAACAGAGGGGGAGGGATTGGAGAGAAAAAAAGAAATGAGGATTTTGGGGGAGAAAAGAGAGGCGAGACGAGAAGGAACAGAGGGGGGTACACACAGAAAAAGGGGGACGCACAAAAACGCGTGAGGGGAGATCGAGAAAGAAAGACGAAAAAGGAGGGGTTTCGAGAAGGTGAGAAAGGAAGGCACTGAGAGCAACAAAAGGGGAGAGGTTTTTTTTTTTTGGGAATCTGGTTTCGGGCAAAGAGAGCAGGAAAGAATCGAAGAAAGAGTGAGAGACTAGAGAAAAAGAAGAGAGGCCAGAGGACGGAGAGGCGAGAGGATTTGGGGGAAGACGGAGAAGCGAAAAGATGAAGGGAGAGAGGAGAGATAGACGAGAGAGAGAAAAAAGAGAGAGAAGCAGAGGGATGGATGAGGAACCAAGAGTGAAAGAGGATAGAGCTACAGGGGAGAAAACCGAGAATGAAAGAGGGAGGTGAATAAAGCAGAACCGAGGGGAAGATAAGGCTACTGGAGATGGGTTTTTAATTCGACAATACTAGCCTGTGTAACGAAAACAAAGCCCAATTTCTGATTCCACTACTGGAGACACAGGGAAAGAGCAAGAACTGAGAGAAAAGTTTGAAAAGGTGACATCAAAGAGGAGGTGAAACTGTGCGTGGGAACAAAAAGGAACCGAGAGGTACATTTTTTTACTCATCTACATCGCCCCTATTCTATTTTAAAGGCTGAGGATTATGGAGTTTGTTTGATTTTGATATGGAATTGTTGGGTTTGAAGCTTCTGGCCATTGAACTTTATACGTGCTGAATGTCTGATGATTTTGAATAATGCCCAAAGTTTTGACTTCCATTCTCTGAGCCCTTATTCCCCGAATAGGATGAGTTTTGTTTGATATCTTACAGTAACTTGAAGTGTATTATTTTATAGATAACATGATTCTCCAAGTCGTTTTTAGTTTCCCGTTGATGATGAGTGTTCTGTTTAACCCATATAGGTGAGTTCTCTGCTTATATCATTGTTGGGAATGTGGTTGTGTTATATGCCCTTGTTTTTTTTTTTTAATTCATCATGATGAATGATTTTGAGAGGTTACATCGTCTGTGTCGTGTTGTGGATTGTTGGTATTTAAGATTTGGTCTTAAGGGAACGTCGAGATGTAACTTAACCCATATTGTTTCTACCTTAATACTGAGGCCTTGGTTATCCTTGGTTCAAGAAAAAACAAGTTAATGTGACTTTTTGCTTATGCTCTGCTTGAGGCCCACATCCTGGAGGCCTGTAATCTGATGAAGGTGAAGGATTGGGACTCTGCCTATGGAGATAAGTTTCCATAGCTTTTCTTTAGTTTCAATAATTGGCTCGGCTAGATGTTGTAGATAGGTGAAAATTGGTTTTGGTTTATCTTTTAAGACGAGCTTTCCCTTGATCTTTTTCTGGTCTTTCTTTTTATTGCATAGCATGGGCTTGAAAATTATTTCGATTGCTGGTTTTAATGTTGCTTCTTGTTGTCTGAGCTTAGAATTGATGTGCTAAATGTGCGTACCTGAAAAGAGTTTTCAGAGACTTCCATATATTCCTTTTGCTGTTCCAATGAAATCTTGTCATTATTTCTGCATTTGATCCATTTGGGAAACCTATGTCAATTTTCGTTTGTTGACTATGTGGTGATTTTAAGCCTATCATGGTACATCCTATTGCAAGATTAGGCGTGGATAATTTATAAAGTCCTTATTGTTTGCTTTAGTTTAGGCTACTGGAGAGTCTCATGAGGGAAGAAATATGGGTTTTCATTGCTTTATAAGAGAAAACATGCCCTTGCTGTATTCACTTTGCTTGTTACATGACTGGATTACATTCTGGTTTGTTTTAGCCATTAAGATATGATATGATTTTGTTCTAATGTTTTGCTGCAAAGTTATAGTCATATCATTTCACTTTAGTCTTAGTTCACTAGATATGGAATCGGGATTTAGGCACTGCCTTGACATTTTTTTCTCTGTTGTGCGAGGCCCATGACCTGACGATCGTGATATGATGAAAGCAAGAAAGTAACAAGCTGTCTGAGGAAATGGTTGGTATAGATTAACAAGGAGGGCATCGAGGAACTCAGAGACAAACAACTGATTGTGGTTTAATCCTTCCATATGTTTATTTTATCATTTTTGTAAATTTTGTTTGGAATTATGATATTGGTTTGGTTGACCACAAGAACACACATCGACACAAATGTTTTCCACTTGCACATACTGTTATATATATATATATATATTTCGTGTTCTTAGAATAGCTGTGTGGGATATTTTATCCCCTCAGACGCATAGGAGTTAAACCAAATGGACCATATGAAGCAATAAGCCTCCTTGGTACTTATTTGGGTCTCAAGTTTATATTTAAAAAAAAAAATATTGGGTTTCAATTGTCAAAGTCAAATTGGTTTTCTTTAAATTTAGCAAAAAACATATTTTTCAAAAAAAAAAGAACCAAAAAAAAGACAACCCAACAAAAAATAAAAAGTAAGTAAGAATTAAACTTTTTGAGACTGATGAACTTTTCTCAAAGTTTCTTTTAATAAAATTATATTTCATAAAAACAAAAAAAGACAAAGGAAAAGAAAAAATGAAAAAAACAAAAAATGATAAGCAAAAATTAATTAAATTCTTTTGGTAAACTTTAGAGTTTTTCTTTAATTTTTATTCAATAAAATTAGAAGTAAATATATGCTTTACAAAAATTGAAAAAAGGTGTTTCAACACAAGACAAAAGCAATTAAAAAAAATTAGAAATAAAAAAAGAGAAGATGGTAAAGGGGAATGAGATTATTTTAGTTTTCACATATTAGGATATACAAATCAGTCTCAAACTTGTTTTTTTTTTTTTTGTGAAAGTCTAAAATAATTTTTATTTTCTTTTTCTCTTTTAAAAATAATAACAATAATAATAATAAGAATAATAAAAAAAAGAACAACTAAAAAAAATTAAAAAAAATCATAAAAAAAATACATACAAAACAAAGGTAAATAAGGCAAAACAAAAACAAAAAAAAAAATAAACAACAAAATAAAAATTAGCCAAAAAGAAATAAAAATAGAAAAAATAGAAAAACAAACAAAAAAACAACAATAACAAAACCAAAAAGAAAAATAAAAAAAATAAAAAAGAAAAAGTAGAAAACAAAAAAAAACAATAACAAAACCAAAAGGAAAAATAAAAAAGAAATAAAAATAGGAAAAAAAAAACATAAAACAAAACAAAAACAAAATAAAACAAAAACAAAAAAGGGATAATAAAAAATAAACAAAAAATGAACGAAAAGCAAAAAAAATGATGAGTAAGAGAAAAAAAATTGAAAATGCAAGAAAAATTAAATTAAATTTTCTTTTAGTAAATTAAAACACATCAACCAATTTCAAAACTTGTTTTATTAGTTAAAGGAAAAAATAATTTATTTTCTTTGTCTTTTCAAAAAGAAAAAAAAAAACAATATCCAAACAACAAAATTGAATATAAGAAAAAATTTAAAAAAGAAAGAACATGCAAAAAGGAAAAACAACAAAAACAAGAAAAAAAGGGAAAAAGACAAAAACAAAACATAAAACAAACAAACAAACAAACACCAACTAACAAATACAATTTTCAATCGAACTACGTGGACTTTGATCCCCATTTAGGGGTACGTAAGCCCTAGGCTCTCATCCTAAGTCAAGTTCGCTCTTGTAAATAATTATTTTATTTATTTATTTTTAATTTCTTTCCTCTTATTTTAAATCTTATTTCTTTAACTTCTTTTTTCTTTTTACTCTTAATTTTATTTTATTTTATTTCTTTACTTTCTTTTTGCATGTGATTTGTTAAGGAGAATTAAAATAGATTAAAGGCCATGATAATTTTGCACAACTAACTTAGAGTAACCATTCTTAAGAACGGGTGTAGTGGGGTGCTTAACACTTTCCCCACTCACAATCGACTCTCGAATCCATTTTTTGATTCGCAGACCATTTTTCTCACAAAAAGGCTTTTCCCAAAGTTTTGCCTTTTCAAAAATTAAAATTTCGGTGGCGACTCCTGAACCTTATTTACTATCTATTTATTTCAAGAGATTTTTACTTTTAATTTTTTTTAATTTCAGTTTGGCACCACGCGATCGCATTTTCGAGTGTGACACATAATATAACGTGAAATTGCACAATCAAATGTGCATGTGTGCGCTCATACACACACAACATGATATTCATTTACAAATATACATGAAATGGTTTTATCCATACACATATGCATGCTAATATATACACTGCTCAACATGAAGTACACATAACACGCACTTATGCACCCAAAAATATAACATGATATCTGCAAAGTCCCACATCAGATGAAGTGGTTCTGGGAACGGCCCATATAAGTAGGAGTGAAGCTCTCCCCACCAAAGATGCATTTTCCTGGGAGCGCGGCCAAAGCTCAGCGACCAGGGAAGGCAAAACCCAAGGGAGCGTGGTTCGTGGAACCTGCGACTGAAATATCCTTAGAGGCTCTGTATGTGGTTAGTGTCAGAGCTGGTCGTTTCTCATGTGCGACCCGAGGACGGGTCGACCCCAAAAGGGGGGTGGAATGTAAAGTCCCACATTGGATGGAGTGGTCCTGGGAACGGCCCATATAAGTGGGAACGAAACTCTCCCCACCAAAGATACATATTTCTGGGAGTGCGTGCAAAGCTTAGCGACCAAGGAAGGTAAAACCCAAGGGAGCGTTGTTCGTGGAACTTGTGACCGAGGGACAATATCCTTGGAGGCTCTGTATATGGTGGCCACCAAGGTATTGTCTCTTCCTTCCCGGTTCGTGGGTCTTTGACCTTGCCTTCCCGGTTCGTTGGGGTTTGTCCTTTCCTGTAGGAAAAGCGCGCCTTGGTGGGAAGGGATTCTCCCCCACTTATATGGGCTAGCCACAGGCCCCTTCTAACCGATGTGGGACATTACAATTTACCCCCCTTTTGGGCCGACCCGTCCTCGGGTCGCACATGGGCCAGGATTGCTCTGATACCAACACATACAAAGTCACCAAGGTATTGTCTCTTCCTTCTCGGTTCGTGGGTCTTTGACCCTGTCTTCCTGATTTGTTAGGGTTTGTCCTTTCCCATAAGAAAAGCGAGCTTTAGTAGGGAGGGATTCTCCCCCACTTATATAGGCTAGTCACAGGCCCCTTCCAGCCGATGTGGGACTTTACAATCCACCCCCTTTTGGGTCAATCCGTCCTCGAGTCGCACATGGGCCAGGATTGCTCTGATACCAACACATACAGAGCCACCAAGGTATTGTCCCTTTCTTCCTGATTCGTAGGTCTTTGACCCTGCCTTCCCGTTTCGTTGGGGTTTGTCCTTTCTCGTAGGAAAAGTGCGCCTTGGTGGGAAGGGATTCTCCCCCACTTATATGAGCTAGCCACAGGCCCCTTCCAACCGCTGTGGGACTTTACAATCCACCTCACTTTTGGGTCGACCCGTCCTCGAGTCGCACATGGGTTAGGATTGTTCTGATACCAACACATACAGAGCCATCAAGGTATTATCCCTTCCTTCTCGGTTCGTGGGTCTTTAGCCCTGCCTTCTCGGTTCGTTGGGTGAACCAAGTAGATATGCTAATGGGAGCCAACAACACTAAAGAAAGGAGATTGACAAACTTATGCCTTGATTTTAGCCAATTTGGAACCATACTTATGTATTTTAATGTTTATGATGTTGTATATGTATAATGAACCTTAAAACATATGTAAATATACTATTATGTAATATTTAGAGCTATGAATATGATGTATGAGTTTTAGAATACAATTTGAATTTTGAATGTCCAATTATGCATTATAGAAGTTTGATGGAAATATACATAAGTGTGGGTTAAATGATCAAAATGAGATGCATGAGGTTTGGGACCATTTGGGCAGCTCACACAAGTCTCAAATAAGCTTTTAAACTTGCCCAAAAGGTGCCAAGATTAAGGGAAATCCATTTGGCAATTTTGGTACCTAATATGGAACCAAAATTAACTATAATGGAACCTTATATCACTTTTTAGCCAAATGAGTTAGTCTTGGTCTAAAATTTGGCATGTAATTAGGTTTCATTGAGAGATTTTTGGAAAACTAAATAACATAATTTTCAGAGGTCCATAGAATATTTGATGAATTTTCAAAGTTGAGATTTTTTTATGGATTCTGGTATGTGCACCGTTCATCCTGGCAGTTTCGTGTTTTATGTCACCCGATGGTCAAATGGTGTCCAATACTTATAAAATTTTATATGAATAAACGAGAGATTATAAGCTTTCTGTAGCCACCAAGATGACCTCATTTGGAGGTCTGAGCAGAGAGTTATGCATTTTGAAAGTCGACTGTCAGTACTAGTGGTGCCCCAAGAGTTCAGTTATTATTCTATAGGTTCTAGATGGCTAAAAGTATTTGTTTCATTCTAGAATTATTTTTAATATCAAGTTAATATTTGTAACTTTCTAGAATGACTGAATATGCATAATTTTGATTTTTATAGAATTAGTTATGAATTTCAGAAGTTTGTATCAGTAATCTAAACAGCAGGCCAGGTTACCAGCAACCTCTATAGCTTTTCAGATGTCAAACGTCCTCCATGATATGTGTTATGATCTAGGCATATTTTTAAAGTGAAGTAGACATCATGAGCTTTCCAGAATGACCAAGATTTTATAATTTATATTTTTCTAGATTTAGTTATAATTTTTCAAAGTTTGCCTAGAAAATAGGCCAATTCTGGCCGAGAATGAAACCCCATGTTCCACCTTCCAATTCGGTTCCCATGAGTTGTAAGCATGTTTTTGTGATGCAAATGAGTTGTAATGATGTAATTAAATATGAAGATGTATAGCATGAGTTCACTCGTTCCGCGTGACACTGAAATGAATTTTTAATCATGACACAACGCAAGGAAGTGTGTTATTTTAATGGAATTTCTCACTTCTTTCTCACTATATATCACATGAACATGTAAAGGATGATGGACATAAGCTAAAAATTATGGTGTTACAATATCGCAACATGACACCACATCATACACATGTGCATGCACATACACACAATATGATATCAAACACACATGCAAACATACATACAATGATGGATACGATATCATAAACATTCATGAGTGCACTTGCAAACAATAGAACATCATACATGAGTGCACACACAAACGTAATGAATATTATGACATTATCCCACAAAGTTAAAAACCAAAAGTTGTAGTAACTTAAAATAAAGAAAATAAGAATATTTTGGAAAATAGACATATATTGTTAATTATATTTTCCTATCCATACAAAACACCTTTTTCACTAATTCCTTAGGTAATTAATATATGAATTTCAACTACTTAAATATTTAGTTCTATGAGGTAAATCAAAATTCTCACACCAAACACATCTTCAACCTTTTTTTGTTGGAAAACCCTTTCTACCTTTATCATTAAGCATCCCATAACTTTTTGCTTTCTTCCTTATAACTTATTATTCCTTTTGTCTGAAAAGTGCTCATACTCTTTTTTCGCTTTAACCCTCTATCACTATTAAGGGTGTGTTTAGTTTAGGCACTTCTTGTTTTCTTTTTCATTAAAAACTTAAAATAGGCATGAAAATGACTCATATTCTAGAAAATGAGGCTCGCATTTATGAAAAAATTGAGAAGTGAAATAGCATTTCTAGTGTTTTACTAGAAAGATAGTGGCAATTTTAGAAATATATTTAAAAAAAAAACTCTTGCCTCTTCCTATATTTTATTTCTTAGAATCTAAACCAATTTTATTGCTATTTATTATAGTCTATGTAGCCTTCATTAAAGAAACTTGGCATAAAGTAGTTCTCTATTGACAGCAAATCGATTTACAAGTTCCACAACCTTTGCTCTAACTTCTAGAATTTACCTTTGCATGATTTTTCACCATATAGTGGTGAAATGAAATGTTTAAGGAATACCTACTAATGACCAATTTTTTTCAATAAAATAAAAGGCTTTAGCTTGTTGTTAACATCATTTTGAGGTAGACTTAAAAAAAAGGAGAAGCAAGTTTCAATTATGAATTAAAAGCCTATATGGGAAATAAGCTTAATATTTTGTTAAGAAGTAATGATCATTGTCATACTTAAGAATTTATGATGAAAAATTGAAGAATACAAAAATAGCACCACTAAATACTCTTTCACAACTTTCTTGCCCTAATGAGAACACATGTAGCCAAGTTTAGAAATGGTGCCACCTACCATCACTTTTGTAAACTTGAATCTAGATATGATGCCATAATAGAAAGAAAGCCAAGGAAGAGACTGATGAATTATGGGGTGTTGAAAGTGAAAATAAAATTAAAAGTGAAAACAAAAAATATATACATATTTTTAAAAATAATGAAAATTTGAAAATGAAAACTCGAAATGCTTTCTAAAAGTAAACTCACCTTAAAATTTCTAGAAGCTATGTTGTTATCTTTGATAATAGATTTTTCATTTCTTCTCAGTATTGTTATACTTGTAGGTACTATAAAATCTCTCCACCCACCAAAAAATACAACGCTTTAGCCATAACTTTTAAGCAGCCAACAATTATAAAACCTATGGAATAAGAAAAATTTTCAGATCATTACTTTTCTTACCCGTAGCACTATTGTGAAAACTAAAGACTCATGATCTCTGTTACCACTCTTCTACTTTGCTTGCCTCAAACAATTAGACATTGACCTTTTTAACCTAAACCTTTCTTAGCATTATGATCTTAAAACTTTTTTTTTCAAATCTTTTCATTCCTTCCTTTTCAAGCTCTAATCTTACCCAACTTCTAAATCACCCTTTAAGAAGTCAATCTTTTCTTCTCATCCCTCCTTTAACCTTACATTAATGACTCGTCTTATTGAAAACTTGGGTTTCTCCAACATATAGCAAAGCTTGCAACTCGCCCTCTTATCCCTATTTTATTTGCAACCCTAAAGCCTTTTTTGAAGCCATTATATATACACCCCTTCCCTTAGCGACTCAAGCACTTATGCCTTAATACCCAAGGTGCCCTCTTGTTAACCACTAAAGAAAGAATACTTTTCACATCAGGTTTTCTTTGATGGCACACCCACTTGCCTAAATGAACTTGTTTCTACCTCTCACTTAAAGCCTATTATTAACCTTTTATCTAATATCATGTCAAGGTTCCTTTGTTTTCAACTTATACAATATCTATATACTTATACCATTTATTCAGATCTTTTCCTAATTGTCATCAAAGGAAATGTATCAAGCTACTTCATTTTGGAAACCTCCTTTCCTTGCCCATCAACGTCTTTTATATTAAGTCCATCTCATGTACAAGAATCCTTATTTTGGCGAGCTAATTTCATGATGAGTCTTTCAACAATAGCCACATATGTTGCCTTTTTTGAAAACTTCTTCACTTTCCCTCCTTCCACGTAGAGTCCTCTCAAGATAGCAAAACTAATGTTAGGCCATTATAAACTAAGGTAAATTTCTCTTTTTTTCCTCATTAAAAAATGTTTAAATTACACAATTATTCTATCAATTTTAAAAATATATACTCTCTTTTCCTAAAATTAAAAAATGTGTTATACTTACCTTTCATATAATAAAAGATAAGTTAATTACACTTATTTTAATCAAAATACTACTATATCTATTATTTATATAATATAATAAGTATTAAATGTATAATTAATCAATATAAAATAGTCATTTTTCTAAATTTAGTGAAATTGTAAAAATATTTGATAAAGAATTATTAAAAACAAAGAATATATTCAAAAATTAAAAATTTAAATTTAACTAATTTATAGATAATAATTTAATTTCAAAAATAATTAAATATAATAAACATAAGTATTGCTATACATTTGATAAATTTTAAAAATAAACTAAATTTATAGTTTTCAACACAAAATATATAATTTCAAAATGAAAGTTTAAAAATATATTTTATAGTAAATTATATTTTTAATAAAATAATTTAATATTATTTTAAAAGATATTTTAATCATATAAATTAAGTATATATTTTCAAAAAATTATATAATTTAAATATGTCTTTGAAAAAAATCCTATATTATTATTTTTCAATGTTCTTTATTGTAAAAGTTAGTAAATGTCAATTGCATAAACTTCTATCCCCCTGGGGGTGGAGAGAGTTCACTTTATTTAATTGTTTTTCTAATTTAATATATTATTTTGATTAAATTGCTTTTTTAGTTATTATTACTTAATTTTTAATTTTATTTCCATAATTAAAAAAACTTATAATTAAATATTTACAATTTTAAAAGTTTTTAATTTAATCCCTATTATTAAATTTCAATCAATGTTCTATTAAATTTTGATAACATTACCAGTATTTATTGTCTTAGCACTTTAAATATATATATTTTAAGTTAATTTACTCAAATCATATGTTGCATCATATGCTAGCCACCGTATATGTGAGTTCATTTCTCTTTTTTAATCCATTTTTATTGGTGTAAATCATGCTTATTAAAAATGATAAGATGATACATGGTAGCCACATTAGTAAAAATTAATAAAAATTTAACAGCAAAAATTAAATTAAAAATTATAAAGATTTAATTATATATTTATAAACTATAAAAATTAAATTAAACTTTAGTGAAACTCTAATTAATAAAAAATAATTTAACCTATTAGTTTTTCCTTATATATCTATATAAATCGGTTCTTTATGTCTTAATTCGTTATTACTTATTTTTGTTTCTCTATTTATTATTGGGGCACTAGTTCCAGTGTTTGTTTGGTTATAACTAGAGGCTTGAATATTAAGAGGATTAAAAGGATGAAAATAAAAAAAATCATAAACCAAATAAAACACTTATGTAGTAAGTTATCAAAATTAACAATCCCAACTCAAGAGAATATAAAATAGATTATATATACTCCTAATATTCAAGCCCCTAGTTATAACCAAACAAACATTGGAACTAGTGCCCCAGTAATAAATAGAGAAACAGAAATAAGTAATACTGAATTAAGACATAGATCGAACCATAAATCTCGAAGGAATAGCAGCGTTACCTGTAGAAATACAACATATATTAGATCAAGAACCAGAACAAAATGGACTACATAGATTAATAGAATTGGCTTTTTATCTTTTTGTTGGCATCTGTTGTCGGCAGCAGGTAGAGGCGACATCAAATGATATTTACTTTGGCTTTCATTAAATTTTCCACTAGCATATCAAGTAATAATTTCCTTACCTTCATGGGTTTCATGGTATAGGGCTGCACCCCAATAATTATCTGAAGCATTAGTATATATAATCCATTTTATATTCTCTTGAGTTGGGATTGTTTCAAATGCAGGAATATGGTTAAATTTAGATTGTAATTTAGATCGAGAAAAAAGATTAGAAGAATGGATAAAAACTCAAATAATAGCTTTATTACATAGAAGTATAGATACTAATTCAGCAAGCCTTGTAGTTGAATCTAGTTTCACCGGAATAGTATTAGAATGGTGGAAAAGTGTAACCTGAAAAATTTAGAGGGAATATAAGAACTATAACTGGATATAATATGTGACGACCCTACATTCTATTATCGGTAATTATAGCTAAATACACAATTAATAAATAATGATCAAGGTTTGGAGTCGTTACAATTAATTACATTAAGAAAATATAGGAAAAATTTAAACCTTGATACTACTATGATCATCAACTAACAACCATAACGGGAACATGCATAAAAAGGTTTGTACCATCATTAAGGGTTTAGGATTCATCCATTAATCAATTTCAACTCACAAAAACATCCCACCAATGTACTCATACCATTCCCTAACATTAGCCTTACTGAAATTAGGGTTTCTAGGTCAAATATAGGAGTTTGGGGACCTGCGCTGCGACTTAGGACTTTCCCGCCGCGGCTAAGTTAGGTTCTGGAGCTCGAAAACTAAGTTTTCAAACTTGCGCCGCGACCTGAAATTCTTGCGCCGCGGCCAAGTTGCTCTCAGGAATTTTCCTGACGCCGCGGTTAGTTGGACTGGCGCCGCGGCCAACCTATGTGGCGCCGTGGCGAGTTTTGCTACTGTAACCTCCCTAATTAATTTTCTCGACTCGCGTCGCGGCGAGACTTCTTGAGCCGCGGTGAGGTTACGTTCTGTCACCCCTTGGACGATTATTTTCACTCCGCGCTGCGGCGAGATTTCTCAAGCCGTGGCGTCCCTCGCCACTGTCACTTCCTAGGTCACGGCGAAGCCTTCCTGGCCGTGGCGTGACTCTCTTCTGGAGCTGTTTTCCCTATGTTTCGCCCCCTACACTCCAATTCTCTTCTTAGGGACACTCTAAGGTCACTTCCCCTCATTTTATATGGCTCTAATGGCATTTATCTACCCTATTTACTTAGTTATTCTCCCATTACCAATTCAAAACTTATGTGTCCATTTCTTTCCTCTAATTACCTTCTATCAACAAGTTTATAAAGTAACAACAATAGATTATATATGAACTACCGGTAGCTATCCTTTAATACTCAATCAATAGGGGTTCCATACAATAGGGGTTCGTACCAATATCTCAAAAGTTACATTTCCATTGACATCCATATTATAGGTCAACAAAGTTTACAGCAGATAATATGAATCCATACATCAAATACTAAGTTAAGATGAGGTCTAACCCTTTAGTACATACATTCTCAATAAATCAAATGTTCAAGCCTACACTTGGCAATACAGATACATGATGATGCTATGCAATAGGGATACAAAATTAGCATCTACACTAACTAAGTCAGCCTAAGTGTAGCCATCTCCTCATAGGTTGAAGCTTATAGATTTTCATCAACTTGCTTACCCTTATCCTTACCCGAGGAACCTTCACCTGAAATATTGATCCCATAACACGGGGTGAGATATAAATCTCAGTAACCAAAACAATTCCATCATATAATCCAGTTTAATTAACATATATGCATGAATCAAAATCCATATCAGAATCATATCAGTCATTTCAGCAAATGAAACAATTAGGCTATCATGATTACTATTCCATACTGACAATCATATATTTAACATGTTAAAGGCCATTAACACTAGGAGAGGCCTGTCCACGGCACCTACTCCCCATTGAGCACACCAGGGCTCAGTGCATCTGGGGTTTGATCATAACCCGGTGCTCGATCGTAGCACATGCACAGGTGGCAGCCGCACCACAGCTCCACCAGGGACTCACAAGGTCCAATCATAATACAATAGATAGCCAACCAATTCATTCAACATTTTCAATCATTTATATACAACAAATATGAAATTAAAGTAGATACATGCATGGAATTAATGTAAACCCCGGTTACCTCACTTGTAGACAATTGCAACAGCCACCACAAATCCCAAATTCAGATTCAAGTATCTCCCACCAGAATTCTCAATGTTTCACCCAAAATCCTAAGCAAATTCATACCAAATTAATACCCATAATATAAATAAGCTATGGGGGTCTTAAACCATCAAAGAAAACATCAAAATGAGGGGTTTAAACTCACCTAATGTCAGCCCTAGCCTCAACCTACGAATTTCATCAAGAAAACTCTAAATAACCACATTTCAGAATTTTGGGTAGGGTGAAAATTCTCCAAATGAAAAACTAATCAGACCAAATTAAAGAGGAAGATGAGGGGATTAAGTTGTATAACTATTACCTTGGCCAAATCTTGCTCCAAATGTGAGAAAATGCAGAATTATGTCAAGAACCCTAGCCTCCTCTCCTCACCTCCGAATTTCTCTTCTATTTTTGTGTTTCAGCAAATGAAGGGAAAAGTGGCTGAAGCATTAGGGTTTTAGGTGGGTTTAAGTTGGGTCAAGGGGTTGGGTCATGGGTTGCTCCAAGTCCAAATCCAATTGAGTTTCAGATTTTGCTTGTTGGGCCAGTTTTTAATTGTTGGGCTGCATAATTCTATTGGGCCAGTTTTCACACATTGGGTTGCTAAAGTTTAATGGGATTTGGGCCTAATTTGATGAGCTTAAGGGCTTGGGTCTGCACAAGAGTAATTGGGCCACTTAATTGAGCATATACAAGATAAATCTTGGGCTTCTATCTCATTAAATTAGTTTGGATCTGCCTCTAGTTCATTGGGCCTCCATTAGCCTCTTATTATGATTTAATTAATTTGGGCCTAGAGGTAAATCTCTATCCTAAATAAATTCTTAACCCATATTAACAATTTATCTCTCTAGAATACATTTTCACTAACTTGCCCAATTATGCTATATTAATTATCCTTAATTAATCTTAATCCATGATTAACACCTTAATTAATTTCGGGGTGTTACATTACAAGAAGAGAATTTTATGCTTTATTATTACGCAAATATGAACAAGTATTAAGAAATGAATTCTTAGAAATAAGTGTAGGAGCAAATGAATAAACAAAGATAGATAGAGCAATAACAAGATTATATCAAATAGAAATTTGTACCTTAGAACCAAACGATTTAAATAAATATATTTGTGAATTTCAAAAATATTATTATGAAGCGAGATTTCAAAATTATGAACAAAAAAGATTCTATTTAGATTTATTTTATCATAAATTACCTAGATTATTATCTGACACCTTAATAATCGAATATAGAAAAGCTTTTAATGATCGAATAGATTTAATACCACATTTAGATACTATGGGAAGAAGAGAAGATTATCTAAGAGAATATTTATCTAATAAGTGTAAGGAAGCATGGAGAAATAATAAATATTATAAAACAAATAAATTAATCCTAAAGATGTAATGCATTCGAAACACCTCATAAATGGGGATGTAAGCCAAATAAAAAAGAAAAGAGAAGAAAGAAATATTATAAAGCTAAATCTCAACAACCATATAGAAAATATAATAACTCAAATAAAAGAAGAACTGGAAATAAATATGATGAAACTATATAATGAAGCTGTATTTGGAGAAGTCATAGAATCCCAAATAAAAGCTAAACCTATGAGTGAACAAATATATGAAACTAGAATAATCACTAAAGAATTGAAAAAAGGACAAGAAGTAATAAATAATAATTTATGGACTATATATGATGAAATCCATAAATCTGAAATCCATAAATCAAAAGGCAAAGAAATAAAAATTATTGATGAAATAGACTATATCTCACCCGAAGAAAGATAGAAAATTGAGGAAGAAAGACTAAGTTTTATGAGATTTGTTGATAGATTAGATCACAATGAAGAACTACTATTAAGTTTATTTCCTAAGATAGAACCTAAAAAAGAAGAAATAAAAGAAGTCAATATGATGCAAATATTAGACGAATTGGAATAAGAAGAAAAAAAAAAAAAAGAATGGGTCAAGAAGAAGCCAATTTAGCCTCAATTAGAGAAGAATTAGGATATCTACAGATTCAAGATAATTACGAGTTGAATATGCAAGCAACTGTCAAACAAGAAGAACAACCTTTTAATCCTCATAATATTCAAGCCCCAAGTTATAACCAAACAAACATCGGAACTAGATCATTTCCAAATTACTACTCCCATTATAAAATATATAAAAAGCCTTACTACATAAATAATGTGACAAGAGGGACTATATATATACCCTTTTTTTGCCCCCATGTCGCCACACAGGGGTGACCCCATAAGCGAGACCAGCACCTCCATAGCGTGTTGCTGCCAGAAACAGAACCCCGTAAATATATAGTCCCTCTTGTCACATTATTTATGTAGTAAGGCTTTATATATATAACTAGAAGGACTAAATCTGTAAAGTCTGTTTGCCTTTATGTTTGTTCTGTGATACCATATTTTTGTATTGATATTCAATATCTCTTAATTTACCTAGTTGGCTATACCATAAACCTGAAACATATTAAAAATTACATGAATCGAATATTCTAAAGTGGAAGGGGGCATTGTTAAACAAAATAATAAAATGCAATTAAAATGAAAAAGCTAATAGAAATTTTTAGCGGATTCTCACTTTAAAAAATTTGCACTCAAAAGTCACATCCGTTGAAGAGTCTATAGAGTGGACGCTAGTTTTTTGTTTTTGTTTTTGAATTTTTGTTTTCTCTTCTAAAAGTAACTACCGTATATGAAGTTATATAAGAGTAAATAGAATATTGAAGATTAGAAAATTGTTCATTATATAATCTCAACTTCGAAGAATGGTCTTCTGATTAAACATTAAATATTTTAAATTCATGATTAAAATTTGATGCTTTAATTTGGAATGCTAAATTACAAGTAACTTCTCTTTCGCTTTAGTAATTTGACAATTGACATCAACTCTCTTAAGATTTTAGGGTGGGGCATATAATATAATTTATTTTATCATAACTGAGAGTTAAAAAAATGAAAGAAAAAAAAAAAGAACAAAACCAATGTTAAAAAACAAAGAGTAAGCTCAATTTAGTTGAGAATTTGATAAAATTCAATTCAATGTGTTCTTAAACATTTGTAGATTATAATTTATGAAAGAAGAGAGATATAGTCCCATAATGAAATTCAAATTAAATAAAAAGTAGTTTATTTGGGAAGAGTAAATTCAGGAATGTGTTTGGATGAATGATAAGAAATGGAATCCAGGGAGCAAAGTAAATTGAGTCATTATTTTAAGTTTCTTTGAGAATGGAGTGAAATTTTAAGAGTTAGTCTCCAAAATCTCAATTTTTTTTTGTATTTCTTCAATGGGAGATCAATAATGAAAGGAAATAGATAAATAATACAATTACAATTATATTATTCTTAAAATAAAAAAGTTATTAAATTATATTTTAATTATAAGATTAATATTTAAAAATTTTAAAAAAATTTAATAAAAGAAAAAATCATTAATAAAATAAAATAACTTATTAATTCATTATTTATCATTCCATTTCATCCTCTCAAAATAGGCTACAATATACATTTTGCATCCATATGAATAAATTTTCAAGAGAATTGATCCTTTTTTTCTTCGGTAAAGAGAAGTGATTTATTTTATCAATCATGTCAAATCATATATATATAATAAAAGTTGGTGACATTCCTCAAAATAGCAACAAGTGTACATTAACAGTGTGACACGTATATTCTTAACAAGATAAATGCTAATTTTTTTTTAAATATATATATATATATATATATGTATATTACAAATTATCCAATATTTAATATATAAGTATCAATTGTTTAAATTTATAGTATATATTTATCAAAATAATTGATAAAAATACAGAATAAAATAGATACTTTGTTAATAAAAATATAAGTGCTAATTATTTAAATTTTCTATTAGTTATCAATAATTTAATATTTAATAGATTAGTATCAATGGTTTCAATTTATATATAAATTTATTAAATTATTGATAAAAATACAAAATAAAATAGATAATTGTTGGTAAAAAATAAAAGAAGTAATTGTTTAAATTTTATATTAGTTATAAATTATTTAATCATTACTAGATTGTGCTAGTTGTTTAAATTATACATTATAAATTATCTAACTATTATTTACCAAAAAAATTATCTAATTATTGATAAAAAATACATAAAAAGATAGATAATCAAATACAATTTTTTAATTATATAGTTGTGTTATTTTGTTTCTTAGTTATTAATTTAATTTAATAATGTAATTATATTCATCTAAAACGTCTTTATGTACTCTCTAGTTAAATTTCAGATATAGGTATATATTTTTATTCCTTACATTAAGTTGCTATTAACTTTTAGCCATAGGCATTTTTTTTTAATTGCTACGTGTACCACCCAGTTATAATAGTTCAAATCAGCCCAACTTATTTCAGCTTAATTTTAAAAGGTTCAAAACATTTAAAGGTTATTATTCATCAAACATTATTTAATAAATTGATAGAGTAAGTTGCTTAAATTATTTTTGAAAAAATAATTATAATATAACAAACCATGTGATTTTTATAACTCTATTAAATAATTTCACATGATTGTTATTATCAGCCTATTGCCCAAAAAGTTTATAAATAAAAACCTCTACGACTAAGTTAAGGGAAGTCGAAGAACAAAATTGGCATTATCCTCAACCCACTAAGCTTAATAGTTTTATTTTATTTGGCCATTATATCACAATTTTTTTAAAACCTTTTAATATAAGTTATTATCTCATTATTATTTCTCTTTCTCTCTTGCTTATCCTATCTCTCTCTTTTACCATCCCACCTTGTCCATGATGATTATTTGAGACAACAAAACTTAATTTTTTGAAAGCCAGAAACAAATATCTTGTCTTTTTTAGCAACTATATATGTCATAATACATTTATATTTATGGTTAATTATTTAATTTTAATTCAAATTTATGTTTAAATAAAAAAATAGTGCATCGCCACGAATCTAGAACTTGTAGATGAAAATGCAAAGAAGTAATTAGTTAATACATGCATGTATGATATTATCTAGAGATGAAAAATTGTGTGATATTCATAACATATTATTATATTATTCAATTAATTGTGATACTGATCATTCAATGATAATATGTAAATATAATATAATTTACCTAATATTTATTAACAGTTATTTATATAGTAAATGAGTATATTTTGAATTCCAAGATCAACGCATAAAAAATAAGAAAAAAAGAAATAATATTTTTCTTCTTGAAGAAAACGAATTTAAAGGGTACGAAACAGCCAAATTTAATTCCCTTTCGTCAAATTGATTGCCAGTTTCCTCAGAAAGTTTCACAAAGGAAGGCTTTCTTCCTGTACTGTAACGGTATGATAAAAAAGGAGTAACGATAAATATGTGTGGATAAAAGAAAAAAATCACACTTTTATGAGGAAAATGATCAAAGTGGGCTCCATTCCACGTGTCAGATTTCAATTGGATGGTCATGTGATCTTCTATTTCACCGTCAACAAGTCTTTCATACACGGCCACCCTCTTGCCCTCATTTCTCTTGAAACGCTTCCCAATTAGCGAGAGACGGTTCAGCTTCGGATCCACACCACTCAGCTTCTGTCTCCGAATCTAAGTTTCGGCCCGAGCCTCAGTTTTGTTCCTCTGCTCGTTGAAAATTTCGCACTATTTCGATCACTTTATCTCTCTGAGCTCAAAGACCCCCATTTTCCCTTCTTCGTTTCAAACCCTAACGCTTGGCTATCCAACGAACTCCGAGGATCAGTTTTGAGCTTCAATGGAGGCTTCTGAATGTCACTGTGAGTTCTTGGACTATGTTTCTATGTCTAATAAACCCTAGCTTTCTCTCTCCAGGAAACCTTAGTTTAGGGAAAAAGCAAATCTATGTTTGGGGGTCTAGTGTTTTGTGTTGGGCAGAAATTTGACAGTTTGTATGGTTATTTTGTGTTGTTTAGTCAATTTAAATGCTGGTTTTGAGCTGGAATTATGCCATGTTTCCGATCTTATGTAGTCTGGTAGCAAATGTGAGATTTTGAAGTTATTTGCGGTTTTAGCACGAGCTGAGCTGCTGCGAAAATGGGGGAAAAGAATAGCAATTGAATTTATGTATTTTTCCTCCTCCCATTTTTCAAACCAAAAAATTTCAACTTAGGTAACTTAAACATATCTGATTAGATTTTCTTTTTGGTCGTGGCTTCATCTTCTGTCTCCTAGTATTTGCATCATTAGCTACCTCTTAGTTTTCGTTTCCACTGTCCTGGGAAGGAAAGTTTGAATTCTGACATCCAAAGTATGACTTTTGTCTCATGTGGCTCTATCTTTCCTTTGTATTATATTGAAAATGATTAAGAAGGGTTTTTCTGTCATATGTATGTTAATTAATACATGGTATATGTAGGTATACATGCATTTATGCATCAGTTTGTGGATATTCGGATTTCTTTGGCTCTAGATAAGTATATTCTGAGGATATAATGGCAGCCGAGAATTGCTGCCGACTTTTCAGTTATGTGAATGTGCTGAACAGACTGTTATGTTTGGTATTGTTATTGTCTCGGAAACAATGATGCACACTCATTGAAATTAAAGCTGGATTTCTTCTTAGTGATGTTGCATTCCTTGTACCCAAAGTCATTTGATTTACCTTCGAATGCCAATTTGGTGCAGCCACACAGTGAGTGGGTTTAATCCTATCCATTTGCCATATAACATATACACACAGCACTGTGTCGATTGCCCTTTTGCAGCTTAGTGTTGCTCTAATTAAGGGAATGCTATCCATATATGAAAAGTCTATGTATAAGCGTGTTTATTATTTTTGCAATATGTCATTGTGAAGAAAGAAGATAGAGTTAAAAGGAGTTATTGAAGGACAAACTTTGATGCATTTTCAATCACTTAGCCAAAGTAGTTCTCTCTCTCTCTCTCTCTCTCTCTCTCTCTGTGGCATTTACTCCGTTAATGCTTCAATTTTATGAAGTGACTGCATGAGCCTATTGAAAAATTGTATTTCTTTCTTTACTTGTCTAGGGTTATCAATGTCACTTAACTTCGTTGGATCAAGACATGGTCAATAAAGGATATGAGAATTATTAACCCCAGTGCAACCTGTAATCATTAACATCTAGCAATAGAATAGATAAACCATGGAAATTGCTCTATCTCTCTCTATGTATCTCACAAACACATACACATGCACTAACAAGTCAAATTGATATGTTGCTTTATTTAACCATAGTCAAACATTTTGTAATGCTACCAGGGTTTTTGACACCTTTTAGACATTACGAAGGTTGAGGAAAAGCCAAAGCTTTTGGAGTGTGGACTGGACAAGTGAATAAATACACAACAGGTAATTTTTGCTCATGTTTCTTCCCCCTCTCCCCCCCCCCCTCCTCCTCAACCAAAAAAAAAAAACCCAAAAAACAGGCTGCGCCATTTAAATGATTTATCGTAGTAGATCATATTGGTTTTGTATGCCAAATTCTATGCTTGTGGATGTCATACCAATCTGGAGGGAATGTTAATGGATCCTTTGATTTTTCAATAAATTTACTCCATGGAGCGATTTCTGGTTTTGTAATGGAATGAAGAGGTTTTTTTTTTTTTTTTGGGTTGGGGGGGGGGGGGAGTGGTCTGAAATTGATTCCCAGTTAACTTAAATATGACGTATTCATCAACTGTCTAAACTTTAGGATGATAATTGATGAGTTACAGATAAAAACTAAGGGTTGTTAGTATAACATAACAACACAAATAATAATATTGAATGCCATTACTGGAACAACAGCGTTTTTTTTAATAGCAAGGAGAACATGCATCAAGGGAATGGAACATAGAAGCTTTAAGGTGGGTTTCTTCTTTCAATGTTGCATGACTGTGGTTATGCTACTATTCCTCTTCGTAAATTTATGTGATTGAAGCTATTGTTCTCCATGAGATGGAATTTGCTGCAGTTTTTTTTTTGGGGGGGGGTTGTTTAGGGTGGGTTGTCATATCCTATTTTGTGCTCAATATTATTTGATTGATCAGCTGTGGATGTAAATGATTTAAAGCTAAGCTTGGAATTTGGGAGGAATTTTCTAATGATGATGGGTGATAATGGATTCATATCCTAATTAACCTTTGTACCATACTTGATTTAATGTCATTAGTGGTGCTATCTATGATTTGACTTGCAATTTAATGAAAATATTTGATGTAGTTGATTTTATTTTATTTTAATGATAATAATACACCGAAAACTGTTGGTTGCACTAAAAGGATGTTCAATTGGACTTGCAAGAAGAAAGTTACTAGGCTGCCACCTGACCAGGCGGTTTCATTTTGTGGCACCATTTTCTTGTACCATTAAATTTATATTGCCTATGTGTGTGACTTGTTTGCATTTTGTTGTGCACTTATGCTTAATTTGGTGGAGATTTATTTCGGTCCAGTGTTTTTAATTTCTGTTATTGTACCAGAACAAAAAGCATGGTAAATAACATGGTGCATTTGCTTATTAATGCTTGAGTATGGCATCTTGTGTTAAACGTCATTATTTGTTATCCAGCCATTTCTTCTTACAGCTGATACTCTAGTTAATTTACACAAAAACTGTTCTTTGCTTGCAGGATCTTTTCTTTTTTCTTTCTCTTATTTCCTGGGATCAATGGTAGTTGATAAGAGGTGTGTTTCTGGACAGCATCATATGAGAAGCTTTATATGATCTTTCCATTATGTAGGGTGCCCCAAATTTAAACTTTGTTTCATGATTTACCAGGTAGCTTCTTTCATATAAATACTTAGTTGCTGATCAATCGTGGGCTGGATTATCTATGCCTGGAAACGAAGTAGGAGACAGGGTCCATAATTTTTTTGGCCAAGAAAACTTGCCCCAGGGCCAGTATCATTCACAGGTTGTTGACGGGAACTGGTCAGGACTGAGTAATAATTTGTGGGCTGGAAGCCAGAGACCAACCAGTGCTCCTTTTATTTCCAATTTGAAGAATTTTAATGTGCAGCAATTAGGTAATAAATTTCTTTACTCTTAGTTCACTGGCTTTTAATCCTTTATCCATGACATTTGTCACATGTAATGACTAATTACAATTTTCTAATTACACTTAGGTAATAAATTTTCACTTTATAACGTGGTTTGAGGTGTCATAGTCTATTAATAATCATACTACTTTTTTGGGGTTAAAGATTCTGAGCAGGCACATACAAGCACTCCACATTTGCGGCATGGTTTAAACCTGACACAATCAAATCTGAGGCCTGAGTCTGGTAGAAATCAACCGCAGAACCAGCAAACAGCTGGGAATGGCTATATGCAGGGACATCAGGTTTTCCAGACCAGGCAGAATGAAGCTAACATGTTGGGAGTGGATCCAGAATCTGATTGGCATAGCATGTCAAACCTTCCAAGAGGTGTTTCAGTGCTTGAATCACAAGGGAGTGGTCTTGAACTCTATAAGAAAAACTTGACAAGGACTGATGCTGCTGAATCTCCTGTCAACTTTGACTTTTTTGGCAATCAACAGCAAATCAGTGGCCGGCATCCTGGCATGATGCAGTCTTTGGCTAGGCAGCAGTCAGGAATAAATGACATGCAGCTATTGCAGCAGCAAGCAATGATCTCGCAGATTCAAGAACTTCAGAGGCAGCAGCACATACAACAATTGGAAGCTAGGCAACAGAGTTCTATGACTCCAACTTCCTCCATTTCGAAACAGACAGTTGGAAACCATTCTGCATCTCTTATCAATGGCATTCCCATCAATGAGGCATCTAACTTTATATGGCAGCCTGAAGTTATGGCAAATAATGCTAATTGGCTCCAGCGTGGTGCATCTCCAGTTATGCAAGGGTCCTCTAATGGACTTATGTTATCTCCTGAACAAGGACAGGCATTGCGCATGATGGGTATGGTTCCTAACCAGGGCGATCAGTCTCTTTATGGGCTACCAATTTCTAGCTCACGAGGTACTCCAAACCTGTATCCTCATGTTCAAGTAGATAAATCCCCAATGTCACAGATTGCTATCCCACACCAGTATTCTCATGTTCAAGGGGACAAGCCTGCACTGCCACACATATCAGCCAGTGGTAGTTCATTTTCAGCTCATCAATATGCAGCATTTTCTGATCAAACTAACACAAATGATGGAACTTCAGTTTCAAGGCAGGATATTCAAGAAAAAAGTATGTTTGGTTCCACCCCTCAAGGCATAAATAGTGGTTTGAATATTGAGAACTTGCAGCAAGTAAATTCTGAGCAAAGAAATGTACCAATGCAAGAATTTCATGGGAGGCAAGAACTAGCTGGATCATCTGAGACATCACAGGACAAGATGGTAGTGCAGGTTCCTCCTTCACAGAATGTGGCGACCCTAGATCCAACTGAAGAGAAGATTTTGTTTGGTTCAGATGACAGCCTTTGGGATGCTTTTGGCAAGAACACAGGTTTTAATATGCTGGATGGTACAGATAGTTTTAATGGATTTCCATCCGTGCAGAGTGGGAGTTGGAGTGCACTTATGCAGTCTGCTGTAGCAGAAACTTCTACTAGCGATATGGGTGTACAGGAAGAGTGGAGTGGTCTAAGTTTCCGGAGTACTGAGCGTTTGCCTGGAAATGAGCGGCCCTCAACTATTGATAGCAACAAACAGTTATCAGTTTGGGCTGAAAATTTGCAATCAGCTTCCAATATAAATTCAAGACCTTTTCTTCAGCCTGATGATGTTAACAGGCCCAATACCAATGTAAACTTCTCTGGTGTGCCTGGATTTCATCAGTCAGGAGATACTTTACATGAACAGCATGACAGGTTACAGACTGATTCTTCTCAAAGATCTGTTCCACAATTTTTAGAAAGAGGCAAATGGTTAGACAGCAGCCCTCAGCCAAAGGCCCATGCTGAAGGGAGTCATATTTATGGAAATGCTACTAATTCTCCAGGTTTAGAAATAAATGAAAGGAGTATATCAGGTTCTTGGAACCATCAACAGACCTTATCATCATGTAATAGTAGTGGTGAGCTATTCAATAAACCAAATGGTTGGAATCTTATTAAATCAGGCCTTCCTGATAGCAATGCTTTGCTGAAAACCCATGATAGTGAAAACTCATTGCAGACTCATCGTGAGAAAACCACACAAGATGAGATGGGCCAGGTTCCTGGTATGTGGGTACCTGATTCTGGTACTAATGTATCTGTTGGGTTGGAACGCATAAAGTCCACAGGTAATCTGCAGGGTTGTGGGGAAGATTCTGGTGTAAATGGCATTGCTGCAGTACCAAATTCAGGTGCCACATGGGTCAACCGTCAAAGCAATCAACAGCACCCTAACAATCTTAATGTTGATGTATGGAGAGATGCTGACTCCTCGGGGAGCTACAGAGGAAATGAAGGTCCAGGAAAATATCGGCATCATATGGAAAAGAATACTTTAGTTTTGGAATCAACAAAGAATGACAAGGGAGATGGTGAGACACATGAGACTGAGAACTCTAATCGAAAAGATATTTCATTAGAGGGTGTTGGCTCTACTCCTTACCATAGAGCTAGTGGTATGAGAGAGAATGTTTGTTTTGATGGCAATGATTCGCGTAGCCCAAAGTTACCTGCTCAGGTCATTCAAAGACCACCTGTAACTCGTAAATTTCAGTACCACCCAATGGGGGATGTGAGTGTTGATGTGCCAATTCCCCAACAAGCTTTTGGAGGGATGAAAGGTCAAGACCAAAACTATCTTGGGCGGTCAAAATTTGGTCATACTGATGGTGATAATACTGAAATTGAGAAGGTGATTGTAAGATTTAGCCCGTACTATGCAAGTTATCACAGTACTAATTCTTTTCCTCTGTTTATTAAAGAACACAAAGTAGTTGATATTCTTTAACACATGACAGGTGAATGCACCTGCTTTCCAGGGCGATTCAAAAAGCTTGGATGATAATGCTTCAAAAATCAAACTTCCTGGTCATATGCCTAAAACACTGACATCTTTCGATAGAAGTGTTGGTAATTATGCCCCTAACAAGACTTCCTCACCCAGGTAGTTTAATATTTGAAAATTATCTGTTTTTAGTTTGAAGCTCAAGATAATAGTCTCATCATGTGGTAACCCTGCCATGCATATTTATATTACATTTTCATATACTGTCTTTTGTCTTTTTGGTATTGCTGCCTAATTTTACTTGTTTCTCCTTCTCTTTTGCTTGTACTCTACTGTTTCATGACTTAATAATGACCTGAGCTCAACTGTTTGCTTTTATTTTTAAAAATTATTGTAGTCAAAATATTCTTGAGCTTCTTCATAAAGTGGATCAATCAAGGGAGCATGGCATTGCAACAAACACAAGCTCTTCTAACCGCCATTTATCTTCCAGGGTGCCTGATGCTGAAGCTTCTGATGGATCTGTTGCACAGACTCCACGGAATCAAAGTTCATTGTCTCAGGGCTTTGGTTTGCAATTGGCTCCTCCCACTCAAAGGCTTCCCACAGCATCTTCTCATGGCTCACCAGAGACAGCTCTTACTACGTCACATGTTGCATCTGAGACTGGCGATAAGGGTCATGTGTGGTTGGCTACCCCTCAGACTTTGCCTTCTCGAGAGTCATTACATGGGGAGCTTAGGAATAGTATTTCTGGTGCCTCGGGACAAGTTTTTGATAAATCCTCTCAATTCAATGTACTGGGAAATATTCCACAGGCTTTCACATCTAGCTTTCCTTTCTCTAGAATTCATACTGAAAATCAGAATATAGCTAATCTCGGCGGGCCATCAGCAAATGCTCAACGTGCTAACGTAGCTTTTACTGATAGGACTGCTTCCATGAATCAGATCAATGAATATCGTGAAAGAGCTCAGATTAGTGAACCTGAATTGCCATCTGCTACAGAGATGTCCCAGCTGAGTGGTACAGATCAAATTCGTCCAGGAGACCATGCCTTGCAAATTTCAGCCTCAGAGGCTGTTATGGCCTCTCAATCTACTTTTAACTTTGGTGCATCTCAACATGGTGCCCCTTCGAAAGTTTTACATAATGTATGGACCAATGTTTCTAGCAAGCAACATCCTAGTGCTTCAAAGATCTCATCCCGACTTCAACCAAACAATGATTGTGATATGTCAACTGGGCCAAAGAAACCAGGTGATGAAGATTCAGAAAAAGATGGCAATGACCTTTCTGGTATTGGTCCTTCTTCTGTATATTCTAATAGTTCTGGAGGTAAAGAACAGTTGCTTAAAGAAAGCTCTGGACAGCAGATGCTACTTGAGAGTGCTGATTCTGCTGAAGAGGCTGTAAGTGCATTACATGGGAAGGAACCTGTTATGAAATGTATGCCTGATGCATCTCATTTAAGCCCTGTTGCTACCTCTAGAGATATTGAACAATTTGGTCGCTCTTTAAGACCAAACAATTTATTGCATCAGAATTTCTCATTGTTGCATCAAGTTCAGTCTATGAAAAGTACAGAGATTGATTCTGGTAATCGGGATGTCAAGAGATTTAAAGTTTCAGATAATGTGGGGGACACACAACCGGTATCTTCCAACCGTGGACATTTGTCATATCAATACAATGCCATGGTCAAAGATTTGTCTGGTAATCATTCTTCACTGCCATCATCAGATCCTACAATGCTAACCTTTTCAAAGCCAGGCAATGGACGTGACACAAATGTATCATCTCAGGAGGTTCTTGGATATGCTCAGAGCAATGCTATTAATGTCTCCAGTAGCAATGCAGTAAGTTCTGTCAGAAGTGAGCACTCTTCAATTAGTCCCCAAATGGCTCCATCATGGTTTGAGCAATATGGAACCTTTAAAAATGGCAAGATATTGCCAATGTATGATGTAAGGAAAATGACTCCTCCAAAGCTTATGGACCAACCTTTAATTGTTCAGAACCAATCTGATAGTTTGCAAGTTCATAGTTCGATGGAGCAAGTTAATAGTCTTGGTGATACCACTCAGTTTGGTAATGCTCAGCAGAGTCCGACCCCTGTTTCAGTTGCAAGCGAGCATGTAGCTTCCAAGTTGTTGCCTCCGCCTGTAGTTGAACCTGATACGGTGATTATGAGATCAAAGAAGCGTAAAAGTGACACGTCTGAACTGGTACCATGGCATAAAGAATTGACAGAGGGTTCCGAAAGGCTTCGTAATATCAGGTGGTTGATATAACTAGGGTATTTAGTACACTTGCATTACCTTGTTTCTATAATTGTAGGAAAAGATCCTTTTTGTGTCTTTAACCAGCTGATATTATTTTTATTTTTCAATTTCAGTTAAAGTAATATGTACCTTTTGTTGCTTCTCTGCAACTTGATTTTAATTTGTTATCTGTTTTTCAATTTATTACATATTTTTTTTTCCCTTGGATGACTGATTCTCTTCGATATTTGGCAGTGCGGCAGAATTAGACTGGGCCCGAGCCACAAATAGATTGATTGAGAAGGTTTGTTCATAATTAAATTAGGCTGTGAACTAAGTCTGTAAATTCTTTTGTTAATGATGATTTCACTTTGCACCGTATATAATTTTAGGTTGATGATGATGCTGATGTAATTGAAGATCTACCACCAATGGTGAAGTCAAAAAGAAGACTTGTCTTGACTACGCAGCTTGTGCAGCAATTACTTAGCCCTCCCCCAGCAGCAGTTCTCTCTGCAGATATCAAGCGGCACCATGAGAGTGTGGTCTACTCTGTTGCTAGATTAGCATTAGGAGATTCATGCAGTTCAGTCTCATGGTCTGGACGTGATAAACTTGTGCCTGTAGGCAGCAGAAACATGTAAGAATTGATATTCTTTTCAATGGGGCATGATATGTAATATATATATATATATATTATCTATATGAATTTTTTTTTTATTCCTGCATTTTGTAAAACTGAAACTGTTGATGATATATCTATAGCCTTTCCGAGAAGCTTAAATCATCCGAGAAAATTGATGAGTACATGTTGAAGGTTATGGAAGACCTTGTTGGTAGAGCAAGGAAATTGGAAAATGAAATATTGAGGTAATATTTGATTGTTCATTTTGATACTTTCAATCCATTATTATGTTTTCTTCGCGGCTTTATGAAATAGTAAGGCCAGTTTGTATTCCGGAAAAAAAAAAAAAAATCTCATATAGAACCTTATCTTGTGTATGTATCATGAACGCAAATGTAGAAGTGCTTTGACACTCTCTGTAAAATGTTCCAAGATAGTTGTAATATTTGTGTTGTCATTTCTGTTCATCTGTTTAAGGTATGCTTTGTTCCAATCCCTTTTCGTTAATTGTTTTACTGTGTTTTGAACGGGCTCACTTGCTCATAGGATAGAAGAGATACAGTCTTTGCTGGCATAATTGGTTTCCATAACAAATAGAGGTGGGGTCTCATGTTTTAATTGATTGAATAGAATAAAAAAGAGTATTTTAGGAAGAAGTTTTCTGCTGTTGATGTTGACTCAATTGTAGCTCTCTCTAACTAAGCATAACTGAGATGGGTGATGATGAAGACTTAGAGAAGTGGTTTCTTGAAATCAGAACATGCAGCATAAGCTGTGATAGATGGTATCATGGTATACAGGCAACCAATTTAATATGCCTAAGAAGTTGCAACAGATGCATATTAATATAGCAGAATGCCCCTGCTTTTTGTTAATGATAGTATTTGCTGTATCCCAAGGTTTGTATAGACGAAATGTTAAAGCATGGCCCTTCTTCATGTTTTCCATTGTTTTTGGTGCTTGCTATTGCTAAATTATGTCGTTATTTCTACTTGATAGCTTCATTTATCTGTGTTCATTTCCACAATTTTATTGTACTTTCCTTCTCCTAGTAAATTTCTGCCATTCTTTTATCGTGATGTTGCAGATTGGATAGCAGAGCCTCAATTTTAGACTTGAGAGTGGAATGTCAGGATTTAGAACGATTTTCTGTCATCAATCGATTTGCCAAGTTCCATGGGCGGGGGCAAAATGATGGGGCAGAGACCTCATCATCCTCTGATGCAACTGCAAATGCTCAGAAATCATGTCCCCAGAAATATGTTACTGCACTTCCAATGCCTAAAAATCTCCCAGACAGGGTACAATGTCTTTCACTTTGATCATTAATTAATTCATTTTTCCATCTTTCTTGGTCAGTTGTCTCCGCAATCACCTGTTTCTAGTCCTTTACTTTCAACTTATATTATTGCACTTCATCGCAATAGAACCATACGACTGGCAATGTAGGAGAAGAATGGTACTAGATTGTCTCCTCAACCAATGGAGGCTGTTAGATCTTTGCAATCTATATATGTATGTATGTATGTGTAGATCTTTGCAATCTAGTTATCTTTTACCTTTGGTTTTCAGGTTCCAAGCCTTTTGTATATAGTAAGATTTTATGCACTCTACTTGTTAGTTTTAACCATACCATTTGGCCTGGTTTTGTCTGATTAAATTGGTAGCATAAGCTGCTTCACTTGATCACTTCTTTTCTCTCAATTTCAAATCGTTTTCCTTATTTTGGGTGTAGTCCTTCCTGATCTTGAGCTTGTCTAAGCCCCCTGCGTATCCTGCACTTTAGTATGGGATACTATGATTCGTTCCATTATGGCCTCTAAGCGACATTACTGGAAGTCTAGCTTCGGCATTTAATTAGTTTTGACAGTAAATGAATTATACATCGAACTAACGTTATGATAGATATCCAATCAATATTTATTGCTTTCACATCATCGGGGAAAGATTTTGTATAGCTTATAAAATGCTTTCAGTGGCCAAAATTTGTGCCTTGAATGTTAATTATTTGTTTTGAATTAGAACTTTTAGTCATAAAGGACATGAGCAAGTGTTTTTAATTGTCTATTATCGTATTTTTATCTCGGGAATGGATTACCTGGAAAACGATCTCCCTAATAAACGGATACTTTTTGTAGTAAGTTCCAATTCCACACCTAACCGAGTTTCTGCCGGGGGTGATGATTTGAGTTAAACATAGGTTCTGATTGGGCATTGCCTCCTGTTAATTGAATAGCAGGTATACCATTTCCAGCTGAGGTTTTACCCCTTTGCCCATATGAATTAAAGTAGAACAATATATTTTTACGTCTAGTTAAATTTGGTTTAATTGCCCTAGGAGACTGTACTTTAATTTGTATGTGATAATATAAATCCTAATTTGTATGTGGTAATATAAATCCTTAGAGAAGATGATTATCATGCATTTTATACGCTAGATATTAGGGGGCTTCAATAATCTAGGAACCAAACACGAGGAAAGATATGGTTATCCTTTTCCACGACTATTTGCAAGTCTATTTATGGCATCTCGCATGTGGTTGGATGTGTAACTATTAACAGATTGGACAATGGGGACCTTCCCAATTTCTCCCATATTTTTTTAAGGGAAGGCTGCATTTACTCCTTAGTTTTCACCCAGTCAGAATGAATAACCAAAAAAAAAATTATTACTTTTGTTTGATAAAATTTTCCTTAATCATGCCTGGAAGACTTTAATAAGCCTTTTTAAATCAAATAATAATAATTGAGCCTATGAAAAAAAAGGTGTCTTTCCCTTGTAGTGTGTTACCACAGTGCTGATAAAAGTGGAGTTATTTGATTGTAACGAGTGCATAGCATCACTTTCCACTTATGATTTAATAATTACAGAGAGGACTCCTATTTTTATATCCTTTTTCTTTTTTCTGGGTACTATGGCAGGCAATCTTTGTTCTGCAATGCTACTGGTCCCATATATGACCGTGACTACGTGGCCCGCGAATGACCTAAAAATGCCAAAGAATACATCATCGTATCTCTGTCGGAGAAGTACCATATTGGCTTTTGACATTGACACCATTCCTTTGTCCTTTAACATAAATACAAAATGTGCCAATGTGTTTTCAAACCTTTTGTTTGACTTACTCACATTAACAGAAGAATCATGTCTTTTCCTTGGGTCAACAGCAAAAGAGTTGTCCCAAAAAGGGCACTCGAGAGTCATCAAAGTTTAAACCATTGAAAAGAAAAATTTTGTATTTGCTATCACATCTATTTCATATTTTTATTTTTTCTGTGTTGTAGCACAAAAACAGAATATGATCCTGAAATCAACTTTGATTCGGATAATTTGTGACTTAATCAAACATCCAAAAAGCTGGAATGAGAGGATTCTGGGGGAGATGGTTACCACCCTCCTCTCTTTTTTTAGGGGACCAACAATATAGCATATACCATAAAAAATGGGTCCCTATGTCTCCATTTTACGGTTGTTACAATCAATGAATATTAACGGCAAAACATTTTCGTACTTTAAAAAAAAATTCAATGTCTAGTTGTAAGTGTATATATATAATTGTAAATAGTTAAATGTAATGTTCTAGTGAGATTTTCTAATTAGTTTATTTGAATTGTTGTTTTAAATTGAGAAGGTGCAATAGAAAAAAAAGATCGAAGTCCTAATATATTAGTATGGACAATATATATACAAAGTAACTGTTATTGATCATGAGAGCTTCTTATTTTTTCTTTCCCACTTGAAATATTAAATTTTAAAAATTACATTCTTATGAAATCAAGAATCGTTTATATATTCTCTTTCCCTTTTGAGATTCTTCGTATCTTTCTCTTTTTAGAGTTGTCAGTGTATCTGCCGTGGTATTTTTTTTTCTTTCTGGTCTCTTTTTTTTCTCACGCAAAGCATTATAATTTTTTTGGGACAAATATTACCTTCTGCTGAAAAATAAAACCTCACTTTCTCACACAGACATTACTCTTTTCTTTTATTTTTAACTAGCTTCCAAAAAATTTATGCTGGTGGACGACCATTTTTTTTTAATGTTTCTTGCTTTTATTTCTGCAAATTTTTAATAAAGTTGATTTACATTTCCCTTGCAAAAAAATTTAAACAATGTGTGGCGGAGTGATAAGATCGTAAACAAATCATTAAATAACTTGTAGTATATAAATAAGAATACATATAGAAGGAATGAATATATATTTTTAAATAAAAAAATAAGTTTTAGTAATTTTTACAAACTAGTCAAAGAGCTAAGAGATAGTTAACAAAAATAATATTAATTGACTAAAACTTGTAAGACACGAAATTAAATTTTTAGTTGACTATACCCAAAGCTAGTTAATTATAAGTACTAATAAAAGGAGATGAGAGAGAAAAGAGACACACCAAAAATTATCTTGATTCAGCATTAAAGTCTATGTTAAACTTTTAGGAAATTATTTTCAATAAATATTTAATATAACAGAAAAGTTTTTTTGTGATCACTTTCAACACAAGCTTTTTTAATTTATCTTAAGCTAAGATGCACCGTGTTTTTATCTTAAATTTATCCTCAACTCTCTCTCTACTCATAAGAAAAATATTACAAAAATAAATGAAGAAGTTATGAACCCTCTTGAAGGGAATGCAATCAAATCTCAATAAATGTTCTCACAAGCAATAATAACCAAAAACTAAGCTTAAAAAGAATGAGAAAAGAAGTGAAATGCAGAAGAAATTAATATTATGTTTTTACTTTGTTATTTTCTGCATTTCAGCTTCTCAGCATATATATCCTTCACTAACCAATTAGTTGTTAAGAAATAAAGCTTCACTCTTCTCTTAGTTGTAGCTTGTTAGAGTGTCTTTAATGATGACTAAAAGTAGCTTACTTTCAACTAGATCAGAGAAGAAAGAGCTTCCTTCCTCTTTTCTGGAGTTGGCGAAGAGACAAAGCTTTCCAATCTAATATATATCATTTAATGCTTTTGCACAAGTTAGACAGTAAGCAACTTTTAAATATTGTATTATAAGGCACTTTGTAAAGTGAGGTGATAAGAACTCTAGTGTTTAAAACTTTCCATTGACTTTTGAAAAAATAAACATATTCTAACCCTTCGTTCTCTTTTGCATGGTTTTAACTTTTCTTTTGACCTATTTTCTCTTGTTTTTTGTGTAATGACTAATGATTTTGGTTTTAAACAAAGTTTTGGTTTTATTTTAAGTTTTTGGACTTTACTTTATTAAATGGGTTTTTTATTTGACACATTGAAGTTTAATTTTATTATCGTCAAATAAATAAGTTATTTTGATTATTAGACTTTTGTGAAACACTTGGACCATAATATATATTCCTCCAAGATTCAGGGCAATATTAGCAAATATAGCTTAGCACATCATGCATCCAATTGAAATGGCCACCATTTGCTAGATTTAGTATTTAAAAATTTCATCAGCATAGGAAGATCCTTCTTAGTCCACTGTCTGCATTAGACACTTGTCTCGGTTCTAATTTTTACTGGAATTAGATATAAACATCTCTCTCACGGTTAGTTGACAGTTTCAAAGTTCAAGTCAACAACTTTATGCATTTCTCGTGATATTTTGGGGTTCAATTTGGTTACAACTGCGATTTGAACTTGGGACTTACTCCTGGAAATAATAATAATTTCAGTACCACTTGCTTATGTATTTCTCTTATAGTCGAGCTTGACAACGTCTCAAGAGTGTGCAAAGGTCTAAGCATTTCATAATAGTAGTACTGAGAACCTTTTTCCCAAAAACAACAGCCTCAGATATGCTAACATGCATTTCCTCCCCAACCATGGCAATTATTTCAGGGAGGGGAGACGAAGACGCTAGTAAAGATCAAAGCTTTTTGTATAACACATACATGCCCATAAATTTATAATAGATCTTTATTCTGAATTTCTTGCATTCCTACCCATAAATATTTATGTTAACCTCTGCAAGCTATGTTAAATAAACCTGCAATAAAGAATTTGGATCATCACATGACTGAAAGGAAGTTGTTCATAATTTTCCCATCATTTGAAACTTGTTATGAAACCTGCCAGAGAGTCCTATTAATAGGTTTAAAAGAAAAAGTAGATGACAGTTCTCACAGGAAGTTTTCCCATGTGTATCCTTTTCAAACTTGCTTGCCATAAAGCTTCCCAAGAAAAAAAAAAAAATTATATATATATATACACACACACACACATATCAATAATTCTCATATTAGACTTGCCATCACTCAATCTTGGAGGGACTGGCTCATGAGTCTCCTAACAGTACAGATTGCAGTCACTCTATCAGACCAATTTAATTGGTGGACTTGTAATGTGTCACAACCACTAGACAGAAATTCAAGAACAAGCAACTGCTGCCCATTCCAAAAAAGTTCCATAATAACAAAATCAAAACGAAGCAGAAAAATCAGAAATCAAGTCACAATGGCCCAAAAGAAAAAAAAAAAAGAGTCACAATACCCAAACAAGTTACAACAATTCACCTTCAAACACAGTTCCAACATAGGCATCTGCCCCAGCTTCTCTGCCAATTTCTCTCAGAGATTTCAATTGTTGTAACTTCCACAGTCAAATGCATTGAACCAACGTGCTAGGTAATATATTGCACTCTTGTTTTCTTCATATTTTATGTTAAATAAATAAAGTTAAGGACAATATTCTTTTGTAAGCTCAAGAAACTTTATTTGTCTTTCAATAATTATATTCTCAAATTTATCATACCTGGTCTGCTGGATCCTCTGATCGTGCTTTTAAGTGTTTTCTCTCAATTATTCATGTATCTTATGTATTGTTTCCACTAATGAAATGATTTTCTAACTACGTACATTACACTTACATGTAACAACTAATTACATATTTCATAAACAGGCATCTTTTGGTGAATTTCTCTTAATCAGAAAGATATTACTATGTTTGCCCACCTCAAAGAAGTTAAGTGTGATATACAGCCTTGGATACCTTTTCCATTCACACTATTTGTGGTGTGGTGACTATATAATTTTAAGAGGAAAAATAGTTCTTCATTGGGATTACCCATAAGATCTAAAGGGCATACCTATTGCGATCTAGATCTCGGTGTTACTTCATTAGATGTAAACATATGCATCAGCAAAACTGAAAACCAAAAGGAGTAAATAATGGTAGATGCAGGACAATAACTTGAAAAACTGTCAAACCATGTGAAAAGATTGATAAAAATGCAAAAATCCTTTATGAAACACCTCATGGATCTGCTAGTATCGATCATGTGACTTGCAACGATCACCTGAAGTTACATAAAAAATAAAACAAAAACTATAAATCCTGTATCATTCAGTATGCAAATGCCTTAGATTAACAATTTACAAAATTTTTTAGGAATACTTATTTAGATTGCTAATTGCCAAGAAGTAGTAATAGAACATAAAAGGATAACTTATTGATAATAAATTCCCACTTGTCAGTTGAGTTTTTTTCCCCCCACTATACCTCTTTCAGCAGTCACTCACTTAAACATCCTCATTCTTTTAAGTAAGGGACATCTCCTATTAAACTATAAATAAGACATAAATTTGAAGTGCCAAAAAATAGTATTGCCAGATTTAGGGAAATACAAGATAACAATAACTTTCTATTTAGTCATGCTTAAAGTAAAGTTTTTGGATTTTCAAGATTAGCATAATTGCATGTCATTGCAGCATGTCAAAACAGGCAGCAGAGCCTTTAATCTGATTGTTAAATGCATCTATTTTCGTTCTTATTACTAGTTAAATTACACTTGATATTTTCCTTATTTTAAAAATTACACTTGGTTCCCATGACATTTGAAATATATTATAAAAGCCTCCCATCTATTTTACTTTTTGTCAATAAAATTAATTTTTGTGCAAGAACCGACTTTCTAAAAGTAAATTTACTTAAAAAATCTTTATTGTTATGTTATGAATACAATTATATTTTCATGTTTGAATTTAACATAACTTAGCTATCTTTATTGTCATATTAAAAATAAAATTTTAGACTTTTAATGTGTAAAAAGTTAACAAAAAGTAAAATAAAAGAATTTTTTTTGCAATATATATATATATATCAAATTTTAGCGTAAATATATATTTTTTAAAACAAGAAGGAAATCAAATGTAATTTATTTAATCTTCAAGGGAGGTTAGTGTAATTTACTTCAAATTTAATCACAACTGAGTAACGAAAATTCATATTCTATACCTAATAGATAGTAAATTAGTTGATGTCCCTTGCATATATTCCCATAAATCTCCCTTCTCAACTAATTCTTCTCAGTTACGACGAGGTGGTGATAATAACTTCTCCATAAACTGCATCTATATGATTTTATGAACACAAATGATATAAATAAATAACATATGATGCTAGATTTGCCAAAAACAAAATGGGATTTTACATGTAAGACAAGGACACTACTAGCATTATATATAGAACATGTTGGGAAAACCTTTGATTTATTGAAGAGTTTTCATGTGAAGGTAAGCCCCACCTCTGATAATCCAGCAAGCCCAGTAGCCCACAGTTGCCAGCAGGTCCATTTTCTATTTCTTCCCTTTTTTTTTAAAGTAAATTACTTTATTTACCTTTAAAAGATAATTAAATTACATAAAAATTTTCTCTATTCTGAAAATATATATAAGCCTTATTTAAAATTTAAAAATGACCAGAATAACCTTAAAAAATAATATTAATTTCTTTTTAAAAGAATCTAATTTAATTTATTTAAATTTTAAAAAGTGATTATTTTATTTTGGTCACACACACACACACACACACACACACACACACACACACACACACACACACACACACACACACACACACACACACACACACACACACACACACACACACACACACACACACACACACACACACACACACACATATTATATAAGTAATAAATACAATGATATTTTAGTTAAATATATGTAATTATAATTTATCTTTTCTTACAAAAATTTAGCTTATCTTTTGATTTTAGAGAAGAAAAATGTAGTTTTTCGAGACAAAAAAGATGACCATGTAATTTGTATATCTTTTAGGAGAGGAAATTGTTGTTTATCTTTTTCTTTTTATTCCCCTTTTCTATAATGGTGGGTGGGCACATATGGATGAGGGGCTAATTGTTGAATATACAAGTTACTTTAGTATTTTGATGCAAATAGTTTGACTAAGGAAAAATATTTATATTGAAGAATCTTAAATTTTGAACTTATTTAAAAAGATTTAACGACAAAAAATTTTAATTTAGGATCCTAACTATAATATTCTTATATAGTTTAAAATTTTTGATCATTGGATGCTTTCAAATAATTTCAAATTTTAAGGTACTTTAATATAAATATTTTTAACTTGAAATTCTCTTCTATAATTTTCTTAAATAAAATTAAAATATATTGTCATTTGAGACAAAATCATATTTTTTTCCTTCTATTTCCATCTTTAACAATATTGTTCATTTGCAAAACTGATAGAATGTTAAGTGAAAAGAGACAGGATCCATTTATGATTCCTTTTTAAATGTTACCTAATTTTTTTTTTTTTTTCACATTTCCATCTCCAACTCTCTCTCTCTTTTTTTTTTTTTTCCTTTCCTTTCAAATGTACTAAACATGTTGTAATTATATAAATTTTTTTTCTATTTTAAAAATATAATATACATTCTTCTCCTACAATCAAAGATGAGTTACACTTACTTTTTTTGCAACAAAAAAAGTCATAATTATATTTATTTTAGCCAAAACACCCCTATATTTATTATTTATGTAAAACAACAAGTATTAACTATATATTTTACCCATAAAAAATAATTGATTTCCTAAATTTAAAAAATTGTAAAATTATTGGAGATAAATAATTAAAAAAGAATACATTCACAATTTTTTAAAAATTAACTATTTTATAGATAATAATTTAATTTCAAGAATAACATTTGTATTAAATATATTGTAATAAATATCAGCATTGCCATAAATTTATTAAAGCTTTAGAATAAATTAAGTTTATGGTTTTCTAACATAAAATAAATAACATTAAAATCAAAGTTAAAAACAAAATATTTCTAATAAAAGAAATTAATATAATTCTGGAGGATATTTTGGCCATATTTTAGTTTTAAAAGATAAGTGTGTATTTTTAAAATAGAGAATAAGACTATGTAATTTAGACATATCTAAATAAAGAGAAGAGTAATTTATCTTAATTTTTATTAAAATAAAGAGAAAAGCCATGCAATTTGGACATTTCTTAAAAATTAAACTCGTTATATGTTTTGTAAGGATCCTCTATACTTTTTTTCTCTACCTTTTTCCTTGTGAATTTTATTTGTTGGAATTGTAGAGGAGTAGGTGCGAGAAGATTCCCTATCCGTATTATGGATCTAGTTAAGATGAATGAGACTGCTGTTTTAGTCTTAATTGAGCCACGGATCAGTGGGCATAAGGCACACAAGGTATCCTATAGATTGGGTTTTTCGAACTGGATTAGAGTGGTGGCCACGGGGTTTGCAGGTGGCATCTGGTGTCTTTGGAACGAAAAAGAGGTGGATGTCATTTACCTCAAGTCTCACATGCAATTCGTTCATTGCTATATGACCATTAACGTTTCTGGGAAGGGTTTCTTACTCACTAGCATCCATGGGGAGCTTAACCCATAGTTGGGTGCAGATCTCTAGAACGAAATTATGGCCCTTGCTAATAATATCTTTGATCCTTGGCTTCTCTTCAGCAACTTTAATACTAACCTATCCTCTAAAACCAATAGTGGTGGTGCAGGCCCAAACTGGTCTTCAATGAGGTTGTTTGCAGCTTGTATAGTGGAAGCTCAGCTTATGGACTTGGGGTTTTGATGGCCCCAAATTTACTTGGGAGAAAGGCGAGCTAAGGGAAAGAATTAACTAGACCTTTTGCAATACTCAGTGGAGAATGGAATTTCCCCAAGCTCAAGTTCATCATTTACTCAAGAATGGCTCAGACTATAGACCTCTCAGAGTGACTTAAAGCAATCAAAGCCAAACTAACAGATCTAGCATTGGTTTTTGGTGTCAAGCAGCTTGGTTCTTAGAAGACTTACTTTCATGACTTGGTGTCCTCATCCTGGAATAACAGAGGCTGGCTTGATAGCTAATTTTACCTCCAGTGCTACATGGTGGAATAAGGAAACAGTGGGTAATATTTTCTACAAGAAAAAGAATATGTCAAATCGTTTACAGGGGGTGGAGAGGAAATGTGTCTAGAATGACAATCCTCATCTCTTGCGCTTAGAAACCCATTTGTGGCGAGAATATGAGAAAGTCCTTGAAAAAAGCCTATTTGGTACCAAAAGTAAAGGTGCAATTGGCTCAAGTAGGGTGATCGTAACACAATTTTTTCATGCATCCACCGTTGTGAGAAGGAAGAACTAGATAGGGGCCATAAAGGATTCTTTTAGTAATTGGGTTACTGATTAGACTAATATGTATAACTTCTCGTTTTTTTCAAGATCTGTATTTTAAATATTCTGATGTTTCTCCAAATTCACTCATTCCGTATGATTTCTTGCTTTCAGGTCTTAAAAAACTTACCCTCATTTAAAGATAAGTTATGGATTTCGAAATCAAGAATACTGCTTTCAGTATAGGGGCTTTTAAAGGCCCAGGCCTTGATGGTCTTCAGGCTAGTTTCTTTTTTACTCTATGGAATGTTGTGGGAGCTCCTCTGTGCCATTTTGTTAAGGAGGTTATTCGTGACCTAAAAGCTATCAATAATGTTAATAAAACGCATATTATCTTTATCTCTAAGATCAGCAATTCAGAGAGCCCCCAAGATTTTAGACCTATTTCTCTTTGCAATGTTAAGTTTTAAAATTATCACTAAAATTGTTGTCAACCGATTGAAGTACTTTCTCTTGAAATTGGTCTCCCCTAATGAATGTAGTTTCATACTTGGTTGTCGCAATGGTGATAATATTATTATTGCCCAGGAAGTGATTCACTCTATGAGATCAAAGAGAGGGAGTAAGGGGTTTGTGGCAGTGAAAGTGAATTTAGAAAAAACCAACGACCATCTTGATTGAGGGTTTATTAAGCAGACCCTGATAGATATTGGCCTAAGTAGTGGCTCGAGTAATTTAATAATGGCTTGTGACTGTGATTACTAAATGCAGGTTGTTCGGAATGGGGTGACTTCTCTTCCTTTTAAACGGTCAAGAGGTATCGGGCTGGGTGACTTTCTTTTGCCATATTCGTTTGTGCTTTGCATGAAGAGATTTGGGCACTGTATTAACGGCGTAATTGATAATAATCTCTAGAAACCCATTCGTCTAGCTAGACAAGGCCTCCTATTTCTCATTTCCTTTTTGCGGAGGCAAGCGTGAATCAGATGGAAGTGTTGAAACAGTTAATTAATTTCTCCTGTATGACTTCGGGCAAAAGATGAATTTTGTCAAGACCTAGATGTACTGTTCTAATAATTTTCACTTTTCTAGAGCCACTAAGTTGAGCTAATCACTTGGTGTTTCCCTCACTAGTGATCTAGGAAAGTACCTCGGCATTCCCCTTCTTCATAAACAGGCCACTAGAGCTGGCTACAATTTTATCTTCGAAAGAGTTCATATTTACTGGGCGTCTAACACTCATTAAGTCAGTCATCTCGGCTCTTCTCACCTATTATAGGCATAAAATGACTTCCGGTTAGTGTTTGTGAGGAAATCGAGAAAGCCAGCAGTAATTTCCTTTGAGGCAGCATGAAAAACCAGAGGAAACCGCGCCTTATGTCTTGGGAGACCGTGAGGAAGCATAAGAAAGCTGGTGACTTGGGTATCAAGTCCCTTCAAAGTCAAAACAAAGCTTTCCTCGTGACGCTTTGTTGGGGTTTGGTGTCTAGCAAGGATGCGCTCTGGGCCTAGGTACTGGTATCTAAATATAAATGTGGAGCTTCTCTTCTTCCCTCTATTTGCAAGAAACGCTCTGCTTCGAATATTTGACAGGGGATTTGCAAGGTGTGGGATGATTTCCAGAAGGGGCTTAGATGAAATATTGGTGATGGCTCAGGCGTTAGCTTTTGGACGGACTGTTGGACTCCTCTTACTGCACCACTTCGTCATTATACTATAATGAATATTCCGGATGAGACGATGCATTTGAAAGTTTGTGAAATGACGGACTGGAGGCTCCATCAAACAGTTCCTTCTTGATCATGTGGCTGGGTTTATAGCGACTATCGCTTCTTTTTCTCACCAGCGGGACCCAGACGTCATCTCGTGGAAGTGGTCCGCAGATGGCGGCTTTTTGGCCAAGTCAGCTAACGAACAGCTTACAGGATTAATGTCTTCAAACCCCACAGAAGCACTTTGAAGTAAAATCTGGTCTTTGCCGGTCCCCGATAAAATCCGAAGCTTCATGGGGTTTATGGCTCTCGATTGTCTCCACACCAACCAAGTAAGAGCCTCGCGTGGTCTCATGCAAGACGCGGGCTCCAGAATCCTCCTTTCATGCCGTGCGCGATTGTCACGGAGCTGAGAGTTTATGGAAGAGCCTTGTTAATCATTCCCACTGGTCTCGTTTCTTCTCTATGTCACTGAATGACTGGTTGATTTGGAACTTTAGTAATGAGGGGGTACGAACAACTTGAGACACTTTGAATGGCGTCAACTATTTGGGTAGACGTGTTGGATCCCTTGGATTTCCAGGTGCAGCAGGGTGTTCAACTTTGAGTTCTATAGCGATGAACAGCTTTCCTTCGTATGCACCCATCGTCTGAGTGAAGACTTGAGGCTGATGCAAAGGACAGATCGTCTAAATCTCCTAAGAAAGAACATTTGATTCGCTGGACCTTTCCTGATTCGGTATAGATCAAAGTAAACGTAGATGGTTCAGTTTTCACTCACGGGCAAGCTTCTTGTGGAGGCCTGATTAGGGATGAAATAGATGGCTTACTGGCTTTGTGTGCAACCTTGGATTTTGCCCTATTATGATAGCTGAACTTTAGGGTATCTTACATGGGCTAAGGCTTGCTTGGGGTCGTGGTTTTAGAAGAGTTTTGGTGCATGCAGACTCTGCTGCAGCACTCAAGCTTGTCTCCGAGGATTGCCTTAGGCTCCATCCTTGTTCCAACCTCATGTTAGATATAACTAATTGTCTCAACAGCTAGAGGGAAGTTGTGTTTTGCCACTCCTACAGGGAAGCTAATGCTGGCGCTGATTGGCTTGCAAAATTTGCGCATACCCTTCCCTTAGGGTACCATGAGTTTTTTACTGCCCCAATGGGCTGTTTTGGTTGCTCATACGCTGATTTTCAGGGTGTTGCCTTCACCGGCTTTATTTAATTTGCATGTTCTTGAGCTTTAGCCTTCTTCTTTATTTAAAAAAATTACAGAATTTAATAATAAAACATATAAAAAAATGTATATAAATTTAAATTTTTAAACAAAAATATTAAAAAGATTTTAAAAAAAGTGTCCTGAATTGTATGACTATGTAAAGTTTTGAGTAAATTATATATATATATATATATATATATTCTTTAAATTATGCTAAACTTATAAGGACTTCTTTTATATTTTTAATATATAAATATATATACACACACCTCTCTAAAATAAAAAAGTTATATTATATTTTAGTCTAGTTTTATTTTATTTTTATTAAAATAATCTCAATTAACCTAAAATATATGATTATTTTGTTAAATCTAATGAAAATAAAATCTACTTTTTTATTTTTATTTGTGCATATTTGAAAACAAAATCTATTTTTTTATTTTTATTTATATATAGTTGGATATAATATAAATTTGTATATTTAGATTAGTAAAAATTATTTAATAAAAAATTAAAATTAAATTAAAATGTATATTTTAAAAAAATTTATATAATTATAATAAAATTCAAAAGAAATTTATATAATTTATTCTAATATTTTTGTTAACTTTAAAATTTAGGTAAACTTTGTTAATCGATATATAATAAATTTGTAAAACTTTTTCAAACATATATATTTTTTACATTAAGATAAATAAAATAAAAGACGTATAGGTTTAATATTTCTAAAATCAACATTTAACAGCTTTAGTGAAAAACAAAAAAGGTTGAGCTTCTTTCGTAAATAATAAAATAAATAAATAAACAAACCGTTAAATATAAAGGAGCAGCATCAAGCGTAGCTGCGACAAGATCCAATTAATATCTGTGACGGTCGTTCAGCGCGAGCGAGGAGAGATCAAAGAAGATGTCATCACACGGCAACGCTTCTTCCTCGAACGATCCTCGTCAGCCGTCGGCGGCGAAGCCATACGTGGCTCCGGTGGTTGCACCGCAAGACATGCCGATCGATTACGCAGGTTTCATCGCCGTCGTATTTGGCGTCGCCGGCGTCATGTTCAGGGTTCGTATTACTACTCTCTTGACCGCTTTTAGTTATCACTGTATGGATCTCAAAATCTTTGTCGAATTTTTCTTTCAAGCAGTACAAGCTCAGCTCCTGGCTTGCTCTTATATTCTGTGCCCAATCCCTGGCCAACATGCGGAATATGGAGAATGATCTTAAACAAGTTATGATGGCTATGATGTAAGTTTCTGTTGATTGTTATATATCTTTGAGCACTTAAGCATTCTTCTCTTTGAATTTCCCTCTGGCGATCCATTTGGTATCTTGTTAAAATATCCGTAAAGCAAAAAATTTATGCATCCAGTTATATTAGTCATTATTTTAAAACAAAACAAAAAACAAAAAAAAAACAAAAAAAAAGAAATCCATTACATATAGGAGTGTGATAGTGGAAAGAGTTACACTTACACCTTGAATTTTTCTTGGGCTATTTGGTAGTTGTGAAAATATCTATGAAGCACAAAATTTTTGCGTTTAGTTATACCAGTCATCGTTTGAGAGGAGAGAGAGAGAGAGAAATAGTGGAAATCTTCATTACATGTGGGATTCACCCGTTAATGATATTGGAAAGAGTTCCAGAAGTACTCTTTGGGCTAGTACATATTTCGGAAGTGTGATCTGTATTAACAAGTAAAAACTTGAAAGAATACGAATTTATTCCTGATCCTGAAGGACATGGAAGCAATAGACCAAATCAGGAAGAAAGAGAGACAAAACCAGAGAAGTTAGATCCCACTGCATATTTCTACAGCTCTATTAATAATTGCTTAGAATCACATGTAGGAAACTTCATTTTTTTTTTTCTTGTCTAGAACTTTTTTATCCTACTTGTGTGCCTCATAATGCGGTGCAGAAAGAGAAGTAGCTTGAAGATCATAGTTTAGTTGTTGGGTGTTGAAACTTGTTTCTCGGTAAGTTATCCTTAAAAACAAGTAGTGGAGACTGGTCAAACACACCAGGATTATTAACTGCAAATAATGGTATATTTACAGCATGGAAAATATTTTAGAAAAAAAATGCAAATACCCCTTTTAACTTTGAGCCACTTACAAACATCCCCTCAATTTTGGAAACCCAAAAAAATTGCCCTCAACTATCACCCTTCATGATTGAAACCCTTCTATCTATTTTCCTATTAATCCTGCTAATGGAGATGCCACCATAGCCTCTGTCATTTGTCATGTGGTACACTCCCATTCATTTGAAAACAACAAATGACAGAGTTCGAGGTGGTATTTCCATTAACTAGGATAATGGGAAAATAGACAAAGGGTTTAAATCCTAAAGGGTCATGGTTGAGGGGTTATTTTCTGGTTTTCAAGATGAGGAGGGTGTTTGTAAATGACTCGAAGTTAAGGGAGGTTATCTGCATTTTTCCCAATATTTTTACTGATAGGAAGTTTTTAACGCAGTGCAGTCTAAGGTTAGGTAAAACAAACCTGAGAAATCATGTTAGTGTAAAGTATTGGATTAGTTTATGCATAGTGAATCAGTTTGCTATAATTCATGACTGTTTGGGAGTTTTGGGAAGGTCCTAGGTTTATGATTTTAGGATATTTTTGTGGTCTCCTTAAATATTAGGTAAATGCTGAGTCAGATGCAGTGCCCATTGAGGTTAGAAAGGACAGTGACTTCACACAGGTGATTTTTCAGATAAAAATATGTCTTTAATGATGGTTGTAGCCAATTAAATGTGTCGAAGTGCTTCTTGATTGTATTTTCAACTTAAAGATATACTTTCTTCTATACATGTGGTCATTGCTGGGGATGTAGATTGTTTAGAGCTAACCAGGAAGGTTATAGTAGTCCTAAAGAAGCTTCTTGCATGAATCTTTTCTGCAAAAGAAATAGTCCTGCAACTTACTGAAGCATGCTTCAAGTTTTTTGTTTTGCCATGCCTTTTTAAGTGAATGTTGTATGCATGCTATTGATGTTAGAGCATGGAACGGAGCTGGTTACAATGCTTTTTGGTCTTAGACTGTTGGACAGGTTTTATGCATGTTGTATCTGAATTCTGTTTTACAATAGTTTTAATTGAGTCCTGTGCATTCAACAGAACACATGGCAAGAGCCAGACATAAGAATTCTGTTTGAGGTTTTGTATATAGTATAGATGATTGATGTCGAGCACTTATTATTGCATTTTAATATGAATACTAATGATATGAGAGCGTGGAAGAGGAGTAGGATGGTAAATTGGTAAGGCTGATAATGTAATTATTGACTCTTGCGTTATTTTTCTTCATTTCTTACTTGCTCTCCATTTACTTAATGTTTGTAAATACGAAATCATGATAGAACTTTCTTTGAAATTAGATTGATTCGTGATATATATATTTTTTTAAATTGCTTTTTGTTGCTCTTACTGTTAACTTTCCGGTGTACGCACTGAACCCATAAAATTGCCTAGAAGTTATAAGCAATTAGGCAGTGAGCTGGAGACAGACATTAGCGTGTGCTGCACTAATAAGGATGATGGTGCTTCTTTTATTTTATGTTGTTTTATTCTGCAATTTGCTGTGTCTGATTTTATTTTTTAAACTGTTTGTTTATTGATGTTTTTACTTTTATCACTAGGTTTTCTATTATGGGATTGTTAACAAACTACTTTGGACCTCCTAGACCTGGCAAGCAAAGTTGAGATCTCTAGCTTATGATAAAAATGTGGCTTTTTATGGGGTTGACAGAGGAGTGAAGTCATTTATATTATGTCCCCCCCCCCCCCCCCCCCCTTCTCTTTTCTTTTTCTCCTTCTATTTGTTCCTCAGTCGACTGTATTCAAGATGATTGTGAAGGCTGGCCAGTGTATTTTTCATTTTGATTTGGTAAGGCATTAAACATCATGGTTAAAGTCTCATCTAACTAACTTATATGCAGCTATTAGCTACAGTGCTACATGACCATTTATGTGTTTCTCATCCTCGAGTCTCTTCCCTTTAATGAGGATTCCTATAAACAACCGTTCCAGTATCACCAAAACGCTTTGGGTAGCCGTCTCAACCTGCTTATAACTGTTGGTGGGGAATTGAATCGGCCTGATCTGTTTTGACATAACTATCAAAACCATCATAAAGATAACTGCCCGATATATGCTTAAAGGATTTTGTCATGGAAATATCAAATTCTTTAGAACTTGAGTTCTAGTTTGAATTCTCAACCATGCGATTGGTCTTCAAGAGTTGTACATGATAATAAAATGTAATTCATTACAATTATCAAGTCGACTGGATGGCCGAGAGAGGTAGATCTATTTGAAACAGAATTCTAGCTAAAGCTTAAAAAGCAAGAGTGGTCTCCTCGGTCTTAAGAAGATAGCTACTTGATATATGCTAAAAAGTGACCTTGAGGGACCGTTCGGGTCGCAAAATCTTAAATTTATGAAAATGATTAAATTCTCAAAAATGTGATTCTTGGGATTCAAATTTCCAAGAATATAACATATCCTTGTTTGGTTCTTCATAAGTGCTTTAAGAAATGTTGTTATATTTTAGAAAAATTTAATGCTTTCATGCCTTGTTTATGTCAAATTTTCAAAATTACATGTCTTGTCTTAATTATTATTTTTTATATATTAAAATATTATATTTATATTTTTTATTTTTTATTTATTATATTTTAGTATTCATTATTTCATATATTAAATTTTTTATTTTATAACTTATGTTATTATTATGTTTTTGTTGCATTTTATTCTTTAGGATAAAAACGATAAAATAGTCTTTTATTTAAAACATTTATACCTCGCGGGAATCCAACATTCTTACCACTCCCATGAAAATAAAAATTGGGGGGAGAGGGTTTCTTACTAGATCTATATACTTACCAAGGACTTTTGTTTCATTAAAATGGTAAAAAAAAGTCTTGAAAAAAATCCCTTACTAGGGGCGAGGGATTGATGAAAAAAACTTTCTTGCCAATCCCGCACTGATTCATTTGGATTCCCATGCTAGCTTTAAAAAATGCCTTGAGAAAAGGTTGAAAATGTCAAAGGTTTATGGATATTCTCTCACTAATATCTCTCAATTCCTTCACTATTCCTTGATCTCTCCCCAGTCTCCTATTATTGATTTTTAATAATTGTTATATATGATCTATTTTTTGACATTTTCCATATTATAACGTGAAAAAAAAACCTATACAAAACAATACCAACAGCACCAACAACCAATTATCTCAAAAGCAAGTTATATATACAATAATCATTTAATTCTATACAGTCTGCACATAATAAAGAAGTTAATATGATCAAATCAGAGGTAGCAAAAATAAAACAAGACAATTCAGCGTACCAACTACAAATTTCAAAATTAAACCAACTAAAAGATGTTAAAAGCTACAAAATAGACAAGTCAAACCATATTGAGTTAAGCAATCTATCAAAATCCCAATTCCCGAATTGCAAAATTCGCAAATCATATTGCGTTAGATGTGCAAAATACATTGAATAGATAAAGAACCAAATGCCAAGCTCTCTCATATTAAACACAGAAATCTCATATACCCTTTTTCAAACATAGAAACACTACCAAAAAAACAAAAGAGAGCATAACACTTTCAAGATCAATTAACTAGATCTCAAGCTTTCAATATTCGACAAATAACCCATTTCATCAATAATGTCACAAGTTTATAAATGCTAATTAAAATTTGCATTGGAGCATATTATGACCCACAAATTTATAAATACAAACAATGAATAAACACTAACAATTTTTGTGCCAAGCTTTCCCATGACCAAGATTTAATTCCATTTGTATAACCATTTGAAAAAAAAGAAAAAAGAAAATGAAGGAGCTTTTGTATTGGTGATAGATCTCAATGAAAATGGTATAACTTGCGGCAGAATGAAAAGGGTGAAGTCAAAAGATGACAGCAACGACATGGGACAATGGTGCAATGGTGTTTTGGCAACAAAAGGAGTCGGGATAGAGAGAGGCACAATTGTGAGAGAGAAAAAGAGAAAGAGAATGAAAAGTGTATTCTGCTTTGTTTAATGATTGATTAGCAAAAACAATTCTTTCACTAATAATACAATTTTTAATAAGGGATTAATGAAGAAAGTATCTTTGATTGAATTTTTTTGAAAACTTCATGGTTGTGGTAAAGGGAATTTCCCTTACCAACTAAGTAGCAAAGGAAGCATGACTTTGCAAGGAAAATGTCCCTTCTTTTGAGCTCCCGAAATTAACAAAAGCATTTGTACCCTTTTTTCTCTTATATTTAAGGGATTCCCCGGGGAACTTATTATCTTTCGCTATTTAATGAGACATAATGTCCCTTGTAGAATTGCTTGTTAAATGGAACTTTTTCTAATAGTGTATATGTATAGTTTATTATATATATATATATATATATTATATGTTCGTATAACTAGTTATCCTAACATGTTAAAATATGATGTGAAACCAATAGGCTTGTACTTGATTTTTTTTTTTGAAAAAAAAGCTCACATAAGAATTATTCTTTGTATTTTTTTAAAGGCTTAAATAATCATTTTTTTTTTGTAAGAGAGAACGTGGGTAAGACCCACTCACTTTTTGTGGAATTTCACACTAAATTTATCCTTGATCGATGAAACTCCTTTTCAAGTAAGGATCCCTTAAAGTTTGGTACCATACATTTACTACAAATTTGAAAAGAAAGAATAGAATGTATGTGGTCATAAAATTTTTGAATATAGATTTCTTTATAAAGTTAAAGAGAGATAGATATAAAATGTGAAACCTATATTTCACACTGTTATACTCAACAATGGCATTTATGTTCCCTTTAAAATGACAAAAAAGTTAGATTTATGCCACTTGTGGCATGAATACAATAATAAAATGGTACAATCTCAACCACTAATTTTTGAAAATATCATACTCAACAATACCATTAAGATTTCCTTTAAAATAATAAAAATAGTTAAATTTATGCCATTTGTGGTATGAATAGAATAATAAAAAGGTACAATCTCAACTACTAATTTGTGAAAATCTCATATTTTTGTGAGTTATCTCATTGATGGTTAATAAATTGATATTTTATAACAAAAAACTTCAAAAAACTCATACTCCCCATGATATACTCTACAATGTCATTAATATTCCTTTTAAAATGACAAAAATAATTGGATTTATACCACTTATGATATGAATACTACAATAAAATGGTATATTCTCAACTATTGATTTGTGAAAATCTCATATTTTTGTGAGATATCTCATTAATGGTTGATAACTTAACACACACACACACACACAGAGATATATATAAATGATATAACCTCAACACTACTATTTTTGTAAAGATATCTCATTAATGATTAATATTTATATATAAGTAATGCATTTGTAGTTAATCATTAAATGATTGTGTCACTTTTAAAAAGCGTTCTTTTGTATTTTTCTTAGTGCCCTCTTTCATATATAATTTATTCTTGTAATTTAATTAGTATTTGTCAAATTTTATCTATAAAAGTAAAAAAATAAAAATAAAAACCTAGATTTATTAAAAAAAATAAAACCACTCTCTTTTTCAAGGCAAAAAAATTTTACACTATAAAAAAAAATCAGATTCAAATAAAACCTCAAAAAATTCAACAACTGTCCAAATATATACTTAATGTCACTGTTATTTAAGACATACATAATACATAAATTTTGATTTTTTATTAATGTTTGTTGAATATTAATAAATTGGTAAAAATTGGATAACATAATGGAAAAATAGAAGAAGACGTAAAACATAGGATTCAGGCGAGGTGAATGAAACGGAGGAGTGCTTCGAGTATTATTTATGATAAAAGATTACTATTCAAATTTAAGGATAAATTCTACTGCACAGTTATAAGACTTGCAATGTTGTATAGAATTGAGTATTAGGTAATAAAAAGTTAACAAGAGAATAAGTTCAATGTTGCAGAGATGAGAATGTTATATTGGATGAATGGACATACTAGACGAGATAAGATTAGAAATAAATGTATTAGAAAGAAGGTGGAAGTCGCACCTATTGTGAAAAAGATGGTAGAATCAAGACTTAGATAGTTTGGTCATATTGGGAGGAGACCTATAGAAGCCCCAGTTAGGAGAGTAGATGCAATGGAGAATAGTCTAATAATTAGAGGTAGCAGAAGACTAAGAAAAATTATAGGAGAAATTATTAAGAGAGATTTAGATTTAAATAGTTTATCTAAAAATATAATTTACGATAGGTGTTTGTGGCGTCGATTGATCCATATAGCCGATCTCACTTAATGGAAAAAGATTTTGTTATTGTTGTTGAATACATTAATTTTTAATTTTTAATTTTTAAAAAAATTAAAAAGGAAGTTGGGCATCTAGAGATCCTGAAAGCCACCCATTGAAGTTCTCAATCAGATAGAATTTCTAAGTTTATCCCTTTATTAATTTATGGGTTGCCAGTAAGGATTGGGTTGTGTTGTGGGTTTGATTTATGATGACCAATCCATTGATGCTTTTCTGATTGGTTGTCCATATCTCTAATGTATGAGATTCTTGATATACTTGCATTTGAAATGTTTGTGCCTGATAGGTTCTTTTAGAAAGTCATTTAGCTTTATGCCCACTAGCTATTTGAATCAATGTCTCTAATCCTATTTCAATGTTATTTTGCTCTTTCAAACCAGATGATGGTTCCCATTGTTACAACACCGTTGATCTTGTATTAGTTTCAGGTAGCACATTCACTTGATTTCATGGTTGTAGCTTGGATTTAACAGGAAAGAACTTGAGTGAATTCGAGTCTCTGTTTGTATTTGGTTGAAATTCTTCTTGATGCTTATCTTGGTTGATTCTCTTTTAAAATTCTTTCTTTTTGGTAGTAATGATTGAATGGTCCTTTAGTACAGTGAAATTTTTTCTAGTTTTCTAATTAATTTCCTTTATACATCTTGCTACCTCATGATACAACATTGTACTTTGATTTAGTGAAAAGATTTTGCATTAAAGATTTGATTTTAATGTGTTTCAGTTTAGTTCAAAGTGTTGCGTTGATGTCGATACTAGGCCTTATTTGGCTTGATGTTGATCCAAAGATTTAGGAATGTTTCTATAATGTTTATGATTTTTGCCAATAAGTTTTGATTTTGTGATGTAGTGCATATCCTTTTCTTATGTTGTTTACATATGGCATACCCACTAAATATCGTGGACCAACAAAAGCAAATCTACTAGCTCGTTATTTGAAGAAGTTTGCTGCTCTCAATGTTTCCATTCTTGATTCAAATTCTAAAATTCTACTGCAATTGGCCATAAAGTGTGAGAAAAGTTAAGGTCTGAGGATATGTAGATGCTAGTGGGTTGTACGACTCATTGAATAGTTCCTTGTTAGCTGGTAGATAGGAATATAATTTAACAAAATTCTCCAATATAAAATGAATATTTTTATTAGTTATTTTCTGGTTTTCTATCTTGATTTTAGATCTTTATGTAATATACTTACTTGATTTAGGTGTTGGTTATGAATCTTCTTTACACACTGCAATAAATCACATTTTACATAATTAGGTATCCCCGAATTGCATCTCTATATACACATATGTTCTATGTCAAATATTGAAATTGAATGTAAAAAAAATACAACTTGTTCCATTGCCTACATAATATGAATTCATTAAATCATTAAACCCTTATCGACTTGAATTTCATCAAAATCATATAATCTATGGATATAATTAATTGTAAGTCAAGCTTAAAATAATTTCCAACAATTGAGGTTTAAAACCAGAATGCATTTGAAAAAGTGCTAATGGAGAACAACTTATATGAAAAAAAAAAAAAGGTTTCTTGTCTATTTTATAATATTTTTTGAAAGAGATAGCAACAACAAAAATGAAAGAGACAACAATAACAGAAATCAGGGTCTACATTAAGTGCACTCAATGACAATCTGGTCATACATAGCAACAAAAATGGGAGTTCTACACGTATGAGAAAAAATCTACAAAATTAAGACTAACCAAGATGGCAACACAAAAATGAAAGAGGCTAGTGAAATATTATAACCAACCCCCTAATAACTTACAGACTTACATTATAGTTTCAAATAAAAGCAAAAAAGAATCACATTAATACAACTACTTAAACAACAATATACTTGATAACTTAGCTTATACTAGCATGGCAGGGATGACTAAGAGCCTTAGGTATTAAGGGGTTAGCTACCCTACATAGATTATAAGGAAATATTTGTTACTCCATTAAGGATGAGTATAACATGAAGCAAACGATAAACATAAAGTAAGTTAAAAAAAAAAAGGAAAACCAATCGTAAGGATATGTTTTGTCTATCTAGACCCATATGGAACAATCTTTTGTGGCTTCTTTTTATACACCTTTCTGTGGGGGTTACTGAGGGCCTTATAGCAATGTGCATTGTGACCTATTGTCCCACAATAACCACACTTTATGATGCCCCCTTCTTATTGATCTTGGATGGCTTTTGTGGTTTATCTAGAGCTCTTTCCCTAGCTTGTTTAGGCTTACCAAGTGCCCTCTTATACTTTGGTGGTTGTAAAGGGGTCAAAGTAGATTATGGCCAATTCTCTTCACTTGGCACTACACTTAATGGCCAAAGCATAGACTCTCATAAAGGAATCTTTGTTATAATAACGAGCAACATAATCTTCACATGCCTTTCTTATATGATAAATAGCAACCCCAACATAGACACATAGGATGCTAGTTAAGTCCCATGCATTAGATGTGATGTCAACATGTTCTATAAGCTTTCCTTCTCGAATCTCCCATCACTTGTCATATAGCAAATGTAACTTTTAGAGTCATTCTTTACTCTCTAAATCTTCTTTCTAATTCTAAGACATATTGTGCTGTGAGATTTCTTCATGCCCTCTTTCTTTGCAACCATCATTTTCATGATCATTCGCCTAATTATCCCACATATTATGATTATTGGCTTGTCCCTCACATCCAATATGAAGGAGTTGAATGTCTTTGTAATTTTGTTTTGTATAATGTCACATTTGGTCCTCGTCATGAACGCATGCTTACTCCACAACATAGGATCATACATTTTTAGCCAACTAGCTACAGCGGGGTCAAGCTCGTGCTGGCATTTCATGTAATGATTGAACTCATGTTTGGTCATTGCCCTACATGCATTCCAAAGCTCATCCTTTAGGTTTTTTCCTTTGCATTTGAGCTTGAAGTTGGCATATAAATACCTAACCCAAAACCTATGCTCACATTCCATCACCTTGAGCACTTCCTGCAATCCCTGTAAATTTTTTTAAAACTTATGTTAGTGATAATAATAATTTTAATAATAAGAGAAAAATATGGTTTATGGTATTTTAGAGAATCTTTAAATAGAATTAGTTTATATAAAAATAAATAAATAAATAAATCATAAAAATGAATAAATATGTTAAGATAAGGGCTCTTATCAACATTACAGTCACTTCTCTCTCAAAAATATTATTTTAAGGTAAGCTTTTACAAATTCTTCATTGTCAATCCCAATATATATATATATATATATATCAGCATCCACCAATATTGATTGAACCTATTTCTGTCAATTACCAAGAAAATAGAAAGGATGGACAAATAATCCCTATTAAGCTTAGATTACATTTTTTTGTACAATGGACTTCATCCATAATAGAAGTGGTCCCAAAGAAAGAAAAAATAGTTACGTAGTACTAATGAAGAGTGATGTTCATTCATAAAACAATTGTGCAGTATAGTACATTCATAAAACTACCAAATATGAATCTTTTACCAGATTTTCAATTATAAACCTTTTACCATAGTGTAGTACAATACATTCATAAAATTATCAAATATGAATCTCTAACCAAAGCAACAATGTACTTACCAAGTAATGGAAGTCAATATAATTAACCACAATTTAAAAAATTAATGAATTCAAAAAATTGTGCCTTTTGTATGTTTGACGTCACGACTCACCTCTTGTCTTGAACCAAGACAATGTCCTCAAATAACAATGTCATCTTACCTTGTACTTTGATTCCATAACGGCATATGCTATGAGATATATGTTCTCATTTGCGTCTTTCCCAACTGTAAATAAAAGGTGCCTTTCAAAACTTCCTTTCAAACAATAGCCATTTAAACATATAATTGGCCTACATGCCACTACAAACCTCCGTTTGCATACATCAAGGCACACGTACAGTCTCTTGAATCATAACCCTTGTGCCTTAACCCTCATCATGCTACTAGGGTTGAATTTCATTTTTGCTCCACAATACATGTATACTTTGGCAAATTGCTCTACATTGCAACGCTCAAGCATATCAAATGCTTTTCTCTTTGCTTGGTATGCTTGAAACTTCAATATTTTGACATTATGGTCCCTTTGCACTTGGTTCGAAAAAGCTGTTGCACTCCAATCTGGCTGATTGCTAATGTGCTAAATGTATTTATTAGACAACCAATTTATGGTTATCTACTTATTTTCCCTTTCCTATCCACAATTTGTGCTCCTTCTCATAAAGCGACTTAATCTACAATACATCTTTAGCGTGAGTCCTTGATGTATGTATAACCCTTCCACAATGCACTTCATTCTTTATATACTTGAACTCAACACCATTCTCAATGGTGTACTACTCCAATGCTTGCCTGTAAACTTTGAAGTTAGCAAACTTCATACCAACTTGAAGATTGATAGATTTTTTAAAGTTTGTCTTCTCATTGGACTCAATATGTGATTGTCCTCCTTTTTGTTAGCCTTCATCATCTGAGCTACCTAGGCTCACTAACTAGTCAATATCATCGTAATCAAAATGCACCTCCTTATCCCAATTAGATTCATAATCATTAAGTGCAACAGATTTTAAGTCTACATGTGGTCCACTTTGCGCATCAACTTCAATAAGTGCATATTCACTCTTTGCACCTCTACTACTTAATGCACCTACTTGTTTATGGTGCATCCATTGATTAACTTCCGCATATATCCCTCCATCAATATGTTCAAAGAACAAGTCTAGTTGCTCAACATTGCTATTATGAAATTCACATCCAGTCATATCAACCTCAATATTTGACTTCTCCTCAACACTCTCATACTCTTTCTCCTCCTCACTCCTCTATTCTTTCTCAACTTGTCTTTTAGTCATCTCCTCTTCCTCAACCCTATGCTCCACATAAATTTCTAATATCTCGCATTGGTTTGTTTCTAGCTTTTTAAATGCATTCATTACCTCATTATCTCTCTTAAGCGGGATAAGCTCTCCTATATCTTTATCTCCAAATTTGCACAAAATGTTGGTGAAGTTTCCATAGGCCAAAGTTTCCAAAAAGTGAAATTTCCTTAGTATCTTTGAGACAACACACTTTTAGGGCATTGAGGATGAAGAAAATAGACAAATGATTCATGTCAATGAGAAGAGAAGCAGGGCACGATGTTAAACTGTGAGTGATTTCACAATAAATTGACATATTTAGCTCTAAGTGAAATGCTATGTATTGGAGTGAGAAAAAATATTGGAATACTTTTAATTCCATGTTAGGGGCCAAGTATTTTAATTTGTCTGACATGGAAAATTCTATTAATGATTTAACGATTATTTTAATAGTAGATGATTGATAATCAAAATCTGAAAACTTAAGAAGTTAATTTTAAACTTTAAAAAGCCATTGACTTAAAAGTTCAAAGAATTTATCTCTTTTTTTTTTTTTTTAAAAAAGTTCTTTCATACATTTTTATTGCCCTCTTTCATATATAATTTATTCAATATGTATAATTTAAGTAATATTTGTTAGATTTTATCTTTAAAAAATTAAAAAGATATGTAAAAGTTACTTTCTCCGGTCTCATATATAAGAGACTTTTCTGAGACTTGATTTGGTCTTATATATAAAAAACAAACTACCTATATTTGGTATATTAATTGTAGTATTCCAATTATACCGTCATTAAATAAATCATTTAAATTATGAGTAGTGACTATCATTAATTTCAAGGAGAAAGTGCACATATTAAATAGGGGCATTCTTGAAAAATAATTTTTATTTGAGACAAAATTAAGAAGACTAATTGCTTTTAACTAATTTTCTTAATACTCATGAATTAGTTATTTATTTTGTTCGGAGGGAGTATTTATATGAAATAAAAAAATCAATGCAAAAAAGGAAATAAAATTAATTATAGAGGAAGAAAATATAAAGTCAGTTGCTATATATTCTGTCTCCTAATTCAGTAAACAAAAGAATAAAAAAACTGAGGTCATCCTTCTGTGTCCCTCTCTTGAATCTGATAATCGCCTCTTTTGATTCGGATTATCACCCATCTGTCTTCCTATTCTACGTAAAAAATAAAGTCAAATTTTGAGATCTGATAGTAAAAGAATAACCATTTCACACGAATCAAATTAGAGAATTATACCTCGCAAGATGCTAAATAATACTTTTCATGTTTCCAATGAGTTTTTCTTGCAGTCTCTTGATTGTTTCCAACATAATAGTCAAAATGCTCTTTCAACGCTAAAAGATTTCCATCAGAGTCACAAATGCGATGGACTTCATCATCATTTGATTTCCTCCAATATCCTTTAATGTTGTGATGAACTTCATTATTTAATTTCCTCCAATATCCTTCAAAGATATCGACCATCTTTCTGTAATTTTCATCTTCAAAAACAAAGTAAAACCACTCTCTTTGTCTAGGCAAAAAATTCTGCACTACAAAAAATCAGATCCAAATAACTATCTAAATATATACTTAATAAAAATTGTATTTTTATCTTGAATCAAGTAATATACATATAAAACAACAATCTTTCAATAGTGTTTTTTATTTTATGTTTGTCAAAGAGAGGAAGGATCGCAGCATATTGCGGTGTACAACTATACTAAATGTATCTAGAACTCAGATCGGTAATATTTTACTAAAAATTTAAAAACAGCCGTACACTGTAACTGAACGTCGCCTAATTCTGAAGGAGACTTGCTAAATAGTTCAGTGACTTGGAGATCTTGAACCACGGGAGCAGGAAGAGGTTTGTGAAGTACTTTGTTCGTCAAGTAATGAATGACCAATTCTTCATCTGTAGGGATAAATCTATATCCCGTCGGCAATTCCAGAAACATTACTTCTTCTTCTGGTCGAAGCTGCGTTCAACCTATATAAAACAATACGTAGAGATCAAAATTCCAATATCTTCTGCACGCGTCTATTGATATATAAAGGTTTATATCCCTCGCTGTCCCCAGATCGCTGGTAAATAGCATGTTTAGTTACGTATCGTTTTGTATACAGACGTATAAATAATAGGATTTATATTTTACTAAAATTGTCAGTTAATACGACACTTTCTCACTTGCTTTTTTTAACATATATATAATATTAAAATTCTCTCCATAGTTTTTTTAATTTATAATATATTAAGATAGATGTCTCATTGTTAATTAAGGACATAATTTCAAGAAAAAAATATTTCTAAATTATGTTTTTTACTAAAAGAAAATAATTGCAAACACACACAAATTGTAACTAAATTGTGAGACTTTTTCATAGTTTGTTGTCTTGATATTGTCGACTTTTTAAAAGTATATATACTTTAGGCCAACAATATTTGTGGTTCTAATAGTACTTCTCCACATATAAGAGCAGGGGTTTCCATTCTCTACTCTCCCTTCCTTGCTTCCCAAAATGAAAAATTATATCCACCAAAAAAGTTATATTATTATTATTATTTAGCTAATAAATTAAATAAATAAATATATATACTTCTGGAAGCATTTAAATCTTATTTACTTGTATCTTAAACTTTTTACTATAATATAATTTGAAAAAATATCTATATGCAGTATTTTTATTTAAGAAAATTAAAGGCACAAGCAGAAGTATATTTGTGAACGTTTTTATAGTTGAATTTGTACATTTGAATGAGATTTTTACTTATCAACGAATAAACCCTTAAAATAAAATGTATATACTTCTAAAAGCATTTAATTTAATTTTATCTTTTAATTTTTTATTTTATTTTTAAAATTTGAAATTATTATAATATCGCTAATGTATGATGCTAAATATTACTATTTTAAAAATTAAACCCGTTATTGGCTTTTTTTTTTTTCAAAAAAAGAAAGGAATCGCTATAACTGGTTCACAATTCACTGTGATAAATACTAAATATATGATAATTACATATTTCAATAAGTATATTTAAAATAATATATTAATAAGTGAGCATAAATCATTTTTATAATAATTTATTTTAAAATAATAAAGTGCAACTTTTACAAAATAATATATATATATATATCTATAAAAAAATTACAGGTTTGAAAAGTTGGATGTTAAATAAATAAATTGTTAAGAACAATTTAAAGCAGCAAGTCAATTGCCCTAGGGGTTAAAACCCTTTCAAATTAAATGAAGTTGAGAATGCGGGCAATTGGTAATTCTTAAAATGCCCAAATCGAAGACTTGAACTGCTATTTGTGGAATAAACTTAAATATAATTTTTTTATATTTTTATTGTCAAATTATTTAATTAAAATATAAAAAATATAAAAATATAAAAAAATATATAGTTTAATTGAAAAACCATATACTTATTTTCAAAAATTATATATTTATCATGATATTATTAAAAAAATCACATATTTATCATATTTTGATAATATAAAAAATAACAGAAGTTTTTTCCTTTTCTTTATCCATAAATCCCAAAAATAAAATCTCCAATTATATACTACTTCCCTCAAAGTTTAGCAACAATAAAAAATAAGTATAATAATTAAATTTCTTACCTTCATGGGAAAAAGTGGTGGATGCAATTTTAGGGCTTGAGTAGAGAGAGAAATGTAATCAAGAGAGAGAATGAGAGAGATCTACATAAAGGATGTGCATGAAACACCTATAAACAGTGAAAAAACAATATTGTGATTTAATTGTTAAAAGATAAGATGACTCATACTTAATTTAATATTCTAAATCAACGCTTTTTCAGGATACGATGATATATCACGTAACAAGTGGGATGACGTGGCTGCTTTAAAGTACATCCTCTTATTTTATTTTGCTCAGAATCACTTTCATTTCATACATTTCATTGTGATAACCACCTAACCAATTGGTGATTCTTAAAACTCTCAAATCAGACTTTAATTAGTATTTGCCGTATCCATAAACCCACAAAAACAATCTGCACTTTTATACTACTTCATGAAAAATTTGCGAACAATAAAATTAAGTATAATGATAGACTTGTTTGATTTTAATATTTTTAAAATAAATATTTTTTAGAATAAATTTTAAAAATTAAAAAATCTATTTGACTCATTATTATAAAAAATCAGTATTTTTTTATTTTTTGATTCTGTAAAACAAAAATTTTAAAACATCTAAAAAATGTTTTAATTTTTTTATTTTTGAAAACATAATTTTATTTTTTTATTTTATAAAATACTTTATTAAAAATACATTATTAAACAAGTTTTTTATTTTTAAAAATAAAAAATTATTTTAAAAACAAAAAATTAAATAGATCCTAAATTTCTTACCTTCGTGTGAAAAAGTGAAATGGTTTCTCGCCGTTCAGCTTACGACTGCATGCAGTCAGAGTTGATCTTAGTCGTCCAAGCGATCGGCTCTTTCATTTCGTGACACGTGGTATTTTTTTTTTTTCTTAACCCCTGAAACCTGATATAACCAAATAAATGAACGGTGCGATGTCTGTTTGGAGACATACATTCCCGCAATCTGATTAAATCCACCATTTAGGCTTTTTCCATCTCCGCCGCTTGATCTGCTTAATTCACCAAATAGATTATCAAGAACAAGGTGCAGAGGAAGAAGATCATGATAAGCACCCAGGTCTCACCCACACTCTCTGTGTTTGAATAGTCAAAGTATTTGGATTTGGATTTTGGAGGCTCTGCGATTCTTTCTTTTATTTACTGTTGGAGATTTATTGGGAGCGCCATACTGTTATTCCTTCTTGATCTCTTTCATATGTAACTGTGTAAAGAAAAAAAAAATGGTAAATGGGGAATGAAATGAATATTGGGACAAATTTTAAGAATAATGGGGAGAGCAAAAAGAGGACAGAGAAAAGTGAAATATAAACTTCTCTACAAGATACGTTACCTTTCAAGCACGATCATTCACAATCATACAAGGCTTTTGTTTTTCTGGTTTCATATGGCATGTGTTAAGAGTTTCATTCCAGAAGCTCAGTGGTAATGTGAACTTACCAGACCAAATGATTTTGAATCCATGCTAGAAGCTGCATCATCTCTATTGGCCCATCAATGCATCCCTTTCTCTTTGCGCGTCTCTTTGTGATTCTACGGGGAATGAGAAAACCACTGTTTGGGAATACTTTTACAGGGGTCTTGGTGGAAAATAAGAAATGAATCCAACCCAACAAAAAGATGAAGGAGGGCTACAATTCAGTTTGATAGAGAGAGAGTACAAAACTTTTCTTCTTTTAGCTCACCCCATTCCAACATTAAAGAAGAGCCTCTGTTCTTTTGATTTTTTTCACTTTTCTTTGCTACCGCCAGTAGCTGTGATGAGTTTTACGGCTGGAGCAGTCACCGGAGGGAATACCAGAAGTGACCAGCTCCGAGCACCGTTGCACCTCGCTCCGAGCATCATTGCAGAAAGCCTTGACAATAGATAACAACTTCAGTAAGAAACCGATTTGGCAAAGTACGAATAGAGAGAAGAAGAGACAAATGGGAGGAGACATCACATAGAGTTAAGTCTTTATGATTAACCCATCGTTTATTTCCTAAAAATTTGCGTTTATTATCAAGGCATGTACGATATTACTTTATGCTTCAATTTTATTAAATATTGAATAAAATTTTTAAAATTATATCCTTTTTTTTTTTTTTTTCTCGATTTCACCTTCAAATGTTGAACCCTTTTCTTTCCTATCAACTCGTATACTTTCCAATTCTTCTAAATCTTGTTTGATTCTCCAATTTTTGTAAATTTTTTTTTCAACTTCATATCAAAATTTTCAACCTACCCCACTCTCTAAATTACTGTAACCGTCCCCAAATTCTTGCTTAATCTTTCAAAATGACATCTCCAATTTTTAAAAATGCCTTTCAATTCCATCTTAAAATTCCTAAATCGTCTCCCCTCAAACAGCTCCCACAATTCCCAGAAACTTGCCCAATGTGTTCAATCTAACAATTCTAATTTATTCAAAACTAGCAATAATCCTGCAAATTTAGGGGTTTAAAAAAAAAAAGAAGAAAAATATGGATGAATAGTACCGTGCAGTGCAATGAATAATATAATACAACAAATAAATATGGCTATCAACGCGATGTTGTAAACAGTAATTTATAAACATTTTCAAATGAATCATGACAAGTCGCATCTTTTTATGTATAAAGAAGATTCTTCCAATTCCATCTCCAATTTCTAATTTCTTTTTTGCCAATCAAACACCACACTTTCGAAATTCTTAGTTCAAAACTACATTTTGAGATAAAATTTTTTAAAAAAATTTAGAGCAGTCAACTGGAGTTTGGAAGGGAACTAAAAGTAATTATGTTCCCATTACTCAATTCAAGTTGAATAGATTTGTATACGAGTAATCCAAAGGAATTCAAGAGTAACGTCCTTGTCAACAATATCTACGTTAAAGACTCATTTAATATGCTGTATGAAATACAAATTGGTAGTATAAGATTCGATAAGGTAAATCTTGATAAAATTTTAAAATTTAGTATAATATTGTATAAAATAATATTTGTATAAGATAATGTTATTATTTATTTAGTGATATAGTGTATAATATTAAATAAAATAAAAATTAACTTTTTTAAAAAAATATTATTTATTTAAAAAATATATTATATTTATTTAAATTTTTTATATTATGTTATTTTTTATTAGATTGGACATTAAGTTATGTCAATACTTCACCCATAATCACCCTTATTGATGTAGACCAAAATTTGATCCAACCTTATCAATGCACACTTCTAAGGGTAAAGGTTAAAATTAAAAAAATGTTGATAAAATTTTATAAATCAAAATATAATCAAACCTAATTTTATTTTTTAAATTTGATTAAGTTATGTATCATTTTGATATATAAAAGAAGTTTGATATATAAATATATACAATGTATTACTTTACTTGTATCAAATAAATAATAAGATTATAATATATTATATTAATGTATACTATTATTCTTATATAATATACAAAATAGGCCAAAAGTGGCGCTTCAGGCCGGTGCAGTGCGTGAATTTTAAGAGTAATTTGTAAGTTCAATTTCTGTAACAGTTCTTTAAGTGTTCACTTTTTTAAATGACTTGTAATAAGCTACACACCATTTCATTTATAAGTTTTTAAATTTTGTTTTAGTGACACAAAGGGCTAAAGGCCCAAAATCATCGATAAGGATATGTTTGATTTGGTGTAAGAAAGACTGAAATGTTCATTTGTACATAAAAATTTATTAATAATTTTTGTTCAATTAAAATATAATTAATTTTTTTCTAAATTTTTATATTTTTTTAGAATAAAAAAGATACTATACAAGGAAGTTCATTAAATTAAGAAAATAAATACATATATTTATTTAGTTATTTTTCTCCACATAATTATTTTTTAATTAATACATCTTCTATTATTATTTTTTTAAAATTTTAATTTCTAAATTTTGGTATATTTACAGAAACAATTTTTTAATTTCAATTTTTTTAACAATTTTTAAACTACATATTTCTTTTAAATAATTATTTACCAAACAAAATAACTATATTACAAATTAATTGTGTATTTATATCTATTGTGTTGTATTTTCTTATATTGTATTACATTAAAAATTTATTTTTTATTTTCTTATACATTATTTATCTAGTACATAAATAGGAAAATGAAGCTTTTTCCAAAATTTTCCAGTATTTTCATGGTGGATTAAAAAAATGATATAAAAATATAATTTTTTCCAACTTTCTCAGAAGCTCTAGGATATGAAATTTTAGTTATACTTTCTCATGAAGCAAGAGGAACTCGGTAGCAACCCCACTGAGTTTCTCAAAATCCAAAAAGGATAAACCAAAATATGCGAAATTTGATAACATTATCATCAAGTTTTTCAAAAATATAATATATAAATGTATTACTTTTAGTAGTTAAGGATTTGATACATTAAATTTTTTTATTATAGGAAATGTCTTAAAAAGTGAAAAATTACCATTCAAAACTCTAAATTAAATATATTTATACATAAAATCTTAAATTTTAAAATTATTTTTAAAAAATCCAAAATTAAAAATTTAAACTATACAAAAAAATTACAATTCAAAGTTTTAAGTTAAAATATATAATTTAAATATCTTTAAAATAATTTTAAAATTTAAAACTTTTTAATATAAATATCTTTAATTTACATCTTATAATATTTTAAATATATAATAACCTTTATATATTATAAATTATTTATTTTCTGTTTTGTCCGTTTCCTTCAAACGACGACGCTCTCGCTGCCCGACTTACCCGACATTCAATTCAATCGCACGTGTCGACCACGTGGCACAAGATGCTACCCTCTTCCCTTCAACCACGCGGCAGTTCCAAAAAATTGGATTCGTATCTATACTCCGCCACGTCAGATCTACAGAATCTTCCTCATAAATCAAAAGAACATACATATATATATATATATACACACACACACACACATACACGTACATTCCAACTGAGGGCGTCCGGAGTACAGACTCCAAAGAATTCTCTTTGCCTTCCCTAAATTCTTTTGAAAAGCTGACTTCTGGGCTTTGCTCTGATTCTTTCCTTTTCTTTTTCTGTCTGCTCCGACCAATATGATTGACCCAGCTGGCGCAATAGAATTGTAAGCTTGTAACTTCTTTTTCTATCAATCTGCTTATCATACAACAGTTCGAAGGTTGTGAATTTAATGATCAATGCTGGTTTCATCATATATAATAAAACAACTTTTGGATATCATAGCTGATTTGGGGTAGAGAAAGTTTCTGCTTGTTAGCAAAAGAATTGCAATCCGCGGTTTCTAAAATGTTGGAATTCTTGCTTAGTGTGTATGTTCTGGGTCTGGGAGTTTTTAATCTTCTGTCTTTTTATTGATCGAACTATAGCATCCGATGATTCGGATAAGGATACCTTGACAAAACTTATGTAGCAGCAGAAAGCCACTGTCCTCGGAAAGAGGTTTTAAACTCACATTTATTTATTTATTTTTTGGTGTAGGTGTTCTGCGTGCTTTTCAAAGTTCACCGTCTTTTAAGACATTGATTGAAATCAACATTAATGTTATCTATGAACTTGGGTACTTATCACAATTTATGATGTTATATAAGTTTATGATGAAATTATTGGATGTTGGAACCATATTGAACTTAGGTATTTATCAGAATTTAGTAGGTCTGATGCTTTTGGCGATTTGGTAAAATTTTTTTTATTATTATAATTAAGGTATCCTTAGACTTTCTTCAGGTGATTTTGAAAGTACACTCTTCACATTTGCTGCATTTAAGATTTTAATCTTAGAATGTTTTTTAGAAAAATTGAATCTAAGTTGTGAAGAGGATATACTATCTTTTCTTACTAACTTAGTAATTAGGTAAATTTGGATGCTAATACAAATGCATCTTCTAAAATTTTAGTTGGGGAATGGATGATGACAGACAATCAAGTTGTTCATTCACAATTGGAAAGCCAAGAGTCCAACTGATCCGCTTTTCATTGTATCTTGTTTTATCGCTGCCATGGTTGGAATTCTGACTGTAGCCTACACAGCTTTTCAATGGAGAAGAAACATCAATAAGCCATAGCCAAATCTAAGAAGAGCGAAGTTCCAGTGGCTCCTCATACTTGGATTCTAGAGTCTATCTCGTGGAAAGAATGTAAATTGTTGTGTATGCTTAAAGCACGTGATGTCCCCCTCTCAAACTCTAGGGCCTATGGTGGCTTCAGACAACAGCTTTATTCACTTTGCAGTATATTTGGTGCAGCAGCTCATCTAAGCTGTTCTTCTAGTGCCCACAAGGACTGCAAATCTGTGTCTATGATTGGATTTGAGCATGTCTTGCATCAAAGCTGTTCGTTGGACAGATATTGCTGATCAATCAGCTGAAACTTCTTTTTGTTGTTATTGTGAAGAGCCATGTGGTGGGTCATTAATCCTTGGTGGTTCCCCCGTATGGTGTTGGTTGTGGTGTCAAAGGTTGGTGCATGTTGATTGTCATGGTAACATGTGTAATGAAACAGGTGATGTATGCGATTTAGGTTCATTTAAAAGATTAATACTATCACCATTACATGCGAAGGTATTGAACCAGAACTTGCCAGGGGGCTTTTTAACCTCGATTCCTCAGGGAACAAATGAGATTGCACCTTCAGTTTGTGAAAGTATTGGCAAAAGGTACAATCATCATATAGCTAATGGCCATCATGAAGTGGAGGAAAACTGTAATGGTGGCATGAATATAAAGATTCAACATTAAGATCATGATGTTGATAACCAGAAATATAAGTTGATTGATTTATCTCGAGATGCAAAACCATTGTTAGTTTTTATAAACAAGAAGAGTGGTGCGCAATATGAAGACTCACTTAGGTTACATATGAATATTAAGTCCTGTTCAGGTTCGATCTCCTCTTATATTTACTTCTGGTACTTTTCAATAGATTTATGCTTTTGGCTAGTATTATATTTGACAGTGTTGAAAGTTTAATGTGCGTTTTTAAAGAAGTTTTATTTTGACTGCATTCTGTGTACTCTAAATTAGTATCTCAATCAAAGAAATTTGCATTGTACAAAGTACATAAGTAAGAAAGTTTTGCTTATTTTGGGGGTTAGAGAACACATTCTTGAACAATTAACCATACCCATCCACATCTTTTATCATATTTACTTTTGTAAGCCTAATAAGATTACAGAACAATAACTGATTCCCGAGACTCGGAAGAATAGTCCTCTTGGTTTGCCTAATTGCTCTAAAGAACCTTTCTTGGATATGTTTAGGTTTTTGAATTGAGCTTAACAGAGGGGCCAGAAGTTGGGTTATATTTGCTTAGAAAGGTGCCTCACTTCAGAGTTGTTGTATGTGGGGGAGATGGTACTGTTGGATGGGTTTTGAATGCAATAGAGAAGAAAAATTATGTTTGTTCTCCCCAAGTTGCCATTCTTCCTGTTGTTACAGGGAATGATGTAGCTAGAGTTCGCTCTTGGGGAAGTGGTTTGGGTTCAGTGGAGAGGCAAGGAGGCCTTTACACTTTTTTGCATCACATACAACATGCAGCGGTCACCATTCTTACCGGTGGAAGGTAGCAATTGGTAATCCACAAGGGAACCATGTCCAACAAGTAAAATTTATTAACAACTATCTTGGTATGTCTATATTTTGGTCCAAAATCTGCTTCTTTGATTCAACACTTCTGTGATTATTCAACTACCATTTATTTCACACTTAAATTTTAATAAAATTAATCACGTGAATATTTAATGATAAACAATTTTATTATTAAGATTTGTTTCAATTATATTTTGAATATTTTCACAAGGTTTTGAGACTATTGTTGGGATTAAATGACTAGTTTTAATTTTGAAATGTCAGTTTTATTGCAGTATTAATTATAAAAGATTATAAAACTATTTAAGATATAAGTAAATCATACTTTCAAGTTTTAATAATGAATTATTTTATTATTTTAAATTTTATATGTGATCATTTCAGTTAAAATTAAAAATAAAAACATTGCAAGGTGGTTAAGTAGAAATGAAACAAACTACAAGAAAATTGAATGAGAGAGTTTAAACAGCAAGGGAGGCCAGGCCAAACCACAAGGGGTAAACTGTAATTTTGATAGTTTGCTTTGTAAATATTAGAGTAAATTATGTAGACTTTTTTTAAATTTTATTAAAATTATATAGACCTCTCTTTTATTTTCAAAATATATATTTTACTCTAATTTTAAAATTTTTGACTAAAATACCCTTCACAAAAAAAAAAGCATGTAAAAGGGTATTTTAGTTAAAAAAAATATATGCATTTAGGTCAATGAAGGATACCTTAATCAACAAATTTAAAATTGGACTCAAATATAGTATAACTTTTTATTTTAAAAAAGATCGGTGTATGTTTTAAAAATAGAAAAGAAATACATATAATTTCAACAAAACTAAAGAGAAATCTATATTATTTAATCTAAATATCATGAAGCACATGCAAAGAGATGAAGGTGTTAGCGAACTGGAGTACAAGTGTGCCTTTAGGAGTCTGGAGCATGATATCATGGTCTATTAGACCTTGAATCAGAAGGTAGAAGAAAATTGAAGGATTGATTTAATCATCTTGATTTCTACAGTAAAATGGACAACTTATTTCTTTATCCTGTCAGGATGGCTGGTTCCACACAGAGTCTATTGAATATGCAGTAAGATTAATTAAATGTGAAAATGAGTACTTAACCAAGGCACACAAATTTTCCAACTTTTTTCCTGTGTTTGCTTGGTTTATAATTAGTTGCTATCCTTCATCAACCTCCTACTGAGAATACTTGAATATACCACCTGTTTTTCAGTTAGATGAAATATTTTACGTCATTTGGAGTCTGGACTAGTTTTGAATCTCTGACAAATATTTGGTTTTATTAGGAATTGGTTATGATGCAAGGTTGCTTTGAAAATTCATAATCTGCAGGAGGAGAATCCAGAAAAGTTTTATAATCAGGTGTTTAGTTTAATTGAACTTGGATTTTGGATTGCCTGCATTTGGAATCTCCAATGTAAGAAAGTTATTTACTTGTTTAAATAAGAGATTGGATATGTTCTATTATAATATTGCTTTTCCTTAGGGGATGTTTGGTTCTCGGAATGAAACATTCGCGTATTTAATTCACCAAAATTTTGCTACATTTTGAAGAATCTAACATTATCATCCTGTAACGTATGCAGTTTATGAATCAAGTTCTATATGCAAGAGAAGGTGCTAAGGGTATTATAGATAGGACATTACTGATTTCCCCTGGGAGATTCGAGTTGAGGTGGATGGTGTTGAAATTGAGGTCCTCAGGTAAGTATAGATAAAGTCAAAATTTTCTTTTCAATAAAAAGGAAATTATCATCGATATTTATATGAAGACTCTAAGAAGCTATCACAATTCTGAAATCGTGAACACTAACGACTTCTTTCTCAAGTTCTGTACACGTGAGGTGGGTCCAAAGCACGGGACTTGCATTCTAGTTTTAGAAAATTAGGAAGATACAAAAGAGAATAACAAATCCTCCTAAAGAAGAAAACAGTAAATATCTTCCTAAGGCAAGTACATCCAGTAAGGAACCAAAACAAAGGGATATAACATGTTAAACATGTGACAAAGAAGCTCAACCTTCTGCATATCTAACACAGACACTCTTTGAAGAAACCATGGGCAGAACATCAGAGAGAAGCCACAAACATAGATAACTCTCATTTTCTGCACAAATCTTTGTAATGCAGTCTGTCAATAGAGATTATTTTTTTATTTAAAAAAATAATGCTACTAATACAAGTATGGTGGGTAGGTAGTAAGTTTTCATATTTGAAATTCCTTTCTTAAATTGTCATACATAGCGGTATGCTGAATCTTGTAATCTGGTTTATAATCAATCCACGAAGCAAAAGGTGTGCTTGCTGCAAATATTGGAAGCTACACGGGAGGTGTAGATTTGTGGCAAAATGAGGATGAAAATTATGATACTTTTGACCTACAATCTATGCTTGGTAAGATACTTGAGGTTGTAAGCATATCTGAAACATGGCACCTTGGGAAGCTTTTGGTAAAATGAAATTTTACTTTAATCCCCTTATGACTCTATATCTGAAACTAAATCTAAAAGAAAAACCGAGGAACTAAGAACTAAAAATGCATGGAAGTATTAAATATTAGGATTGACATTATAAACTAATACAATATATTCTAAATTTATTACTTATTTGGTTTAAGAAATATAATGTATAAACTTATACATTTAACTCCTTTTATACATCAAAATGATGTTTATCTAATCAAACCTTAACAGTGTGATTAGGTTTTAATAGATAAGATTTTATCAACACTAATCTATTTCAACTCTCACCTGTAAGAGTATCTATAGACTGAGTTGAGTCAAGTTTTGGCCTAACTCAATGTCTAATCTAATTTTACATCGAGTTACCTTTTTTTAAACTCAATACTTGAGCCCACCCTGGTTAGTTTAGTATTGAGCTAGGTCAAATTGGTTTTCTAAACTGGTCAAGCCACTTTTTTTTTTCAAAATTTTTTGTAAAAATTATAAAATGAAATCTGCTTATGGCACTTTTTGTCATATTCCTACGTCTCTTTCTATATAAGTTCTTCATAATTTATATGTATTATGATTTTGACCTAACTTGAGACAACGAATTTTTGTGTAAATAGGTTGGGCTTTCTCTAGTTAAAAGACTTGCACAAAGACAGGCAATTACGGTACACTTGTTTGCTTCATTTCCTATTCAAATTGATGGAGAACCTTGGTTTTAGCAACCATATACATTGTCCATAACTCATTATGGCTAGGTTCTCTTACTGACATTATTTTGTTTTTTGTTAACAATGACTTGCTTTGCATTTTGATATCCTTATGTTCTAATTTGCTTGCGCAGTTTATAGTATTGAATCTCAACAATCAACTTTCATTGTGATTTTAGTGCGAACTGGCAATGATCTATTCACCTAACAATTTTTATCTTGAAAGTGACTTTTGATATTGTACAAGAACTTTTATTTTCCCACGCATTTTAGGGAATGTTCAATACTGCTAAGAAAATTTTAACCCTTGCATTATACGTGTGCTTGAGAATTTTTTTATATATAATTGTTTGCATAGTCCCAAAGTTATGCATGACAATACATAAGTTCTCTTTACATTTTTCTCTAATTTAAACTAGTTTTCTGATGCCCTCACACTATTTATCTCCTTTATGTAGCCCTAATTATTTTTTGGCCCCATTTATTGGTTGAACCCTGTACTTTGGTTGTCCGTGTAATGAATCAAAAGAAGCTTATTACAATGGGTATTTCAGGTGGTGGAGTTCATTAATACACCCACTTTGATGAATTTTATTGTTTCTTTGCACTGCTTAAGTGTGCAAGAAGTGTATCTTGTTAAATTATTAGTTCAAATCATAAAGATAATCCTTAAAAAATTTTGCATTAATCTAAAATTATTTCATGCTTCATCAATTTAATCTAAAAGTCAAACTGTAATATTTATTATAAATATAAGAAACTTTAACTATTTAATTGCATGCTTGTAACGATTCAAGTTATATAAAATTTGACATAAAAAATTGTTGAAAATCCCATGTTTTTAATAGGTTTTATTTGTTATAGCTTTAGTTAAGATTTTCATTTTGTTAGTCACCTTATTTACTTAGATTTATTAATGTTCTAATTCTTTATCTAGTGCCTAAGATCTTACTGCTTTGTTATGATTTTATTTCAAATTAGGATAGTTGATTCTATGATAATGAATGGCAAACTTGTTGCCATCCTCCCTTATTTATGTATGTGCCTCTTGCCATGAATGAGATAAGCATTCAAAGACTTTAGACTATGAAATTCTTCTTGGTATCAAAGCTACACCATGCCTGACCATGTTTTCATCAAACTTGGCCAAGGATCCTCCTTTAATCCAAAAACCCAAGATAGGAAGACATCATTAAAAGCTTCCTCCTTTGCTTAGAACACATCACACTCCTTTAAAAGGTCCAAACATTATGGTTATAGGTATATTGCCATGGACTATGATAACATGCACCAACTAGCCTTGTTTGGGAAGCTTTGATTGGACGAACTCTGAAGTTTGGCTATAGTTCAATGCTTTATGTGTCGCCATGTCCAATTGCACTTAGTTACACTTGCCAATGTGTTAGAATGCATCATGTGCCACCTCTTGCTACTTTTTACCCAAAATTACTCAACTTAGTCTTCTTTAATAGTGGTTAGAAATTCATGCCCAAATTAAGGCTTTCAAAGCTATTCCATAAAAGAAACTTTTAACAAAATTCAGTTACCTAATCAATTCCAATCAATTGGATTTGTTGCCCCAAGTAAATTTCACACATCTTTTAGCTTACAAGTTCAAAACAACCCCTCTTGGATAGTTGACATAAAAGGAATGAATCACATAACGAGTAAGGCCTCACTTCTTGATGCCTTAATACCTTGTAATGGAAATTTAGGTGTCAAAATTGCTAATGAAACCTTGTCTAATGTGGCTAGTATTGGGACAACAAAGATGCATAGAGAATTGGTCATGAAAACTGTTTTACTTCCACTAAACTTAACTTGCAATTTATTGTTTATTAGCAAGCTCTTTAAGGATCTTAACAGTGTTGGTAAATTTTATCTTTGTGGCTATAATTTTCAAGACTTAGATGATGATAAGATCATTGGTAATACTAAGGAGTTTCATGGTCTATAGCTCATTATAGGAGCTAAAATAGTAGGGAGAAAGACTCATGCTACTATTAATTCTGATAACCTGCCTAGTGAAATTGTGCTATAACACTACAAACTAGGGCCCCAACTTTCGATACTTCAAATGATTGTATCCTCACTTATGCAAAAACAATACTACTCCTTTCAAATGTGAAGTGTATCAAATTTCTAAGCATACCAAAAATTCCTATTCTTCACACAAGCACATACCCACTTAGCCATTGATAATAATTCACAATGACATTTTGGGACCTTCAAATATTAAAAACTTATCCAAAGCTAGATGGTTCATTACTTTTGTTAATGACCACACGAAACTCACATAGGTTTACCTTTTAAGGGAGAAATTTGAGACTACTAACATTTTCAACCAATTCAACACCTTTGTCCAGACATAATTTAAAACAAAAATAAAGATTCTTAGAACTCACAATGCTAAAGATTACTTTAACACAAATTTCTCCAACTACCTTACTCACTGAAAGATTATTTATCAAAGTTCCTACGTTGATACCCCTCAACAGAATGTAGTAGTTAAGAGAAAAAATAAGCACCTCTTAGAAGTTGCTAGATGCCTTATGAACACTACCAATGTTTTATTGAAGGGAAGCTATATTCACTGCAATATACCTTATCAACTGAATGCCTTTTAAAATTTACATTTCAAAATCCTAATAAATCAACCCCTTTAAATCTTTCCTCAAACATGAATTTTGTCCACTCTTTCCCTAAAGGTTTTTTGCTACACCTCCTTCATTCATGTCTACCACAAAGGTAAATTTGATCCAAAAGCCATCAAATATATCTTTCTTAGGTACTCTTTCACCAAGAAAGGTTGCAAATGCTACTTTCCAACTGCAAAAATGATTTAAAAGTCCATAGATGTCTCATTCTTTGAAAACTAACCCTTTTACCCTAAAACACCTATTTAAGAGGGATGAAAACATGCAAGAATGGGGTTTATGATATAACATCAAACCTAATACCAATCACCCAGAAATAAATCTTGAATTTGAGACAAATGTTCCCCAATAGCCTATTGAAACCATAATTTCCTTTGAACCTATCACTCTACCTTCGAACGAATAATAGCTCGCCAATTTTCCTTAAGAACTTGAGGTTAATAGTGCCAATAACTAGTAAAGTGAATTTTTAGGTTATTCGAGGAGGAAGAAAAGGAATGAGATAGGACCTAATGCAACTCTTTAGTCGTCTTCCCTTCTAAGTCTAAGGCTTGGAAATCATAATGATTTAGACTTGCCAATTGCTTTGAGGAAAGGGATAAGGTCTTGCATTCAACACCCAATGTGTAATTACATCTCATATAACAATTTGTCTCATAGTGATTGGGGTTTTGTAACTAGCATTTAGCAAATTCTAAAGAATATTGATAAAGCTATGAAAAAACCCAAATGGAGAAAAGCCATTAAAGATGAGATGAATTCCCTGGATAAAAAAAAAAAAAAAAGGCATTTGAGAGCTTACAGATTTACCTAAAAAGAAGAAAATTGTTGGATGTAAGTGGATATTTACTATCAAGTATAATCTTGATGGAATCATCAGTCTTCATAAAGCAAGGCTAGTAGTTAAAGAGTTTACTCAAATACAAGGGATTGATTTCCAAAACACTTTTGCATTAGTAGCAAAGTTTAATACTATCAAGGTACTCCTTCTTATGGCAGCTAATCTTGATTAGCTTTTTCATCAACTAGATTTAAAGAATACTTTTCTAGATGGTGATTTAAAGGATGTATATATGAAAGTGCCACCTAGTTTTCAGAACGAGAACAATGCTCGTAAAGTATGCAAATTACATAAGTCTTTATATGGGTCGAAGTAATTGCTAAGGATATGGTTTGATAAATTTACCAAGACTGTGAAAAGATATAGATATATTCAAGGACAACCACAAACTGTTCACTAAACTTCCTCTTAAAGGTGAAATTTTAGTTTATATTGTCTACATCAATGACATTGTTGTCATTAGTGATTACACTAATGAAATCATGAGACTGAAATCTACTCTTGCTCAAGAATTTGAGATTAAAAATCTTGTAGAATTGAATATTTCTTAGGAATGGAGATAGCAACACCAATAAAGGGAATAGTTGTCTCTTAAAGGAAGTACATTTTGGACTTACTTGAAGAGATAGGAAAAGAAAGGTGTAAACTTGCTAACACACATATGGAGACTAATTATAAAGTCGGTTTAAGTATGAGAGTGCTCTTGTTGACACACATGAATGTATCAAAGACTAGTAGGTAAATAATTTATTTATCACATATTAGACCTGATATTAATTTTCTAGTCTATGTGATGAGCTAATTCATGAATAAACCAAATGAAAAATTCATGGAGATAGTGTTTAAAATCCTCAGGTTTTTGAAAATAACCTTTGGTAAAGGAATCTACTTCAAGAAAGGTACAAATAAAGGACTTGAAGTTTAAATAGATGCAAAATGAACTAGATCCATAACTAATAGGAGATCTACCACAGAGTATTATACCTTTGTTTAGAGTAACATTGTTACTTGGAGAAGTGAAAAACAACCAATGGTAGCAAGAAGTAGTGCTGAAGCAAAGTTCAAAGCTCTTACACAAGGTGTTTGTTGAAGTCTTTGGTTGAAGAAACTACTTGAAAAACTCAAAAGTTATTGTGGAAGGTTCTATAAAAGTTCTATGTGACAACATAACAACTATTAGTATTGCAAAAAATTGTGTGCATTATAAGAGGATTAAACATGTTGAAATTGACTGACACTTTTTTAAAGATGTGGAATCATGAGCCATTGAGCTGACCTACACTCCAACTCAATCTCAAGAAGCTCATGTTTTAACTAAAGTTATCTAAAGAGTCAAATTTGATGAATTGACTTTCAAGCTACGCATGTTTAACATATATTCTCCAATTTGAGGGAAAGTGTTAAAAATCCAATGTTTTTATTGGGTTTTATTGGTTACAACTTTAGTTGAGATTTTGATTTTCCTAGCATCTTATTTACTCAAATTTGCCTATTTTAATTCCTTATCTAGCTCCTAAGATCTTGCTACTTTGTTATGATTTTACCTCAACTTAGGATGGATGATTGTGTGGGATTGAATGGCAAACTTGTTGCCATCCCCACCTATTTAGATATTCACCTCTTGCCATGAATGGAATAAGCATTCGAAAATCTTATACTTTAAAATTCTTCAGAAATCAACAGTGATTATTTCGAGTCTAGTGGCTAGATCAATAAGAATCACGTCTTCCAACAAAATATTGAAAAATAAGAGTGCCAAATTTTACTCCATATATCTCACCAATCAACTCTTGGCTGTTATGCCAAAATCTTATCTTTTTTCTCTTATTGGGGCTTGTTTAGGCCTTAATATTGAACAGGGCCGCTAAAGAACCTCTTGATCATGCAGCTGCAATTATCACTGACATCCTTGAGAATGCTGGGACAAGTATTGTGATTAATGCTTCACAAAAGGAGCTCCTCTTCAAGAAATAGCACTGCCCCTGTCCTAGAGATTTCCTTCATTCTACTGAGACCTAGTAATTATAAATTTTGTAGCACATCACTTTGTCTTTCTATCCATTTTTCAAACATTACCGTTTCAACTTCCTGCTACTTCTGAAGCAGGCTTGTACATGAATGTTATACTACATTAAGGGAAAATGAAATCGTATAGCTTCTCAATTGATGACTTCAACCTCCGTTGGTTTCATAAGTGGAAGGAAAAGATTACATTGCTGTCACAGGTATCAAGGCATTAGCAAGTGACAATATTGAAAACAAAAGCCATTTGTCAATTGTGTCAACATTAGAATTTAGGATAATACTAGTACGATGAGACGCCATCCAAACCGTATTTGCCAAATCAAATGAATTTATGCAACCACGTGGAATAAATAATACTATTATGAAAGTGTATTCCGCAATAGATTATTACATTCCAGGAATTATATTAAACTATATCAGACACCTCATGCTTACGTATTGAAACTAAAACCCAAAAGGAGAGGCCTAAAATTTGGGATTTCCGCCAAATATTGACTTCATACAGGCCACTTTCCCTAAACTCCCTAACTCCACTCACCCCAAGAAATGCTTCAAGCGAGGCATACATTTTACAAGAGACAAAACCAATATCAACAAGTGAAGATACAGAATGATGCTATTCTTTGTTATTTTGTTCGTGATGTGAAAGATGCTATTCTAAATCTGCAATATGTTATTTACACCATCCTGTTCCTACTCTAAGACTTTCCTCATGTCCACCTTTTGATAAATGTTCTTTAATCCTCCCAAAGCATCCGCAGAAATGTACCAGCTGTCTGTCCTATTATGCTCGTCCTGCTCCTCGAGGCATTTTCTTAGAAACCACTGCCACAAATAATTTAATTTAGCTAAATAAAATAGAACTCAATGATATGTTATATGGCGATTGAACAAATTACCAATCAGAGAAACTAAGTTTATCATACTTAAGCTAAATAATTTAACTAAATAAACTAAAACTCCTTGCAATCATAGGACAGCATTGTGTTGAGACAGTGCATACCGTCTTCAACATCTTTAAGCTGGTAATAGTGAGGGGCTATCTCCACCAACCACTCTGGCTTTAATTCTGTGACCTGCGATTAGAATAGGAATTTTCAGCTATTGACAAATTTATCCATTCCATTCAAAGATGTCATTGTTTTTTTTTTGGGGGGGGGGGGGAGGAGAATTAACTGTTAGGATTACCTGTCTCATATACTCCTTGGTAGTAAGAACAAGTTCATGGTATACAACCCATCTTGGAAGCACCTATGAAATGTAAATTAAGTATAAATAAGAATAAGATGAGAGTATCAGTTAGATAATCGTTACAAGAACAAAGCCCTAATAACTTGTGTGTTGTGCAAATGCATGTCTATGCAACATAAAGATTCTTTTATTGCTGCCAATAATTGTCCCAAAAAGCTTCAAATTGGGCAATACAATGTCGTCGGGAATGATCCATAGCTTATGAATAAGTTCAAGCATCAACCAGACAAGATGTACAGATATTACCAAGGAAATTTTAACGTCGATCATACCTCATCACCAACAGTACAAGATTACCAGGTATTGAGTTGTTGAAATTTTAAACATGAAATTGAACACCCAAACTCCCTTAAACAAAATGAGAAAAGGAGGTTTGAAGCTACTAGCATTTGCAACATCATGGGCAGAAGTAATAGCTCCTTTCACAACCAATGATATTGGTGAGCACCGGCAAGGTTAAATTACATCATCCACATTCAAGCCAGTGGCACAGCTATTCAACTTCATGCTGCTAAAAATCAAGCTACTCAGGTTATTCCTAGGTTCCAGACTTTCTCATTTTTCAGAAACTTGAACTGCTATTGAACAACTATTATAATGTGGTGGAGGTTGATACGCAGCAACTTTGTGCTCAGTGACAAATTAGCTGTGAAGATTTAGAAGTTCATTTGCATGATGATAGGTTAAGAGTTGTGCTAAAAGTCAGGATTTGCTATGGAAGCAAAATTCCCCTTGAAATTATAGGTTCAGTTTGTACTAGACCTGCTTGATGCACAATAAATCTTTCAAATGAAAATTTTTCTGAATTATTACAAAGGGAGGGTAACAGTCCATTGGAAAAATTATGTGAGTTATTGATAATTTACAGCACTAAAAGTACCTGAGAAAGCCCTGCACTAGGATGTATGTGAACAGTCTGCGGATGTTTTACAGTCCGATAAGATCCATTCTTTTGCAACCTTGCAGAATTTGGGAAAAATCCTGCAATGGTTAAAATTAGATTTAGTAGGCTAAGAAAAGACTGCGTAATTCATTACCACTCTTGTAAGCTTACCAGATGTTATAGATTTTTTTATGGCATCTAGATCATTGTCATTTGAAGTTAGTTCAATCTCAACCCTCTCCAAAAGACCTGCAAGTTGATCTCGGATATCCCTTGCCCGTTTCATACTCCTCACCTGCACATCAGAAGAAAATCCATAACAGAACAATCCATCAAAATTCTATGCATACCAGTACTGAAGAATTAAGAACTTTGAATCAAGCCATTCAAACTCAAGGAAAGAAGACGGGGGTAACAGATTCTGTCATACTGAGATCAACAATTACATTGCCATAATCCCATTTGTGGCTCTGTGGGAAAAACCTTGTACATTGGCAGCACTAAAGATATTCAACCAATTATATGTCCATAAAACATGTTCCACAAGGCTTATTGACTACTAATGCTTAAAAGATATTCCTCTCAGCACATTCACGCCCTATTTTGATGTTAGATATGAGACTGTAACACCAAATATTTGGCCAGGCCAAATTCATAAATATTTCCACTAAATATAGATGTAACAAGTACTAATTTACAAACTAATGGAAAGTACCTGTATATAATTTTCATAACACCACTGTGTTGAGTAATTGGTCTCTTTCCATGAATTGTACACCTGAACAAAAAAAGTTCACAATAAATGAACATAGACAAGACGTAGAGTGAAATACCTTAGCAATTAAAATTAGAAGTTGTCTAAAATATCAAAAACATGCATTGTAGAAATAGTCAAGTGGCTAACTAAAACGCAGAAAGAACAAAATTTTAACTCAAATAATTAAACCTTTAGCAATGCAATGTGATCTCCAACATTTCCAGTGTGAAAATTCATTCGTGCATTATCTGCATGTACTTGTTTATCCTTTGGACGGTAAAATATTGAGTTCCCAACAGAGAGCATAGCAGCAATAGAAATGATCTCATCTGAACACTTGTACTTGTCTGAAGCCACTATCATTTTAGATAACATGGGATCAAGTGGGAACTCTGCCATCCGCCTCCCCACCTTTGTTAACTCACCAAGCTTATTTAATGCACTTAATGCAAATAGAAGCTCCAGGGCTTTCAATAAAGCCTCAGCAGGTGGAGGATCCATAAAATCAAAGTGCAGTAAGTCATGAATCCCAAGGCTTTTTAAAGACAAAACTACATTTGCAAGATTAGTCCGTTGTATTTCTGGTACGGTGTTGTCATCTAAATCATGGTAATAATTGTATGCAGTATACAACCGGAAGCACTTTCCAGGACCTGTTCTTCCAGAGCGGCCAGCTCTTTGATTTGCCGAAGCTTTTGAAATTGGTGTTATTAATAAGGATTCCATTCCTGTTCTTGGATTATAACTTTTCATCTTGCAGAACCCCGGATCAATAACATACTTGATCCCATCAATTGTCAATGATGTTTCGGCAATATTAGTAGCAAGGACTACCTTTCGTGCCCCTTCAGGAGTGGGTTCAAATATTTTAGCTTGCAGCTCGGTTGGTAGGTTCGCATATATAGGACAGATAATTAGCTCAGCGATTTTAGTCCCCAGACCCCTAGTTCGATGCTTCATGATCTCTTCTGCTGTTTCAATTTCTTCTTGACCAGTTAAAAACACCAATATATCTCCAGGAGGTTGGGTGACATGGATTTGGAGAGCTGTTACAATAGCAGCATCTAAATAGTCAGCTTCTGGTGCCTTGGTATAGTGTATTTCAACAGGATACCGTCTCCCTGGAATTTTGAATATTGGAGCAGAATCAAAATAGTCACTGAACTTCTCTGCATCAAGTGTGGCACTTGAGATGAGCAACTTAAGATCAGGCCGAAAACGAGCAATATCCTATAAGATAAAAACAGAGCACATAAGTACACCAACTATGAAGCTTATCCAAGAAAATAAAATTCTTTACTCATTTTACATAAATTGTTCTTCAAGTACATAAGAATTTGAGCAGAGGCCATGCTCTGATACGTTATAAATTGGATGGCATCCATATAAGAATCATTACACAACAATAGTGCAAAAGATTACATGCTATCATCATCATACACATAGCCAAGTAAATGATTGCAAAAATCTGATTATGTATAGAAGATCACAAATGCTTGACTTAAACAATTGTATGCTTCAACTTGCATGAAAATGAGTCAGGATGCTCATGGCTCAAGAAATACAATCCACTTGTACACCACTCACGCGCTTCAATGATAAAGACATCATGAATTTGACTCCGGTCAATAAATTTTCCACTCACCTTTACTAATCCAAACAAAATATCAGTTGAAAGTGTTCTTTCATGAGCCTCATCCACCATCACAACACTGCAAAATTTTACAAACAAAATTTGAGAACAATGATACAGCATCCAACTGAATCAGGAACCCAACACTCAAATATGAGTTCACCTGTAGCTGTTTAGATCAGGTTCACCAAGAAATTCTCTCATTAGCATTCCATCTGTCATATATTTCAGAATAGTCTTCTCAGATGTGCAGTCCTCAAAACGGATGGAGTAACCAACCTTCAAAAATTAAAATTAAAAGCAATTCAATGTGAAAACTTAAGCAATATTTGAAAGACTTGACCCAAAAAAAAAAAAAGCCAAAAAAAAAAAAGACATAGGCAGTTCATAAATAAAAAGCTTCTAGAAATGGCTGTTTCTCCCCGATGATTGCATATATATAGCTCCAATACAGAAGCATGGAAAGTAAACAGCAAACATTGTCATAAATATAAGCAATCTTTTCAACAGCAAATGTTTTATAAAAAATGTGTCTCCAGTAAATCAATTGTAAAAATGAAGGGAGCCTACCTCATGCCCTAATTTCACACCCATCTCCTGAGAGACTCGAGCAGCAACACTCATAGCAGCAACACGTCGTGGCTGAGTACATGCAATCTGTTAAAAAATCTAGTAAGTTTTAGAAAACGCAGCAGACCTCCATTTATTTCCATCAATTGCTAAAAAGGTTAAAATAACTTTGTACGGAGAGGAAGTTGCTACAATTTGCATTTAGAACATTGAATGATACAATTAAAATTAATCTTAGAATACTCATCATCGCAAAATGTACTGATGGCTAATTGTCCACAAAATTACAAATAATAGTTGACAGGGACAAACAACATAAACACTAAAATACGTGTTTGCAAGTGACATCCACACATCAATATATTTGGACATGTTAAAATAGCTTGCAAGGAATAGAAATTGCAAATAAAACATCACAAAGAACCTGCCAATGAATTTTATCCATTGCAAGCTAATTACAATCAATGAAACCACACCTTTCCATGCTTTGTGTACCCAGCTTCATGAAGATATTGGGGTATCTGTGTAGTCTTTCCAGAACCAGTTTCACCAACGATAACAAGTACCTATTCAAGGCAGTTAATCAAGGTCATTTGTCTGATCATACCCTCTAAATGAACATTGAGCTATATACAAGTACTTTTCTTTTTTTTTGAAAAAAAAAAAAAAGGATACAGCAAAGTTCACTAGCAACAGAGACAAAATTCAACCAAGTAGAAGAAAGTAAAACTAGTCCCTTGAAAACACAAAAGACACAAAATCCAGGTTTTGTTATTTTATAGAGTAAATTACACAAAGTCCCCCTAAGTTTTGCTGCAATTACATCTCCTTGAAACCAAAAGTTGCACCACACTTTAATTGAATTTTAAATTTTTTGACTAAAATGCCCTCAATTAACCTAAATACATAAATTTTTTCAACTAAAATACCTTTCTTCAAATCCAACAACTGAAAGAGTAGATCTGGTGATAAGGAAATCTAATTCATGCCCCAGAAAAAGAATCACCCAATATATATTTAGATTAATGAAGGATATTTTAGTTAAAAAAAATTAAAATTAAAATTGGACTAAAGTGTATATTTTGAAAATAAAAGAAAGGTCCATGTAATTTACTTTATTTTATATTAGTGTAGAAAAGGAAAATGAAAAAGAAAAGGAAATAAAAAAGAGTGGAAGTAAACCATGCCTGATGTTCATGAACAGCTTGGATTAATTCATCCCGAAAAGCATAGATAGGTAATGTTTTCCTTTCCTCCTGAATAAAGAAGACAATAAAGAGTGAGGAAACTGTATGTAAGCTTCTATCAATTACTACTGTCTGCAGATTGATATTTTTTTCACCCAGCGCTGAAATTTAATAAATAACTGGAAAATAGTCCACTTCCTATGTGATCAGTGAAATTATTTCATCAGTCAATCTTTTTCAGTTGGCATATTATACTAAGCATTAAATTTATGGCCTTTCCAATTTCCACTTTTAACATTTTTTGCCTATGATTGTCATTAGCTAAAACTCATAGGGTTCTGAGTAGCATATTAGCACCAAAGGAAAAAATTGCCAACCCTCACTTTCAAAACTTAAGGTCACTAATAAAATACTACCTGAAGTGCATCTGAAGCTGACTTTGCTCTGGACTTTTCAAGTGAATTTGCCATCTCCTCATTATCAAACTGCAAAGAAAGGCTGACTCAAACACATGTATAGTTTCATAAAATCTTGTATGTGTCAACTTATGATTGACATACCTCATCTCCATCCATCACTGATGCTTTGATAAAATCTATCTGGTCCTCAAACACAAACCTAAAATGGAATAAAATTAATAATTTGTAGTTTTGTCCACTCAAATAAGAAGTGATCCAATCTATCACATCATTTACCATACCTTCATATCATTAACATCAGAGCCAAAGACTAAAATGCCATCCAATGAGCAAGTGTAACAAATTACTATATAATCTCTAAAATAAAACTTCATTAAAATAAACACAAATGAGCAACTTACTGATAGTCATCAGAGACTTGTCTTTTATTTTTAGAACCAAACTTCAATGTTGCCTTCCCTGGAAAAAAAAAAAAAAACTCAGGAGTATAATACAGAAAATGATATGACAAAAAAGAACTGGAAATTTGGTTGGACCACATAGCAAAATGATGATAAATTGATAATGCATCAGAAGAAAAGGATTTGAATCCCTATAAACAAAATACCAATTTGATGCTCCTCCCATGCGTCCTGTTCAGCAAATGGGTTCATTTTCTCCTCAGCATTTGGATCCCTATAAACAAACAAAATAAAAGATTAGGTACTGCTAGAAACTTGATCCAGGTCCACTAACATCAAAAGAAAATCTGGTGAAATACTTGACATTTCAGTTTCTGATTATTACGGTGACATCCTTTTTAATATTTCTAGCATTTGAAATCATGGCGGTAAGTTAAACACCTATGCATATCCTAATGAGTAGCAAAATCAACCTGTAGCGCTGCAGAGCCACAGCAAATCTCTTTTCCTGATTAACAACCCCTTCCTGATCATAAGCTTCTGGCATCCTGTACTGCACTCCCAGGAGAACATAGGAGAGTTTAGTGAGGTCATAAAAACCACTTACAATACAAAGTAGCATACAGATGCGCCAACTTTCACTTATCAAATTTTGTTTACAAGGGCTACAGATTTACATATTCCCATAAATTGCTTTTTAACTTGGATAAACTAAGTAGGGGAGTATTATCAAGTGAAATTTGTAAACCAATGCTCTAGCCTACCAGTACCAATATGGCAATATTATTTATTAATTTTTTTCCCCTCTCCTCTGAACACCTAATAGTCTAATGCTAATAACCTCAAAGAAGGAAGTACCTTGTATAATTAACTCAAACACCTCTACAACTAGAGGGCATAAATGAAACCAAGAAGGCAAGGCCATCTAGATCCAGTTTTGAAATATAAGGTAATGATACTGCCAATAGATCCATTTCCTCTTAACTTAGCACTCCATAGAACTCTAACCGAGAAACTTGAACCATATCAGTGCCTAGAAAGGTCAAAACTTGCAAGCAAAAATAACTTCATGCCAGCTTCCATTGCCAATAAGCATACTGATATCATATTCTAACAATTTAGTCCAAAGTTTCAGAGTCTTATCATTAGTTAATTCTAGTCAATAGAAAGCAATTGCAAAACCAAGCATAAAGAATATAACTAGAAAATAGTTCCAAATACAAAATTTATATTTCAGTAAACATTAACAATGAATAAAAAAATAACTGAACTTTGACCTGCCAACTGAGGCATACAAGGTTACAAACTTGTTATTACCTCATTCACATCATCTGCCTCCTCTGTCCGCTTCTTTACAAGATCATATATCTCTTTCTTGTACCTGGGGATAAGAATAAGCTGGGACTTTTCCTAAATTAAACACAACAGAAGCACATCTTCGCAAATACTCCTACTTCATGATAGAAGGACTATAATTTTCACATGCACAAGCAGAATACACCACATGCAAGTACAAATCCTAAACAAACAGGTTGAACATGTTACTTAATGCGAGCATAATGGAACTGGTTTAATGTAGATATGGCACATCCCCTAAATTTGTTAACAGAAACAGAAAGCATATGCAAAGAGACAGTGAGTTTTACTTGTATTATGTTATAAAGAGACTCATTCTTAGATTTTCACCTAACATCTTAGCCTCTAGGTCTGTTGGTCCGTTAACACAGTTTCAAGTTCTTCTTGACCCCTAGGTTTTGATCTCCGTCTTCCCTTCTCCACACTTCCAGCACAAGGGGCTTTTATTGGAGGGTGACTTCAAGGTGACCTCGTTCTTGGGTGAAGCTAAACAGCTTAAAGGAAAAGGTAGCAATGCTGCTATGGTAGGACACAGTAACCCCCCCCCCCCCCCCCCAAAAAAAAAAAAAGACAGAGGCTCAAATAGTACAATAGAACCTAGGCTAACCAAGTGGCACCCTGTCATTTTAAAGTATAAGTAGGAAGGCCGAAAGTACAGTTTCCCCTACATTCCATTTTCTAAATTGTACTTAAAGAGGAATTAATCATTTCTTAATTTATACTCAATCTCCAGTCAAAATAATAAGAAGAAGAAGAAGATGAGATCAGATGTTGTAGACCCATATATGTTATGTTTAACAGATGAGTAATGAGGGAGATGAAAGTAAAAATGATAGAATGGAAGCAATTCCTCTTGTTGGAGAATATAAAATTTTGAGGACAAGAAGGAGAATGAAGGGGAACCATTCCCCCTCAAACCCCTACATTTTGTTCCCACCCAAAATGGGGGAGGAGGGGATAAAGGTGGGGAACAACTTTCCTTTATTTTGAAGTCCTGTGTAATTTATTATTTTATCCTCTAAACCAAATTGATAAAAAGATTCTATAAGAGTTATATTGCAATTTTAGAGTTCATGCATTTTCCCTTTCCCTTACTTTCCTCATTAAACATTCAAATAAGAAGGTAACTCTTTTTCATTCCATCCTATCCCATCCATTCCATCTCCACCTATCTAAGACTTCCAATTATAGCCTTATGCATGGGTGTGTGGACTAGACACATATAAATTAAGAATTTTGCTATTGGGTGGTAAAAGTGCAGCTAAATATTTAAAATTTTAATGCTTAGACTCAACAAGTTTGATTACTTCTATTTCTTTCTTTTTGTTCTGCAGTAATCTCAGTATAATCTTTACATATTGTAATGATAAAAGGAAGACCCCTCTCCCCCCCCCCCCCCAAAAAAAAAAAAGCTTATTTTATACAAATAAGTGACAGATTTTATAATTTAACTTTTCTTATTTCTACATTTTTTTTGTTTTTTTAAAAGGTGGAACATCAGAAAGATGAGGGGGAAAAAACAGAATCAACAGCTTGAATATAATTTAAAGAAAAAAAAATGAAAGAGTACGGTCTAGAGTTCATACATTGCCTTTCAAGAGGGAAACAAAATTGCCTCTCAAAGTAACAACCCCCCCCCCCCAACCCTCTCAAAAAAAAAAAAAGAATCAGAAAACTTCAATAGACAAGTTATGAAATAGATCACCTGAACTCGCGATATTCTGCTTCTGTAAGCTTCACACCTTCAAATAGATATTGTTCATCTTCTATATCATCTCTGTGATAAACATGTCATATTATTAAGACGCACCCGATAATAAAAAAGAATTCAACATTATTGCTAATAAAGCAGCTTAATTAGAAAAGCACAATCACTTATTCATTTGTACAGACTGAGAAACCTAGAACTACCAAGAAAAGAAAGAAGAAAATGAGGTGGTATCATACCTCAGTTCATCCAATTTCTTTTGTTCCCTTTTCTTCAAGTATTCTCGTCTTGAAACCTTTCTGAACCAAAAGCACAAAACCGAAAGTGTCATGAAATACTGCTCAACTTTGGCCCCTTGCCAATTCAAAAAAGTATGTGCCAGTAACACATCAGTTATAAAAATCCATGAAAAAAGTTAGTTTACACATAGATAAGAGTGTTTTCTAAGAAAAGAGAAAATCCACAACATAATTTTGTGACAAATGATGCTCAAGATAAGTATAAGACCAAGCTTGATTATCTTCTTTGTTTCTCATCCTCCTTTATTTGCTTGATTTTTTTAAATTGGAGTTAGTGGTGGCAGTATTGGGTCCTTGACAGTGATATTAACATTGTATATTAAAGAATTCATTGTAATTTAAAGGATGAGAAAACCATCATGAATGTAATGCCACACAATCATTGAACTAAGGAATTCCTATTGACAGATAATTAGGCGTTAATATGTTGGAGAGAAATTCCTCAGGTTTTCCTTTTTCCTTTTTTTCCCCCTCTCTCTAATAGAAGGAATTCTGAGGGTTATGAAGCACAAAGAAGTATAGTTGAACTTACTCAATAGAAATAGAATAGTAAATTTGATGCAATGTAATGTGAGCATGTTTTAGGGAAAAGGCAGCAGAAGTTTCCCGACCGTCTCTCTACATGCTCATGAAAACTTGCAAATTAAACAAACCTCTATAAACAACAAGGGCCTATTGTAAAATACTTCTTTACAGTATCTGAGATGCTTGTATAATAAAAGAACATTTGAGAAATAATAAAGATAAAAACAGATTAGATATCTGCCTCTTAAATATATAAAAGGAATACTTTTTTTTCAATAAAACCTGGAAAATCAACTACCAAGGCATTGACCAGCACATGCAGATTTTGATGCCATCTTGCACAGCTAGAAAGCAAATGCTTCCTAAACATATAAATAAAATGCATAGCACAAAAACAACAAATTGAAAAATATATAACAAACCTTAGACTTTGAATATCATCCTGTTCTGCAGCATTAGCTCTTCGAATTGCCTCTTCTGTTATAAGAAAGAATGAGGAAAGATGAGAACAGTAACATGAAAATCCATATAAATATGCATGCAAGCTTACATGTACACTTGTAGGTTTGGCAATAAACTGATACAGAAATGTTTATACCTTCCTCCTTTCGTGATAATTTTTGCTCAGTTAACTGTGAAAAAATAAATAAATAAATCAAGATACGGAACATTTTTTATATAAGAAATTGTATTAGAAAGAGAAGAAAGTTCATATTGTTGAGGATAAGAAATCTTCAAATCAGAAAATACAGAAAACATAAAAGCAGAACAAAGTAACAAAAACTCTAAGAAGCTCATCAGTGTAGAAGCGCTGGCCAGCCAATCTCTTTGTATCTCAGAAATAGAAATTCCCTTAAAAAATCCATGGGCCAAACACCAAAGAGTAGCCATATAGATAATTCCATCCCACAACATATTCAAAGGTAAAGATACACACTTGAAGATATGAGTGGTCCTCTCCAACCAAACAAACCACAGAATCCTAAAAACCACACATAGCTACAAAGTTTTGTTATCCTTCTTATTACCTAAACCTTTAAAGAAAATTTGGAGAAACTGATCCAAATTACTAGGACACACCAGATAAGAAACATCACATGCTTCAATGTAAATGTTTTAACTATTTGAGCATATTTATGTATGAACATTTTGTTAAGATCAGTCTTCATTTCTTTATTATTAGTTATGTGATTTCGTAATTATATTAAATATATCTGCAATTATGTTAGAAAGTTGACCCTAGGAATTAGTTCCCTAATTGTTATGATTTGATATGATTTTATTTTGTTTCCTAAAATAGTTTTCTTTCCTAGAATAACTTCATTCTTTCTATATAAATACCCTTGTACCTTGATCAAGTAAAATACACACAAAAATTTTTCAATTTGTGCCATGGTATCAGTGCCACAGAGTTCCTAAAACATCTACCTCTTTTTCTTTTAGGCCTTCATTGCATTTTGTTTTTAACGAAACCTTCAATATTACTGTCTTTTTGTGTTTCGCGCATCCCCACTCAACCCCACCACCACCAAAGACCTCAGACCACGCTGATCGCCATTTTCTTGGTGACTGGACCCTATTTGACCTTCCCACGCACCGCCACAAGTTCTTCAGAGCGTTCCCCATGCTCCAACGTCTACGAGCATGAGAACATCATCTCTAGCCACCATTTTTTTTCCAAATCTGGTCGCCTCACCTTACCACATCTATCCCCCGTGTTGTTTAATAATTTTGTGGTCTGTGTGTGCTCATTCACCTTTTGTGTGGGTTCTTTAACACTTGTTTGCTGTCGTTTATTCCTCTGTTCCATGGGGTTTGCTATTCCCTTGTGTTCTAGACCATGTATGAGTCTACTGTCACTAGCCACTCTTCTGATTCAGCCATAGGCAACTCCTCTAGTCCTACAGAATTGCAAAACATTCCCGTGACATACCAGTTGAACGACAAGAACTATTTAAAGTGATCTCAATCGGTTCACACCTTTCTAAAGGGTCGAGGCATGCTTAGTCATTTGCTTGGTACTAGTTCAAAACCCGACGACCCCAAATTTACTACTTAGGATGGAGAAGACTCTATGATCATGGTTTGATTATTGTTTTCTATGTCCTCCAACATCAGTGATACCTATATGTTCCTACATTGGGCTCAAGAGACATGGGAGGCTATTCAACAAACCTACTCCAAAGTCTAAGACGCAGCACAAATTTATGATATTAAGATGAAATTACTCATACCAAACAGGAGTCCTTGTTGGTTACTGCATATTCTAATCTCCTAAAAGTCTTTGGTAGAAATTGGATCACTAAAAATGTATTCAAATAAAATGTAGTGACAACCCCATTATTCTTCAGCGTCTTGTAGAGAAGGATAGGATTTATGAATTTCTTGCCAGTCTCAATGTCAACTTTGATGCTGTCAGAGTTCAAATACTAGGACGAGAGGAATTACTATCCTTAAATGAGGCTATTGCTTTTGTCCTAGTTGAGGAAGGCAAACGGAGTGTCATGATTGATGCCCCACAAATGAAAAGCTCTGCTCTAGTCTCCAAACATTCCAAGCCGCATTCTAATGCAAAAAAGGACAATCCAAACACCTTCAACAATTTAATAAGAACACCTTATGGTGCACCTATTGCAAGAATTCTTGCCACACTAAGAAGAAATGATGGAAACTCCATTGTAAGCCTCCACACATGAAAAAGGGACTCGGCTAAGCCTATATGGCAATCACCAGTTCCAGTACTAAGAATACCTTTTCTGTGGCTAATTTTAATGAAGAGGAGATTAAGAAGTTACAAGATCCTTTAGGAACCTTGAAAAAAAGCCCTCCATCTACCACTTGGTCTTCTCAGGTATTTCTTCTCACTCTTGGATCATTAACTTTGGAGCCACTGACCATATGACTATTCTTCTCAACATTTTCTCTCATATACTCCTTGCCTAGTAATCGAAAAATTACTACAACAGATGGATCGGTCATTATTGTGACTGGTCAAAGAGATATGTGTTTAAATGCTAATATTGTACTTAAGAATGTTCTTCATGTTCCAAGACTTTGCGCCAATCTTATTTTCATCAAGAAACTTACAACTTATTCTCATTACAGTGTGACTTTTTATCCTTCTCATTATGTATTTCAGGACCAGGGCATGAAGAAGATAATTAGACTTGCTAAGAAGAATGACGAGTTGTATCATCTTGCAGAAAATCATAGATGCAATAGAGTCCAGAGTTTGTTATCTATACCTTTTCATTCCAAGTCATTCAAATCCAATAAAGATAAGATTTGGCTGCACCATCTTTGTTTTGGACATTCATCATTTAATATTATCAAAATTATGTTTCTTGATTTGTTCAAGGGTTTAGAAATTGAAACTTTATATTGTAAGACTTATGAACTTACTAAGCATAAATGTGCTTCTTTTCTCATTAGTAATAAAAGAACTTCTATTCCCTTTAGTGTGATTTATAATGATATTTAAGGTCCAGTCCTTACTTCTAATATTTCAAGAGCTCGATGGTTTATGTTATTTATTGATGATTACACTCATATAACTTGGATTTATTTGTTGAAACAAAAATATATGTGAGCACTATATTTCTTATTTTTTATAATATGATTCAAACTAAATTTGAAAAGGGAATATAGAGGTTTCGATCTAACAATGCAAAGGATATTTTTAATCAATTTCTCTCTACTTTTTTACATGAAAAAAGAATAAAACATGAATCTTCTTGCATTCATACACCTCAACAAAATAGGGTGGCCAAACGAAAGAACAATCATCTTCTAGCCAATACAAGGACTTTATGGTTTCAAAAAAATATTCCAAAACAATATTAGAGGAAAGCTATTTTAACAGCTACTCACATTATTAATCGACTTCCTACTCAAGTGCTTAATTTCGAAAGTCCCATACAAGTTCTCACACATTTTTTTCCAAGTTTCAATGCATCCAACAACCTTGTACCTAGAGTTTTTGGATGTCCAACATTTGTTCGTGTGCATTCTCACCATAGAACCAAACTTGATCTTCAAGCCCTCAAATGTGTATTCTTTGGATATTCTTCCACTCAAAAAGGTTCAAAATGTTATTATTCTCCTACAAGGAAATTTTATGTATCTGTTGATGTCACATTTGCTGAACTTAATTCCTATTTTCCTAATCAAGGTAACAGTTGCTAATCCCTCTATTCGGAATAAATCCAAGAACTTATTTCTTTCTGATTTCCCATCATTACCCACCCATACCTCACCATTACCTGAGCCCCAGTTATCACCTAACAACCCACTTAAGCCTCCATTGCAGCCAAAACAAACTTTAAACCCTACTCATCCATTACAAGTATATTCTCACAAGAAGGCATCATCTTCTCAACTAAAGCCAATCTAATCACTCTATTCTGCTCCTGGCAAGGTTGAGGTATTTTCTTTATCCACTAATAATATCGATCATAATGATTATGATATTCCTACTACTTTACGCAAAAGCACACAAACTTGCACAAAATATCCTTTGTCTTCCTTTCTTTCTTATATGTATCTATCTCCTAACTACAAAGCTTTTCTCAATATACTAAATGCCATTTCTATTCCCAAAACCTTATCTGAGGCATTCAAGAATGAGAATTGGGGCACTATTATGAAGGTTAAGATGCAAGCACTTAAGAAAAAATAGAACTTGGAACCTCGTGCAATTGCCAAAAGGAAAGAAACCAGTAGACTGTCATTGGGTATTTACTATTAAATATTGGGTATTTACTATTAAATATAATTCAGATGATACTTTAGAGAGATCCAAAGCTCAGCTTATTGTGAAAGGATATACCTAAACATATGACATTAACTATATGGAAACTTTTGCTCTTGTCACAAAAATGAATACAGTAAGGGTATCATTGTCTGTAGTTGCTAATCTAGGCTAGACATTAGAGCAGTTCGATATCAAGAATGCCTTTTTGCATGGTGACCTAAAGGAGAAAATCTACAAGGACATTCTCCTAGGATTCCATTCTCAAGATCAACTGGGCATGGTGTGTAAGCCTAAGAAGGCACTTTATGGGTTGAAACAATCTTCACGAGCATGGTTTGGAAGATTTTCTAAAGTTGTGATTGGTGGTATAAGCAGAATCAAGGTGATCATACTTTATTTGTGAGGCATTCAACCTTAGATGAAGTAATCGTACTCTTAGTGTATGTGAATGACATCATAGTCACGAGAAATGACCATGAGGGGGATTAGATCGTTAAAAAAGCAATAAAAGAGTTCGAAATCAAAGAATTGGGCAAATTGAAATACTTTCTCGACATTAAAGTTGTTCATTCATAATAAAGCATTTTTATATCCCAACACAAGTGTGTGTTGGACTTATTGACAGACACAAGCAACTTGGGATGTAAACCCATAAAAACACCTATAGAGTTGAATCATAGACTGTGACACTTCTAAAGATACACCAGTTGATAAGGGTTCTTATAAGAGGTTTGTGGGACGACTTATTTACTTGTCTCATACTAGGCTTGATATAGCCTATATTGTAAGTGTTGTAAGTCAATTTATACATGATCCAAAGAATTACACCTCAAAGCAGTTCATAGAATATTACAATATTTGAAGGGTACACCAAAGAAAGGACTTCTGTTTAAAAGAGGTGAAGATTTGACTCTTGAAGGCTACACTGATACAGATTATGCGATCTCTTATTGATAGGAGATCATCCTCAGAATATTGCACCTTTCTAGGAGGAAATCTTGTTACTTGAACAAAGCAAAAAGCAAAATATGGTTGCGAGATCAAGTACGAAAGCAGAGTTTACATTGATGACACTTGGAATATGTAAGCTATTATGGTTGAAAATAATTTTGGAAATTTAAAGATTAAGCGAGAAGGCCCAAAGAAACTTTATTGTAACAACAAATCCGCCATCAACATTACTCACAATTATGTACAACATGATCGTACTAAACATATTGAGATAAATTGCCACTTCATCAAAGAGAAATTGGATAGTGATATGATTTGTACTCCTTTTATTCTCACTGGATAGGAGGAAATCTTGTTACTTGGATAAGCAAAAAGCAGAATATGGTTGCGAGATCAAGTGCGAAAGCCAAATTTAGATTGATGGCACTTGGAATATGTAAGCTATTATGGTTAAAAATAATTTTGGAAATTTAAAGATTAAGCAAGAAGGCCAAAAGAAACTTTATTGTGACAACAAATCCGCCATCAATATTACTCACAATCCTGTACAACATGATCGCATTAAACATATTGAGATAGATTGCCACTTCATCAAAGAGAAATTGGATAGTGGTATGATTTGTACTCCCTTTGTTCTTACTGGAGGTCAACTTGCAGATGTGTTTACCAAGGGATTATCTGCCACCTTTCAAGAGATCATCACTAAGCTTGGAATGGATGATATCCATACACCAGTTTGAGGGGGAGTGTTAAAGATCAATCTTTATTTCTTTATTATTAACTATTGTGATTTTGTAATTATATTAAATATATCTATAATTATGTTAAAAAGTTGACCCTAGAAATTTGTTCCCCAATTGTTAGGGTTTGATATGATTTTATTTTGTTTCCTCGAATAGTTTTTTTTCCTAGAACAGCTTCATTCTTTCTGTATAAATACCTTTGTACCTTGATCAAGTAAAATACACACAAGAATTTCTCAATTTGTGTGACATTTAACTATGTAAATGCACTTCTAAGATAAACTTAGTAACATGGTTCAATGATATTAAGGAATCTAATAAGTTGTGACAGCCAGGGGGGAATGCCTACAGCATTACGTATTCATCATGGGTATACTCTCACATGCAATTAAGTTTGGTAAAAACTGAGTGTGGAAAATTTTCTGTGCTAAGATATGGTTAGTTTCTGAATCAGACCAAAGCCAAATTAATATCACACACATATATGTATATAACATTTTTATTTTTATTTTATTTTATTTTATTTTTGAATATCAACTTAACAAAACATAATAAGCATGGCAATTTGGAAAAGCCAACATTATAGCCTGAGTTGCCATACTTAATTCATGTAGCCACTACCTAAGACACTAACTTATTCACATCTTTATCAACAATGAACATGATCATGCATGTTGTTTGATTGCATATCATGATAACTCATACCCTCCAACCAAAATAATGCAAATTAGGCAAGAATAATGTCTAAGCAGACCAGACACCAACAGTTGAAATACGAGAAGAGAAAAATCAATTGGAATATAGATGTGTACCTTCCGTGTCCCTGCTGCATCTCGTTCTCTTATATGTTGCTCTAATTCCTCCCTTTCTTTTTGATCACGCAATCTTTCTTCTTCTGACTGTTTGCGTATGGACAAGCAATCACATAAGACCAAACAGATAGGGAAAACATGTGACTATTTGATGTCAAGGGAACCCAAACAAGAACAACAACAAAGACAATCGTTAATCTCTATATAAGTTATTCACTTAAAATATTATAGTAATCAGGAATAATTTTTCTAATAGACTACAAAGCAATCCTAAACAAGAAATCCTAATGAAAATCAAATACACATAATAAAACCCTCATCCTATAAAGATACTGCTATGGGATAACACTTCTTTAGGCCCATGATAATCCTAAATTAATGATAAACCCAAAATGACCCCATTCAATTACAAACTCTAAATTCCCAAATGATAATTACAAAATAAATTAAGATAATAAATAAGATTTTTTCCCCCTCTGATACTGCCTCACCATTAGATTAACAGAAAGCTCATCTAAAACTTATGTATTAAGGCATCATATGAGAAAGTAACATCTCAATTAGGTAATTCACAAGAATAAACAACAAAACCAGGCCTACATAACTCATATTTTAGACAGGCAATAATGATCTCACCAGCATCATTGCACATATGGATCTAAGTATCACCTAGCAAGGGAACTAGTTCCGAGAATTTCAGCAATCAATGCAAAGTTGAAACTGTTAATTACTGAACTTGAGTGAAATTCAATTTTAAACAGATATAAACATAAGTCTGGCTCATAGCACAGAAATTTAACAGACACACAGAAATGGCAGCAATTTTATTATCAGTAGCAAATCTATTTCATATATATTTTAAGAAAAAAACTATTTAGTATACAAACACACACATGTGAAAACACAAAAAAGTACCTCTGAACCATCGTCTTCATCTGGTGAAGTCCGCCTCTTAACTTGTCTCTCCCTTTCCTCCCTTGCAATTACCTGCAGGGTTCCATTTGGTCAAAACAAAGTCACATGCTGTTAGAAGAACCATTATCAGCAGCTTACCATGAGAAAGGAAAATGAAAGTGAATTATTAGGTTAGAAGCACTTTGCCTCGTCATCTTCATCATCTTCAATTTCGTTTTTCTTCCTGAACCGTTTTTTATGACTGTCTGGCCTTCTGAACTCAGAACCAGTCCGCATTGAAGATTTATCATCACCACCAATATAGCCATCATTGTCATCATCATCAGCATCCAAAATTGTGTAAGTCTTCTGCTTCCTAACCAACATTGCAGCTTCTCTCTCTTGTTTCTCATAAATCTGATATAAAATACAACAAGTATAGCAATGAGCAGAAGTTGTAAGATACTTCCACAATAAAAGTTTTGCAGAATAAAAAATATTATGATGGCAAATTTATATGTATGACTGTATCTGCTCACTGTGTCCCAGAGAAAAAACTAACATTTAAACCAGATGCTCTACGAGGAACTCTTGCAAAAATTTCTTCAGCAAATGCACGAGTCTCACCCGTTGATGAGCACCCAAACTCCACTAGTTTGCCCACTACATCAGCTGGTGAAGTAGCTTGCTTCGCTGCAACCGCAATAATATATTTCCAAAATATTTCACATGAGTCCCAACCCAATATATTTTCCAAAATGAGTTTTAGAAATAATATGGAAGAAATTAACGGTATGCAAAGTAGTGTGAAATGAATTACATAGTCCAATAACGTATTGTATAACAGTGGGCTGGGAATATCCCAGTAGTGACATTAGCTTATCCGATACCCATGTCTTTAACCTGTCATCACTCCCCATCTTCACTGCATGGAATGTATAAAAGACAAAAGATCAGACTAAAATAAATTAATCGTCAAGAAGAATGGTAGAAGTGGCTTTATAATGCTAAAAGCCCATCAGTCCTAAAGAGAAGTTAATCAATAGTTGCATATTGTAATGAACAAGGCAACAGATATGTGATCTTTGCAACAGGTGCTGATGTCAAAAATGCTAAGTAGCGACAGTAAAATTATCCTCGTTGAAGGGGCGAAAAATGTTTGTTTTAAATACATAGCTGCAGTAACTTCTGGTGATGAAAAGGAAACAATCCTTCATCACTGAATGCGAGTCTTTCAAAAGCATAATTTAAGACTGAAAGTTTCAAAAATGGAGTAGGAACCCAACACAATTAAGCTTGCCTAGTACGAGCTATCTTTTAAATACTTTCAATCTTCAAAGTTTAGAAAACAAACTCAAAATTCCAAGTCTCTAAATAAAAAATCTACTATGCACACCTTCCTCAGATGATTAAACAGATGCCATGGTCCAGATATTCATGAGTACTAGAGGCTTACAGGAACGCTAAGGCCTGAGTTTTGAAAATTCGCTTTGAGCGGAAAAGAGATGAGGGAACGAAGACTTACCTACTCGGAACTCAAAATGGGATGAAGAAGGCAACGCTGTCCTGACTCTTGCGTGACTGTCACGACTCTTGCGTGACTGTCACCGTCGGGCCTCTAGGGATTTCGCGGGGCAAGGGGCAATTTTGAAGGAGGGGGGAAGGGGGCAGGGGGGCGACGGAAGTCGGTTGCGAGGCGTTATTTTTTTTTATTTTTGGTAAATTACTTTTTCGATGCTCAAATTCGATAATTTTTTATTTTAAAAGTATATATATTTTAATTAAATTAAAAATTCAATATGTTATACTAATTTTTTAAATAAAAATAATTTAAAATTATATTTATTTTAAATGAAATAACTTTATTTTATATTTATATAATATAATAAATATTAAATATCAATTTAATTAACATAAAATAATTATTTTTAAATTTAAAAATAATTAAATTTATTATTAAAATACAAAATAAATAATATTAAAATATATTTTAAATTTTTTATAAATTATAATTTTATCGAGAAAGTAATAATATTTTCAAAATATTTTAATCGTATTTTAATTTTAAAAATTTTAAGTGTATTTTTATGAAAACAAATGTGTAATATAATAAATTTTTATTATTTTTAAATAAATTAAATCAATATATATGTAAATATCAAAAATATTATTATGAAGCAAGATTTCAAAATTATAAATAGAAAAGATTCTATTTAGATTTATTTTATCATAAACTACCAAAACTGTTATCAGAAATCCTTATAACTGAATATAGAACTTTGAAGGATATATATAGTGCACTAATCCATAATTAAAGAGAGTATAAACTAGTTGTGGATTAGTTCCGGGATAAATAAAAGTTTTATTAATGGAATAATGAGAAATATATTTAATAGTAGATGAGGAAATTTGACAATGGTTTAATTTGTCGATAACTAATTGGAAGTATTGGAATTGTTCAAAGAGTTTAGATTAGACTATTCAAGATAGACTTGGTGTGGAGGAAGAGGCTGTTTGAATACTTTTTTGTTGGCTTTCTTACTGGGATCTTTTTGTTTCTTGTTTGAGGATAGCTAAAAAAGATGGTGAGAAAGTAATAGGACTTGGTGGTTGGCTTTGTGGTGTTGCTGGAGGAGAAGGAGTCGGAGATAGACTAATTATTTATTTTTCTATTTAAATTATTCGTCTTTCTAAATCATTCAGATGGGTACTGAAATTCTCCATTGACTGAATTAGATAATTAATTGTAGCAGCAAAACTATTCGTTTGATTTGTTATTTGAGAAGAAAGAATACTCAAGTTGAGTTCAAGAGCATTCAATATTGTTATATGATCATTACTCGTTTCTTCTTACTGATTACTTGTAGCTTTATTAGTTTGGGACGACTGCTCCATTCCTATTTAGAAAATCAACAATAAGATTGTTTTTTCCTTTCACATAATCATAATAAGATAAATCAGCTTGCTATTTATATAACATTTTATTAGATAATTTCGTGGTTCAAATTTCTCTTGATAACCAGTGTTTTACTTAGGTATTATCAATGCGAATAATAAAATGTGTATTAACAATAAATAATTCAAATTTTTCTACTACTTTTACAAGTGCTAAAAATTCTTTTTAAGTTGAATGATAATTACTTTGACTCGGATTAAATTTTCCACTCGTATATCGGGTGATGATTTCTTTACCTTATTGGTTTTCATGATAAAGAGCTGCACCCCAATAATTATCAAAGGCATCAGTATATATAGTCCATTTAATATTTTCATGTGTTGGGATTATTAATTTTGGTAAATTACTACATATATCTTTGATCTTTTGAATTATTTGTTCTTTATTTTCATCCCAGTTCCAGGGAGTTTTTTCTCCTGCTAATTTGGATATTTTCACAATATATTTGGCTAAATTGGGAATAAAGTTTTTAGCTTGGTTTACTAGTCCTAAAAATTATTGTAATTCTTTTTTAGTAGTAATTTTCTTAAAATCTTTTACTTTTGTACTAATGTGTTCTTGTAATTCAATTCCATTGGATGAAATATAATGACTTAAGAAAATTATTCTTTCTTTTTGTAGTTCAGCTTTTTTAGGGGATATATTAATTCCTTTTTCTTCTACAATATCCATAAATTGTTTTAAATGTATTTCATGTTGTTCTTTATTCTCAGAGAATATTAAGATATCATCAATATAGATAATAGCAAAATTTCTAATGGGTAATAAGAGTTTAGTGACATGTTCTTGAAATATACTTGGGCTGTTATGAAATCCCATTGGTAATACATTCCATTCATATAGTCCTTCAAAAGTTAAGAAGGCAGTATACTTTTTACTACTTTCTTCTAATTTAATTTAAAAAAATCCTGACTTATAATCAAAATTACTAAAGATTTGTTTTTCTTTTATTAAGTTAAATAAGAGGTCTATTTTGGAATTGGATATCGATTTCTAATGGCTAAGTCATTTAATTTTTTGTAATTAATAACCATTCGAGATTTATTTCTTCGAATTTCAGCATGTCCCATGACTATCATGACTGGTGAACAATAATTTGATCTACTTTCTCTAATTAAATCATATTTTTTTATTTCATTTAAATGCTTAATAAATTCTTGTTTATCTTTCGCTGTCCATGGATAAGGTTTACTTACTATTTCTTTACTATAATCTAGTAATTCTATTTGGATAGGAACATTTTTGGCAGATAATTCAATAAAATGAATTTCTTTTCCTGCACTACTAGGTTTTTCTTTTTTTCATAATTCAGAGAGTAATATATTATATTTGGCTGTTATAATATTTGCTCCTATATCTATCATAGCATGATATTTTTTTGATTGATATTTGTCATAATTGAATTTGGCTAAAATATAGTAAAATTTCATCAGAATTAAATTAATCTTATTTTATCAAGAATTACTACTTGATGTTCAATGTTTATTAATATCCTATTATCTTGAATTCTATAGGGCGATACTTTGGCTAAGAAATCTTTTCCTAAAATTATTTTATGATTTTGATTATTATTGATTTCTGGTTCTACATATAATTTGACCTTAATAATGTCACGTTTATTAAATCTAAGAATAGTTTGAACTATTGTTTCCTTTTCATCAATTTCAATATTTTTATCAGTATATTCAGTTGTACTCCTGGAATATATATTTCAGTTATTTCATCCTTAATATCTAATATTTGAATTTCTTGTTCTATTAAATGTTTATCAATTAATGGTATTCTTAATATTCCTTCTGTTAATGTGGATTCTACAGGGTGTTTCTTTTCAATGACTATACAAACAGATTTTTCTTTCTTTTTGGATTTAATTAATTTTCCTAATTTTTTAATAATACTATTATGTTGTAAATCATTATGTGTGAGATCTAATTCTTTATCTCTAATTTTATTATATTGTTTCTGATTAAACATCATTCTTTTTTCTACAATTCCTTCTATTGGGTTTCTTATTTCTTGAAATTCTTCATATTCATGTGATTCATCTAGTTGATTACTACTACTTTCTCCTTGCATCATATAAATTTCATCTTCTTCAGATATATAATTGATATCTGAGTTACTAGTAGATTCACTAAATTCAAATTCGAATTCGATTGTTAATTTGTATATTTTAATATCAGAATAATCTAATTCTTCATGAATAAAATTTTTAAATTCTAATGGTTCGAGTTCATAATCATCAACTAATTCCATAATATTCATATTCTTGTGATTTCAAGGTTTCGATTTAAATCATTTGGGTTTAATGTGTAAATTTTCAATTTGATATAACTTTGTTATAGCTCTATCTATTTTTGTTTATTCGTTAGCTTCTACACTTCTTCTTAAAAATTTATTTCTTATTACTTGTTCATATTTTCATAATAATAAAGCATAAAATTCTCTTCGTGTATTATAACTTTCTATATTTCTTACATTTTGTCTAAATTTTTCAGTTAAACTTTTCCACCATTCTAAGACTATTCCTGTAAAACTATATTCAACTACTAGGCTTGCTGAGTTAGTATCTATACTTCGATGTAATAAAGCTATTACTTGGGCTTTTGTCCATTCTTCTAATTTTTTTTCTCGATCTAGATTACAGTCTAAATTTAACCATATTCCCGCATTTAAGATTTGTCTAGTTTCATATTGTTCTAATGGAGGAGGTAAAAAACTACTTTTTTCATTTGGTGTATAAATTGTTTCAAACATGAATTCATTATCATTACTTTTTTATGGTTCTTTATGTCGTAATTCTTGTTGACTTAATTCAGTTTCTCTATCTATTACAAGTACACTAGTTCTTGTATTAGTCTGATTATATCCTGGAACTTGTAAATTAGGTGGGTTAAAGGGTAATGATTCTTCTTGTTTTACTGTGGCTTGCATATTTAATTCATATTCATCTTGAATATTTAAATATCCTAATTCTTCTCTTATTGAGTCTAAATTGGTTTCTTTTTGACCCATTCGTTTTTCAATTTCACCTTGTTATAATTCTTCTAATATTTGCATCATATTAACTTGTTTGACTTCTATTGCTTTTGGTTCGATTTTAGGTATAAAACTTAATAACAGTTCTTCATCTTTATCAATTCGATCTAATCTACTCATAATATCTAATATTTCCTTTTCATTTTTCTCTCGTTCTTCAAGTAAGATATAATCTAATTGTTCTTTTATCAGTTTATCGGTATTCTTAGGTTTATGGATTTTATCATAAATAGTCCGTAAATTATTATTTATCACTTCTTGTCCATGTTTTAATTTTTCAACTATTACTCGGGTTTCATATATTTGTTCATTCATAGGTTTATGTTTTATTTGATTTTCAGTTACTTCTCTAAATACTGCTTCGTTATAAAGTCTCATCATATTTATTTCTGATTGTTCTCTTATTGGTTCTATGTTATTTCTAATTCCTAAGGTATTACTAATTCTATCAATTTTTTGATTAATAAGATTTACTTCTGATCCTACTTCTTAAAGTTCTTGTTTTATTTCATAAATTTTTTGTTCTAAGGGTTTAGCTAATTCTATTAATCTATTTATCCTATTTGATTCAGGTTCTTGTTCTAATATAGTTTTTATTTCTGTAGGCTCAAAGAGCTTTGTGAGTAAGAGTGTTGAGAGCTTTGGTGTATTTATTTCTACTTTAAAATAGGCTTTAATTAAGAGTTGTACTCCTGGAATATATATTTCAGATATTTCATTCTTAATATCTAATTTTTGAATTTCTTGTTCTATTAAATGTTTATCAATTAATGGTATTCTTAATATTCCTTCTGTTAATGTGGATTCTATAGGGTGTTTCTTTTCAGTGACTATACAAGCAAATTTTTCTTTCTTTTTGGATTTGATTAATTTTCCTAATTGTATAATAATACTATTATGTTGTAAATCATTAGGTGTGAGATCTAATTCTTTATCTTTAATTTTATTATATTATTTTTTATTAAACATCATTTTTTTTCTACAATTCCTTCTATTGGGTTTCTTATTTCTTGAAATTCTTCATATTCATGTGGTTCATTTGGTTGATTACTACTTTCGCCTTGAATCATATAAATTTCATCTTCTTCAAATATATAATTGATATCTGAGTTACTAGTTGATTCACTAGATTCAGATTCGGATTCGATTGTTAATTTGTATATTTCAATATCAGAATAATCTAATTCTTCATGAATAAAATTTTTAAATTCTAATGGTTCGAGCTCATAATCATCAGCTAATTCTATAATATTCATATTCTTTTGATTTCGAGGTTTTTTACAGTTTGTTGCTATATGTCTTAATTCTCCACAATTATAACATTGACATTTAGTGGGATATTTAGTATAATTTATCTTTCTTAAAATATTTTTGAGGTTTAAATTTAGTTTTTTGTTGAAACTTTGATTTAGGGTATTTTTTAAATTTATATTTATATCGTTTATATGGTGATTTGTACTTCCTATATTTGCTGGGTTTTTTCCTTTTATAGGGTTTATCTGATTTACATTCCCATTTATGAGGTATTTCATTACTTGTTTTTCTATTTGAATTATTCGTCTTTCTAAATCATTCAGATGGGTATTGAAATTCCCCATTGACTGAGCTAGATAATTAATTGTAGCAGCAAAACTATTCGTTTGATTTGTTGTTTGAGAAGAAAGAATATTCAAGTTGAGTTCAAGAACATTCAATCTTGTTATATAATCATTACTCATTTCTTCTTGCTGATTACTTGTAGCTTTACTGGTTTGGGAGGACTGCTCCATCTTTGCTTAGAAAATCAGCAATAAGATTATTTTTTCCTTTCACATATTCAATTTTATAATCATAATAAGATAAATTAGCTTGTTATTTATATAATATTTTATTAGATAATTTCGTGGTTCAAATTCCTCTTAATAACCAGTGTTTTACTTGGGTATTATCAATGCAAATAATAAAATGTGTATTAACAATAAATAATTCAAATTTTTCTACTGTTTTTACAAGTGCTAAAAATTCTTTCTAAGTTGAATGATAATTACTTTGACTCGGATTAAATTTTTCACTCGTATATAGGGTGATGATTTCTTTACCTTCTTGGTTTTCATGATAAAGAGCTGTACCCCAATAATTATCAGAGGCATCAGTATATATAATTCATTTAATATTTTCATGTGTTAGAATTGTTAATTTTGGTAAATTACTACATGTATCTTTGATAAATATAGTTGCAAAAAAATAAAGAGTAGGATTTTAAAAAGACATTTAAAGACTTTCTTATTCTTATAATAAGAATCGTTGCAAAAAAATTTAGATAAAAATAAAAATAAAGAGTGAATTGATATGTTAATAAAGGCATGTCAAGCTATTAGTTCCTATTATTGGCTTGCATTTGTGCTTGTCAATTTATTTGTTAATTTTTAATTTTATTAAATATATAATTAATTATAATAAATTTGTATATTTTTTAAATAATAAAAAAGAGAAATTATTCATATGTGTATGTGTTTATCCTATTATTTATGTATTTTAATTTTTTATTTTTATTATAATATCAATATAAATGCTTTTAAGAAAAAAAATTCAAAGCTATATATATTTTTAATAGGAAAAAAATATTAAAGTAAATTACATCTTTGTCCTTTGAAGTTTACTAAAATTATATGATTTTTTATTTTTCAAAATATATATTTTATTTATTTAAAATTAAAAGTTATGCTACACTTGAATTTCATTTTAGATTTTTAATTAAAATATTCTTATTAATCTCAATATATTTGTTCATTCATTAGTTTATGTTTTATTTGAGTTTCTGTAGTATTTCCAAATACCACTTTGTTATAAAGTTTCATCATATTTATTTCAGGTTATTCTGTTAGTGGTTCTATGTGATTATAGATTCCTAGTGTTTGACTAATTTAATCAAAGCTATATATATTTTTAATAGGAAAAAAATATTAAAGTAAATTACATCTTTGTCCTTTGAAGTTTACTAAAATTATATGATTTTTTATTTTTCAAAATATATATTTTATTTATTTAAAATTAAAAGTTATGCTACACTTCAATTTCATTTTAGATTTTTAATTAAAATATTCTTATTAATCTCAATATATATGTAGTGATTTTTATTTTTTATTTTTTTAAAAAATTAGAGGTCATATTATTTGGCAACCTAAATATTTTTATCTTCATCATTGTTTTTCATTAAATTATAAAAATATAGACAAATAAAAGAAGTTTTTTAAAAAAATAGATTTTGTTTTGATTAAACGTTACAAAGCCTTAAATTAATTATCATAATGTGGCACATATTTTTCACATGAAAAGATGGAAGTTTTAAAAAAATTTTCTTTTATGCAAATCATTTTGTTCAAAATTAATTGTTATAAATTAAAATTTTTAACTTTGATAGAACTGTTTAATGTATTTGTTTAGACTTAATTTAATAATGAACTAATTCTTTAATGTTAGTTTTAAATTTAATTATAACTTCAAATATTTGATTTTCTTATTACCAGATCTACTCATTTAAGTTGTGAATCAAAATTTTTAATTTTATGTAATCTTTTAATCTACTTGTTTAGACTTGATTTATTAGTAAATTAATTTTTTAAGGTTAGTTTAAAGTATAATTTTGATTTCAAATTTTCTTATCACCCAATTTACTTTTTTGAATTAAATTTAAATGAGGACATTTTAATGAAAATATATATTTAAATTAATGGATAATTATTTAAAATTAGACTAAAGGATAATAAAATATTTAATTTCATTAAAAATATATATTTAAAAAATACAAATAATGGCTACGTAATAAGGAGGAGGAGTTGGAAGTCATCAGTGTCATAGGCACCGTTGTCCCAGAGACCTGTTGGTGAAATTTGCTGCTGCCGCGACCTTCTTGGAAATTGACAGTGAGAGACTTGTCAGCAGGAGGGTCTGGATCACCTACAAATCCTTGGATTTGTAGAGCCTACGCATCAAACCAACGACACTGTTTTATGGAGCAAATCGTAGCCGTTCGCGTGATCTTTCACTCCTCTGCAAGCCACGTCATTTAGTACCTAAAAACGCACTACATGAGTAGTGCTTAAATTCCCTTATGTTCTTTGAATGCTTAGTGTTCTCCATCTATCTCGACTCCCTTGCCCTTCGTCCTTGCATTGCCATGAGTATCGTAGTGTTTGCCGTCAAAATGATGGGTGTTTGCCTCCGTTCGTGTGAATTCTTACGTCTGACTCCTCAACTAATCATTCCCTCCATCTTTAGTTACCTCACCATGTTCCCAGCTTATTGCCATTCCCAACATACTGCCCACAAGGACTTGGATGAGGCCCTTACTGCCATTCCTAGATTAAGCGTCTACACCTCCTAACAAAGTGAATGTACCTTATGGAACCTCTGATAGGGACTTGGATGAGGCCCACCGACCTTCACCTTCTACCCTCTGGTTTACAGAAGCTTTCTCGCTACCAGAGAGTGAAGGAAAAAGGAAGTTATACCGGCTATTTACCAGGCCTTCAGGTGCCCATTGGACTGATTGATCATATCTTCAGGAGCTACACTGCCCCTTCTGGCAGAATTGCTTATATTTTCATATGCATTTTCAATTAAATTTAGTTAATATTGTGGCCTATTTCATAGTGTGTGTGTGTGTGTTTCCATATATACAATTTGAGTTTTATAGTTTACCAATCATAATGCTTTTATTTTCGAACACATTCTCAAATGCTCTTAAGGGACCAGTAATATCCAATGAGCAAGTTAAACAATTTGTTAAAGTATGAAGATTTACAATGAAAGCTTTAAGGGCATCACATACTAGAACTCCCTCTACGTCTTAGTTTTCATGTATATGGATTATTTTTTTTTAGATAACAATACATATGTGTTATTTTACATGTCTTTTATATTTATTCTAAATTATATAATTATGTGTCACTTTAGTGTGCCATGCACCATGGCCCCAAGAGACCCTGCGACAACAGTGTGCCGCATGCCATCATCAACTATGCTAGTATATCATACTTCATACTGCTGATAAGAAGAAACAAACTCATCTACATGTTACAAAGCAAAAGTTCCAAATGTCAGATATAAGAACAAGTAGCTTATCCTTGTACAACACAATGCAAAAATGCTGGATTTCTAAGATCCAAAGGAAGTTTTCTTAGAGCACTCATAGCAGCATATTGTAGATTGCTTCAGATAATAGACTATATTCAAGAAAATAGCAAAACAAAAATAGAAAAATTTTGAGAGCATTTATCATTAGGTTGGCAAATATGGTTTTTAAATATGTGATAAGATTAATAAGTGATTTACATATGCTCAAAATTTATAAAAGGTTATTCCTTCTATCACCTTTATAAGACATGAAAGCATCCTAGGCATGCTATTTTTTTCTCTATCTTTTTGTTTTTTTGTGGGTTGATGAGAGTGGAGGCAAAAGCAGTGCCTATGATATTAAATATAGTTGTGTTAGTTATGAAAACCAACTTCTAGTAGTCTAGATGCAACATTATATAACTTTTGTAAGGGTAACACCATAATGCCTTAACTACCATTACTCTCCCTCTGGGCTCGCTTCTATATGATTTCCAAAGAACAAGTACAAACCGTGACATTTTCATATTAAAAATAGGATTAAAAACAGGGTTTAAATGTTTATATTTTGCCCCGTGGGTCCCGTGAACCCATCATTCACATTCTTTACTCAAACACCATTTATACAACTCGTACACAACCCATGAACCACGGATATGAAGCCAAAAACCAAGAAAGTGCAATTTCTTAATTGGGTCCAAAAGTTAGATTTTTGACTCTAATTTTGGAAAATCACAACTAATTATAGAAAAATGGGAATCAAGCAAATCATAACTTTCTGGAAAGCTCTAGGTGTTAAATTTACACTAAAAATAATTCTCAACCACAATCGCAGCGTTTGGACTATGTTTGACATCGAAAATGAGATAGAGGTCCGGCTGTCCCTGATACTGGTGCAGCTTACTGTCATGAACTTCAAAAATTCAAAACTAAATCCACAAAAATATAATCTAGATAAACTATACTAATTTGGAAAGCTACAGATGTTAACTAGAGGAAAAAAAATAAGTTCAGATCATTTCAGTAGCCCTTAGACCTCAAAAACTGATGGAACAGTAACGAAGGTCAGATGGCTTCCTTGATGCTGATACAGAACTTCAGAAGGTTCGTTCTCTCTCTACAGACCTTCGATTTAGGTGATTCTAGTTGGTATAGGTCACTGTGGTTGTCTAATTTATGCTTATAAAATTTCATGACAATTAGACTCCATTTGGTCCATGAATGACATGAATTTATTTTCAAACTAGTTACACAGTACCATGACCAAACCATCAAAATTTTCTAACTTCAACAATTCGCCAAATATTCCCTAATTCTCTAAATATTACCCACTTTAGCTTCCCAAGAAGCTCTCTACAAACTCTAGAGGCATGCCAAATTTCATATCAAGAAGAGCTCATTTGGTCATACTTTGACGTAGCTAATAAATTTGGCGGTTTTGGCACCCAAAACGGTCCAAAGTGGGTCCAAATGGCCTCCCACATGTTCTAGCACATCATGGACAAGTTTTAAAATATGAACATAGCATATATGAAATATCCAAGTGGTCCAAATCATCATACATTTCAAACTCACTATACTACGGGCCAAAATACACTATCGCATACAATCCACAAAAGGGGCAAATCCCACATTTTCATTGCTTTGGCTCTCTACATGGTTTATACATCATTTTTTCATTCTTTTATACTTGCTACAACATTTACATCTCAAAAATAGTAGGTGCATATTCATTTTAGTACCTCTTTATATCAAAAGAACTAAAATAAACTAACATCTATCTAAACATGCTCCTAGGCTCCTTGGTGTGTACTTGAATCTCCTTGAGCTCCACCTAACATGTTAAGATGGGAAAGGGAAGGGGGTGAGATTCATGAAATCTCAATAGCTCATGCACTCATTCAAGAAAGCAATCAAGGCATATAAACAAGTCAAAGCATGCAAATAGACATCTAACCATTCACAATCATACAATACATGATTTACATGCTATGGAAACCATATCAATGCCAAGAATGAGCTCTAAGGACTTTTGGTCTAGCTTCACCCGATTTTAGAGACTTTTGGATGGCCTCACCCTTGGTTTAGGGACTTTTGACTTGGCCTCACTCAGTTATGAGACTTTTGGCCTTGTCTCACCCAGTCTCAAGGACTTTCGACTTTACCTCACCCATCTCAAGGGACTTTTGACACTACCTCACCCGAGTAATTTTCACAATCCCACACATAAATATATTGGTACCAATGTATCAAGGCAATAACATATGGCATGTCTCACACAACAAGCATATACACAAGCATACAATGATTATTACATCTAAGAATGCAACAAGAAAGAGTGGAAAGCTACCTTATGAGCCAACACAAGTCTTCCCTTTCAATTTCTCTTCTCCCTTCTTGGTTTTACACTCACACCTTGATGGAGGTGTTTCTCTTGAACCTAGACACAATAAAGAGTATGGGATTATTCACCAAGCTAGGGGGTTCTTTAACAAACCCTACAACGCATATATTCACTAACTCTTCTTCTCTCTCAAGCTCTCAAGTTGGTAGAACTAACATATTCCACTTTCCCTCTTCTGACCCATGCCTAAAACCCAACTAAGTTACCAGCCAAAACCATAGAAAGAGAGGGCAAAAAGAGAAGAACAAGATGCTAAAAAGAAAAGAGAGGAAAATCTTAAGCTTGCTTACCTTTTTTTTGTTCTTCCTTCCTTCTCTTGGTCTCTCTCTCTCTCCATGCCTCTTTTCTCTCATTTGGTCGAAGCTTAGGTCAGATAAAAGAGAAAGAATAAATTGGGATGTTTTAAGAAGTCAAATTCTCCTTTTTTACGCTTTTCCGGACTAACTATTGCTATAGTGAAAATTAACGCTATAGTGAAAATTAACCTTCGCTACCGCGAGCACGTATCAGTCCCAGACCCCTGTTTTTGCTATGGTGCGCTATGACGAGCAGTTCCCTGATTTTTGTATGGGATGCCCGCACTCACTATAACTAGAAGCATTTTCGCTATAGCGAACAGGTACCTTCGCTATAGCTAGACCATTTCTCGCTATAGCGAACAGATACATTCGTTATAACTAGGCTATTTCTCGCTATAGCTAGCAAACTTAGAAAATTTTAGGACTTAAAAAATTTTCAGCTTTCTTTTTTCTTTTTCTTTTCTTTTTCTGGTTGTTACAGTAAGTGTTAACTTTCTTCCAATCCATTCAAAGCATATTGTTTACTCTATGTTATCTCCAAGATTATCTATAGCAGCCAAGGGTTTTTGTTGCCCACTTAACTTTATCCTTGTGATTATGAATGACATGATATGAACTCTAAAAGAGACCTTTTTTTCTTTTTAAAGATTTGAGGGAATATAATTGAACAATTGAATATCATGTTTGTACATTCTTTATCTCCATCAACTCCTGTTCCTTGGTAAATCCTTTTTCCTCTGTCTCATTTTAGGTTGCGGATAAATGTTTAATTGTCATCTAGCTCGGCATGGGGAGCATGCTTGAGACCCTTTTGTGGCCAAGCCTACGGCACCAAACAATACCACAAGTTGGGCATTTATATGCAACATTCTTGGATAGTTCTGTTCCTATCTTTGATTTTGTTACTATCCATGTTCAATTTCGCTACACCTATATTAAAGTTTATTGAGCTACCCAATGGATTGGCGGAGCAATTAAGAATGCTGCATGTCAGGTAGAAAGGAGGACGAGAGACCTAAGTTTTGTGTGTGTGTGTGTGAGAGAGAGAGAGAGAGAGCTGCATTTTGGGGGGTCTCATATGGTCCAGAAGACGTGGCACACAAAAGACCTTCAAATCACGCAGGCGACTGCGATGGTATGGATAGAACATTGTCGTTTCATCACTGCGCACGCGATGCGCATATTTTTGTTGCGCAGAGGATCTGAACACATATATCTCTAAAGGAGATGAGCGAATCAACCTTCATTTTTCATTGATTTGGGAAAGTATTGTATTTATTAAAATGCCATTAATGAATCATCTGTTTACAATGTTGCCACCATGTTCTCAAAATAGTATTTTTGAAAACATCTTTTAAGTTGTTTTCATTTTCTTACTTCTAAATAACAATTTGAAATTTTTCTTTTCAAACAAATCTATCAAAAACAACTTCCAAACATATTAAAAAAATTGTTTTCAAAAACACTTACTAACAAGTCCTAGATAACCTCTGACTTTTTACACGTTCATTTTAACTTCTATTTTTTTAATTATAATTTTGTATTTATCTTCTTTATTATCTACACTATTATATATGTATTTTAACTTTTTATTTATTATACATACTAATATATATGGTTTTGGAATAAAAAAACTCTAAAGTCATATATATTAGTAGGTTTACATATTTTAAAAATTAAAAAAATGAGTAATAGGAAATTAAATAATTTCTCACTTTAGCATGTTTATTTTTTAAGTTTTTTATTATAATTTATATTTACAATTTTTTAAATTCTATTTTATTTCTCAGGTTAGTTAGACACTATAGAGAAAAAAGAAGTCTGGATCCTCTCCTGTTTGTTTTGGTGTAAACATAACACTATATTATTGGAAAGAAATAAAGAAAAAAGGGAGAGTTGGTAGAAAAAGAATAAATAGGTCCCATATACAATTTTACTCATTTGTATTACTTTTTTTTCTATGTTTTTCTAACAAAATGATAAATTAGGTATGAGAGAATTCAAATTAGAGATCAAAGAGCCAAAGTCATACTAATCATTTAAATTTATTTTTTGAAAAACTATCTTATTTCCTAATATAGATTATCAACTTCTTTAATAAAAATAGTTTTTAATGACTTTACTGTATAATTAGGATCTTTAAAAAAGATTATTTAATATATTGGATATAATAATACTAACATTAACTTATATATTGTCTTTCAATTTGTATATATAGGTTATCTAATATTTTTGGAACTAAACCTAAGGCCTAGTCTAACTATGAAATTTCTTTTTATTTTTCTTATTAATACCTAATATGACCCATTTACTTGGCTAAAATTCATATAAATGACCTAATTTGATTAGGTTGGTAACATTTACAAAATTCATATATACTCTTCCAATGGCCTTGTTTGGTATACATATAGGATAAGTTGAACAAAGATAAGAAGTATTGAACAAGTTAGAATATGTTGTCCAATTGAAAAATTTGTACAAAAGGAAGACAAGAAAAGACAAAGATAGACAATGTAATATGAATTATATATATTATGGTATATTGACAAGTGCACATATAGATAGAAAAGTGTTTTACTTAACAACTTACTAATTATAAGATCTAACAACTATAACAACCTCTAACTTCTAACTAATTTACTTAACCATCTAACATGCTCCCTTAATTCGAACCTTCTCATTCACTTGCACAAACTCAAAATTAACTAACTCATTGCCTTTGCCTTGGTGTCACAACTTCGCTTCTCCATAATCACAATGTTAAACTCTTTGGTTGTTGCACCACTTGTTTATAATGTTAAGGCCATGATATTACTTCTCCACAGTCACAACACTAAAATGCACTATCATCTACCTGAGTCATCTTCATCAAACAAATTGAATATTTATAATTTGCCTTTGAGGTGTTGAAATACATTGCTTGAGATGGCTTTTGTCAACACAATTGCTATATGCTCATTAAAAGATACATGTTGTACCTTTATATAATATCTAATAGCCTTCTTTCTAACAAAAGGCAAGTCAAGTTCAAGGTTCTTTATTCTAGCATGGAGTATAAGATTTGTTGTCATTAAAATAGCACAAAGATTGCTACAATAAATCGTAAGGGCTAAAGTATGTTTAACATTCAATTTAACTAAGAGAGACTAAACAAATTTCACTACTCAACTCTAGTACTTGACCTTAATACTACTAACTACTTTTTAGACCCTAAGATACAAGACTGTTGTCTGAGAACACACTCAATCTTGATATACTCTACAATCATCCATATCTAATGCCCAATTTATACCACAATAAGCTTTTATTATCAAAATTATCCCACTTAGTAAGACATTGCTCAATAGACAAACTGCCCTCGAGATATCTTAAAATTTGATTAGTAGCCTTCCCATGAACCTTAAAAGACTCTTACTTGAACTAAAAGCTTTTATTTATAGCAAATGATATTTTAAGTCTTACTATGGTAGCATATTAAAATGCCCTTATAACATATCTTTGCAAATGAGGATCCAATTTAAAATCACTACAAAATTTGAATAATTTTTATATGAGAAACCATTAGGTATTATTGCTATATGCATGTTGCATTTTAGCTCTTTAAAGGGAATTCATAATATACTTTTTTTGTGTTAGATGGAGCCCCTCATTTTATATCTTTTTTACTTCAATTCCTAAGAAATAGTTTATCAAGTCAAAATCCTTAAGAGATAATTCAGAGTTAAGTTGGGAGATCAAAATTAAGATGTCCTTAGATGAGTTTCTTGTTATCAAGATGCAAACTACATAGACAAGAACATAAATAATGTGTTGTGGTGTAACCTTTATAAACAATGAATGATCACATGTACTTGAATTGAAGCCATATTTCACTAAGGTTGACGCCAATTTTTCAAACCAAGCCGTTGAGGCATGTTTGAGTTTATACAAAGTCTTGTGTAGCTTGCAAACTAACTACTTTTAGAACTTTCAAATCCAATAGGCTACTCTATATAGACTTCTTCATTTAGCACTCAATTGAAAAAGGCATTATTCACATCACTTTGGTGTACATTCCACCTTTTACTTAGTGCTAAAGAAAGGATGACTTTGATTATAATGGGTTTAACTATTAAGCTAAGGGTTCCTATAAAGTCTACCTTTCTTTTTAATGAAATTCCTTGATCACTAACTTAGCTTTATACTTCTGTATACTACCATTAGGGCTCTTGTTAACTTTAAACACCCAGGTATAGCTAATGGTGCTTCTTCTCAGGGGAGATCAACTAAAGACCAAGTACAATTTCTTTGAATTCTTCATAGTCTTCCACCATTATTGTTTTCCATTTTACAATTCACAAAGTTTTTTTGGGTGGGTTTGGCTCTTTGTGAATAGAAACACTTTAAGCTTAAAGATGCTTACTTTAGCCTTACATTACAAAAAACATTTTCTTTTTGTGGCAACCTTGAGCAATGACCTAAAAAGGTTATCACTAAAAGTAGACTTTTAATATTGATAAAAAAAGTTACCATAAAAAATTGCCTATAAAATAGTGTTATTCTTTTGCTAAGACTTTTAACAATGATGAAAGAAAAGTCGCCACTAAACATCTTCTTCTTGTCATTCTTTATAGAATTATCTCCTCATCTTGTCGATTTTTATTTTGCCCTCTAAAATCCTATGCAAGGTCATCAATGTTCATCTTTAGGTGAATTATGATTTTTTTAATGCATTCTTACTACATAAATTTCTTTAGCTCATCAACCATTTACTTGGGAGTTGGTTATAGGATTATCATTTAAAATCATTAAATTGATTTTAGTTGTGTAGGCTAAACCTAAAACAGATGAAGTTTATGCACAAATAACTTTACTTCCTAAAGCTAATGTAAGTACTCTTTTATTTTTTTTTTATTTAGCAAATTTGTTTTTAGATGAAGTTTATGTATGAATAACTTAATGTAATGAATGTGATTTATTTGTTTTATATACTTTATTCTAAATGTGAAAATAGAGAATTGCGTCTTGTGAGTTAGGAGGCTTATGAAACAACAAAGCAATGTGTCATATTTTGTTATATTCAATCACAATATGCATCTTCAGGTTATGGGCACTGCATCTCATGCCATAAACATTGGAACATTATTTGTTATGTTTAACAAGCCCAAGTTTTACAATCAACATTATGCATTTATTATATACTTTTATAATTAGATATAGGCTCCATGCAATTGCATGAAAACCCTGTCAATTATATGACTTAGTTCAAATTAAAAAAAAAAAAAGAAGTAGAAAAAATTTGAAAAAAATAGTAAAAATTTGAAAAAAAAAAGTGAGACCTGTTAACAGTTTAAGAACAATATCCTATAGTGTAATCCATTCTCCTTATACATACATACATATACATACACATATTTATATATGATTTTTAGTTCATGGCATTGGTGTTGTCAATTTTTATGAATGGTTCCTTGAACTACCATTGCAAAACTTGTGTTCTTGTTTGTACATATGCTTGTAATTTTATTTAGTGCAAAAGGGTTATTGCTTAATTATTAGTCAAAAGGCTACTTTAATTGAACCATAGGCATTACTAAAATGCATAAAAGGGAGGAGGTGATTTAAATTTCATAGTTGGCGCAAGTTATAAGTCAAGATAAAAGGGAACAACATGAGAGGATATGTAAGAGATGGACTTTTTTAAATTTGTAATGTGTTGCAAATTAATTTATTTTTGGTTATATGATAACATGTTTCTTTGTTTCTTAATTAATTAGATTTTAAGTTGACTTCTCAATATTGCCAACTAGGTTTATAAAATAAAATTTTTAAATTTTTTAAAAAATAAAATAATTGTATAGTTTTCCACTAAGTACTGAACTTTTAAAAATTAAATTATTATATAAATAAGGTTACCTTTTATATTTTGTATCAATTTCAACATCTAAATAATCAACCTATTCCCTTTCAATAATCATATGATCTATATTGATATTTGATATTTTTCTTTTATGGTGCCACTTAAACTCAACCTTTTTTTAAGTAAGACTGACCAATATCTGCAAGATGTTTAGATGCATGCAACATTTAATATGTAATTAAAAAAATTATCATACCTTTTTATTTTTAAAATGAAGACGCTTATTGTATTAGATATATTTCAATATATACAATCTCTATTATTTATATATTTTGCATTTGATTTGCTATTCATATTAAATTCTTATTAATGCTAATATAATTTCAATATAAATAATCCATTTCCAAAAAAAACTATATACTTTTAATAGTGACTTTTATCATCATTAATGTCTAAATTTAGCTACTACAGCAATCACCATTAAATTGGGCTATTAATGGTAATATTGTTGCACTAAAGGTCCTCTCTAGTGGTAAAACTCCTAAAAATTGAATTAATGGGGATTTAGTGGCAACATAAAATGGATATTTAATGACAACAAAAGTGGCGTAGGCACTAAAGGTGCCTCTATAGCAACAAACTCAATCATCACTAAATGTCTATATTTAATAGTGACAATTTTTATATCACCATTAAATCTACCTATTAGTGGCAATATTGTCACCACTAAAAATCTCCCTTTAATGTTGATCTTCCTTACAAATTGAATTAACAAGAATTTAATAATGACAAGGATTGTTGTTATATGTCTTCAATGGCGATTTTTGTCGCCATTAAATATTATTTTTAGTAGTGACTTATTTGTCACTACCAAAGAAATTCAATGTTGAAGGTTCTAGCTACATCCTAACAATAACTTATGTTGTTACTTAAAGTCTTCATACTTAAAGTCTTTAGTAGTGCCTTTAGGACTTTTAGCGGCAAGCATATTTTTTTGTTGTGTTGTTAAGCATAAGATGGTAAGAGTGTTGTTGTGCATGGGCTGAATGCTCTTGGTTGTTTGTACTTGTGGTTTTTAGGTTATGCGTTTGATTTTAGTATAAGAAACATGATCATTATTTTTGCACTTGTTCATATTATCAACACTAGCAATATTAATGTCAACAAATGAAGATGCAATAATAAGAGTTACTTGGTTTATTATACTTGCAAATTTGTTAGTGTTAGATAAAGACAATCTATCATTACAGTGGTTACTTGACTAAACTAGTAAGGGAGAGGCAGGAGTGTATGACTGAATATGGAAAGGTGGTATTTGGACAAGAATGAAAAGTGATAAATAAAGGAAGTTAGATTTATCAAAGATTAATATGTACATCTTTCCAATTAAAGAGAGATACTTGTATCTCTTATGAATGGACATTTTGTAACTTTATCATTGAATTATGTTTAGTGGATAAAAAGCATGCTTAAAGGTTTTAAGCTAAAAATAATTGATTTGTTTATGAAATATAAGTTGACATGGAATTTTGTTGCGACAATAAAGGAATAGGTGGCTTGTCAATTAAGTAAGCGGTTGTCTTGAAAGCCTTATCCCAAAATTCAAATGGCAAAAAGACCTATATAAGGAAAGTAAGACTAACTTCAATAATTTATCTTTGTTTTCTTCCAACTAATTCTTTTTGTTAATAGGTATAAGGATGCAGAAAAGTAGTGAGTGCTTGATACTTACCACCTCAATCACTTTGGATAGCTTTAATTTTAGTGGTTAGTTGAAGTTCAACCATTACTTTGAATTGTAAAAAGGTATTAAAGGCTTTAAATTTATATTTAGTAATAATAATTATAGCCATTTGAGGAGTGGACTAGTGTAAGACCCTAAAGTTCAATATGAATAAGTTGTGGTGAAATGTAAGTAAAGCTAAAGCAAGTGTAAGGCAATCTATGAGCTTTACCTAGCCAACAAAACTTGGAAAAGGTATCATTTGATTTATTATCATTAGTAATTTTATACGATTGCATAACAAACTTAATAATATGAAAAGAAAGATATCCTAACCTATTATGCCAAAGAGTGAATTGTGTACATTTATTTGTGGGATGCACAACATTTAATTAGAAAAGGATGCATTTAACTAAAAATCACTACTAGTTTCACTACCAAGTGTATTTTTATCACAACATAGATCTTTAAGGTTATTAGTAACAAAAGTAAGTAGAGTACTAAAGTTTGAACTCATACTTAAGTTGAGTGAAATTAAGCCTAGAGTGCGACAATGATAATGTGCAAGAAAGGTAATTATTGGACTTGAGTTACAAAGTTAGATAAAGTCAAACTTGTATAGTCCATTGTTAAATTTGCCTTCCAAGACTACCTTCTTTGTAACATTATCCTTGACACAAAAATAAGAAGGATGAAACTCAAAAAGCACAACATTGTCTTTAGTAATCAAAACTAGAGTCCATATAGCCCTCAAAATCAACTAAACAGAAAACTAATAAAAAATTGATGAAATTGGTAAAAACCAAATAGGTTAACAGATTATCTAGTTTTGATTAATAAACCTTTGAACCATAAGCCCATTTGGTTATCCATAGATCCAAGCCAATTTTGATACACTGTAGCTTTATTTATAACAAGAGACTTATCTTTTCTCTTTCATTTCAAATAATGTGGGACAGCTATTGCAATTATAAGAGTCAAAGCCTATCATTAATATTATCTCACCTTTCTTTAACCTATTTTCACCCTCATGAACCAATACATACCTTTATTTGAGCATTGTCTTTACTTCAATAGTAAAAGCAAAAGAATAATAAGCAAGACAAGCCTCGACAAAGGCCAAGTTATGCTAAAGCTTCACGATCTTCCTTTGCAAGACAACAATGTCTCTAATGCATCAATATATAGGGCCTTTAAGCCTTGCCTCTGCTTTATAGGCTAGTAAGTTCGCCATAATTCCTTTTGTTCCTTCAGCACCTTTATGAAAATCTTACTCACACTTGTGGCTTCAAACACCTTATGGACTTTAGTGAATTTCTTGCAATTATCGAAATAAGGTGTGAATATACAGTTAGGCATTCATCTTCATTCCAAAAGCTTGCAAGTTGTACAAAAAAAGTTATACAAAAATAGTTAAAAAAAATTCATATTCCTTCACACCTTTCATTCATGAATCCTACTATCTTTTCTACAATGCCATCTATACTTAAACTTAAGCTTTGTTTAAATAAATACATGTTACTCTACAATTATTTTACTTAAAACTTGGTTAAAAATAACTAATGTGTTGACTTATTAGCTTAATTAGTTATGCTTAGGCCATTTATTTTTTTCCATAAAATTACAATATGATTTTGAATTATAAGGTAACTATAACTTCACATGTAATTCATTTTTGGATTAGTCAATTTTTGTCCTTATCTATTTAAGTTATAGGTATTTATAACTCATTTTTGTCCCTCCTTTTGAGAAAAATTACAATGTATTTTTGTTCTATTGAATTTTAATTTGTTATATATATATTGTCATTAGTTCAACCACAATTAGATCAGTAAATCATGAACTTGTACCCTTCACTAATTTATTAATCAGCCCTATTTTTAAGCATTGCTTAATAGATTTTTGGTTATAGATTGAACATGCAACGAATCATTCAAAGATAACTGATATGGAGAGATAGTGGAAATGAAGGAGTGTCCTATATAATGGATTGGCAAACTTGAATGATCATTAATGTAAATCCTGTTTGCGCCATTATACACTACCTTTATTATGAGGGTGTGTGAGTCATAGTAATGTGGTTTGTTGCTTTAAAGTCAGGATATAATGCTTGATTATACATTGACTCAAGTGTAACCATCATAGCTAACAATTATAAAGTAAACTTGTTGTAGCATGTTGTTGGTATTGAATTAAGTTGTACTATAAAGACTAAGAAGATTAACCTACACCTTGGTAATTTTGACCATAATGAAAATAATAGTGTGAGGCTAAATGCCCATACTTCCCACATGTTTAACAGTTTACATTTAGTTTGGTAAAATTAAATCTATCCCTACCTTTTCTTCCTGAGGTTGCACATTGAAAATTTTTCATTATACTTTAATTGTAGCCTATTCTTGTAAACTTTGCTGAATTGGTTTGACCTATTTAAAGACTAAGCTACATTTGCTGAGATTGTTTCAAAATTTTTTGGCTTTTTTAAGTGAGATTCTATTACAAGCAAGAGTAATTCAATGTCACTCATTATGTAAAGATCAAGTTTTATTGTTATTGAGGTAATGAAGAAATCATATTATAGAAGCAAAGAATATTGTTTCAACACGATCACTAGTTAAAATTGGATGTCTTACTAGAATTAATACATCAACAATTACCTTAACTTTTAAAAGAAACTTATTCATTATCATAGCATCTTTTCTAATGTTAGTAACTATTTTATCTTTACTTGTGTTTGAGAGGCAGAAAATGCAAGGATTCTTTCCTAGACTTACCATGTTATGTCGCATTTGACAACTCTAGCCAACATTGACTTAGACATGGAAGATAGAAGCCAAGATATAAGTAATTGATCCTGCTAATCCCACTTGAGAAAAGTATTAGTAATTTCACTTGTTAACTTATCTTGCTCATTGTTGTAATTTGATGAAATGTCTTCACTGATTGAAAGGAATTTCTATAGCTTATAGCCATGAATTGCATACGTGATTAGTTATTTCCAAAGAAGAAAGTTATTCTCATCCAACTTTTTTAAGATCAAATAAGTGAAAGTGCAAAGCTCACTTTTCAAGATTGAAAGAGATGAAGGATTTCTTTAAGTTTAAGCAGAGGATAGGTGATCCACAAAAGTGAAGTTGATATTTTCTCCAATTTTTAAAGTATATCTAATACTATGAATGATTTGTACAAAAGTATAAAGGAAAATGAGAGAAACATTTCAAGTTAAATAATGCTATTTGAATTTCATATTTTATGGTATATTGACAAGTACACATATAACAACTTACTAACTATTATATCTAACAAATATAACAACTAAAACAACCTCTAACTTCTAACTAATTACTGAATTGTCTAACACCACCTAGTAAGCTTTTGTATTATCAAATATTTATAATGTCAATGTATAACATTTTGGATTGTATAACATAATCAAATTATATGTTTATTGATAAATTGAATTGCAATAGACAGGATAAAATTTAAAAAATTTTGACAAAAATATCTTTATATGAAAATATTAAATTTATTTAGATTATTTTTTATTAAACTTTTAACAGACCCCTAACTCACTTTAATTATCGTATCATTTCAACCTCGATGACTTGAATTTTCATAAGTGTGCATAAGCCTCTAGATATACTTTATGCCACTTTGTATACTTGATTTTATATAAAAGAACTCATACTTGTGTTTAGAATGTAATTTTGACCAAAACTCTTCATGTTTGTCTTATATTGTTTGAGTTTCGAAGTTTGAAATCTCTAATTTTTTATTACATCCTTTTGATTGTTGAAATTATGTAACAAGTGCATAAAACAAAAAGGTCAAGAAAAAATAAGGCATCTTTAAAGTAGACTTCTCAAAGACCTATGACAAAATATCAAAGAGTTTCATTGCTCTAGTGTTGACTAGAATGAATTTTCCACTAATATGGGTTTACATGCTTTTGCAATATATATTTGTTATATCTTGTTAAGTGAAGTTAAATGGTAGCCCATCTAAACTTTTTTCTCCCCAATGAGGCATCAAAAAAAGGGATCCCTTATCCCCTCATTTGTTCATCATTTGTGCCAATATACTTTCTTGCCTAATTCACAAAGAGCATGAAAATAAGAAATGGAAGGGTATCAAAGTTAGTAAAAGATCTAAAGAGGTAACTCACTTTATATATGCAAGTGATACTATTTTCTTCTTTGAATGAAATGAGGTAGCATGCTTTAAAGTTAAAAATAGTGTCAGCTTCTTTGGTGGAATTTCAAGATTGGATACTAATCATTCCAAATTGGAATTGATCTTGAATTGATTTTTAGTTTAAATGTAACATCCTCCCAAAATTAAAAATAAATAATCAAAACTAATGATTAGTAAATATATTTAATTTAATTGAATTATTGTGTTAATTTATTGCATTAGAATTTATTTTGAATTGTTTGCTATTGGTATGAAAATTTTTATAAATCTTTATATATTTATAGAATAAGAAAAATAATTTTAAAAAATTAGTTTAAGGGTCAATACATTAATTTTAATTTACCAAAATTTATATTAAGAATAATTGAGTCAATTAAAAATGTTTGGAAGTTAACTTAAGATACCTAAAAAGTTTAGAGTAAAAACTCGTAATTTTCACAAAGGGTCAAAATGCAATTTTTATAAAACTAAAATTTAGCAACTTTGAGACCTAATTTAGGACAACTAGAGGGATTAGAAATCAAGTGAAAAAAATATAAGACTTTAGTAAAAAACTCTAACTTAATTTATCTAACTTAGATAGGAATTAAGGAACTTTGAGTGCATAGCTAAAGCATCTCAATTTTGACTTAATATTTGACCAACCTACTTGCTTTTAGGAGACTAATTGGACGTATGGAAGAAGGAGGATAAGGGGAACAAGAAAAAAAGAAAATAAAATAAGACTTTTTTTTTAGGAATCTTGTAAATTAAGCCAAAAACTTGGCTTTTATATAAGAAGGAGAAGGAGCTTATAGAGGTAAAGAACTAAGGGGGAGAGAGAAAGGGCATTCTAGAGAGAAAGAGAGTGCAAGAAGAAAAGGAAAAGTGGAATTTTGAAAGAACAATTGAATAATTTGAAGGTAAGACATCTTTATTCTTGCATATAGGGAAGCTTTTGGTTTTATCTTGATCTTGACTTCTTCTTTATCTTGTGGGGCTTTATACAGGGGATCATGTCCATGGGGAAAAAGGGAAGTAATCCCAAAGAGAGTATACGTTGGCCTTAACTTCCAAAGTTAAAAGAAAACTTTAAAATTTTGAAAAAGTGAAAATTTGGGGGTTTTCTTTGAAATTAAAACTTTAGATATCTTGATTAGTGTGCCTCAGTGTTTTATGTTATTCTAGTATGGCAAAAATTAGCTTACTTTATATTATGCTATAGTCAATTGAAATTTGTCCCTAGAAACTCTAATTTTGCTTATTTTTGTTGTTTAATAGAATGATGTTGGATTACCTTGATTTTTGGATAAGTTGTTGTTAGCATGTTAAAGTAGCTTTATGATTTATTGCATGATTTTTATAATCTATTTGATACCTCAAAAATTTGGCCAAAGTTGCATTATAGTTAATTTAAAGCTATTTGAGGCATAGTGGGATTTTGGAGAGTTTTAAGGGGTTAGATGATTTTTTTTAAGGAAATACTTGCACCATAATAACCAAACAAGCTAAGAATCTTATATCTTAAATTTTGGTAATTTTTGAAGATCTACATAATTTTTTTATGATTTTTCAAATTTTAGCCAAATTTTGTGTTTGACAAAGGCCCCTAATGAAGGGAAAAAAAAAAGAAGAAGAAATGTTGTATATTTTTTATTGCTTTGATTCGGGACTTTATAAATATCATTCCTAGATGTACTTAGGAATATTTTAGGAACCATTAAGATAAGATAAAAGCATGCATACTTTAATTATAATTTGCCTTAATCTCTTAATCCCTGTAATAATTGATTGAATTCCCATGGTAATAATTTTAACTAGAAATTCATTTAAAGGTAGTTATTTTGGGAAACCTAGTAAATTAAGATAAACTTAGATACACAAAGTTATATGTGTGAAAGAGGAAGGTAATAAAGATTAAATAAGCTATTTAGCAAAATATTAACTCCATGATATATAGACATATATAGACTTATAACTAGACCCATATGGACATATATGGACCTTGCCTATAAACCTTATAATAAGACCTATAAGAACTTATGACTAGACTTATATGGAAATATGGACTTGACTATGAACCTTATGATTGGACTTATATGAACCTTATGATTGATGGACAATGAACCAAGATTGTAAAAGACATTCAAAATAGATAAGACATGGTAAACGTACCAAGTTTCTTGGAGTTTTCTACTTAGGATAACAATCATGTATCGGTATAGCTATATAAACTTTATTACTATTTACTTAAATTAAATTACTTGCTTTACTGTGGTATAGTATTAAATTACCTACCTTGTTGTTATCTAATTATATGTGTTATGGAAAGAAAAGAAAAACAACTGAGGCCATGGGAGATATGATCCTCTGGGAGGTCATTTTAGGAAATAAGATTCTTGAAAGTTATAGAGCTTTATGAAAGATAGTTTCTATCAATAATGGACCCTTTGGGAGGTGTACCTTAAGAAATAAGGGATAATCCTTCAATAGGAGACCTTTGATTGCTTTATTTCTATGGATCTATTATAGGAGATGCCCTGGTGAGAAATATTTATAGGTTGACAATCTTATTTTTTGCTAACTTATGTTATGATATACTAAGAAATCATTATATTGTCATGGCATTGGATAAAAATTATTTGAGTTTACATCACTATTAAACTTTCTTTTAAGTATTATTATATGGGTTGGCTGGAGTTTGTATCCCTTTTCCAGTAGTGGTCATAATGCTTATTATTGTGCATTGATATGATTATCATCATGGTTGATACACACACACACACACACATATATGCACATATATTTATATATATACAAATATATATATATATATATATATATATATATACTCTTGATTGATATGTGCTTTATTTTAGTCTTTGATTTATTATCTTTTCTATATGTATTGAAAAAATAAAATAAAATAAAATAAAAATAATTTTTTATATACTATACAAATAAACCATTAAGGGTTGCTATTCGAGCCAGCTCCATTAGTAAGCTATGGCAAGAAAAGTGCTAGTGCTGGTAAAAAGATGGATGGGACATTCTAGTTTTCCACTAATTATTGTCTTATTGAGAATGTTAATTCTCACTATCTTATGGTAATGTGTTCAAATAAGTCATTTGTTCATGCCAACTCACAAGTTTGTGGTAGAAGTGGAATGGATTTGGTACAAAATCCCAAAGGTGGGACTAGTTTAGGTGATCCTAAACAAAAAAATGGATGGCCATCAATGAAAAAGGATAGGCTTTGTGTATTGTCTAAGAGTGATGTTTAGGATCTATGTAATAAGTTAGACTTTTGTCTAATTTAGATTTATGGCATTTTTTGAATTGTAACCTAACTACATATAATCTTAATAATATAATGTTTTGTATAACTATTAAAGATGCAACATTTGAATAGTTATGAAAAATTTTATATATAGTTTTTATAATTTATGGTTGCCAAAGTATATTATAGAATAGTAATGATATGTCTATGTGATACCTATAAAATTATATATACATACATATATATTCACTATTTTTAGCATTTTAATTTAGGTAGGTACCTATTTGTGATATTCTTAATGTCAAATTCTTCATCAGGCTAAGAAAATACCTAGGTACTGTTAGCTACAAATAAGAAATTTTTTAGAGTAAAATAAATCCGAGCCAGATACAAGGACATTGCCCTGGAGAGATATTTCGCCACAAGACGACACTCCTTAGGATTGAATGGATTCTTCTGCAATGTCACAGGGAAGCAGAACAGCAGAAATAAAAACTCAGGAACGAAGAGAAGTTGCAGAGGGGAAGAGGAGATAGTAGATCGAATGTTGTCCGTAGTTGTGGTGCATTGAACCCAGTGAGCAACGCGGTATTTATAGGTACCAGAGTAGCAAAATGTTGGACAATGATTAAATGTAATAATGGAGTTGTTTCTGAACGTTGAAGTAGCTTAATGATAGAGATGAATAATCATCAATTCTTAATGTTCAAAAACTGCCTGCATGTTTAAGCCAAAAAAACAGAAGCTATGAAAGCTTAAACTGAAAGCTTTAAAAATGAAGATTTTTGGGTAAGGTTTTCAAAATTCAAATTTAAAAGAAAATTAAGATAATTTTTTGCAAAAATTGTCTAAGTTCTCGTTTCACTTCGCACGCAGGGTGGAATTGGTAGATTTCAACTGAGTTGGCCCAGTTTTTGTGCGCGCGAACCCATTCTCTCCTTAGGCCCATTTTGCATTAACAAGAACACATGTTAGTATTTATGTTTTTTGGCCTTTATTTGTTTGAGCAATGTAGGACTTCTTTTTTTTCCTCTTTTCCTTTTGACACACACAAACATGTATTTTCTAACAGGTACAAGGATGGATATTGGAAGAAACAAGAACCAAATATATCAAGATCTCATCAGCAAAGTTAATAGTAAGCTCAAAGAATGGAGAGTTAACTTGCTATCTTAAGTTACTAAAATGATGTTGATAAAATCAGTAATGAACTCTTTCTCTAGTATACTAACTATCATGCATCAATGTTCCATGAAAACATCTTTTCCTTACTGGACTTAAAATGTAGTAATTTTTTCTAGAGAACAAATGCCACTAAGTTAAGGATGCACCCACTAGTTTGGAACATACTATGTCACCCCACAAAAGAAGAAAAAGTTGGATTTAGGTTTTTAGTCTTTTTAATTAGGCTCTTCTTGCTGAACAAATATGGAGGATTTTTTACTATACTAACAAGTCATATCTAGCTATAATCCTGAGGTCAAAGTATTGCCTATCATCAGCATAAGGATCTTTAAGGAAACATTAAAACATCTCATCGATGTTGGGGGGAATTTTTAAAACTAGTTCCCTAATTACTTATAAACTCACTTAAAGGATAGGATCTAGAAGAAATATCCTAATCAACCATCATCTATGGTGCCCTATGTAGTTAGATCAGCTTAATTAGGTTATTTGGATAGTAGATCTTATATTGCATGATAAACTGAATGAGAATCTTCCCAAAATTGACATGCTTTATAATAGTGAGATTAAGAATCATATCTTTTCAGTGTTATTTTCCTCCTTGGAAAAAGAAGAATTTGTGATATGGAGTGGTAGTGTTAAGAGGAGTTATACAATGAAGGAAGGATATGAGTGCTTAAAAAGGGAGAATCAAGTTTCAAACGCAAGCTCCTCCTTAATACGGGAAACTTTATGAAGAACCAATCTTCCAATGAAAATGCTACTCTTAACTTGGAAAATCTTAAAAGATGCAATTATACCTATAAAGATTTTCACAAAGCATCATTTACAAGTGGAATATAACTACCACTTTTGCTCACTCGAAGAAGAAACCATGGATCATATATTCATGTTTTGTGATTTTGCTAGAATAATTTGGTTTGCCTTACCATTAATGATAAGGATTCTAATAAAGAGCATCAAAACATGGCTACAAGATTGGCTAAGATAGAAAGGACCAAGATATGATCTAGCTATTCCTTACTAAAACCATAATAGCCATTCTTTATTCCATTTGGGAAGCCAGGAACAAGATAATACATGAAAACCTCAAACTAGACCCATATAAGATCATCCTTAAAACCAAGGCGATTCTTCATAGAGCTAACATGGCATGGAACTCCCAAAGGAAAGGAGAAGGGGTTATTAAGAAATGGTCACAAAACAGCAAGAAGTATGGGGGTCATGATTTGCAAGGAAGAATGAAGCATCATATGGAAATTTTCAAAGAAGAATAAGCATGGCGAAAGCATCTATAATATCATAGCACTAATATTTCTTCAACACAACTTGATAAAAACCATATGTTAGGAAGAATTTTGTGAGAAGAAATAAGAGGATGGCCTTGTATTGGGCTATAAGAAAGGCACTACCATAGATATTTAACTCTAAGGATGGAAAGGAAACTCATCGGCACAACCTTCATTTCATCTTTGTTAATAAAATGCAACTTCCCTTCATGAATATACAAATGACAGGCATCCATCATTTGTAGATTATATGGCAAGATATAATGTAAATCATAACTGCTTTGAAGTCTTTCTCCTAAGAACCTATGACAATCTTAAAAATTGGTGGCACAACAATTAGGGGTTCCTTAGTGATGGCACTATACCCTTTAAAATGCTGTTTTCTTCCTTTTTAGCTTTTTGTTGTATTTGATGATTTACCAAAAAAAAAAAAGAGATTTAAACCACCTTCTTAGGTAGGCTTCTTCATATGTGAAATATTTAAAAGTTATATCCTAGACGTTCCCCTTCAATATACCCAAAGGAATTATCTAAATGCATATTAATTTGATAAACATCTCTTTTGAAAAGTGTTAAAGAAGAGAATTGATAAATAGAAATATACTAGGGGCTCGTTTGATTTCTTCATCATGATGTAATATTTTTTGTCATATCTATTTTGTAATTGCAATCATTACTCAACAATATATGTTCTTATTATTATTATTTTTAAAAGTAAAAGTACGAATATTATTTCCCATTCTACATATCTACTTTTTATATTTTCTTTCTCTTTACATATCTAACATTCATTCAACCAAATAAATTTTGAATGATTTAATAAGAGTTAATTTACTAATTTAGGAAAGAAGCCTAGCTTTCTAACTATCCAATCTAACCTTAATCAAACCAAGAAAATTATGTCTTCTATTTTTAGTATACCTAATACTAAAAATGGAAGACATAATTTTCTTGAATATCAATGGCATATTTAGGTTGACCATTTGAGAATTGGCTTTAGTAATCTATTATCTTGTCCAAAAACTAAAATGATTCGAAACCTAAATAATCCTTGTATAGATGTCTAATGTAGCCTTAATAAAGAGCATAATATTATCTACACATATTAAATAAAAAAAAATATTTAGGTGTCTAACAAAATTGAACCCCTTGAATGTCATTGTTTTATTCTTCTTTTAAAAATGTACAGAATAAAATATTAGAGCATAAATGAAACAAGTAAGGATAAATGGAATGACTTTGATAAAGACATCTTGGTAAATAAAAGTATCCTAATTTTTGTCCATTAAACAATAAATTATATGAAACAATAGTAACAACATTTTAATGTAATCTTGTTTTGTAAATAATAAATAAGTCAAATTGTTTATATATATAATATAATTTTTAATAAGACCAATTTCTGATAATTTTCATATCTATTTGTTACTATTTTAATTTATTTGCATAGATTAAAGTTAAATTCCCTTTAGGTGCATTTGGTTCAAGGTTGAGAAGGGACCTTGCAAAGGGCTTTTTGACTCTAATATAGCAAATAAAAAAAAACAATTTAAAAATTGAGCTGCCAAAATAATTTTTGCAAATACTTAAAATTTTTTTTAAATGGGTCACGGCATCTCTGATATGCGACCCATTTAAAAAAAAAAAATTAATGATGCCACGACCCTTTTATATATATATATATATATATATATATATAATTTCTTACCCTAAAGCAGCCAGTAGGAGGAGATAATGCACAATGCAACTAATGGGGATCCTTTAATAATCACAGATTCAAATGGATAGGTTTAAGAGAGAGGAATAATATATTGGATTTGTTTTCTTATTTTGATTTTGTTTGTCTTTTATTTGTTTATCTTGTACGTCAAGTTAAAAAACATCTTCACCAATCCAAAGTACATTTTAAATTATATATTATATATAAAAAATATAATGTAATTTATTTATTCTATATAATATAAAAATATAATATTTAGTTTATAAAATATAATATAAGAACACTTTTCTTTAGAAGTACTTTTTTCAAAAAAATAATTTTGCTGACTTTTAATTTGAATATTTAATTCGATTCATACATATTATTTAGTAAATTGTATGATTAAAGGGATAATCAACTTTCAACAGCATATTCCACGGAAAAGGGAAAAAATATTTATATCTTATTTTTATATACTTATAAATTTTATTTTATTTTCATTATTCATATATATTTTTTTTTTACATTTGCTACTTGGTTTTTTCATACTGTCACTTAAGTTTTAAAAATTAAAAACCTTAATACTAATTTACAGAACTATTGTTTGATATACTTAATATTTTTTTAATTTTTTTAAAAAGTGATTTGCAATAAAAAATTATCTATCAACATAATTAATGACACAATTATTTTTTTTGATCGCAGTCCACTTAAAAAGAATTAAATTTACAAAAAAAACCTTAATAAGTTTTTTAATGAGACAAAATATTTTTTTAACACAAATCACTTGAAAAGAATTAAATTATAATTAATATATAATCTTATCAATAAAACTATAATTTATAATTTATATATAAAAATATAATGTAATTTATTTATTTCATATAATATAAAAATATAATATTTAGTACATTATATTTTTTATATATGCTATATAATAATATATTTATAAACTAAATATTATATTTTATATTATATGAAATAAATAAATAAATTTCATTATATTTTTTATATATAATATATAATTTAAAATGTACTTTGGTTGGTGAAGATGTTATCAAATTTTATATACAAGATAAACAAGCAAAAGACAAACAAAATCAAAATAAGAAAACAAATCCAATATATTATTCCTCTCTCTTAAGTTTACCCATGATTTTGAATCTGTAATTATTAATGACCAGTGGAGTGTGAATTCATATACTGTAGGCCGATGAGGTTTGACTGAGAGAGCGTTGCCACTGCCGTCGCACCAAACGTTCCTGCAATACGGAGAAGAACGACTGGGGTTTGGAAATATTGGGAAAAATTTTTTTATATGCAAATTAGTGTTTTTTTTTTTAATAGGGCAATGTTATTTTTGTCTTCTTACATAATACAATTTTATTATTATGTTTATGCAACCAAATAGGCAAACATAGATGTATTTTTTTTTTTATATTACACCAAACATAGATAATATAATTTTTTTTCCTTTAATATTATTTTTACATTTATATCACTGACAATTCAACGAACCAAATGAATCCTTAATTCTTAATTTAGGTAGCATATTTATGTGCAAATTTTTTAAATTTTACTATTATTGTTTCTTATTAAAATTATAATTTGCAAAAATGTTCTAACTTGATATTAATTTTTATTTTTATGATAAAACTACTTAATATATCTATTTTAATTGAAAAATATGAAAATAAGTAGGAAGTAAATACAATCCGAAATTCATTTATCTATTTTAAATAAAAATTTAACCTAAAAATCTAATAATGTAATATTGAGGAATAAAAATCAAAAGTTTATTTATAAAATTCATACAATTACTATATTATTATTAAAAAAATCTCTGATAATAAAAATATATAAAAACCGTCACCAGAAAGGCAGAGACAAGTCATCTCTGAAATTCTACGGCAATGCCTGTGTCTCCTACCAAATTCCAAGGAAAACGCCGCTTTGGTCAAGGTATCAGGGGCACTGGACTCCCGCCTTTAGGCTCAACCCATTCTGCAACAACGTCAATCTAATCCTTGGGACTTGGGAGTCTCCTTTGAACTGCCTGTGGGACGCACCAAACAGAGGTGCCTACAGGAAGGGTCGAAAGCTTCTACGAATTTTTCCTTTTTTATCGTCGTCCGTTTTCAAAAAATGGGCTGTTTCGCCAGCAAATACGTTGATACGAAATTTACTCGTTTGCATGCCTAGATATTGATCATGCCCAAATAATAAAAAGAAAAACTTATTGGCCAATCCGTGCATTATCATCTTATGGCTACTGGATATTAATCATACTAGATAGGTACCTTCCATCAGATCATCACTAGGTGAGAGATCATTTGGTATATTGGTTTCTATTGTTGTTGCTTTTGCAGCTTACCAAGTATGCTTTGCTTCTTTTTGTGTTTGTCTATGTGTATGTGCGTGATTGTATGCCTACCCATATTGTGATGATGTTACAAGCCTACCTTGGTGTATTTTTCCCTTTTCCTTCTAAAACAGACATTTTCAGATGAAATTCTTGATCTAGACAGATCTGTACGCACTCTTGATTTGACACATAATCAAATAGGTAAGTTGTTTTCTTTCTTTCATTTCATTTTCTATTTTATAAAGAGCAGCGTAAGTCCATGTATTTTGATCAAGGAGCCTTTATTCTAGAGCTGACAGTACCATGTTGACCTCCATACAAAATGCCTGCTAGTTGTGTGATTAATTAATTTCTTTACTGCAGCTGACATTCCCATGGAAATGAGCAAATTAATCAACTTGCAGCGCCTGGTAAGAACTTTGTATTTTAGTTTATGCCTATAGCCTGTAACTTATACTGAACACTTATTTTTTATAAATTTTTTTCTACTTTATATATTATCTATTGGTGTTGAATTATGAAAGAGTTGTATATAGGCTGCACAAAATTTTGGCAACAAAATCAAAAGCCTCTTTTGCTTGAATTTGCATGATGTAGTAATACAGTAATTATTGGTTTTAGCACAAGTAGTGAAGTTTCTTCTTCAAAATGCACCAACAAATGACATATTTGAAGTACAACATGCTTCATTTTCAGTTCTACACACTTTTTAATGTTTAATTCTCAGGTATCACCAAAAATTGCAAACTTATATTCTGTTACCTCACAAGTTGATACTATAAGGTTTCAAAACCTCTGAAAATAACTGCCATAAAGTTCTATAGTTAATATCTAGAAGCAAAAGAATGGAAAATACTGACTAGTTACAACTACAACCTACAAGCAATCAGGCAGCTTAACTTGCCTGCTTACTTAGTGCTGCTATCCAAGTTTCTGTACATGCCTTTTAGACCTCATTTCAGATTTATTAAAAGAAATGATAAATAAGAAATTTGAACTTTGAAGTGTATCTAATGTCAATTGTCAATCTTTTTTGTGGCCACTGCAGACATTATTACCTCTTGGGGCTTGTATATTATCACTTCAAACCCAGCATAGCCATTGTTCCTTTAAAAGTTTAGCTAAGTTTCAGTTTGCCTCTTCAACTCATTAATTCTGCAGAAGTATAAAATTCATTAATTTTGTAGTCATTTTAAAATTCATTTGCTTTTTTGAACATGGGTCATGACTCTAAACACAATGCTACCTTGCTTTTATTTTGACTGGCAAAATAACATGGCATGATAGCATTTTGAGTAAACTGTAGTTATATATAACACAAGGTTGGTTTGAAAAACCTTTACCTTTTAAAGTTTAACTAACCTTGCAGGTATTAGCTGATAACCTCATTGAGAGTTTGTCAGTGCATTTGGGAAAACTTCAATCCCTAAAAATCATGACCCTTGATGGAAATAGAATTACTTCCTTGCCTGATGATTGTAATTTAACTTTTTTTGGGGGAAAAATGCATAATTTTATTTGTTTCCATGACATATACTCAATGTAACTTTTCTTTGTTGCTACTTCATAACTTAAGGTATATTTTTTTGGTCCAGTGGGCCAGTTGGTGAAGCTTGAGCAGTTATCCATCTCAAGGAATTTGTTAACATGCTTGCCTGTGACTATTGGCAGCTTGCGAAATGTAAGTAATTATACCTATTGAAAGCTGAAGACCATGGGACTTTGCTACTGCTTCTGTGGTTTCGACATTTGTGGAGTATCATTGCTACATGATTTAAGAATATGCAGTGGACATTTAATTTCTGTTAACATTGGCTTAACTTTTCTTCTGGAAAAAAATAGGGTCTTAAATATGAACTTTTAGCACTCATTAACTCTTCCTTATGGATAATAATATCAAATATCGTATGAGTAATGAATTTGTGTCATAGACACATACTAGTTGGATTTACATGTGGCTCAGGTTAGAACTACCTACTCTAACATAAATCCACTGGAATTGCCCTTTAAGTGTTTTGCTTTTTCAGTTAGGGAAATTTTGATATGATATACTATGGCTGACTTTTAAAGTATGATGCTCTATTTGACATTGCAGCTGGTGCTTTTAAATGTGTCAAATAACAAGTTAAAATCTCTTCCTGAATCTGTTGCAACTTGCTTTTCTCTGGAAGAATTACAAGCCAGTAGTATGCTACCTAATCAGCTAACTTTCTTCATACGTGTGTTGCGTGAGCAAGCTAATGGGCATATGCTTTTCAGCTTTTCTCTCTCTATGTGTGCGCACGTGCATGCTTTTATGATGTATACTTATTCAAGAATCTTGTGCTTTGCAATTTTGCTTTGAGGGAAATGGCAATATACCAGGTTGAAGAATGACTATGCCTCAACTGTAAAACCATAAGATTGATTCTTTGTGCTTGATCACTTCTTGAAAATCTAATCTGGACCTCTGGAGCAATGTGTCATCTTTCTAGCTTTTTGGTTTTGGCGTGAGGTTGACTGAAGCTAACTTTGACAATTTTGTTAATTTTTCAGATAATCTTATTGAAGATCTTCCCCCTTCAGTGTGCAATCTCACTCACTTGAAGTCACTTTGCTTGGATAACAATGATGTGAAGTAGGTACTGCTTTGTGGTCTTAAAACTCTAGTATGACGGATTTATCTGCGATTCAATGCTAAACATGATTAAACATCATTGTGTTGTTTTGTTTTGTCCCCCCCGCCCCCCCACCCCAATGTCTTTGGTTTTTTATCTTGTTTTTGTTAAGGTCATTTATGGACAATTTGGCTTGCCTTATTTCTTTCTCCCAAGAAAATGACAGTGACTGTACAATTGTAATGTAAAATTTTGAAACGGCTAAAAATAATTAGCCAGAATTTTACATATCTAAGTGTATCGTAAGAAGTAGAAAAATTTATCTTCATGATTATGGTTAATTATAAATAACCTTGGAGATGATGTTATTTGATGTATGCATATGTTTCTTCTAAGTGCTTCCAGCTTATTTCTCTCACCGTCCCAAATTAGTACAAGTGCCCGAGAAATAAAGTTAATGACAACCATTGCAATTCCTTCCAGATCGGAGAGCAAATATGACTTTCAGTCCTTAAAAATTTTAGGAAGCTTCAGTTTCAAATACCACAGTTCAATTAAAACAGGTTCACCTAATGTGTAAAGTTTCTTTTAAGTTCAACTACCTGACTCTCATCTGATGGAACTAATCATCATTAATCATTCAAGAGAATTTGTCTTGTCAAGATTTTTGTAACATTTACATAGATTTGCAAACTTGAAGATTTATTGCAAATTGCATGCACTGTTATTTTTCCTTTTGAAGTAATTCTGAGTCCAAGTTTTATGATGAAATGAAAGCATAAATTTTGTGAGTTAAATGATGTGGTTCTGTTGTTGCCTAGAGATCTTTCCCGTCAAGAAATCAACTTCCATCAGTGAGAAAGTTATGTTGTCTTGATATGTTTTGCGTTGATTCTAATGGTATTTGTTGGCTTGTCTGTTTCCTTGTATATCTGTAATTATTTGAAAACTAAGGTATTTGTAAATAAAGGATGAAAAATGGATTTCCCCATTAGCCGCACCTGATTTTTGCATTGGCTGTTTACCACTTAAGGAACAGCTAAGCTGAATAGGCTCCTTTAAAGCGCTGGATTCACTTTAGTTGTCCCTGATGAGAAAAATACAGGAGAACCCATAAATTGTTGTGCAGTTGATTCTACTGTATACAAATCTAAACCATTTTTTAATCAATGATTATCCATTATGCGCATACTCTCTAAAGTGCAGCCAACACTTCAGAGGATCTATCTCCCACGCACATGGGCACTGTTATGAAAAATTTTTGAGAGGTGAATGAATGAAACAGCAATTTCTATGTTGATTATGGAAGACATTACTAATATATTTCCCTTAAATTGTAAATCTTATTGTTGATTTTGAATGACCCATCTTGTATAACTACCACATCGGGATCTATGTTCTTGAGAGTTGTTACTGATACAATCTCTTGTTTGAACTTCTTACTTGTTGATCTTGTAGGCAGTAATCCTTGTTGCTATATAATTCTTGTAATGATTTCCTCTTCTTTCTCCCCTTTGTTCTTTATTACTTCTTGTATACTTTTGTTTCGAACCAATATCTTTAGATTGCGAATACCTGTATGATACTCTGCTCTGTTTTTGGATAGATACCGTTGAACCTATTAGAGGATTGCAAAGCTTTGCAGAACATATCTCTGCACAATAACCCGTGTATCAATGGATCATTTTGAGCAGGTATGGTTTTGTTCTTGTACTTTTTTCGCTAAAGGAACAGAGTTGTTCTAGTGGCAATCCAATTTAACTATGGTGAATAATCTAGATGGATGGGCGAGAGTTTGAAGCGAGAAGGAGAAAGAAGTTTGACAAACAAATTGATTCAAATGTGATGATCAGTTCCAAAGGTCTTGATGAGGGTGTTGATTATGAGATTGTATCTGGCTGGTTGAGGGCACTTGCAAATGGGCTTTCACAGCTGTATAGGCTTTCGATGTAACTTGGAAAACAAGGCATTTTATCCATGCCTTCTAAGTTCTGTATCACATCTGAAATTAGAAGCGTGGAGTTTCCTGTGTCATTGCATATGATGCCTACATTTCCCTACCCATTTTGCCTGTGCAAATTTGCTGGCTTATATTTGATGCCACTCTCTGCTACTCAGTTGAATATGTATAGACTTGAAATTGAAGCCATTGTCATGAAAGTGAAAGGGATATTCAATCTTGGCATCTCCTTCTTCTTTTTTTTTTTTTTTTCTCTTTTGCGTGTTTTCAAATTCAATACAGGAAAACTGGTAATTGCTACTAGAAGAAACCAGGAGATCAAAGCGGGTAAAAAGAGAAAAGAGTAGACATTACAACTATATATATATATATATATATCCATGAAAATAAGGAACAAATAATTCAAAAGATCAAAGATATATGTTGTAATTTACCAAAACTAACAATCCCAACACATGAAAATATTAAATAGATTATATATACAGATACATCTGAGAGGTGTGTTAGGTGTGTTGCCTATTGTTTTACTTAGTGGAATGTATCTTTATAGGCGAGTTGATATTTCTGATCAAACTTTTCAATATATATATATATATATATCACTGGTCTGCAACTCTCCGGTCTTATTGCACGAAAGCTTGAAAAATTTGATCAAACGTTAATTTTTTTTAACAGTATTTTCAAAATAACATTCTTTTAAAAATAAAAATTTTGCAGCACAACCAAACCGTTTTGTAGAGTCATTTGTCATTCTAAAGATTTGTAATGAATTCAAGAAGAACCGCCTAGTTGAACTACGGAGCCCTATTAACGGGTTCATTTTTTAGTTCATAATATGTGCATTATTTTTGTTAACAAATAAACAGATTCGAGGCCTAAGCTTCCTTCCTAACAAAAATAAAATAAAACATGGATGTCAAATTGTGAAGAATTTTCTTCTTTTCTAATAAAAAATTTTTAATAAAAAAAATCTAATGAATTTATTTTCTATTTTTTTCCACTTTTGTATTTCAAGTATCTTTGTCTTTTGAAAACTATATTAGTATGAGAAATATATCATTGGATATCTTTCATGTTGTCTCATTCACATTATTTATATAATTCCTTTTACATGTAATATTCATTGCAAATACTGCAACATTATTTATTATTTTAAACTAACCTAATAACAGAATATAAAAAGTTGAAAAAAAATAATAATATTGCAATACTATTTTTCTATCTCATTAAATATTGTTAGCAAAATCAAAATGAAATTGAACTTCATATTAAAAAAAATGTAATGACATAAAAAAAATGCTGCTGTTTGCTGACATGTCCTTATCTGATTGGCCCAGAAAAATAGAGAACAGTAACGTGTCCAAAACATACAAGAATCTACCGCATTATTGTCTCCAAGATTCCCCACCCACAGAAATAACGTTGGGCCCAAAAAAAGGGCAAAGAAACAAAACATTTTACACAATCTTCCCCCTTATCGCACGCCACGTGTCAGCGCCTCCTTAAGCCATAATATGATTCAGAATCTGCCCTCCAAATCTCATTCCATGCTGCCCCATATATAGAGCACTCGCACTCTTCCCTCCATCCTCAAGGTGATAAGGGCATTTGTCGTAATTAAGAAAAGATACGTGCCCTTTGTTTAGTCGTCGTTTTCTTTTTCTAACCCAAAAAAAAAAAAGGAAAAACCTTGCTTTGCCCTTTTTCGTCTTTTGCAGCGTCTTCGTCCGATCTCGATTTTTTTTAGCTCGATTCGATCTCTAAATTCGTTATCGATTCTTATAATTGATAACCAGCTTTGATCAGCTCTTGTTTTCCTGTACCGATCGATCCCAATTTTCGGTTGTATCGGTAGTCTTATCCATCCTTAGGGTTAGCGTCGCGGGATATTCTCGATCTGTCTTTTCCATGCCGGATCTGAGAAACGCCTTTCTTTTATGTCCGATTTGAGTACCGGGTCTAGTTTATATCATCGTTCTGTTTCCTTGTTTGTAAATTATTTATATCGTTTCGTACTTTCGGGATATATAGACATAGATCCGTTGATGGTTTGTTCGGGTTATAAGATCTCACACCGGATAGTCTGATTAGGCGAGAATCGTGTATTGTTTAAGAATAAGGGGTAATTTTTTTTTTTCCCTTAACTTCGTCCGTATCGTAAAGGATAGATCTAGGGTTAGGGTTTTCCAAAGTTAGGGCTCCCTCTTGTTTGATTAATTTCTTTGTGGAAAGTTAAATTTCTTTCTGAAATTAGGATTCTCTCGCTTGATTACTCCCTGTTTGAGCCATTATTGTCCGGTTCACAGTTAGCGATAAAGTTCTACGTAGACTGGATTAAGGTATATATGGTTTTTCTTTTGATAATTCTCGCAATTTGTACATTTATTCTGTTGGTAATTTGCTTTCAAATTTCTGCAAAAAGTTTTGGCAGGGGTGTGTGCTGCTGCTTTTTAAGTGGAATGCCTTATTGAAACTGTTAAGCTGTAGTCTAATGACCAAGTTGTCCCTTGGGTGGAATAATTGCTTTATGTATATGATAATGATACTTTCTGGGCTCTGTTAAGCAAAGGTGCCGGAGTAATTGGGCCCACTATTCTCTCATGATGATATTAATAGTAATATTAAAATCAGAGTCATTGTTTCGGTGGTTTTAATTTTTCCTTTAGAATTATGTTTGACAATTAGCATGTTACATTTTATAGATCTCAAGTTGCTTACTTCTTTCATTCCTCGGGTTCTGATTTGATTGTTTATTCTCTCTTCTGCTTTCTGCCTTTATTGGCGACTAAAGGGTAGTCTGATATGAGTGCATGTAAGCGTCCAGTTATTCTTATTTAGAAAGGGGAAAGAAAGGAATTATCTAGTCATTTACCACTGCGATGTGGCTGTTTTGTTTGTATAACATTGTAGAATAACAGTATATCTTTAGTATGAGTGTATATATGACATCTGGCGGCAAGTAAATTGTTTTAGTAGCATTTTTTTTTTTTAAATTATTGGCACTTTGGCGGATGCTTATTTTAAGTAAAGAGTGCTTAAATGTGGATTGTCTTTCTCTGGATAGTGTTTAGCGGGGATGAAAACCAAAGTTATAATTGGTTTAGTTGTTTGACTTGAGGTCCTGATAGAATAGTGGAACTTAATAACTTACATATTTCCTCTATTTCCTTAAGTAGATGGTTTGTATTGAAATACTTATAGAAAAACCAGAATATGGGAAAAATCCTACACAGGTTTCATGGGTATGGATTCTAGTGAGAGGTGTGTTAAATGTGTCTCACTAAGCAGACAGAAGTAGCTTATTTTATTAATAGAATGAGTTGGTAATTTGCAGACAAAGGTTGTTATCTCACTCTGGAAAACATTCATTATCTCTTATTCCTTTGAGCAATCTTATTGGTTCTTTTGATTCATTTTTATAAAATAATTACTTTGATGGTTGTAGTGTGAAGCCCCGCTTGGCTTCTTACTCGTTTTAAATCCTTTCCTGCAGGTAAACATGGTGCAGAAGCGTCCTTTTGATGCTGAGGAAATGCTTGAGGTGTCTTTTAAACACCCAAAGCAAGCAGGGACCAGCAATCAGCTTGTTTCATTTTCAGAATCTGTATTTCCTGAGAATTCTTCCCAGATGCCTAAAACATCAGGTGTGGGTTTGGTTGAGGATCCCCGAAGCTTAGAATCAATTTTGCTTTTTAAAAATAAAACTTGCACTCACTTAGGAGTTTCAAGTTTCTGTTCAAGTAAATTTCTGTGGCAACTTTTGTTGTTCAACTGTGTTTTAGTTGTCAACCAACTTTGACCAATGGTGGTGCTTGACGTATTGAGTATGCCCTTTTTCTATCTCAATTATTATTTTCCTTATTTGAGGGTTACTAGCCTTTTTTTTCTGACATTCTGTTTTAAATATTTGTCTGTTATAATAAACTTTCTGTCCTTTTTTTTTTCTCCCCCTGATAGTAATAAGAGGCCTTTGAATGTTGTTGTCTTCTGACATTTGACTGTGCCTACCAGGAGATGCATAAATTAGAGGACAATATTTGTTATATTTCCTCATAATGTATCCTCATCTGAAAAAAGGGAAAAAAAAAACAAAAGCATCTTGACCTAGTTTACTTTGTGATTGGTTAGAGACTGGATGCAGACAAGTTAATACTGAAGGTGATGAGAAACTTGCTGGTGATATTTTTGTTGAACTTCCTAGAGGTCCTGGGGACATTGAAACAAGCTTTCCTGGAAGTATATCTGTTTCTTCTTGGGCCACTAGTACTACTAGTGAAGATGCCCGATCAGATATGCCTGTCCATTTCTCTTTTTATCCTGAGTATTTTAGTCCAGAGCGTCCAATAAGGACATTAACTCGCTATGAGGACATCTATTCCATACTCCTTGAACACCCTCCTCGCAAACTTGTTCCTGTTGGAGCCAATCATCAAGCTGATGTTCCAGCATGGGACCTACCAGGTTCCACCAGTGGATTGGATGCCTCTTCAAATTCCAGCTTTGCTGTCGGGGATAAATCTGAGGAAAGATGGATGGGGACCTGTATAATCCCCATGCCTAATATGGAATTATCTTTCTATGATAAAGAAGAAGTGGGAAAGGGTAGAACTGATTGTAACTGTGAAGATAGGGGATTTGTGAGGTGTATAAGACAGCATATTGTGGAAGCAAGAGAGGGACTTGTTAAAACAATTGGGCTAGAGAGATTTACCGATTTGGGCCTCTGTGACATGGGAGAGCAAGTGGCAGAAAAATGGAATGCAGAAGATGAACAACTTTTTCATGCGATTGTCTTCAATAATCCGCCTTCCCTGGGCAAGAATTTCTGGAACTGTTTTCCCATTGTATTTCCTTCACGGACCAAAAAGGAGATAGTGAGCTACTACTTTAATGTGTTCATGCTTAGAAAGCGGGCAGAGCAGAACAGAAATGACCATTGGAATGTTGACAGTGATAATGATGAATGGCAAGGTAGTGATGACAATGAAATTACAACTCGAGAGGAAGATGAGGATTCTGTTGCTGAGTCTCCTGTCTATCAAGATGATACTGGTCTTAGTAACTGCCATGAAAATGATCTGCAAGATTATGATGAGTATGCTCAAGATGAAACCTGTGATGTTAATGGAGCTGTAGATTTTACCAAGAGGGACATTAACGATGACTTGAAATATGATCCTGTAGAGATGCGGCGCTCCAGCAGTCCCACTCTGCATATTCAACCCCAGGATAAAATCGTTTGGCAGGAGAGGTGTGATGACGAAGTACTGGATGACTCGTGCACATCCTCTGACACAGGAGTTACATCACACGAGATTAAGGGGAAGACTGAGAATGATGATCTTTGCCCTAATAACCTCAACGGTGTAAACAATGGCTGTAGCCCAGGATATGTTGCGGAGCCTTGTGATGTAAAAGCCTGGGATTCTGGTTTTGTGTCTTGCTCAAAAAATAAAATTGACTTCTTGCCTACATGCAACATGATTGAAGAGGTTTTTGGGGATGGGCTGCGACAAGAAATGAGGAGAGCTTGAGCTAAGGATTATGCTAGCTTAGACTTTTCATTAATCACAATTTTGGGAATAATCTATATCCGAAGCTTTTTATGTCGAGCAAATCTCAGCTAGCACTCTTCGCTAAGCATAATGAGAGTGAGTTCACTTTTCGTTTGTATATTGACGTGAAATTGGAAATGTAACCTTCATGTATAATAGTGTTTTGGAAGATGAGTTGGTTCTCGAGTTGGGTCTCATTTATTTTGGCTATCGAGTTGGGTCTCATATATTTTTCTGAATTCCTTTTAGGAATTATAAAATTCCTTGTTTCTTAATTTTACCGTAGGAGTGTACACTTTGAGGTGGGGAGGGAGGGGAAGATGGTAGGTAGAAATAGTCGCGGATGAAATTTTGTATTATGAAATCCATTATGATAATTCTTACTCTAACCGCTGTTTTCGTATTTTGGTAGTGCCCCATTTATTTATTTATTTATTTTTTTCATTAGGAAAGTGAAGAGCCTATCTGGAATAGCAGAAGAGGGAATTGATATTTGATACTCATTTTATCAAATTGGTCATTTAAAATTTGATCTCAATTTAGTGATGCAAAGTAGATTTTAGTATCTTCCATCAAATTCTCATGTCAAACTTATCAGTGAAACAGTGTCCTTTCAATAAAATCAAGATATTTTGATACTTTAGTTATTGGTTAGGCCGTGTAACATGAGTACTTTGTTGACTATGGAATGCACTCTGGAAGATAGTAATATAATTTGGGGGAATAAATTATATTATATATTTTGAGTAATGAGTACTAAAATTATAAGTCACTCTGAAAAAATTTTATCTCTTAATGAGATCATTTTTTTAAGTACTGTACGATATTTGGATATGATACACTGCCAGCTGACTAGAAGCTAACCTCTCCAAAATCTGCTCTAGGCCTCCCTAACCCAGCAATTATGCCACTTTCCTTCTCAGATGAATGGAGTGATTTTGAAGGAGCTTCTTTTCTGAGACTTCTTCAACTCACACATTTGATTTACTAGTAGTTCTATACATGCATCCATTCTGCTCGTGACTTGCTTTTTAGTATTAATAAGAGAATTTTATATGGTATTGGGTCACTCTTGATATTATGAAATAAGAATTTCTTATAATGGTACAAATTAATTGTTCTAAAATTTTTGAAATTTTGTATAATTCACATTATGTCAAAAACTTCTACAATCCCACTAGTGTAACATCAAAAGATACAGATCAAAGAACCTCAATCCTGCTTTGCTCCTAAATCATTCTATGTTATGAGCATAACATGTACAATTTAAAATAGAGTACATTACACAAGTTTTTTTTTTTTAAAAACTTGTTGAAATTATATAATTTTTTTTATTTTTAAAATATATACAGACTTCTTTTAAAATAAAAAGTTATTTTATATTTTATTTTAAATTTAAATTTATAAATTTTTTGAAAAAAAAAAAATTTAAATTGAACTAAATGTAACAACTTATTTTAAAAAAATTATATATTTTCTAAAAATAAAAAACTTCTACAATCCCACTAGTGTAACATCAAGAGATACAGATCAAAGAACCTCAATCTTGCTTTGCTCCTTAATCATTCTATTTTAAAATAGAGTACATTACACAAGTTTTTTTTTAAACTTTGTTGAAATTATACAATTTTTTTATTTTAAAAATATATACAGACTTCTTTTAAAATAAAAAATTATTTTATATTTTAATTTAATTTTAAATTTATAAATTTTTTGACAAAAATAAAAATTTTAAATTGAACTAAACGTAACATTGTATTTTAAAAAAAAATATTTTTTAAAAATAAAAAGGATATTATGTTATTTTTTAAAAATAAAAAAGATGTTATGTAATTTATTCCTTAAAAGATGATATATATGCCTACTCTTCGAGCAACAGGTGGATGAGAAATAGCAGAGGTTTAGAGTCAAAGGACAGATATAATGTAGACAACAATATTCAATTACTTGTAAAAATATGCCTCAAATAACAAATTGTCAAATTCTTTCAGCTCATCTCATATCCTGGTCCCCCCCGGCCTCTCTCTCTCCTCTTTTCTCTGAACTAGAAAGTTGCCTGTGCATCTTACATAGGCAACTGAAAAAATTGGTGGGTCTCACAAAAATTGGAAGAGTAAGAGTTATATGTGGAATATTAGGCTTGTAAGTTGTACTTATCTTCCACTGCAGATAATCTTATTTATTAAGCTTTTCTTCCATTAGGATGATTTTGACTTAGAAATGATGACCATAATTTTTGGTGCGATTATTATTATTATTGACTTCAAGAGAATTTTTTTAGAAAAAAATACTAATTCTATCAAGGATACCAATTTCTTTCCCTGCAAATACATTTCTCTTTTTCCAAACATGTCATTGCAGTAAAAAGCAAGGAAACCAGAAACACATCCATACAACACCAAGAAAAATTACAGTGTAAAAACCAAGCAGGCTTCCTTTGACTAAAAGTCATTCGTCTACAACAATCTCAGTAATACAATCAACAACCATAATGTCATGTCCATAAATGGGTCTTGTGGCCCATATAAATGCACTTTGAAATCTTTTACCCCAGGAATCCATGGTTCATCCAAGATCTTGATCTCCCTTTACCTTCCAAAGTACATTTTTAAGCACTCAGAAAATCAGAGTTGGCATAATTCTTACCCATAATTATTCAACACTTTCCAACTTTGCTTTGCCAACATTGCAAGATTGAAGCTTTGAGAATTGAGAGTCAAGAAAGCATAACCCACCAACCTTAAGGCCTTTGTAACTTTATCCCAATGAATCCTCCCTTCCCTTCGTGACCCCACCAAAATCCATTTCCTTAAAACACTTCTTCTTCCCCGCTTGAGATAATAATCTCTGCCTCCAACCATTGATTTTCCTTAAAATCTCCTTTGCAAAGCTAAATGCTTCAGTCTTCCATCTTCTAACTGATCTAGAAGTATGAAAAGGAGTCATCCCCGCGTAGGACAACTTCTTACTAGCTTAGTTAGATAACGCTTAAACTTTCCACGCATTCGGATTGCCTGCTAGCAGATCCTATCCCTCCAAACAAAGGGTCATATAAACTTTTTTATTAATTTCTTTTTCTTAAACTTGCTTTGCCGCACAATAGGGAATACTTGCACAACTTCACACCTCACCATTCTGGATTCTTTTAATTTCTCTTTATAAAATTTGCACCGTCAATTTTTAAAAAGAGATAAAAATAGAATATGTGAGATTTATTTAAATAGTGAATTCCACAACGTATGTAAGTCTTATATATTGTATATCTATCTTTCTATAAAATTTACATTATTAATTTCAAAATTAAATTAAAAAAATCTAAATCTTAAAAACGACCTTAGTTACAGGGATCAAGAGGGAATTAAGGTGACAAGGAAAGGCATCATAGTTGCAACTTTTTTTTTTCCCGGACTGTAGTTAGATTCAACTTCACCGAGCTAACACCTAAATGTCATAAACCCATCCGTCTCCAAACTTGTTCCAAGAAGCATAGTTTTAAGTGAGATAACAGGTTCAAGTTATCAAGCTAAATCTACCAAACATGGGACAGGTACATGGCTGACCTCACATGATCTTAAAACTTATATTTTATTGCTCCAACAATATTAAGCCAAATGCATTTTTTGTGGGAACTTTTTCCCAAACACATGCACCTTCATAGTAAAAAATTATTGATGCACTTGCATAAGTGTTTGGTGTCAGTTTCCAGAAGTTGGATGCCCTAAAATATTTTACACAATACAGTTGACAAGAAATAGATAGAAGCGTGGACTCAAATAAGATATATGTGAATAAACTATTTTTCTTTCTTTATTCGTGTCTATTTCTTTCTAAATTTATATTATAGACTATGCACGAGAAATTTTTAAAACTCAATGGTCCCACAAAAAAAAAAAAAAAGTACATAGACCCAAAAAAAGAAAACAAAAAAAAAAGAGATTTGCGCAGGACCCGAAGTGGGTTATTGCTGTTTATTATTTTGAAACTGTGCTGACTCCCTATAGGATTTATATATATATATATATATATAAATATAAAGATTTCTTTAAGAACTTCAAAGGATTTAAATCCCAATTTCCACTCTCGTTTCGGCTATTTTTAATTTATCCTTGTGGGTAATCACTCATATTGTTTAATTAATGGAACTTTTCGAACGCTGAGCTATAAGGCTTTACTAGTTAGACAAATTTAAATTTTCAGATGACTTAACATTACTTGGCTTCTTTAAAAATTATGCATATTATTTTAGTACAAAAGTTTAATTTTATTCAAAACTCAGAGAATTTGACCTTCAAAAGCATTATTTTAGTACATTTGAAAGAATGAAATTCAAACAAAACTATACTTATACTAAAATGATACCCAAATAATATTTAAAAGAACTAATTAGCACTGAGATATTTTTAAAAGACTAAAATTGGAGTGTTAGTCTTGATTAAAATTTAGCAAGCTTATAGAAAACTATAGCATCTAATTTGGTACTATCCAATCCCACAGCAAAGAAAAAAGAAGCGCCCCTTCTTTTCGTCTCCTTATTTATTTTTGTATATATTCTTGTTCGACTGATGATTACAGGAAGAGTCTGTCTGCAAAAAGCGGCTTATAATCCCCAATGGCAAAGAAATTGATAAAATATCAAGTGCTTTACAGCGATTATGTGCATTGCAATTACCTTTATTAATTAATCTTATTAGCCCTATAATATGTGTAAGCCTTTACTAATCTTTTTTTTTTTTTTAATTTTATTTTCACATCATCAAATTTCATCAATAGCAGTGTGCGATTAGAAGGTAATTTCTCCAGAAAGCAGGTTTTGGGTAGTTAAAGGAATCAAAACTAGATACTGATTTGAATTTTTATCTACGTGCACAAACCAGAGCTAGTGGAAGAGCTAAGCAAAGCTATCCTTCGTCTGATGAGAATGAGTGCCAAGTTTAAGTCTTTCTTGGACTAATTGATTACAGATAGTTAGCACTTATAATTTTAACGCTTTGAGGAGCTATAGTGTAAACATACATTAGCATTTGATCATGGATAATTACTATATAATTTAGGTAAATTATTAGGAATATATAATATATCAGTTAGCTTGGTAAGAAATTTATAAAAAAATTCATTAACAAATTTCTTTTATTGAGTTTTTATTGACTCTTGCATAATGGGTTATAATAAGTATACCTAACATAAGAATTTTTCTAATATTTAGTATGCACGTTGTTTGGTATTTTATATGTTTAGAAGAATTTATTATGTATGTGTTAGGTATGTGTTGGCAGCTATTTGTTAAAAACGTAGTGAGTTGATTAGCCGAGAGGGCTAGTTGGATCGAGTGATTTGCCAATCTTTGGTACTTTTTTTATGAATTATTTGAGGAAATAAGACACAATTCTTTAAATAAAAGTCTCCTTGGGTCCTAAATAAAGCTAGGCCTAAGAATAAAGTTTTGAGCCGTGTGCAACAATGACGTTGTAGATGAAAAATGATTAATAGTCAAATTTGTATAGGCTTTAAATGAAATGAGATGTTAGCAAAAAGATTTTAAAATAAATTAATTACAACTTTACTAAAGATCAATTAAAAGCGATAAATTGTAAAAAGTGTAAATAAAACTATAAATAATGCAAGTAAATGGCTAAAAATGTAAGAGAGTTATAATGTAAGTTTTGTGAAAAATTTTTGTATATTTTTGTTGATGTTTTTTGTGTTATATTTATAACTCATTACAAAGAAAATTACTTTTAGTGATAACTTTTAGTAGCAATTAAATAATATTATCACTGTATGTTTATTTTAAGTAATGACATTTATACATCATTACTAAAACACATCGTTAAAAGGGGGTTTTTTTTTGTTAAAACTTATAGCGGCGACACAAAAAAGGTCATCACAATAAAATTTTTTTAACAAATATATTTTTTTGTGGCAACAAAAAAACCCCTAAAGGATTTTAGTAGCCATAAGATCTTATCACTTATTCTAGTACTACATTTTTATAGCCCAAATTTTTGCAGTAACTGTTGTCATTGGTAAAAGTAGTTTTAATAGTGACACTCTTTATTACCACTAATTACGATTTTTTGTGGCAACATGGTCTCATCACTAAAAAAGTTATAGAATGGTGATCACTATATGTAGTTACCAAAAGTGCAACTATTTGTCACAATGTTTCATGTTGTTAAAGGTAAATATTTATTGCTAATTCTTTTTAAAATTTTTATCTCACACATGTCAAAAAAAAAAATTATAACCATTTTTATGGCAACAATTTGTTGATGCTAAAAGATGAAATTTGGTGTCTAACTAATATAAGTTGTCGTTAAAAGTAGATTATGGTAATGACCAAAAGTCACCACTATTTAGTTTTACTTTTTATAAAAGAAAAAACAAATTAATAGATTAGTCCCACTCTATATAACCTCGTCCTTAAAAGCAAAACCACCACCTAAACACAAAACACAAAAGATAGAGAGAGAGAGAGAGAGAGAGTGTGTGTGTGTGTGTGTGTGTGTGTGTGTTTGTGTTGTGTGTGTGAAAGAGAGAGAAAGGGAGAGAGAGAAAAGAGAGAAGGAATGGCAAGGAGAGAATGATGGAGTCAATGGTAGGAAGAACAGCAAAGGAAAAGACAATGATTGACAATAAGGTCAACAGAGGTGTAGAGGAAGAAGAACAAAAAGGGAGGAGACCAAAGATGGAGAACAAAGAGGGAGATGACTAATGGCTGAGAATGCTAGTAGATAGAGATGATGGCAAATGCGAACATACATAGACAACAAAGAATTACATTTTTTTTAATCAAATCCAAAATATTCTAATTTGGCTGGAGTTGTGCTAATTGATTTGGCTAGAGTTTTGTTTTGTTTTTAAATCAATTCCATAAAATTTTGATTTGGCTAAAGTTTTTTTTTTTTATCAAATCCAAAAAAATTGCAGTGGGTTTTATTATTAAAACTTAATATTGATTTGGCTAGAGTTGTAATAGGTTTATTGAATTATTGAAAACCAAGTGTGCCTAACCAAATAGTCAAACTTATATCTGAATTAGTATGATTGTTTATTGAAACTCCTGTGTTAGCCATGAAAGTGTATAGGTTGGGTTGAATTGATTTCTTAGCGTAAAAGTTTTTGAGGAACTTTTCAATTACTTCATACTTTGTAATTACCTTTTTTTTTGTTATTATATACACCTCCCAACATTTAACTAAAAACGCATGAAAAGGTTCTTTTGATCATCCTTATAAATCATTTCTTACTCCCAATTACTTTTCATGTATTTCATGCGTTCAATCACTTTAGTTAAATGAATGATTAACTGAATGTTATTATATGCAACTCCTAATATAGTGATGTTTATTTTTGTTGAATTGTGATGTTTAGTGTTTGTTGAAATTTCCTTTTTGAACCAAATTGCATAAAAATGGATTTTCACACATGTAGCTCCTTGCTTCAAGCTTAATATAGTGGTTGGAACATACTTTAAGCCATGTATGTGAAGGAGTTAGAATTTTTTGTTGGCCAATGGCAAAAAATGAACTAGTTAAGGCTTATAATCTTTTAGTTTTTTCCAAGCAAAAAGAGATGGATGAAGAAGAATTTAATAAAGTAACAGTGAAGCTTATTAACTTTGTACATAATGGGAACTATATATATGTAATGGGTTTAAAATTTAAGATTTATGAATACGTAGAATCTTAATTAATATATTAAATTTCTCTATACATTAATGGCTTTTGTGTTTGTAATATGAAGTCATAAAAAATTAAATTTCCTTTTAAAAACCTTTTAACAATAAAATTTGTCACCACTATAAAAGGAATTCTTAATGACACCAAAGGTTGCTGCACATTAAAAAAAAAAAAAGAACTTCTAATAGTGATTTTTAATATTGTCACTAAAAGAAACTTTCAACTATTACATAGGTCGTAAGCAAAAGATTCTTTAGTGGCAATTCAAAGAGTTGCCATTGAAAAATTTTTAATGACAATAAATACTGTTGTGAAAAATATCTTTTCAGTGATGACATTTTACGAAAATTAAGCCACTGTGGCTTTAGCAGCAACAAAAGTAGCTATCAAATATTTTTTAGTGGTGGTTTTTCTTGCTGCTAAATATAGTTTTTAGTAACAACTTTTTATGTTGCCTTTAAAAGCCTTTTGTTACATAGATATTACCAACAACCTAAGGGCAATTTAATGGCAACTATTGGACTTATAATGACAGCTTTTGCCATTGCTAAAAGTGAATTTTCTTTTTATAGTGACTTCTCCAGTAGCAACATGTGTCTTCCCATCAAGCCACTACCCTTCTTTTATGTCCTCCTTCGTACTATAGCCCCTTCATGCAGATTGTGTCCTATAACTATCCTCTAAAGTTGCTTAATTCAAGAATTCACACATTCATCCCAACTATTTCTTCTCAACTAATCTTCTTAATTAACTTACTGTGTAGATTACTAAAGTAATAGACCTATATAATAATTTTATAGAGATATGAGTTATATTTGAGTAGCTTATAGATATTTGCATTGAATCCTTTATATATAATGGAATTATACTAAGTTTATGATCATGAGAATAGATATAGGTTTGGTATAAATACAATAACCTATCTTGAGAGAGAATTTTACTTATATTAATAGGATTGTTGTTCATTTGATCAAATTAAATTACAACAGTTTATTCTTAATAATGCTTAGAAAAGTAAATAGAGATGTTTATATTCAAAAGCCTTTACATCTATGTATAGTTAGCGTTTGTTAAGTGAAATTGATACTCTTAATTTATTTTTATCAATTTAATTTTAATTAGATAGTTTAGACAATAAAATTAATTTTATTGATTGGTAATTAAATTCTTTTCTTATGAGAATGATATTATAGTAAACAATTTATTATTTGTAGGAATTGTATACTTGCAAGATTATAGACACAACATTGCTTGGCACACAACATACATGATGGCATGCATATGGTCCCTAATTAGAAAACTAATTGGGGTGACAAAATGAACGGTCCAATCATATATTCTAAGTTTTAGCTTTATTCCTTTGGCATTTACATGACACCTTTCTCTTCCAAGCTGTAACCACACTCATAAAACAAATGGGTCATGGGATAATTTGATATAAAATTACAAGAACAGCTATACATTATACTAAGTTGCCGGCAAAAGGGCAACAAAGTAAGTGACTTTTTTTTTTTTCTTGTTTTGTAACATGCAAAATTTCTTCTAGTTTTATTCTGGTTAAGTTTTTTCCTTAATTGATTTTAAATAAAAATATATTCTTTTATATTAATCTAGTGAATTAATTTAAAATTTTATAAGTATTTTGTAGACAAGTCAAACTCAAATTGATCAAAAAAAGATACTATATTTTTTTATCAACTGTATTAATTTTTTTAAATCATTGATCAATTAATTACTGTGAAATTCTTAATTAGAGTTGTAAATAACAGCTAATAAGACATGGGGGTTGCGGTTAATGCAAGACCGTGGCCGGCTTCGTCAATAAGTTTGCAATGAAGTGATTTTCAGCATGATCTAACCATTCAATGCGCCTCCTTTGTCTTTAAAATAAATTTGGATTATCTGGTAAGGATTGTAAATTGTCTTTAAAGTAATAAAAAATGACATAAAAAAATGAGATTATGTATAAGATTTATTTATTTTCTTTTTTTTAATCTCTTTTATTTAATAATATTTTATAGACTTTACATTTTAAAATATTTAAATTTTAAAATAACAAGATAATCAAAACTTTATAGCTTTTGCTAATTAATTATTTTGGGAGTATCAAGATCAGTGATATTGATACCATTCTATAATTAATAAGATATTTTAAATTATTTTATTTATTAATCCAAACTTAGTTTTTCTTTCCTTTTTTAAAATGTACCTCACCAGCCTTTTTTATTGGAAGAAAGGAAGAAATTCATGTGTTTTAAATAAAAATTTGTAGAATTTCAAGTTTGCACTTCTTATTCTAAATTTATAGAAATCAATTTTGCAAGGCATGTAGTATGCATAAAAATTTGTAAGATTTTGTATTTAAACTCAACTTATTAAATTTTACAAAATTTGAATGCTGCTTCAGGCCAATATCAGCCTCCATATAATATGCATCTTTACTAATATATGTGGATTTAGTGTCTTCTAACAATTAGTTTCAAAAGCATATATATTAATAAAAAGATAAAATAAAATAAATTTAAAATGTAATACCAATTAATAAAAAGATAGTTATTGACACAAAGGGAGAATGAAAAATTATTGAACTTTTCAATACCTCTTTTTATTTTTATGAACATTGAAAAATTAATTAAATTTGTTTTTACTTAAATAATTTATTGAAAAACAAATTAAAAAAAAATGTAAACATACTCTTTATGTGTTACTAATATTTATTATGCATTTATGAAGCCTGCATTGACACACTTATATGTAATATGAACTATAAGTTATATTTTTTTTTTCTAAGAAATTTCTCCTTAAAAATATCATTTATTAGAAAAGGTTACCCGTGGATAATTTGAAGTTGCTTTCACCTGCAGAATATTAATATAGGACTTGTAATAAACAAAAAAGATATTTATTTTTGACCCACTTCTTTAATTTGTCCAACGTTAGAAGGCCGTATTTTCCACCGTTGAGGGGCCAAGCATTGTTCGTTGTGTCTCTAAGGCTATGTTTGGTTGGGGGTTTTTGGAGGGGAGGGGAGGGGAGGGGAGGGGGGAGGGGAGGTGGGAGGGGAGGGGAGGGGGGGGGAGGGAGATAAGGTGTTTGGTTGGATAAAATTGGAGGGGAAGGGAGGGGAGGGGAGGGGAGGGAGGGCAAATTTGGCTCCTCTCCAAATTGGGGGGTTTTGGAGGGGAGGGGAGGGGGAGGGAGAGGGGTGGGGTATTTTTAAAGTGTAATTTATTTTTTTACCCCTTTTCATATTTTAATATTTTAATATATTAATATTTAATAAAAATTAAGATAATTTTTTTATCAGAAATTAAAAATAAAAAAAAATTGAAATTTATAATTTTTTTAAAAAATTATTGATATAAATAAATTTTTTATAAAAAATAAATTTAAAATAATATAAAGGGTAAATTTGTCCAAATATAATTACCTTCCCTCCCCTCCCTTCCCTTCCTAAACCAAACAATAATCTCCCCTTCCTTACTCTCCCCTCCCTTCCAACCAAACATAACTCATTAAATCTCCTCCCCTCCGCTCCATTAACCTCTACTCCCCTCTCCTCCGTTGAACCAAACGGAGCCTAAACCAAAGGTTTTATCTCTTTTTATTATTATTATTTTTGTAAGTATCATTGTTGTGACAACACGATATTATCACAACAAAAAATAATTTTCCGAAATAGCTGGTGTGAATAAAGTTTATGAATACCCTAATCATAGTAATAAAAAAACAGAATTACAAAGCCACCAACGACAAAAATAAATAAATAAACAAATAAAAAGAATGCAAGCATTGGTAGAGACAGACTCAACATCCCTTCATTCAAGTTAATCTAAGCCACTTTTATATTGCCTATGCATTATTTTAAACTCCACAAACCATTTCCTTTCTAATTTTTGTCCCTGTAAATACCCGGGATTGGATCCCCCTGCATTGAGAATTATGTAAGGTTTTGTGAGCCATGCAATTTTTTTTAAACAAAAAGTAAACATAAAATAAAAATTGACTATGTCTTGCTACGAAGGAAAGGAAATACACGAGATCCTCACTGCAAAGAATCCCAATCCGTAAATATCTTTATAAGGCAAAGGACGACAAGCACATCGCAATAACTAAGTAGAAATTCAAATTTCTTATTTAGGACATATATTTTATAAATAATTCTGTAAAAACTTAAGAAGAGTATAATATTCCTATCAAAATTTTTTAAAAAAAATACTGATAAACCAAACACGAAGGCAGCATAAGATGGCCTAAGGTGTTTTTTATTTCTGAATAAGCAAAATGTGATCAAATGCCCAACTGGGCATCCGAGAAGGCATTGTGGATATAGCCAAACACATCTCTAATGGATATGGAGAGGACCTAACCAATATAAACAAATTAATAATCGCTTGCGTGCCAAGAGAATTATTAGGATGTATCATTTTGGCTCTTGGAGCAAAGAAGGCATTTTCAATTTTTACCGCAAGATTCCAAAACCATATTGAAACAAAAAGAGTCAGAGCATTGTGATAGAGTAAGCAAACAAATTAGCCACAATTCAGCACAATTAGCATTGCCTGGCTTCTAAGGTTTAGGTGGTTTGGCATAAAACAAACCAGATACCAACCCCTTCTGCAACAAACTTTGCCTCTGATACAAACATGGAGGGTAACTCAAGGACCCACTTGAAATATATGTATATGTGTGTGTGTGTGTGTGTGTGTGTGTGTATTATTAAAGCTAGTGGTTTAAATTACTTCCTCAAACAATCTTATAAGATTCATTTTCTAATAAAGACTAGATGTGTTTAAAATTTGGAGTGATTCTTAAGAGATTAAACCTAAACAAAAGATAATATATCCTCTTATATAAAATAAAGATATAAAATTAAAATTTATTGGAAAGTTATTTTATTTTTCTCCAATTAAAGTGTATTATTCAACTCTCTTTGCAATTTGTTTAGTTACTATTTAACCAATTTGTAATATTTTAAATTTTAATTTTGACATAAATAAATACGTAAATCTTAAAATAATGAATAATTTCATTGTTGAAAATGTTTTATTTATACCTTAAAAAATTTTGTAATCTTTTAAGAGTATTGCTGAGATTTTTAACATTTTAAAGTTGAAATTGTGCACTTAATCCCAACTAGTAATGGTCTAAGAGCATTATGAAAATATTTAGATTATAAGTGCAATCGACATTTATCAATAAATATATTTAAAATTTTACCACTCATGTGATTGTTTTCACAAAGAAATAAATATAAAATATCATAGGATAATTAAGTAATAAGTAAACAAATAAAAAGCATTCACTAAAACATTATAAATTACAACAAGTAAATTATACGGATTTTGTTTAACTTTCATTAAAATTATACATTTTTTTTTTATTTTTAAAATATACGTAGGCATCTCTTAAAACAAAAAAAATTATTATATATTTTAGTTTAGTTTTAATTTTTTTATTAAAATACCATTCATTAATTTAAATATTTTTTAAATGAAGGGTATTTTGATTAAAAAAATTAAACTAAATTATAAGTTAATTTTTTATTTTAGGAGAGATTTGCATATATTTTAAAAATAAAAAAATTTATATAATTTTAACAAAATTTAGAGAAAATACACATAATTTACTCAATGATAAATTATAACTAATTTTAAGCCAAACAAATTGATATAAACTGTAATTTACCCATAGAATAAAGGCAAATTGATGGGAACTCCAGAAGGGCAAGGGGGTGGAGAATCAAGAATGGAAGCTTTCACTTGAAAAGTGTGTGAGAGAGAAGCATAGGAAGAAAGGGGGTGAAAGGTTTTGCTTGATAGCAAGACAAAGGAAGGAATAGTTGGGGTTGGGAAGAGATTCAGTTAGTTTTAGTAGACCTGGACAATCCTCTTGCCGTTGGATTTAGGAAGCAGTACCGTAATATCCTCACTTCACTACACGTGCTGCCATACTATCCCTCCCTCCTTTTTTAATCTTTGCTTCCATGCATGGATTTCTCCCCCTCCAAATATAGACACAGAGAGAGAAACAAGCCTTCTTTTTTCTCCTTCTCTCTCTCCCTTGCTTTGCTCATCGCCATCATTAGCAACGAAGGTAACACACACACGCTCACACAATCAAGTTTGATTTTTTCTTCCAATTAAAGAGTCTAAGTAGCCAGAGGAAGCTTTACTCTATACATACAATTCTCTTGGCCTAGATCTTGCACTTATCTTCGAATTTTAGTTAAATCTCAGATGGGTTGATTCTGGATTTCACCTTCGTAATCTGATCTGGGGGTTCTGCTGTTTTTCATTTCTGAACATCTTGTTCGATCAGGAACTTAGCATTCTTTGATCTGTGGCTTCTCTTGTTCTTGAATTGGTTCAATGGAAGAAGATCAAGATTCCAAACATGTGTGTAAGTTCTGCAGGAAAAGCTTCCCCTGTGGGAGATCCTTGGGGGGTCACATGAGGTCCCACGTCGCCAGCAACAATTCAGCTGAAACAGAGGAGAGACTTGCTGCGAGGAAGCTCTCGTGTGCGGTCAAGGAGAATGGCGAAGCAGGAACTAACACTGGCTATGATCTGAGAGAGAAGCGCAAGAAGACTTGGAGAGTCGCTGATTCAAGTGACGACACTCTCCTATTAGACAAGTTCTGCAAACAGTGTGGTAAAGGGTTTCACTCTTGGAAGGCTCTGTTTGGCCACATGAAATGTCACTCCGAGAAAGAAAGAGCTTCCGTTAATAATAATAGCTTGGACGATCAAGATTCATGGACTATCATGGACAGCCAGTCCGACAACGAAGCTCCAAATCGCAGAAGAAGAACAAGATCAAAGAGAACAAGAACAACAACCTCGTCTCTGTCTTTTCCTAATCCTTCCTCTTCTGTTTCCGAAATTGAGCAAGAGCAAGAAGAGGTCGCTATGAGCTTGATGATGCTTAGTAGGGACACGGGTCCTTGGGGATTCCAAGAAATTGGGTCTGAGAAAGAAGTTAAAAGATCAGAACTTTCGGACTCTGATCACTTTCCAAGAAGTGGGTTTGGGATGAACAAGACTAAGAAACTAGAGTTTCAATCTGCAATAGAGGATTCTGAGGAAGATGAAGAAAAAGAAGGGAAGAAGAATTACAAGTTTCTGGGTTCTGAATTAAACTCAAATCCCTTGAAGAATTCTCACAAAAGAGGCAAGTTCGAGTGCACTACTTGCAACAAGATCTTCCCTTCTTACCAAGCCCTTGGAGGCCATAGAGCTAGCCATAAGAAGATCACCAGAGGCTGCTTTGCTTCAATAGATGAGAGCAGCGAAAACACTATTGAAACTGATGTCTCCCACCATGAAGTAATTTCTGGTTCTGATCTTCATGAAGAGGTAGAGTTTAAGACGGGCAAAGGGCATGAATGCCCAATTTGCCTCAAGAATTTTCCATCTGGGCAAGCATTGGGTGGGCATAAGAGATCCCATTTGGCTGGTGGTTCTGAGAGTAGAAAGGATGAAAGTGCAGTTTTGATTCAGGAACCAGTTCAGAAAATTAGGGGCTTGATTGATCTTAATCTTCCTGCTGCTACTGCTACAGAGGAAGAAAGCAACAATAACAGCCATTCTGAGTCTTGTAGATCACCCTGGTGGGTGAGAGGCAGCCACAAGCAGGAGGCTCTGGTAGGCCTAATGTCTAACTAATCCTATCATAGTTCAATCTCTCAGTGAAGATTCAAAATGTATAGGTAAATTTTTTCAGCATTTGTTTCGTTAATTCTTTACAGGATCCATGTCTTCTTCTTGAAGGTATTTCTGCTCATATTCTTCAAGTAGCTCACAAGATGAACTTTTGAGACTGTTCTTGTCGTTTTACTTTTCTATATTTTTTGGGTGGTATAGTTCATTACTTTTTCCGCAGAAAATAGTCTCAGTGTCGCAAATTTCTTATCAATTTGCTTCTCATTCAAAGTTCATTTATTCCCCCACTATACCTTCGCATTTCAATTCAGAAAAGTAACATATTTTGGGGGTTATCATTTTCCTGCAAATCATGAATAGACCTATGTTACTGTATGCGAATTCCTTACATTTAGAAAATCTAGAAAATCAAATATAGGAATAAAGTTAAATTTAAAAAAAATAATAAAAGAGAGATGATCAGAGACAGAGAGGCTCACTCTTCTCTCTTTCCTTAACTAATTTTATCCTTATATTTAGTTTTATAAATTTAGACAATCTATTATTGGTGAATTTTACAAAAAAATGATAAGAACATTTATACATTTATCCATCATTTAGTTTGTTAATTTTATTACAGACCCCACCACTTGTTAGTGACCAAGGCTCTATCAAATACCAATAAATAATATTTTTTGAACTATAAAATATTTATATAACTACCTATGAGTAGTCAAATTTTTTTGTAAACATGATTTTTTTTCTTTAGCTAATTTTTAAGATCAACTAGATTAGAATCACAATGAATTTATTAGTTCAACTAGGTAGTTATATCTAATTCTAAACTATAAATTTTGTTAATAATTTGCTTCTCATTCAAAGTTCATTACCCCATCTCATATCAGAAAGGTTCTTGTTTTGTATGAAATTCCAAAAGTGAGAAGCGTGGGTGGTTATTGTTTATCTTGGCATCAAAGAGAAATGAAAGAGGCGTTGAAAAAGGCAGCACATAAAGAAGAGGTGAGCTTGGGGGGTGGTTGTTTAGTCAACTACCATAAAACCTGACTACCCATCTCTCTCTTGTTTTCTTGTCTCACTTTGCACACAAGTGGCGTGTCATCAAATCCTTCTCACTAGTCACCATGGACTACTCTCCATAGCAAATATCATAATATTAACAATACATAAAGAAAATGACTTTGGATATAGCTGGGCCACTAATATGTAAGTCAGTTGAACTTCAGCAAGCGAAAACCCTCACCAAGTGCAACTTGTTACAAATTCTACTAAGTGATCAAGATCAACTTATTATTATTATTATTATTATTATTATTGTTATTATAGTTTTTCATTAAAAAATTAGAGTGAATTAACAAGATCTTTTTTGAATTTGGTTAAAATTATATAAATTTTTCTTCTATTTTTAATATATATATATATATATATATTAAAAAAATTACTCCATACTTTAATCTAATTTAAAATTTTTAATTAAAATACCCTCAACGAGCTAATTATATTTTTTTAACTAAAAAATTTAGATACATGGTATTTTGGTTTTTAAAAAAAATTAAAATTAAAATTAAACTAAAGTATAAAATAATATTTTGTTTTAAAAGAGATTTGTGTATATTTTAAAAATAAAAAATTTTAATTTTAATAAAATTTAAAATAAATTTCTATAATTTATTCAAAAAATTATTATTGTTTTGAGTAAACAATTATTTCACTCCTTAAATTAAATATATCCTTTGAGTTAAACTAGTATTTTTTTTAAACAAAGAATTACATTATTTTCCGAAGTTTGATTCAATTAGGTTGTAAATAGATATAAATTAGTATTTTCAAGGACTAATTATTTTTAATTAAGAAAAATTTCAAGATTGATGTAAATATCTTTTTAAGGGATTAAATTGATGCATATTATATTTTTCAAGCAATAAAATAACAACAAAAAATGTACGATTGATTAGATTTCTTTGAATAATATTTTGAGAGTAAAATTTTAAAAGTACTTGAGTTTATGGCATAGAAATGCTCTTAAGATTATTAGTGGAGGAGTTAATTCAGATAAAGTATAAAAATGCATTGATCATAATAAATAATAATGTATTACTCTTTTTTTATTTAACCCATGACATGTAAATCTAATGCCACAAATACCTATTACAAAGTTTGATATGATGACATATACTTATTCATCATTAGGTTTGATTGTAGACTATAAATTGGTTTAATTTTACAAAATTTATCAAATTTTAAACTCGTTTTTGAAAAAAAAAAAAAGGATTTGTAAAACTTAAAGCGATCTGTTTTTGGATAAGGTCTCTGATTAATTCTATATTTTTTTGGAATATGTTTACAAATTCTGGTAAATTTGTTCTTTCCATGTAACTCTCTATTAGTAATTTATAATAAAAAGGAATGGCCTCTAATTTATGATCCGCTCTACTGATCATAAAAAGGGTGAGGTTTGCTGTCTATTTGTTCTCACCTGTTGAGAGAAATTTTATTAAAAGGTATATTAAACATATATATATATATAATAATTAATTTAATCTCAAATCTACTAAGCATTCGTTGTTTTACCTCTACGCCTTGTGAAAGTATTTAAATATTAGTAACAAATATCACACTTATTACTATTAATTTGGTATCAACTTTGTGTTTGAACAAATTAGCCTTACATCTTGACCGTTAAAAAAGAAAGAGAAAAGAAGACATGGAATCTTTTTCAGGTGGAAGCCAGAGAAAAGGCTAAAATAGTTTGTGGTGTAGTCAACTTATTGACAGAGTCAATGGAGTTTGATTACAAATTAAAGCTTCATTAGTGGGATGGCTTAACAATACCAATAATAAATATGACTTATATTTATAAATAAAAGGGTGGTTAGTATCACCTGTGCTCCTCAATCTATCATCATATTCTACTCCTTACATGTGGCGGTAAGCAATTGGGTCTTGAGTTTTTCTGTTCATCAAATTAGATGAGAGAGACATGTATTTTCATATAAATGTGAAATTTAATTAAATTATATTTAATATGTTTTATTTTAAAAATTATACTCAATTTTTTAATAGAATTAACTTTCTATAAAATTTGATTTTCTTTTAAAAATAAAATTACTTAATTATTTTTTTATAATATTACGAATAAAATCATAGTATCATATTAGAGTTTAATATCAAATAAATTGCCTTTATTATCAAATTAAAAATAAAATTACATCTCATATTGTAGAAGTTAACTTTTTAATAGAAAATAAATTAAAAAGAAAGTTTCTATAATATATTTTAAAATGTCAAGAGATCTAAATATAATTTTTTGAATAAGAGAAATAATATGTATAATTTAACTAAAATTCAAGAAAAAGTTGACCTAATTTACTTAAAAAATGTGTGAAAGTCTTTTCCCTCTCGTCTATTTTTTCAACATGAATTTTTTACAGGTAATGATACGATATATTTTAATTGAAATATTTTTTTCTTTTAAAGATTAAATGTTTTATTATAGTCTTTTGAACATTATTTTTGTTTTAAATAGTTTTTATATTTAGTTTAATAGATTCTTAATAAAAAAACTGATGTGGCTTGCCAAAAATGATGATGTGACCCTTAACTATCTCTAAGGCAATTAAAATGTTGCGTAAGTACTTTTTCATGGTATGCATTTTGTAGTCTTCAAAGAATATTTATGCGTCGATTTTATAATCACGTAAGTTTTAGATCAGGCCACGTCACCTATCTCATTAGTTATTTGTTATAATGAACTTAAATATGAGGATCATTTTAAAAGAAAATTTAGTAAGCCTAAAATGAGGCATTTTACTTTTGAGCGACTATATTGAAATAATGTATATATTTAAAAAACTAAAAATTCAATTTACTTTCTTTTCGTTATAAAAAAAGGCACAAAATATTAAAAGTTAGGGTGAAAAAAAGAGACAAATTAGAATATTATGTTGTAAAACTAATAAAAAAATATAGTAAGAATAATAGAGAAATTTTAGCGGAAAAAGAAGCGGACAATTCTTATTTATTTAGAGTACAACATGATTAGTATATAACCCCTATTTATAGGTCTTTAATCATAAAGATTTATCTAAGAGTTACAATAATATAAATAAAAAATTAATCTCTATAATTGTATAATATAACTTTGAAAGTCATAGGGATATATGTTATTGAACATAAGAAGAAATCTTAAAGAGTTATTTTTTAAATGTTATAAACATCCATATAATTATATCATTTGCAATACTTTCCCTTAGGTGTTTATTAATTAACAAATAATATGCCTCATTAAAATCTTATTAAGAAAATCCTAGTGGTATAAAAATAGCATGAGTTTTACTCCTTTAATAGCAATGTCACTTTATTTTTTTGGATCAACGCATCTCAATATTGTGGACCAACTTCTTAAATATGGCAAATAGTAATGCCTTAGTGAATTAAATCTACTAAATTATCATATGAACAAATTTGTTGAAAATTTATATTACCATTTTTTTAAAAATTGAGTAAAAAAAAATTTTGATAAAATGTGTTTCATTCTATTTCATTTAATAAACCTTCTTTTTAGTTAAGCTATATATGTTGTATTATTTTCATATAATATTGTAAAATATTTTTCTCTAAAGGTAAACTATTCATCTTTTGGATATGCTAAAGCATTAACCTTAGCAAAACAATTATCAACTTGTCTTATGCATTGTAATTGTTTTTGCATAATTTGAAGAAGTAATAGCTAAAGCTTATTTTATAGAGCACTATGATATAACTATATCCCTTTACATAAATAAATAACTTATTTGAGATCAAGTTTTATGTGGATTGGATAAATATCTTACATTTTCATATCCAATTAATTGTGATTAAAATTTAATTGAATAAAATAACCAAATATTAATAGTATTATCTTAAAGATATCACAATAAATGTTTAACTCCATTCTAATGTATTTTGTTGAAGAATTAAATTGGGCTAACAAATTTACAACAAAAGTAACAATATGTACTGTTAACAAAATATATTAATACTTTTATAATACTAAAATATGATACTTCAAAACTAAGAAATTCTTCATCATGCTTTGAAGGACAAAAAGAGTCTTTATTGACATCTAGTGATCTCACAACAATTAGGACACTTAGTGAATGTGATTTACTCACATAGAATCTCTTTAAGGTCTTTTTAATATATATTAATTGATAAAAAAGAATTTTATTTGTTAAGTGTTCAGTCTATAAGTTGAGACATAACTTTGTGTTTTCAAGATCTCTCATCTCAAATTCTTTTTTTAAATAATCAATTGCTTTTAAAATGTTTTAAGAATTCTAATAATATTTAAATCATCAACATATGTAACAATTATGACAAACTCTAATCCAAATCTTTTTTATAAAATTTACATAGATAAATTAGATCATTTTTATAGCTTTCCTTTAATACATGTTTGTTGAGTTAATTATATCACATATGTTCAAACTATTTTAATTTATATAAGGATTGATGTAAATGTATTAGACAATTTTTTTGAAAATCTTTACATGCTTGTGGTACTTTAAATCCTTTAAGGATATTCATGTAAATTTCACTTTATAGTGAACCATATAAATAGCTTGTAATAACATGCATTAGACATTTGTCAAATTTTTTATATACTATCAAACTAATGATTGTATCCACCACAAAAGAATATGCCTTTTCATAATCAACGCCAATCTTTTTGTAAAAATTTTTATGCTGCAAGTTATGCTTTTATATATGATGATTTTATCTTTCTTATTTTACACAAATATCCATTTATAACATATTGGCTTTACTCTTTAGGTATTTGAACTACAAATCCAAGACTTTCATGTTTTGAAAGTGAATTTAATTTTGCTTAAATTGTGTTTTTTTTTTCATTTTTTGGCCAATCATTTTTTTGTCTAAATTCTTTGATAGATATAAGATTAAGATCATCATTTGTTGTAATATTTTAATAGCAGCATTGTATGAAAAAGCTATCAACAAGTATCTTTTTAGTTTTATTTTTCTTCTCATAGTGATATAATTTATCAAAACTTCATTATTTTCAAATACTTGAATCACTTTTAGGGTTTTATAATTAGTTATGTCTTGGTTTTTTTTTAGAGTATCTGCCTTCTCTAAATGACTATTTTGGTTATTTGCTCATTTCTTGTTTTTTATGAGATTTTTTATCTTTGGAACTAATTAGTCTATCATGCTTTAAGTGTGAGAGTGGTTGATCAGTGAACTATTACACACTTTTTCAAAGGTGGCTGCTTCTAGACAAACTTTTTGGCTATGAGATTTGGTAACTCTCTTCATAATATAAATAAGTTGTAATAACATCTATTAGACATATGTCAAGTTTTTCATATAATATCATACTAATGATTGCATCCACCACAAAAAGAATATGTCTTTTTGTAATCAACGCCAATCTTTTTGTGAAAATTTTTGTGTTACAAATTATGCTTTATATCTGATAATTTCATTTTTTTTATTTTACACAAGTACCCATTTATAACATACTGGCTTTACACTTTAGATATTTAGACTACAAATCCAAAACTTTCACGTTTTGAAAGTGGGTTTAATCTTGCTTAAATTGTGTCTTTTTATTTTTTATTTTTTGATCAATCATCTCTTTATCTAATTTTTTTGCCAGATATATGTTTAAGATCATCATTTTGTTGTATTATTTCAATAGTAGCATTGTATGAAAAAAGCTTTTAGCAAGTATCTTTTTAGTTTATCTTTTTTCTTGCAGTGACATAATTTATCAAGATTTTGTCATTATTTTCAAATACTTAAATCAGTTTTTGAGTATTATAATTAGTTATATCCTGGGTCTCTTTTAGAATACTTGCTTTTTCAATATGATCATTTTGGTTCTTTGCTCATTTCTTATTTTTTATGGAATTTTTATTTTCGGAACCAATTGGCCTATTATGCTTTAAGCGTAACTTACTTTCATTTGCAATTGTCCTACTGGGACATCAATTTCAATTGGAGTATTTTTAGGTGACATATGAGATTTTATAATTCTCTTTAGGTTAATAAATATATATAGTAGTTGATTTGTAATATTTTATAAATGCATTATTTTTTAAACTTTTAGTTTATATTGGTTTGTTAATAATGATGCTTTTCATGTAATTTTTTCCCAATTGCTTATTATCTCCCCGTACTATTAGGAAAATTGTTTCGTAAAAATGAGAATCAACTAACTGTGTCATAAATAAAAGGAAATTTACAATCAACATATATTATCAACTTTCTTTAAAGACCCATCTTTTTATGTTGTGGTGGAGTGATTAGAATGTATATCACACATTTACAAATTTTAAAATGAGAAATATTTTGATTCTAACCAAAAACCAATCGTAAATAGGAAGAATTTATGATAATTTATTAGCTTAATATATATAAGTCTTGCTGCATGTAAAATCACATATCCTCATATTAAAATGAGAAGTTTTGTTTTTATAAGCATTGGTTTAGTTCTTAATTGGAGAAGTTTAATGAATGATTTTGCTAAAGTGAATATGAGCCATAGGCTTTTTAACTGTTATTTCAATATATATATAATAGTTATTAAAAGTCTAAGATGTAAATTCACTAGTATTACCAAGACAAATTGTCTTAATTACATAATTTAAAAATAATGCTCTTAATCAAATCATTTGAACAACTAATTTTGTGAATACTAGGTTGCATGTTAATAATAAACACATGTGAGCGTCTTTTAGATACATATATCAAAATTATACAATACTTGAATAGTTCGCATGATGGATGAATGGGCCCATATATATCACCTTGGATATGTTATGGAAATGCAAAAGAACTAATCCCAACTTTAGTTAATAATGATTTAGTAATTAATTTATCTTAAGAACAAGCAACATATAAAAATTCTTTAAATTGAAAACTTCAAATTTTCCAGTGGATATCCATATGAATTATCAATAAATAAATTTAGGTTAATAAACTTAGTTTACTATAACATATGTTTCAATCATATTAATAATTGTATAATACAAACCAAAAGATAAGACAAGTAATCTTTTTAATACACATTTCTTTCTTGATATAATAGATATGATATATCAATATTCAATAATTTTTTCATTTATAGTCTTAATATAATATTTGTTACAGTGGATATTTTTGAAACTTAATAAATTTCTTTAAAACTTAATAAACTTTATCTTTCAAGGCAATAACATATAAAATTTTTTCAAAGCCTTCATTAGATTTGTACTACCCAATATAGTATTAATATTGACATCACACCTATTATCAAATAAGAAAAATAGTTTTTATCTTTAAGTATTATTTGCGAGACAAATGTTTTCATTATAGATTTTATATGTAACTATAAAATGAAAAATATACATATTAATTCTTTAGGAACTAAATCATATCCTATTGCTTCTAGTTCTTTGATAAATAACACACATCATATTTTCATGCATATTTATTATTATGCATTTTTACGACTCATTAATAATATAACATTAACTATTCTAATATTGCTACTATAGAAGTATATTCAAAGTATGAAATATAGATTAATTAAGTTTCTCTTGCATATATTTTCATAATATCTTTCCTTTAAATAAAAACTATTACTTTTGGTGCATGTATTCTATTTTTAAATTGTTACAGGGATTATAGATTCATTTATAGAATTTTTTCATCCAAATTTTTATGTAATTAACTAGAAAATAAATAAACACTTTACAAATTTTACAAAAAGGCTTGATTTTCTTCCTCTAAAGTATTGTCAAGATTGATAAATAATAAAATCAACTAAACATTAAATACTTATAATAAGAATTTTTTTAAAAAAGTTCAACAAAATGAATTTTAAATTTGTAATTCCTGATATTATATAGTCAATATAAGAAACAAAATAATTTAAGTAAAAGAAAAATAACAAAATTTTAAACAATGAAAATGCATACATTTTCCTAGTTCAAATGTCACATGTATATAATATATTTTTTTAAGTGATACATATAAAGAATTTAATTGTAGGTAAAGAATAAAAAATTAAAGTATAAAATGATTACATTTTGTTTTTACTTTTTATCATAATGAAAGTTACTGGTCATTTGTATATAAAGAAATTGCAATTAGTTTTCTTTATAAGAAATTTAAAAATGTGCAAATAGATTACTAAATAATATGATCATTTAAAATCTTATAACCTTTTTAGTTTTATAATCACTTTTAGCCTTTTTTTAAAATTTAAAATAATTAATAGCCATTTCTTTATATAGCTTCTAACCATATTGTAGCAATTACTCATGATTTTATATCAATAACCATGGTTGGTCATTATTGACCTTTAATATTTAATTTTCACAAGGATCATAAGTGGTCTTTAATTTGCTTATAGACATGTTAAATTTGGAGAGTTTTTAAAGTTTTTTGGTGATATGAATTCTATAAGTTATTAGTTTTTAAAACTATAATAAAAAATCTTTTATAATCACTAACTCATCAAAGTATGCCACTAATATATATATATATATATATATACATTATTCATGGAGACGATGAAATTATTGATTATAAAATAACCATAACCAAAACCAAAATAGATTTGGTTGTTGGCTATCTAATCATGTTCAACCTTTTGATTTCCAAGACATTTATTAATATCAAATTAATTATTATATTATGAATATGAATACGTCTTTGAATTTATAATGAATATGAAATAATAAATTTATAGATAATATAAAATAAAAAAATTCTTATACTTTAATGTGATAAACAAAAAGTTTCAAAAATTAACACTTTATAACAATTTGTTAGAGAATCGTGCTGATAATATGTTGTAAAACTAATAAAAAAATATAATAAGAGCAAAAAAGAAATTTGAGAGAAAAAATAGATAAATAATTCTTATTCACTTATAGTACCATATGCTTTATACATTGTTTTTATTTATAAATTTTCAACTATAAAAATTAATATAAGAGTTGCAATAATATAAATAAAAAAATTAATCTATATAATTATATAATTAAATTCTTTGATGATTATAAAATATATACTGTTAAATATAAAAAAATATTTTAAAGAATGATTTTTTGAAGTTATAAATATTTATATAATTATATCATTTAACATATTGAACTTAGACACCTCAAATTTACTCATTATTGGAGTTTAAGAAAAATACTACTTGAAGGGCTCACTTTTCATTTTGTAATATGAAGGAAAATTTTACAATGTAAAAAATATTGAGTTAAAGAATTTTTTTTTTTAGAAATTCAACTTTGAGTTTTTGGGAATTAACATAGCGGAAGTAGATATTAGACCCGGCTGAAGCCCACTCTCCTGGTTTTAGCCTCTCTCACCCGCTTTCCCGCTTGGGCCACAAGCCCAACCTCATGCCCAAGGGATTTACCCCACCCATGTTCTGCAATATTAGAAACTTATAAATATCTATCTAATTTTTTTTATATATTTTTATTTTTATACTTTCATAATTATTTTAGATTCATTAATTAAAATAATTTAATATTTTGATCATTTTTTGGCAAATAATTTTTGAAGCTCTTTTACAACAGTTTTCTTTAACAACATTTATAACAAGCCATTTTTGGAACTTACTCAATTTGTATGCAAGAAGTAAGGCATGCAAGTAGTATAAATTTCGTTACAAAATATGCTGGGAAAGCAGTTTTATGAGTTTAATATTTCTCTTTAGTATTACAGATAGTTTTAAAATGGTGTTTCATAATCCTACATAAGTAAAATATTCTGCCCTAGAAAATACCCAAAAGCAAATTCTAAAAATATACAAATATTCATGCTTACATGCGAGTCCGTGCATATAAATTCAAAATACTATCAACACTTATTTTTTTTTTTAGGGGGGAACAATTTCCTCCCTCACTCTGTAAATACGTTTTGGTGCGGTGTCGTCAAACGGTTTCGGGGGGGTATGGTGTCATTGGAATGCATAGTGATCAAGACTAGAATATGCTCTTCTGGGATTATATATGTCCTTTTTGTGTTGAACTCGGCCCTCCTATAAGCCAGTTCAAAATTGTAGTTTCTCGGAGAATACCATCGAGCTGGGCAATGGACGAACTCCCAGGTGTATCGCCTGCGATCCTAGTAATTGGATTCTGAAGCAGGTAAAATCTCAAATTTTTACTCTCTCTATGAATTGGGTGTTTGAGAATATGTTGGGAATCGAAATTTCTTATTGTTGTATATTAAATTGGATTTCATGTGTAGAGGGTATCGATTTACAAAGTTTGAATGGATAAGAGAAGCAAAGTAGAGAATGAAAAATAGATTCAAATCAGAAGGAAACAACGCAGAAAATGAAATTTGCCATATTCGACAAAGAGACTGAAACTCCACAGAGAAATCTCTCGTACGATTACTTCCATGTCCCTCCCTAATGGCTGCTGTCCCCTTCTTATAGCAAAATACAGTAACAAAAAGGTCCCTCTGTATTGCATTTTGCCAGCTTACTCTCAATTCTAACCAACCCTTGCGTTTTGCCAGCTCACTTTCAAGCTTAACCAATTCAAAGTCACGTGTCCATAGCTGCGTAATCTCTGTCCATCCTTTACCATATTCTTATCATTAATACAGTATATGTATTGTATTGAATCGTTAAGTTGGTAAATAGAATATGTAGCAAATCCCTTTCAATGGTTTATTTGGATTCATATGCATGAAATTTTGTCTGATTGCGATTAATTGGAAAATTTGTGATTTGTTTATCTGCGGGGCAGTGCCCTTTTACCTCTGATTAGCAAAATATTAGAAACAGGGGAATATTTGTTTACGAATTTCAGAAACGTAATAAGCGATTTACCATTTTCTTCCATTAAGTTGTAATTTCCAGTATCAAATAATCTGCATGTTTTACCTGGAAAATGTAGATGGGGAAGTGGGTTATGTGGTTGTCGTTCTTTTGCTATATTATAAAAACTCATTTAGTAAGTTGGAGACCCATAATAGTTTTCTGTTACTATTGTTATCTGAATTCTGAAAGCTTTTGCAAATTGGTTGGAATGACAATGTTTGCTCATTTTATTTGTTGTTATCGAATTTGAATCTAAAAATGGCTTATAAATAGGTTCCCCTCTTCTAATGCACTCGTGTTGAATTTGTTTACACAAATGTCAAATAGCTCCAGAAGTGATCATGATACTCCCTTTAACATTGAGAAGTCCTTGAAGATTGGAGCAAGACGTAGAGAAGTACTATTTCTTCCCCTTTCACCTGCTTGCTCAGCCAGTTTCCATAATTCCATCTGTTAAGCATATGAGCTGTTGATCGGCTTTGTCATGATGTTCATAACTTGGTTAAATATGTGATTTTTTACTGATACATTTTCTTGTTTTTGATTTGTTTGCAGCTCAATAAAGAAAAGGACATGTCAAATAGTTCACACTCCCGAAGTTTTGAACAAATTCAGGTAAGTTAACATGCATGTCATAATATGCATAATTAATTCATAAGCATCTTTGGTCTTTGGATGATTTTGTAGGACAAGCAGGAACAACTTGCTTAGATGAAGATTCCAGAAACTATGGTGAATTGCTCCCTCCAAGAAAGTTTCTCGGGAAAAAAAAGAAAAAGAAAAAAGGAATATTTGATAATGTGTAATGCCATGGCAACGTTTTGTTTGTCTGATTATTGTAGTTAATATGAAGGCAATCATATGGAAATTGTAATGCTTGGTTAGTGGACATAAAGAGCCTCCAATATGAAATTGTAATACACGGCCTCTTCCTGCCAAACTTTTAAATTCAATATAAAACGATGCTAAGATAGATGGAATTATTTATGTGTAACTCCGCAGATATGAGTGAAATGATAGAGAAAGAGTTTCAGTAACAAGTATATATTCTCTAGGACAAACAATCAATCCTTTACCGATGATTATGTGGAATACTATGCAAAATTTTTCCACATCTGAAGTACAATGGACAAAGAGAGGAGAAAAAACAACATAAGGTAGAGAAACAACAGTGAGGACAGTTTGAACCTTCCAGGGGACACTCTCTTTCTTGGCTCATAATTAGTTGTTACTGCTAGTAAGGGTATAAATTACCAAAATGATCATGAAATTTCAAACATTGTGGTTTTCTAACAAACAGATGAGACCAATATGATTTATGATATTGATGCAGATGCTCAAACTACATGAGAAGTCATTATCAGAATCTCATACAGAAGATAAGAAACACATCCAGAGATTGGAAAAAGAGTTGCTGAACTGTTTTCAAGAAATAGGCGGTCTATTTTGTCTCAACTTTAGTTGTTTCTGTGGATTGTTAAGAGCTTCAAGCACTTTGCATATGAATGTGACTAAAACATAGTATGAGTGTTAGATGAAAATTGCTTTTATTTTTATGGCATATATGTAGCAGTGACAAACAAGCTGCATATATGAACTTTCATTGGTGAATCATTTGTTTGATAGATGACTTCCACTCAAGAGCTTAGTGGTTTTTCTGATTTTAGATTTCATTTTGACACGTGGATATAATTGCAATAATCTGTGAACTTCCATGAGATGCATTTTATTGGTTTGACTTGTGCAGTAAATTTTTTATGTTCTACTACTTTTTCATAGGCAACTTTGCCTATGTTGAACTTTGATATAAATCATTTGTCATAGCTGGTCTCAAGCTTAGAAAAAAGAGGAGGGTTGTGTTAGGCAGTTGACAGTCAACGTAAAATTTTGTTGAATCTTTAAGACATGGATCATCGATATATTAGAGCTAATGCTAAGTCGTTGCCCGGAAGTAACGCGTTGTATAACTCAAGTACAGTGACAAATGAGTAAGAGCCACTGCATCGATGCTTGGGTGTAGTGAAAAATAATTAAGGTTTTTCACATTGTTGTGAACGAATGTGGGTAAAGAAGTTAGTTCACGAGAGTAGGATTCATTTTGAAATTTAGAATATAGGCACACTTACGGGTATATCAATGGAAATAGTAGATATTATGATTAAGAGGAGGATTAATTTTATGTGTCTATAAGAAACCAAATGGGTAGGAGAAAAAGCGAAAGAATTACATACCTCAGGTTTTAAACTTTGGTATACTGGTAAAATTGAATCTAAAAATGGATTAAGTATAATTGTAGATAAGTTTTTAAAAAATAGTGTGGTGGATGTAAAGAGATTAGGAGATGGAATTATTGCATTAAAGTTTGTAGTGGAAAGAGCAACCTTTAATATTATTAGTGCTTACGTATCACAAGTAGGATTAAAAGAACATCACAAGATAAAAGTTTGAGAGGATTTAAAATATTCAGCTCAGGAAATATTACTATAAGAAAAAAATTTTTTAGGAGGGGATTTTAATGGTTACGTGGGAAGTGCATCTAGAGGTTATGAGGGTATGTATGGAGAACATGACTTAAGGGAAGCAAACGCAAAGGGTAAAACTATTCTAGACTTCTCATTAGCGTTCGATCTAACAGTAGCTAACACTTGTTTTAGGAAGCATGAGGAGCATCTTATCATACGAAAGTGGAAGGGTATGCTCTCAAATTAATTTCTTTCTTATAAAAAAGTCGAATAGAAAACTTTACATGGACTGCAAAGTTATATTTGGAGAGATCTTGACTACTTAGCATAAAGTTTTAGTTATAAATGTCCAAGTTAAAAGGAGAATAAAAAGTAAAAGACAAGATAGAGTGTCAAAAATTAAATGGTGGCAATTGAAGGGGGATATAGAAAAGAGCTTGCAGAAAGAGATTTTGGAAGAAAGATCTTGGGAAGCACAAAGAAGTGCTAACGATTTATAGAATGAGATAGGTAAAAAGATAAGGAAGGCAGCAAAGGAGATACTTAGGGAATCGAAAGACTTATGGCCTAGGGATAAGGAATCTTAGTAGTGGGATGCAAGCGCGCAATATAAAGTTAAGGTTAAAAGAGAGTGTTATAAAGCTTAGTCTTTGTGTAAGAGTGATGAAAATTGAAAAAAATATAAGGTAGCTAAGAAAAATACTAAGACGGTGGTGAGTGAAATGAGAGGCTGGGCATTTGATGGGTTATACCAATCCTTACGTACTAAAGTCGGAGAGAGAAGTATCTACAAGCTAGCTAAAAATAAAGAAAGAAAGACAAGAGACGTGAACGAAATAAAATGTATTAAGGATGAAGAAAGGAGGGGCTTAATCAGGGAACAATGAAAGTGTTATTTTCATAAACTCTTTAATGAAGGATACAAGATTTTATTACGCTCAGATAGGCTAGACACTAAAGCAGAGGAATAAAATTATACTTTTTATCGTAGGATTTGAGAGTCAGAAGTAAAAGAAGCATTAAAACTAATGGAGAATGGAAAAACAGTTGGACTGGATAATATACCCATTGAAGTATGGAAAGGTTTAGGTATGAAAGTATAAGTTGGCTCACAAAGTTATTTAATAAAATTATGAAATCTAAGAAAATTCTGGATGAATGGAGAAAAAGTACTTTAGTCCTTATTTATAAGAATAAGGGGGATATACAAAACTATACAAATTATAGAAGAATTAAGCTTATGAGCTACATTATAAAATTATGAGAGAGGATAATTAAGCGAAAATTAAGGTAAGAGACTCAAATTATAGATAATCAATTGGTTTTATGCCAGGAAAGTCAACCATGGAAGCGATATATTTGTTACGAAAATTGATGGAGAGATATTGAAGGAATAAAAAAGATTTACATATGGTGTTCATCAATTTGGAGAAGGTATATGATAGGGTGCTAAGAGAGGTTTTATAGAAGGCTCTGCTAAAAAAAAGAGTTCGTATAGCTTATAGTCAAGCAATTCAGGATATGTATGATGGGATTACAACTAGGATTATAACAAAAGGTGGACTTACAGAAGATTTTTTGATAACTATTGATTTACATCAGGGGTTAACTTTAAATCCTTATTTCTTTACTTTGATCTTGGATGTGCTCACTGAACATATCCAAGATACGGTGTCACAATGCATGCTTTTTGCAGATGACATAATCCTAGTTGGAGAATCAAGGGAAGAAATGAATGAGAAGTTAGAGAAGTAAAGAGTAGCTTTGGAAGCATATAGATTTTGTTTAAGTAGAAGTAAGATGGAGTATATGAAATGTAAGTTTAGTAAGAGACGTACTACTTTTAGTGCAAAAGTGAAAATTGGAGAATATACCGAACAACAAATTACACAGTTTAAATATGTTGGATCCATCATACAATATGATGAGGGAATAGAAAAAAATGTAAAACATATTATTCAAGTAAGGTGAATGAAATTGAGGAGTATTTCAAGCGTTATTCGTGATAGAAGAATACCATTCAAACTTAAAGATAAATTCTACTACGCAGCTATTAGGCCTGCAATGTTATATGGAACTGAGTGTCGGGCAATAAAAAGTCAATAAGAGAATAAGCTCAATATTGCAGAGATGAGAATATTGCGTTAGATGAGTGGACACACTAGGTAAGATAGAATTAGAAATGAATGCATTAGAGAGAAAATGAAGGTCGCATCTATTGTAAAAAAGATTGTAGAATCGCAACTTATATAGTTTGGGCATGTGTGGAGGAGATCTGTAGAAGCCCTAGTTAGGAGAGTAGATCAGATGGAGAGTAGTTCAATAGCCAGAGTTAGAGAAAGACCAAGAAAAATTATAAGAGCAACTATTAAGAAAGATTTAGACTTAAAAAGTTTGTTTAAAAATATAATTTACGATAAAATTCTATGGTATTGATTAATTCATGTAGTCAATCTTACTCAGTGTGAAAAGGCTCTCTTGTTGTTGTTGTACTACTTTTTCATAGGCGTAACTTGATCATGCTTCATACAGATTATCTTCAAGATCTACTAAATGCAAGGAATAAAGAGGTCATCTTCCTAGAAGAGCATGTTCACAGCCTCGAGTTAAATTTAAAGGAGATGGAAAGCTTGCAAGAAGAGATTTTCAGTTTAAGGGAGGAGCTGCGGAGATCCAATTCAGAGAAGTATTTTTTGGTGCAGCAACTAGAGACTAAAGCAATGGAATTAGAAAATTTAGCTTTGTCCATGGAGAAACTGGAGGAATCAATTTCATCCATGACGCTAGAGTCTCAGTGTGATGTAGAGAGTACGAAACTTGATATGGTAGCCTTGGAGCTGAGCCTTTTTGAGGCTAAGAAAATCCAGGATGAAACCTTAGAAGAAAAAACTAGAATGAGCAGACTGATTGAAGAGCTCCAAGTTGCATTTCAGGATGCACAAAAAGTTATTATTTCTTTGAATGAGGAAAATAGAGAACTTGAAGAGAAGCTTAATACTGCCAACATGGAAACAAAAGGTTTATTGCAGAAGGTTGAAGACTGGCTGGAAAACAACGACAAATCACGACTCAACAGTCAGTCCTCCTTGAGTGAACGAATGAGTAGTTCTTTGGTATCACGGGACATAAGGTACATATTGTAAAGTTTCATTTGTTTGATCAACTAATTCTTATGCGATAAGTGTCCTCTTAAGTATGTTATTTTAATTGCGTATTCTTGGGGGAAGAATGAGGATGTTTCATTTTGCTCTGCTCCTTATTGTTGCTTATAGTTTTGCTTGACCTTCTACTTGATAGTTTCAGTGTAATTGCTGCTTTTTCTCTTTTATGAGTTAAAATATGAGGTCCCCCCCCCCCCCCCCCACCCCCCCTCTTTTTTTCTTTTTTTCTTTTTCTGATTAATATTCTATTTTCTGAATAATATTTTCTCTTTTACTGAAAAAACAAAACAGAGCTGTGCTTTCAAAAAAGTCATAATGCTATTAATATGATCATTACTGTATGTATGATATTGTAAGTGTTACACTTATTAATTTGTCCTAATTTGACCTTTTGCATTTGTGAAAATTTATAATTCCAATCTAGATGCAGAAGGTTCAAAACAATGTAAGTTGATTGGTTCCATTTCAGGCCTTGATCCTTTTATTGTAGTCTTGTAATTCTAATTTCATGATCAACATGCACAATACAAGAAACTCAACATTATTTCGAAACTAATATGTGGTTGTGTGGAGCAAATGTTTCGATCAATTAGATCTTTTTAACTTTAGTTAGCAATAAATTATGCATGATTGTCTCCTATGTCTGTTTTTCCATTTTTTTATTTTAAAGTTGAAGCATTCTTTTGCTAAATTTCTGGTGTTATTTTCATAATGTATCACAAGTGCTGATGGAGAAGAATTGGGTCTGTTCCTTGCAAGATTGGCGGCAGTCTTGGAAACAAATGCAGATTCAAAAGGAAAGCTGGAAAAGATGTCCCGTCAGATGGAAGAATATGAATTTCTTGTAGAGAAACTTAAGGTATGGCCATCCATCTAAGCATAATCATTGAAGTAATCTATGTCAATTTATTGCATACAATTGTAGAAAGCAAGATGTGTGTGGTATAACTCTATATTTCAAGTCATTTTTGAGTTTGGGGACTTTTAAAGTGATTTGAACTTTGTTTGCCAGGAAGAATTGAGAGAAGAAAAATTGAAGGCCAAAGAAGAAGCAGAGGAACTAGCTCAGGAAATGGCGGAGTTGAGATACCAAATTACAGGTTTACTAGAGGAAGAACGTAAGCATCGTGTTTGCATTGAACGGGCATCTTTGCAAAGAATTGCAGAGTTAGAGGTGCAAGTATGAATACATAACTTAAATATGTCTCTTTCTCTTTCTTAAACATCTAGAAGTGATTCAAAAGTAAAGTTTTTTTTTTTCCTTTTCTTTTTAATTAAAGCTTGAAAGAGAGCGGAGAAAACCCTTCATTACTGTTCCTGAAATGTAGAGACTGGCATTGCTCAAAGTCCTTCAGGTTCATTAGTAGAGAGTTGTCTCAAAGGTTTGTATCAATGTATCTCTCACTACTTAAGGTTGCTCTCTCAACTTAGAAATAGTTCATTTAGTCCTTATGTTAGTGAAGTTAAATTAGAATTTAGGACTAATTGTACTTATAATGCCGATTAGAATGGTCCAAAGGTCCAGCATATAATGCTTTTCCCATGCATCTCTCAGCTCAATAATCTGGGTAGCACGTGTTTTTCTCTTTGAAGGAGCACTAGAATCTAGAAGTCTTGGTCTCAAACTCCATTGAAGCCAAAAGAACCAAAGTGGTTGTCGAGCAGACAGCCACTGAGCCTTTAGAGGCAAGCAGGCTAACATTTGGCAATATGGGGTGCAAGGTTTGATGTAGACAGTAAAGTATTTGCGCAAATGCCTGGAGTTTTTATTTTATTTTTTTCCTTTCTTTCTTTTAATAAGGATCGACGGAAGAATGTAATTACTGGTTTCAAATGATATAATGAAATGAGCCCACCCCCCAAAAAAAACCAAAAAGAAAAAAACCTTTAATTTTTGTGAGTGTGAGTAGCATGAATTTTTGAACGCTTGTGTTGTGCAACAATCTTTTGTTATATCATTTTGTTGGTAGTGGAGGATTATGAAAATAACATTGCTTTCAATTTTGGGAAAAGTGCAAATGCCCATCTGTAACTTAATATCATTTGCAAATACTCTCTTGGCGAATCATCATTCAAGATTTATATTCTTTGTTCCCCTTTTTTGTTAACATTGTGCACTCTATGCTGCTTCAGGCTTTTTCAATTGTCATGTAACATACTCTCATAGATCTGCAACTCAAGTTTCACGCTTGGAATGTTCCTCTCCAGGCATTGAAAGTTTATTATGACTTTTGAATACTGGGTTGAAGTTTTTTTTTTTTTTCCTAAATGTAGTTTCTTTTTTGGGCCAAATCTTTTTTATTTATTTAGCTATAATGATTTTGGTTGAAAATTTTGATGAGATTTTGTTTTGTGATTATCAAATTTTGTTCAGGGATTCTATTTGAGAATCTACGAATTTAAGGTGTGTTTGATTGGGGGTTTTTGGAGCGAAGAGGAGGGGAGGGAGATAAAATGTTTGGTTAAATAAAATTGGAGGGGATGGGAGGGAAGGAAGGCAAATTTTCTTCCCCTCCAAATTGGGGGGTTTTGGAGGGGAGGGGTGGAGTATTTTTTAAATTATAATTTATTTTATTGTCCTTTAATTTTTTTAATATTTTAATATATTAGTATTTAATAAAAATTAAGATAATTTTTTTATTAGAAATTAAAAATAAAAAAATTGAAATTTATAATTTTTTTGAAAAATATTGATATAAATAACTTTTTTATAAAAAATAAAATTAAAATAATATAAAGGATAAATTTGTTTAAATATAATTAACTCTCCTCTTTTTCCCCCCTTCCCCTTCTTCTAACCAAATAGAACTCATTAAACCCCTTCCTCTCCCCTCTATTAACCTTCCCTCTATTGAACCAAACAAATAGCATGTTTGGATAGGCTTTTGAAAAAAGCAAATCATGGTTTGTATGAAGTAAATCATGGTTTGTAGGAAGCAAATCACGTCTTATAAGAAGCAACAAATAGCTGCTTCTACACAAACGTGATTTGCAACCGGGTTTTCAAATACACCAAAAGCCTTTTAATATTTTTATTACTAATATTTAGTTACAAACCAATAAAAGTGTGAAAATGACAAATGAAAGAGCCTAAAATGACATCTCATTCGACAACTTTAAAGAGAACTTAAAGAATCTACATCTTAAAATGTGATAGTTTAAAAGGTATTTGCAATTTTCCCCTCAATGCTTAATAAAACCTGTCTGTAATTTTTAAGTTAAGGAAAATATAAAAATGGGAAAAAAATTCTCATCTAATGAAAAAGTTTTAGTTATTTTGTTGACAAGGATTAAGATTTTTTTTAATAATCTAATGATAATTATGATAAAAAGCTTATTAAAGTTTAGACCGTGATCGACCTTAAAAAGAATGCTTTGATATCGTTTGAAAAATAAATAAATATTCAAATGAGTTTTCGATAAGTCCTTCTGATGAAACAGTTTAATTAATATTTTTGTAACGAATTTAGAAAGTAAATCTCACTGTTTAATTGAAGTATAATTAACTGTAAATAAAAAATAAATAAAAACGAAACTAAATGTGATTACTATTCAATTAATTTAAAAATTAAAGAAAGGAAATAATTTATTCGGTCATCATTTCTATGCACTTTATTAACTTTTGATTTCTTATATATAATCGGTCAAAAGTCAAATAGTGTACAGTAAATTAATAAACATTCACCAAAAAAGTCCTAAAGGTGAGCATGGAACAATGAACCGGTCAAGCTTAAATAAAAAATGGGGTTGAATCGGGCTTGAATTTAATGAAAAATTAATTGCAAACTAGTACCCTTGGATTTAAACCTGCAATAAATGTAGAAGTTATTAGCCATAAAATTTTATATTATAAAATTTGACGATGATAAATATGTAATAAATAAATTATAAATATAATATGAATATGTTCTTATTTAATTATTATAAACTATGAATAGTCATAAAAAATATTATTTTTTTAAATTATATTATAAGTTTTGATGATAAAAAAATGTTAATAAATATATTATTAATATGTGCTTACTTATTTAATTATTAACTTATAATATTTTATTCTTGAATTATATTTTACCTTTTATGTATAAGACATGTTTATTTGTAATATATCCAATAAGTTTTAAAACTATATATATAATTTAAATTGGACATGTGAGTTACAAAAATCTCATATGCATGATAAGATTATTTATATTACATGAAATACTTTTATGTCATATATAATTATAAATATGAATTAGACTAATTATTTAGTTTATAAGTTAAATATCTTTTATGTAGGATGGTCTAAGAAAAGAAGAATAAGTATTGAAGTGAAAAAAATATAATATCAATATTATACTTTACTCAAAAGAATAGTAAGTATAAAAAAAAAATGCTCTAAGAATTGAAGAATTTAAAAATTTAGAAATTACATTGTATCAAAATAACCAGTAGACTCAAATAAGTATATTTATCATAAATTAAAATTTTTTATATGAAATTCAATGATCTAGATTTGCATTTATTGATTTAAGACATTTGGATTTTTTAAATATATATTTGGACCTAAAAGATTGTGAGATATATCTTTTCTTGAAAATTTTAGTTTGACTTTTGACCACTATTTTTATTATATCTCACAAATTATATGGATTTTTTATATGAAATTTATTTCATTTGAAAATAAATTTAAATGGTTTTTCAAAGATAGGTCATTTACTTAAAATGAACTTCAAATGACAAAATTATGACTATTTAAAGTCAAGCAGTGAGATATGGATTTTACATAAAATTTTGTTTTGAGTTTTAGTCACTCTTTTGATCATTTCTCACAAAATATATGAAATTTTAAAATAAAACTTGTTAAATTAAAATGGAGTTAAAATAAAAGAAAAATGACCATTTGAGGTTGAATTTGTGCTGACAAGTTAACTGACATTAAAACAAATCGACTGTCCTTATCTAAAATAGCACTCAATACTCTATGTATATAATCAGTTAACTACTCTTTACTAACTAGTTGACTAATCTTTAGAAATTCAAATTAATGGTCATATTTTATATGATACCTTCGAAAGTTGACTAATAACATCAAGAACAATTTTTAAAAACATGTAATGACTTTTTTAATCTCAAATGGTTATATTTCATTATGGTTATAAATATAACCTTTTAAACATGTTTTTAAGGAGAACCAAGTGTTATAATATAATTTTAAACTTGTTCTTTAAGTCTTGCAAAGAGAAATCATCATTCTTGAGGCAAAACTTTCTATATCTCTATCATGTGAGTTCTTAAAATTTATCTTGTATATCTAATTTTTAAGAGTTTTTTTTTTTATCCTTCTAAAATCATTATAAGGTAAGGGTAGTCATCCCTTATGAGAGAAAATAAGATTAAGGAAGCTCTTGAAGTGATTATCTCCTAAGAAGTAAATATTACTTTTATTTTAAAATGAGAAACAACTTTAGTTTGAATTAGATGCCGTAAAGGCTCATAAATATTTGATTAAACTTATAGAATTAATGAAAAAATCCCAAGTTAAAACCTAAGGACTGGACTTAAGCTTGTGTTGGGGGAGAACCATAATAGATTTTAAGTTGCATTCTCTCTTTCTTTATACTATTTACATTATAAATTGTTTGATTAAATTTTTATTTTTATTTTGATGTTTTGTGTGAAAAATGGATTATCTCTTACTAGATATATTTTTTTAATATTTATTTTAAATAAATCAATTATTAAAAAGATTGTAAAATTGTTCTAATTTACTTGAAAACAAATTTTTGTGTCAAGTTTATCTATATCTTGTGAGTACTCTATTTTTTAAAATAAAAATCATGTTTTTAATATTTCAAACATTAATATTAAATTTTTTTATTGGTATAATTGTTCGTTTGTTTTATATTCTACAAAATAACCTTAGAAATGAGTTTTTGAAAAAATTATTTAAATTTCTGTAAACACTCAATTCACCCCCTTTTGATTATTGGGTGCCTTGTCTAATAAAAGCCTTCTACCAATGTTGTTTGTTTGATATAATAGTACAAATTATTATATATAAAAATGTTCTAAATTATTGAATTAATATATATATATATATATATATATTATGAATATATTTTTAATATTTATTAATTTAAATTTTATGAAGAATTATATTTAGTACATTTTAAAAATTATTTAAAATAAATTAGTTCAATCAATTTGGTTATGGTTTGACTACAATCAAATTATTTCTTTAGTTTAATAATAAGTTCAATTTTTAAAATATTAGTATAACTTATCAGAATATATTATATGTAGATTTGGTCACTTTAAGATGATTTAATACATTTTATTTGATAAGACAATTCCTCCAAAAGGATTAGGCTAAATATCACACAAAAAAATGAATTAGATCGGGCAAAGAGGAGATAATCGCAATAGAACCTGTTTCCAATATGCATAATTGATACATAAAACAAATAGCACAGAGAGAAATCAAGCAGATATAAAAGATTTTCAAATTCACAATAATAGATTGCAACTTTCCGATAAAGTTACATAGTTGTTTTGCTATTACAGAGAAAATAAAAATGTAAACTAAGGGGGCATTTAATTTTGTATAAAGTAAAAGAATTCTTTTTATATAATTGTATATAATATTTATTATATTTTTGTAATTATTACTGATTATTATTCAATAATATATATTTTTTGTCAAAATCAAATTAAAGTGGAGATATAAAAAAATTTTTATCTATAAAATTATTTTTTCTATGTTTTTATTTCTATTTTACGCGTCAAACATGTTATTAATTATACATTAATGAAAAATAATTAAAAAGAAAAATAATATATGTATATAAAGTTAAAATATTAAACAATTAATAGTTGAAAATTTGAAATAATTTTCAAAATAATCATGTGGCTTCAAATATGAGGTTGAAGCAATAACATGAAAAACCATAGAAAGGGACAACATTTAATTGGGACAAATTTGGTTACCTATCTTCCACATCAGAAATTTGAAGCGGAGCACTGTATTTTTAATAGAGGATGCGTTAATTGCCCAGGATAAAATTGTTCTAGTGTAATAATATACAGATATAGATTGGAATGGGAGGAAAGTAAAGAACCATACAATGTGAAAGTCGCAAGCTTTCTGGTCGAAAACGGATCCTACCAAACCCATCGCCACGTGAATGGTATCCACGCTTCACAAATTCAAACAACGCCGTTACTAAACAAACGTAAGCGTCAGCGAGAGCGCACAGAGCCTCCTTTTCAAAACACGCCTTGCATCTACGCCCCAGGCCATTTTCTCTTCGGTTTCTACCTCTCTGACCTTTCTTGACGCTGTTTTGTTAGCTTCTACGTTACCCAGTTCTAGATTAGTTAGTTGAAACCGTCTCGCTTGACCCCTCTGCAATCTAAAGCTATTCAATTTCTGGGTCTTCACATCAACTCGGAGTTCTGAAAAGTCTATTTATACTTTTGGTGGCTTTGTCCAGGTACTAACGTGCTCTCTGTTATACAATTATTTGATTTTGAGGATTTTGTTTCAGAGGGGAGCACTTTATCGATCTGGGTTTTGCGAGATTTATTCTTATCTTGCTGGGTTTTCTACATCTCTTGTGATCATCTAATGGTCAAGTTCACCACCATTTTCTCTCTGTTGATGGTCGCTTCATCTATCCTGGGAGACCTCGTGTTTCTTTTGCTGTTATAAGCATAGGATTTGTTTTCCCCATTTCCTTACCAACCAAACGGAGTGATTCGTGTGTCTATTTCAATATAAACTTTGTTTATTCTGCGTTGTAACGCCTCTTTTGTTTTTATTGGCCTTAAGACGCGGTTCATTAATATTTGGGTTTATTTCTTTCTTCGGTGATTCCCTCTTTTTGTGTCGTTTTATAATCGTCGCACTTGTTCATTCTCTACTTTAGTTCGTCTTATGTTTTTTTTAAGCGACAGCAATTTCATCCTACTTTGCTCTTAATTGATATAGCTAGGGTTTCTTTGGTGTTAGAAGAAGACTAAGGAATTCGTAACAAGTCCGCAATGAAATATTAGCTTTTGCGTGTTGGTCTACATGAACGGTGACTTAATAGTATTGCTTGCCTTTCCAGGACGAAATTGCTTTCTGTTCGGGTTACTTAGGATTGCTGTCTTATTTGCTTATCAGTTTGCCTACGATCCATCTACATCTGACTGAATTCTGCAATTTTGCCCCGCCGACTTGAAAGTAGAGAATGTTTAGTTTAAAGAAATCTCCCCTAACACTTGTTAAAGATAGTTCTGTTGATCCTGTCTATCCTGTTAAATCGGGATCAAACCCATTTGATTCTGATGATGACGAGGCAAAGGAAAACCGAAAATATAATTCCTCAAAAAGGACTTCTTCAGACCCCACCCCAGTTTCACCAGAAGTTAACACCAATCCCTTTGATGACGATGACGGAAACTCTTCTTCCTCATTTTCTTCTGCCCTTCAATCAGCAAACCGAGACAAGTATAGGAATGATTTTCGTGACTCAGGAGGAATAGAGAATCAATCAGTGCAAGAATTGGAGAATTATGCTGTTTACAAAGCAGAAGGGACTACAAAATCAGTCAAAAACTGTTTGAAGATAGCAGAGGACATAAGAGAGGATGCTACCAAGACTTTAGTCACCCTTCACGAACAGGGTGAGCAAATTACCAGGTCTCACGATGTTGCTGTTGGCATTGACCAAGATCTTAGTCGGGTATCAATCTTGTTTGTCAGGAGTTATTTATTGTAGTTCTTTCAGTATTCCATTAGGAGCAGCTTCTTAGTATCCTATTTCCATTTGGAAAACACTCTGTTGCTTCTTTTGCTATGAAGCCCTCCAAAATGAACATCCAATTTGTATTATGAACTAAAAATGACTAAATTTTGACTGCCTTAATTCTGCTTACAGGGAGAAAAGCTTTTAGGAAGTCTGGGTGGCATCTTCTCCAAAACTTGGAAACCAAAGAAGACACGCCCAATTACAGGCCCTGTTATTGTTGGAGGTTACTTTTTCTCTGCTTCTGTTCTCCTTTTTAGTTATGTTTTTGTTTTGGCTCTATCATATGCATGATGCACTCCGTAATACAGATGATCAGGTCAGAAGAAAGGGCAGCCACTTGGAGCAGAGAGAGAAGTTGGGATTGACTTCTGCAGCCAGAGGGCAGTCAAACATCCGGACACCACCTCCCGAGCCAACCAATGCTCTTGAAAAAGTTGAGGTTTGTATTAATTAGGTGGACAATACCTGTAGTTAAAGCCAGTTCAATACAAAAAAGTTAGGTTTCTCACTGCCCTTAACAGTGATCAATCTCTATTCCAGGAAGAAATTATATTGCTAGCATTCTACTGTAGTTTAGCCCTAATTTTTAAATCACTATTTCAGCACAAACCTTTTTATTTATGTCTATACCATAATTATTGATGGCATGCAATGCGTTGTTGCAAAAAGGGCTCCTGAGCCTTGTTGCAGAGCCCAGTGCGCTGTAGTTCCAACATTGAAGTGCAGCGCACAGTAATTATATCATCCAATATAACAACATGCTCAAGTAAAACAACTAACGTACATGAAAAGCTTAAGTAATACTAAAATCATCAAAATCCAACTCTATAAAGCATAAGTTATAATATTAAATACTTTAATCATAAACATGATAAAAAGTCTAAAAGTTTGAGAGGAGGAGGATGCTGATATTCTCATCTTTGTCATTCTTGGTTTTAGTGTTTGAGTGGATCGTTTCTCATAGGGCAGGATATTTACTTTGGATAGTTAATACTAACTAATCAGCATATATGCAAAAGGCAATGTGCTTATCAGAATTATGTATCAATATTTATGCCTGTGTAGTTTGGCATGTCAAAATGTGGATCAAGAAGTTATTCCCTGGATAAAAAATGGCTACTTAAATGGTTACAATGGCTATATGTATCGTATTATACTTATTCCTCCCATTCTACTTGTCAAGCAATCGCTTTCTATTTTCAGTTCTTTTGATAATTTAATTTGTGAGAATAAAAGTATGATGAAGAAAACTTTTAGGCAATTTTAATTAAAGGTGATATTTTAGCATGAATGCGTGATAGGCCTTAGTTATTTGCACAGGATCAGTACAGAGCAATTTAAACTGCTACTCTGTGAATCGTGTAGCATACAAATGTAAGTTAGGCTGGTTTAGAGTTTTGTCCTTCTTTTCATGTGGCGCATGTGGGGCACACCATATGAATTTTGCAACGCCACAACGGTTGCATGGCACAACACTCTCTTGCACCACACCACGCACCGTGGGACACCATTAATAACTATGATCAATATTAATATATATATTAGGTGAGGTTTGGTTTCAGAGTGTCTCCAATTCACGTAAACCTTGACCTTAACAATAGTGAACTATGGTTAGCTGTTGTTTTGAAGTTCCAAAGTTCTAATGATTTACTCTCTCACGTTATTGAATATTAAGAATAAAATGAAAAAGTTGGATTGACTTTTATGTGAATGTGTCGACACACCACTTTACAAAATTTTGATGTTCTTGTTGCTCTCTTCATCTTTCTGTTGTTAATCACTTATGTATTCATTATTAAGCCGACCTGGATACTGTAATTATCATGTGATTTTCTCCATCTCTTTTCACATTGCTATATGTCTTATTGGTAATATAGAATTTGGTTACTAAATAAAATGTCGTCCTGAAACAGATTGAAAAGGGGAAACAAGATGATGCACTGTCAGATTTAAGCGATCTCTTGGGAGAGCTGAAAGATATGGCTGTCGACATGGGATCTGAAATTGAGAGGTTAGTTTATTGGATTCTATGCCTTTTTTCTCCGACTTTATCTTCCAGTGATTCTTGAGCAAGGGATTTTTATATTTGGCTCTCTTTCCCCTACCTCCTTATGTTATTACCTAAGGAAGTGGAAGTGATAGTTTAACCAACAAATTGACTTGAGAATTGGGATCTGTCATCAACTTTTGCTTAGGATGTACTAATTGTATAGTTATTCAGAGCCACTTCATCTGTTCAGATTTTCATAATTAATAGTAATTTTGGGATTATTGCAGGCATAACAAAGCGCTGGACCATGTGTACAACGATGTGGATGAATTGAATTACCGCGTGAAAGGTGCCAGTCAACGTAGTCGTCGTTTACTGGGAAAATAAAGAGGGCAGGATTACAATATTTGCTTTCAACCATTAATATTGCTTTCCCAGTTTCCCTTCCCCTTCATGATAGTTCTTATACGGTAAGGGAGTGAGGGTTAAGACATATTTTCATTTGTATGATTCAGATTATATTTCTGTTACACAATTTTAAATGTTCAACAAATTAAACCTGCCTTCTGCAGTGCTAGTGTAATTCATCCTGTGCATGTCTCTGATTTTAACGTAAATAATTTTCTTAAGTGCATATATAATATAATAACTAACCCTACAATGAGCCGATCAAAATTCCCCGCAGTGAGTATAGGTATCCTTTAACGCACCTATTTAATGAATTTTTACTGATTTTTTACACCCGTTGGATGACGTCTAGATATATGCTCAAGGGTCCAAAAACAAAAACAAGTTAGTTAGAACCGTCCAACTTCACAGCAAATGGTCCATTAGCTGTTGATTATTCCATTAGACGGTTGATTTTAGAAGGAAGAAACCATGAAAGAAAAACAACACGTATCTACCAGCAGATCGTTTAGTTGATGGCATTTGAGATTAAATCAATCAACCCAGAATGGCAGAATCTAATCATGCATTATTTCCTTCCATAGAACGCCATAAAATATCAGTCATTCTACAATCAAAAGACTGAAAACTGAGGATGCATCACTTGATACAGGTACTCATTTCTAAAAGATGATAAATTTTAAGTCCTACCTTTCATACCGTCTGCCACGAGTCTGTTAGCTCTGGAATGCAATCTAGAAACTCTTTTTCCTTTAACACAAACCACCCATTTCAATAACAGTACAGTGAAAGCTTGACTACTCCTATTCGAGCATGAAACCAGAAACCACCGATTTTCAACAATCCAGTGTAGCTCCTTTCTGCTAATTGAGATGAACCCATCACATATCACAACTAATCCACATTAAATTATCTTCTACCAAGGAAAAAAAAAATCTCTAAATTAGACATTTTTTGTTCAAGAAATGTAGCCATACAACAAATTGAGATCTTATTCAATCGGCATCCAAATGAAAAGCTAAAATTGATCCGAACCTACTAGGCTCCTACCAAAGACTAAACCATGACAATGTCTTCAATTTAATCAGTCACAAAATTGCGACCCACTGCAAAAAGACTCCAACCCATATAGCCAGAATGTTTGACAAGAAATATATTTTGCCTATCTCTAACCATTCACATGGCGTCACAAAATAAAATCAAACAGCAAAATAAAACCTTGTAGCCAAAATTAAGAACGGGTCTACAAAACCCAGAAACATAAATAAATTATTATACATTAATCCGCCTCTCAGAACCCTAATCCAGAATTGGCAGGAAAAACCCTTGAAACTCAAAACAGAGAGCAACAATAAATCCCAAAAGCCCCAGTCGTGAATCATAGCTTCAACTCCATGACGCTCTTGACGTTAGGCGCGTAGAGCGAGTACACGACTGCCTGCCTTTTTGCAATCTCGAGCTGGGCCTTCCCATCCGAATATGCGGAAGCAATGGAAGCTTCGTCCGTAAGGTTTTGGTTGTGGCGAAAGGCGTCAATGGTTCGACGCTTGGTGTATTCCTTGATGTTGTAATCGGAGAACTGGCGAGCCGTCCGGAGGAGAGAGCGGAAGAGAGAAAGCACTTCTGCTTTCGCTGGAATATTCGCTGATAAACTCGCAGAAGCCATTTCCCGAAACGCAGAAGCTCGCTAGCGGAGAATGGTTTTAGAGTTCTACTACAGAACCATAGCCATAAGCCCATTCTATTCCCTTTTATAGTGAGCCGCGAGTTTCCCTCGAGGTTTGTGTAGAAATTTCAATTGTGATTTTGAATTTTTTTATTTAACAATTAAATGTGTAATGTATATTTTTAAAAAATAAAAATGAAATAAAAAATTAATAAAAAGAGAAAAATTAAATTTTTAGAATCAAGATAATGATTCACAGTTCAAGGTTACAAATATAGTTGATAAAAAATGTATATATTTTAAATATTAATAAATTTTAAATAAATAATTACTAATTTTATGTTTTTAAAATATTTAAAAAATAATTTTTAATTAAAAATAAAAATTATTCATAATTAAAAGTTAAAAGTATTTAATTTTAAATTTTTAAAATTTCTAAATTATATTAAGATTTTTTTTTATATTACATTGTAAAGATCAAATGATACTATCTATACCTTCACCTCACCCTTACCACTTGGGTTAACCCTAAGTGGTTATATTAAGATTTTACTTATTATTAAAAAGTAAAAGGTTTAAAAATTATAAATAAAAAAATAATTTATCAAATAAAAAAATTTAACCAAATTAAAAATATAATTATAAATAGTATATATATTAGTTTAAATATTTTTATATATTATATATATATATATATATATATTAAAAAATGTATAATATTATTGAAGAAGATTGTGGTTTAAATATATAAAAAACTTGACATTTGCTGGAAGCTTGCATGTTTGAATCTTGGATATTACTCTTGCAAAGTATCTATTCCTAAGGTTGATTAAGCTAGACTAAGGATTAGTTCTCGATTAAATTGGCCAATTCGATCTAGTTTTCTAAACATGATTTTATATATACTTTTATTATTTTGTATCTAAATGTATGGTCACAATTTCTTCAATTAAGTTTTTGTTTAAGGTGATATAATTGTATTTGAGACTAAAAGAAGAGTTTTTTTTCCTCTCTTGTTGTTGTTTTTTAAATGTAGAACCAGTACAAGGCATATGGATTATCTTTTAAGGGTAAATTTAGTAAGAAAAAGAGATAAAAATACCATCATGTCTTCTCTCCCATATCTTCCATAACGGGAAATGACCATTACAAGGTATACCTCAATTTGTATTTAATTTAAACCAATCATCAGGTGAAATGACCATTTAACCAAGATTTCTTTCTTGTGGCCAAGTTTCTAATTATTATCTTTAATCAATTTCATACAATCAAACATGCCTTTAACTTGACCTAGGATTTTAGCAACTAAATCTCCTTCCAAACTTCTTCCACCATTAAAATTACCATCATTTCTTCTCTCCCATATCTTCCAAATGGTTACACTAAATATCTCTTCCCACTTATCAAAACTATGACCTAATTGGTTAGAAAGATTAAAAGAAATCCAATGCACTATATTCAGAGGTTTTAAAAAAAAAAGAAATCATTCTAGTACAAAGGACGAACCTAACGTTTCCCTATAATGCTTACGTAATCGTAATCCATTAAACCAGGCAATGTATTTTTTGCATTGGAACCACACTAAAGGCACGCATTTGAGGATTGGTGAGTAATTTCTCATGACACACAAGCTATAGAAAGGTTTTGATCATTTATAGACCTTGCCACCTCCAAATAAGCTTCCAAACATCATGATTTTCTTCGTTGGAATACCCTGTAGTCAATTCATAAGCTGTGCATGTTAGCTATTGGCTTTGAACGTTGGTCATGTTCAGATTTTTAGGCCAATAAAATAGCAACTGAAATAACTCCCTGTAAGTGGTCTAAGATCTTAGAGGATTTCAGAATCATGAAGTACAGATATTTCTCTTCCACTAGAAGTTACAATTTTCTTTGATAGGAAGGAACCAATGATACTGATATATATAAGGGTGCTTGGGTTCGGTTTTATCACTTTGAATACAAAAATCAGACACACACCATTTAAGAGATAAAACCTAGAACCTAGAAGCACCCCTAGAGGTAGAAAATGGGATTTCTAAATTCAACCTCAATGGCAATAGTTGGAGGTACTTTTTTGTATATTTCTTTGATCATTGTTGGATATCATTTCTGTTTTATATATCTATTATATTTTACAATTGGAATTAAAACCCACTAGCCTTTGCTTTTTGTAATCTTAAATTTTGAGTTTTCAGCCATTTTGGGGAGCTTGGAAGACCATTATTAATTTATTTTGACAATAGAAAATGCTTAATGGTTGCCTTATGATAACTTTTGGCTTTGGAAGCATTCAAAAAGGAACTCCTAAAGTGACAAATAGTCGAGTTTTTTGGCAAGTCGAAAGCAAGTTTACATCAGATTACATTGGCCCGACGTGAGGTAGTGTGTATTTAGTTCAACGTTCATCCAACCATGTTTCGCTCCAAACCTTGGTTTGTATAGGAAAAGCTCATTTACAACATGTTTAGATATGCATTCATCATGCTGCACCATGATTTTGGGATGTTTGAAAATCATGTTGGATTGAAGCAACTTATACTTGCTTCTTGCAAACACAGATCTAATTGCATTGAAAGTGTATTAACAAAATTACTTTTTAATTAAAGTTTTTAAACATAAATCACGTTCAAGTAAACCACTTTTATACAAAATCAATTCTGCAAAATTAAGTTTACCAAAATCAATTATACTCACCATCAATCCAAACACATACGTAGGAGACAAGCTACATGATGTGTTGTTTGAGGGCTTCACTAAAACAACACATCATTTATGTGGCCAATGCGTGCCACCTTTTGCCCATATTTGGTAAAATGACATGTCGTTTATTAGACCATTTAGTGAAATGCAACGTTTCACTTATATGCATTTTTGGGTTGGGCTGCTTCAATTTTTGTCCATTTTTTGGATGCACGTTAATGGGCTATTTAGTTTGGGCTCAACATGTTTTATATGTATTTTAATGCTTTTGGGTCAAGAAAAAAAATTAGATGCTGGACCATTTCTATTTTTGGGCTTATTAGGCAAAATTCTTATATTCTTATATTTCTTTTGGGCATTTTTTTAAGGAAAAATTTGGATCATTTTTTCCCATAGTAATGAAAATCGGACAGGGCCGGCTGATTCAACCGATTGGACTAAAAACCAGCCTATTGTCCGGTTCGGAAGTAGCTAAGAACTAGTCAAACTTGGTCAAAAATCAGGTTGAATCGGGCTAATTCATGTGAAAAACGGATATCAAACCATCAGTTGAATCGATTTTCCTTTTTTTCTAATACGTGAAGCAACGAAGCAGTGAACTGGTTCTCTCCTTTTGTCTAATGTGTGAAGCAATGAAGCAGCAAAAGTGGCCCTGCAAGGATTTGAACTCATGCTAAAGGAGGAAAAGAACGCTTGTCCTTTCCACGCTGCCACAATACTTCCTTATTAATATAATGCAAACAAATATATACATATATATATATATATATATATCTAGTAAGATAATATAATAAAAACTATATATATATATATTTAATTTGGTTAAAATTTTTATTTGATAAATGACTTTTTTAAATTTATTATTTCTAAACATTTTATTTTTTATTTTTTAATTACAAGTAGAATCTTAAAAAATATATAATTAATAGTTAAATATTTAAAATGTATTAATACTTATCTGTTATATTAGAATTTTAATATATAAAATTAAAAAATATATATTTAATTATCACCGATTCAACCATGATTCGACTATGGTCAGACCAATAAGCCGTGAACCAGTGCCTTCACCGGTTCAATGATTGGTTTGGTTTTAAAAATACTATATTTTCCCGAAATTATTATGCTCTAATTTTGGCAACCTTTTAGACACTTTATTTTTCTAATTTGTGGACAAACCATTGGGCTTAATTTTTGGCAACTTTTTGGATAAAACTTTTAGTAGGCCAAGATTATTTTATTTTTGAATTGTTTTTGATAAGATATCTTTGAACTAATATTTTGTACAAAATTTTGATAATAATTATTTTTTTGGCCATTCATTTTGTTCAAAAATCATTTAGTACCATTTAATTTGTCCAAATTTTAGTAAAATTATTTTGGACAACTTAAGTTAATTTTTGGCAATATTAGTAAACCTTTTATTAGAAAATTAATTTAAGGTGTTATTTAATTTATACCTAATTTTGGATAATTAATATTTAGGAAATAATCATGAATTTGGATTAAATTAAAAGAAGAATTTTGACTAATTAATTAGTCACATTTTGTTTAGTTGATTAATTGATTAATGGTTCAATTCTCATCATGTAATATTTGTTTATGCATTTAGGTTGAATTATATTTAAGCATTTAATTTTATTAAGATGTCATGTGATCTATATAATTTTAGTTTAATTAAAGTTTAGTCTTAATACCTTTAATTATTTTGAAGTCATATATAAGGTATTGAAATAAAATTTAAGATCACATAAGGAAAAATGACATCAATTTGTTAATCCTTAATAAAGATGTCATATGATCTGTATAATTTTAGTTTAATTAAAGTTTAGCCACCACACTTTTAATTATTCTAAAATTATAAATTAGATGTTAAAATTAAATTTAGGATCAAATAAAGAAAAATGACATCAATTTGTAATTAATATACTAAATATGATAATCATTATCCTAGAGGAATACTATAATATTTTATATGATTAATTAGGATAAAATAGTGATTTTTTTTTCTTAATTTGCTTACAGGGATTAAGATAAGGGATATAATTTGCTAATTTTATCATGTTTGTAGATGAATCTAATTAAATAAAACTTAGTCCACAAGTAATTTTATTTATTACTAGGCTTATGGTTTGAAAAATATAGTTTGCATTGGTAGAACATGTCATATGAAATATAGATTGCCTCATGATGTAGCATGTAATTGTTTGAAGCTAATCAACCTTTGAATATCTTTGATTTTCAGTTCTTGAATTGTATATTGGTAATTTTTTTCCAATTAAGATGGATGGATGGGTGGATGGATGTTGATTTGTTAAAAGTCATAGATGAACAGTTTGAAATTTTTAGTCGAGGCCTTACTAGATAACTTAATAACAAGGTTATTATCCATTAAGTTTATCAGCATAAAGGGTATATGTGAATATATCATGTAGACGAGGGAAATAATGGCTCATCTAAAGACTTTAAAGGTTGAGATATCTAAATCTTTCCTTTTACACTTTATTTTAATTTCCTTGCCACCTTGATAAGGGCCTTTCAAGATCATCTAAAATACATATAATGAAAAATGGTTGATAAATCAACTATTGATCATGTGTGTTTAGGAGGAAGAAAGGCTTTTAGCAAACATGGGAGAAAGTGCATATATAATAATACAAAGAAAGAATAAGAGACAAGCCAAAGCAAAAGAGAAAGGTAAAGGACCCATCCAATTTGACATTTAGAAGGAGTTGAAGTATTTCTTTTGTAAGAAGGAGGGACATATGAAAAAGGACTACATTATATTTAAGATTTGGCCTAAATAAAAAGGCAACTCAATCTCAGTTATTTTTGCTATAAATTTAATATAATAAATATTAGTAGTAACATATGGTAGATTAACTCTAGTTTTATATTCCATATCTTTAATGCCTTGCATAGCTTTATAAATTGAAGGAAGCCAACAAGCAATAAGTAGTTCATCTATTTAGAAAATTTGATAGACTCACAAGTGGAAGCTATAGAAATATGTATATTAGTACTTGATATTGACTTTGTTTTGATTATGGATAGGACCTTTTATATACTAAGTTTTTTTAGAAACTTAATTTTTGTTTCAAAACTCGTACCATATGGATATTCCCTTAAATTTTCTAATAATATGTTATAAATCTAATATTGTTGGGAAGGATGCAATTTGTGGTGGTCTTATTCAAATTGAATTACAAAATAGTATATCTTAGGGAGAATTAGTATAGAGGACTGTGAATACCGTATTTTGTCCGGCAATAACAAAAAAAAAGGAAATAGCAAAATATGAAAAAAAAGAAAAGAAAAAAGAACCCAAAGCCATAGAAAAAAATTAACAAAAAAGTTGATTAAAATTTTTTGTTAAAAATAAAAATATATAAAAAAAATCAAGTCAAAAAATTCAAAATATAAAATATAAAAGAAAAATAAAAATCAAGAAAGAAAAAAAAGAAGAAGCAAAAAGAACAAATACAAAAATTTTTGAAAAAAAAAAATTGGGCCAACCTAGCCTGAAAAATTTAGTTGCCCTAAGCCCATTAGGTAAAAAAAAAAATTCTAGACCAAAAGAGAACAAGCCCAAATTCAAAAGGAGCCCACAGCTCATTTCTTTAAAATCCAGCCCATTAATTCCAAGCCATAAGAAAAAAAGAGAGATATCTCTAGCCCATTTCAGCTAAACCCCGGCCCAATCCCTTCTGAAGCCTAACCCAGATCCATTAGCAAATACAACCCTGACCCATCTCTTCTTCTGACATGAACCACATACGACTCTGGAAAAATGCATGAAACAAAATGAAGGCAGCAGGAGGAAGCAGAGATTGAAGCACAGAGATGGAAAGCGAGGGCCAGTGTCTCAGAGAGTTCCAGAGGAGCAGACCTGCAGTGAGGGGCTCAAGGATTTGACTTCCCTCTCCCATCCTTTTCGCCACCGGAGATAGAGAATGATTGACACAAAAATGGAAAGAGAGAAGAAGGAGGTATGGATCGAGGAAGAGGAAGGAAGCGAAAAAAGGGGACGAAAAAACAAATCGAGGAACAGAGAGGATCACCGAAAAATCGAGGCAGAAGGAGTCTTGAGATAATAGGGGGCCTTTCGGATTTTGGGAGAGGTTTTTTTCGGTTCGAGCCAAGGAGAATTGGGGAGAGAGAGGGATCGGGAAAAAAATTGAGAGAAGAAACAGGGGAATCAAAAATCAAAAGGTAGAGAAGGAGGTCGAAAAATCGAGGCAGAAGGAGTCTCAAGATAACATGGGGCCTTTTGGATTTTGGGAGGATGGTTTTTCGGTTCAAGGCAAAGGGGAACAGAAAGAGCGAGAGAGACTAGAAAAAACTGAAGATCAGAGGGGAGGCCGAGGAGGTCTCTGGGTTCAAGGAGCAGAGGCAGAAAAACGAGAGCTAAGGCAGCAAACCTAAAAATTCATCCTTCAACCACCATCCCCACAGGTAAGCTACTAGAAATGTTCACTAACTTCCAATGAATTCTGATTGAGGTTGCTGGTGATCTGTAATTGAAATGGGTAAACTGGAGATTGAAATGCGGTGATTCATTGTATATTTGGAGTATGCACACTAGGTGCTCGACGAAACCTATCCCTGAGAGGATCCTTGCTGCATGAGTAGGTCTATACAAATCTTAGCCTCGCCTTGGTTTAGATGTTTGGTTCTGTTTGAAGTTCGTGGTTACCCCCTAATCCAGCACGACGTTAGTTAGCAAGGGAAGGAGGAGGAGATTCCCATAAGGCATGCTTCACGAAAACAACACGGGTTTAAGAACTAAAAATGAAAAAGGAAGTCAATTAGAAAGTAAAATCAAATAAAAATATATATGTGATAAGGAATAATGAAAAAGGGATATAAAAAGGATTTCTTTTTTAAAGGGACGCTAATTCGACATAATTTCAACTCGTGTAAAATTGGTCTCGCTGGATCTCCTTAGCGGTCAATTCGTATATAATTTCTATTTTGTTTTTTTTTTATTTCGTCATTAGAATTGCTGTGTGGGATTTATTGTCCCCTCATACGCATATTAATCAATTCAAGGGTATGTGTGGCAATAAGCTTCCTTAACCCTTATTGAGTTTCATAATTATATTTAAATAAATTTTAGATTTTAATGGCCTATAACAAGTAAGGTTTGATTTCAAATAAAAGGATATAATGAAATTGATAGGAAGAAAAAGAGCAACAACAAAATGATATTAAAAAATAATAATAATAAAAAAAAGATTTTCTTTTCAAAAAGAGAGAGGTTTCAGAATTAGGAAAAAGAAAAAACCAAGCATAGGATACCAAAAAGCTTCTTTTTTTTTCTCCTAACTCAAAATCTTATTTCAAGTATCAAAAGTAACACAAAAAAAGGGAAGAAAAGAAAGGAAAGAAAAAATTGTTTTTGCTTAAGTTAAAAGAAAAGTAAAACAAATATAAGAACTAAAAAATTAAAAGAAATCAAAAGTAAAAAAAAAAAACCAAAGAAAAGAAAGGGCTAAGAAAATATATAAAAAAGGGGGTTAATAAAAAGAATAAAAAAAAAGGAAAAGAAAAGCCTTTCAATTAAAAAAAAATTAATTAAGGAATATATCAAAAAAAAAAAATCAAATCAATAATCAAGATTCATCAAGAAAAGAAAAAAAAATCTAAGATTAATTCAAAATCAATCAAAGGTAAAAAAAAAAAAAAAAGAGATAAAAAAAATCAAAAGCAACAACCAAAGAAAATAAAATCAATTAAAAATTGGAAAAAAACAAACAGAAAAGAGCGTAAAAAAAAAAGTTAAATAATATCAAACAAAATTTCATTTTATTTGTTAAAGGGAAGAAAAATTGAATCAAATTTTTCTTTAACAAATTAAAACACATCAACCCATTTCAAAATTCGTTTTATTTGTTAAAGGGAAAAGTGATCTATTTTCTTCATCTTTTCGAAGAAAATACCCAAACATAAATAAAAAAATAGAAATAGTAATAAAGAACATAAAATAAAATAAAAACAAAAAATAAATAAACAAAAAACAAAAAAAAAAATAAGAGAAAAAAAAGAAGAAAAAAAAAACACAACAACAACAAAATATATGACAAAAAAAAGAAAAAACAAATATGATCGTTAGTCGAACTACGTGAATTTTAATCCCTCCGAAGGATACGTAGGCCCTAAGCTCTCTCATCCTAGGTCAAGTCTGCTCTTGTAAATAAAATTTTCTTTTTAATTTTTACTTTCTTAATTTCTGTTATTTTGCTTTTCTAATTTTGTTTGTTTAATTTCTTTCTCCCTTTTTATTTTAATTTTATTTCTTTTATTTCTATTTTTTATTTTGCATATGATTTGTTAGGAGAATTAAAATAGATTAAAGGCCATATTGATTGTGCATGACTGACTTTGGGTAACTGTTTTTAGTAATGGGTGCAGAGGGATGCCTAACACTTTCCCTACTCACAATCGACTCCCGAACCTATTTTCTGGTTCGTAGACCATTTTTTTTTATTTTCTGTATAAAAAAGCTTTTCTAAAGTTTTGCCTTTTCAAAAATTAAAATTTTAGTGGCGACTCTACCACTTTATTTTAATTTTGATTTCAGTTTTCATTTTCTTTGGAAATTGAATCAAAACATCTTTTTAAGCAAATTTCTTTTAAAAAAAGCGTTACGCGGTCGTATTTTCGGGTGTGACAGTATGGCGACTCCACTGGAGATAGTTTGAGAGTCAAGCCCGATTTTAAGTTAGTTGTACAAGATATTATGGCCTTCTCTTTATTTTGATTCTCCTTTTCTTCATTGTTTGCCTGACATGGTCAGGATAGATAACATGTCTTTGACATACTTGCTTTATATGTTTTATTTTCTTTATTGTATATGTAACATGTGTTAGGATAGATAATATGTGGAATAAAATCTTAGGGTAGACGACCATACCTGTACATTTTATTTATTTATTTATTTTTACTTTTATCTGTATATATGCTTTGCTCTTCCAATTGTTCTGTCAATCTGCCTAGCAGATGAGGATTGGGTAGTTCATAGGGTGAAGAGGTGAATGCTCTCCTCACACACATTCCCGAGACACAAATAACACACACACATTATGGGCCCTATACCCGGGTCTGAGTGTTCCCTAGGTTAGTGGAGGTTTATATTGATTTCCTTGTGAAGCCTTGTGCTTCCTGAGGCTATCATGAAGACCTCACTTAAATTGTGCCTTATTATATGGGTTTGACACGTGTAGGATCTTTTTCCTCTCAAGGTCAAATTTATATAGTGAGATCTTCACCTCTTGGTGGGGGCAATTTAGGGACCATATTTATGAGTCATAGATTTGTCATGAAAATTTGCACTGATAGTTAAGCCGTAGATGCCTCTTAAACAGGTAGAGCCAAACTCATACGAATCAATGATCACAACTTAGGATTTACCCATATCAGGACAGAGGAGGGCATTTTTTTCCTTGTTTCATCACCAACCTTTGCCTAGTGGGGTTTCCAACCCTGAAGAAGTCATAACCACGTTCATCATAATCCCTTGAAAGGGAAACATTTACCTTCATTTATGCTCTTCTTGCATAATTAAAAAAAGGGAAGAAAATAAAATAGAACGATAAATAATGTACAATTCAGTTTTATTTCTAAAGAGAAATTCAATTTAAAATTTTCATCTCCACAAAACGATAAATTTCCCATTAAAAAAAAAAAGAGAAAGAAATAGTTTTTTTTTTTCCTTCAAAATTATGAGAAATCACAATATTCACAAGTTTCGCCACATCAATAAATGAATATCATGTCTTAGTTAGAAATTGGAATCATTTTCTTTAGGGGCATCAATTGTGTGGGAAAGTCATATTTCTCTCGGTTTGATTGTCAACTGCTTTTTCTCCAATGAAATAATAAGTTTCTCGAGAAAGAGTACATTTTTCTTCCCCTGTTATACTAGGACATGGTTCTCAATGATATATTAGCACGTACACAATATTAGCAAATCATTAGATTAGCTTATTGGTATTAAATATTATCGAAGCCAAAGTTTTAAGGATCAATTGTGAAGGGACCATCCCTTCCTAAGCGGGGCAATTAGCACAACTTCCTATGGATCAATAAGTTCCTAGAGAAATGTGGGAGAATATCAACTAATGCTCCACTGATTAATCAGAAAAGCCAAGCTTAGGTGACCTATATAAAGATAGCAAGTTTTGACACAATATCATATGCTTTATTCCAAAATAGGTAAGGGCCAAATCGATTACAAGGGTTGAGATGGCTAAGAGTTCAATTTGATGCTGAACAATATTGTTAACTTCATCCCTTATGGAACAATAATAAAATCCCAAAGCAAGTTGGAGGATTTGAAAATGACCCTATAAGTTGTCAAAAGAAATCCAGATTGGCTAGACTTTTCCCTAGACAACATCTATGTGGAATTTGATATATTCCCTTAGGATGATTTGCCAACTTTGTTCATTCCTATGTGCAATAAGCACCTGAGGGGAATAAAGGTTCAATAATAAAAATGGTCACAATAAATGAAAAGGGAGAAAAGCCTAGTTCTTTCTCTTAAGTCAATTTTTAGTTCTAATATACTTTATAGAGGCAATAGATTCCTAAAAAGAAATAAAGATCCCTGACTCTGAAGGACCCTTATACCAAATACATCCATCAATTCATAGGTCAGACAACATAATAAACTTGCATTCACGTATAGTCATAAGACATTCTTAAAATTTGTGAAATATGAGATTTTTGGCCTTTTACAACGGAAAGATCCACTCAAACAAAATCTGAAAAAGAAATAAAGAAAGATGTACTCATGAATAGTTAAAATGTGAAATTGAGGTATAAGGGCAAAGATTGATGATGTGCTAATTGGTTAAGCAAAAAGAAGTTGTCAAAGGTCTTGATAGAGTTGCTTATTACTCCCTAACTTTCCATACCACCATATCCTTCAATTTATGACTATTGCCCATCTCCCTCTTCTCCACTTCAAGGAAATTCGAGCCATCCATTTCAAAACTCACCAACATCTATCAAACTTGACCATGTTAAACACCCCAAGCCATCTCAATCAAGACGCTTGTCATTTGCCTCAATTATGATACTAGCTATTTGCCTAAATTTCACATGAGCGGCTTCAACAAAAACAAGATACTTCCCTTACTCGCCTTTAACCTCCACACCCAAAATGGCATTGTCCAAAGAGTTGTGAACTTAATCCTAAGGTAATGGGGCACTCTAAGAAAAAGAGGAAAGTTGCAACCTTTTCATGAACAAGGTATAGAAGGACTTGGGGAAATAGGATTTCATAGGGATTTATTGGTGATTAAACTCCCAAAGAAATTGCTTGTCATATAATGATCAGTTAATACTTGTTTGGTCAATATCCTTCTGTATAGCTAAAATCCAAAGCTAATAGAAGTTTATTATTCCCATTGGACCTTATTTTATTTAACTTTGTCAATACCATGATCATATGTTTCTGTTTCTCCCACTATGCATCCTCCCATTTCATTAGTCATGTTGATATAACCTCTTTCTTTGCATGTCTTTCCTAAATGACCAAAAACCCAAAAATAATAATGTCCAGAACTCCTTATGAAAAGGTTTAATCGATGTGGGGAATGGTTAAATCTAATACTAATTATATGTCCCAAATTTAATTACAAAAAAAAACCAAATCAAAGATACTGATGCATGTCATACAAGCAAACTATGTCTAGGATACAAGCCATTCTTTGTCTTCCCAAATACAAAGGAATAACCTCTAGTCACCTCAATTGAGCCAGGAGTGATGTTTATTTCCTTCACCCTAATCATGAAACATTTGGGATGGGAAGTCTTTAACAGATTTTTATACTGATAATTCAAATATCAAGAGAAGGTCAAGTTCTTTTTTTCAATTATCCAAACACTTCTTAATCGTTGTTAACCACTTTGGGCCTTATAAAAAAAAAATTCTTCAAACACCAAACATGAATCGAACCCGAGAAGCAATGAGAGTTCTACATAAAGAGAAAGCAATTTTGGCACCATAGCAGATTCCTCCTAAAAAAAAAAGGTAAATGAAAAAAAAGAGGAAATGAATTGGAGAAGGAAAAGAAAAATCAGAGAAAAAACGCTCAAAGAGCAATCTCTTATAGAATAAAATTTGAAAAATAGCTTCCAAAAGGGAACTTCACCTCAACAGAAGGTTTTACATTGCACAAAAAGTCAAAAGAGAAAAATCCTTCGAAGGGGATTACGCAGAAAGAGAATTGAAAAAAAGATCCTTTAAGGGGAAAGTTCAAGCCTAATAGATATTGCCAAGATTGCATAATCACTATGGCAAATTGCTCACTACAAGCTCACATGAATATTTAGGCCTTTTCACCTTTCTGTCTTAACCTACTTTCTTATCCATTAGACCCCATTACAGTCTTTAGACATCCTCTCTTGCTAAGTGAATGTCGAGTATAGAATTTTTTTAAAGCAATGGGAGAAAGAGAACAATAAGAGACTTGATGGGGACATGTTAATTCTTGAGCCTGATATCTTTTATTTCATAAACCTATTTACCAAGGCTATACTACAAGCATCAAAAGTCCTTATTGAGGTTTAGCTTATTTGAAAAATAATGGGGCAGGTTTTCTCCAAAAAGAATGATTAAAAGAAAAACCAGAATAATTGAAACTGGGGCAAAAAGTTTGATTCAAAACCAATTCTTTTAACCACATCTATTATTTCTTTCAAAAGGAGTCTAAATCCAAAAGTGAAGCTTCTCTCTATCCCATCATATCCATATCCTCAGTATTTCTCTTCTTTATTGTTCAAAGGAGAATACTTCAAGTGTAGAACTGAGGCATCTTCCCAATCTGATACATTATGCCAAGCCATTGTCTATTCCATTTCTCCGCTCCCAAAACAGTTTACATGACCCCATTCTTCACTATCCCTTGTGTCCCTATAATGTTAAGGGTTATTTTCTGTCTTAAGCTCAAGTATTTGTATCCCTTAATGCATGACTGCATTGACATTGTTAAATAAAGTAAGTGTGGATTTAACTTATTGACCTTTCAAGCATTAACGATGAAGAGTTTACGAGAGGAGATTGTCTTGTCAAGTTAATAGTCCAAGGTTGACGGCAAACAAACCACTTGGAGAAAATTACTTAGAAATGAGTCAAAGCAAGAGTCTGGGGTCTTCTTAGCTTAGGATACTCCTTCAGGGGCATTTTTGGCTAGCCAAAAGTCATTAATAAATTTCTTCATCCAAACAATAAAAGGCAAATTTGGTAGGATAATCAAAAGTTCAAATTTTCTCACTAGGGCACGTGAAGAGCTAGTGTGAGAAATTTCTTCAAATACAAATGGCCAAAAATCCTATATTTTGACAAACTTTGAGATTTTTCATGTATCACGTGCTTGTGTTGAATTTGTACATAGATGAAGTATTTTTTCCTTTCAAGTCAAATTGATTAAAAAAAATTAAAAAAAGATCACATTATTTCTCAGCAATTCATTGTCCCAAAAAAAAAAAAAGAACAAAATGTCCAAAATTCAAAATTGGTTTAAAGCCATTCAGAAATAATGCCCCTTCTCTTTCCTTTTTCATTTGATATGATTTTGTTTGCATAAATTAAAAAAATAAAGGGTTTAAAATTCAAAATCAATCTAAAAACATTTAGAAATGATGCTCCTTCTTTTCCTTCTTCCTTGGAGATAATCTTATTTGCATTAAGAAATGGGGTTTTCAAAACTTAAAGTCAATTTAAGGATATTTAAAGATAATATCTCTATTTTTTTCTCCATTTGGAGTTAACTTTGCTTGTATAAATTGTGCATATCTTGAAAATAATTTTTTTTTTAAACTAAAAAATTAAAAAAATGTACATCCCATAAATTACAATATCTCATATGCATCATGCATCTCACACTGCATACATCACATAATCCTAGTTTACAGTAGGGCAAAGTAAAAGCAAACATTTGCATCTCATGAAACAAAATATCACATATGCTTTTTGCATCTCATTCATGCATATAATATGTGAACCCTGAATTCATATCGGGGCAAGTAGAACAAGCATTTTACATGTTATAAAGCATCTTACATGCTTCATACATCCTACATATGCTTTCATCATGTGGACCTCAAATTCATATTGGGGCAAAGAAAAGATAAAAAAATGTGCATTCCATAAATTGTAGCATCCCACATACTTCATACTTCAAACACCTACAATGACCCCGATTTATATTGGAGCAAAATTGAGTTGTTCGCATGCATTGCACATTTTCAAGCCCTGCATAGGCCAGGTACTCTTAAAGCCCTGCACAGGCCAGACACCCATTTTCAAAGCCCTGCATAGGTCAGGCATCCATTTCAAAGCCCTGCATAGGCTAGGCACCCTTTCCAAGCCCTGCATAGGCCAGGCACTCTTTAAACCCTGCATAGGCCAGGCATCCTTTCCAAGCCTTGCATAGGCCAGGCACCTTTTAAGCCCTGCATTGGCCAGGCACTTTTCAAGCCCTGCATTGGCCAGACACTCTTCAAGCCCTGCATAGGCAGGCACCCTTTCCAAGCCCTGCATAGGCTAGGCACCCTTCAAGTCCTGCACAGGCCAGGCACCCCTTTTCAAACCCTGCATAGGCCAAACACCCTTGTCACGCCTTGTATAGGCCAGGTAAGTTAACTCACTTTGCTCTCTTAACTCCCCAAACAAAATACGTATTTCTATCTTTACTTATTCTTAAGTTGAGGATATCCAAAATTGCATTTTTAATCTCCTTACGTAAAGAACAAGTAAAGAGGGGCAACCTGTAAACACCATATTTTGTTTAGGTCATTTTCTCATTTTTATTTGTTGTCAAGAGGCAATCAAATCAGCTCAAACAAAATACATGTTCTTGTCTTTACTTGTTTTTTATACAAAAATATCAAAAATTATATTTTTAATTTTCTTGCCCAAGAAACAAGTAAAGAGGGGCAACTGTGAACACCATATTTTGTCCAGTAATAACAAAAAAAAGGAAATAGCAAAATATGAAAAAAAAGAAAAAAGAACCTAAAGCCATAGAAAAAAATTAACAAAAAAGTCGATTAAAATTTTCTGTTAAAAATAAAAAATATATACATCAAGTCAAAAAAATCAAAATATAAAATATAAAAGAAAAATAAAAATTAAGAAAGAAAAAGAAGATGAAGCAAAAAGAACAAATACAAAAATTTTTGAAAAAAGAAAATTAGGCCAACCTAGCCTGAAAAATTTAGTTGCCCTAAGCCTATTAGGTAAAAAAAAAAAAACTTCTAGACCAAAAGAGAACAAGCCCAAATTCAAAAGGAGCCCACAGCCCGTTTCTTTAAAATCCAGCCCATTAATCCCAAGGCCACAAGAAAAAAAAAAAGAGATATCTCTAGCCCATTTCAGCTAAACCCTACCCAATCCCTTCTGAAGCCTAACCCGGATCCATTAGCAAATACAACCCTGGTCCATCTCTTCTTCTGACATGAACCACGAACGACTCTGGAAAAACGCATGAAACAAAATGAAGGCAGCATGAGGAAGCAGAGATTGAAGCACAGAGATGGAAAGCGAGGGCTAGTGTCTCAAAGAGTTCCAAAGGAGCAGACCTACAGTGAGGGGCTCGAGGATTTGACTTCCCTCTCCCATCCTTTTCGCCACCAGAGATAGAGAATGATTGACACGAAAATGGAAAGAGAGAAGAAGGAGGCATGGATCGAGGAAGAGGAAGGAAGCGAAAAAGGGGGACGAGAAAACAAATCGAGGAACAGAGAGGATCACTTAAAAATCGAGGCAGAAGGAGTCTCGAGATAACAGGGGGCCTTTCGGATTTTGGGAGAGGTTTTTTTCGGTTCGAGCCAAGGAGAATTGGGGAGAGAGAAGGACTGGGAAAAAATCGAGAGAAGAAACAGGGGAATAAAAAATCGAAAGGTAGAGAAGGAGGTCGAAAAATAGAGGCAGAAGGAGTCTCGAGATAATAGGGGGCCTTTCAGATTTTGGGAGGATGGTTTTTCGGTTCGAGGCAAAGGGGAACAGAGAGAGCGAGAGAGACTAGAAAAAACTGAGGATTAGAGGGGAGGCCGAGGAGGTCTTTGGGTTCAAGGAGCAGAGGCAGAAAAACGAGAGCTAAGGCTGCAAACTGAAAAATTCATCCTTCAACCACCATCCCTACAGGTAAGCTACTAAAAATCTTCACTAACTTCCAATGAATTCTGATTGAGGTTGCTGGTGATCTGTAATTGAAATGGGTAAACTGGAGATTGAAATGCAGTGATTCATTGTATATTTGGAGTATGCACACTAGGTGTGTAACAAGGTGCTCGACGAAACCTATCCCTGAGAGGATCCTTGCTGCATGAGTAGGTCTATACAAATCTTAGCCTCGCCTTGGTTTAGATGTTTGGTTCTGTTTGAAGTTCGTGGTTACCCCCTAATCCAGCACGACGTTAGTTAGCAAGGGAAGGAGGAGGAGATTCCCATAAGGCATGCTTCACGAAAACAACACGGGTTTAAGAACTAAAAATGAAAAAGGAAGTCAATTAGAAAGTAAAATCAAATAAAAATATATATGTGATAAGGAATAATGAAAAAGGGATATAAAAAGGATTTCTTTTTTAAAGGGACGCTAATTCGACATAATTTCAACTCGTGTAAAATTGGTCTCGCTGGATCTCCTTAGCGGTCAATTCGTATATAATTTCTATTTTGTTTTTTTTTTATTTCGTCATTAGAATTGTTGTGTGGGATTTATTGTCCCCTCATACGCATATTAATCAATTCAAGGGTATGTGTGGCAATAAGCTTCCTTAACTCTTATTGAGTTTCATAATTATATTTAAATAAATTTTAGATTTTAATGACCTATAACAAGTAAGGTTTGATTTCAAATAAAAGGATATAATGAAATTGATAGGAAGAAAAAGAGCAACAACAAAATGATATTAAAAAATAATAATAATAAAAATATTTTCTTTTCAAAAAGAGAGAAGTTTCAGAATTAGGAAAAAGAAAAAACCAAGCAAAGGATACCAAAAAGCTTCCTTTTTTTCTCCCAACTCAAAATCTTATTTCAAGTATCAAAAGTAACACAAAAAAAGGGAAGAAAAGAAAGGAAAGAAAAAATTGTTTTTGCTTAAGTTAAAAGAAAAGTAAAACAAATATAAGAACTAAAAAATTAAAAGAAATCAAAAGTAAAAAAAAAAAAACCAAAGAAAAGAAAGGGCTAAGAAAATATATAAAAAAAGGGGTTAATAAAAAGAATAAAAAAAGAAAAGAAAAGAAAAGCCTTTCAATTAAAAAAAATTAATTAAGGAATATATCCAAAAAAAAAATCAAATCAATAATCAAGATTCATCAAGAAAAGAAAAAAAAAATCTAAGACTAATTCAAAATCAATCAAAGGTAAAAAAAAAAAAAAGAGATAAAAAAAATCAAAAGCAACAACCAAAGAAAATAAAATCAATTAAAAATTGGAAAAAAACAAACAAAAAAGAGCGTAAAAAAAAAGTTAAATAATATCAAACAAAATTTAGTTTTATTTGTTAAAGGGAAGAAAAATTGAATCAAATTTTTCTTTAGCAAATTAAAACACATCAACCCATTTCAAAATTCATTTTATTTGTTAAAGAGAAAAGTGATCTATTTTCTTCATCTTTTCGAAGAAAATACCCAAACAAAAATAAAGAAATATAAATAGTAATAAAGAACATAAAAGAAAATAAAAACAAAAAATAAATAAACAAAAAACAAAAAAAAAGGGAAAAAAAAGAAAAAAAAAAAAGAAACACAACAACAACAAAATATAAGAAAAAAAAAAAAACCAACAAATACAATCGTTAGTCGAACTACGTGGACTTTGATCCCCCGAAAGGTACGTAGGTCCTAGGCTCTTATCCTAGGTCAAGTCCGCCTTATAAATAAAATTTTCTTTTCAATTTTTACTTTCTTAATTTCTCTTATTTTGCTTTTCTAATTTTGTTTGTTTAATTTCTTTCTCCCTTTTTTATTTTATTTCTTTGATTTTTATTTCTTATTTTGCATATGATTTGTTAAGAGAATTAAAATAGATTAAAGGCCATATTGATTGTGCATGACTGACTTTGGGTAACCGTTCTTAGTAACGGGTGCAGAGGGGTGCCTAACACCTTCCCTACTCACAATCGACTCCTGAACCTATTTTCTGGTTCGTAGACCATTTTTCTTATTTTCTGTATAAAAGGGCTTTTCCAAAGTTTTACCTTTTCAAAAATTAAAATTTTGGTGGCGACTCTACTACTTTATTTTAATTTTGATTTCAGTTTTCATTTTCTTTGGATATTGAATCAAAACATCTTTTTAAGCAAATTTCTTTTAAAAAAAGCGCCACGCGATCGCATTTTTGGGTGTGACAAGGACTCAAACCAGCCAAATATTACTTTAAAGGACTTTAAAAATCAATATTATTCTGCAGGACCAAATGAAAATCGATGGACAAAAATGCCCTTACTCTATTAAGAAGCCTTATGAATCTCGTAATTTACTCCCGCCGTCGGCTCTTCTTCTTTTGCCATTTTTTTTCTTTATCAGTTCTGGCTTCCTCCATGATCTTCCTCCGCTTAGTTCTTCAGCTTTCTTCCCTTCAGTTTGTCATCTTTCTTCCCTTCATTTCTTCATCCTTCCTCTCCCCATTTCTTCCACCCTTCATCTGGTCCTCGTATCATCTTGTAAGTTTTACAGCTATGCATAGTCATAATGTGAGTAGGACGGAATAGGCTAAATAGATTTATTGATCTGCTAATATTAGAGGCTTTTTTGTAGGATGTAATAAGTAGCAATCTATGATATGCTATGTCTCTCGAATCCCCATAGTTAATGGCAAAGTCTTCTTCTTCTTGTAGTCTACATTATATAGAATATTTGGGCTGGAGTTACAAGGACCTAGATTTGTATTATATATAGTATTTGCTATAAATTATCATAAATTAATCATTTTCACTTTCTCTTACCTTGTACGAGTATAGAGATTTGAAGTCAAAACCAACACTTAGGCTAAAGTATAGCATTAAGGATGAATAGATGGTATCAGTAAAGCACTGATGAGGATCATGTCGGTTATTATCAAGTTGTACTTGTTACTACAAAATTTAGGGATATTATTATGGGAGTCTAAAAAAATTACTATTATGTTTAGGCGTGTTACTAATGGATTTAATAAAATTTACCACTTCTTTTAGGGACCTGCTATAGTATAATTACTTGCTGCTTTAAGACCATTACTTCAAAGTTTAAGGTTGTTACTACGTGAGTTAAAGAAAGTTACTACAAAGTGTGATTTTGTGAATCTAGTTTTTACATCTCCAATTGTTTTCATTAATAGATTTTTTCCCTTACCTTTGTTCACAAATGGTCAAATTGATCAAATCATGTTATATTATATATCTACCAATTTTTTTCTTTTACTACTTTATTTACAATCTTAAATTTTTTACTATCAATTCAGTCTTTTTATATTAAATTTAACTTTATTCCAATATTACAAGATTACAATCTGCTTAGGAAGGGGATAGATCAAAAATGAAAAGCTAATAAAGATACTTATTCTTTGCACTTGACTGAAATTTCTGGTTGATACAAACATTGCATTGCCAGAAACCCAGAAAACTAAGCAATTGATTATTATTATTAGGGATAAAATTAACAAATTCAAATAACAAAGATGACTAATATCATTTCCAAGAACTAATCACTACATAAGTACAAGGAATAAAAGAAATAAAAATGAAAAAATGGGACATTATTGATACAAAATTGACTTTTGACAACTTGTAAGTATTCTTAAATGAATTAAAGAAGATCCAAAAAAAAATTTCCTGTCATGCATGAAAAGAATGGCTCTCTTCACTTGAATACAAAGAGAAGTTACTGCAACTGTTATACAAGGATTAAAAAGGGAATGCTACAGCTGTTTTGCTTCCACACTTCCCCTCATTCCATGAATATGCCTGTTGAAAATAATAAACTCAACTTATTAAGTAACTAATAGAAAAAAGAACAAAGCAAGAAGTTATCCCTTTGTTTTACACATGGTAAGGCTTCTGTTACTATATGATGATGACATTGGTTGTGATGTATTTGTTGAAATGCTTGTTGTTGTTATTGTTGTTGTCAAAGAAACTTTCACAGGCTTTCTTGAACAGGTTCTCCCTTTATGTATGTATCTCTCACAGTGCTTTGAGCTTGGATATGCTTCCTTTGAGCATCTCTATTTCTTGCCATTTATTCTTTTGCACATTCTTGGTTCTAAGTCTACTTTTCTACCATATCTCATTTGAAGACATCCTCATCCAACTGTAGCCATATAAAATTAAAAAAAGAAAAAGAAAAATTGAACCATAAACTTAAATCAACTAAAAATAATATGCTTCATTCTTACTGTGATAGAGGGGGAAGAGCCTCAAAAAAGAAGACATTGAAGAGTTTCAGCTTCTTTGGATAAAGTAAATGAGATCAAGTGGAATGGGGTCTCTGAGACCATATTTAAAAATAAGAGCTTGTTGTTCAAATTCTTATCACTGAATTGTTATGAAAGGAGACTTATCTTTTGCACTTGTTGCACTTATCATTTTTTGATACAAAAAGCTTTTATATAAACAAATATTTTAACCATATACTGATGACGAAGAAGAACTTATAAAATTTTAAAAATAAAAGGAAAATGGATTTCTTCAAGTGTTCAAAGTGAAAGGTATATTTGGAGGAATCATTAGTTGCAGTATTTTCTTTCTGTGCATGGATAAAACTCATGACTCTGATGATATACTTCTGGGGTTTATGAGTGAGTGAGAGAGTATGAGTTTGCTCTTATAATTACTGCACCTCTTAATTTTCATGCTGAGGGATGTTCTCATTTCAAATTTAAAGGGAATCATTGGGTAGGGAACTCTTCTCCTTTGATTTTCATTTTTGTAAATCTTTCATCCCATTTCAAGTTCATAATCTAATGGTATATAGTTTTAGTTTTAGGATGTTACTATTAGATTTAAAGAAATTTACGCTTATTTTTAGAGAACTTCCTAAATATAGTTATTAGTGTAGTTTAGGTCTGTTACAACAAATTTTAAAGATATTACTAGTTGACTTTAGGAAATTTACTATCGTGTTTAAGTTATCTGAGTTTAAAATAATTAATGTCAGGTTTATTGATATGACTTACTAGACTTTAAGAAAATAAATGAATAAGGTAGCAGAAAAAAGAACTTCAAAGAATTTTATAATTTTATTATAATCATAACAATCAAATATTTGCAACCATTCTTTTACAATCCTCACTCAGGATGTTCTTGTCTATAACCGTAATAGTACAAAATCTAAGGAAAGAAATAATCAATGCATCACATCTTTCTGATTTGCTTCCTTTGGGTTGTTGCTATTGCAGTTACCATTATATCACTACAGCACTTGTTGTTATTGCAGTTGCCAATTTGGAGTATTGTCATTCACTGCCCAAATTTTCTTTGCTAATAGTATCCAGATATATTTTGATTTTGAGGTGTTACTTATTGTTGCTTCTCATAAATTTGAGAGCGAAGAAGAACCTGTCGAGGCTAGCTCTGGCACACATCATTTAAACTGTTGAAGGATGCCTGTCTAGCAAGAAATCGTCCAAGAATTTTTAGTGACAAGTTGTGGGAAAAACCACCCAAGGATTTTCAATTATCGATTATAAGAAAAATCATCGAATAATAGATAATGGAAGGCTGAGGAGGAAAAGAATAGTGTTTGAAAGGCAAATAGTGCTTTTGGATTCAAACACTTGTTTAACAGAGAAGGGTATTTTTGTTCATTAGTTTTAACTTGGTCCTGCAGAGTAATTTTAATTTTTAAGGTCCTTCCCGATAAATATTAGGCAGTCTAGGTCCTCCGTACTAATTTTTCCTATATCTTATGGTTCAATGTATGTTTTTAGTAGCATAAGTATAATGAGATGTGTTGCTAATGAAAATTTCTCTATGTTGTGGCACCATATGTTAGGTCATATTTCAATAGAAAAGATAAAAAAGTTGGTAACTGATGGAGTATTGAATACTATTAACTTTATTGATTTTGATACTTATATAGACTATATTAAGAGAAAACAAACTAAAAAGGCTAAGAAAAGTGCTAATAAGAGCTCTAAAATATTAAAAATCATACATATGGATATTTTATAGTTTAGATTTAGACTTTAATAGTTAAAAATATTTTGTCATTTTTATTGATGATTACTCATGATACATGCATCTTTATCTACTTAATATTAAGAATGTGACACTAAATGCCTTTAAGTTATTTAAGAAAGAAGTAAAAGAATAATGTAGTAAATAAATTAAGATAATGAAATCAAATAGAGGTGACAAGTAATATGGTAAATATATTAAAGATGGACACGCAGTGGATTTATTCGCTCTATTTATTCAAGAGCATAGAATTGTTGCCTAATATACTATACTAAGTCCTTCAGAACCATACTGCTGTAGTAAAAAGAAGGAATCAAACATTATTAGACAAGGTGTGGAGTATGCTAAGTAGCTTTAAGCTTCTTAAGTCCTTTAAAACTATATTGATGTAGCAGAAAGAAGAAACCAAATATTATTAGACATGGTATGGAGCATGCTAAGTAGCTCTAAGCTTTATAAATCCTTCAGGACTAAAGCCTTGAAGATGACTACATATATTCTTAATTGACTTTCAACTAAGACTATTGAAAAAATGCCATTTGAGTTATGAAAAAGTTAGAAACCAAGTTTAACATGTATTTGCATTTAGGACGTCATTTAAGTCCAAGATTTACAATCTATAAGAGAAGATGATAGACCTAAGAACTATTAGTAGTTGGTTCATTGGCTATGCTGAAAAGGTCTAAGGCATATATATTTTATTGCCCATCTTATAGCATTAGGGTTGTAGAATCAAGAAATGCCAAGTTTCTTGAAAATGACTTGATTAGTGGGAATGATTAAACTCGAAACTTAGATTCTTAAAATGATTAATTAGATTCTTAAAATGATTAATTTAGTACTCAACCTCTAACATTAAGTGACAAATTAGTTGTGATCTAGCCCTTCAAGTATAAATGGTTATTAAACAACTAATCATTGAATATCCATAAACTATTAACCACGGCCAAGTTGACTCGGTCATCAAATATTTATCAGAAACTACTGAGCAATTAGTTGAACAACATGCTCCCTAAGAGAATGTTGACTCAACTCTAAGAAGATTAACTAGGATAAGGAAGTGGGCAATTCCTAATGAATATGCTATGTATCTATAATAATTTAACTACAATATAGGAGCTAAAAATAAAATTAAGACATCTTTACAAGCCATCATTTGTAGAGACCATGAATTGTGGCATAATGCCATGAAAGAAGAAATGGATTCTATGATGTCTAATGGAGTATAAGATCTTGTTAAGTTATCTGGTCATTATAAAGCCATTGGATGCCAATGATTTATAAGATGAAAAGAGACTTATAAGGCAACATTAAGAGATATAAAGTAAGATTTATGGCTAAAACATTCATTCAAAAGGAAGGAATCAATTACATGAAGACTTTTTCTTCTATATCTAAGAAAGATTCCTTTTATGTGGTAATGGCATTGGTTGCCCATTTTGACTTAGAACTACATTAGATGGATGTGAACTACAGGAGGAGGTATATATGAAATAACTTAAAGGATTCTCCTCTAGTGCTAGTGAACACTTCGTGTGTAAGTTTAAGAAATCCATATATAGATTGAAACTAGCCTTCTAATAATGGTATCTTAAGTTTTATGATGTCATCTCCTTCTTTAGTTTTATGGAGAATGTCAATGATCAATTTATATGCCAAAAGATCAATAGGAGTAAGATTTGTTTTCTTGTGGTATATATGGATGATATATTACTTGCAATTAATGATAAAGGGTTATTATATAAAGTAAAATAGTTTCTATTTAAGAATTTTAATATGAAAGACATGAGTGAGGTATCTTATGTCACTGGTATTAAAATTCATAAAGATATAACTTAATATATTTTGTGTTTATTGCAAGAAGCCTATGTCAATAAATTCTTAGAGAGATTTTAGATGAAAGATTATTCACCGAGTATAGCACCTATTATGGATGGTGATAGATTCAATTTGAACTAGTGTTCGAAGAACAATCTAAAAAGGAAACAAATGGGTAACATTTCATATACTTTTGTTGTCGATAGCCTTATATATACTCAGGTTTGTATGAGACTTATCATGGTCATAATGTTAGACAAATATCTAAGTGATCTAGACACAGATCATTGGAGAGTTACAAAGAACGTCACGAGGTATCTTAAGGGTGTTAAAAATTACATGTCGATGTTTTGACAGATTAAGAATCTTGAGGTAGTTGGTTACTTAAATTTGAATTTTGTTGGAAGCATTGATTCACAAAAATTAACATCAGGTTATATATTCATATTTGATAGTGGAGCTATATCTTGGAGAAACATAAAACAAACTTTGGCAACTACTTCTATCATGAAGGCTAAGTTTGTATCTTGTTTTCAGGTGATTTCACATGATGTGTGGCTAAAGGGCTTTATTTCTAGGTTTAGAACTATGGATCCTATCTCTAAGCCATTAAGAATATATTGTGACAACTTAGTTGTTATTTTTTTTAAGCTAAGAATAATAAGAGAGAAATTCAAAGTAAATACATCGATATTAAGTACTTATTAGCCATTTGGGAATTTATCAAGGAAAATAAAGCCATCATTAAAAACATTAGTTTTGAGTTAATGATAGCTGATCCTTTAACAAAAGCATGCCATAAACGAGGTTTAAGGATTATGTAGCTAGATTGGGATTTGGTTACATATTGCGTTTTTCATGTATATATATTCTATATCATTTGTAATAAAAATCTTATTCAATTTGAGTTATTTTCTAATTTTTATGGATACATTTATGTTTTAAGAATAACAACATTCAAGGGACCCAAAATAAGCATATGGCTTAATCATTAGATTATGTTATGGTGGGTTGAGGAAATGAAATGCACTATAATACATGGAAGGTAATACTCACTTATGAAAAACCTATTGTTATGATTCATTCATTTAATTTTGTCTTCTTTAAGACATAAATTTCATGAATTTTGAAATCATTATAAATTAAAATATTCAAAACTAAGTGAGAAAATGTTTGTTGTTGGTTTTGAATGTTAGTCACATTAAAATTTTTGGGCCAACAAAGTATATAGTGTCAACAAAATAGCAATTGAAACAACTTTTTAGAGGTGGTTTGAGATTTTAGGATCATGACGTACATATCTTTCTCTTCTACCATGAGTTATGTTTTCCTTTGATAGGAATGAACCAATGACACTAATATATATTCCTATGGGTCCCTTGGTTCTATTATATCACTTTCAATACAAAAATCTAGCACACACCATTTAAGTGATAAAACTTAAAACCTAGAAACACACATAGAGGCAGAGAATGCAATTTTCAAATTCAACCTTAATGGCAATGGTTGGAATTATTTCTTCTACATTTATTTTATCATTGTTGGATATCATTTATGTTTGGTATATCTATTAGGTTTTATAGTGGGAACTAAAAAATAACCATCATTGGTAAACTTCCATTGAATTTTATTTTCTTGTTTAAAAAGGGTGGTTTAATGGTAGTAATGGATTTACAAATTTCATTGAAAATTAAACCTTCAAACTTTCACCATGTTTGGCCATTAGAATTAGTAACATGCTTTAAAACTGTTCGATCTAATTCAATTAAGATAATGGGATGTGTTGCATAATTCTATATAGGCTCCATATTACTAACTCATCTATCCCTTTAAAAACACACTTTCATCCCATCCTCAAGGTTCCAAGTCAATTTTTTGTATGTGGACTCCTAGTAAGAAGCAATTCCATTATAAACCCAATAATAATTTATCTTCTTATAAATGTTAGGGATCTAGTCATTGCTGCAATTATACTTACTTCTTAAAACTTTAGCCTAAAGTGCATCTTTATATTTAAATTAAAGCCCAGTTTCACCATGAAAGCCATATTTTGTTTATTAGTAAACCTAGCATCCCAACCTTCTTATGAATATAAACAATGACAGATTTAAGGGAATAAAGGGGTGCTCCCCCCTAACCATTGAAAATTTTCTTGAATGTGGAGATAGTGTTTGCATTAGTTTATTAATGTTCAAGAACTTCTTCTTGCCTCTAATTGTAATGTAATAGATTTAGCCTTGTTTGGTTTATTGGATTTAAATGATTTTACATTGAAAAACATAAAAAATAAAATATGTTGATAGAGCATTTTAGGAAATGAATATTTGAAAGTTTATTTTTGGCATAATTTTTCTAAGGCAAACATAATTTCAAATTTAATTTTATGATTAACTGTTATCATTAAGATATGCATTTTTTATATGTATCTTATTGTTTCTAAATCAATTTTCTAGATAGCTTGAAAGACAAATTAAATAAACCATATTGTTATTGAGGCATTTCTTTGAATTAAAAGCATATTATTGTCTCTTCCTAATATATCACTTAAAAATTGTCAAGAATTGATATTTCTACTTATGTCAATCTTAAAACTAGTTGAGATTTTACTGCCTTCTTGTTTGATGATGGTTCTCTTTGTAACATCAATAGTTTCACCTTCATTTTCTTTTTCTTTATATGTTATATATATATATATATATATATGTTTTTTTCCATTTAAAATTATTATATACATGAGCATGATAATTTTTTTCTAAAAAAAATTTGTCTTCTTAACAATCTAATCTTAGATTTATCCTTGGATGTAGATATCATTCCAATCAACAAATGACCTTGTTTCTTCTTATTAGTGGACTTCTACAAAAGGTTATGACTTTTTTCAATTTCATCACACACTCACCCATAGGAAGAAGCATTATTCACATGGCATAGTTTAGGAAGGCTAACATTATAAGAGCCATTTGAGTATTTCAACTAGCCAATGAAAGGTTATTGGTTTTTTAATAGCCTAGTCTAGAATTCACTTTATCTAAAGCATACTAGTATGTATCCTTTATAATTCTTTTGTAGAGCAAAGGAACCTTTTAGGTATTTACCAAGGTTAGCAGTGGAAGGGTAGTAAAGAGTGTTATTGAGTTCCACCCTTTGTTTATAGGTCGCATTCTTAGAAAATAAACTTTTGTCTTTCCTAAATTATCCCATTGACTAGACCTTATATTGAAACTATCAAGACATTTATGAATAATACCAATCTACTCCAAAGAAGCCTTAGAAAAAATTACAAGGTCATTTACAGAGAAGAGGTGTGATATTTTTTGCCCCTTTAATGAGTCTTATAGGATGCCATTCCTTTTTAAAGATAGAATCATAAATAATTTGGCAAAGTCTTCCCATACATTAAAGAAAGATATAAGGAGAAATTAGATCTTCTTAGTTGATCCCTTGAGTAGGATTAAAAATCCAAGCTTTTTCTCCATTCTATAGAATTTGCATAGTTGGAGAAGAAATACAATGCTATATGAAAATAGAGATATAGCCAAGCTCATGCATAAAGTCCCTTCTTCCTTTTTATCTATCTCATGGTATGAATAACTTTTTAGGCAATAAGTTAGAAGCCATTAAGTGATCCATGCATAAGTTGATAGGCTTGAGCTTGCAAATTGTCTCAGAATTATTAATTTTTAGGATGAGCTTGATAAGTGTTACTAATACAAGCCACTCTAGAGGAATTATAAAAATGAATTCCACTAAATTAAATATCAACATGGATATGACTCCTCATTAGTTTTGGAAGAAGAGTGCATTAAGCCCATTTGGCCTAGGGCCTTTAAAAGCATTCATCCTAAAGATGGCTTCTTGAATATCCTTTTTATCCACTCTCTTATAAAGTCTCTGGTGAATAGAACTTTCAAGAGAGGGAATTTTTTCCTTAAGTGTCAAGGCAATAAAATTAGCAAGGCCATCAGTATAATGATTATAAAAGAAAGACACAGCCCGTTATTGAATAATAGCCATTTATAAAATCCAATCACCATTTTCATCTTTAAAAGAGTTTTAATTTTATTCCTCTTTCTTCTTGTAAGAGTAGCATTATGAAAAAAATTGGGTGTTTCTATCACCATAAGTATACTAGTTACACCTTGATTTTTGGAGCCAAAGAAATTCCTCTTGAATAAGGATTTCCTTAAGTTAGTACCACATATTTTGCTAAAGATCTTCATGAAATGAATTATAAGACATATTTAATTTATTTTTAATGCCTTACAATCACTTTAAAATACAGTTCTTACATGTAAAGATGCTTCCAAAATATTCTTTATTCCATAAATTAATAGAAGTAGTGAACTCATCAATAGCTTTATGCCAACTATCATTATCTTTCCATATAACTTTGACCATGTTAATAAAATCGGTGTGTTTCATTCAGGGCACCAGGAATAAAAAAAGGTGAAGAGTTGATTTCTTGAGTTATTAAGGGAAAGCTTTAACCATAAAAGAGCATGACCAAATTTAAATTAAGGAGGTGAGCAACTAGAGCATCAAAGAAATAAGCATACTATTCACCATTAACAATAATATAGTCTAATTTAATATCAACCCAACTATGCTTCTAAGCCTACTTTCTACCTTGAGAGCCTAAATCAATGAAGGAAGCAACCTCAAACCATCTATATACAAGAAAGTGTGCATAAAGAAAGTGTTTAAATCTTTTGTCATGAGCGATTAAAATGGCATTGAATTGAATTGAGACTATTTCATAACTCTTTTCTTGTATTTTTGCATGATTAGTATGCAATAATGAGAAACCATAGTTTTGAAGCACCCTATTTAATTGAAAGATGAATAAACTACTTATGTTTTAGTAACACATATATAATTATAATATCTTATGTCAACAAGCACTAAATGCCTCTTGAGAAACCTTAGGCATTTACTTTTTCCATACTTGAGAATCCCATTTTCTTATAGATTAACTTAACTGCTACCCCATTATGTCTTTTTTCAACTAGTGCTATAAAAAAAGGTTTGCATTCTCTTGTAAAGCCCTTAGTAAGGCTGGGAAACAACTTTGTGCTTGCACCTCTAAAATTCCAAATGAGGCAATTCATAAACAGAGGCTAATAGTGCATACACCTATTATAGTCCTTAACATTTTTCTACATAACAAGCCCTCCATTATTATTCCAACGAGGCTACTCTTCATTTTTGTGTGAACCTTTAATAGCATGGCCAATTATATTGCTAAACATAGGTTCATTATAAAGACATCCTTCTAACATCTTTTTATGCTCATTTGAAATCAACCCCTGGTTATGATTAGTATGATTATTAATGGAAATAGAGTCAACAAATACGTTATTAGCTTTAAGTTGGTTAAGTTAATCTAGCTGCATTAGTTGGTTTTATAAAATATTAAATGGGCTTTTCCATTTAAAGCTTAGCCTAAACTTGTCTAACTCAACTTTGACACTATTATTTCGAATTCCCATAAGGCCATCTGGGTTGCCAATCTGATTTTCCTTACCCATTAAAGTCTTTGATATTTGTTATGCACTAATGCCACATGGTTTACTGAGATAAGATATATCTAGAATTTTAATTGACCTAGAATAAAGTTGTTGATTCCTTGCTCCTCATAATCAACTAAATTTTCATTTAAACTTTACCTAGGCCCCATTTGTTTTGCTATGAATAACATCATTCAATAAGATTCACCTAATAGAATCATTATAGCATTAGGAGTGTCCTTTTGACGAATATCATTATGTGATAGGTTATTTGATTTTTATCGGTTAGTCCACTTTAACAACATTCATGGTTTAAAGGTCAATTCTTCCTTCTCCATTTAATCAATGACAATGCTTCCATTTGATGGAGGCTGATTACCATTGGTAGAAAAATCTTTCTTTACTTTAGTGTCGATTAACTTCTTCTTTCTATAGTCTTCCTAATTATGTTCATGCCTCCCACATTTAAAACAAACAAAATGTAGGGAATGCTTCCATTTGATGGAGGCTGATTACCATTGGTAGAAAAATCTTTCTTTACTTTAGTGTCGATTAACTTCTCCTTTCTATAGTCTTCCTAATTATGTTCATGCCTCCTACATTTAAAACAAACAAAATGTAGACCCTCACATTCAATCTTGTAAACCCATCCCTTTAGCATGAACATAGGAAGAGGTTGTTTCTTCATATTGATTTCAACATAAATCTTCACAAATTTACTTGTAGTTGTAAAAGATGTCGAAGAGTCCACTTTTAGAGTTTTTCCACTAAGTTTTTAATCTTCTATAGGAGACAAACATTGTATAACTCAATCAATAGTCTTAGAATTGATATCAAAGTGACAATCTTAGTCACTTCATTAGCATCTAAACGCTGAAAATTTGGATACCATCTTTAAACCACTAAATAATGGTCAGTGATCATCCAAGGTCCCTTTCGGGGAGCTTGGAGAAAACCTTTTAAAAACATTATTAATGTTTAAGACAATATTCATATTTTTTATTTGAACAAGATTATATTTATTTTAAAAATACTAAATTTTATTTTTTTAATGTTTTATACAATAATCTTAAAAAGCAACTATTTTCTTAACAAAAATAATTAAAGCTTCAACTTAATAATAATTTAAGATTAAATTACACAATTTTTATAAATAAAAAAATATGTTATGTGATAAATTATAAATAATTATAATATTGAATATTATGTGAGTGCCAAAAAAATACTCTATTATATACTACATCAAGTCCATTTATTATGCCAACAAACATGTACTATTTCAAAGGTGCCATTAAACCTCTTACTTTATTTATGTTGCAGAATTATAAAGAAAATTAGAAACCATAAAAATTATCTTAATTAATGGAATGTGTAAATATTAGAACTATCTTTGTAGACATCCAATTATCCATACACAGTAGAATAAGTTCATACATAAAATAAAATTACAAAGTCAATAAATAATAAAAATTCCTAACAATAAGTGAAAACCACTTACTTATTATTACAAACCAACTAGCAAAATAGATAAAGTTCTTCTATTTTTATTATAATATGATTTAATTATCCACACTCTAGTCTACAATTAGTATTAAATAGCAAAAGCTTGATTTCTATTTAAATATATTATCAACTATACTGAGAATTGACATTCTCAATAATAACACTAATCAGTTTTAAAAACTAGTAATAGCCAAACTATTACATATACGAAGAATGTTTTTCTCCTTTATTTCTCTTTTTTTTTTTCATATCAGATAAGGATAACAAGCATTTTTTAGTATAACAACATTATCGAAAAATCATACATGCATAAATTCAACAAATCATAGGAAACATGCATATACACATTTATTCCACATCGTGATTAGCCCTTTTAATAACATTACCTCTACATAAGAATTATCATTTTCATGACATCATATGCACATATCTTAGTCTACGATATGCTCAATATTACTAATGGCATGATTTCTTTAATTATGCCCATAATGATCAACATCTCGTACATAATCATATCAGCATATCAGACATAGTTATATTCAGATGTAACAATGCATATATTACTAGTATGCCATTTTCAATATGCAAGTAATATTTTTTAAATGTTATGCAACATGCTCATTTAACTCTTTCTAAATACCATATGACTTGGTATGTACTAGCAAGTGTCCTTTCTACCTTCATAAGGCCTTATCATAATTTATAAAAATATTACTCTCAGAGTATATCATTTTATTATCATACCATGCATGCCCTTTCTAAGAAGGTCCAAATAATTCTATCTTGAAAGTGCTAGTCATAGTAAAGACTATTTCTTAGATACCATGCCAAGTGTCCTATATCACTTGATACAGACCTAATTTTCACAATCATGATAACCCACAAAGTGCCTCATTTTACTTAGTGTGAGGCCTAGATTTTTAATGTCATCAAGGAGAAATGCTATTGAAATTAGACTATATAATTATTAGAACCTTTTAATTGACCAAGGTAAACATAACCAGGGTGTCTCTTACAGTGAATCTACAAACTTTAACCTGAACCTAAACTTAAAGCCACCAAAATGTCTCCTAAGCTTCACTGACTGTAACACCATAATGTATTAACCTCAATCAATCTCCTTTTAGGCTTGATTCCATATGATTTTTAAAACAAAGGACCAAAACCATGGTATTATAACACTTTAAGTCAGGGTTTAATGAGTCATATTTTGCCTTGTGGGTCCCATGAACCCATGAATCACATACTCTACTCAAAATTCATGTATAAAACTCATACATAGCATAAAAAAACCCATGAACCATGGATTTGAAGCCAAAAACCAAGAAAATGCAATTTTTCAAATGGGCCCAAAAGTCAGATTTTGGTCTCCAACTTTGGAAAATCATAACTAATTCTAGAAAAATGAGAATCAAGAAAACCATAGCTTTTTAGAAATATCTAGCTGTTAAATTTAAACTAAAAATAATTCCCAGCCATAATCTCAGCATTTGGACTATGTGTGATATCAAAAAAGAGACAGAGGTCCGGCTGTCACTGGTACTGATGCAGCTTGCTGTCATGAACTTAAAAAATTCATAACTAATTACACAAAACTCCAATCTAGAAAAACTATACCAATTTGGAAATATTAAGATGTTAAATAGAAGGAAAAAATAAGTTTCAATCATTTTAGTAGCCTTTGGACCTCAAAAACTGATGGAACAATAACAAAGGTCGGATGGCTTCCCTGATGCTGACACAGAAATTTAGAATGTTATTTCTCCCTCTACAGACCTCCAATTGAGGTGCTTCGAATTGGTATAGGTCACTATGGATGTCTAGTTTGTGTCCATAAAATTTCATGACAATTGGACACCGTTTGGTCTATGAATGACACAGATTTATTTTTGGACCTATTAGCACAAGAACTAGCCAAAACCAGAAAATTCTCCAATTTCAACAATTTTCCAAATATTCTTTAAACCTCTAAATATTACCCACTTTATCTTCCCAAGAATCTCTCAACAAGCTCTAGAGGCATGCCAAATCTCATATCAAGAAGAGCTCATTTGGTCATACTTTGACAGAGCTCACAAATTTTACAGCTTTGACACCTTAAATGGTTCAACATAAGGTAAATGGTCTCCTACATACTCTAGCACCTCTTGGGCAAGTTTTAAAGCATAAATATAGCATATATGAAATGTCCAAATGGTCCAAATCATCATGCATATCAAACTTACTATGCTACGGGCAAAAATACACTACTACATACAAGCCACAAAAGGGCCAAATCTCATATTTTCATTACTTTGGCTCTATATATAGTTCAAACATCATTTATACATATTTCTACACTTGCTTAAATATTTACATCTAAAAAAGAATATGTATACATGATCACTTTGGCTTTCCTATACATCAAACTATGCAAAAGTGTGCAAAAGTGTCAAAACAAAAGCCTTCTATGCCTTATGGCCCCACTCTTAGGCTCTTGAGCTCCACTTGAATCATATGAGATAAGAGAGGGAAGAGGGTGAGATTCATGGAATCTCAATAGCTCATACACTTATTTAAGAAGCAATCAAGGCATATAAATAAGTCAAAGCGTGCAAGTAGGCATCTAACCATTCACAATCATACAACACATGATTTACATGCCATGAATATCATATCAATGCCAAGAATGAGCTCTAGGGACTTTTGGTCTAACCTCACCCTATTTTAAGTATTTTTGGATGGTCTCACCCTTGGTTTAGGGACTTTTGACTTGGTCTCACTCATCCATGAGACTTTTAGCCTTGTCTCACCCATTTCTAGAGGCTTTTAACTCCACCTCACCCATCACAAGGGACTTTTAGCACTACTTCACCCGAGTAATTTTCACAACCCAAAATATAAGTATGTTGGTACCAATGCATCAAAGCAACATCAAATGGCATGTCTCACAATACAAGCATATACACAAGTATACAATGACTATTACACATTCAAGAATGCAATAAGAAAGAGTGGAGAGCTACTTTACAAGCTAACACAAGCCTTCCCTTTTGATTTCTCTTTATCTCTCTCGGTCTTAACACCACAACTAGATGGAGTCAATTCTCTTAAGCCTAGACACAACAAAGAGTATAGAATTACTCTCTTATAACTCAAATAAACACTTACAAGGCTAGGGGGTTCTTCATCAAGACAGACCCTACAAAGGATATAAGAACCCTTAGTTTCTCCCTTTAGAAGTTCACTAGCTATTCTCCTAGTTTCTTTGCATTTCTCAACTTCCCACACTTTAATTTAAGGGTTTCTTGCTCATTCTAGGTCAAAACGGAGCTATCTCACCCATGGAAAGGAAACTTAGATGGTGAAGAATAAATTCAAGAAGAATAAGCATGAAGAGCTTTAAACGTTCTTACTTCCTTGGTTTTCTTCCTTCTCTCTTAGCTTCTCTTGGTTTCTCACTCTCTTTCAAGCCTTTTTCTCTATTTTGGATAAAGTTTAGGTCAGTTAGAAGAAAAGGAAAGGAAAGGATCTGGATGCTTTAAGAAGCAAAATTCTCCTTTTTCATGCTTTTTCGGACTAACCCTCGCTATAGCAAAAAATAACCCTCGCTACAGCGAGCACGTATCAGTCCCAAACCCCTGTTCTCGCTACGGCGTGTGCTATTGCGAGGAGCCCCTTAGTTTTTGTATAAAATACCTAAACTCGCTATAGCTAGAAGCATTCTCCCTATAGCGAACAGGTACATTAGCTATAGCTAGACCATTTCTTGCTATAGCTAACAGACTTAGAAAATTTTCAGGACTTAGAAAAATTTTAGCACAATTTTTGGTTGTTACATTTCCACCCCCTTAAAAGAAATTTCATCCTCGAAATTTAAATACATATCTCAAGGGAATAACTTTAGATGTTTTTGCCTCATTTTATCCTCCAATTCCCAGTTACTTCCTCAGATGTCAGACCTCTTCAGATCACTTTCACCAAAGGAATATTCTTACTTCTTAGCTATTTCAGCTTAGCATCTACAATTATCTTCGGTTTCATTACATAAGAAAGATCTTCTTGCAATTGCACGTGCTCATATTCTATGATATATGAGGGGTCTGGTATGTACTTTTTCAATTGGAAGACATGAAAAACACTATGGATTTAGGCTAGGTTAGGAGGTAAGGTTATCCGGTAAGTCACAGGTCCAATTTTCTTAAGAATTTCAAATAGACCAATATACCTAAGACTGAGCTTCCTTATCCTTATTGACCAACCTATTCCCATCACTGGAGACACTCGAATGAATACATGGTCTCCAATCTCAAACTCTAACGGCTTCCTTCTCTTATCGGCATAGCTTTTTTGCCTACTTTGAACTGTAAAGAGTCTCTCCCTAATCAATTCTATCTGTCGAGTGGTCTGGTCCACAATCTTTGGTCCTATCATGCTCCTCTCATCTAGCTCAACCCAACACAGAGAGGATTTGCACTTTCTCCTATACAAAGCCTCATAAAGGGTCATCTGAATACTGGAATGGTAATTGTTATTATAAGTAAACTCTACTAATGGTAAATACGCATCCCAATTACCCCTCTTTTGTAACACACACATCCTCAACATGTCCTCTAAGGTCTGGATGGTTTTCTCAATCTGACCATCTATCTGGGGGTGATATACAGTATTAAACCGCAACCTGGTCCCCAAGGCATGCTGCAATGACCTTTGAAAGTTCGATGTGAACCTAGGGTCTCTATCTGAAACTATACTACTGGGTACTCCGTGAAGTCGCACTACCTCTTTGATATACAATTGAGCTAATCTATCCAGTGTATGAGTAGCCCTGATAGCTAAAAAGCAGTTTATCCACAACTATCCAAATAGCATCATGTCCAGAGAATGTCCTGGGTAACCCTATAACAAAGTCCATGGCTATACTATTCAACTTCCACATAGGGATATCTAGAGGTTGCAACAACCCAGCCGGCCTTTGATATTCTATTTTTATCCTCTGACACACTAGGCATCTAGCCACGTAATGCGTCACATCATTCTTCATCCTTGGCCACCAGAAAATCTGTTTCAAATCCTGATACATCTTGATGGCACCTGAGTGGATCGTATACTTACTCTTATGTGCCTCTTCTAAAATGCTTCCTTTCAACTCATTCGAATTAGACACACAGATTTTATCTCGGTATACTATCATACCATCCTCAGACACCTTGAAATCTGAGGTCTTACCTTGGGAAATCTAGGTCTTGATCCGTCTCAGGAACTCATTCTCTTTCTGGGCATCTAAGATCTGGGTTCTCAATACATTTTTAATTCGGGTTTCACTCAGATGCAATTTACCTGATACCACCTGACAGGAGAGGTTCATGTTTATGAATTTCTCCAGGAGCTCTTGCTTCCTAATCATTATATAGGCAACGTGGATGGATTTCCTACTCAGGGCATCCGTCACCACATTGGCCTTACCCAGATGGTATTTCAACACATAATCATAGTCTTTCAGGAACTCCATCCATCTCCTTTGTCTCATATTGAGTTCCTTCTGGTCAAACAGGTATTTCATACTCTTATGGCCACTATAAATCTCTATGGTAGCACCATACAGATAGTGCCTCCAGATTTTAAGAGTAAATACTACGGTGGCTAACTCCAAGTCATGTGTGGGATAATTTTCCTCATGAGGCCTTAACTGCCTAGAGGCATATGCCACTACTTTACCCTGCTGCATTAACACACATCCTAACCCTTTGCCTGAGGCATCACAATAAACCATAAATGGTTCCTTAGGGTCAGGGACAATTAGTACAGAGGTAGTGATCAAACGGAGTTTCAACTCTTGGAAACTTCTCTTACATCTATCATCCCACACAAAAGGTGTCTCTTTCATAGTTAGCCTCATCAGTGGTAAGGCCATCTGAGAAAAGCCCTGAATAAATCGTCGATAGTACCTCGCCAAACCTAGGAAACTTCTAACCTCAGTGATCATTCTAGGTCTATCCCACGGTAATATAGCCTCAACTTTATGGGGATCAACTGCGACCCCATCTCGTGAGATCACATGACCTAAGAATCTCATCTCGGTTAGCCAAAACTCACATTTACTAAGTTTGGCATACAATCTTTTCTCTCTTAAGGTCACTAGGACTAATCTCAAATGCCTTTCTGCTCCTCAAAGGATCTGGAATATACTAGAATATTATTAATGAAGACTACCACAAACTGATCTAGATATGGTCTGAATATCCTGTTCATGTAATCTATGAACACAGCGGGCACATTTGTCAGCCCAAATGGCAACATAAGGAACTCGTAGTACCTATATCTCATTCTGAAGGCTGTCTTAGAAATGTTTTCAGTTCTCACTCTCAACTGGTAGTACCCAAATCTAAGATCTATCTTGAAAAACACAGATGCCCTAGCCAACTAATCTAACAAATCATCGATTCTAGGAAGAGGATATTTATTCTTGATGGTAACTTTATTCAACTCCCTACAATCGATACACAAACGTAAGCTACCATCCTTCTTTCTCATAAATAACACTGGAGCTCTCCAAGGTGAAATACTAGGGTGGATAAACCTTTTCTCTAACAATTCCTCTATCTGCTTTTTCAACTCAGCAAGCTCGGCGGGAGCTATCCTGCAAGGAGCCTTGGACATCGGTCCAACCCCAGGCACTATGTCTATAGGGAACTCTAACTCTCTCTCAAGGGGTAGACCATTAAAGTCAAACTCTTTAGAAAAAATCTCTGGGAATTCCCTGACAACTGGGATCTCCTCTATCCCTTCCTCTACCTCAGCCTAAATAGAGAAAAAGACTAGAAACCTTTGACATCCACGCTCTAAATGCCTCTCAACCTGGGCAGTAGTCACAAAGGATAACTTAGCTCCTACCCTAGGTATGGTCCCACAAGTAGGTAAGAAAATGGTTCGATATTCACAATCAAGTACCGCATTATTTGCGGCCAACTAGTTCATACCAATAATCAAATCAATATCATGGAAGGGCATACAAATCAAATTAATGGTGGTATGACAATGATTGAACTGAACAGTGACATTTAAACAAGTATAAGAAGTAACTACGTGGCCTCCAGTGGGTGTAGTGGCAGACGAGTCAAATGGCAAAATACTAACAGCCAGACCCAATTTTCTCACACAATCATAGGATATAAACGAGTAACTAGCACTCGAATCAAACATAGCAACTACAAGAAAGCCATTCACTATCAGCGTACCTTGAATCAAACTGAGGGACGCACTGGCTTCCTGTTGAGTGAGGGCAAACACTCGGTCTTGGGTCTGTAGCCTAGAAGGAGGCACTATATCCATCTGAGGATAGTGTCTAGCAATGTGCCCCAACTTCCCACACTTAAAACATATCACTAGAGACTGTTGAAAGGATGACTAGCTCCAAGGAGACAGCATCGGCTTACCCCTCTGTGGCCTTCGGTTCCATGGCCCTTTACCTCTCTTCTTAGTGCTAGGTGTCATACTAAAACTCTCTTATGGTCTCGGTCTTTTCATTTCTAAAGCCCCCTTCTAACTAGTTATTGCTGTAGCGGGCATGATAGCTCACAGGTTAGTCTCAATCACCTTACTGACATCCACAAGGGTATTGAACTTTTTAATCTGTTGTGGAGTAACTCTGTCGCTAATCGGAGGCTTTAAGCCAGTCTCAAATTGCTCACATCTCTAGGGTTCATCATCATACATCTGGAGGTAATAGGAGTACCGAGACAACTTAATAAACTTGGCCACATATTGATCAACAGTCATCTCATCAATCTGCCTCAAACTCATAAATTCCATATCTTTCTTCTTTCTCACTGAACTAGGAAAATATTTCTTGTAAAACTCTACCAAGAAACTTATCCAAGTGATCTGTATATTCTTGGTTTCCATCAAAGGTTTCGTGCTACACCACCATTTATCGACTTCCTTCTGTAGCATGAAAGTGGCAAGTTGAGCTTTCTGCTCGGTGATACAATCTATCACCAAGAATATTTTCTCCAGCTCTATAACCCAAGCCTCCGCCTTATCCGCATCTAACTCCCCGTCAAACGAGGGTAGACTATTCTACCTAAACTGCTTCAACAGTTTCTGAATAGGCGTCTGGGTCTGAGCAGTAGCAGGCTCCTGAAGAGGTGCAGGTGGAACGCTAGATGTGGATGCCTAAAGTACAGGAGCTTCTCTCCTAGTTTCTTCTTACCTGGCCAGGGTATCTTGCAACTGTATGATCATGTCATGTTATTGCTGGGCAATATACCTCTATTGTTCTAGCATCTCCTGGTGTTGGCCCATCATGGCCTCATACCGATCAAGCCTCTCCATAATGGTTCGCAAAGGATCCTCAGGTCCAATCGGAACCTCTGGCTCAACTCTCTGAGCCTTGGGTGGCCTACCTCTACCCCTACCCCATTTAGTCTTAACCATGTTTGAAAAGAAGTAGCAATCCTCAGTCTACAATCATAGCACAAGCACATATGCATATGTATGTTATCGCTTCCATGGCAATTCACACTAAACACAATCAAATCACATTATTCAAGAACTTAACACCGAGCAAAAGTGCTTGAACCTTTTCTCTGATACCAAAAATATAACACCATAATGTATTAACCTCAATCAATCTCCCTTTAGGCTTAATTCCATATGATTTCTAAAGAAAATGACCAAAACTGTGGTATTTTAACACTTTAAGTCGGGGTTTAATGAGTCATGTGGGTCCAATGAACCCATGAATCACATACTCTACTGAAACTCCATGTATACAACTCATACATAGCATAAAACAACCTATGAACCACGGATTTGAAGCCAAAAACCAAGAAAATGTAATTTCTCAAATGGGGCCAAAAGTCAGATTTTTGTCTCTAATATTGAAAAATCATAACTAATTCTAGAAAAATAAAAATCAAGCAAACCATAGCTTTTTGGAAATCTCTAGGTGTTAACTTTACATTAAAAATAATTCCTAGCCATAATCTTAGCGTTTGGACCAAGTGTGACATCGAAAAATAGACAAAGGTTTGGCTATCCTTGGTACTAATGCAACTTACTGTCATAAACTTCAAAAATTCATAAATAGTTCCAAAAAAATATAATTTGGACAAACTATATCAATTTGGAAAGCTTCGGATGTTAAATAGAAGGGAAAAATAAGTTCAAATCATTTCAGTACCTTTTGGACCTCAAAAATTGATGGAATAGTAATGAAAGTCATATGGCTTCCCTGATACTGACACACAACTTCAGAACGTTATTTCTCCCTTTACATACCTCCAATTGAGGTGCTTCCAATTGTTATAGGTCATTGTAGATGTCTAGTGCCCATAAAATTTTATAGAAATTGGACACCGTTTGGTCCATGAATGACATAGATTCATTTTCGGACTTATTAGCATAGGAACTAGCCAAAACCAAAAAATTCTCCAATTTCAACAATTTGCCAAATGTTCCCTAGACCTCCAAATATTACCCACTTTAGCTTCCCAAGAAGCTCTCAACAAGCTCTAGAGGCATGCCAAATTTCATATCAAGAAGAGCTCATTTGGTTATACTTTGATAAAGCTCACAAATTTGGCAGCTTTGACACCTTAAATGGTTCAACATGGGGGTAAATGGTCTCCTACATACTCTAGCACCTATTGGGCAAGTTTTAAAGTATAAATATATCATATATGAAATGCCTAAGTGGTCCAAATTATCATACATCTCAAACTCACTATGTTACGGGTAAAAATACACTACTACATACAAGCCACAAAGGGGCCAAATCTCATATTTTCATTACTTTGGCCCTATACATAGTTTATACATCATTTATACATATTTCTACACTTTCTTAAATATTTACATCTAAAAAAGAATATGTATACATGATCACTTTAGCTTTCCTATACATCAAACTATGCAAAAGTGTCAAAACAAAAGCCTTCTATGCCTTATGGCCCCCCACTCTTAGGCTCTTGAGCTCCACCTAAATTATATGAGATGGGAGAGGGAAGGGGGTGAGATTCATAGAATCTCAATGGCTCATACACTTATTCAACAAGCAATCAAGACATATAAATAAGTCAAAGCGTGCAAGTAGGTATCTAACCATTCACAATCATACAACACATGATTTATATGCTATGAATATCATATCAATGCCAAGAATGAGTTCTAGGGACTTTTGATCTAGTCTCACCCTATTTTAGGGACTTTTGGATGGCCTCACCCTTAGTTTAGAAACTTTTGACTTGGCCTCACTCATCCATGAGACTTTTGGTCTTGTCTCACCCCATTTCTAGGGACTTTTAGCTCCACCTCACCTATTACAAAGGACTTTTAGTACTACCTCACTCGAGCAATTTTCACAACCCAAAACATAAGCATATTGGTACCAATGCACCAAGGAAACATCAAATGGCATGTCTCACAATACAAGCATATACACAAGCATACAATGACTATTACACATTCAAAAATGCAATAAGAAAGAGTGGAAAGCTACCTTACAAGCCAACACAAGCCTTCCCTTTTGATTTCTCTTTATCTCTCTCGATCTCAACATCACAACTAGATGGAACCGATTCTCTTGAGCCTAGACACAACAAAAAGCATAAAATTACTCTCTTAGAACTCAAATAAACACTCACAAGGCTAGGGGGTTCTTCATCAAGGAAAACCCTACAAAGGATATAAAAATCCTTAGTTTCTCCCTCTAGAAGTTCACTAGCTATTCTCCTAATTTCTTTGCATTTCTTAACTTTTCACACTCTAATTCAAGAGTTTCTTGCTCATTCTAGGTCAGATCAGAGCTACCTCACCCATGGAAAGGAAACTTAGAAGGTGAAGAATAAATTCAAGAAGAAGAAGCATGAAGAGCTTTAAAGGTTCTTACCTTTCTTCTTTAGTTTCCTTCCTTCTCTCTTGACTTCTCTTGGTTTCTCTCTCTCTCTCAAGCCTTTTTCTCTATTTTGGATGAAGTTTAGGTTAGTTAGAAGAAAAGAAAGGATCTAGATGCTTTAAGAAGCAAAATTCTCCTTTTTCATGCTTTTTCAAACTAACCCTCGCTATAGTAGAAAATAACCCTCGCTACGGCAAGCATGTATCAGTCCCAGACCTCTGTTCTCACTATGGCGTGTGCTATTGCAAGGAAGCCCCTAGTTTTTGTATGAGATGCCTGAACTCGCTATAGCTAGAAGCATTCTCCCTATAGCGAACAGGCACATTCGCTATAGTTAAACCACGTCTCATTATAGCAAACAGGTACATTCGCTATAGTTAGACTATTTCTCGCTATGGCCAGCAGACTTAGAAAATTTTCAGGACTTGAAAAAATTTCAACACAATTTTTGGTTGTTACATTGACCCCCTGTCATAATATTGCTCCTAAAAGAATTGGAACTAACTTGCCAGGGACTCTGGCTCACCTTTGTTCATAATTGATCACATTCTTTCCTTTCCCTGATAGAAAATCTATCTTCACTGTCTAGTCATTTCATATTAGGATTTTGTCCCTTGAGAATTTAGTTTTTTGGAGACTTATTGTAAAGATTGAGAATTCATAGAATCCCATCTCCTCATACCATCTCTTATTGGGAGTCTATTTCCTTGAGAGCCTTATCTTTATTTAAAAGATGCTTCACTTGCAAAAACCTTTCTTATAGGCAAGCTTATGCCAAATATCATGCAATTTGTTACCTCAAGATCCAAATGCAATAACATACATTAATATGCATATATTAGGGCCATGTAGAATCATCATATCATGTAATCAATCATCATATCTGGAATTATGATCTCAATTAAATCATACTCTAGGTTATCCAAGTCATATGCATGGGGCACAAATGTTCCTTCTTTATTGTTATTGAATCTAAACTAGCACATGCTTATTAGGATCTAGACATGCATATATGTATCAAAATAGTAACCTATACATATTTCAATCAATTATAGGATTCATAAAGAATAAGGACACACACACACACACACACACGGGGTTATTCACAAGAATATCTAAGAGTAGTAAATTCTTGGCAAACCTTAATTCTTATAGTGACTTTTCTGTTTTCTGTGTCTTTTAAAGTTCTTGTTCATGCCCTTGAGTCTCAGGATACAATTATATCCATATTAGTCCTTTGGATCACATATATGTTCATCTATAAAAAAAAAAAGGTCTATGTCATGTAAAGGTTCCAATCATGGTTATTTAAAAATCTTATATGTCTTTAAATATAGATAGACTTATATGTGTATGTGTGTGTATTTATTTTCTTCATTTTGGAATATATATAATTCCTTGTCTTTTCAATTAACATTAAGGTTCCCTAAGACCAAACTATTCCCTAAATGAAAACAAGCAATTTAAGTAATTATACTCATGCTAGTCCTTAGATGAATTATGTTGGAATCATTTCATGGCTATTCCTTTAATATAAATTTTTATGTGAGAATTATTTAACAATTCATAAACCACATGGTTAAGGATCTTAAACTATTCATTTTGTATCGATCAATTGCCTCTAAAGTTCCTTAAATTTGCCTTGTAACATATACTATCTAAATTACCTAAAACATAGAAGAAAAAGGTATAGAAACACTCCAAAAGTCTTGGTGCTACAACTTGGCCCTTAAGCACCATGGCTTGGATTGTTTTCTAGCCTATCCAAATATTTTGGACAAAACGTGGGGGCACCATGGCACTGCTCTTTGGCACCATGGCATAAATAAAGCAAAATGTGCTTCGTTCTATGCTTTAGTTTTGCAGCTGAATTCCAATTTGTGCTATTTTTTGTACAGACCTCCAACATTCACCAAATTTGTTATAGACCAACCTCTATGTGTTAAATGAGTGCTAGGAAATGCCCAGATCAAAAGGGGTTTGTTTAGCCCCTAAAATCTTCAATTTTGCCAAACTGCCTATAAAAGGCATAAGTTAGAGATAGGCAAATTTCCAGTGCAAGTTGAATAACCAAAAATACTCCAAAATTCATGAAATTTGACATGGTAATTCTACTATATGGTAAGCATAACATATTAAAAGTTCAAAACATTTGGAGTTCAGTAGCCCCTAAACATCTAGCCATAAGATTGATGCCTGATTTTGGTTCTTTACCAACTATGGACCAACTTTGTTACTTGGCTAGTTTCCAAAACTTTTCTAGCCACTCTTACATATATTCCTACTCATTAAAATGTCAAACTAACTATTAGCCAATCATATAAGCCTCTAATCAGAATATTCAAGTTAGAAGTGCCACGGAGGAGTTCGTGCAAAATTCATGGTTTTAGTTATTTCTCGGGTTTTTTTGCCACTTTTAAAGATGTAGTATAACCACAAGAATTCAATAATCATCTTCCAATTATGAGAAAAGGAAGTGGAGGGTTGTACCCCTAGCAACAATCAAAGAAAAAAAAAAGGAAGAGAAAGTTGAGTGTTCTTACCTCTAACTTCTTCTCCTTCTTGGTCAAGAGGGATTGTAAGGGTTGTAGAGAATCAAGGTTGCTCCTTCCTTTGCATTGGTTCCCTTTCACACCTCTCTCTCATTGTGTCTAAACTCTCTTTACTTCTTTCCTTCTTTGTTTTCTTTCTCTTTTAGCCTCTCTCCACCTTGGTAGTGTGTGTATGTGGGGATGTGTGCGTTTGTAAGTTTGAAAAAAAGAAAATATATAGAGGGGGAGAAGGGTAGGTAGCTCCTTGAGGAAGCCACTCCTTTTCCTTCACGTTTTCTTCTCTAGCAAAAAAAGAAGCATGTTAGAAAAGCTTGGTATTAAGTGAGTTTTTACTTGGTTATTAAGGAGTTATGTTATAATTTGTTGCAAACTTTAGTTATAAAGATTGTTCTAATTGTCGATATAGTTAGTCCTTCCTAACTCCATAGTTTTTAATTTGGGAAAAGTTCTATTTTGACCCTCCAAAAATTATATTTTAGTCTCAATCAAAATTGTACATTGAACATAGACTTTTAATAATTATATTTTGACCCTTGAATTTCACTTAAATATTTTTATTACCAAATATTTGTCTTATACTTTTGGAGCCCAAAAGGTCCAATAAATTATTTGAAATTCATTTACTATGTATTTATTTTGTAATTACTTCTTATTTGGTAACTAGGAATTAATCTTAATTAATTTTAATAAATTATAAATAAATTCTTACTAATTCTTGAAAATTCCTAAAAACTTCTTTAAAATTTCCAACAGTCTAGATAAAATTCTAGAGTTTTCTAAAACTCGTAATTTATCTAAATTCCCAAGATTTTATTAGGAATTCATATTAATAATTTTCAATAATTATTTTTAATCATAATTAATTAGCTAGAAAATACAAAATGTTACAAAACACATTAGATATTAGATTATCATATTATGTAACAATACTACTTATATGTCATCATATTTATATACTATCAGATTTCACCAAACTGGTCTGATTGTTGCTGTAATCCCTAGTTGGGTTTCATTTCTTAATACGTAGGTGTCTCATTCTATTGGCAGCAAAAACAATGTTTCCGCCAGGCTGTATACGTGCGATTATGCCCTTCCGTTCCAAGGGGAATAAGGCAATCTATGAAAAAAAATGTCGTTTTTTGTGTCAAAGATGTCTTTATAGGTGGAAAGCAAGCAGAAGCTAAAAAATGGTGAGAAGTTGATTGTTGAGGTTATGTGCATGTGGGTGTAGATATGTGTTTGACAGAAATAGAAAAGGGATCCTTTACGTCCTTTAGAGGCTGCTTGTGATGCAGAATTTACCTTGCTTGTATGCATCTCCGGTTCATAACGTTGAATATTTTAGAAGCACTATGAACATATATAGCATCTGTTCATCTTCACAATCGTTCAAGTTAAATCAGAAGTTTAGGACGACAAATTGGTAACACAGGTTTCAATTCCAAGTCATGGAAAACAGGCTTAAGCAAAGAAGGTACCCAGTTTCCAAACTGCAATTTGTGATCCTTTCAATTTTAATCTTATTTGAGATTTTCTGTATAGTTTCATTTTGATCTGTTTTTAAAGTGACCTGGTAGTAAAGTATTAAGAAATTACATTTCTCTTTTTTTTTTTTCCTAGTCAATTAGATGGACATTTTTTTATTTTTGGATGCTACTCTAATCTCAATAATGGATTTAAAATTAAGATTATAAAGTTTTCAAAGGTACAAGCAAAATATATTTTTAACAATAATTTTGCTTATCGTTGTAACGTTCATATGATTTTTTTTATAATAGAATTATGAACAAAAATACAATATAATAATTAAGTGATAATTCATCAATTACAAGAAGTTGAATAATACACTTTAAATCCTAAGCTGACAAGCTAATTTGAGTTCAAATCCCCTTAGGGTAAATCATACCCTATAATTTACCCAAGCATTTATTTTAAGACGCTTGCTTTTAGTTCTTGCTCTTTCAATAACTGGTTTTATATATATATATATATATATATATATCAGAGTGTCATATTTTGAGGAGTATGGAGGAAGAGATGAGAAGCATGCAACTGCAGTTGCAGCTGCCGCATTTGCCATTCATTCGCTACAAGAAGCAGAGTCACTGAATGCGCGCAAGTTGAAAGAGGTCTCCATATCTTCAAGCAAAACTATGACAAGAAAAGAAGAAAGGCGACCAAGTAATGGTAAATAATGAAACACAAAAGAGTTTGGATTTTGCATTCTTTAAGTGTTATGGAGAATATAATTAACATGTTTGGTTGTTGTATGTAGCAAGAGAAAATGCTTTCCCTGTTAGACGCCCCAGTGGTACACCCCCTCCTCAAAAGCAGAGAGGGAGTCCAATTCCAGCTCAACACAATAATGTCAAAGCAAAAGCAGATGCATGGGAAAAGGCCAACATGGAAAAGATTCACAAACGGTAATACCAATGGCTTAAGCACTTGATTTAGAACCACCTGGGATCTTCTAATTTTATTAAATAGTCTTATAGAAATTGAAAGAATGTCTCTATTCTGTGTATTGTTTTTTAAAAATAAAATAATATCAAAATAAAAAATAAAAGAAAACATAAAATTTAGATTTTTCTTCTCACTGCTTGGAACAGCAAGAGATTCAAATTGGATTTAGGACACCTTGGCTATGGTGTAAAATTTTTGTTTTTTGTTTTTTTGTTTTAATTTTTTTAAGGAAAAACGAATAATTTAGCAGTTAACTAAAATTCTCAACAAATGTTCTTAGTAATATTATTAATTTTCTTTGCTTCTCTTGTAGTAGAAAAATATTTTTACTGTCGTTTACAAATTATTTTTTTGGGCCAAAAAAGTGATATTTTTTTTATTGACCAAATAGAGGCCAAAAAAACGGAGGCTAAAAAAACAGTTTTTTTCCTCTTTCACGGCAGTACAGGCAACCAATTAACCAGATGCGCACTTAATGCTGGCTTTATTATTGAAATAAATAAAATATTATTTAACATATTTGCTTTAATAGGATACAGAGACAAAATCAGGATTTAGTTTCTTCTTGCAATTGTGAGAAAAATTTGCAGGTATGAAAAGACAAAGTCCAAAATTCTTTTATGGGAGAATGAGCAAAAGATGCAGAACAAACTTCACATGGAGAGGAAGGTTTGTCTCAGATCTTGGAAATCTATTACAGTTTAAAATGTTGTGAATATCATCTCATGGCTGGTGGAACTACAGAATTTATCGGAGCACAGAAGAGCAATAGAACTACAATATTACCAGAACAAAATAGCAAGGATAAATATGATAGCACAAGAAGCTAAAGCACAGTTGGAAGACAAGAGAAGAAAAAAAGAGTCTAGGGTCAGAGAAACAGCAAACCAGATCAGAAAAACAGGCAGGGTCCCCATCAAATGTTTCTGCTTCATATTTTAATGAGAACAATACATAAGTCTTGGACTCAAGAATCTGACCCCGGAGACCAGACAGCTAGTGAATATATATGCTGGTTCGACCTTGTTTTCTAATCTTTGGATTTAGAAATTTAATAACAAAGTACACAACAAAGATTGATTGTATACAAATGACATCATACTGAGCTACTCAAATTGTTCATATTGCAATATAGTTCACTGTCCAGATATCCTACACAATGTAATGACAAGCTAGACAAAATGTTCTCTTTGTAAGTCATGTATCATTTGAACAAGGATATTGCTCATCTGGATATCTCATATATGCTTTTATTTGTTAACATTACATTCGACCTTGTATTAGAAAAGAAAAATTATGCTTCAGCCATTTAAAATGACAATTTAACATCTATAGAATACTAGTGAGTTCTCTAACAGGTAATATTCCTAATTTACCTCGAAGTATAAGTAATGACTCATGTATAAAATAAGAAGTAACTTAATACCTTCAGTGAGAACTTGATTATTTTAGTGTCAAACTTAGCAGCTCCTTGTCCATTCTTCTGTTTAACTTTTCATCCTTTTCTTTTTCTTTTGTTTGTTAAGATTAGCATAAATTTATTTTGGTACCTCAAAAATCAGTGCACAAGATGAAATAAATGGCAACTGTTAAACTAATCATATATTGAGTAAAGTTCCACTGATGCCATAGTCAAGTGAAAATACCAACTCTTAAGATCATATTATGGAACGCAAGGTTTGTTCCCAAGTTCGAGCATATATTTTACCACATACATTTAAACCAAAGAATAAAAAATTTACCTAGTATGGATATGGCTCTAGGATGAGCAATTAACCAAGGAATCCTCTTATACCTATCTTGCAACATCCCTTAAAATAAATCTCAGCCATAAAATGGTTTCACAGACGAAAAGTTTGACTGCAAAATATATGGGTTAGTAATCTAACTAATCCTCATCGTCCCTTTAACTTTGGCCTTGTAGCTTGATGCTTATAAACCACGCCTTAAGTATAAGAGACCTCATCTTGTGTGTTTGAACATGTCAAAATGTCCCCTATCCAATATGATATAAGCCAAAAGCAAAAAAGTCTTCTTTGTCCCTATGGTCAATTTTCATGAGACGGTTATCAGTGTATCCATAACTGTTCAATACACACATAAGTTAGTAATGACTAAAGGGTTAACAATATATTAAGAATGCTAACACATGTACCAGCAGCAAAATCTCCTCATTTTCCAAATATTAACAATTTAGACATCAAGGGGAAATACGAGAAACAACATCAACAATCCAAGCCTAATAAATCCACACCACTAACAGTTGCATTTCAGAAAGCTTCCGACTAAAGTCACCACTTTCTGAACTGTGTTCTTCCTTCATGTATTATACTCTCACATAAATTTATCATTGTATACAGAAACGTTGTATGTTCAACATGCGGCAAACCTCAGGTAACTCAAGTTGTGCTTATTTACGAGGGTGTGGCCTCCAGACGAGGAGAATCAAGAGATATTACAGTCTCAAATGCACCAACCAAAGCCTTGACCTTGCTCTGCCTGAGCTCAGCAAGCTTGGTTGCAGTCTCTTCAATCACATTATTGTATAAGCGCCGGGTAACTTTCTTCCCAAGCAAATTTTGGTGTCTTAAAACAACTTGCTGAGATCCTGATGCTGAACCATCAATCTTGCTTCCATCTACAACTTTTCTTCCAAAATTTATCCTTTTACTTTTTTCAACAATTTGGACTCTGGGCAAAACTTTTTCAGATTTTATTTTTGCATCATTTGATTCACCTTTATCAGCTTCTTTCCATCTACTGATCCATTTTCTATTATTATTTTTTTCTCTTTCAGTGTCACTAAGCAAGTGTACTGGCCGAAATTTAAGTCTCCGAGGAATGTTGTTCTGAGGCTGAAGTTCAATCACCTTTCCTCTCCTAAAACTCAATTTATGGGCTGGAATAACTTTATTTCCTGCCCCAACTATTGCACTCCTTTTTGGCCTGATTTTGTACCCCACCTTTACATTTTCACCTGGATAATGATGTCCTGTTTTGTTTCTCTTAGAAGTAGCACCATTTTGTTTTCCAAGGGAAGAATTGGGTGGGGAAATAGGTGATTCTGTTTGTGATGGTGATGGTGAGGATGATGACACACTATGTATTGTATGCTGCATACGCCTCATGACTTTGATCCCAGAAGAAAGAGGAGAGGGTGTCAGAGATTTAGTTAGATGAATTCTATAGTCAACATGTCTAAAGGTCCCCATTGAAGCCGGTAATGGTGATGGTGATGATGAAGATAATGAAGCATTATGCATTGTATTCTGTGCATGTCTCTTGACTTTGATCCCAGAAGCCAGAGGAGAAGAAGCTGAAGATTTAGTTGGACGAATTCCTTGATCAGCATGTCTAAAGATCGTCCTTGAAGATGCTGATTGTGACAATGGTGATAAAGATGATGAGGCAATGATTGTATTCTGCATATGTCTCTTGCCTTTGATCCCAGAAGACAGAGGAGAGGGTGCCAGAGATTTAGTTGGACGAATTCCATGGCCAGCATGTCTAAAGCTCTTCTTTGAAGATGCAGGCAATCCAGACTTTTTGAATTGCTCACTATCCTGCTTCAAGTTTTTGTTCTCCATTGATGAAGGTAAGACCGAAGACTGGTTAGTAGGATCACAAGCCAGAGTAGGTTCCATAGATTTATCATCAGGGATAGGTTCATCCACTTGCAAACTTTTTTCTTGCAAATTATCATTGCTGATCGACTCAGGTTTGACTTCTTGAACATTCTTTTGAATTTTCAGATTAGCCACTACTTTCAGAGCCACTTCTTTCAGGTTCTTGGCAGTCTTAGAAGTTATGCTTGAAGACTTCTTTACATAATGCTCTGAAGATAAGGGGCTACTAGTTGGCACTGATATCCTCTTGTCACCAATTGGAGATGTCCTTATCTGTTTGCTTCTGCTTTCACTTGTATTCTTGCTGCCAGAACCAAACAGACTTTTGCTTTTCACTACTTCCCTGCTTGTTTGACTATTGGAACATTCCTGCACTGGCAGAGGTCGCTCTGATTGTTCTTTCTTTATATCACTGAGACCATGGTCCATGGGAACATTAGTTTCCTCAAAGGGCAGTAAAGTTTTCTCTGAAGGCACAGTTCCATCCACTGATGATTGATCCTTGATGACAACAGAACAATCAGGCTTTCCCAATTTTGAAGTTGGAGAAGGATTTAAACTGCTCGTTGATTTCTTTATCCCTGCCACAGAAATAACGATTTCTTCTGGAACTTTGATTTTCCTGCCCCTTGTGATGAACTTTTTCTGTGCTGCACTCCATGGCTTAGCTTCAGCAGAATGTTGTATGCCATATTTGCAAGAATCATGGCAGGAAGGAATTCGACCACTAAGATAACGAGAAAGAATCTTGGGTGCACCTGTTACAATAACTAGCCTCTCAGTAGAATTTGCTATCTCATAACCATCTTCAATCTCAAATTTCTCAGGTGTAATTTGGGTATTATTACTTTCCTCCATCATTACTGATCAAGATGAAGCAATTTCAGAGCCCCTGCAACAGATGATAATCTTCTGAGAGATAAAAAGAAAAGGGGGAGGGGGAGGATTCTTGTCAAAGCAACATGAGATCTCCACAACTTCTTTTGTTATTTGATTTCACATCTAAGACCAATGTTCATTGAGGAACAAAGGAATCTAGTTCATTGGCATGGTGCAAAGCTTCCAATTCAGATCTTGAGTCAGACCATTTACAAAGGCAGGGATGGGGAAGAGGGAGGTAAAACTAGGTTCTCTTGACACATTGTGGGTGAGTTGTCGAGTGACCAAAAAACAGTTCAAAGAGGATAATTTAGATCTTGCATGTGCAATGGTTAATCTCCACCAAGAATTGAATTCAATTTATTGAGAACCTCTAGTGAAACACAAAACTTGACAGCAATATAAAAATCATATAATGAAGCCTTGCATTGAGGGACACTAATCAACCCCAACCATTCTTGATAAATAGAAACCAAATTATAGAATAAAAATAATGAAAATCTTTGTGATGATGTGCATTACCAAACACATACTAGCAGGCTAAGGCACAGTCAGAACCACAAAATGGGACAAGTAGGGATGCATTAGCTTCCCACCACTGGTCTACCTTTTGTAGAGAAAAATGGAGGCAAAAAGATTCTAAGTTATACATCATTCTAATGAAAATTCAGAAGATAACACCATTAGTTAGTTCAGTTTGTAAAATTTGCATTCTCTAATATCATGAGTTCATGACAGATTCACAAATGTGCAACACTTGCTAAACTTGTGAGAGAAAAAAAAAAAATAATAATAATAATAATAATAAAACCATTACCCAGATTACAACAAGATTGATAATATCTTTGAAGCACAGTTTTTTTGGCAACAGAATATCAATTGCATGTCAATCCAATTAATTTCAAAATAAGGACACAGCACACGATATTAAATATTTTTGCTGCTGAGTATCAAATTTTCACTGGAAAAGGATGTGAAATAAATTCCACAGTTGATGACACAATGCAATACAAGGTTGATGTCATTATTAAATAATTTCAGATTGGGCACTTTGTAAGAAAATCCAAAATAGAAGAAAGAATCATCCATATAAAGGTAGCAAACTTACAAACACGATTCAGATATCTTTAAATCCGTCTAAAGGAACTGTACAACACAATAATTAATTTAGAATTCAGACAGAACCGCTGCAACCAATCCGTAGGGAAAGGAGATGTAAAAAAAAGAGGAAAAAAAGGGGGGGGGGGGGGGAGAGGGGGGAGAGGGGGAGAAGAAACAATTTCTACAAGGAAGTCAAAATTAAATTTCACCCGTGAGAAAAAATGATCTCTGAAGATCAAGAGACCCCATTGAGCCCTGCTTCTCTTAACCATCTCAGCGATAAGCATAAGAGAACAACCCTTTGAATTACCCAATAAAATTCAAAATTATAATCAAGAGAAGAAACAAGCACATGTGCAAATTAGATCATTAAACACTCTGAAATCAGAAAATTAAAATCCGATTGAAATTGACCATCATATTGTTTGTGCAAAAGAAGCCATCCCGTCGTCAATTCCTAGCAGAAACCACGTTTCTTGCACCAAACAATCAGAAAATGAGTGAAAGAGCATATACCTTCTTTCTGTGATTATTCCTTTAAAAGAAAGAAAGCACACGAGAAAGAACCCAACAACAAGGGTCTCTGCAATTCCTCTTCTCAGCAATTGTTGGATGCAATTCAAAACTCAAATGGGCAATTCTTTAGGTGGGGTGTCGTTGACTGCGAGCCAAAGCGCGTTTGATGCAACAAAGTAACCGACTGTCCAGCGAGAAAGAGAGAGAGACCCACCACGAAGAATAATAACACCCTGTCTAGTGAACCATCTTCCAACCATGCAACATGATTGCACAGGCATAGCCACTCTGGACCAGGGAAGAAGGAGGCACGTCAACATCCATATCCATCCTCCTCCTCACCTCACCTTTTTTCTTTTCTTTCCCTTCTTTTTGTACCACCAACTTTTCCCTCGTTAACTATCTACAGTTGCCGTTGGCGAGCCCCCATTGATACCAAATCACGTGCACTGCATAGTTATTCTAGAAAGGAAGAGAAGGATACTTTGGGAGCGATGAAAGTTATACGAGGGTGGATAGTCATATTAAAACAATAAACAATTTTTTTTATTAAAGATGTATTTTATTATATCTTAAATGTTTTTAATGTTATGAGACTATCTCTAAAATTAAGTGAATATTTTTAAGTTCACAATGTAGCTTAATTTCAATAGTTTTAAACGATTATAAAATTATTTAACATATAAAATAACATAAACTTTTAATAATAAAATGGTTTATTATTTTAATTTTTATATGATTATTTTAGTTAAAATTAAGACAAAAAATACCAAAGGAATAGTTAATTGATAAGGAAACAATGATGTGAGAGGAAAGAGACACCTCTCTCTCTCTCTCTCTCTCTCTCTCTCTCTCTCTATATATATATATATAAACAAAGGCAAAAGAAAGAAAAGAACTACGTAGGATGACCCAAAAAAAAAAAAAACTTAGGATCATTGAAGGGAAGATCTCTTTTAAATCTCTTCAACCAAATTGCTTTTCTGTTGGTCACCATGTAGCGAAAGATGGAAGAACTCAACGTGTAAATGAGCTTATTGATGTCTTCTTTGATTGCTTGAGCCTCGCCCTAATTAATAGAAGTTTGAGGGAAATGTTACTCAAATTAATCTAATGGATTAAATTCATTGGCTCTACTTTAGCACCATTATGAATAATGTCATTTCCAAGTCTCCAGATGAGGAATAGACTCGTGATGCACTTTAAACCATAGAGAAACAAATTAATTTCAGACCAAACTATGAGTAAACTATAATTTACCCTTAAAATAGAAAATTGATATTATAAATTTGAGGCTACAGTACTCGAGTTATAATACAAAAAATTATTAAATACAGAATAATATTTTATCCATTCTATTACTTTTTTTATATTTATTTACTTGAAATACTAATTATTTAATAATTGATAATTTTTAATAAAATTAATTGGACTGTTGTTTGATTAATAAGTATAATAATAGCAATAAATAAAAAAATGAATAAAATATTGTTAATAATTATTATATTATAATTGAAGTTCTAGAATCAAATCCATAATATCATGGGGATGTGGTCTGGTGATGAGTAATATAGATAGTTAATAAGAAATCATAATTTCAAATTCTATCAAGAAACAAAAAATCGAGGTAAATATTTTTCCTACTATTAAGAATGGTCTAATTGCATGACTTGCAATTGAAAATAGAAAACAAAAGATGAGTTACAATAGCATATATTTTTACCAAAATATTCCTTTGTGTACGTGAATATATATTATTTATATAATATAACAAGTATTAAATATATATTTAATCAATATAAAATAATAAATTTTTTAAATTTAAGAAATTTATAAAATCATTTGTTAAAAATATTATTAAAAATAAACAACATATATATAAAATAATTTTTTTTTTTAAATTGAAGCATTTTATAATGGAGAGAGAGAGAGCGAGAGAGAAAGAGAAAGAGAGAAGAAGAAGCTATATTGTTGATAAGCTCATAAGTTATAAATGGGATTATGCATTGGATTACGTGCCAACTTGTCTTTTTTTTTTTTTCTTTTTTGACACCTATTTTTTAATTTAGATGATAGGGCACAAACCCTATGTCATTATTATAAGACCCCATCCAATAATATATTAATAAACATAGGCATAATGATAAATCTTATTAAATTAAGTTTATGATTTTTGGCACAAAATAAAAATATTGAAATAAAAGTTTGAGAAATAAATTTTTTGATAAGTTATATTTTTAATAATAAAAATTAATTTTTGTAGCTTTAAAAAAGTTAAAATTTTAATAATGAACAATAATTAATTTAAAAAATGATATATTAATAAACATAGGCATAATAATGAATTTAATTACATTAAATTTATAATTTTTAACATAAAATAAAAAATTTAGATAAAAGTTTTAGAAATAAACTTTTAAATAATTTATATTTTTAATATGAAAATTGTTTATTGTTAAAGTTATATTTGTAAAATAGATCTTGATATGACACATCTTTTGGTTCTAATGAAAGTTTGTATATATTTTAATAATAGAAAAGAAAATTTCATAATTAAAACTATTTTTGGAGAGAAATTTTACTTGAAAAATTGGAAGAGAAACTATATATAACCCCTGAATTATAACCTAATTGCTTTTCTAACACAAATTTAAAATATAACATTTGCCTTCTAAAATAGGTCAAAATGCATAAAATCTCCTTGAACTTTGACTTATATGCATATAACTTTTTGACATTCAAAATTTGAAAATGAACCCCTAAACATCAAAATTTATGCCATTAAACCCATAGCCATTAGTGAAAGCATTAATTCACTAATGGAAGCCTGACATGTCAAAGTAGTTGGCCCACCTGGCATCTGACTTGGCATCTTGGGCAATATTGTCATTTCCCGAAGCCCAAAACATGCAGCATCACAGAAAAGGAAGAACTTTGTTTGCACCTACTCCAAAATGCAAAGCATCATCCTTATCATTTTCAAAAGGGAAAAAATGTTGTCCTCAACTTCTCCTAGGGAATTAGCTTTTGACATAAACAACTTGACACATAACTATCTTTAATCTTTCCATTTTGCAATATACTCTCATTCTTAGTTAGATAAACCATTTCACATGTAATCCACCTTGTTCTTGCTAAGGCATGATGTTTACATTTGTCACTTCATGAAAATCTAGGGCACACCATTTTTGCATTTCATTGATTTATTTTTACACGTGGAGGAATTAATCAAACAAGGGACAAAGGAGGGTGGGCACATAATGGTTAGGCAGTTCATGGAGGCACACACTCCCTCCCATTTTTTTGTCTTCCTTCGGTGTATGTATATATTTATAATGTTGGGTAGTGGGGTTCTACACGTAGTCAATGATGGTTCCATTTATTGCAAATTCTAATAAGGATCTTGAAAAATTTGATAATGATGCCAATGTTATATAGTAGTTTATTCATAAAAGTGTGGTGTAGATTATGAGAAATGACAACAATCACCTATAAGGTTCACCATAGAGGAAGGCTTATATACTCACCATGTATGCCTTACGCGGGAGGGGAGAAAGCAGTATATAAGGAGTGTGACATGGACTACCTCATTGTCTTTGAGATCACTACTAGGCTTAATGTTCTATGTTATAAGTTTTGAAGATGACAAATGTGTGAGAAACAAATGTGCAATAAATGAGTTACAAATATAACACTAATATATACTTATTAGATTGCTATAAGCCATGCATGATTATAAAGAAGATTGCTTGCTTTAATTATATTATAAATTTTGATGGTGAAAAATGTTTATAACTATAGTATTAATATATTCTTACTTATTCAATTATCATATTTTATTCCTAAATCATACTTTATCTCTTATGTATAAGATATATTTGTTTATAATATATCCAATAGGCTTTAAGGTTATATATATAATTTAATTTGGATATATAAATTATAAGAATCTCTTATGCACGATAAGATTATTTATATTATACTAAATGCTATTATGTCATGCATATTGATAAGTATGAATTGGATTAACTATTTAGTTTGTAAGTTAAATATATTTCATATAAAATAATCCAAAAAAAAAAGAGTTAACATTGAAGTGAAAAAAACAGAATATCAATATCATATTTTACTCAAAAAAATAGCAAGTATAAAGAAAGAATGCTCTAAGAATTGAAGAACTTAACGATTTGAAGATTTAAAAGTTTGATTGCATCAAAATAACCAATATACTCAAATAGGTATATTTATCATAGGGTAGGATATTTCATGTGAAATTCAATGACTTAGATTTGCATTTATTAGCTTAAGTCATTTTAGTTCTCAAAATATAAGATTGGATCCAAAAGTTAGTGAGATACAATTTTTTCCAAAAACCTTAGTTTTACCCTTCATTACTATCTTTTTCATATTTCAAACCACATGGATTTTTGATATAAAAATTATTTCATTTGAAAATATACTTAAATATGTTTTCAAAGATAGGTTATTTACTCAAACAAAGTTCACATAAAAAAGTTATGATTATTTAAAGTTGAGTAGTAAGGTATAGATTTTATATAAAACTTTGTTTTGACTTTTGGTAACTCTTTTGATTATATCTCACAAAATATATTGAATTTGGAGATGAAACTTATTGCATTAGAAAAACACTAAAAAAATTTTTTAATGGTAGGTTATTCACTAAAAACAAATTTAAAATGGGAGAGATATGCCTACTAGACTAAACTTGTCGATCGTCATTAAAAGGCTATTAATCAGGTGGCCACTTTAGAAAGTGAATTAGTCATTTTGTGAATGGCCAGTCGATAGGATGGTGCAACTAGTTGACCAATCCCTTGCAAATTCAAGCATAATAATCATATTTTATATGACAATCAACTAGAAAGCATAGGCAGTTGATCAGACACATTAAGAACATTTTTCTAAAAGTGTTTAACAATTATTTTGACCCTAGATGGCTAAATTTCATTATGGGCTATAAATATGACCTTCTAACATGTTTTTAAAAAGATATATGAGTTATATTATGATCTTAAACTTATTCTTGGTCCTTATAAAGAGACAACATTATTCTTGAATTAAATCTTGCAAAATCTCTATCGTTTAAGTTCTTAGAGTTTCATCTTGTAGATCTACTATTTGAGAAGGTTTCTTTAAGTAATATTATTCTTCTAGAATCATTGTAAGGAAAAGTTGGTGTAACTGTTGTGAGAGAAAACAAGAGTGGGGAAGCTCTTAAAGTGATTATCCTTTAGGAAGTAAGGAGTTTTCTATTTTAGAGTGATAAATAACTCTAGGTTGAATTGGATGTTGTAAAAGCTCACAAGTATCTAATTAAACTTGTGGAATTTGTGAAGAAATCCCAAGAGGAAGCTTGGAGACTAGATGTAGGCTTGGATTAGAGTCGAATTAGAATAAATCTTAAGTTTGCATTCTCTTTATCTCTACTCTCTTTATATTTCAAGTTGTTTAATTGGTGCTTTATCTTTCATGTTGATATTTTACATGAAACATTAATTAATTGTTGCTAGATACACTTATCCACATCTATCTCATGCAAACCTGTATTGAAGAAATTGTGAAATTGTTCTAGTTTATTTGGAAACAAACTTTTGCATCAAGTTTAATTATATATTGTTAAGTGCTTTATTTTTGGGAATAGAAATTGTGTTTTTCATATTCCAAACATTAATATAAAGTTTTTCTTAATTGATATAATTGTTGTTTGCTCGATACTCTTTAAAGTAACCTTAATAACAAGTATTTTGATAAAGAATTTTAAAAATAATCCTAGTTTTTGTAAATGCCCAATTCATCCCCTTTTAGGTGTTTATTGCCTTGTCTAACAATCACAACATTTTTTAAAAGCTCAGGCTATGGAAGCTACACTAATATCTGGTGCAAGTTTGGAAACAAAGATATTATAGAATTGTCCTTTCTTAAGTCAGACAATGATGTAATGGAAATCTTTAAGAAAAAGAAAGACTATAAGAGGAAAGGATTGAAAAGGAATATGAAAAACAGGAAGATTAGAGGGCTGAAATGGAAGGTCAAAGACCAAAATAGGAAGATAGAGAGTATGATAAGTTGAGGAAAAGGAGTCTGAAATTGAAGTTAACATGATTGGGAGTGAATTTTCTATTAACAATGCTAACTAAGCTAACTTGTTCTTTGAAAATAAAGGTTAAGCATTAGATAAGGAAGTTAGTTGATGGATGTATCATGACCAAGTTGAGTTATCAAGTGATGGAAGTGCACAGAGTGAAGGTGAAGATGGTACTGCATATATTGAAGGTGATGAGCAGTGCTAACCATGTGTAGAAGATGACATATAGGAACCTATGTATCCCATTGATTATGGGTCCATTTGAGTTAAAGGGCATAATTGTGGCAAGTTGAAGTAGAATAAGTAGGTGACTGTAGGTTAGTTGTTTAAGAAGTGCGTTGGTACTTTGGGAATCAATCAGACTAGAATGTAATGGCCTTTACAAACTAGGTGCAACTTGACTCTAACATGAAAATATTAGGGTTTTAAGTATACAAAGCAAAGAGAAAGGCATTTGACATGCTTAAGGGTCACCATGCAAAGAAATTTGCCAAGGTTTAGGGTTATTATATGGCAATAATGAAATTTAACCTAAGAAGCATAATGAGAGTTAACGCAAAAGGGTTTTAGTTCAAAAGATTGTATGTTTGCCTTAATGCATGCAAATGGAGATTAGTAATGGCATGTAGACCTATTATTTGTATAGACAATTGTTTCTTAAAGGGAGGTTTTTTAAAGCCACCTTCTATCTACTATCGAGAAAGATGCCAGTGAGAGCATATATCATATTTCATATGCCATCATTGAATCAAGGTACAAGGGTAGCTAGCATTGGTTCTTGACACCACTCTTTAAGGATATCAAGTCATGCTAAGACAAAGGACGGATTGTAATGTTAGACATGCAAAAGGTGCACTTTATATTTTTTGCTTTGTATCACATTTCATATTTTTTGCACTTGTATATGTCAAGTCCATTAGTAGAGCTATATTAGAGTTCTTTTCAACAAGTTTTTGTAATTAGAATGAGTTATGTATTTGTCATAAAAATTTAATTCTTATTAAGTTTTTTTTTTTTATTATGCTTCGGTTCTTATTTAGTTTATTTAAGTAGTTTTATTTGTATATGTCAAAACCTATAGTAAAACTTTATTAGAGTGCTTATTGGTACATTCTCCTTAGTAAGTTCTCATAATTAGAATGAGTTTTATACTTGTCATAAAAATTTAGTTCTTATTAATTTCTTTTAGTAAGTTTCAATTCTTATTATGTTTATTTAAGTAGTTGCACTAGTATATGTCAAGTCTAATGGTAAAGTTTTATTTGAGTGTTTATTGATATTTATTCTCTTCTTAATAAGTCCCATTAATTATAATAAGCTCTTTACTTATTATAAAAATTTAGTTCTTATTTAACTTTTTTTTTCAGTAAGTTTCAATTCTTATTAAGTTTATTTAGGTAGTTGCACTTGTATATGTCAAGTCCAATAGTAAATCTTTATTGATTTTGCAAGGATTGTAAGAGGTATTGAACGAGATGGAATGTAAGCATAAGTTCTACAATAAGCATTTATATGTTAACTTTAAGCTGAAAGACAACAGCAAAAGCTTGAAGGATCAGCTTTGGAATGAATGCAAGGCAATGACCAAGCATGAGTTTAATCATCATATGAAACTGTTGTATGTACTTAACCTCAATGTTGCTAGTTAGCTAAAGATGTATTATCCCAGGTTATGGAGTAAGCAAATATTTATGGGGAGGACCAAGCATGACATTGTGCAAGTCAATATTGCAAAAACATTCAACTTCTTCATATTATAGCTACGAGGGACAAGCTGTTAATCACAATGTGTGAGACAATAAAAAGGATGTTAATGAAGAGGATGGTTGCAAAGAAAGAGAGCATGGAAAAGTCCCAAGGCACAATATGTTGTAGAATCCAAGAGAAGCTACATAGGTCAAAGAATGACTATAAGAATTACATTTGTTACATGACATGTGATAGGAGGTTTGAGGTAGAGAGCCTATAGAAGAGGGAGATGAAGGATTTTAACTTGGTTATGTGTACATGTAATGTGTGACACCTTAAACTACTACCACTACCTAGCCTCTCCATAGGCTCGGTTCCATATGATTTCCAAAGAGTCACTACTCTCCCGTGGCATTTACATGCTATGAACCGGGGTTTCATATACTCATCTTTTACCCCGTGGGTCCTGTGAACCCATCTCAAGCATCCTCAACTACAACTCCATATAGATGACTCATACATAGCATAAAACAAACCATAGGCCACGGGTATAGAGCCGAAAACTATAAAATTTACATTTTCTCACTTGGGCCCAAAAGTCATATTTTGGCTCTAACTTTGGAAAATCATAATTAATTGTAGAAAAATGGGAATACAGAAAACTTTAGCTTTCTGGAAAACTCTAAGTGTCAACTTGACACTAAAAATCATTCCCAATCACAAACACATCATTTGGACCAAGTTTGACATCGAAAATGGGAGGAAGGTCCAGCTGTCACTGTTTCTGGTGCAGCTTGCTGTCATGATTTTCGGAAATTCATAACTAAATCCACAAAAATCCAATCTGGGCACATTATACCAATTCAGAAAGATACGGATGTCTAATAGAGGAGAAAAATAAGTCCAAATCAGTTCAGTAGCTCCTGCACCCCGAAAACCGATGGAACAGTGATGGGGGTCAGATAAGCTCACTGATGCTGATACAGAACTTCAGTCGGTTCAATCTCTCTCTACAGACCTCCGATTTGGGTGATTCCAGTTCCTACAAGTCACTTTCGTTTTCTAGTTTATGTGTATAAAATTTCACCACATTTGGAATCCATTTGGTCTAAAAGTGCCACAGATTTCATTTCTGCCCTATGAAACAGTAACATGACCAATATATCCAAGAAAGCAACAAGAAAGAGTGAAAGAGAGAGCTACCTTTGGAGCCAAAGCCTTCACTAGCTTTTCCTTTCAATTTCTCCTCTCCCTCCTTAAGTTCACAATCACACCTTGATGGAGGTGTTTCTCTTGAGCCTAGACACACAAAAGCATGCAATTACTCTCTTATCCTATAATCCTTCAGATCAAATTCTCCTATATACCATAACCTAGAGTTCTCTCTCTCTAGAATGCCATTAACCCCTTTCTCTCTCTCAAGCTCCCATGGTAGTGGAAAACCACATTTTCAAAGAAAACACAATGATTCAAAAGCATTTTCCACTTTCCCTCTTCTGACCCATACCCAGAAATCGTCCATTTTGCAAACAAAACTGTAGGAAAAGAGGGCAAAGGGAGGGGATCAGAAATCTGAAGAGAAATGGGAGAAGTAACCTTACCTTTCCCTTAATCTTCCTCCTTCTCTTGATCTCTCGCACTCTCCTCGCCTCTTTTCTCTCTTTGGGTCGAAGCTTAGGGCAGATATGAGAGAAGAAATGAGTTTGGGCGTTTAATGAAGTCTAAATCTCGCTATTTACTCTCTTCCGGACCGACTCTCGCTACGGCGAAAACTAACCTTCGCTATAGCGAGCTCGTGTAATCTGGCTTCGCTATGGCGAGGTGTAACCTTTGCTACGGCGAGCTCGTGCCAGTTCCCTTCGCTATGGCGAGATTTACCACTCGCTATGGCGAAATCGCGTCAGTTCCAGACTTCACTCTCGCTATGGCGCCGCTACAGCGGGCAACTCCCTGGTTTTAGTATGGGCTGCTGCCAGCACTCGCTATAGCTAGAATCGCCTTCGCTATGGCGAACTAGCTCTCTCGCTGTAGCGAGACCGTTTCTCGCTATTGCGAGAGGACTTGGCAGATTCTGGATTCCGAAAATTTCCAGATTTCACTTCCTTTCTTTTCCCTTTTCTTTTCTTTTTCCCGGTTGTTACATTTCTACCCCTCTTAAAAGAAATTTCGTCCTCGAAGTTTAAAAACTTACCTCAAGGGAATAATTCTGGATATTTCTGCCTCATCTCCTCCGCCAATTCCCAAGTGGCTTCCTCAGATGTCAGACCTCTCCAAATCACTTTCACCAGAGGAATGCTCTTGCTTCTCAGCTGTTTCAGCTTAGCATCCACAATTCTCTCCGGTTTCACTACATAGGAAAGATCTTCCTGCAATTGCACATGCTCATATTCTATGACATGTGAGGAATCTGGTAAATACTTTTTCAACTGGGAGACATGAAAAACACTGTGTATTTGGGCTAGGTTAGGAGGCAAGGCTATTCGGTAAGCCACGGGTCCAATTTTCTCAAGGATTTCAAACGGACCAATATACCTAGGACTGAGCTTCCTTACCCTCATTGACCGACCTACTCCCGTCATTGGAGATATTCGTATGAACACATGGTCTCCAACCTCAAACTCTAACGGCCTCCTACGCTTATCAGCATAGCTTTTCTGTTTACTTTGGGCCGTGAGAAGCCTCTTTCTAATCAATTCTATCTGTCGGGTGGTCTGGTCCACAATCTCAGGTCCTATCATACTCCTCTCACCTAACTCAACCCAACACATAGGGGATCTGCACTTTCTCCCATACAGAGCCTCATAAGGGGCCATCTGGATACTGGAATGGTAACTATTGTTATAAGCAAACTCTGCTAACGGTAAATACACATCCCAGTTCCCTTTCATTTCTAGCACACATGCCCTCAACATATCTTCTAATGTCTGGATGGTCCTTTCAGTCTGACCATCTGTCTGGGGGGATATGCAGTATTAAACCGCAATCTCGTCCCTAAGGCATGCTGTAATGACCTCCAAAAGTTCGATGTGAACCTGGGGTCTCTATCCGAAACTATGCTATTGGGCACTCCATGAAGTTGCACTATCTCTCTGATATACAACTGGGCCAATCTATCCAGTGTATAAGTAGCCTTAATAGCTAAAAAGTGTGCAGACTTCGTCAGTCTATCCACAACTACCCAAATAGCATCGTGTCCAGAGGATGTCCTGGGTAACCCCATGACAAAATCCATGGCTATACTATCCCATTTCCACTCAGGGATATCTAGAGGTTGCAACAACCCAGCCGGTTTCTGGTGTTCAATCTTTATCCTCTGACACACTAGGCATCTAGCCACATACTCCGTCACATCACTTTTCATCCCTGGCCACCAGAAAATCTTTTTCACATCCTGATACATCTTGGTGGCACCTGGGTGGATAGTATACTTACTCTTATGCGCCTCTTCCAGAATGCTTTCTCTCAACTCATTCTGACTAGGCACACAGATTCTATCTCGATATACTATCATGCCATCCTCAGATAACTTGAAATCTGAGGTCTTACCTTGGGTGATCTCATTCCTGATCCGTTTCAGGAACTCATCCTCTCTCTGGGCATCTAAAATCTGGGTTCTCAAGATATTCTCAATTCGGGTCTCACTCAGATATAATCTACCCGATACCACCTGACACGAGAGGTTCAACTCTCTGAACTTCTCTAGGAGCTCCTGCTCTCTACTCATCATATGGGCTACATGGATGGATTTTCTACTCAGGGCGTCTGCCACTACATTGGCCTTACCCGGATGATATTTCAACACATAATCATAATCTTTCAAGAATTCCATCCATCTCCTCTGTCTCATATTGAGTTCTCTCTGATCAAACAGGTATTTCAGACTCTTGTGGTCACTATAGATCTCTATGGTCGCACCATACAGATAGTGTCTCCAAATTTTGAGAGCAAACACTACAGCAGCTAACTCCAGGTCATGTGTGGGGTAATTCTCCTCATGAGGTCTCAACTACCTCGAGGCATATGCCACTACTCTACCCTGCTGCATCAACACACATCCTAACCCTTTGCCCGAAGCATCACAATAAACCACAAATGGTTCACTAGGGTCAGGAATAATCAGCACAGGGGCAGTGGTCAAACAGAGTTTCAACTCCTGGAAACTCTTCTCACATCTCTCATCCCACACAAACGGTGTATCTTCCCTGGTTAGCCTCGTCAGTGGTAAGGCCATTCGAGAAAAGTCCTGTATAAATCGTCTGTAATACCCTGCCAAACCTAGGAAACTCCTGACTTCGGTGATCGTTCTAGGTCTATCCCACTGTAACACTGCCTCAACTTTATGGGGATCCACCGCAACCCCATCTCGTGAGATCACATGACCTAAGAATCGCACCTCGGTCAGCCAGAACTCACATTTACTAAGTTTGGCATACAACCTTTTCTCTCTCAAGGTGTCTAGGACTAGTCTCAAATGCCTCTCGTGCTCCTCAAAAGATCGGGAGTACACTAAAATATCATCAATAAAGACCACCACAAACTGATCTAGATACGGTCTGAATACCCTGTTCATATAATCCATGAACACTGCAGGCGCATTCGTCAACCCGAATGGCATCACAAGGAACTCATAGTGCCCATATCTCGTCCTGAAAGCCGTCTCAGAGACGTCTTCAGTTCTCACTCTCAACTGGTGGTAACCAGATCTAAGATCTATCTTAGAAAACACAGATGCCCCAGCCAACTGATCTAACAGATCATCAATTCTAGGGAGAGGATATTTATTCTTGATGGTAACTTTGTTCAACTCTCGGTAATCTATACATAACCGCAAGCTACCATCTTTCTTTTTCACAAACAACACCGGAGCACCCCAAAGTGAAACACTAGGGCGGATGAACCCTTTCTCTAACAGTTCCTCTACCTGCACTTTCAACTCAGCAAGCTCGGCGGGAGCCATCCTATAAGGAGCTTTGGACACCGGTCCAGCACCAAGCACTATGTCTATAGGGAACTCTAATTCTCTCTCAGGAGGTAGGCCACTAAAATCAAACTCTCTAGGGAAAATCTCCGGGAATTCCCTAACAACTGGGATCTCCTCTATCCCTTCTTCTACCTCAGCCCGAATAGAGAAAAGGACTAGAAACCCTTGACATCCACACTCCAAATATCTCTCAGCCTGGGCAGTAGTCATAAAGGATAACTCTGCTCCTACCCTAGGTATGGTCCCACAAACAGGTAAGGAAACGGTTCGGTGTTCACAATCAAGTATGGCATTATTTGCAGCTAACCAGTTCATACCAATAATCAAGTCAATTTCATGAAAAGGCATACAAACCAAATCAATAGTGGTATGACAGTGGTTAAATTGGACAGTGACATTTAAGCAAGTATGGGAAGTGACCACGTGGCCTCCAGTGGGTGTAATGACAGACAAGGCAAAGGGCAAGACACTAACAACTAGACCCAATTTCCTCACACAATCATAAGATATAAACGAGTGACTAGCACCCGAGTCAAACATAGCAACTACAGGAAAGCCATTCACTAAAAGCGTACCTCGGATCAAACTGGGAGATGCGCTGGCTTCCTGCTGAGTAAGGGCGAACACTCGGCCCTGGGTCTGTGGTCTAGGAGGAGGCGCTGTCTCCATCTGAGGACAGTGTCTAGCAATGTGCCCTGGCTTCCCACACTTGTAACATGTCACCGGAGACTGCTGGAAGGATGACTGACCCCGAGGAGGTGGCACACCTCGCTGTGGCCTTCTACTCCATGGCCCCTTGCCTCTTTTCTTATTACTAGGGGTCAAGCTAGAACCCTCCTCTGGTTTCGGCCTTTTCAAATCCGGAACCCTCTTCTGACTAGCCGTCGTCACAGTAGGTATGATAATTTGCAAGTTCGTCTCAATCACCCTACTGACCTCCACCAGAGTATTAAACTTTCTGATCCGCTGTGGAGTGACTCTGTCACTAATCAGGGGCCTCAAACCAGTCTCAAACTGCTCACATCTCCAGGGTTCATCATCATACCTCTGGAGGTAAGAGGAATACCGAGACAGCTCTATAAACTTGGCCACATACTGGTCCACAGTCATCTCATCAGTCTGTCTCAAACTCATGAACTCCATCTCTTTCTTCTTCCTCACTGAACTTGGGACATACTTTTCATAAAATTCAACCAAGAATGTCTCCCAAGTGATCTGTATATTCTTGGTCTCCATCAGTGGTTTCGCACTCTCCCACCATCTATCAGCCTCCTTTTCTAGCATGAAGGTGGCTAATTGGGCTTTCTGCTCAGTGGTACAATCCATCACTGAGAAGATTTTCTTAAGCTGCATGACCCAAGCCTCCGCCTTATCCGCATCCAATTCCCCATCAAACGAGGGTGGATTGTTCTGCCTAAACTGCTTCAATACTTTCTGGATAGGCGTCTGGGTCTGTGGAGCAGCAGGCTCCTGGGGAGGTATAGGTGGAATGCTGGATGTAGATGGTTGAGGTCCAGGGGCATCCCTTCTGGCTTCTTCTTGCCTAGCCAGGGTATTTTGCAGATGCATGATCATATCATGCTGCTGCTGGGATCCGGTCATACTTTGACGGAGCTCACAAAAATACCAGTTTTGGCACCTCATAGGTCCAAAACGGGTCCAAATAGCCTCTCTCACATTCTCACTCCACATGGACAAGTTCAAAAGCATAAAACTAGTATATCTAACATGTCCATATGCTCCAAATCATCATACATTCAAATCTCACTATGCTATGGCCAAATTTACACAATATCATTCATGCATCAAAGGGGTAAAAACCCACATTTCCATTACTTTGGCTATAAACATAGGTCATACAATATCCTTTCATACTTCTACACGTGTTACAAACTTTACATCTCAAAAATAGTGGGCACATCTTCATTTGGCACCACTTTACATCATATTTACAACAAAATATCACAATAAAACTAACATTTTCCTATACATGCTCCTAGGCTCCTTGGTGTGTGCTCGGTTCTCCTTGAGCTCCACCTAGCATATTAGTTGGGAGGGGAAAGGGGTGAGATTCGGAGAATCTCAGTAGCTCAAGCACTCAATCCGGCAAGCAATCAAGGCATATAACAAGTCAAAGCATGTGAATAAGCATTTAGCTATTCTCAATCATCCAACACATCATGTACATGCTATGGAATCACAACAATGCCAAAAATGAGCTCCAAGGACTTTTGGTCTAGCCTCACCCGAGTTTAAGGGACTTTTGGATGGCCTCACCCGAGTTTAAGGACTTTTGACTTGGCCTCACTCGTTGGAGACTTTTGGCCTTGTCTCACCTATCTCAAGGGGCTTTCGGCTTCACCTCACCCATCTCATGGGACTTTCGGCACTACCTCACCCGAGCAATCTCACATTTCAACATACAAGCATATTGACATTCAATGCATCAAAGCAATAGCATATGGCATATTCCACACAACAAGCATATACATCATTCCATAGCATGTACATGATGTGTTGGATGATTGAGAATAGCTAAATGCTTATTCACATGCTTTGACTTGTTATATGCCTTGATTGCTTGCCGGATTGAGTGCTTGAGCTACTGAGATTCTCCGAATCTCACCCCTTTCCCCTCCCAACTAATATGCTAGGTGGAGCTCAAGGAGAACCGAGCACACACCAAGGAGCCTAGGAGCATGTATAGGAAAATGTTAGTTTTATTGTGATATTTTGTTGTAAATATGATGTAAAGTGGTGCCAAATGAAGATGTGCCCACTATTTTTGAGATGTAAAGTTTGGGGTGCAGGAGCTACTGAACTGATCTAGACTTATTTTTCTCCTCTAGTAGACATCCGTATCTTTCTGAATTGGTATAATGTGCCCAGATTGGATTTTTGTGGATTTAGTTATGAATTTCCGAAAATCATGACAGCAAGCTGCACCAGAAACAGTGACAGCTGGACCTTCCTCCCATTTTCGATGTCAAACTTGGTCCAAACGATGTGTTTGTGATTGGGAATGATTTTTAGTGTCAAGTTGACACTTAGAGTTTTCCAGAAAGCTAAATTTTTCTGCATTCCCATTTTTCTACAATTAATTATGATTTTCCAAAGTTAGAGCCAAAATATGACTTTTGGGCCCAAGTGAGAAAATGTAAATTTTATAGTTTTCGGCTCTATACCCGTGGCCTATGGTTTGTTTTATGCTATGTATGAGTCATCTATATGGAGTTGGAGTTGAGGATGCTTGAGATGGGTTCACAGGACCCACGGGGTAAAAGATGAGTATATGAAACCCCGGTTCATAGCATGTAAATGCCACGGGAGAGTAGTGACTCTTTGGAAATCATATGGAACCGAGCCTATGGAGAGGCTAGGTAGTGGTAGTAGTTTAAGGTGTCACACATTACATGTACACATAACCAAGTTAAAATCCTTCATCTCCCTCTTCCATAGGCTTTCTACCTCAAACCTCCTATCACATGTCATGTAACAAATGTAATTCTTATAGTCATTCTTTGATCTATGTAGCTTCTCTTGGATTCTGCAACATATTGTGCCTTGAGACTTTTCCATGCTCTCTTTCTTTGCAACCATCATGGGCTGCTACCAGCACTCGCTATAGCTAGAATCGCCTTCGCTATGGCGAACTAGCTCTCTCGCTGTAGCGAGACCGTTTCTCGCTATTGCGAGAGGACTTGGCAGATTCTGGATTCCGAAAATTTTCAGATTTCACTTCCTTTCTTTTCCCTTTTCTTTTCTTTTTCCCGGTTGTTACATAATGCATGGGACTTGATTGCCATTTGATGGCCATACTATAGATGTTATCTACAGGATAATGTGGAATCTTAAAAATTATGTCGATTATTATTACACCACATAGTCTTTTACGAGAGCTTATGTTTTAACCATATGTCCAATTTTGAGTGAAAAGCGTTGGCTAAAGTGCTCTATGGCCCCTTATAGCCACCAAAGTATAACAAGGCATTAGGTAGGCCCAAAAGGGCTAGGAGGAAAGGATCAGATAGACTTTAAAACCCATCTAAGCTTAGTAAGAAAGGGACCACCACAAGTGCAACAATTGTGAGGCATTAGGTTATAATGCACAAGGTTGCAAGGCTTTGAGAAACCCTAATTGAAATATGTACAAGAAGAAGTCGAATAAGAATTCACCACAAGGTTCTAGCCAAACACAAGATATACCTACTGTTTATTCCTTGCATTTACTATATATTATTTTAATTATGATTCACATAAAACTTAGATATAATGATATTTACTTATCAATTATGTAAGGCAACCAACCTCGAACTTAAGGCTGTTAATCATCTCAGCTATGCGGATGCACATTTGTAAGCTAGTATATATTCATTTCTTGTTACTTGATTACTTGTGTGCATTTATGTTTTATGTTGAAAAAGGATTACATATTTACTGTATAACAGTAATAGGCTATTTATGTTGAAGTTGTAATAGGCTATTTGGTCCTAACTTATCTCTTGTTCCTTATATTCATTCTTGGTAATGCACAGGGTTTAGCCAAACTTAAGCATATAAACAAACAATAATACTATTTAAAATCCAAAAAATAATAACATTTCCTATTATAATCATTTTCATTCCCACCACAAAACCCTCTAATTTAGCTAATCTCTACCTAAGTTCTCCTATTTCCATCTTCATCAAAGATACATCATTTTGTAGCTACTTTGTTGCATCATTAAAGGTCTTACTTGCTCCATGATCATTTCTCTTCTTATGGGTTATAGTAGACATCAACCTCTCAAAATATTTGCATATGTTATCATTACATTTAGCATATAATCTATTTTGATTCTTTTCAAATTTTGAAAATTTGATACATGCTCTTCTGCCATAATAGCATATCTTATTTCCCAACCTATGATCAATATGCCATTGCCTTCACCAATATTAGAGATAGTTATCATCTCTTACAAGAATGAAAAGGGAGAGCATTACTCTAAGTAATTCATTCAATAGTTTGAGTACCAAAACTATGCAATTTTCTTAGATTATAAATTTGTGGAGCCATACAATTGTAATTGCACCATGTAGATCAAACTAAAATTATTTACTAGATACAATAATTCCTACATATGCAACATGTCAATAGACAAGATGAATGTTCAAAAGCTTTTATAACCACAAGCTTGTTTCATATGTCAACAAGAAATCTAAATTTTTAAATTGTATTATTTTTAATGAACCTTGAATCTACCATTATACTTTAGATAACAATTTAACCAACAATTCTTATGTCTTATTTTTGTAGCACAAATGCACTTTGCCAATAAAGCTATAAAATATATGGTACATAACCAATTTTTGCCATTTATTCTTTTCCACTTTCAATGTAGATTTGCAAATTTTTTTCACTAAAACAGTCAATCAAAATTACTTCAAAAATAAATATAAATATGAAATCGTGAAATTGATATCTTGCATATGAAAGGTTACAAAGAGTAAATTGATTGAAGCCTCCTACCTTTACTCATGTGAATGTTATGAAAGTTGGTGAATGTAATAAAATGGAAAAGGAAGGGTTGAAAGTAGGGAAGGAAGGGTCAAAGCCATGAAATAGAGAATGAAAGGGCAAAAATAGGAAAGGAAAGATACAGAGAATGATGGGACAAAGATGTTTAAGAGAGGGTGAAAGTCATGAAATAGAGAAGGAAAAGGAAAAATTAAAGAAAGGAAGCATGACTTCTTACTAGCCTTATAGTTTGAGATGGAAAAAGAATGGTAAAACTGTGTGTTTTTCCTTTTTAAAGATGATGATGACAATGCTTTGCATTTTGGAGCAAGTGCAAACTATGTTCTTGCCCTTTTGTGATGCTATGTGTTTTAAACTTTGGAAATGACTACATTGCCCAAGTTACAAGGTCAAATGCCACATTGATCAATTAGTATGATGTGTTAGCTTTTCATTAGTGAATTAACGATTTTACTATTAGTCCCCTCGGGGGGAGGTAGGCCCATTAGATTGAATTAGTGTGGTTTTGTTTTGCTATGAGGGTTAGTGGCATAAATTTTGAAGTTAAAGGGGTCTATTTTAAATTTTTGAAGGTTGGTGGGTTATCTACATATGAGTTAAAGTTTAAGGAGTTTCGATGCATTTTGGCCCTTTAAATATTATAAAAAAAAAAACATTACATATGAATTAAGATTAACATTTATAAAAGCCATATGGTTAGTACATCATACCTTATATCTCTATCATTTTTCCTAATTTTCCCCACACTAGCCGTGACATGCACTTCCCTTAAAATTCAATTTATAAAATGTTAGTTTTAACTTTGATACGTAACATTTTCACTTTTTTGTGGTAGTTTGAGAAGTAGAGTGTTACGTTTTAAACTTTATGTACCAAATCTATAATTAGTAATGTTATGAAAACTAGATTTGATTGGTCGATTCAACTAAAAAATTGGTGAATTGGCTTATTGTCCAAAGATAGCTAATAATTGGTGTGGGTTAAACTTTATTAAGAATTGAGTTAGACTAGGCCTTTTTTCGCATAAAGATTCTATAATTGCTTCCTTATTATACTAGTACAAATTATATATATAAAAAGTATGAATTAAAATAAAACTTTTATATAATATATTATACTACTTATAAATATATTCTTAACATTTATTAATTTAATTTTTATGAATAATTATATTTAAAATATATATTTTAAATAAATGGATTCAATTGACTATAATTCTACCATTAATCCATGAATCAATTTTTTTTTTTCTAATTTAATGATCGATATGGCTTTTGAAATATTGATAATTATACTATAATTCAAAAATATTCTATGTAGTTTCTTCAAAATTAAAATAAGAACTATATTACTTTATAAATAAAAGAAAAAAATTACATTTCATCTCTAGATTAACACTCAATTACAACTTTGATATATTAACTTTAAAATGCAACAAAACACTCCACTAAATTAAAGTTTTTGGGGCAAGATAGATGATAGGAATTGCACTTAGTGAAATGTGCTCCTAACATGTTATTTTGATACTAAAAATAATTTAGAGCTCAATTAGTTTTTATTCTAAAGAATAAAAATTTTTTATCAGACATGTATCCTTTTTATTTAAGGGTTAAATAAAGATAATCAATTTATGAGAAAAAAGAGAGAAAAATAGAGGTTGATAAGACCCATTTGAGTGGTTTTATACATACTCTTTTTCCCTCTCTTTTACAAGATTTTCTTTATTACTATTCCCTTTTGATTAGCTAAAACTATCAACTGTCAACTCATTGTTATTTGTTCATCTTCTTTCTTCCATATATGCATTGAAGATGATTACAAGCAAAAGCAAGGAAGCATAGATATTTATATATAAAAAACAAAATATGTGTATATATACAAACATTACGATACGATAATTTAAAATAAAATTTTATGTTTTAAGTATGTATATTGATATAGATACAAGATAAGACATATATATAAACATCATGATTTAAATGCATATTAAAAGTGATGCAATTCTATTTGAAATATTACTACTTCGTAAATTGCACTACATTTAATATGAATGTTATTTTACTTTTAGGTAAAATCCAACTTTAAAGATTAGAAAAGAATGAGAGGACAATTTTGGGCAGGGCACTATCCTCGGATGAGGCAAAAAATATTCATTTTATCCTTAGACTCATATTCTAGTGAGTATTAAACTTAACCCCATTTCCTTTTCTATAAAATTTGTAGATCCAAACCCAATTACTTTAAAAAATTTAAAATAGGAAATTATTTTTAAGTTGATACTCATTATAAAATTTCAAAAAAAATCTTATTCATTATTATTATCCAAACACACAACCAACATAATTTACAATTGTCTAATCTTAACAAGCACATGGGCAGTGCAACCAAACAATTTCAGTATTGGAGTTTGGGATTCGTGGCAAGTCCAAACCATACCACCCTTGGGTAATTTGCACTCAATAAAATGAATCCTTTTACTTACCCGAAAAAAAAAAAAGAAGAATTAAAATAGTACAGAGCTTACAATAATGCCACCACTGGCCTCCCAAAATTCGCCTCTATTATCATCATCACAATATGATGCTACGAGGCATTGTTATATATGGCACAACTTATTTTTCACCTTGAGTTCAATGGGGTGCGAAAATAAAACAACATAGCATAACTATTACTATTAAGAATAAACATTTCAAATGTCTTAAATGAAGATGATAATGTATTAAATATAAAAGAAGAATACATTAAGTTCTGCTGTAATAATATCTTCCAATTCTTTTGGCTAGTAAATGAATGTGATTTATAAACTACATGTGCTATAAGTAAGGTGGAGGAGATTGATAAGCCCAACAATTTTTTAGGAATCAAGGAAGAGTCTCCCATCATGAATGACACCTATAAATTGAGTTTATATTCATATTTGATGGACGCTTCTAACAATAATGTTTCAAATAGAATTGATTGTCACCTAAGAATGAGAAAAAACAAATGCCAAAAAGTGGGCCCAGCCTGGTACTTTTTATAGTTTTGGGCCCGACCCGGCCCGACCCAACCTCTTTTATAAAAATAATGAGACACCTTGTGTTTTTGCTTTAAACAAAAAGTTCTGTTTTATTGCACCATGCTGTAAAATGATTAATCACTTTTTGGGCTAACAAATAAGAGGGACCGCACAATTTTTGGAAACAGACTGAGAAAAATGAAACTTGACCCATCCACCGCCTTCATGTCCCTTTTATTTGGTACGGAAGAGAGAAGAAAATTATGACAAAAAGAAAAGGAAAAATACATGAAGATAAAAGGGACCCCAAAATTATCAATCACATTTTATTAGAAATGGTATTTGATTTGATTTTTTAAAAAATAATTATAAAAATAACCACTTTAATTTTGTCATGCCATATATATACTAGCATCTTAGGCTTTTTAAGAATGTTGAATATTTTAGATAGAACATTCATTAGTAACTAAGTTTTCTTTTTTTGGAAAAACTTATATATCTCTAAACAGGGAGGATGAGAATGTCATAGTCTAACTCTAACATACTGAGTTATAAAAATTAAACATACAAAAGTTTCCAATGTTCAAATCTTGAAATCCTTAAAAATTTCAATGCCTTGAGTATTTGGGCATTTGTTAGGTTACGGCAAAGTAAAGTGAAGAATTAAAAATATGATAAATTTTATTGATTAATAATATATAAAAAAATTATTATAATACAATCTAGATTTGAACTAGGCTTAAAAAAAATTGAGTTTAACTTATTTTATATTTGGCCTTTTTTAAAATTAGCTCATTTTTTGAGCTTTTTTTTTTTTTTTCAAAATTGTGTCTATTTTCTTCTCAGGATAGATTTATCGGACCAAGCAGATTTTTTACCCCATAATTAGATTTAACTTCAAATTTGGGTATAACATTAACAAGATTCTTTACTTCTTTGTGGGAATGGGCTTCTCAAGTCAAAATGAGTTTTTCTTAACAATAACGAACGAGAATGAAACGTATCAAACTCATTCTTTAAATTATATCTGCGTCTACTTTCATTCCTTCCTTTTTATTTTCATACGCCAAACACAGCATTTATTATTGCAAAATGGAGGCTTTCTAATTTTCCTTCTTTGAAAGTCCGAGACACAACCAAGTAAGGGTCTAGCATTTATCATTTAAAGCCTAATTATAATTTTTTTATATTAACTTTAAAAAGCAACAAAATATATAATAACTCTTTAATTTAAAAAAATTCATAAGGGTTATTCTATAATGCAATTTATATGGCAAGTTGTATGGGGAAACTCTGCTGCCTTGCTCCTCTTTAGAGTAGTATTTTTGATAATAAAATAAAATAAAATCGTAGAGCCAAAATCATAGCATGTCTTTGCTGCTCCTCCTAGAAATTTAAATTGCTTCTCTGCCATCCCTGAGAATTAAGTAGGATTGAGACACGTTGCAAAATTTGCTAGTCCCATTAACTGGTTACTCGAGAGTCCGGTTAATTCTGTTTTACGTTTCGATACCAAAATTTTTTGAGTTTCACATAATTGCCCCCTGTACTTTAAAGTTTCACATAATTGTAAATCTAACCTCAGAGTGCTATCGTATTTACAATAGGAACTCAAATTACACATTATTCTAAAACTTTCTGTTTAGCATTGTGATAATTTCTCTCAAATGTATATATTTTATTTCATGAATGTATCTCTCATATGATTCGTAAAATATCTTTCAAAGGTACAACGAGTAATTCGGTCGTTCTTCCATTTAAAGTTAAAATGTGGTTTTCTAATGTAAGGTAAAATGCCCTTCCATTTTGCATAATATATCTCTTTTGAAAGAATTATGTCTTTATCATGGTTTTTATGTAAAGATTAGATTAAGAAGAAAAATTAAATAGGTATTTGAATTAATATAGTGTATGCCTCAATATCATGACTAATGCTGAAAATTTTATTATTTGTTGTCCTCTAAAAAGTTTTAACAAAAATTTACGTGTAAAATTTTATTCTTAAGAAAAATATAGAATGTAATTTTCATGCACAAGAAATTATTTTTTCCCTCTACTTTCCAACAATAGTTGCCGATGATATGACATTAATTGAATGAGTTACATAAAAGGTTGACAAATTTGACTAATGCATAAGACATGTATGTAATGTTAGAAATATTCTGGATATAGATCGATATCAATTCACCACAAGGAAAAAGGGGTTTTGCAGCGGTTGTTTTCACTTTTAGCAACGGTTAAAACCGCTGCTAAAATAAATAGCAGCGGTTGAAATTTCCGCTATTAATCTGGGCGTCGTTAATCCAATAACTGCGGTTTTTTTCAACCGTGGCAGCAACCGCCGCTAAAATTTGGTATAACAGCGGTTATACAACCGCGGAAAAAAAATTATTTTAGCTGCGGTTGTTATCAACCGCAGCTAAATAATTCGTTTTTATTGCAGCGGTTAAAACCGCCGCTATTTGTTTTTTGGGTTATCCTATTAATTCTATTGTTATACTACTTATATATATCCATATATGAACCTGTATAGCCATAACATATATTTCATCACTCAAATGGGGCACAACCAACATATATTGAGCATTTTAATTAATTACTAAAAGTAGGATTTTTACAATAAATATATTACAAAACAAAATTAAAAAACAAGTCCTACAATATGTCTCTTAATTTTATAATCCTAAATCTACAAATCCTGATTAGTAGAAGCTGGAGAATGATCTGCCACACTTGGTCGAGCACCACTTCCTTGATCAGGTACCTAAATAATAATACAAAATACTATTAAAAATAAAAGAAAACTATATTATTATAATTAAATATTATTCAATTAATAAAATTAAATTACAATGAATAGATTATAAATATTACCATTCGAGATTGAATTATATTGAATTCAGGAGGCAATTGGCCTGTATAGTTTTGCATGAATAAAGACAATGCTGCATCCCACTTTCTTTGTTGCTCTGCCATTTGTGCTTGTTGCTGTGCCATTTGTGCTTGTTGCTCTACCATTTGTGCTTGTTGTTGTGCCATTTGTAGTCTAAGAGCATCTACCTCATTTTGTAAATCAGCATTAGAAGGAGCAGATGAGTTCATCCCACTATAAAAATGAGTGGGACGTCCAAACACTTGAGATGGGCAAGGACCCAATCCTAAACCTCGAACACGCCCCCAATGCTCTCGACCTCCTAAAGCCATGGCTAGGGAATCCTGATATGATATCTCCTGGGAAGAAGATCCTTCTTGAGACTCATGGATAGAAATTTTTTCCTGTATACATCAAATTTCAATATTATAACAAAGATACTTTTCATATAAACCTATAGTATTACAACTTCAAATATATATATATATATATATATATATATATGGAAGCACACAATCAGTTCAATTTCACATCCATAGGCCACCCAAGATAATTTGTACAGAAAGATTCAACCAAGGAAGCCAAAATAATGGTTATTAACTAGTCATAGCTCAACACTTACACTTATCTCTTTTGCCTCATCACAAACAAAAGTCCCATCTGCCCTTTTGTGTGAAGTTGTCCAGAATTTTCCTCTATCAATTTTATTCCCACATTCATGCTCCTACAAATTTGAAAGAGATTTTAATATATCTATTGGTTTAAAAAAGTATAATATTAATACTATAAATTGAAACTTACAATTTCTGCCTTTTTCCGCGCAAAACTTTTTGATCCACAAGTGTGTGGAATAGTTTGCTTCCTCCTATTTTCTTTGTTTTTCCTAGCAATGTCCTAATCATTGATAGAACATTTATTAAAACCAATTAAATACATTAAGAATAGAATAAAGTGTTATTACCTGAGTAGTAGGGTCAAGGCGATAGTCAACAAAAGATGCCCACTGTTCTCTAGAAATGCCATCTGGGCACTTTGCAAGTAACTGGGTTCTAGTGCATGCAGGATCATATATACGGTCCCATAATTTTCCTCTACGATCCCTCCACTTGGTTCCAATTGACTTTAAAATATAACTTTTGTGCCCATCAGTGTGAGCATCAAACTTAGCCTTAAAAGGGAAAAAATAAAAGATAACAGTTAGCAAAAACAAATAAGCAAAGCCTACAAAAAATTAAAAAGTTTTTAGAAGAGGTATTACTTGAATAGTATTCTTATAAACATTGTCCTTGTAATCATAAGGAACCCTTCTCCAATCTTTATAACTAATTGGAAATAATCCAAAGTCTTTCCCAAGTTTTCCCAAAAATCCAGCCAACAACCCAGCACTATCTCCAATTGGTTGGGCAGTGTCATTCCATTATAATACTATCCGTTCACCATGAGGAAGTGCCCAAGCATCATTCACTGTTAGTTGTTTTGCCTTTTTTGTGCCGTGTTCATCTGTGAAAACGAAGTTAGCAAAAGAATTTTAAAAAACTTAATTTAATACATTAGAGTTTCTTTACATACTGGCAACATCAACAAGCCAAGATTTATTATGTTTAGGCTGTCTATGCTGCACAGGTGCCTCGTTTTCTTCATCCTCATCATGGGCTACCACTTCAGGTGAACTTGGTGGATGGGTAGCTTCCTCATGAGGAGTGAATATAGGGTTAGGGACGTGGAGGGATGGGTTACTCTCAAGATGTAATGAGGCTGTGTTCATAACATGACCGCCCATACTAGCAGAATGCATAAGCCTAGGTCTACTATGAACATCACTACCAGATGGTCCTGATCTAGTCTTCTTGTTGTTGAGGTATCGCTTCATCATCAGGATGCCTGTATAGACACAAAATTGCCATATGTTAGATGAACTTAAAAACATATAATATTGAAATAAACTTAAACAAATAAGATACATCATTTAATATATGGAAAACATAATACATAAAGAAATAAAATTTGAAATATATATTAATTGTGAATTTCTAAACACCTTGCCAATGATATACTTGCTTCTTCATCTGGAAATAATGTTTCTAAGTTTTGATGTTGATGTAGCTCACATGCATAAAAAACATCTTGATCATCTTCACCCATATCGTATAAGTCCCGTGGCTTTAGATGTATAGCTATGCTCCAATTTTTATCCAACTGATCTTCTACATAATAAACCATTTGAGCCTCTGAAACTTGAATGTAAGGCTCATCATCCTCACGATCACCAGTGTGTATCAACCGTGAAAAATTGATAGATGTAAAACCCAAGTCATCGGTTATAATTCCTCTAGAATTAGTTGTATTGGCCCAAATACATTTAAACAAGGTAACTGTAAATCGACCATGATAGTTTAACTCAATGATATCTACTAATTTTCCATAATAAGGTACACCGCCATACTGCATATGACTATCACTACTACTTGCATAACTCCTTGTACCGAACGTGCCAAAAACTCCACAATTTTGAGTGTTCAACCCTTGGTCTCTATCTAAGGTCCGAAATTTGAATCCATTAACATTATATGCATTATATCGCTTAGCACAATCAATTGGACCTATGGCAAGAAACTTCAAATCATCTGAGTGGGATCCGTTGCTATCATTCCTTATCTAAAATAAAAAAGAATGATAACTATGTTATATCACTACTTATGAAAGAAACAATTTTGGTACACCACTACATATACTCACCCGACGAGAAAACCATTCAACAAACTCTTTATGAACCTTCTTATCTATCTCTGAAGAAGATCGTACACGACTTCTTAATTGTCTTCGTATGTAGTCTCTAAATTCCCTGTACGAAATGAATAAGGTAATTAGATAGTTATGGTGGTCAGGGAGCACTTAATGTAATAAATATAATTTACTTACTGAAGAAACGGATCTACTTCTCTACAGTTAGTCAGCACATGCCGATGTGCTTGTAATTTTTCTACTGGGGAAAGAGTGAAGTAATCAAACCCGCCAACTGGTTTTCCAATTGGGGGAAACAAAGTGTTTATATCAAATGACCCAACGTTTGGTTGATCATCAACACGTCTGGGACGATTGAATAAAGTCTCAATTCCATCTAAATACCTAGAACAAAAAGTCATAACTTCCTGAGCCATGTAACCTTCAGCTATTGAGCCTTCTGGTTTAGCCTTATTACGTACATAAGACTTCAATGTCCCCAAATACCTAATGAAATACATAGAATTATAAGCCATTGATGCAAATTGTGTAAATTGAAAAAATTAAGAACAAATTGTGTATATATTTACCTTTCTATAGGATACATCCATCGATACTGGACAGGGCCTCCGAGTTTAGCTTCTTCAACTAAATGTACTATTAAATGAACCATAACTGTAAAAAATGAAGGTGGGAATAACATTTCCATGTGACATAATGTGAGAACAACTCTGTTTTGAAGGTGATTGAGTTCATTAACATTCAACACTTTATTACAAAGTTGCCGAAAGAATGAACATAGATCAGTTAAAACTATAGACACTTGTTTAGGAAGCGTTTTCCTCATAGCTATAGGTAAAAGTTGCTCCATTAGAATGTGTGAGTCATGACTTTTCAATCCTCCAATCTTTCGTTGTCTCAAATCAATACACCTAGAAATGTTACTTGAATAACCGTCTGGGACAGTGATATTTTTCAAAGTCCTCAAAAAGATGTCTTTATTTGCACTTGTTAATGTAAACACAGCTGGAAAATATTTACCACTTTCATCGAGCCAAAGATCAGACCTAATGCCCATTTCTTGTAAGTCTCTCCGTGCATTTATATTGTCTTTCGATCTTCCAGGTTCATTTAGCAAGGTAAATATCACATTGTCACATACATTTTTTTCAATATGCATGACGTCAAGATTATGACGTAACAAATTGTTCACCCAATATGGAAGTTGAAAAAAAATACTCTTCTTTCGCCATTGTTTAGTTTCTACCTCAACACCACTAGCTCCTCTAGATCTTTTTCCTCGGCCTTCAACTTCTATAGCTTTTCCAAATATAATATCAATATTCTCAAGTTGTCTTAAAATATCTGATCCACTTATTGCCATTGGTGGATTTCTCTTCTCTTCCTTCCCATCAAATCTACTTCGAGCTAATCTAAATTTATGTCTAGAGTTCAAAAAGCGACGATGACCCATAAAACACCACTTTCGACTATAAGGAAGACGATTAGGAGTTGAGTCAAAATTACAAGAAGGACAAGCTAAACCAGTATGGACATTCCATCCAGATAAGGTTTCAAGCCCTGGAAAGTCACTTATAGTCCACAACAAAGCTGCACGCATATTGAACACTTGGTTGCTATAAGAATCAAAGGTTTCAATACCAACATTCCATAAATCCTTTAATTCTTCTATTAAAGGTTGTAGGTAAACATCTATATCATTTCCCGGTGCTCTTTTTCCTGGAATGATCATTGAAAGAAATAATGAACTCTTTTTCATACAAATCCAAGGAGGGAGGTTGTAAGGCACAAGTATTACAGGCCAAATGCTATAACTAGTGCTTAAGGTGCCATATGGATTAAAACCATCCGTAGATAAACCAAGGCGTACATTCCGAGGATCTGCGGCAAATTGAGGATTCATTATATCAAAACTCTTCCATGCCTCAGAGTCCTTTGGATGTCTCAACATGCCATCGGTACTCTTTTCCATCGCATGCCATCGCATCTGCTCAGCTGTCTTAGAAGACATGAACAATCTTTGCAATCGTGGCTTCAATGGAAAGTATCGCAAAATTTTTGCAGAAAGCTTTTGCTTTTTATCACCATTACTCTTTGGTTTCCATCTAAAAGTATTGCATGTTTTACAAGTCTCCCTATCTGCATCCTCTCCCCAGTATAGCATGCAATCATTTGGACATACATGAATTTTGGTATAATCAAGTCCAACTTTATTAATAATCTTCTTCGCCTCATAGAAGGAAGAAGGAATCTTTGCATGCTCAAAGGCATCTGCCAACAATTCTAGTATCATTGACATTGCCTTGTCAGTAATTCTGCACATACATTTAATGTGATACAATTTTACTAGAAAAGATAATTTCGAATACTTTTTACACCCTTCATACAAATTCTGTTGGCCATCTCTAAGTAACTCCAAGAGATCTGCATTTTCATCATATATCATTTGGTTCAATGGTGGGGAGGTTAATTCACATTCGTCTGCACTCTCATTATTGGGATGATGCCCAAATGCATCATTAACCATGTCTTGTATAGGGTTTTCAACAACAATCCTATCTTGAATCACATGTGACCTTGAAGGAGTTTCAACTATATTGTCCAATGCACATGTCTCCCCATGTCTAAGCCAGATAGTGTACCCTCTTGGAAATGGCTTGACAATCAAGTGGTCATAAGCAACTTGTCTGATTTGCCACTTGTCAAATTTGCATTTAGGACATGGGCATATTATCTTGCCTTCAACACTCCGATTAGCAAATGCGAAATCTAAAAATCTATTGAGTCCTTCTACATATTCAGAGGTGTTTCGAGGCTTATTAATCCAAGATTTGTCCATATCTGAAAACAAACTATCTATAAGTTCAAATCAAAATTCCAATAATATAAAAATAATTTTAAAGATTAAGTTACTTGAAAAAATTATTCTTTTTCCACCTACATTACCTTCATTCTCCTTATGTCACATAGAAAAAGATATTTATAACTAACTAAAATTTTAAATCTAAAATCAAATTATTCAATGTAAAAAGATATTTCACAATTTGCTCACAGACTAAACAATGCATAAGTTAGAACTATATTGTCTATAAATAAACAAAGAAGCGAATGCAAATTGTTAGTGTGACAAGCAATCAAAGTTCCAGAAGGCAATCAACGCTGTAACAAAAGGAATCATATAATAAAAGCATTAACTAATAATTTATATAATAAATTTATTACTAAATAAAAAATTGATTTCCATTAATGCATAAAGTAATCCAAAAATATCCTCATGGTAGAACTAGATATTAATTATGTGACCATATGTAATCTAATCTTTAAATGCATATTTGAAACATTAAAGATGATTGGGCACAAGAAGTTGGACTGGGGTGGCTAAACTAGTGAAGCATATATTCCTTAATAGTTTATTTTTTATTTTTATGTCTAATCTAAGAATCTTGATTCTGTGCACATTTTACTTGATCTTATTTTTTTAGTTTATTTTTTATTTTAAAAGAAGTAAAATACAAAAAAAATAATTTTTTAGTTGTTAATTTAAAAAAATAATAATTTATATCAAAAAATAAAAAATTTAAATTTAAATCAAATTTAAACGATCTAAAATAAAAAAATTATGAGTACATGTTGTATTTTTTGAACAAATAATCTTTAGTATATATTCATATTATTAGTGAAAAGGCATACGCGTCAGACAAAATATGTATTTTAAATTAAATGCACTTTCAATGAATATATATATTGATATATCATTAACATATGTCTTCTTATCACAAAATGATTGTATCCATGTATTCACGTTTGATTGTATCTATATATATATATATTGATATATCATTAACATATGTCTTCTTATCACAAAATGATTGTATCCATGTGACGTGGACTATACTGTGTGAAGGACCCATATAGATCCGTAGGACTCCCATAATTTCTTTTTTGTTTCCTCAGTTTTTGACTATATTATATTATATTTAAAAACTTTGTCCAGCAAAAACTCAACAAGTTTTCTTTTTTTTTTTTTAATTAGCATTTTCGAGATATCTCAAGTTCCCTTACCATATATATTACTAATCAGTATAAAGTTGTAATTTGTAGGTTCAGGTAACATTGCCACAGGTAAAACCAACAGAAGAAAACAAATGCAAGACACACCACAACAGCAACAATACTTTGTGTCAGACAAAAAAAGAAAAAAAAAAAAGAAAAATAGAACATTGATGCGATATTACAAGGCAATATAGATCAGGAGGAAATTAACAATTGTAATGATATGTAATATATATTTTTCGATATGTTATAATTAAATATTTTTTATTAATCTATTGTTAATTTTATTTATAATAAATTGGTGGAATAATATTATTGATAATGATTTTATGTGTAAGTGAATAAATTGAAAAAGTAATTATCACATCCCAAAACTAGATGCGTGACCAGTATGGACTACTAGGTTAACCTTGTATTTGTAAGCCTGATAGAACCTTTAGATTTATATTTTCTTACATGCAGAAGGACTAAGAAGAAGAATATTCCATTTAGGAGCTCACTTAACTCATAATACCAATTCATGAATTTAAAGGAAGAAAAACGCAGGACATACCAATTGGCTGCTACCCACTGACACTGTAAGACTGGAGCTTGGATTTATCTGTGTGCACTGTCCTAGCAAGAAGAGAGAAAAGTCTATATGAAATTATTATTATTATTTACACTGTAACATGAAATTATTCAAGTATATGTAAAATAAATTTTTAACCCTTGTGGCCTTTTATTTTTTTTTTTTATCTTTTACACCTTACCTTTTGTTTTATTTAAATATGTGCTAAGCTAAAAATACTAACATGAATAAATAACCCAAAGACCAGAGAAAAATTACACTTTCACAAGCCCATTCTTCATAAACAGGGGATACTCCGTGAATGCAAAATGAAACAAAACTGGAAAATCTCAACACCAAGAGCAACAAAATAAAAACCAAGAGCTCTCACCAACCAATACAAGCATGATGAAAAAGCAGAAAAAGAAAATAGAAAAAGGAGACACAAGCAACAAACATTCGCAAGATCAACACACAGGCACATGGGAAAAAGACAAAAAAATGGATTGCTCTGTTTCTGTACAAGTCCACAACTTCGTTCAACACTGGTTTCAAGGCTTTCTCAAAATTGTCAATGAACTCGACCCATTATATGGCACCAAATCAGAGGGCAAAATGAAGGAGAGGACCACACAAATATATATGGGAGTGGGACAAACTAAACTTGTAAAGGACATCTTGTGCTATGCAATCAGAGGGACAGAACAGAGATTTCACCAAAATGGGCCCTCACACTTGGCTCAGATCAAAATCAATGGAATGAATATGTGATTGAACAGGTCAAATCTCAGAAATTATAACACAAAACAGCTTCTAACGTTTTCTTGTCTAAATCAACCTATCCTTCTAATCTGTAATGGAGAAAGTTAATCTGTGAAGCTACATCTAATGAGACAAAGCGTATGGAGCTACATCTAAGCAGAATAACACCCTTAAGCAGTACAAATAAAGAGGAACTTACAGGTTAGTCGAAAATCTGGAATTATGGGCAATCAAAATCCACTAGCTTGCTACTCTGTCTCTTCTTTGGGAAAGCAACGTTCTCAACTAGAATGCAATGGCACAGCAATAGGCAGTGGGGACAACAGAAAAGTGAAGGGGTGATGGGGACAGTGGAACAATGAAGTGGTCTCGACAGGGATGATAGAAGAGGAGTGAAGAGGGGCAGTGGGGTCTCGATGGGGACGGCGGAATAGTTAGGGCACAACTGAGGGCTTTAGAATTGCCTTTTCTTTTTAATTTACACGGACATTTGATGAATTTACAAGCGGTTGTCATCAACCGCAATTAAACACTCATTCAGCGGGGGTTGTGGCAATCGCTGTTACTCAACCGCTGTAAATATTTAAATTTCTTGTAGTGATTGATTTTTTTATTTTTTAAATTAATAAATTAGTTAATTGTCTATTGAAATATATTATAAGCTTAACAAATTATCTGATTATATGATATTTGAGTTTTAACATATATTTATAATTTAAATCTAGTTAGCAATTGAAAGATACATGTTATTAGATTTCAATGAAACTCATAATAGGAAAGCTCATTAATACTATTACTACATAAAGGTCCCCACTCTTTACTCCAACGCGATGGCCAAATTAAGTACATTCTTTCATATTAATTATTTTTAAATTAATACTCTTAAGCATCATATATGAGATCCATTATTATCTCTATGCACAGTAATTGAACCACAATTCAAATTGTGAATCAGAAAATTAATTTTTGAATTAAGAATTACAAATCGTATCTAATCATATAATTTATAGACATTGAAAATAACTTAAAATATACCAGATAAATTATGTGTACCATAAAAAAGTTTATAAAATTAAATTTAAATAAGATTTGACAAAAATTTAAATGTAAGTCTCCAACTAATAACTTTAATTAAAAAAAATTCATAAGTAACTAAATCCAGAATTAATTAATTATTTATTCACTGAGACTAATATCATCTTTGATACTATTCTCGATCACTATTATCTTTGTCATCATTCAACATGATGATTCTTTCATGCTCTTCATTTTTAGTATAACCATAATCTCTAATATATTTTCTCGACATTATCTCGTATTTGAATGCCTTTTCGTTTATCCATCTCAATTGGCATTAAAATTCTATGGACCTAAAAATAAACATATGTGATTACATTATATAAGGTAAGTAACAAAAATGAGAAAAAATAATTTTAAAAAAAAATACAAAAAGAGGTTTAAGATTACAAGTTTAATACCTCTCTTTCTCTTTTTACTAAGATCTCCCTCATCAACTTTGAAGCATCATGGACATCCATCCAAGAGTTTTCTTTCAAATAAGGTTCTTCTTGTTCAATAATATACTCATCATCAAATTTGAGATAAATAAAATCTTATGTAACTCCTTTCACCTCCTTTTGCTTTTGTCTAATTTCATGTTGAAGACTATATTTAACAAATACAAGAGCATTCAACCATCATTGCTCTAAGCGATTTCTTCTCTTAGAATGAATGTGATCAAACACACTCTAGTCCTTTTCACATTCCATAGCATTATGAGTGAGGTTTAGGATACGAATAGCAAATATCTGTAACTCTTTGTATTTTTCTTCAAAACTATTTCACCGTAAAGCTAGCAAAAAAGAAAATTATAAGCAAAGATTTGATTAGTTACTAAATCAATCTATATATACTATATAAGGTTTAAATAAATGAAGTAATAAATTATGTTCCCAAATGAATAATTGCCATGTTGCTTTTTTCCTTTAGTTGCAAATACTATACTATATCCAATGAATCCCTCTACCTTGTCAAATTTCTTAATTTGAGAATCAATTATGACTCTAGTCTTAATGGACACATCTTGTCCAATGTTTTATACAATCTAACCTTTACTTCAATATTTAGGTTAAACTTTAGATCATAATGGAACTTATAAAGTTACTAAGATAAAATAATATATAATAAAGAAAACATAAATTAATTATGTTACATAAAAAATTAAATGGTTTCTAAAATACAACTTACTTAAGATTTAAAAAATATGCTGCTACAAGAATAGGCCTATGAAGTTGATAGTCCTATTGTTTGTTTATTATTTTCTATATTTGTTTTCATATATAATTTTCACATTATTAAAATTATTTACTATTTGATCATTTGTTCTATCCATAACCTCATAAATATACCTTGTAACCAACTTTGAATTACCATCCACAAGTTTAAGGACTTCCACAAGAGGAAACCCATGATTTAAGTGGTACTTTATGGACTTCCAAATCCTGGATTAGCTAAAACAATGTCTTTTACAATTTTTGCTTCAATCTTAAAGGCTTAGAGGCATATAGACTTGTAGTTCATTTTTTTAATACAAACATAGATTGGAGCGCAATTTTTTGATTTAAAATAGACCTCATTATCAAATAAGATGTGGTAAACCTTGTTATTGATGTCCTAGCTAACTCATCACCTTTGGAATAACTTACTATATAAATTAAGTACTTAAGTGTGCCTATAAGTGAAAATAGTTTTGTTTTTGCTTTTCTAATAGTATTTTTTATTGCTTTAACTAATGTCTTCAAGAATCAAACCAGACAATGGGCTGCATAAGATGACCAAAAGAGCTGCTTTCTTTTGTTTATCAATGTATTTCTTGCAAATATAAGGGCTGAAGTACTATCTATCACTACTTAGACCACATTTTCCTCATAGATTCCCATCACCATCTCATCCATAATTCAAACATTTTTTTAGCATCTTTAATGAAACTACTAGTGTTAATAGATTAAAAAAAACCTTAAACTATTTATAAGAAAATTGGTAAGGGACTTACTTTTTCCATTGTTCTATTTATCTGACATTAATGTGCAACCAATTTTTTTCCATTCATCTTCATATTTATCCAACTTGGTATTGACAAAATCAACCTCTTTCTTTAAGAATAAGACTCTCACTTTATGATAAGTAAGTGATTTTAAGCCCTACCATATTTACTAATTGATTTTATCATATTAATAAATAATGGGCTCTTTACCAAGGTAAATTGCAATGCATTATCATATATACATACACAGTTATCTCTAACCACTTGATCTCTATTCTTTACCATTACATTCATAGTTTGTTATTTCATATTAGGCTTAGAAGAGCCAAGCCACTTCCCTTTTTTCTTTTTATTATGAGGGTTTCTGTGGATCCCTTATTTTGTGAATCATGTTCTTGATTTTTCATTATCATCAAAGCAATCAACAATATCATCGTCACCCTTGTTCATATCATCTAAAATTTCTTTAAACAAATTTCTTACCTTTTCAAGTACTTGTTTACAAGAAGCAACTTCCTTATATGTTATAGCAAGATGATGTTTCATCCTAAATGCTCTTCCCATATGAGGTAAGAGCTGAGAGATTCCTATATTATTGATACAAGTCGAGTACAATATATACAGAGTATGGAAGAAGTAGGGGCGATTATGAGAGAGAACAAATCAGGGAGTAAAATACAAAAATAAAGAGAAAAATAAAGACTACAAATCCTAACCATTAAAGCCCCTTATTACTAGCATATTTCATTCAGTTAACTCTTCCTATTAATTTCAGAATATTTTCTCCTGATTCTAGTCATAGTTTCTCTCAAGTTGGATCATAGATATCTATCATGTCCAACTTGCTTACAAGATCTTCAAAAAGTTGCCTAGAGAGTCCCTTTGTGAGTATGTTTATAGCTTGCCTTCTAGTAGGGACATATGTCATGTAAATTATTCCATCTTCTATTTTTTGCTTGATGAAATGCCTATCCACCTTAACATGTTTAGTTCGATCATGTTGAATTGGATTATAAGCAACATTAATTGTTACTTTATTGTCATAGTATAGCTTAATGGGTGAGTCTGGTACAATCTGTAGCTCTTTAAGCTATAGTCCTTCACATATCCCATGTGCCATAGCTATGAACTTTCTTTAGCATTACTCTTTACTACATGTAATACCGTATTATTTCTAACATTTATCCTTCTCTTACAAGTGGGAATATGCACTTTATCAAAGAGATCTCAAAAAAATACTTTAAAACAATGTATTAAATTGTATTATGTAGAGGATAAATTTTTCATTTCCATCTCCGGGATTCCATGAACTCATCAACAATATTCTTTAATTATTTTCCATACATACAAGTTATAACATTCTAAAAAATGGCACAACCCATGGATCAAGGGTAAAAAAACTCCAAAATTTCTTCATTTTCGACTGCTGTACAATGGCAGATTTTAAGGGTAATTTTGAAAAATTATAACTAAATATAGAAAAATCAAAATCACACAAACTATATTTGTCTAGAAAGCTCTAGATGTTAACTTCACATAAAAAATAATTTTAAGATATAAAAATAGCCTTTAAACCATGTTTGACAATGAAATAGCCACAAAAGTCTGGCTATCCTTAGTACTGATATAGTTTACTATCATAAATTTAAAAAAAATGTCTAATTAATTCCATAAAAGTTTAATCCATGTAATGATACCAATCTAGAAAGCGGCTAGAGGGAAAAAATAACTCTAGATTAGTCCAGGCATGTCTAAGCCTAAAAAACCAATCAAACAATGACATAGGTCTAACTAGATGCCTGATACGGGACAACAACTTCAAAAATTAATATCTCCCTCTCTAGATATCCAATGAGGTGCTTCCAATTGTCACAAGTCACTGGGAAGATCTAGTTTTTCCTTGTAAAATTTTGTGGCAATTGGACTTCATTTGTCCCATGAGTAATAGAGTTTCATTTCGGACCATAGCTACAGTAACAGAGACCAATTCAGAAAATTTTCACAACTTCAAAAATTCATCAAATATTATATAAAACTCTAAATAATACCCAATTTAGCTTCCCAAAAATTTCTCAACAAGCTTTAAATGCATGTCAAATTTCAGGTCAAGAAGAGTTCATTTGGACAAAAAGTGATATAACTTACTAATTTGGTAAGTTTTGCCTCTCATAAGGTATCACTTTGGCGCAAATGGCCTTCCTTTGAGTTTGCCACCTCTTGGACAAGTTTAAAAGCATGAATATAACTTTTAGGAACTGACTAAGTGATCTTAAACACCATGCATCTCATTTTGACTATCACACACCTAAGAATACATACATTTAAGTGTGCACCCAAGTGTTCAATTTCCATATTTCCATTGTCTTGACACCATATAAGGTTTATACATTATTCATACATAATATCATGGTCTTATATTACAAAAATAACATGTACAATGTCACTCTTACATTTATACACAAAGAAGACTACAAAATTTTAAAGTATAGCCCTTCAAGGCTCTTGGCTTGCTCTCTTTGGTTCTTGTGAGCCACCTAGATAATTCAAGGTGGAAAGGAAAGGGGAATGAGATTTTAAGAATCTTAATAGCTCACACACCCATTCACACACACATTCAAGGCATATACATATCAAAGCATATGTATGGAAGGTATGGCAATCCTAAAGTATGCAAGGTCATAATTATCATGCCATTTCTTCATATTCAAGCCAAGACCATGCTATAGGGACTTTTGGTTTTGTCTTACCCTATTTCTAAGACTTTTAGATTTGTTTCACTCTTAGTCTAAGGACTTTTGACTTGGCCTCACTATTCTAAGAGACTTTTGGCCTTGTCTTACCCATGCCATGAGATTTTTAGCGTCTCCTCATCTTCATTAAGGGGCTTTTAACATCACCTTACCCTTATGAGTCATTTACACAACCATAGTCATTCAAGAAGATACATTGGTATCAATGTAATTTCAAGGCATCAAGTGGCATATCATCAAGTCACAAGAACACACACAAGCATACAATAACATATATATGCACACAAGAATGTAAGGAGAATGAGGTAGAGAGTTATCTTGGATTAATACAAACTTTTCTTGATCTTTTCCTTCCCTCTTTTCGACCTCCCAAGTGCACCTAGGTGGAGTAGGGTTCTCTTAACCTAAACATCACAATTATCACACCATCACATACTTGAAGCACGCCAAGACACTAAACTAAAGCTTGAATACATATTTAGTCTCATAAGTGGCATAATGGTTCCATAATTGGCCTAATGAAGCAACCCTCATGTTTTAAGTTCTAAGTTTCATTCTCTTGTCATTTCTAGACTTATTGGACCCATTTAAGGTCCTTGGAGCCCCCACACATTCACTTGCACAATTGGAAACACAAGTTGCTTCATAAGGCACCATTATGGACATCATTGCTCCATCTCTCATTCTATGGCTCCTAAATTTTTTTCAATAGTTTCTCCCATCTTCTAACATCATATAAAGTCCCAAGCCAAGGTTAGAACAAATTAAAAAATTCCCTAGCTCTATGAACTAGCCTAGGCCGAGATATGCACCAAGGAAGGAGTTCACAAGTTTCTTGATTTTTCCTTGAAGGGAGAACCACTTGGAAGGGTTTCTAGAGGTCTTAGGAGCTCAAGAAAACATTAAAATAACTAAGGAAACATTTAAACAAAATCAGATTTTATAAAATCATAAAAAACTCCACACTTTCCTAACTTGATTTCTATTAGTTTTTCTTGAAATTTCTTGCCATATTCCATCTCCCTATGGCTTAAAACCCTTGTTCTTCTCTTGTTTTTGGACAAAACTTGCCTCCCCCATATGGTTATGATTTAGGCTAAAACTCAAAGTAAGAGGAAGCAAAGGCAAAGCATGAATTACCGTGGATTCCAACTAGTTTCAAGAGTCTTTCTCCTTGGTTTGCTTCCTTTCAAGAATTTTGAACTTCCCCCTCAATATTTTAGATTTAAACAGAACCAAATAGCTCAAATAAACCATGGAAAGAAAGCCTAGAAAGAGAGGAGCAAGGTTGGAGGAAGAAAGAGCATGAAATTCCATAGATTTACCTACCTTTTCCTTTATTTTTCTCCTTCTTTTCTTCCCCTTCTTGTGTGCCTAAGAGAGTAGATCATATTTTGTATTTTAGGCAAAAAATTTCGTGTCTAAGAAGGTGGGAGAAGAAAGGAGAAGTGTGTGGGAGTTTCTAGAAGCATACTTTTCTAAAAGTTTTAATTTCATCCTTCCGTAATGGCAATTTTGTTTCGGCTTCATTTTAGCTCCTTTTTTAGAATCGTCTTTTCCATTATAAAATTTAGGTTCCCAATTTAATAAAATGGCTTTATAATTACTTAATTTGGAGCTAATACCTTACCGAACAAATCGTCAAAATTTAGGCTCACTGACATTAGAAAACGTACACGAAGGGGTTTTATCAGTCTTGGGGTTTTCCATAGTTTTTGGGGCCTTCAAGAATCCTGGGAAACTTGAATTTTTCATTTAAAAAGCCCTCCTATGTGTTTTTTCCCAAAAGTTGCACTTATTTATGAAAATGTCATTATGTTTCGTCAATTTTTGTAACAAATTATTTCTCCATTCTAGCTCCATTTTCTTTCTGTTAGAGCCTAGAATTATCATTTTTAGAAGCCTAAGACTCTATCCAAATTTTTTGGGACATTATCTAGCTTATTTCAGAAAATTTGCTTTTATACGGCTCACTTCATCGTTTTACGAAAATTATGTTCGTTACACTACCACATTTATTTTTTACTCCTCTAAGTAATCAAGTTTCCCTATACAAAGGAGCAATAGCTAGAGGTTGACTTATGATCCTGTATGGAACCTGCTTAATCTGCATCTGTATAGACTTTTATGTACTTTTTGTTATCCTTTTTTAATATTAAACCTCTACCTAAAGTGCCCTTAAGATATCTCAAGATTTTATACACTACTTTAAGGTGCCTTTCCTTTGGAGCATGTATGTGCTGACTCACCACACTTATTGCAAAGGCGATGTCAGGCCTAGTGTAAGAGAGATAAATTAGTTTCCTAACAAATACTTGGTATTTTTCCTTGTCAACTAATTTTCCTTCACCCCTATGTTTAAACAACTTCAATTAGAGTCTTGCTTCATTTACATCTAAGCATTCCAGTTTCCCTTAATAGGTTAAGAATATACTTTCTTTGAGAGATGTAGATACCCCTTTTTGATCTAGCAACTTTCATACCCAATGTGAACACCGTATTTTGTCTAGGAAAATTTTAAAAATAATAACAAAATTAAATTAGTAAAAAATGTGAAAAAACGAAAAATGAGGAAAAGTTACTAAAAAAGCATTATACTTTTTTTCTCAAATTCTTAAATCCCAAATTCAAAAAAGAAAAGAAAAGAAAAGAAAAAGGAAAACCAAAAATTGAAAATCAAATTAAAATAAATAATGGGAGTTAAAAAAAAACGGAAAAAAACTGAAGAGAAAAGAAATAAAAAAAATGAAAAAGGAAAAAAAAAAAAAAAAAAAAAAAAAAACTACCTAAAACTAAAACTCAGTTACTTTGTTTGTCAGTCTAAGTCCATCAATCTTATATAAAAATAAAAATAAAATAAAATAAGCTTTTAGACCAATAAAAATCAAAAGAAGTAGCCCAAATTCAAAAGAAGCCTGCCTTCTTAAATTCAGCCCATCAACTGCAAGACCAAAAGGAAAAAATAAACAAAGTAGGAACAATTAAAAACAAATAATAATAATAATAATAATAATAATAATAATAATAATAATAATAATAATAATAATAATAATAATAATAATAATAATAATAATAATAATAAATGGAAAGGGCGCCACCATGTGTTTTGCCCTAGCCCCCTCTCTCATTACTGCGTTCCCTACCACCAACAGAGAATGAGACTGAGGCAGAAAACTAAACATAGAAAAGGAAGGCAACAGAGGTTCTGATCAGCCCAACGCCTTAGAGGAGCACGAGAATAAAAGAAGCAGGGCAGCATTTCAGAGGAACCAGTAGAGAGAGAAGCAAAGGGTCAACGGTAAACTCGAAGAATTTTCCTCCCCCTTATGTCCCTTTCACCATCAAAGGTAGAGAAGGAATAATGCGAAAATGGAAGGAGAGAATGGAGACGTGGATCGATGAATGAAAAAAAATCATTGGCAGGGAAGGATGGCATCAGTACAGGGGAGAAGGGGAAAAGGAGTCTTGGAGTGAGTTCCAAGTGAAGAAACAGAGAGAGCGAGAGGAGGAAGGAGTAAACAAAGATGGAGAAAAAAGGAGGAGGAGGTTTGAGATTGAATGGGGGGATCTGGAGATTAGAAGAGAGGAAGCAAAAGAGGGAGATAGAGAACACGAAAGGGAAAAAGAGAGAGGAAGGATTCGAGAGTGAAGGAGGTAATTTTGGGGGCCAAGACCGAATTTTAGGAATGCATCAAAGAAGGGGAGCTACTATTGAAGTCAGAGATTAAGACTGAGAAGGATCGAGAGTATTGTTTGCCTTCTTTGTCTTCCAATGAGTTTTGCTTATGGTTGCTGATGATCTTGAATTGGAATGGAAGACTGGAATGCGAAATATTGTGTTTCTTGTATATTTGAAGACATGCACAGTAGGTGTTTGAGGAAATGCTTGAAAGAGCTGGGTAGAGCTGTAGTGCTTGATCGTTATCGTTAAATTTGTTAAACCATAATGCATTAACCTGGACTTTATCCCCTGCTATGATTTTATGATAAATGGGCGCATGTTTTGGAAATAATGTTGGCATAAATGTCTCTGGTTCTTAAGTTCATTTAATTTTTATCTTAAGATGATGAAAATGATGATTTGTTAGCAACTCTGGGAACTTGGATGGATGTGTTCTGTTATAAAATGCTGAGATTTGAGTTCATTTTGGTTAGAATTTTGCTATTCCTTTTTCTTTAAATAATTCCCTTATCAATAACCAACCTTTTTTGTCATCACTTTGCATTTTTCGTATCTCTAGAAGCTTGAAATAATTGTTCTAGAGTTGTATAAGATTCTTCATAATAGTACAATCTCTCTGGTGCATTCTCACATTTGTGGATGTTTAGTTAATGACCTTAATAATATCATGGTTCAAATTTGCCTATATTTTCATAATGTAATTAATTGTAATGATTCTAAACCTTGATCACTAATTATTAATCGTGTATTTAACCATAATTACTATGATTAGAAGATAGAGTTGTTACATTTGGTATCAAAGTAATGGTTTAGGAAAATCGTTCTAATTTAAATTTGATTATTAAAAACTTGGCAATCATGATGCATATTTGGCATGGTATTAGCTCATGAGAATAGCTAATTAGGTAAACATATAGTTATTGTGCTTTATGTTCTAGAAGGAAATATAGAGGAATAATGATATGAGGCTTTTAATGCTTAATTAAAATGACTGTTTCTTAAATTTTATTTAGAACATCACCTATTACAATAAGTATGCCCCTGAGAATAATAGAGTGTAGTGAGATTCTACCTCATAACACTTTAGTAATACTAATTTTGAGACGTGAGGTTGTTAATGCCAACAAAAAGGCTAGAATTTTGCCCTTCTTTTCTTTGAAGACTTGGTTACTGGTCTCAGTCTAGATAAACAACTAGTTGAGGCTTGTTGCCAACTGGCTACGTGATAGATGCACCAGTCACTTACTATGAGGCACCAGTTGACTAAATGGATGAGACCGGGTAACTGATGAGAATGATGAACAAGGCTACTAATAGTATCTATGACTAGTTGACCGCCACTTACTAAGCAAGTCAACTAGGTACGGCCTACCAGTTGACTGGCCTATTGTCGTAGTTAATTGATTACAACAAGAGTAGCAATTTTTCACGTAAGCAAAATTCTAAACTTTTCAAAGGCCATCTAGAGTGATATTGAGAACTTAGAAGGCAACAAAATAAAGTAAAACACCTTACTAGTTATAAAAACCTTACGGGAGGGTAAGATGTAAACCTTACTTATGATTAGAAAATTGACAATGGAAGTTTGGGGACCAGTGTATAATAAATAAGTATGATTGATTGAATATATGAAGTGATATACAATCTATAACAAGTTAAAATTATGTAGACTTCGAAAGGTCCCCAAGGTTGAGACTTTTTAGGTATAGAGGTCCTAACCCACTTGCTTGATCCCGGTTAATGAAGAATGTAATTACTTGATCCTAGCTGCCACAATTTGGGTCTAATGAATAAGGGTGATAAGAGCTAAAGAATATTTCAAATAGCTTTATTTAAAACTATTGGAGTGAGCTATCTTTAGTTAATGATGACAAGGAAGTAGGATAAGAAACCCTTAAGATTGTCAAATCCATTTCTAAATGGGGGATAGTAACTTTAAAGTGAGAGATTAAGGGAGCTGATGTTTTGAAAGAAATCTTGAGAGAGTTTTGAGGCTCCTCCCTTAGTATACTAAGACAAAAGAGCAATTTATGATAAGAGAGAGAAGCCTGAGTATGATAAGAGGGAGGTGTATAGGCACATGATGCTTAAGCATGTTGTCTCTTTTGTATATTTTAGTTTACTTATGATATGTGTTGACGTGCATTTGGGTGGTGGTTAGAGGCACTTTACATGCATGATACACTCAGGGAGTGTAAAGTAAGATTCTACAGCACTTTGGTGCTAAAGGCACGTGGGATGTGCTTACTTACTGGCACTTTGGTGTTAAGGGCATGCGGGGTGTGCCACTTACCATATGATTTGATGAATTTTGACCACCAAATTGGCATCAAACTAGGCTAAGTAGACTTTCTACCTAGAAGGTAAAGAAGAGATCTTTATGGTAAGGATCCACCTAAAAAGAGAATAAAATGGTACCTGTGTGAGTACAAATGGTTAAGATACAGTCATCATAGGGTGATGAGCATGTGTATGGCCACAGAAAAGCATTGCCTGCTAATATTGAAGGCAAAGTCTGATTCCGCCATCAGTAATCTTATTGTTATGTATCACATGTGGCGTGATTAAAGGAATAAAGACGACATTAGGAATTCGAGATGGATTAATAATTGTTATAGTAGTAAAACTCCCTAATTTTGAAAGAGGGCTCCTTAATCTAGAATAATAACACAAGGGAAATGAATGAGAAGTGGCAGCAATGCAATTAACTTATGTTATTACAATAAAATCTCAGTATTATGACTGACAAGGAAGGGTGAAAACTAGTGGTAAATGATACTTGAATTCTCTCACTAGGAATCCCTACTTGATTTGTTGATAATTAGGGAATGCTCGATAATGAAAAGACTCTCTAAGTCTTCTTATTGTGTTAATTTAACTTCTAATAGTCAGGCATGAATTGAGGCAAAAAAAAAAAAAAGCTTTTAGAGGAGTGAAAGAGTTAGTTGGGTTTGGCATCGACCATTATGTAAGGACAAAAACTGTCATACCATCTCATATTATATGCTATAACTTATGGTCAAAAGACCTTGTACTTGCTGTCAGAGAACTTTGTTGACAAGGTCTCAGATTCTACATTAATGAATACAAGATCTTGTTGACAGGATCTCAAACCTTGTTGACAAAATATTATCTCATTACTCCTTGGGGAATTATTATGAATTTCCAAACTAGAGAATATTAAAAAAAAAAAGACTTAGTTGTATGCTAATTGAAGAATGACTATACTTGTATGAAAATATCTTAGTTGAAGGTAGAAGATACGAAAGCGCAATCCTTTGCGACTTATAATGGCATAAAAACCAAAGAGATGTTCAGTTGATTTCAAACAAGTGTAGATGCCATTAAGTTGACTACTAAAGCTTGTAGTAACTGAGAATTAAAATGAGGCATTGGGATCTATTAATCATGGCAATCTTTAGAGTCACATGTATGTAATTGTAGTAATGCCTTTGCAAGTGTAAAAAAAAAAAAAAAGGAAAGAAAAAAAACAAGAAAAAGAGAGAGAGGGAAGAGGTCTATGTTGGTTACCCCTGAGGGGGGTGATCAGGTTGTCTATAATGAACCATCATCAAAAGTAAAAAATTCTTAATGTTTTAGGCAAGTAATGGAAATTATGTTATCTAATAAATCATCCACTAAAACTATGACTTGTAAGATTTAAAGAAACTTATTCCTAAGTCCTAAAGAGTTACCTCGATGCTCTGGACAAGGTACTCTCACCTTTGAGATCAAGTCTTATTAGAAAATATAATCTAGACTTGAAATATCGTGTTTATTTTCACTTGAGAGATTATGTTTGATTTCTATTATGGGGAAGGTGAACCTAAAGTATTTGGGTGGCTTCAAGAGATTAGTTGTGAGATCAGACTTTAAATTAGTTTTAACCCTTGTGAATCTCAACAAATGAGGAGGAGGAATCTTGGGCGCTAATTGAAAATGAAAGAGGAATCCTATACGTCCAATGTAAATAATGAACCTTCTACTAATGAACAATAAGTAAGGATAATATGTGCAATAATTTATGAGACAGTTGAATGTAAGACTTGGAAACTTAGACTAGATGAACCTGTAAGAGGTAAAACCCATTTTGATTAAGAAGGTTAAACTAAAGAAATGTGGGGATAATCTAAGTAAAGGACGAATGAAACTTCATTATGCAATAAGGTTACTTGCCTATGTTGCTATTAGTAGAATAAATACTAAAAAGGCTAACTAAGTGGAATTCCTTGTAGTTCTTGGTATCAACTATTAGGGAGAGTTAAGCTAAAGTTTCTAGGAGTTATCTCTTAAATAGATTAAGAGTTAAGAAAGAAAGGAAGTTAACATGAACATTCAATGATCGACTATTGGAACAACAACAACAACAAAAAAAAAAAAGAAAGGGGAGAAAGAAGAAGAAGAAGAAGAAAAAAAAAAGATATAAATATAAAACCGAACAAAACAAAAGCTATGAAGGGAGAGAAAATTGGGATTTATTTGAGCTGGGTGTCTAAAGCTTGCTATAAGATGATCAAATGTAGCTTGGTCCAGATCTTCTTAGCTGCGAACAAAGAGGGAATACAACATGCTTAGATTGGAATGTTATTTGACGTAGGTTGACTAGAGGGAATAGAATTATGGTTGCCAAGTGAAGTAGTAACATGATAAGAACACTCTCTCTAGGAAAGTTGTAAGAAGGGACTAGTCTCTGGTAAGACTATCTGAGTTATCAAGGAGGAGGTTATGAGAAAGAATTGTCCAACATCAATTGAGTAAGGTATGAATAATTTTGAGGACAAAATTTCTAAAAAGAGGGAAGAATATAACACTTCAAAATTAATTAAGGTGTTAATAATGTATTTAGACTAATTAAGAATAATTATTATGGAATAATTGGGTAAGCTATATGAATGAAAATTTACAGAGAAATAAGTTATTAATATGGGTTTAAGATTTTAATTAGATTAAAGCTTAATTTGGGACTAAAATTTAATTTGAGTAAGCCATGGATGAGGACTTATGGAGGCCCATAACTTTAGGTGTAAGCCCAACTCCTTATTATGAGACTTAGGCCAAGAGAGATCACCTAGCAATGACCCAATCTGATTTAGTGAAATAAAGGCCCAAGACCTAATTTATATAAGCCCTTATAGTTGGCCTAACACATATTATACAGACCCAAATTGGATTGACTCTTGGAACTTAACCAAACCCAATTAAATTTCTACAGCCCAACTCATAAAATAAGACCCAACAAGCATAAAAATCTAAACCTATGAGGACTTGGGCCTTTGAGTCAACCCATAATCCATTTATGACCCAACCTAAACCCTAAATACACTCAGCCTCCTCTCTATTCTGCAAAAAAAACACAAGAGGCAAAGTAAAATTCAGAGGTTTGCAGGGAGCCTAAGGTTTTTCTATATTCTTCCACCATTTCTCACTTCTAAAAGAAGATTTAGCCAAGGTAATCTATGTAAAACATGTCTCTCTCATTCTCTTCTTCATTTTGATCTAATTAGTTTGTCATTTTGAGAATTTTTCATCTTTTCTTAGGATGGAATATGGTTCTTGGATGATTGTTGTAAGATTTTCGAAGTTAGAGGTTAGAGGGATAATTAGGTAAGTATTTCCCTTCCATTTTATGTATTACTTTGCTAGAAAATGCCCCTAATGATTGATTATCATAATGGGTTATACTATTGTGCGAAATTACAAGGAGATAATGGTGAAAAACTAAATTTTCTGGGCTTGATGACTCAAATCTGAATTTGGGAATATCTCATGGTGTGTTCTTGATAGTTGAGGCTTAACTCAATCCATTTAACCTCTTAGATGTATGGGTAAGTGATTTCTCTCCTTTTATGAGATGTATGTACTAAATTCCCATAATTTAGATTGACTGTTGGTGTATGGCTTTTACATGTGCGAAAATGGAGATGTTAGAAGTGGCCCATTATGAGTTCTTATTGTTGTGACCTTGAATTGGTGCAGTAGACCCTTAGGAAGCTTGGGTAAGAAGTTCTTAATGTACTCTTGTTAAGATTAATCTATAGATAGGGAAATTTCTTACTAATGGTAGTTAAATAATGATGATTATGCTTATGTTAGGCCTGGTGTGCTTTGAATTATGATAGTAACTAGAGGATGAGTAATTGGCTTTATTGAGGTAACTGGGGTTATGTATATATTTATGTTAATATGATATTTGTTACATATGCTTGATTTTGAAATGCTAAATGATTAATTGACTACTTAAATTGTTATTGTGATTGGACCTTGTGAGTCTATGATGGAGCTGTGGTGCGGTTGCCACCCGTGCATGTGCTTTGATCAGGCACCGAGTTGTGATCAGACCCCAGATGCATTGAGTCCTGGTTATGTTCATTATAGAGTAGGTGCCGTGGACAGAACTCTCATAGTGTTATTGGCCATTAACATGTTGTGTATGATTGCTGGTATGGGACAATAGTCATTAGTAACTCAACTAATTCATTTGTAAATTGAATTGATGATTTTGGTGTTAATGATATGAAATTATATTGTATTGATTAACCTGTACATATGAAATTAGCTCCAATAACTAACTTAGCTGCTGCGAAAAAGTTTCAAGTCAAGGTGAAGGTTCCCAAACTCTTACTTTTAGCCTTGAAACCTTAATTTCTCCTATGGTAATGTTAGGGAAGGACATAGAAATGTTTGTAGGAGGTTTTTGTGTGTTGGAGTTAATGGATGGGTGAATCACAAATTCTTCGTGATAGTACAATCTCTCTGGTGTATTCTCACATTTGTGGATATTTAGTTGATGACCCTAATAACATCAAGGTTCAAATTTTCTTATATTTTCATAATGTAATTAATTGTAATGACTCCAAACCTTGATCACTAATTATTAATCGTGTATTTAACAATAATTACCATGATTAGAAGATAGGGTTGTTACAATCGGGCTTTATACCTCTCTATTGAGCCATTTGAGTTACATTTGATGTTGAAAACCCATTTGCACCCTACAGATTTCTTTCCATTAGGCAAATCAACCTGGCCTTAAATTCCATTTTTCTTTAAGGCCTTTATTTCCTCCATGGCAGCTTCCTTCCATTCTAGTATTCTAAGAGCTTCTTATACGTTACTGGGAATTTTGACATTGTCAAGAATAGAAGCAAAGGCATTATATTACGAAGAAAGTGCCTTGTGTGACAAAAATCTCTCAAGAGGATGTTGAGTGCGTGATCTAGGCTATTTTCTAAGAGTAATAAGTAGATCAAGGTCGTTCACCTAGTTTTTACTACACTTATATTCCTCAGCACCATTCTTCTACTCCTCGATTTCAACACCATTCTCTTGCCTTTCGAGATTAGGATCCTATATTGGTTCAGATTCTGGAATTACTATAGGTATAACATCCCCACTACCTGGTTTTATGCATAAGTAAACATGACTAAAGTCTTCTTATCGTAAATGCACCACTTTGTCTCCTCCTTTCTTTAAGTTCCTTTTGATTGATGACATAGAAGTATTACTATTAAAAGGTAAGGGTGAAGCAGAGGGTGATACGTTGATTATAGTAGATAGAGAAAAAGATAAAGGTTCAACTAGCTCTAAAGACTGAAATTCACTGTAACTCTCCCGTTAAATTAAAGGCTTTGAATAGAATGGAATTTTTTCAGTGAATGTGACATCATAACTAACAAAGAGCTTGTTGCAAATAGGATTGAAACACTTGTACCCTTTTTGGGATGAAGCATAATTGAGAAAAATACATTTGATAGCCTTAAGATCAAGCTTGTGTATGTGTTGAAGGTGAATAAAAACTGAGTAGCCAAAAATCTTCAAGGGCAAGGTATTCTTAAGATGAGTAAAATGGTAGGTTTCTTTTAACTTGTAAAGTGGGCTTTTGAAGGACAGGACCTTGCTAGGCATTCGGTTTATAAGGTAAACAGCAATAAGGATTGTATCCCTAAAAAAAAAAATTTAGGCACATTAGTAGTAAACATAAAAGCACGTGCAACTTCAAGTATGTGTTTATTTTTCCTTTTGGCTATCTCATTTTGCTAAGGGTCATGGACACAGGTGCTTCTATGGATTATGCCATGCTCTTTAAGGAAACTACCAAGAGTATTATTAAAGTATTTTGTACCATTGTGAGCATGCAAGATCTAGATATGAGTCTAAAATTGGTTTGCTATCATCGTAAAGAATTCAACAAATATGGAGGAAACTTCACTTTTTTTCCTTCAACAGATATACCTAACACAGTCTTGTATAATCATCTATGAATGTGATAAACCACTTTTGAATTAGTTCTATTTATGACACAGGATGACCCCCAGAGATCACTATGGATAATTGAAAAAGGTTTAGTGGCTTTGTATTTGGAATATGTGAAAGAAGATCTTTGATGCTTAGCAAGTTCACAATCATCACACTGAAAAATAGACATTTTATTTAAGCAAAGTTTAGGAAACAAATGACACATGTACTAAAAATTGAGGCAACCTAATCTTCTATACCATAACAAAAGTTCATCACTCTTATGGGTGGTAACATTGTGGCACAGTATTTGTGACTTTAAACTACTCACTTCAACCTCTTCTAAGTAGTAAAGTCTACCATATTCCTTAGCAACTCCAATCATCTTCCCTAATGGCAGGTCCTAAAAAACATAATAAGTAGGATATAAATGAGCACTACAGTTAGCTTGCTTAGAATTTGACTTATTGAGAATAAATTGCATTCAAGGTTGGGAATATGTAACACTAATTCTAATTTTATAGAGTCTGTAACTCCAACAATTCCTTTTCTTGTAATAGAACTAAGGTTCCCAGTAATAGTTGTAACTTTTTTATCCCAGCACATGGAATATATGAGTCAAATACATCAGAATGTTAAGTTATATGGTTATTTGCTCCTAAATCTACAATCCATCCTTCCTTTTTACATAATGCCTTTAAAGTAAAAACTAAAGTTTATAGGAGGTTACCTTTTATGAGCCATGGATGTTGTGGGCACTTTTTTTGGTTGCTGTTTAGCATTTTGTAATGTAGTAAGCATTTCAAATATCTTACCTAGTTGGTCATTCTGACTTCCAGTAGGCTGCTTTAAAGTTTCTTCTTATTTTTCACCACTGGTTTCTAAAGAGGCTTGGTTGCCATGCGACTTATTCTTTTATGGCTTCCAATTAGTAGGTTTACCATGTATATCCTAACATGTGTCCTTAGTATGCCTTATTTTCTTACAATGCTCACATACCAGCCTCGGTTTATGGTTCTTACCAATGCCCACTGGCCAAATAGCAAGTGTAGAAGACTTATATGTGGGTGGTGTCTCATCTGTCTTCATAATTTTTCTTCTTGATGATTCATGTTTCACTTTGTAAATACCTCCTCCGTTAAAGGTAGAGGCTTTTTACTCCGAATTTAGCTTCTAACATCATATAGATTATTGTTTAAGCTAGCAAGGAATTCGAAGACTCTTTCTTTTTTTGTTTTTTGTTTAAACCTCATGGCATCCTCTGAACAGGACCAAACCTCTTCAATATTAAGATCAAGCTCTTGCCAGAAAGCAGCTATCTCTAACCAGTAGTCAGTGACATCTTTATCTCCTTACTTCATTTGCCATAGCTGAGTTTTGATGTTAAATAGTTGAGAGAGGTCTTCACTATCAGAGTATGTATGTCTGGCTATTTCCCATATCATGTGTGTAGTGGGGAGGAAGAGAAAACTACACCTGATTATGGGCACCATGGTGTTGACTAGCTGTGAAGAGACCATAGAGTTTTCAATGATCTACTAGTTCATCTCTACCACTTTCGATAAGTTAAGATACTTGTATTTACCAGTGAAGTATCCAATCTTTCATCATCCAGTCACTACCAGCTTTATGGTCTAAGCCCATTCATGGTAGTTTTATTTGGTTGAGTTTTCCTATAACTATTAGAATCGAAGACCCTTTGAGATTAGAGGTCAACCTGGAGGGACCCTTGATCTTGCATGGGTTCAACGCCGAGATCTCATCAAGTCTGATATTCACCATGCTTGGCGATCCATCATTACCTGAGTTTAACTCTGGCATAGTTCCTTTTATCTCAGCCATTTTCTCGAGCTCTACTACCATGTGGTAAGAGCTGAGCTGAGAGATTCCTATATTATTGATATAGTTGAATACAATATATATATATATATAGAGTATAGAAAAAGCAAGGCAATTATATGAAAGAACAAATCAAGGAGTAAAATACGAAAATAAAGAAAGAAGAAAAAAACTATAAATCCTAACCATTAAAGCCCCTTATTATTAGAATATTTTACTTGGTTAACTCCTCCTATTAATTATAGAATATTGTCTCCTGATTCTCTACTCACGCCTTATCATTTTGAGACAATAGTTACATTTAACATGTAATCAAGTCTCAAGAGATTTGTAGTGATTTCAAGCAACATCTTTTTTCACTTTCTTTTTTGGAGCTATAACTCAATTATAAGAAAAGAAAGTAAGAAATCAGTTGAGGGTAAAACTAACAAATTTTATGACTTCTTTCCTAGCCACTAATACACAATGTCCAAACTCAACTCTTGCTAAAGGGAAGGATGCTTATTGCTTGTGGTAGAAGTTTGTAAATAAGAATATCATATAAGGGTGAGATGTATAGGTTTGTAGGAGTAGGAATAATTTATATTTGAAAATTTGTAATTGAAACGACACACTATATCTAAATTACAATTCAATTTCGTGTTTGTTTGCGACACTAGGTGCATTATTTTTTTTCTTGGGCCAAATATGCTACTAAGAACTAGCCAGATGCATCATCTAATATCAAAGGATGGTTAGTTTAGTTAAATGACATCGTTTTTAGTAAGGGGAAAAATATGTATCGTCTTCTCCAAGAGAATGGGTTACATTGGGTCATAAGATACCCGACTTTGTGACTTCATGAAACCAAGGTCTTTTAAATCACTAGATTTGGTGTGACTCACACAATTTCAACAATTCAAGGTGCAATCTTAGCTTTTTTCTAATTCATTACACAATTTGTATCATTTTGGAGATTAATCGAGTTGGATCGTACATTTCGAATTGTGAATCAAACAATTTCTACTACTCTACTCTATGTTAATCATGATAATACTAATGTTTGGTGTCAAAGTAGATTATGTGCAATTTTAAAACTTGAAATTGATTTGTTAAAATTTAACCAAATTGATCTTTAGGCTTATACATATTCTTTTAGAGACCTAAAGTAATTTATCTGTTATGGTTATTGAATAAAAAATTAGATTCCATCTTCGATTTTCGAAAATCATTATTTTGGGTTCTTTAGAAATTGAAATACTATTCAACTGAAAATCGTTATTTTGGGTTCTTTAGAAATTTAATTAATAGGTTTGGTTGATATTGGCTGAATGGCTTGTCATCTCCTTCCTTTGTCTTTGGGGTCAACAAGAATAAGCTTTTAACATGTAAGGAAAGTTAAATGAAGTGAGAGATGCATGGTTTTCTTCTCAAGGTATCATGGAACATATGCTATCATTTTTTTTCTAGAATTCTTGAAAAAATATATATTATTTTACAACTTTGCATAGTTTAAATTATTTGTGAAATTTTGAAAATTTCAAAATTTAATAAAAAAAATTTCTATGAATTTTTTTATTATTAAATAATTTAAAGAGTTTTAATGTTATTTTATTTTGATAATACTTAAAATAATTATTTCTTGATCTATTTGCCATTTTATGGTGGAATTAAAGTATTTTATTTTCTAAGATACATAATGACATTAGAAAATTATAAAAAAAAAATTATAGGTAGGTTTTTTTTTCATATATTTTTAAGCATAAAAATACTTAGAACATGTATATAATTTATATTCTCTTAGCCCTAAGATTATAGAATTAAAGGTAATAATAATACTACTACTACTACTGTTGCTGCTGCTACTACTGCTATCACTATTACTAATAATAATAATAATAATAGTAGAAGTAGTAATAGCAGTAGTAATAGTAGCAACAACAACAATAACAGTAGGAGGAGTAGGAGGAGGAGGAGGAGTAGAAGTAACAGTAGTAGTAGGAAGAAGAGTAGGGGCAGCAACAGCAACAGCAACAACAACAACAACAACAACAACAATAGTAGAAGTAGTAGCAGTAGCAGAAGCAACAGTAGTAGTAACAGCAATAGTAGCGATAGTAGTAGCAGAAGTAGTAGCAACAGTGGTAGCAATAGTAGTAGTAGCAGTAATTGTTGTTGTAGTAGCAGCAATAGTAGTAGCAGTAGTATCAATAGTAGCAGTAGTAATAGTAATAGTAATAGTAATAGCAGCAGTAGCAGTAGTAATTTTTTATTGTGTGGCTATTATATTGATTTAGATTTTTCTTTTTATTGAGTAAAGACTTTTCGTTAGTTTGAATTTGTAGATGCATGAAATTTATTGTTAAACTTGACCTTAGTTAAGCTTTTAATCTTGGTGTTGTGACATTAGGTCAAATATTGGTAATTAAGTTAGAAACCCCATGTAGTGTTATTATTTAAGGATTACTTCTAATTCTTCATCTTTTAAATAAGTAAATAGTTTATATACTTTAAATCTTAAGTTTAAAGTTTTTAAGTTTACATTACTTAAATTTTAATTTATGGCAAAAATTATTGTTCATGTCCTATTTGCAACAATGATATTAAATAATCTTTTAAAATGTATTTGGTGAAATATCCTTGTTTGTTTGATCATATATAAAGAAGTTTTCTAGTTTGAAAATTTTATCTTGTAAGATTATTGCGAATGTTTATTATTAAAGTGATTCATTTATCAAAGTTTATCAAATGGTTTAGTTCCCTTTGTTGATCAAAGGTAAGGCAATTTTATTCATTCTACTCTAAAAATATTATTTTGAAAATTGTTACAGATGTCTACCACTTAAGTATTTTACTTATCAAAATTCTCAAAATCAGCTAACTCCTTTGTTGATAGAATTTTTGAATAACCTAAAAGGGATTATTATGTGCATTAATTCTAGTATTACATGAAGCATATTGGTAGAGGTGCATGGTCAAGAGAGACTATTTGCCTAAAAGGGATAAATTTTTCAAGATTATATATTCTCTTTTATCAATTGAGATATATAGTTTTGAAGGTTTATCTTTCTAAAGGAGATAAATTCCTTTAATATTGTATATTCTTTTATATTTTGGCTAGCTTCATCCAAAATGGGCCTAATAGTATGTTGTAATCTCTGTCCAAAAGAGAATTTATGATAATGTACCAGATACTCCTTAAAGATAATTTGTTTAGTTTTCAAGCTATTGTGAAATTGTTTGTTTTACTAACCATGTTGCATTTTCTAAGAATTTGTCTCTTCAGTTATAAATAACAATAATGCTATAATGAGATGCTACTTGGTTCCAATTATAAGAAATGAAATCAAGATGTAAAATTGGCTTTGGGGATAGTGCATAAAGATTTGGCACTGAGTGAGAATCTTATTGATAATGGGTGCAATTAAAATATGAATAGAATTATTTGCATGATTTTTGAATTCTACAATAGGGCACTTTAGTCATATTTCTCATGTCCTAGACTTTTAAGATATGTAAAAAGATATTGTGACTTAATTGGTTAAAGTCCTCATATGCATTTTGTGAAATGTTTTAAGGATATATTTATAAATGGCAATTATGCAGATTTTCACATAAGTGGTGATAAGTGTTTCATAATTTTTTAGTTCATAAAGAAATTATGCAACTTTGTAAGATACTTATCTTTAATGAAGCTATATTTTTTATGGATTATATATTTTATCTAGCAGATTATATGAATTGTGTAATACCATATCTTTTTAGCCTTCCTCATGCAATTCACATGCTCCATAACATGCATTGCTTGGGAGTTGTAAGAAAATGAGATATAAACAATGGATTAAATTTGTGTTACGCTATATATGAAAATTCAATTTGATGTCACGTGGGTTGTATGAGCACATACTATACTTTCCCATATTTAATTATATCAATACAACTCCTTTGCAGAACAAAGTCATGACCACAAATCATGGAAACCAAAATAAAACTCAAAATAAACAAGTCTAACTTCGGCCAGAAATGGCCTCTTTTCTAGTCAAATTTTGGAAATTCATAACTAATTTTAGAAAAATCAAAATCATGCAATCATGATCATTATGGAAATCTATGGATGTATAATTCATATTAAAAATATGTCCAAATCATAACATCCATCACAAAGGACGTTTGACATCCAAAATGGTCCAAAAGTCTGACTGAATTCTGGATCTATCACAGAATTCTGCAAAAAATTTTGAAAATGTCTAATTAATTCCAAAATAATCCAATCCATGCAAATGATACCAATCTGAAAAGCTGTGGATAGTGATTTAAGACAACACATTGGTACCAATGCACAACAAGGATCAAATGGCATGTTATCAAGCATTAAGAATTCATGCAAGCACACTAAGACATACATATGCACACAAGAATGTAAAGAGAATGAGGTGGAGAGCTACCTTTTACTTTATGTAAGCTTACTTTGCCACTTCTGTTCCCTTCTTGGTCTCACAAGAGTACCTAGGTGAAGTAGGGTTCTCTTAACCTAGACATCACAAACATCACACAATTACACACTCGAAGCAACCTAAGACACTAGGTTCACTCTTAAACACACACTTGGTTCTATAATAGGCATATTGGTTCCATAAATGGTCCATTGAAGCAACTCATATCATCGAAGTTTTAGGCTCCATTCTCTTGTTATTTCTAGACCTTTTGGACTTATTTAAGGTCCTTGAAGCCATCACATATTCAATTTCACCATTGGAAAACTAAGTTGCTTCATAAGGCACCATTATGGACACCATTGTCCTATCTCCCAACCTATGGCTCTTAAATTTTTCTCAATGGTTTCTCCCATCTTCTAACATCATATAAAGTCCCAAACTAAGGCTAGAATAAATTAAAACATCCCCTAGCCTAATAAACCTAGCTTGGCTAAAATATGCACCATAATAGAGGTTCTTGGACTTTGTGATTTTTTCTTGATGGGAAAGCCACATGGGAGGCTTTCTAAAGGTTTTAGAAGCTCAAGGAAACATTCAAATAGCCAAGAAAACATTTACATAAAATCAGATTTTGCAAAATCCTAGAAAACACTATACTTTTCTAACTTGTTTTCTATTAGTTTTTCTTAGAATTTCTTACCATATTCCATCTCCCTATGGCCTAAAACCCTTGTTCCTTCCTTGTATTTGGATAGAACATCCTCCCCTCCTTTGGTTTTGTTCTTGGCCAAAATACACACAAAGGGATGGGGAAGAGAAGATGCAACAAAAAGAAAAGATTACCTAGGATTCAAGTGAGCTTTCAAGTGTCTTTCTCCTTGATTCTCTTCTCCTTGGCAAATTCGAAATTCTCCCCTTAGTTCTGGACCTAAAATAGAACCAAAAAGTTCAACTAAACTATAAAAAGAGAGGAGGAAAGGAGAGGAATAATATTTGAGGAAGATGGAGCATGAAAACCTACAAGTTTCCTTACCTTTTCCTTGATTTTTCTCCTCCTTTTCTTCCGCTTTTGATGCACCTGAGGACATTCTAGAAGCTCTTATTTCCAATTTTGCCCTTCCGTAATGGTAATTTTATTTCAGCCTCGTTTTAGCTCCTTTTTTAGAACTGTCTTTTCCATCATAAAATTTAGATTCCTAATTTAATAAAATGCCTTTGGAATCACTCAATTTGGAGCTAAAACCTTACCGAACGAATCGGCTGAAGTTCAGGTCAACCGACATTAAAAAAACATACACCGGAGGGGCTTTACCGGTCCCGGGGCTTCCGATAGTTTTTGAGGCCTCTGAGAACCTTGGGCAACTCAAAACTTTCATTTAAAAAGCCCTCCTATGTGGTTTTCTAAAAGTTGCACTTATTTGTGAAAATGCCATTACGTTTCATCAGTTTCCATCGCAAATTATTTTTCCATCCTAACTCTATTTTTCTTTCCGTCTGAGTCTAGAATTATCATTTTTAAGAGTCTAGGACTGAACCCAAATTTTTTGGGACATTATCTAGGTCATTTCAGAGGACTTACTTTTATACAACTCATTTCATCGTTTTAGAAAAATTACGTTTGTTACATTTTCCACCCCCTTTAAAATAAATTTCGTCCTTGAAATTTAAATACATACCTTAGGGAAATAGTTCTGGATATTTCTGTCTCATCTCATTCTCCAGCTCCCAGGTTGCCTCTTCAGACGTTAGACCCTTCCAGATCACTTTTACCAGAAGGATGTTCTTATTTCTCAACTGTTTCAACTTGGCATCTACAATCCTCTCTGGTTTCACTACATAGGAAAGATTTTTCTACAATTGAACATGCCCATATTCTATGATATGTAAGGGGTCTGGTAAGTACTTTTTCAATTAGAAAACATGAAAAACATTATAGATTTGGGCTAGGTTTGGAGGTAAGGCTATCCAGTAGGCCACGGGTCTAATTTTCTCTAGGATTTCAAATGGGCCAATATACCCAGAATTGAGCTTTCTTACCCTCATAGACCAACCTACCCCAGTCACTGGAGACACCCGGATGAATACATGGTCTCCAATCTCGAATTCTAACAGCCTCCTTCTCTTATTGGTATAACTCTTCTGTTTACTCTGAGCCGTAAGGAGTTCCCTTTTAATCATCTCTATTTGCTAGGTGGTCTGGTCAACTAATTTAGGTCCTAGTAAACTCCTCTCACCTAACTCAACCCAATATAATAAAGATCTACACTTTCTCCTATACAGAGCCTCATAAGGGGCCATCTGGATACTGGAATGGTAGCTGTTATTATAAGCAAACTCTACTAGTGGTAGATATGTATCCCAGTTACCCCTCGTCCCTAATACACATGCCCTTAACATGTCCTCAAGGATTTAGATGGTTCTCTCAGTCTAACCATCTATCTGGGGGTGATAAGCAGTGCTAAATCACAACCTGGTCCTTAAGGCATGCTGTAACGACCTCCAGAAGTTCGATGTGAATCTAGGGTCTCTAATCAGATACTATGCTATTGGGAAATTCGTGAAGTCGCACTATCTCACATATATACAGCTAGGCTAATCTATCTAATGAATACGTAGCCTTAATCGCTAAAAAGTGTGCAGACTTTGTCAATCTATCTACAACCACCCAGATAGCATCGTGTCCAGAAGATGTCCTAGGTAACCTTATAACAAAATCCATAGCTATACTATTCCATTTCCACTCAGGGGTCTTTAGGGGTTGTAATAACTTAGCAGGTTTCTGATGTTTTATTTTAACTCTCTGGCACACTAAACATCTTGTCACATAATCTGTGACATCATTCTTCATTCTTCGCCACTAAAAATTTCTTTTTAAATCTTGGTACATCTTACTGGCACCCGGGTAGATAGTATATTTACTCTTATGTGCCTCCTCTAAAAATCTCACTTTCAAATCATTATTACTAGGCACACAGATTTGGTCTTGATATACTATCACGCCATCCTCATATATTCTAAAATCCAAGGTCCTACCCTGGGAAACTTCACTCTTAATTTGTTTCAAGAATTCATCCTCTCTCTGGGCATCTAAGATCTGGTTTCTCAACTCATTCTCAATTCGGGTCTCACTCAATACAATCTACTTAAAAACATACATAGGTTATATTCATATTTCTGGATTTCTTTATGAGTTCCTATTCACAAATCATTATACAAGCTGTTTATATATATATGCACATATAGACGTTCTACTCAAAATATCGGCCATCCCACTGGCCTTACTTGGATGGTATTTCTTCTAGAATCCCATCCATAATTTTAATTTCACATTTAATCATTTAACTCTCTCTAGTTGGATAGGTATTCCGGACACTTGTGGTCATTGTATATTCCCAACATCACTATGCAAATAATATCTCTAGGTTTGAGGGCAACAACCACTGCAGCTAACTCTAAAATTAATGTGGGATATTTCTCTACATATGGCCTCAACTATCCAGAGGCATCTACCACTTTACGCCTTGTTTATCAATACACATCCTAACCCTTTACACAAATTTCATTGTAAACCACATGGTTTATTAGGGTCAGGTACATCAGGCATAATCAACACAAGGGTAGTGGCCACATGGAGTTTTAACTCTCAGAAACTCCTTTCACAACTGTCATCTCACACAAACAAAACTCTTTTCAAGTTAGCCTCGCCAGTGGTAAAGTTATCTGAGAAAAGTCCTGTATAATTTTTTATCACACACTACCAAACTTAGAAAACTTCTAACCTCAGTGATGGTTTAGACCCGGCCCACTATAACATAATCTCAACTTTATGGGGATCAACCACAACCCCATCTGTGACAATACAGGACCCCAAAACCTCACTTTGGTTAGGTGAAACTATACTCACTAAGTTTGGCATATCATCTCAGACTTCTCAAAGTCTCAAGGACTTTTCTTAAATACCTCTCATGTCCCTCGAACTATCCTGGAGTATATAAAATATCATCATCAAAGACCATTTTAAAGGTTTTACTTAACACAGTCTGAATACCCTATCCATATTATCCATAAAAGAGCCAAGGTATCAAGCAAGTCAGATGACATAACTAGGTACTCATAACATCTAGGTTAAAATCTCATTTTTAGTTCATAAAGCCCAGAGAAGATACATGTTTTTAATGGTCATCTTGTTATATTATCTATAATTCATGTACAATCTTAGGCTATGAATTCCCCAGGTAACACACTAGGGTGTATAAACCCTTTCACTAACCATTTTCTTAATTTGCCTTTTTAGTCCTGCTAGCTCGGTGGGAAACAACTATAAGGAGCTTCAAAATTGGTCCTAATCTAGGCACAATAAAATCAAGGAACTTTATTTCTTTCTTTTATGAGGTAGATCACTGGAATCAACATTTTTAGGGAAACTTCTAAAAATTCCCTACCTCAATTCCTAATTAGGAGCTTTAAACATCTATGCTTCAACTATCCTTCAGCCTGGACTGTGGATAAGAAGGTAACTCAGCTCCAACACTCGATACACACTAGGCATAGTGCCATGTTCAAGTAAGGTAATAATATATATACTCACATTCAAATGCAACCGTGTTACTAGCCATCCAGTGCATGTTAATGATCAATTTATAATAGGAAAAAGCATGCATCATAAACAATAGTAAAGAACAACAATCAATTCACATAGTGACACTTAATATACATGGGAAGTGCTCATGTAGCCTCCAACAGGAACAAATACAAACAAACTATAAGGCAGAGTATCAATACACAAACCCAGTTTCTCATACAATACATATGGGACAATACCCAAATCAATCACAACAATTAGAGGAAACCATCAATTCTATCATATCTTTGATTAAACTGGGAGTTCTACTTATCTCATACTCTCACAGCTCTTTTCAAACTAAGAGGCACCACTAGCCTCCTATTCTATAAGGGCAACTACTCTACCTTGGTTAAAGTCTAAGCAGAAGGCACTGCATGTCAAAAATCAACCCCAGCTATATGTCCCGCTTCCCACGTCTATAACATGTCACCTCGGATGGCTGTTCCCCCTCAGGACTTCACTATCCCACTATACCTTACCTTTCTTCCCAACGATAGCAGAGACATTCACATCATCTTTTCATCTTAACCCCTTTTTATTTCAAGGGTTTCTTTCTATCTACAAAAATCCTTTACCTGCATTATATCTCACAAGTTACTTTCAATTGCTCAATCAATATCCCAACAAGGGCCTCCATACTCTAATGGGGGATTTCAATCTCTTCTCTTTCAAGGTGTAGGTAACTTGTCAGGAATTAATTACTGTGATTCTAGGGAATTTTTGTTATCATCATCTATCTTTTCTAAGGCATTTCACAGCTGCAGTACCACATCTTGCTACTATAACACACACCATCTCTACTATCCCATCAAAGCCTATCATTACCTCAGGCAATTCACAATAATATGGGACTTTCAATATTTGCCCTAGCATATTTGCCCCATTCAATACCCACCAAATTAGCCAAAGGAATCACAATCACAACACAAGGTCATAGCACACATTATAAAGTCATAATTCCTGACAAACATACATTACATGCACAAACAAGTCCAGATGCACCCAATTGGCCTAAACGTAAAGCCAGGTTGCTTGAACCTTTGCTCTGATACCAATAAATGTAATACCATATCTTTTTATCCTTTCTCATGCAATTCACATGCTCTATAACATGCATTGCTTGGGAGTTGTAAAAAAATAGGATATAAACAATAGATTAAATTTGTGTTGCGCTTTATATGAAAATTCCATTCAATATCACGTGGGTCATATGAGCACATACTATACTTTCTAATATTTAATTACATCAATAAAAATCCTTTGCAGCACAAAATCATGCCCACAAATTATGGAAACCAAAATAAAACTCAAAATAAGCAAGTCTAGCTTCGACAAAAAATGACCTCTTTTCTGGTCAAATTTTGGAAATTCATAACTAATTCTAGAAAAATCAAAATCATGCAATTATGATCATTCTGAAAATCTATGGATGTCTAATTCACATTAAAAATATGCTCAGACCATAACATTCATCACAGAGGGCGTTTGACATCCAAAATGGTCCAAAGGTCTGATTGAATTTTGGATCTGTCATAAAATTCTACAGAAAACTTTGAAAATGTCCAATTAATTCCAAAAAAATCCAATCTATGTAAATGATACCAATTTGGAAATCTGTGGATGTTAGATAGAGGGGAAAAATATTTTCAAACTAGCTCAGGTAGCCTAAATTGCGAAATTCAATAAAATAGTAACTCAGGTTGGGTAAGGGTCTTGATACTAGACAGAATATTCAAAAATTCATATCTCCCTCTCTAGACCTCCAAATGAGGTACTTCTAGTTGGTACAAGTTACTGGGAATGTCTAGTTTTTTGTATAAAATTTTGTGAAAATTGGAAATCATTTGCCTTATGAGTGACAGAATTTAATTTCGGACCAGTGCTACAGTACCAAGGACTAAAACCAAAAAAATTCTCAACTTCAACAATTCACCAAATATTTCATAGACCTTTACAAATTACCAACTTTAACTTCCCAAAAATCTCTCAATAAGATCTAGATGCATGCCAAATTTTAGACCAAGAAGAGCTCAATCGGACAAAAAGTGGTATAGCCTCCTAAGATGGTAAATTTTTACTCCATACGGGTAACCAATTTGTCCAAATGGCTTTCTTAATTGCTTGGCACCTCTTGGGCAAGTTTTAAAGCACAAATATGACTTTTAAAGACTGCCCAAATAGTCCTAAACCCCATGCATCTTATTTTGGTCTCTCAACATCCATTTATGCACTAAACAGGCATGCCATTCAAGGGTCCATTTACATATTTTCATTGATTTAATACCACATACATTATACATATAGTCTATACATCATATTACATATGCTCAAGGTATTACACAACCAAAAATAATATATACAATATTTTGTGACACTCCATTACAAATTACACAAAGTGTAGCCATTTAGTGTTCTTGACTTGCATTCCCTTGGTCTTTGGCACCACCTAGACATTTTAAGCATGAGAGGGAAAGGGGGGTGAGATTCTAAAAATCTCAATAGCTCACACACCTATTCACACCACATTTAAGGTATACACACATCAAATATATGAATATGCAAGCATAAAGTGTGCAATAAATCTCATTTCATGCCACATCAACAATATATCAAGACCATTTTCATACTCTAGGGACTTTTAGTTTAGCCTCACCCCATTTCTAGGACTTTTGGATTTGCCTCACTCTTGGCCTAGGGACTTTTGACCTAGCCTCACCCATTCAAGGGACTTTTGGCCTTGTCTCACCCATGCCATGAGACTTTTAGCATCTTCTCACCTTTATCAAGGGACTTTTGGCATCACCTCACCATTATGAGCTCTTTCCACATCCATAGTCATTTAAGATAACACATTGGTACCAATGCATAACAAGGATCAAGTGGCATGTTATCAAGCATCAAGAATGCATGCAAGCACACTAAGACATACATATGCACACAAGAATGCAAAGAGAATAAGGTGGAAAGCTACTTTTTAATTTATGTAAGCTTACTTTGCCACTTCCTTTCTCTTCTTGGTCTCACAAGAGCACTTAGGTGGAGTAGAGTTCTCTTTACCTAGACATGACAAACATCATACAATTACACACTTGAAGCAACCCAAGACACTAGGTTCACTTTTAAACACACGCTTGGTTCCATAATAGGCATATTGGTTCCATAAATGGTCTATTGAAGCAACTCATATCATCCAAGTTATAGGCTCTATTCTCTTGTTATTTCTAGACTTCTTGGACTTATTTAAGGTCCTTGGAGCCATCACATATTCAATTGCACTATTGAAAAACTAAGTAACTTTATAAGGCACTATTATGGACACCATTGTCCCATCTCTCAACCTATCACTCTTAAATTTTTTCCAATGGTTTCTCCCATCTTCTAACATCATATAAAGTCCCAAACCAAGGCTAGAACAAATTATAACATCCCCTAGCCTAATGAACTTAGCTTGGCCAAAATATACACCATAATGGAGGTTCTTGGACTTTGTGATTTTTTCTTGATGAGAGAACCACTTGGGAGGCTTTCTAAAGGTCTTAGAAGCTCAAGGAAACATTCAAATAGCCAAGGAAACATTTACATAAAATCAGATTTTGCAAAACCCTAGAAAACACTACACTTTTCTAACTTGTTTTCTATTAGTTTTTCTTGGAATTTATTGTCATATTCCATCTCCCCATGGCCTAAAACCCTTGTTCCTTCCTTGCATTTGGACAGAACATCCTCCCTTCCTTTGGTTCTGTTCTTGGCCCAAATACACACAAAGGGAGGGGGAAGAGAAGATGTAACAAAAAGCAAAGATTACCTAGGATTCAAGTTAGCTTTCAAGTGTCTTTCTCCTTGATTCTCTTCTCCTTAGAAAATTCAAAATTCTCCCCTTGGTTATGGACCTAAAACAGAACCAAAAAGTTCAACTAAACCATAGAAAGAGAGGAGGAAAGGAGAGGAATAAGATTGGAGGAAGATGGAGCATGAAAATTTACAAGTTTCCTTACCTTTTCCTTGATTTTTCTCCTCCTTTTCTTCCCCTCTTGATGCACCTAAGGAGCTGCTATTTTTTCTGTAAATTGGGCAGAAGAAGTTGTGCTCAATAAAAGGGAGAAGATGGAAGAAAAGTGTAGAAGTGTTTAGGACATTCTAAAAGCTCTTATTTCCAATTTTGCCCTTCCGTAATGACAATTTCATTTCGGCTTTGTTTTATATCCTTTTTTAGAACTGTCTTTTCCATCATAAAATTTAGGTTCCCAATTTAATAAAATGCCTTTGGAATCACTCAATTTGGAGCTAAAACTTTACCGAACGGATTAGTCAAAGTTCAGGTCAACTGACGTTAAACAACATACACGAAGGGGCTTTACTGGTCCCGGGGCTTCCCATAATTTTTAGGGCCTCTGAGAACCTTGGGCGACTCAAAACTTTCATTTAAAAAGCCCTCCTATGTAGTTTTCCAAAAGTTGCACTTATTTGCGAAAATGCCATTACATTTCTTCAGTTTCTATCGCAAATTATTTCTCCATCCTAACTCTATTTTTCTTTCCTTCTGAGCCTAGAATTATCATTTTTAGGAGTCTAGGACTCAACCCAAATATTTTGGGACATTATCTAGGTCATTTCAGAGGACTTACTTTTATACAGTTCATTTCGTCGTTTTATGAAAATTACATTCGTTACAAATTGTGTTTAATTCTCAATCATAAATTTTTATCTTTAATGTTGAGGATTATATGGTTTCAAGATCTATGACTAAGGAGAAATTTTCACTATGTTATAAATGTTTAAACATCTGTAAGTGAAAAAGTTGAAAGGTTAATTAATTATATACATTTTTTTATTTTAGGATATTAACCAAAACTTATATATATATATATATATATTAATTAGTGGGTCTTATTTAGTTACATTGTGTGACCAAAGATATTTTATCAAGTTATTGATGAATTTTCCCATTATTGCTCTACTTTATTGGTATAAAAGTAATGTTTAAAACTTATTAATATGAAGTTGAAAAATAATTGGCACGGTAATATTCTTGAACTGCTAAGTTGTTTGTATATATTTGGATACTTTTGTGATGGATGACGGCATTTGGCTAGATGTATATTTTTGGATTATAGTGTGCTATTTAATATAAAGAAATAAACACATTCTTTTGTAGTAATATAATTTCATGTAAACTTTTTTTAAGTAGCTATAAATTTGCTATAATATCTTAAGTTTTTTTTGGTTAAGTTAGGGCATTATGACCATTAGTTTAGTTCCTCCATAGAGCCCAGTAAAGGAAAATCTTTAAATGTTTTAGGCTCTTTTAGCTCATCGATTGAGGGGAAGCTAGTTTTTTAATAGACTCACACTTAAAGAGAGGATTGTTAGAATTTAAGTATGAGTGAAGAAAGTCTTACATTAAGGGTAGATATGTTCATATTGAACGTGATAATTTAAGTATTGCTTGCTCATGGTCACATATTATAGTCCTATTACTTTTTTTTTATATTACGAATGAAAATTACTAATCAAGTGAGGATACTTTGTTCATAAATTCATAATGAATTGAGCTTGTCAACATGTCATAAGAACTTTGAAAGTTGTATATCTAATTTTAGATGATTTTATTATTATTGAAAAAGTCTTGAAACAATATTTTGCTAAAATGATTGCCTAATTTAGAAATAGTTTTGTTGCACATGTGAGGTGTTATTTTATGTCACTTGAATACAATTATATGTTATGGCTTAGCAATTTGAATAATATTTTACTAAACAATGTGACATTTTGTTGTGAGATTATTTTATTTTGTTGTGAGATTATTTTATGAGTTCATGTAAATGTTCATATAAATGTTTGTCACCAAAGTGACTCATTCATAAATATTCATGGAATTTTCATAGAAATTATAATGGCAGATCCCTACCAAAGTTTATAAGGTTCTAATTTTTAAAGAGTGTGTTGTGATGAACAAAGACATAATGTATTCTTTTGATATCTTTGGTTAATGAAAGTCATTATGCATAAAAAAGTTTTATGAATTTTAAGAACTAATATTGCAAGGATATAAAGGCTTAAATCCAATTAGTAGCCAAATTAATCAAATGATAAAGAAATTGATTAAGTGTATTGAGTAAGTCAATGTTAATCACTCAATTTCTTTATTTTTCTTATCAATAACTTAGGCTTAATGGTAAGAACTATATAAGTTGAGTCTCTAAATGAATATCGTGTTTGATAACCTTCTTAAAACAATTGATTAAAACATGTTAAATTTTTAGGAAACTAAGGAAAACGAGGTATTATTGAAATTATGTATACTAGTGAATCCTATTTAGAGATTATTGAGGTCTCTTAATGTGATAAAACATTTTCATGCCATCTTTACATAAATTTATATGATTTAATAAATATTATTGAATATTTGTTACCTAAGATGAGTGGAAATAAAGTTCAATTTATATGAGTAGGGATCTTATGGTGATTCTTCATTTTTAGGCATAAAGATGCATTACAACTGAGTCTAAAATTTTTTGGCTTGTCTTAAAATCCTACTTTCAATTAGATTTTGTTTGAATGTAATTTATAAATACAAATCTTAACTCTTATACTAATATGTGTCCTCTTACAAGGGAAATAAAGATTCAACATGTTCAAGATTTTTGAATGATGAATGAAATTGGTTTTTTTTTTTTTGCTACATTAGTAGCCTTATCATGTGACTAAACATATATTTCATCATTTTACTTATATTGTTAGCAAGTTTGAATATTTTAGTAATCATAGAGTTGTTAAAATTTATAAAAGAAATCTTATGGTACTTGTAAAATACTAAGGATATTAAACTCAATAAAGAATTTGTTTGCCTTGGTTACAAACAATTCATTTATAAATGTTTGAATATGAATGTTAGAATTGTTAAATTGACACTCATAATCAATTTTCAAAGAGAGCGTGATATTTGATAAGGCTATGTGTTTAGTTTTATAGTTGAAATTTAAAATGTTTTAATATAGTTATATTAGTAATAATTTGCTATTACACACACACACAAACACACACACACACACACAACACATATATATATATTTCTCCTATAAATGTTTAGCAAAGAGATAATGTTCCCAAGTTCTAGAATCATATTGACTATTTTCATAAAATATATGTTTGCAATTCCACAAACTAAAAGCTTTTGCTACTAATTATTTCTAGTTTGTTTATGGGGATGGTTATATCTTATAATATGTTGAATTGGTGAGAATTTTGGAATAAATATCTTTAACTTTATTGATTAAAGGTTCATTCCCTAATTAAAGGCTTAAGTGATCTCTGAAGGTAGCAGGAGTTATATACTTTTTGATTTTGTAAATATCACTCATATTTTGTTACATCTAATTAATATAATATGTTGTTGCATCTATTTGATGCATTTATTGATGATTATCATAGTTACTTTGGCAATGCAAAAGGGAATACAACATATACCTTAAGACATAGTACTTGTTTTACTAATAATTGTATTTGTTATTATATGTCTCTATTGATACTATACAATATTTTTTAGATAAATTTATTTAGAACACATAGGCTTATTTAATTTAAGCCAAGTGATTTCTCTAGCAATTTTAGGCATAAGGATATTGAAAAATCATAATAATTTCTTGCGATTTGAGCATAATAAGCATAATGAGAAATAATATAGAAAACTGATAAGAAATAGTGCACCGTTAGTCACTTTTGAAAGCTATTTCTTACTATACTTCAAAACTTCTGATCCATATCAATATAATTGTTAATAAGTGTGACAATGAATTGATCTTATATTAATAAAGGATATAATGATCACCATTATCATATATTAATGATCATATTAGATTGGATTGTGTATTTTGTGTTATCTCAAGACTATTTTTTTTCTTTTAAACAAAAGTGTGCATATAAAATTTCAATATTTTGTCAACCCAAGAGTTTTTTCACAAAATAAAATGAATTTCATTTTAAAACACAAGTAAAGAGTAAGAGAATGTTAGAAAAATTTTGGATGTAGGCTCACATTAATTAATTTTTTTTGGGTTTTCTAAAATAACAAATTGGTTAATATAGTCCACTGAGATATTATAGATCTAACTAATTAAGTGATTGTATGGTGTTTAAACTTTAGTATACATTTATAATTTAAATCTAGTTAAAAGTTAAAAGATATAGGCTACTAGATTTTACTAAAACTTATAATATAAAAGATTAGAAAAATACTATATAAAGGTAAGTTAAGTCCCTACTCTAACCTTAATATGTGAGGTAGCCCTACTGAAAGTAGCTATAAAGTCTAGAACAATAGAGAGAAAAATTTAGTCTATCAATATAGTATTGTGTTAATAGATTTATTCCACTTCAATGACCAAATTAGGTATATTTTTTTATGTTAACTATTTTTAAATTATTATTCCAAATATTATACATGAAATTCATTATTATCTTTGATAATCACAATAAAGCTTCCATTACATGATGCTTTTTGATTTTTTTCTCAATAAAGTATTATTTGATTTGTAAATCTCAAATAAATGCCTATGATTCTTTCCATTGATTTCAAGCATTGAAAAAGTTAGTCCTTTTCACACGCATGCACATATACATATATATACATATGTGTGTGTGTGTGTGTGTGTGGAGCGACTCCGTAGATTACCCTTCTATTGTTACCATCGGATTGAGTATGCTTATAGAATTAATTATGCCACCTAGGTAGGTTATATTTATACATGCAACATGTGAAATTGTAGAATCATTCATTTTTAAAAGAGAAAGACACATCATTTCAGGAATAACATTTATATATACCCAACTTTACTTATGTCAGCAAATACAAGCCTTATACATATATTGTGTCTCCTTTTTTTGTTTTTTTGAAATTAACACTATCAATCCAAATCTCTTGTTCATCATTTTGCTTCCACAAGGAGGTGAACATCCTAATACAAGATAAAGAGTATTTCCTTTTCAGTAGGATATACAAAACATAAAGGAAAATAGTATTTCTCTTGCTTCCAAGAACCCTCAAAGAAGCAGTGTAATTACAGCAATTACAACTCTTGTGATTAAGCATATGGGTAAGAAATTAGTTACATCACAGGGCTGAAAAAGGAAAAGCATGCAGGAGGCAGGGGTAATGACTTGGTAAGCTGTCCCATAAAGGTTATTAATGATATGCATACTGCTAGAAAGAAGACAAAATGGGTGGAATTCTATTGCATTCACTGTGACATTTTTTGGCCTCTTGCAATGCTTAAAAATAGTTGAAGAGAATGGAAACCAACATGCATACATAGGTAGGATATATAACAGAACTACAACCATTTTGTCTTCCTCTGGCAGTGTGCATAGCATAAATAACCATTATGGGATAGCTTACCAGCTCATTACTCATGCCTTTGATGTGTATTAGTAACTCACATAATGACATTATGTAACATTCGATTCTCTGAAAACTAAAGAAAACGTGAGAAACGTAACGTGCGGTTTCTCCGTAAACAAACGAAATTCATCAGATACAAAAGGAAGTCTTCCAAAATGATGTAGTTAAGGTCTCAAAAAATTTGAGAAGCATTATAGACTCCTGAAAATGAGAATTGTAACCTCAGAAGAAAGGAAAAATGGAGCTAGAATGAAGAAATAAATTCTTACAAAAAGCTTACGAAACGTAATGGTATTTTCGTAATTTTGAGTAATTTTTAGAATTCACACAAGAAGGCTTCTTAAATGAAATTTTTAAGTTCTCCGAGGTTCTCAGAGGCCCTGAAAATCATAGAAAGCCTCAGAACAGTTAAATCCCCTCCGATGGATGTTTTCTAATGTCGGTTGACCCAAACTTTGACTGGTTCATTTGGTAAGATTTTAGCTCCAAATTGAGTGATTCCAAAGGCATTTTATTAAAGTGGGAATCTAAATTTTATAATAAAAAAGATGGTTCTAAAAAAGGAGCCAAAATGAAGGCAAAACAAAATTGCCATTATAGAAGGATAAAATTGGAATTTTTGAAAAAGTGTGTTTCTAGAAGCTCCCACACACTTCCCCTTTCTTCTCCCATTGTAACACCCCAAAAATTAATCAAGGTGTTAATCATAAATTCAGATTAATTAGGAATAATTAATATGGGATGATTGGGCAAGTTAAGTGAATGGAGATTTTAGAGAAATGAATTATTAATATGGGTTTGAGAATTAATTAGGATAGAAACTTTATCTAGGCCCAAATTAAGAAATCATAAGAAGAGGCTAATAGAGGCCCAATGAGTTAGGTGCAGACCCAATCTAATTCCATATGATAGAGGCCCAAGATCCACCTTACATAGGCTCTTATGAGTGGCCCAATAGCCTTTGTGCAAACCCAAATCCTTGAGCTCTTCAAACTTGGCCCAAACTTGATTAAAATTCAGCAGCCCAATACATAAGAGCTGGCCCAACAAAGCAAAAATCTGAAGCTCATTTAGAGTTGGACCTTGGAGCAACCCATGACCCATCTTAGACCAAACTTAAACCTAACTAAAACCCTAACTCTTCAGCCTCTTCCTCATTTTGTTGAAACTCAAGAGAGGAAATTCAGAGGTTCAAGGGAGGCTAGGGTTCTACCAACATGGAAGCTCCATTTTTTACTCTTAGAGGATGATTTAGCCAAGGTGAGTTATATATAACTTGACCCTCTCATCCTCCTCTTCATTTTGGTCCGATTAATTTCTGGGTTTGAGCATTTTCATCTTCTTCTCAAATCTGAAATTTGGTGTTGGGCGATTCCTTGCAAGATTTTTGGACTTTGAGGTTAGAAGGAGGATTAGGTAAGCTTTTCCCTTCCATTTTGTGAATCACTTTGCTGGAACATGCCCCTAAGGATGTATTATCATAATGGGTTCTGTTATTGTGTAAGATTACAAGGAGATAATGGTGGAAAACTGAATTTTCTGGGCTTGATTATTGAAATGCGAATTTTGGTGTTTCCATGATGGATTTTCGGAGGTGAGGCTATGGGTGTTATTAAGTGAGTATCTTCTTCCCATTTTGATACATTTTCTATTAGTTTGAGACCCCTATAGTTAACCTATGATATGGGCTTTGGTTTCATGTGAAATTACCCAGAAATTGGAGTGAACTATGGCAATTTCTGGTGTGGGAAAGTTGGAATCCGAAATTAAATCCCTTGGTAATTAGGTGAGTAACCTCTAGTCTGTCATTAGTAGTTCAACTCTTTGGATATTTGATTGTGATTAGAAATGATGATAACTATACTTGTTATAGGCTTGGTATGCATTTGAATTATTATGGTAGCTAGGGGAAGAGTAATTGGCTTCATTGAGGTAACTGGGGTTATTTTCCTAATTTCATATATATGCTCATGTTAATCTGCTATTTGTTACACATGCTTGATTTTGAAATATTAAATGACTAGTTGACTACTTAATTGTTATTGTGATTGGACCTTGTGAGTCCATGGTAGAGCTGTGGTGCGGCTGCCACCCGTGCATGTGCTTCGATCGAGCACCAGGTTGTGATCAAACCCCAGATGCACTGAGCCCTGGTTGTGCTCATTATGGAGTAGGTGCTGTGGATGGGCCTCTCCCGGTGTTATTGGCCATTAACATGTTGTGTATGATTGTTGGTATGGGACAGTAGTCATTGGTAGCTCAACTAGTTCATTTGCGAATTGAATTGATGATTCTGGTATTGATGACATGAAATTGTATTGGATTGATTGACTTGTACATATATATGGAAATTTCCTTTTGTTACTGAGATTGTATATCTCACCCCGTTGTGGGCTAACATTTTCAGGGACCAGACCTCTTAGTGGCAAGGAGAAAATTAATAGAAGATCATTAAATGATTTAGTAGCACATAGGCTTGGGAGCTTTGACAAAATGTATTGTAACTAAATTATTAGTTCTGTATCATTGCTGCATTGCATCATGAGTTGCCAAGTATAGGGATTGTATATGTAATTTGATTATCATGGAATTAAACATTATGATTGTAATTGGCTAATAATGGATAAGTGATTTGATTTTATATGAATATTAAGCATTGACCCCATGTACCTTGTGACCATAATACATTTGCTGTCATTAATCTATGAACTCACTAATTTATGGTAACTAGAGGGTTAAGGATCCACATTTGAATTTTAAATGTATAATGATAGATGTGTTAAGTAGATTAGGTGAAAGAAAGACATTAAATCTTCACAAACTAAGTTAAAGTGGCCTAAAGGGTTGCTAGAGGGGGAATTAGAGAGCATGAGATGAAATTTTGAGAGTTATAAGAACAGAAGGGAATTGGCCGCGTCCAACATTTAATTGGCCTAGGCCAAATAAAAACAGAGAAGAATTGGCCACGGCCAACAATTAATTGGCCTCGGCTAAATGTGGCAAACCTGCCAGGAAAGAAAACAGAGAGAAATTGGCCGCAGCGAATAGTGATGTTGGCCGCGGCTAAGCCTGGGAAACAAGTTTGGGGGTGTTCCAGAGGGTATTTGGCCGCGGCGAAAGGGGTATTTGGCCGCAGAAAAATACGTGAAATTTATGGAGGTGTAAGGACTTGAATCCGAGAGTAATTGGCTGCGGTAAAAGAAGATTTAGCCACGGCGAAGGTGCTCAATTTCGTATATTCACTTAGAAACTTTAATTTCTTTTATGGTAATACTAAGGAATGATTTAGAAACAATTGTAAGAGGTTTTTATGAGTTGGAATTAATGGATGGAAGAATCAAAGGCTCCTTATTAATGATTAAATTCACTTGCACTTTTGAATAATTGTGGTTGCCTAATTAATGACCCTAATAACATTAAGGTTCAAATTTCCTAACATTTTTCGAATATAATTAGTTGTAATGACTTTCAACCCTAATTGAAATTTTATGGTTAGTAATCACGTACTTAACCTTAATTATGATTATTAGAAGTTAGGGTTGTTACACCCATCTTCTTAAGCACAAAATTTCTGCCCAAAATACAGAATATGATCTGCTCTCTTAGGCTCACAAGAAGGGGAAGAAAAGTAGGAGAAAAAGCAAGGAAAAGGTAAGGAATTTTATGGTTTTTCATACTTTCTCCTTTCCAAAGCTCTCCTTCTCCATTTCCCTTTCTTCCCTATGATTATGATAAAGTTTATAAATATATTTTAAGGGAGATATTAAGGGGAAAATTCGGATTTGAAGAGAGAAGCTCAAAGAATACAAGATTCAAGTGAGAAAATGTAAGAAAACAAGGTAATTTCTCTTCCTATTATTGTCATCTTTGGTTCCCTCCTCCTCCATTTTGCCCCACTTGAGAAAACCCAAGGAGGAGATGATTTTTAGGTAGAACCAAGCATGAATCTAAGGAAAAAAGGTGTGGAGATTAAGAATATACAAAGAAAATAATAAAATAACCATTAGATTTCAAGATACAAGTTCTAGGGTTTCAAGTACACATTGTAAAATCTGATTTTGTATGATGATTCCTAGGCCTAAATAAGAGTTTAAATGAGCTCCTAAGATCCCTAAGAGGCTCCCCATAGGCTTCTTTCCTTGAGAAAACAAAGAAAGCTCCATGGAACTTAATATGCTTCATTGTCTCGGCCAATAAGGGTTCTCATAGGTAGGGAGAGTTTTAAATTTTTTTAAGGCCATTCTTGAGTCATATTTTGATGAATGAAAGTGAGGGAAGGCCTCAGAAAAAATTTAAAACTCACAGAAAGTGATTTGGTGTCTTAGGTTCCATATTATGACCTAAAGAAGCAACATGATGGTAGGCCCTTTGTTTTAATAGTGTGATGACTCCAAGAGGCTTAAAAGGAGTCAAGAATCATATTTGAAAGGAAAGAATGAGGTCTAGAAATTATTTGAGGGGTGTTGCTTCATTAGGTGCATTTATGGCTTTAAGCAAGTTGTATGGCTTTAAAGAATGTCTGATGAACCTTATTGGCTCCCAAAAATTGAATCTAGGCTAAGAGAAACTATCTCCACCAATTTATGAGTGTGTGACTGAAAGAGGAGGCTCAAATCCAAAAGGAAAAGTGTGTAATTGTGTGCAAGGTAGCTCTCTTCACCTTCTCTCATGCATGGATGTGTGTTTGGATTATTTCAAAATGTGTGTATCTGTATTTTCAAGTTATGAAAAGTATGCTAGCATGCCTTTACATATCATGATTCTTGATGCCATGTTATGTTTTCAAATTATTACATGATGTTTGTATGAGTTTTCTTGAGTGTGGAGAGGTCAAGAACTCTTTCCTTTGGTAAGGATGAGCCAAGAACCCTTGAGCTTGGTTGAGTTAAAGTAAAGAGTCTCCTAAAAGTAAAGTGAGCTCCCAAGAGTATGGTTGAGTCCAAAACTCTTAAAGAATAGGTGAGGTAAGTCCAAGATCTATAAGGAGAAGTGTGAGGCCAATCCGAACATTTGGTGAGCTCTTGAATATCTTGAATGATTGATTCACATGCCAAGTTTGCTTTCAAAATGTCCATGACTTCTATTTTCTCCATGCATGCATTTATAAAGCTTGCTTTACATATATTATGTATGATTGAATGGGAGATGAGCTATTGGGATTCTTTGAATCTCATCCCCTCCTCTCCAATGATCTCACATGCTAGGCGATCTAAGTGGATATGCCAATGAGAGCCAATAACTATAAAGAAAGAAGATTGACAAGCACATGCCTAATTTTAGCTATGTTAGAACCATACTTATATACCTTGATGTATATGATGATATATGTAACACCATAATCTACTACCGCTATCTAGCCTCTCTCTGGGCTTGGTGTCATATGATTTTCAAAGAATCAACACCAATCCGTGGCATTTGCATGCTATGAACCGGGGTTTCATATACTCATCTTTTGCCCCGTGGGTCCTGTGAACCCATCTCAAGCATCCTTAACTCAAACTCTATATATACGACTCATACATAGCATAAAACAAACCATAAGCCATGGGTATAGAGCCAATTACCAGAAAAATTGCATTTCCTCATGTGTGCCCAAAAGTTATATTTTGGCTTTAACTTTGGAAAATCATAACTAATTATAGGAAAATGGGAATCTAGTAAACTTTAGCTCTCTAGAAATATCTAAGTGTTCTCTTTACACTAAAAATAATTTCCAATCGAAATCCCAGAATTTGGACCATGTTTGACATCGAAAATGGGAAGGAGGTCTGACTGTCACTGTTTCTGGTGCAGCTTACTGTCATGACATTCGAAAATTCGTAACTAAATCCAAAAAAATCTAATCTGGGCACACTATACCAATTTAAAAAGCTACGGATGTCTACTAGAGGAAAAAAATAAGTCCAGATCAGTTCAGTAGCTCCTACACCCCGAAAATCGATGGAACAGTAATGGGGGTCAGATGAGCTCCCTGATGCTGATATAGAACTTCAGACAGTCCAATCATTCTCTACAGACCTCTGATTTAGGTGATTCTAGTTCCTATAAGTCACTGTGATTGTCTCGTTTATGTGTATAAAATTTCACCACATTTGGAATCCATTTGGTCTATGAATGCCACAGATTTCATTTATGGTTTATATGAACAGTACATGACCAATTCATTGAATTTTTCCAAATTCAACAATTCACCAAATATTCTCTCGACCTCCGAATATTACCAACTTTAGCTTCTCAAGAAGCTCTCTACAAACTCTAGAGGCATGCCAAATTTCATGGCAAGAGGAGCTCATCCGGTCATACTTTGACAGAGCTTACAAATTTACCGATTTTGGCACCCAAGAGGTCCAAAACGGGTCCCATTGGCCTCTCACACACTCTAGCCACTCATGGACAAGTTTAAAAGCATAAAACTAGGATATATAACAAGTTCATATGGTCCAAATTAACATACATTCCAATCTCGCTATACTACGGCCAAATATACACTACTTCATGCATTCAACAAAAGGGGCAAAACTCTTATCTCCATTAATTTGGCTATAAACATAGTTCATACATCATCTTTTCCTACATATACACATGTTACAACCTTTACATCTTAAAAATAGTGGGTACATATTCATTTTGCACCACTTTACATTAAAATACATCAAAATATACAAAATAAGCTACTATCTAGCTAAACATGCTTCTAGGCTCCTTGGTGCGTGCTCGGTTCTCCTTGAGCTCCACCTAGCATATTAAGTTGGGAGGGGAAGGGGTGAGATTCAGGGAATCTCAGTAGCTCATGCACTCAATCAAGTAAGCAATCAAGGCATATAATAAGTCAAAACATGTGAATTAGCATTTAGTCATTCTCAATCATCCAACACACATTGTACATGCTATGGAAATCACAACAATGCCAAAAATGGGCTCTAGGGACTTTTGGTCTAGCCTCACCCGAGTTTAGGGACTTTTGACTTGGCCTCACTCGGTTATGAGACTTTTGGCCTAGTTTCACCCATCTCAAGGGACTTTCGGCACTACCTCACCTGAGCAAATCTCACATTTCAACACACAAGCATATTGGCATTCAATGCATCAAAGCAATAGCATATGGCATATTCCACACATCAAGCATATACATAACATACAATGACTATTACAACCAAGAATGCAATAAGAAAGAGTGGGAAGAGAGAGCTACCTTATGAGCCAAAGCCAACACTAGCTTTTCCTTTCAATTTCTCCTCTCCCTCCTTAGGTTCACAATCACACCTTGATGGGGGTGTTTCTCTTGAGCCTAGACACAATTAAAGAGCATGGAATTACTCTCTTAACATGGAATCATCATAGCAAACCGTCTAACATACCAGAACCTAGAGTTCTCTCTCTTTCTCTAGAATGCCATCAACTATTTCTCTCTCTCAAGCTCCCATGGTAGTGGAAATAATATTTTCAAAGAAAATACAAAGATTCAAAGGCGTTTTCCACTTTCCCTCTTCTGACTCATGCCTAAAATCTAACCATTTTCACAAATAAAATCGCAGAAAGAGAGGGCAAAGAGAGGGGATCAGAGTTCTAAAAAGAAATGGGAGAAGTTTCCTTACCTTTCCTTTGCTCTTCCTCCTTCTCTTGATCTCTCTCACTCTCCATGCCTCTTTTCTCTCCTTGGGTCGAAGTCTAGGGCAGATATGAGAGAAGAAATGAGTTTGGGCGTTTAATGAAGTCTAATTCTCACTATTTATTCTCTTCCGGTCTGACCCTCGCTACGACAAAAATTAACCTTCGCTATAACGAGCTCATGTTATCTAGCTTCGCTATGGCGAGGCTTAACCTTCGCTACGGCGAACTCGCATCAGTTCCCTTTGCTATGGCGAGTTTCGACCTTCGCTATGGCGAACTCGCGTTAGTTCCAGACCTCACTTTCGCTATGGCGTACGCTACGGCGAGCTGTCCCCTGGTTTCTGTATGGACTGCTGCCCGCACTCGCTATAGCTAAAATCTCTTTCGCTATTGCGAACAAGCACTCTTGCTGTAACGAGACCATTTCTCGCTATTGCGAGAGGACTTGGCAGAAATTCTAGATTCCAAAAATTTCCAGCTTCCTACTTTCTTTCTTTCCCTTTTCTTTTTTTTTTTTCCCAGTTGTTACATTTCTACCCCTCTTAAAAGAAATTTCGTCCTCGAAATTTAAAGACTTACCTCAAGGGAATAACTCTGGATATTTTTGCCTCATTTCATTCGCCAATTCCCAAGTTGCCTTCTCAGATGTCAGACCTCTCCAGATCACTTTCACCAGAGGAATGCTCTTGCTTCTCAGCTGTTTCAACTTAGCATCCACAATTCTCTCCGGTTTCACTACATAGGAAAGATCTTCCTGTAATTGCACATGCTCATATTCTATGACATGTGAGGAGTCTGGTAAATACTTTTTCAATTGGGAGACATGACAAACATTGTGGATTTGGGCTAGGTTAGGAGGTAAGGCTATTCGGTAAGCCACGGGTCCAATTTTCTCAAGGATTTCAAATGGACCAATATACCTAGGACTGAGCTTCCTTACCCTCATTGCCCGACCTACTCCCGTCATTGGAGATATTCGAATGAATACATGGTTTCCAACCTCAAACTCTAACGGCCTCCTACGCTTATCAGTATAGCTTTTCTGTCTACTCTGGGCCGTGAGGAGCCTCTTTCTAATCAATTCTATCTGTCGGGTGGTCTGGTCCACAATCTCAGGTCCTATCATACTCCTCTCACCTAACTCAACCCAATACAGAGGGGATCTGCACTTTCTCCCATACAAAGCCTCATAAGGGGCCATCTGAATACTGGAATGGTAACTGTTGTTATATGCAAACTCTGCTAATGGTAAATACACATCCCAGTTCCCCTTCATTTCTAGCACACATGCCCTCAACATATCTTCTAATGTCTGGATGGTCCTTTCAGTCTGACCATCTGTCTGGGGGTAATATGCAGTACTAAACCGCAATCTGATCCCTAAGGCATGCTGCAATGACCTCCAAAAGTTCGATGTGAACCTGGGGTCTCTATCCGAAACTATGCTATTGGGTACTCCATGAAGTTGCACTATCTCTCTGATATACAACTGGGCTAGTCTATCCAGTGTATGAGTAGCCCTGATAGTTAAAAAGTGTGCAGACTTCGTCAGTCTATCCACAACTAGCCAAATAACATCGTGTCCAGAGGATATCCTAGGTAACCCCATGACAAAATCCATGGCTATACTATCCCACTTCCACTCAGGGATATCTAGAGGTTGCAACAACCCAGCCGGTTTCTGATGTTCTATTTTTATCCTCTGACACACTAGGCATCTGGCCACATACTCTGTCACATCACTTTTCATTCCTGGCCACCAGAAAATTCTTTTCACATCCTGATACATCTTGGTGGCACCTGGGTGGATAGTATACTTACTCTTATGTGCCTCTTCTAAAATTCTTTCTCTCAACTCATTCTGACTAGGCACACAGATTCTATCCCGATATACTATCATACCATTCTCAGACAACTTGAAATCTGAGGTCTTACCTTAGGTAATCTCATTCCTGATCTGTTTCAGGAACTCATCCTCTCTCTGGGCATCTAAGATCTGGGTTCTCAAGATATTCTCAATTCGGGTTTCACTCAAATACAATCTACCCGATACCACCTGACACGAGAGGTTCAAATCTCTAAACTTCTCTAGGAGCTCCTGCTCCCTAATCATCATATGGGCTACATGGATGGTTTTTCTACTCAGGGTATCCACCACCACATTGGCCTTACCCAAATGGTATTTCAACACATAATCATAATCTTTCAAGAATTCCATCCATCTCCTCTGTCTCATAATGAGTTCTTTCTGATCAAACAGGTATTTCAGACTCTTGTGGTCACTATAAATCTCTATGGTCGCACCATACAGATAGTGTCTCTAAATTTTAAGAGCAAACACTACGGCAGCTAACTCCAGGTCATGTGTGAGGTAATTCTCCTCATGAGGTCTCAACTGCCTCGAGGCATATGCCACTACTCTACCCTGCTGCATCAACACACATCCTAACCCTTTGCCCGAAGCATCACAATAAACCACAAATGGTTCACTAGGGTCAGGGATAATTAGCACAGGGGCAGTGGTCAAACAGAGTTTCAACTCCTGGAAACTCTTCTCACATCTCTCATCCCACACAAAAGGTGTATCTTTCCTAGTTAGCCTCGTCAGTGGTAAGGCCATCCGAGAAAAGTCCTGAATAAATCGTCTATAATACCCTGCCAAACCTAGGAAACTCCTGACTTCGGTGATCGTTCTAGGTCTATCCCACTGTAACACAGCCTCAACTTTATAGGGATCCACCGCAACCCCATCTTGTGAGATCACATGACCTAAGAATCGCACCTCGGTCAGCCAAAACTCACATTTACTAAGTTTGGCATACAACCTTTTCTCTCTCAAGGTGTCTAGGACTAGTCTCAAATGCCTCTCGTACTCCTCAAAAGATCGGGAGTACACTAAAATATCATCAATAAAGACCACCACAAACTGATCTAGATACAGTCTGAGTACCCTGTTCATATAATCCATGAACACAGCAGGCGCATTCGTCAACTCGAATGGCATCATAAAGAACTCATAGTGCCCATATCTTGTTCTGAAAGCCGTCTTAGAGACGTCTTCAGTTCTCACTCTCAACTGGTGGTAACCAGATCTAAGATCTATCTTAGAAAACACAGATGCCCCAGCCAACTGATCTAACAGATCATCAATCCTAGGGAGAGGATATTTATTCTTGATGGTAACCTTATTCAACTCTCTGTAATCTATACACAAATGCAAGCTACCATCTTTCTTTTTCACAAACAACACCGGAGCACCCCAGAGTGAAACACTAGGGCGGATAAACCCTTTCTCTAACAATTCCTCTACCTGTTCTTTCAACTCAGCAAGCTTGACGGGAGCCATCCTGTAAGGAGCTTTGGACACCGGTCCAGCCCCAGGCACTATGTCTATAGGGAACTCTAATTCTCTCTCAGGGGGTAGGCCACTAAAATCAAACTCTTTAGGAAAAACCTCTGGGAATTCCCTGATAACTGGGATCTCCTCTATCCCTTCTTCTACCTCGGCCTGAATAGAGAAAAAGATTAGAAACCCTTGACATACACACTCCAAATATCTCTTAGCCTGGGTAGTAGTCATAAAAGATAACTCAGCTCGTACCCTAGATATGGTCCCACAAGCAGGTAAGGAAATGATTTGGTGTTCACAATCAAGTATGGCATTATTTGCAGCCAACCAGTTCATACCAATAATTAAATCAATATCATGGAAGGGCATACAAACCAAATCAATAGTGGTATGACAATGGTTAAATTGAACAGTGACATTTAAACAGGTATGAGAAGTAATCACGTGGCCTCCAGTGGGTGTAATGACAGACAAGTCAAATGGTAAGACACTAACGACCAGACACAATTTCCTCGCACAATCATAAGATATAAACGAGTGACTAGCACCCGAATCAAACATAGCAACTACAGGAAAGCCATTCACTATCAGCGTACCTCGGATCAAACTGGGAGATGCGCTAGCTTCCTGCTGAGTAAGGGCGAACACTCGGCCCTGGGTCTGTGGTCTAGGAGGAGGCGCTGTCTCCATCTGAGGACAGTGTCTAGCAATGTGCCCTGGCTTCCCACACTTGTAACATGTCACTGGAGACTGCTGGAAGGATGACTGGCCCCGCGGAGGTGGCACACCTCGCTGCGGCCTTCTACTCCATGGCCCCTTACCTCTTTTCTTGGTACTAGGGGTTAAACTAGAGCCCTCTTCTGGTTTTGGCCTTTTCAAATCCGGAACCCTCTTCTGACTAGCCGTAGTCGCAGCAGGCATGATAACTTGCAAGTTGGTCTCAATCACCATACTGACCTCCACCAGAGTATTAAACTTTCTGATCCGCTGTGGAGTGACTCTATCGCTAATCAGGGGCTTCAAACCAGTCTCAAACTGCTCACATCTCCAGGGTTCATCATCATACCTCTAGAGGTAAGAGGAATACCGAGACAACTCAATAAACTTGGCCACGTACTGATCCACAGTCATCTCATCCGTCTGTCTCAAGCCCATGAATTCCATCTCTTTCTTCTTCCTCACCGAACTCGGGACATATTTCTCATAAAATTTGACCAAGAAGGTTTCCTAATTTATCTGTATATTCTTGGTCTTCATCAGGGGTTTCACGCTATCCCACCATGTATCAGCTTCCTTTTCTAGCATAAAGGTGGCTAACTGGGCTTTCTGCTCAGTGGTACAATCCATCACTGAGAATATCTTCTTAAGCTGCATCACCCAAGCCTCCGCCTTATCCGCATCCAACTTCCCGTCAAACGAGGGTGGATTATTCTGCCTGAACTGCTTCAATACTTTTTGGATAGGCGTCTGGGTCTGAGGAGCAGCAGGCTCCTGGGGAAGTACAGGTGGAATACTAGATGTAGATGGCTGAGGTATAGGGGCATCTCTTCTGGCTTCTTCTTGCCTAACCAGGGTGTCTTGCAAATGCATGATCATATCATGCTGCTGCTGGGCAATGTATCTCTGTTGTTCCAGCATCTCCTGATACTGGCCCATCATGGCCTCATACCGGTCAAGGCTATCCATGATGGCCCGCAGAGGATCCTCAATCTCAACAGGAACCTCTGGCTCAGCTCTCTGAGCCCTGGGCGGTCTGCTTCTGCCTCTACCCCTGCCCCGTCTAGTCTCAACCATGTCTGAAAAGAAGTAGCAATCCTCAGTTCACAACACTATCACAACACATATGCATATGGATGCTACAACTTCCATGACCATTCACACCAAACACCAGCAAATCATAGCATTCAAGAGCCTAACATTGAGCAAAAGTGCCTGAACCTTTGCTCTGATACCAAAAATGTAACACCATAATCTACTACCGCTATCTAGCCTCTCTCTGGGCTCAGTTTCATATGATTTCCAAAGAATCAACACCAATCCGTGGCATTTGCATGCTATGAACCGGGGTTTCATATACTCATCTTTTGCCCCATGGGTCCTGTGAACCCATCTCAAGCATCCTCAACTTAAACTCTATATATACGAATCATACATAGCATAAAACAAACCATAAGCCACGGGTATAGAGCCAATTACTGGAAAAATTGCATTTTCTCACTTGTGCCCAAAAGTCATATTTTGGCTCTAACTTTGGAAAATCATAACTAATTATAGGAAAATGAGAATCTAGTAAACTTTAGCTCTCTAAAAATCTCTAAGTGTTTTCTTTACACTAAAAATAATTTCCAATCGAAATCCCAACATTTGGCCATGTTTGACATTGAAAATGGGAAGGAGGTCCGGCTGTCACTGTTTCTGGTGTAGCTTACTGTCATGACTTTCGAAAATTCATAACTAAATCCACAAAAATCCAATCTGGACACACTATACCAATTTGAAAAGATACAGATGTCTACTAGAGGAAACAAATAAGTCCAGATCAGTTCAGTAGCTCCTACACCCTGAAAATCGATGGAACAGTAATGGGGGTCAGATGAGCTCCCTGATGCTGATATAGAACTTCATACGGTCCAATCATTCTCTACAGACCTCTGATTTAGGTGATTCTAGTTCCTATAAGTCACTGTGATTGTCTCGTTTATGTGTATAAAATTTCACCACATTTGGAATCCATTTGGTCTATGAATGCCACAGATTTCATTTATGGTTTATATGAACAGTACATGACCAATTCATTGAATTTTTCCAAATTCAACAATTCACCAAATATTCTCTCGACCTCCGAATATTACCAACTTTAGCTTCTCAAGAAGCTCTCTACAAACTCTAGAGGCATGCCAAATTTCATGGCAAGAGGAGCTCATCCGGTCATACTTTGACAGAGCTTACAAATTTATCGATTTTGGCACCCAAGAGGTCCAAAACGGGTCCCATTGGCCTCTCACACACTCTAGCCACTCATGGACAAGTTTAAAAGCATAAAACTAGGATATATAACAAGTCCATGTGGTCCAAATCAACATACATTCCAATCTCGCTATACTACGGCCAAATATACACTACTTCATGCATTCAACAAAAGGGGCAAAACCCGCATCTCCATTAATTTGGCCATAAACATAGTGCATACATCATCTTTTCCTACATATACACATGTTACAACCTTTACATCTCAAAAATAGTGGGTACATATTCATTTTGCACCACTTTACATCAAAATATACAAAATAAGCTACTATCTAACTAAACATGCTTCTAGGCTCTTTGGTGCGTGCTCGGTTCTCCTTGAGCTCCACCTAGCATATTAAGTTGGGAGGGGAAGGGGTGAGATTCAGGGAATCTCAGTAGCTCATGCACTCAATCAAGTAAGCAATCAAGGCATATAACAAGTCAAAGCATGTGAATAAGCATTTAGTCATTCTCAATTATCCAACACACATTGTACATGCTATGGAAATCACAACAATGCCAAAAATGGGCTCTAGGGACTTTTGGTCTAGCCTCACCCGAGTTTAGGGACTTTTGACTTGGCCTCACTCGGTTATGAGACTTTTGGCCTTGTCTCACCCATCTCAAGGGACTTTCGGCACTACCTCACCCGAGCAAATCTCACATTTCAACACATAAGCATATTGGCATTCAATGTATCAAAGTAATAGCATATGGCATATTCCACACATCAAGCATATACATAACATACAATGACTATTGCAACCAAGAATGCAATAAGAAAGAGTGGGAAGAGAGAGCTACCTTATGAGCCAAAGCCAACACTAGCTTTTCCTTTCAATTTCTCCTCTCCCTCCTTAGGTTCACAATCACACCTTGATGGGGGTGTTTCTCTTGAGCCTAGACACAATTAAAGAGCATGAAATTACTCTCTTAACATGGAATCATCATAGCAAACCTTCTAACATACCAGAACCTATAGTTCTCTCTCTCTCTCTAGAATGCCATCAACTCTTTCTCTCTCTCAAGCTCCCATGGTAGTGGAAACAACATTTTCAAAGACAATACAAAGATTCAAAGGTGTTTTCCACTTTCCCTCTTCTGACCCATGCCCAAAATCTAACCATTTTCACAAATAAAACCGCAGAAAGAGAGGGCAAAGAGAGGGGATCAGAGTTCTAAGAAGAAATGGGAGAAGTTTCCTTACCTTTCCCTTGCTCTTCCTCCTTCTCTTGATCTCTCTCACTCTCCACGCCTCTTTTCTCTCCTTGGGTCGAAGTCTAGGGCAGATATGAGAGAAGAAATGAGTTTGGGCGTTTAATGAAGTCTAATTCTCGCTATTTACTCTCTTCCGGACTGACCCTCACTACGGCGAAAATTAACCTTCGCTATAGCGAGCTCGTGTTATCTGGCTTCGCTATGGCGAGGCTTAACCTTCGCTACGATGAACTCGCATCAGTTCCCTTCGCTATGGCGAGTTTCGACCTTCGCTATGGCGAACTCGCGTTAGTTCCAGACCTCACTTTCGCTATAACGCACGCTAAGGCGAGCTGTCCCCTGGTTTCTGTATGGACTGCTGCCCACACTCGCTATAGCTAAAATCTCTTTCGCTATTGCGAACAAGCACTCTCGCTATAGCGAGACCATTTCTCGCTATTGCGAGAGGACTTGGCAGAAATTCTGGATTCCGAAAATTTCCAGCTTCCTACTTTCTTTCTTTCCCTTTTCTTTTCTTTTTCCCAGTTGTTACAATATAGATAGTCTATAAACCTTGAGACATGTATAAATATGCTATTATGTGATGTTTATAACTATGGATATAATGTATGAGCTTTAAAATACAATTTGAGTTTATAATGTCTAAATGTGTAATGTGGAAGTATGATGCAAATATGCATAAGTGTGGGTTGAATGGCCAAAATGAGATGCATGAGATTTGAGACCATTTGTGCAGCCAACACAAGTCTTAAATATACTTTTAGACTTGCCCAAAAGGTGCCAACACCAAGGGGAGGCCATTTGGCAAGTTTGGTACGTTATATGGAGTCAAATTTGACCATAATGGAATCTTATATTGCTTTTTAGCCAAATGAGTTAGTCTTGATTTGAAATTTTTCATGTAAGTAGATATCATTTAGAGCTTTTTGGGAAGCTAAAAAACATAACTTTCAAAGGCCTAGAGAATATTTGATGAATTTTCAAAATTGGGATTTTCTATTGATTCTGGTATGGGCACTGTTCACACTAGCCGTTTTGTGTTTTGTGTCACCTAATGACCAAATGGTATACAATGCTTGTGAAATTTTATATACACAAACTAGAGGTCATAATATTTCTATGGCCATTAAGATCACCTCATTTGCAGGTCTGAGCAAAGAGTTATGCATTTTTGAAGTTGGCGGTCAGTAGCAGTGGCGCCCCAGGAGTTCAGTCACTATTCCATAGGATTCCAATGGCTAAACATGTCTTTTTCATTCTGTAATTATTTTTACCATAAATTTAACATTTTTATCTTTCCATAATGACTGAATGTATATGATTTCTCTTTTTATAGAATTAGTTATGCATTTTAGAAATTTGTATCAGTAATCTGAAACAGCAGCAACCTTAGTAGCTTTTTGAATGTCAAACATCCTCCATGATGGATGTTATGGTCTGAGAATATTTTCATATGAAGTAGACATCATAAGCTTTCCATAATAACCAAGATTGCATTATTTCAATTTTTCTAAATTTAGTTATGATTTTCCAAAGTTTTCCCAGAAAAGAGGCCAATTATGGCCAAGAATGAACTTCCATTTTCCATACTCTATTTCGGTTTCCATGAGTTGTGGGCGTAATTTTGTGATGCAAATGAGTTGTAATAATATATTTAAATATAAAATATATATAGTATGAGTTCACATGATCCATGTGACACCGATTGCAAATTTTGAACTACAACGTAATGCAAATAAACCCATTATTTTCATTCCCTCTTTCATATGCTCTCATGGGAATGATGATGTAAAGCCTATAAATGACATAAAATGAACTAGAATTTATGGTGTTACACATTACAATGACTGATGACTAATAAGCATGTCATATTTTTTATGTTATTGGCTACCAATTGTATTTGGCTATTAAAAGCTACACACTTATGATGCTTGTGAAATCAGAATTTTGCACTTGAAGGAAAAAAAATATATTTTATTTTCATACAACTATGAAAATCTATCTTACAACTACTTCTTAAGCTATTTGTAGCACTGTAAAAGAGAGAACTCTTGCTCTTTTATCATTCTTTTAAGTTAGTAAATACGTACGAGCTCCTGGTTAATGACAATATGACTAACCATTAGGAATTATGAAGAGTAGCTTTGAAAATATATAGCCATTCAAGTCTCCTTCAAACAAGATTATGCAGATAGTTTGCAATTCAATTACACAATACATTCTATCACTATGCAAATTGCGAAAAATGTATTTCCAAGCAAATCATGTGCAAATAGGTTTTCAGATTCTTAGATTGTGGAAAAGGTTTTCTTGTATACATATGAGACATCATAATTGTTGTGAAAATTTAGCAAACGTATGGATTATACAAGTAGTAATAGAAATATGTCCTAAGTAGTCCTATAAGGAAGGTACATCAAATATTAATTTTTAAAATTTAATTCCTATTTTCTGAAAAAATTAGCTAGAATTAAATTAAATAACTAAAATTTAATAGATACATAAATTGTACAAATAAAAAAAAATTAACTGTCTAATGAAAAAAAAGCTCTAGATCTAGATTTCAATGTCTCTTTTTATGAATGAATATAACTAACTCATATGAGTTATTTTTATCCTAGTTAAAGGATAATTCTCTAAATTATGCAAAATTCTTTCTTGAGATAAATAATATGCATTTATGTTAGGTCTACATCTCATGTGTTCTAATATGAATCCATTAAGCTCTATGAATCTCATTGTATCTATGTATGTAGTAACCTAGCATACGTGTAGGTTACTTTTTGCTTAGACTAAATTATAATCTCTAAAAAAATTTAAATCTAAGTTTACTATTCAAGTAATCTCCTATAATAATTCACCTCTCAATCTTTTTAAATACAAATCTAATTTTTATAATAGAATTGTAAAAGAAATTAAAAGCTTAATAATAAATTAATTAGATAAAAGTTCACTACATGAGTATTATTGGAATTCAAACATAACTAGAAGATATATTTATTCAAATCCCAAATTTAAAGAGTTTAGCTACTGATAATTAAAAATAAAATTCTAAGATTAAGACTAAATGAATCCCTAAAAAACTTGAGAAGAAAAGAGTTAATGAAAAGAAAACAAATCAATAAAAATTACAATATTCAATGGGAATTTTAGATCTTGACGTCACAGCCATTCTCTAAAACTCTTTTCTCTTAATTGTAGTGTGCTCCATTTGATTTCCTTTACTTCTTTTTTTTTTTAATACTATCTTGTTAAGGTTTTCTATTTTTGTTATAGTCCTTAATATGCAAAAACTTCTTTATTTTTTTTCTATTTAGAAAATTTTTTTCTTTCCTTGCAAATAATTTCTCATTTCGATTTATTCCTCTCTAAGTTAAGTTTAGCTTCATACACAAGATAAATTAGGCTTTTAATTAAGTGAAGAGATTACACTATGTTTGGATGTGGAGAAAATAAGAGTAGAAAGAAAATCAGGGGAGAGAAGTGGTGTTTTCCCCCGTTTGGATTGAGAGGAAAATAAAGAGGGAGAAAAAAATTAGAAAGAAAATGAGAGTAGGTCCCACCTGAAAATTTTCTCTCTGAATATGGAGAGATGGTCCCACCTGAAAATTAGAAAGAAACAGTAGCGTAATGTATCTTTTATTTTTCCTAAATTATCCTTAACAAAAATCTCTTTTTTATGACTTCATTCCCGATAAACAGGCCATACAATCCTAATTTTTATTCTTCCATTTTGTGTAGAAATTTCACATTTTGGCTCAACCTCCAATTTTCTCCTCCAAGCTTTGTAGTGTTGTCTGGTATTTCCACTTTTTTTATGTCATATTTCATTAATGCTTAGGGAAGAAATTTTATTACCTCTAGAAAAAATTTTATTATCGTTATTGCTATAGTTTTTACATCCTATGAGTGATTATTTCAAAATCCTTTCCATGACTGACTTTTTTAAAAACAGAAATTGGATTTGTAGAAAAAGAAAAAAAGAAAAAAAGAAAGTGTAGGATTTGAAGGATAAATTTATAAATTTCAAGTTTTGTTTTCCACACCTCGATCGACAAGTCGATGAAAGAAGTAACTTTTTTTAGTTATATGTATGCATCTGTATTGTTGTCATATTATTAATATTATATGGTTATAGGTTTCATTCATCCTCTTGTACTTCATATTTTTGTGGATTATGTTGCTACGATTCAGAGCTGATAGTCAAGGTTTGGCCTACTCTGTATACGAATAAGTTTTTTTTGTATTTAAGGCTGAAATCTTTTTTTATGGTTATTCTGGGCCTCCTCCCACATTTTGGTATAAAATTTGAGATAGCCGACTTTGGCTGTCTGAAGCAAATGACTGCGAGTCAACTTTTCTTCTTTCCTGCCACCCATATTGCCCTTTATAGCTTAATTAGAATGTTAAGTACCTTAATGTGAGTTGTCACTAGACTTAGCAATATTTTTAGGCTTTTTTGCACAATGTGTTAAGAAATTTGGCAAAATGAGAAACAACATTAATGTGAGTGAAATGTTGGTGATTAAACTATCTAGAATATTAGCCTTTATAGCCTTCCTTTTAAGTATTTAAAGTGTTGTAAAAGAGTGATGCCACTTTCCATATCCTTATCTTTCATATTACCTATAATTAATATAATTGATCATAGCATTGACCCTTTTTGACAACTTTATATATATTTATTTATAAATTCTTATTTTTGTTTGTATACAATATGTCTTTACATACTTTGTATAATTGTTCAATAAAGCTACAACTACAATAATATGGAATTCACGAAGGATATGGAAGAAGATATGTATGATGCTGACTTTGAATTCAAGCAATTGATTAATTTTAGAGTAACAAATGAAGGCTCAAATTTGAATCACTTAATAGAAGAGTTGGAAAGGCATAAGCGTACATGTACGGTACAGCTGATTTGTTTACTTCTACATGCAATTCATTTATTGGAAAAGATGTCAACTCTAACTAATAAATCTATTAGTGTTAGCAATATTGATCGACAATCGATGATACGGTTACAAGATAAAAAAAATTGTCGTGATATTTTGCCCATGGGTCTACAAGTTTTTAGGGAGTTATGTAAGAAACTTCAAACCACTGGAAGAGTAAAAGATTCCTGATGGGTTGCAGTTGAAGAACAAGTTACTAAATTTCTCTATATATTAGCACATAATGTAAAAATAAGACACTATGCTTTTACTTCCATCGATCAGGGGAGACTATTAGTCACCATTTTCATAATGTTTTATGCGTGGTGGTTTCACTTGAAGCTGAGTTTCTTTCATAGCCTTTTGGAACAGAAGTTCCTATCCAAAATTTCAACAATAGTAGATTCTAACCATAGTTTAAGGTATATCTTTATTTCTATTTCTATATATTTTATTAATAAAATAAATGTTCCACAATATGTTGATTTTAACCAATTGTAAATAATAGGATTGTGTAGGAGCTATAGATGGAACTCACGTTTGAGCAAAAGTACCTAAAGAAGAGGCTGCTTGATTTCGAGGACGAAAAAAGTATCCTATGCAAAATATTTTTATCGCATATTCATTTAACATAAAATTCACCTATGTCTTGGCTAATTAGGAAGGAACAGCTTCAAATTCAAGAATTTTAAAAGCTACTTTGTCACAGGAAGATAATCTTATAATTCTCCAAAGTCTGTATGCAATACATTCATACTTGATATTGTTAGGTGTAGAATTTTTTAATTCTTTGGTTGCTAATCAATGTTTCATATTTGCAGAAAAATTTTATCTTGGGGATAATGGGTTTCCACTCATGCGTGGTCTATTAACACCTTACAAAGGAGTATGTTATCACTTGAAGGAATATTCGACACGATCACCACAGAATAAAAAAGAAATTTTTAATCATTGACATGCCTCGTTGTGAAATGTCATCAAAAGAATATTTAGAGTTTTAAAAAAAATATTTTCGGGCATAGCTAGCGGCACTGAACCATATTATTCCTTCCAAACTATGATTGATATTGTAATAACTTATTGCATATTACACAATTTTTTGATGGGGGTCGATCTGGATGAGAACTTGATTGTTGAAGTTGATCATGAATTACAACAAAACCCCTCTGATAATATTGAAGCTTACTCTAGTCATGGTCAAGAGGAGGAATATAGACAAGGATTAATGTTAAGAGATAATATAGCAAGCCAGATGTGGAATGATTATTGGAATATATTATAATTTCTTATATAATTATTTCATACTATAAATAGAGTATTATTCTACGATGTATATCAATATTGTTTGAAATGCTGAAGTATGTTATTAATAAAATTGTTTGGTGTATTTTTAAAAAATTTCATACTTATCCAAGTAGATGACTTGGACTATAAATATAGTATTCTTTCTATTGTTTAAGATTTCATGTTATTATGTTTCATGCAGAAATTCAATAATGGCCCCAAAGTAGAAGGATTGGGTGAAGGACAATCTATGATGGTCACTTAAGATGGATGAAGTTGTTTGTTGATGTGTTATTGGAAGAGATGATGAAAGGAAATCATCCTGATGGTACATTTATAACATTTGCATATGATAATGTGTTGCAAGTTCTGCAAAATTCTTTTGAGCCACATATTATGAAGCAACATTTGAAAAATAGAAAAAAGATGTTGTCACAGCGATTTAAAGAGTTTTATGATTTATTCAATGGATTAATAGCTTTTCCTAAAGTCTAATTACAAAAATGTTTAAAGCTGAAAATCAAATCTGGAATGATTTAATTAAGGTAATTTCATCTTAGTAATTACACTACATAGATGTTAATTAGTTTGATATCTTTGTTAATTACTCTATTCATAGCTTTGTTTGGAATATGTTTTCATTTACATAGGTATAATATAGAAATTTGTACATTTATTATGTATTTGCAGAAAAAACCCCAAGTAAGAAAGTGGATGACTACACTTGTATTACATTATGATAAGTTATATAAATTGTTTGGTGCAGACAGAACAATAAAAAAATATGTTGAGAGTGCCAAGGATAAAGTGAAACAGTGGCAGAAAAAGTGCATTAATTTAAATAACTATTGTGAAGAAGGAACAATGAATGAAATAACAAGTGAAGGCGATTTTAATTGGGGTTATGAGGCCACAAACTCTAGAGTTAATATGGATTCGTTTAGTCCCACATATGGCAACTCAAATCACTCAATTAGCACTGCATCTTCCAAAGGACAAAAGCGCAAGAAAGCGATGCTTGATAGTATTGAAGATAGATATAAAAAAATTACACTAGGAATTAAAAAATTAGCTGAAGTTATGAGAGATGGTAATTCCTTGCATGATAAATCTATATCATTATCTGAAAGGCAAGTTGTAATTGTTGAAAAACAAGCTGAGATTGCTGAAAAGGGCCTTGTAATATTTGAAAAAAGTAGACCTCGACATTATGGCAAAAATGAAGTATGGGCAGAATTCGAGCAAATTGGATTAATTGACAATTACAAGTTAAAATGTTATTTTTTCTTCTGTAATGAAGAAAAAAGTAAGCAAAATTTTTTTGGAGTTCCACGTCATCTGCGACTACAAACATTGACACAAATGATAAGTGATGCTGAAATTTCTTAAAGCAAATGATAGTTGGTAGATGAAAGCTCTTTTGATGTTGTTAAGTTATCAAAGTCATTTTGTGATAATGATTGTGGTGTAGTTATAGTGATGTTAGACATGAAATTAGGCTTAAGTAGTGGTGTCATTATTCTGTTTTGTTTGTATAAGTGTATGACAAACACTTTGTTGTTGATTGGATGACTCTAAAATGATATTTAAATTTGAAATTGAAATTTCATATAATTGTACTATTTGAAAATTTCCTATAATTGTTATAATTGTTCTGCTTAATAGTGCTTGTTTGTTAGGATTCACATCAACGCATAATGCATAATGGCTAAACATTGGATGGAATAAGAAATACATATGTTAAGAGCATTGTAAATTGTCCAAATTCTAAGAAAAATTGTAATATATAGCATTGAGAAAATATATATATATATATATAACGTTATAATTTAAACAAAATAATTTTATGTAACTTCTACATAATTTGTAGAAGAAAAAAATATAAGTCTTAAGAAGTAAACATAAAGAGGAAAAAAAAAAACCAAAGCTACATATTTAAAAAACAACAAAAATGAAGGAAAAAAAATGAACACTAAGTCCTTAAAAAGCTAATATAAGAAAAAAAAAAGCTAAGTAAAAGAAAAAAAAAATTTAAGGTTACATCTGATTGCTTTACGGTTGGACAGCTTGGTTCGACTATCAGTCGGACACATCTGTGTTTGTTTTTTTTTTTTTTAAATTTAAGACTTTTTTTTTCTTTGTAAGACTTATTTTTTTTCTCTACATATTTCTTTTACATTATAACATTCCAAATTTTTCTATATATATTTTAATTTTTTTTGTTTGCACAATAATATTACAATTTTTTCATAAATTTTAAACAAGTAAAAATGCTTTTGAAAAATTTTATTTCCTATTCAATCCAACATTTAGCCCTTTTGTGTTCTCAATTCCAACAAACAAACTGCATAATTTTTAGTTCTTTTTTCCCTCTTCTAACAAATTTTACCATGGGTTTCTTTCTCTTTTCTTCCCTACAAAGTTGTATATTTCAATATTTCATATTAAGGCCTAGTTGTAAGTAGACGATGTTCTTTATATAAATTCACATTCTATCTAGTAGCTTATGTATAATTACAAAATATATATATTTCTTTCGTATATATACATATAGTCGCATACCCAGCTAAATATAGGTTTAATGGATGAACTATACACACTACTATTATACATATATATACATATAAACAGCGTATAATAGCGTAAACATATGAACATAATACAATATTAGGAACTTAATATATCTACATTTATTTCCTATAACAAACTTCGGAAAAATAACTCAGCCTGCTCCTCCTTCTCACCATCCTCCCCCATGGCATCAGGATCTCCTTCGTGCGACACACCTGATTTTGGTTGAGATGAGTTGCGTCTCCCCTGTGACCGTACATTATTACTATGCGTGATCTCTTGTAGTTGTGCTCGCATCTCCTCAATCTGTAGTTGTTGTTCCTGAAAGTGAGTTTGATACGACTGTATTGAAATATTGATGAGTTCATTTCATATCATATTTTGAATATAGTTTGCATGAGGATACAGTGGCAATTAACTTGACAATACTTTCTTGATTGTATGTATATCTAGTCTTAAAGTCTTCCAAAATTTTACAGACATGTTGCCAAGTTCATAGACTATGCCCCTCTTTTTACCACTAACAGCTTTAATAAATAAATTTAAGTCAAAGACGTTATTGCCTAAGCTTGAACTTTCTATGCTCTCTTTTTGGCTCAAATATTCATCCTACCAATATAAATGCAAGTGATTAATATGAATATAAATGTATATATATATCATGCATGTACCTAAATAGTTTTTGATTTTTCATCTATCCAAGAGTTAGTGGATTTCTGTTGATGCGTTTTTAAATAAATCTTTGAACATGAAGGATCTCTTCCTAACTCCAGAGCCTATATAACAAAATGAGGAAGGATTAGATAAAACAATATGTCAAAAGTCTGAAATAAATGTACAAATCTATACCAATTTTTGGGCATGGTCCTCCATAGATGCCTTTTGTGTACAAAGAAGTACTAGCACAATTTTTCTTTTGTTGCTACTTGTTGGAATGAAATTCGTTAGTATTCCAATGTGCACATAATTCTTCCTAAATTGATTGTTTTATCCATGGGGATTTTTTTCATGTGTCACGAATGTGTCCAATAATATCCTTTAAACGGATTTTTACTCGATCTTTCTAATTCTGCCAAATCTCATGATGATGCACAGGATCCTAATAATAGTAATTCTTTTAATGCGAAACACAACACCAAACTAAACAAAATTAGGAGATGTTCAAGTTAAAGTTAATTAATTACCATTTCAATCATAACAACTGAAGTAGAAAGTCAAACCTCAAACTCATAAAACCATAACTGTTGATATTCATGTGGAACCTCACTCCAACAATTCCATACTCCATCATATTTATCTTTAAAGACTACGATAATGGAAGCACAAATAACTTTATTATTTGGTTTGAACCTATAGGAATAAGGATTGAAGGAAAAAAATTACAACTCATTTTAAACAAACAAATAGTAGCATCGAGACATAGTAGAAATAAAGTTATAAACCCTATGCCATCAGGCTTAATCAGTGTTGGAAGAGATTCATTTTGGTCACTAGAGTACTCATCATGCATATCATGTGATTCCTATTGAACATTACATGGGATTGGCTGCGTGTCTTCTTGAGCAATAGATGATTCTAGTCGAGAAAAAGTCCTTCATGTCTTTCTTCCTCTTTTAGAAGACATCCTACAATTAAATGTAACTCATGTTGATGATAAAGATAAATTATATGAAATTGGATTGTAAGTAGTGAGGATAGATAATAGAGTAATTATATATCACATGCTCATAATTATAAAATGATAATCTTCAATTCTCACCTTGGCAGCTTTATGGATGTTAAGTTAAAGAGAATGTTATAAGGAAAAGAGAGGTATAGTCGGCAAAGTTTAACCATACAAAATAAATATATATATATAGATATATATATATATATATATATATGCATCCATATATATATGTGTGGGTGTGGGTGTGGGTGTGGGTGTCTGTGTACGTGTGTATGATTGTATGTGGAGGAGTGTAATACCATATTTATCTAGCTTACTTCATGCCATTTATTCACGTTCAAACCAAGACCATATTCTAAGGACTTTTGGTTTTGCCTCATCCTATTTCTAAGACTTTTCGATTTGCTTCACTCTTGACATAGGGACTTTTAACTTGGTCTCACCCTTCCAAGAAACTTTTAGCCTTGTTTCACCCATGCCATGAGACTTTTGGCATTTCCTCACCTTTATTAAGGGATTTTTGGCATCACCTCACCCTTATAAGCTATTTCCACAACCATAGTTATTCAAGAAGACACGTTAGTACCAATATAATGTTAAAGCACCAAGTGGCATATTATCAAGTCACAAGAACACATGCAATCATACAATAACATACATATGCACCCAAGAATGCAAGGAGAATGAAGTGGAGAGCTACTTGATGATATGCCACTTGATGCCTTGACATTACATTAGTACCAATGTATCTTCTTAAATGACTATGGCTGTGGAAATGGCTCATAAGGGTGAGGTGATGCGAAAAGTTCTTTAATGAAGGTGAGAAAATGCCAAAAGTCTTATGGCATAGGTGAGACAAGTTCAAAAGTCTCTTGGAAGGATGAGGCTAAGTCAAAAATTCCTAGGCCAAGAGTGAGGCAAATCTAAAAGTCCTAGAAATGGGGTGAGGCAAAACTAAAAGTCCATAAAGCATGGTCTTGGCTTGAATACGAATAAATGGCATGAAGTAAGCTAGATAAATAAGGTGTTACAAGGAGAGTGACATATGAATCCAACTTAGATAAAGATAACAATAAAGAGACAAACTAAAACTATTTTTAGATATTTTTTTCTAAGTAAAATTATGAAGAGGGAGAAAAGCTCAAAAAATATTTTCTGAGTTGTGACAAAACTTATTATCTAATATGCAATAATAAAACTCATTTTCTATGGCTATGTAGTTCATGCATAATGTTATGACTATTTGACTATAATAAACCATACATAGGTCATAACGACCCTCGGTGAAAAAGAAATGAATAAGGTAAAAAAGACAAATAAGTAGTATATTTTATAGTACCTGAATTATAATATAATTACATAAACTTATATCAAATAAGTTCACATCATTACACAAATTTATCTAAAAAAGTTACATTCATTTCTCATCAAGTTTTCCACTAATTCTTTTTATTGGATTTTTTTGAACTTAAAGCTTTATTGTTCTGATGATATCCAAAAAGTTCACATTGCATCTCAAATATTGAAGTCTCATTGGCGTGCATTTGCATTTGAAAATCCTTCAACTTTTGATCAATATCAAGATGTAGGTGACCTCCTGAATATATGGCCTCTGCCGCACTTGGATAGGAGAAAATATCATATTTTTTACCATAGTTATAACTATATATTGGATCGTCTTCCACTTCATGTGCAACACTTCCTAAGCCATATATGGAGCCTCCACTTTTTTCCCTCCAGCAACTACTGTCCACAGAGCAACTTTATTTGCCAATAAAAAATTTTATGCATTAGCCGCAGTTGATATGTTAATTTTAAGTCTTGCATATTCATTCTGAAACAAAACAAATAATGGAAGATGTTACATAATTGTGATATAGATATAAGAACATTTAATAAAAGTTTCAAAAAATAAGATACTTACAAAAGTACTTTCAAATTTTTTGTTAACCCATTGTCTAAACATTGGTTTTTTATGAGTCTGAACATGAAGTTCTATCGGAGTTACAGGCCTACCTAATTCTTCAGCTAAAGTTGCAGTGTGATTTATGAATAGAATATTTCCACCAGTATGGAGAGATGGCTCGAGAACAGAGTTTGAAGCTTTATTCTTCTTGGCATGTTCACTTTTCTGTTTAAATTCTACCTTATTCCAACCAACATATAAATCATTCCATATGTCTTCATTAATCCAACTAAGACGCTTTCTTTTATCTCGGACATAACAAATCAAATCTTTTAAGTAATTTCTTGCCTAATCTTTAAAGTTTTTATAAATTTAAAAAGATCCTCAAGTGTCCATACATAATATTTCTATCCATTATGACCAAAAATATCTATAAATCCATGTCTTCCAACATGGTGGGTATAATAAATTTGGTATTGGTTATGCAATTCAAATTTACCTAGAATTCTGAAAACCATAATTGGCGAACTGATTCAGGAACTTCTTTCTATGAATTATAAGGCTCTAAGTAATTATGTTTTATCACTGATACTGTATATTTAACGGCATCATTTCCATCAGGTCCAAATATGAGGAATGCATATAACAAAATTATGATTAAACTAAAAATTTTTAAATTAAGAAAAAAATCCATACCCTGTTTCGCCGATTGAGTAAATAAGTCATTTTCCTATATCAACTCCTTCTAGAATTTGGGAATACAAAACTGCTCCGTAAGTTCTTCTATCCATCTACACGAAAAATAACAATGGATGAAGATAAAAGAAGCATGCCAACATACATTCTTTATGTTAAATAATTATACAAATATATTACATCCTATATTTGCAGTAATAACAATAAGCCTCTTAAGAAAATAGCGCTCATACATGATGCATCAGCTGAATGGAGAATTACATAGTAACTCCAATGCATTATATTATTTAGTCTTCAACTTCACATGACTTTCCAGACTACAACCCCTCCTCTGCAACTACTGCATGGCCTAGGTTCTACCTTCATTTACCCTTATGTATCTTGAGACACATGGTCAAGCTTCTTATCACCTACAAATCACTACATGCTAAGTCACTCCATGGATAAGGACGAAGTGTTGATGTCTCCTTATAAATCATACAAGTTCTTCACGTGAAGCTTCACTGCATGCCAAGGATAAGGACCAATTAAATTTAGATGCAAGCGAGGACAAGTCAAGAGCAAAAGCTAAGCTAGCCAAGTGACGTCAAAACATTTTGCTTCTTTGCACGAATATAACAATCTTTTAGCTATTGCATGGTGGATAACTATTGACGTGTGGATAATTATTGATGTATGTATATATATATATATATATTGTTCACATATGTTTTACAAATTATTATCTGAAATAGTTGTCATTTATCTAAGTACTACATACATATAAAAATATAATTATATATTTAAACATTAATTTGGACTATAATTATTTGTAAAGGAAACTTAATTATAATAATTAGTGATATGAAATAATTTTTTTAATTTGGTTGTAGGTGAAATTAATATAAAATTAGTTATTCAATTAATTGGTTTGAAATTAATCCAAACCATTAAAACATATATTTTTAATTATTCAACAGAGACGTTAGTTATGTTTATTATATTTTAAATCTCAATTTAACGTTAATTTTATATAAATTCTGCCCTTTAATTAATTGCTTCTAAACTAATAAATATTTTCAAAATGTATTATATATATATATCCCATATATAAAGCTAAAATAATTAATTTACAGGTGTAATGTAACAATTTTTTTTTCAATTGGTTTATGTCACTTGGTCTGCCTAATTTTGCAATAAGGGCAAAATTGTCCAAAAGAAATTAATAAATTTCTCTCCCTTCATATTCTCGGTCATGACATCCAAACACTTGAAAAGAAATACTTTTCTCTTCATTTTTCACCTCCCTCCATTTTTCCCTTGCTTTACCCTCCAACTTTTTTCCTTCCCCATCCAAACACGGCATTGGCTTCCTTACATTACAATTTTTTTCATTAGCATTCATTACATTCTTATTAAAAAATATATAAAATTAACATAATAACTCACATTAACTTCGTCAAAAGATTAAAATTTAATTAATATATAAAAAATACATTACATCAACGTCATATCATTATTCACTAGCTAAATTAATCTTGTGTTTGGCACAATGGACAAAGCCACAACACGTATGTGACTATCATTTCTCAAATTAATTTGTAATGCATCTGCAGCAATTTTCTTATCTAACACAGCTGTAGTGTGACATTGATATTTTTGCAATGTTCAAATGGCATATATAACTTTTAATTTTGAGTATATTCATAAGAAGTATATTTCAATGATCGCACGAGCAAATTTAAAATCAATTGATATATTGATTCCAAAAATGTACATTCCGCACACTAAATTTTCCCAAAAATATAGAGTAGGTTTTTATATTCAGTTTTCAGTCTTCTACCAGTTGCTAATTTTTTTATATACCATCCACCGATCATTTGGACGTCAAATATTTGAATATGAAAGAATTATTGGTAAGGAATCGTCCAGAATAATTTATATGAAAAAGAAATATCAGTTAATTCTATATTTAATTGATCAGTCATTCTTACAAGTTCTAACTACGCTACGTATTTATGTATATAACAAATTAACACTGCATCATCCTTTCAATAATTCTTCATTTTATAGCAACATAGATGTTCCAACTACTCAATTAATTATATTCCGTGCCTTTAAAATGATGATTATTTTTGTATTATATGGAAACTTTATTGTCCTAATGGTTCGGTCGTGCATGGAATATCATCAAATGAGGACTACCAAACATGCATGCATGACAGAGTCAGTCCACATAATAGTGTAAATCAGGAAAAGAAGAGAGAAGAAACAGTAAACACTAATGATGGTCAGAAGTTTTTCTATTGATTTGCGAATTGATCATCATACTGTAACAAGTATTCAATGTAAGGACCGGAGAGTCCGAGTGATACTATTGAAGTCCTAACATCGATGTAGACAGATCTCCAAGCATTAATTTACATAATCAAGTGTGTCTCCCCAAATTACAATTTTTGGCCCCCTACGTAAAACAAATTCAACTATAAAAAGATCCCATCACCCCCAACGCATTCCCACGCCTACAGTTCTCCCCTACCACCCAAAGGGCCAATCGTTCTTTTTCCCTACACGATCCCAGAAGTTGGTCCAGCATCCATGGCATCCGAGACAAACCACTCCAAGAATGTGTGTGTGATTGGTGCTGGACCGTCGGGGCTAGTGGCAGCCAGAGAACTGAGAAAAGAAGGTCATAAAGTGGTTGTGTTGGAGCAGAACCATGATGTTGGAGGGCAATGGCTCTATGACCCTAAAGTAGAAGAGGAGGATCCTTTAGGAAGAAACCCTTTTCTAAAGGTGCATAGCAGTGTTTATGAGTCCTTAAGGCTGACAACTCCCAGGGAGATAATGGGTTTTATTGATTTCCCTTTTCTAGTCAAGAAAGGTAGAGACATGAGGAGATTTCCTGGCCATAGAGAGCTCTTCTTGTATCTTAAGGATTTTTGTGAATGGTTTGGGTTGAGAGAGATGATAAGGTTCAATACGAGGGTGGATTATGTAGGAATGTTGGATTATAATGGTGTCTGCAGTAATGATTTGAAATGGGTCGTTAGAAGCATAGAGAAGAAAAATGAGAATGTAGTGGAAGAGATTTTTGATGCAGTTGTTGTGGCCACTGGCCATTATTCTCAACCCAGGTTGCCCTCCATTAGAGGTAGGTGAATTCAGCTTAATATCTTTATCTCTCACACACTTACACGGACACTATAGATTATAAAAGAAAAAAGTGGTGTTAAGCCCCCTTAAATCTGTTCATTCTTTTGTATTCCTGTCTCTCTGATGCACAGGAATAGATTCGTGGAAAAGGAAGCAAATGCATAGTCACACTTACAGAACCCCAGCGCATTTCCGCAATGAGGTATATGACCCAAAAGATATTCTTTTTACAGATTATGAGATATATGACAAGTTCTGTAAAATCTTAAGGAGCATGCCTGCATTGGTATATGAATCTATTCGCTAAACAATGAGAAAGATATTGGTTCGACTGTCATATTTTAAATTGTCATTGAACAGATTGTGGTGGTGGTTGGAAATTCACACAGTGGACAAGATATCTCAATAGAGCTAGTGAAAGAGGCGAAGGAAGTTCACATTAGTTCTAGATCTCTTAATATTTCTGAGGGGTTATCTAAAGCCATATCCGAACACCAGAACTTGCACCATCATCCACAGGTAGCCCCTCTTAATCCATTAATCTCCTATGTCAGTTACAGAGATATTTATTCGGCACTCAATACACCGAAATTAATACTTGATTTACTAGTATTTTTGCTATGTTCATATAATTTGATACTATGTGCAGATAGACACCCTTCAAGATGATGGCTGGGTTGAATTCGTGGATGGTACTTGCATTCTTGCCGACACTATTTTGTACTGCACTGGGTAAGCTGTCAAAAGATTGAGTTAACATTTACCTGTCGTACATATAATCAGAGAGTAAAATCAATCTCTCAAATTGTACTATTCCCAACTACAAGTCAAAAGGAAATTTTGATTGGATAATTATGACCTTATCTCAGCGTGTGATCGTGTCCAAACATGTCCTCAGGGTTCTTACTAATGTTAATTGGTTGTGGTCCTAAAACCTGATAAGGTTCAATGGGTTATGTGTAGGTACTCCTATGCGTTTCCCTTTCTTGACACCAAAGGAATGGTTGATGTGGATGATGACAGAGTGGGTCCTTTGTATGAGCACACTTTTCCCCCATCACTTGCTCCGTCTCTTTCTTTTGTAGGCATCCCTAGAAAGGTAAATTACCCTCAATTAAGTCTCTGTAGTCTGATTCCTTTTAGGACACATCTTTCGTATAGGTATTTTAGTTTTCTTTTTTAAATCTACTACTATACCAATATAACAGTATTCTTGAATGATGAGAAGGTGCAGATCATAGGATTCCCTTTCTTTGAGTCCCAAGGGAAATGGATAGCTCAGCTGCTCTCTGGGAAAAGAGCATTGCCATCATGGGGTGAGATGATGAAATCCATCGAGGAATTCTATCATTCAAGAGATGCAGTTGGCATCCCAAAGTACAATACCCATGATATCGGAGAGTTTGAGGTAAGAAATCCAATACACTTCTCTTAATTCAGAGAAAGAAGCACAAGGAGAGCAGGCCCCTGTAGTCTGTACTAATAGATTAAACGGGTCAAAATTGACATCTCGTTGGCCTAGTAAAGTTAATTATGGGACGGAATCAGTAATACATACATGGATTGCATTGCTAGATGTTTTTCTTCTAACATTTGAGCATATTTTGCAGTATTGTGACAAATATGGAGACAATATAGAATTCCCGCATTTAGAAGAATGGAGAAAAGGGCTCTGTATATCAGCCATAATAAACTCTCTTACTAACTTAGAGACATATCGTGATTCGTGGAATGACAATGAGTTACTTCGAGAAGCCCTTCAAAGTCCTCACTACACTCAACTTAGGGTTGAAGATTCTCTCCTGTAAAAGTTTTTTTTTTTGGACCACCAACTATATTTGTATTTATGATGTGTGGATATGTTTTGTTAGTCCTCAGATTTTATTATGATTTTAAATTATTTTGATAATAACCAAACTTTTTAACTTAATTTATAAAAGTATTAAATCAAAAATAATAAAATATTATTTATTATCTTATTGTATTGAAAGTTATTAAATTTATTTTTGATAAAATAATAACAATTATTAATGTGGGGAAAACATTGTAGAAAATTTATTTGGGTTTAAAATCTTTGTGGGAGTTAGTTTTTTTATTTATTGTATGGGCCAAATGTTACAGAGTTCTTATTGGACTATACTGGGACATGTTCACTTTATTTGTCACGCTGGGCTTTCTTTTACCCTTAAAAGAAATGGGAAACGTGGCATATAGCAAAAGGAACCAAGGAGAAAAGGGGAACCACTTGCTTTTCTTCATTCTAAATACAAAGTCAAACTTGTTTGGCAAAAGGAGAAAAATATTTATATTTTAATATATTGTTTATTTATTTTGCCTCTCTTGTCTTTAACGTCTTCTGATGCGGTAATTATAAAGATGGGAAGGCTTGTGAAGCAAAGATGTCGATGTCATCCTCATTGTCTTCAAGCTTTGGTATGTCGAAAAGAATGGAAGCAAGGAGGATCGATCGTGCCAAAAGCATTCCGGATACAATGGTTGCAAAATAAATAGTCTTTAAGAAAGATTAAACTTGATCGAAAATTATGAAAGAGAAGAGTAAATACTTTAAATGTTTCTTATCTTCTTTACCTTTGCTTCTTCTTTATAGAGCAAACTTCACACTAGCCATTAAGAAATCAGTTCATCTTCTCTTTTTGGTTCAAGCCTAAATAATTTTTTTGCAAATTTTTGCTCCACATAAATTAAGTATAATTATTTATTCAAAAATAAATTTAATAACTTGTAATGTAATAAAACAATAAATAATATTTAATTATTTTTAACTTAATACTTTTATACATTAAGTTTAAAAATTTTGTTATTATCAAAATAATATAAGATCATAGTAAAATTTTAAGACCAACAAAAGATATCCATACAACAAAAATACAAGTATAATCTGTGTGGTCTAAGAAAAAAAATTGCTTTTACAAAGAAGAATATTTAATTCCAAGTTGAGTGTGGTAAAAACTTTAAAAGACCTTTTAAAATAACTCATTGTCATTTCATGAATCACAATATGTATCTAAGTTGACAAAAAAATTTATTATAGCTAATATACGGAGTTATTTTCTCCATTCTTCTAAAGATAATATTGTCTCCATATTTGTGACAATACTGCAAAATAAGCTCAAATGTTAGAAAAACCTTCTAGCAATGCAATCTAAGCATATATTATTGATACCATCGGATGATTAACTTCATTAGGCCACCAAGATGTCAATTTTGACTCTTTCAATCTATTAGTAAAAATTACAGAGGCATGCTCTTCTTATGCTTTCTTCTTTGAATTAAGACAAGTGTATTGGATTTCTTACCTCCAAATCTGCAATATCATGGATATTGAACTTTTTCTTCTGTGTGCTTCTAGCCCTTTCAAATTATTATTACAGACGCCATTATAATCCAACATTCCAACATTATCCACTCTTGCATTGGACCTTATCATCTCTCTCAACCCAAACCTTTCACTAAAATCCTTTAAGTACAAGAGAAGCTCTCAATGGCCAAGGAATCTTTACGTTTCTTGTTTAGAAAAAGGGAAATCAGTAAACCCCATGATCTCCCTGGGAGATGTGAGCCTTAGGGACTCATAAACACTGCCATGCACCTTTACAAAAGGGTTTCTTCCTAAAGGATCCTCCTCTTCTGCATTAGGGTCATTTATCCATTGCCCTCCAACATCATGGTTCAGCTCCAACACAACCATCTTATGACCTTCTTTTCTCAATTCTCTGGCTGCCACTAGCCCGACGGTCCAGCCCCAGTCACAAACACATTCTTGGAGTGGTTTGTCTTGCTGCTTGACCAATTTCTGGGATTGTGGAGGAAAAAGAAGGAATGTGGTGGGGATGATGGGGTCTTTCCATAATTTGGGGAACAATATGGTTTGCGTGAATAAAAATATAATATGTAATTTTTTTTTTTGCAAACCCGTAGTCATGTAGTATTGTGTTAGAAGAAATATCTTTTTATAACTTTTTCTTAAATAATCTAATAACAAACATGTAACATTTTATTTAAATTGTCCTTGTGTAAAATCAATACTCAAGATAAACACCAAAACATAGGGTTGGAAAGTACCACATGAAAGAAGGATGGGACACAAAATAGTTTCTATGCGCTATAATAATACCTTTAAAATTGCCATTTGAACCATAATATATATATATATATATATATATATATATATATATATTGTATTTTCAACATTATCTTAATTTTTTGTATGTTATTTTTGTGATACTATATAGATTATTTTTTTCATGGGGCCTGCTAGCCTGTGTTTTAGGGCACTAGATGAGGAACAATATATATTTTTGAAAACAATTCATCTAAGACAACTTTCAATAGATTTTCAATTATTTCACTTAATTATATATCATTAATGCTAATATCATTTATTAATATGAATTATCCCACATTATGTGTTTTATAATTCTTCTGTTTTAAAATGAAAAAATATTTCAACAACTAAAAAAAATTGATTAATTATAAAATTAAACCCTAAATATCTAAAACTCAAACATTAAATCTAAAACCTAAAAAATATCAGCAGGAGTAGACATATAAGATACAACATGATATGATACACGAGATTTAACAATTTTTAAAATTTTACAACACGTGTATGGTGTGTATATTCAACAAATTAACACATTAAAAATTAAATTGAGTTTTGAATAAGCTATAAAATATAGCATAAATAATATCCGAGTTAAATAGCATAACTTCAATGAAGAATGAAACAATAAAAATTAAATAGCATAAATGGAAGATTAAACTTACATTGAAAAAAAAAAAAAAAAGGCAACCAAATGAAGCTTGAACAGAATGAATCAAAGCTTGAACAGAACACCCCAACCAAGCTCTGAAGCTTCAAAGTCCCCTCATGAGTTTAGATGGCTGAGAATGAAACTTGTAATTTCATAATGAAAAGCTCAAACAAAATAGCCCTTCTACTTCATTGATCGGAGACGGAAAAGAAAAGCGTCTGAAGAAAGCTAGGGATTTCAAATGAAGAAAAGGAAGAAAACAAAGTCGTTTTAGCACATTTCGAAATGCGCCAATGCATTTTGAAATGGCTTAAAACGCACCTAAAAGAATGTTTTGACACGTATGCATCTATATCATACCTGTATCCATATTGGGTATGCGTCCAATACAAGTATGGCACCATTTTCAGTGTATCTGTGCTTCCTTGCCTAAGACTTGTAAATGCTACAAAGCTAAAGTCTAAATTCCTACACCTAAGCGTTAAATTTTTAACTCGTGCACCTTGATTATGAAGTAAGAAAGTAAAAATTAAAAAAAATGTTTTTGAAAATCATTTCTATGATAACAAATAGATTAAAAAAAATAAGAGACTCTAGAAATTGGAATATAAACAACTACTTCTTAAATAATAATTTTGTCTAATTTTATTATGATTATCCCTAATAATTACCACATCTACTTTTGTAAAAGAAATTTTATTTTATTTTATTTTATTTTTGTTCCTATAATTTTACTAAATTTATAATTTAGTCTTTGTAATTTAAAATTTTGTAATTAGATTTTTATAATTTTAAACATTTTTTAATTCAGTCCTTGTTGTTAAATGTCCACAATGTGCCATTAAAACTTGCTAACATTGCCAAATATATGTGTGTAGGACTTTGAATATGTACTATTTATGACAACAAAAAGGATAAAATTAGATAATGAAGAAGTTAATTCACATATATGACATCTGATATGTTAAGTAGCTTAGATGAGTGGTTTGAATTATACACATTTAGCTAGAGTGTTAAGATAGTGCACAGTTGGCTATATTAGAAGAACTTAATAGCATACTGATAAAAATTTAACATAATAGGGTCTTAAAAGAATTGATTACACATTTTTAAATTATAGAGACTAAATTAAAATTGAGTGAAATTATAAGATTAAAAGAATAATTTAACCTATTAATTTTCATATGAAACAAAATAATTTAAGGTAGCTTTAATCAATGTTCTATGAACACATGGCCATTATAGTTGCCTACAAACAATACATCATAGCAAACACATATATGAATTTATAACTAGGATTAATGGTTTACGCATAGGAACATATGTTTTCATGCATTTAAATGGCATATATACAATTAAATGGTCCAGTTGTTGCATGTTATGATAGGATGGACTATTGTTAGTTTACCTACACAACCCATACCTAGGCCCCCCCCCCCCCCTTCCACCTTTTCTCCAATCCATCACATTTTGTATTTGGTTGAATGGAGTCAGCCTTTAGCGTGAATCATTAAAGTGGAAAGGATAAACTCAACTATGAAATGGTGTCAATATGATAAAATGAGATACTATTGGACAAAAGTGGGAGAGGGACAAAACAAGTCCACAAAGTATGAACTAAATAGAGAGGTTTTTCTGTCAATGTTGTGAATCCAATTGGTAAATGATAGTGTGTATAGAACATAATCCTTTGCTACCTAAGTTGTTATGTTGAGATCTAGCTCTATGATTAAGACATATGCATACACCTCTGAACAGTTGAGTTGGGAAGGAAATTGCGCATTTGATTCTCACATTAATTTTGACATCAACATCTTTCTATAAGCTACTCATCTAATGTCACATCAGACATAGTGCGTGTTTGGTTGTGCATTAAGGGAAAAGAAAACGTGATTTAGTAGAAGTAACAAATTGTTTCTTTTGAATAAAAGAAGTTACAAACTGTGATTTTCCTTTTTTGTAACGCATAGCCAAACATAGACATAGTGACACTTGACATCTATACATGAGACATGACTTGATTTAGGGCAAGCTTTAACTTTTACCCCAGTACCTCCTTTAATCTCTTTAATGTTGGCATCAATTTTTGTTACCCTAACCAAAGCGCATTCATTTGTTGTGCCCTCGTCACTATTGTAAATTCATCCATTTATGTATAGGCATACAAGCTTCTTTTTGTATTTGTTTTTATTCCTTCTGTAGAATTTATATATAGGAATATGCAAAATACATAAATATTTTTTATTTGCAAATATGTTCATAACCAAGTTTTTTTAAACTCTATTTAAGCACATTTTTATAATAACCACATTATAGAGTAACATTGATATTAATGTTCATTTTGTTTTTGCATTTCACATTCTCTCTCTCTCTCTCTTTTGGAATCAAACTTGCATTATTCAAATACTTCTTAATTTCAGAATTAAGTTTTTAATATTCTTAATGTCCATAATCATAAGTTAACATATAATTAATTTAATTTAGATATTTTCTTAAATTAGGTATTTAATACATCTTAATTCAAAATTAATCTTAAATAAAGCATTAATTATTTTCCAATTTTTTCTTCACTTCAGTATTATTACCGTTAATTTTACCTGTTGTTATTTTTTAATAACTATTGTTGTTATTTATTTAAATTTCAAAATTTTAAATTTGAACAAATTATTTCTTATTATTTTAATTAATTTATTATTATATTATTTTTTATTAGCTAATATCAAATATATTCTTCATTTTTCGTAATTTATTAACGTAGTTATATTGATTATTTCCTTCAAAATAATTTTTTCTACTAGCCAATGTTTATTGAATAATTTTATTCATAATTTTTTAATCAATGTTCATTGATAATTTTTCCCAAAATTTTGTTATTATTAGTGTTTCCAAACTATGTATTATTATTTCTTTCATATGTTATTAATTGATTTATTATTTTTAAAATTTCAACTTAATTAATATTTATTTATTATTTATTTTTTCCTATACTATTTTTCATACGAGAGACGTTTACAATCCACGAACTCGAAAAATGACACAATTTTTTTTTCTTGATGGTACTACTACATAAATTTCATACTAGATTTTCTGAACAGTAACTTAATGATTTATTTTTACGCAGTGATATCAGATACATCATTAACTGTTGAGAAACAAACTAAATTTCCAATATCATACTACAATAATCTTGTCATCAAATGAAATAAAATATGTTATAAAAAATAAAACATCACTTACCCAAAGTTTCACTTAATTATGGTAAGAAAGAAGACGACTAGGGACCACTGCACTTCTTCACTTCTAACAATGGGCAATCTTTTTCTCCTCTCTCAACGTAGCAATGGAAACTTAAAGAGGCAGTGAAAATGGCACGAGGGGAAAGAGTGAAAAAGGCAAATTTTGTGAGGGAAAGTGAGAACGAAAGAAAGTAATAGAGCAAGTGAGGAATGAGAAAGGAGAGTTGTTGGTAAGGTGAAAAACGTGGCTTTGGGGACATTTCCATCTTTCTGCAATTTCTTTTTTTAACTCAACCAAATCAGGTTAAGTGATGATATAATCTCTTCATCTGATCTTATTGTGCCATAAGGTCGCTCTTAATAAATTACATAACCTATATCAGGGTCAAAGTTGACCATAACATGAGTCAATATTAAATGCCAAATGACACAGTTTACATTTAGTATAAATAAATAAAAGAATTAATGGATTGCAAGATTAGAGATCCCACCAACATTGTCAAATCCATTGTCGTATATTTAGAAAGCCAGTTGTCCTTATTCAAAATGTATTTATAGTCAGACACTCTTTCATGAAAGAGGAAATTTTTTTATTAGAAGAAAGAAAAAATTGCTTATGGAAAAAAGAAAGATATAAAAGAGAAAGAAAGAGCTTAAAGAAAGGAGAGAAGGGGTCGTCATCGAGCTGGCGCCAGGATTGGATTATGTAGAGAACGGGAACTGCTTCAGAGAGAGAAAAACGATAACTTTTTGAAATAGTTTAAATTTAATAACTCTGCCTCATCCTCAATTGGGCCCCCCAAAACTTGACCACTATTCTCTCAAAATGGCAGGATGATGTAAACAATGTATTCAATTGGGTAAACTACCATATCCATCACGCAAAAAATATGATAAAATCTAGCAATTATTTCTAACGATAAGAAAGAGAGGCTGGACTACAAGTTCCAACCAGGATTTCCTATACACAAGGATTCTTTATCTATCCTACACACCACTATGTATTGTTTAACTAAACATGTACAAGACGATCCTGTAGTTCATAAAAACCCCATTCAATTTCCACACACACAGTTATGGAATTACTTATATACTTGGCTCAAGAAAAACTGGGGGTTACTGATTGGATATCTCTGCCCCCTTCTCTTTTTACATGCTTTTGCCCAACTCAATAAAAGGTCCCTTTTCTCAATGCCCAAATCAGTGCTCTTAGTTAGATGCTTCAACAATGTGTCTGCAACGTTGGAAGCTGAAGCATGAGACCGCTTCCTCCCCCTACCCAAAAAACCTCTGCCTGCACTTCGTAGAGAACCTGTTTCCAAGTGAGTACCAGCAGCTTCCATGAGACCTCCTATGGTTTGAAGATCCTCAGTCACCTCGTACCTCGACAAAGATGCAAGGCTTGGGAGGATTTCGCTTTGAAAGTCTTTCTGCCGCCTCCCCCTTTTAGTAGCTCGGCCCTTCCCTGGTTGACTCAGTAAAGTAGATCCACCTTCTTTCTCATTTTGACCACCGATCTTATTACAGCAGCAATCTAGGTTCTCTGTCTGAGTCAACTTCAAGGTCATGGCCTCAAAGTAATCAATGCCAACAGGCAGAAACTCCTCAAGATTATCAGTCCTGACACTGCAATCCACCTTAACCTCATTCTCTGGATAATCCTTTATCGAAGAAACAATTCCAGCAAACCAGTGAAGAAGACTGTACACAAAAGATTCAGATGCTGGAGGATTGGATATTTGGGGACCATTTTGAACCGCAAATGCTGATACAGAAACCAAAGCCTCTGCTGCAATTCTGACTTGATGCTCTTGCACCTCCAGATCCTCTTGTCCTGCCAAGCGGTAAGGCATCTCAAGCTGCTTTTCATTGGATTCTCCCCTGGGTGGGAAACATTCATTGTTTTCTGGACTCTCAGGTGCCTGGAAATGGACATCTATTGGCATATCCTCATCTTCATTCAAGCATGAATTCAGGTCAATGATACCTGCCAAACATTTATGTTTGTTCTCAATTTCATTCTTCATATAATGCTCACCATCAGGTATCCGATCTCCCAAGTCAGGCAGATTACAAGAAATATTTACATCTAATACACAATCTCTCCCAATTTCCTCAATCTTTTGATTATCAGATTGAATCTGACAGACTTTGGAAGGGGAGGCATGAGAAGAATGCAGATCAAAGGAAGTATAAGGCTTTCCATTATCAGGAAACACAAGAATCTTCTCCCTAGACAAGTCACTTTCCTCAATTTTCTTGATCTTGAAACCACGGATACCGCCTAAATAATGTTTTAAAAGGACAGGTTCCATTTGGGTAGAAATTTTACTTTCTTCTTCATTGAGTTGTCTCTTGGGTACAGGATTTTCTTTAAACCAAGGCAACTCCTGCCTTGAATCCTGAAACTTATTCTCTTTATCGTTAACCAAACTGCCTTGAAATGCTGCTCTTTCAGAACAAACAGCAGGCATAACATTCAAGTTTGTGCTCTTGGCATCCCCCACATCTTCGAAAACAAGTTGAGCACTGCTTGGTCCAAGCAACAAGCCATCCCCAGGAGAACCTTGAGTTCCGACAGAGCTCTGACAACTAGAATTCTTTTCTTTACCCCAAGATGCTTGGTTAATTTGATCTGATGAACGAATACCTGGAAGGTCATTAACTTGTTCTGGCTTCTTATTTAATAGTTCAAATGAAACAGAAATGTTATCTGTATCAATAACTTCAGCAAAAGAATCCAAATCACCACTACATTGTCCTGAAAAAGAAGGGATTACCAAATGAGAATATTGAAAAACAAGGGGATGACAAGTAAATATATTAAGAGTAAATTACACAAACTTCCGTTGAGTTTTACTGAAATTACATAGGCTTCTATTTTATTTTCAAAATATACATAGAGACCTCCCTTAAAGCAATATGTTACACTATACTTTAGTCCAATTTTAATTTTTTAACTAAAAAGCCCTCAATTAACTGAAATACATAAAATTTTGGGATTAAATTTAATGAAAACAAAATTTATTTTTTCTGTTTTTATTTGTGCATATGTCAAAACAAAACCTACTCTTTTTTATTTTTATTTGCACATATTTGGATATAATACATATTTGTCTATTTTGGATTAAGGGAGGGTATTTTAGTCAAAAAATTGTAAAATTGGACTAAAGTGTATAATTTGAAAAATGAAGAAAGGTCTGTATAATTTCACCGAAATTCAGAAGAGATTTGTATATTTTACTTTTATACTCCAAGGTAAAATTGTCCGTGAAATGTCTATGAACTGACTTCAGCTAGCAGTTGACAAAGGGAAAAAACCGAGTATGATAACTAAAATGCAACCAACCTCACCAGCAATATCAGTAGAAGACAGCTGTTCATGTTTCTTCTCCTGCTTTGGCGGCGGGTCATCTGAGAAAACTTGAATATCTTGCTTGTTAGGATACTCAAAAGCATCACGAGGAAGATTATGAGGGCCAAAAATTGCTCTCCTGGACAATTCATGAAAGGGGATATCCCTGAGATGGATATTACTATTAACCACCAAATCACCAGATTTCACAGCTGTCTCATCTTCAAGCCCTAATGGTTCATTTAAGTCAGCAAAATTATTAGAATTAGCTCCATTTGGGTTCTCATCACTGTTATGCTCAACCTGAGAAATCCCATTCAACGTATAAGCTGACACCCTGGCCACTTTGGAAACCCTCTCATCTTCCAGAGACTCACCTTCTTTACAATCAATGTACTCCTCAGCAGGAAGTTCAAGATCCAATATTTTTATACCAACTTTCCTGTAGTTGGACTTTGACGGTTTAGAATCTTTCAAAAATCCTTCAACTAGAGTTGGACCGGGACTGGGAGCAGGACATACTTGCCTGCTCTTTTCTTGCACAGAACCCAATGGCAACGGGATGCTTTCAGCAATTAAAACAGATGACTCACCAGCTGCCAAAGCTAACTCAGGTGAGCAGCACACCTTCGGGGCATTTTTAGATGATATACAGGACAAAGAACCTGACCATGATATCTCTATACTCAAATCATGTTTATATAATTCATTCCTTCTAAGTTCGTCCATTATTTCCCTCTGCTTCTGGTAAAGCCGGTGCAGCTCATGAATCTGAACAGCAATGCACAGTTAAGAGGAATAACAGGCGATTAAGAATTTGATGATAATCCATGAATACTACAGGAAAAATAAATGAATAACTACTGCGAATGACAACCTACCATAAGTACAGTTTACTATAGATGAACTAAGAATACAATAATCTTCAACAAAAATGGTGATAAAACTAATGATAATTAATTTTCGCGATCATTTCAGGTAGACTTTACAAGGTTCCCTTCTTTTCTCCCTACTACTTATAATATGAAATTTATATTCAGTATATTACCATTTACAGCACTAGTCTATTATATATTTTATTCATTTATACCATTGAATTTTTAACTTGCTATCCGCTTTGTCTGTTTCTTCTAAAAGCAACATGCAATCAGACCTAAATGATTGCTATGAGAAATCTTCTCTAACATTTCAATATAATGTAGACTCCAATCTCACATATCCTCAAGATGTCAGCAACCAGCAGGTCCTTAAGACGTTTAAACCTTGTGTTTTAAAAAGAAAATAAAAAGGCTAAAGGAATTTGTTTATTTGCTTAGATAATCATCAACACTTACGCATAAAGATATGGTCCATTTAGATTATACATTATGTATTTGAAGAAAACACATAGAACAAGTTCTTCTAGGCAGTTGCACGCAGAAATGATTAATACAGATACGACCCTTAGTCTATTCCAGCTAGGACAGATTGAAAGGATTGAATGTAGTAATTCACGTCTAGTACAGGCTTGCAGGAAGATTCAAATTAAGATTCCAAATCATGAAGCAAATGTATACAGAGGTAAAGATAGTCCATACTTGGTCCCTAAACATGGCTTCATGCCGGAGTATTGTCTGTTTCAGTAGTTCCTTGTCATATCCAAAAACATTAGCAGGTGATGGTATTGAAAAGGAACCATTGTGGTAACAATCATTCTTCAGTTCACCTTTACCATTAGAAGAGGTCCAAGTGTTGCCTTCAGCACCAAAGATGAGATCCCTTGTGGAATAATATCCATTGAGGTAGCCATTGCATTCCACATTTGCACCCATTTCCAACAATGCCATATAAGATAATGTGGAGGTTCCAATTAAACAAAATATAACATAGTACCCTCAGTTCCCCTGGAAGGAAGACCTGCAATCAGACCAAAAGTAAGTTGCTTTTCTTTACAGATCTTTTTTTTTTTGGTTTAAAAACTCCTTTCAAGCCACCAAAAAAATATATATATAGGCTACCTGTTTTACTGACACATTTATGCTTTAACACCAGAAATAAAAGACTGACAGTTATTATCTAAAGTGATCCCTTCAGGTAAGGTATCCATATGCACAAAAAGGAACAAGTATTAATTACTTAATAAAATTGGATGATTCTCATATCCTGGAGACAGGACTTCCATCCTACAGTTAAATTGACACAATTTGCAATCACAGAATAATTCTAGATCAACAGGACTTATAAATATAGAAATGGAAGTCAATCTGTATGACAACAAAATAAAAAGGCAACTAACATCCGCACCAAACCAACTTCAATCATTTGTCAAACTGGTTTGTGCGTTATTTTAGAATCTAATAGCTAACGTACAGAAATTTGTCTAATATAGATTGTATAAATGCCAATTTGCTCCGATACACTGCTTCCTCCCCCTTCCAGACCACCAGAAGGAAGTATGGGCATAAGGACGTTTTCTAAGAAAGGAAAGAAGAGAGAAAGGGTCAATGCATCCAACATTATAAAAGCTGGTTAGTAATTTAGTTCCCCCATCATCAAAAGGAAAATGTAATAAGAAATTTAAGGAGAACAAAATAAATTTACTGAAAGAAGCTAGAACCCTGTGTTTTGCTGAAAGATGGCTACAAATCCTCTCTGGCTAAACTAAAATTGATGTGCCTTAGATATAAGTTACAGATAGGACTATCAAATCTTCCTCCATATGCTTGACATATTGAAATTGCTAAACACAAACTGCTGTGGTAAAATTCTCGTAATCATTTTAAGCACTCAAATTGCTAAATAATTCAAGAAGGTGAATTATGTGTAAGATATCAATATCGAAATGCTTTGCTACGGGATAGTGGGTGCCAAAATTTTCAGTACTCTATCTATAGAAAGAATGTCTATTTATCTCCCACCTAGAACAAGATTCACTTCAAAGATAATGCTGGAAAGTATCATTGATTCAGGACAGAACAGTCTGAAATTACATTCTTAAGAAACCTTAACAAACAAACGCAATGGGCTGATGAATTAGACTTTCTTGGCAAGTAGTAAATAGAATGAGCATTGGAGTCCAAACCCTACACTTCTAATTGGGGGGAAGGAATCATGGAAGAAAAAGTGAAGAGAGGGAGGGGAAGGAATTCCCTGTAATTTGAAAAAACAAAAAAGGCTGCTGTCAAACCATCAGATAATTCTTCGTGAAAAAATCTCACCAGAAAATCATCTTTTGCAATCAGAATCAGATACCCAGAAGTATGAAATTCTATAACGATGATCAAGCGAAGGAAAAAGCTAGTACTTATTCTCGAAAGTTAAGAAAAGGACTAGGTGATATGTCCTTCTGTGCCGAAAATTGAAAGAAGTTCAATCAAAATCATTTGATGTCCAAAAAGAATAAAAGGACGAACGAAGGGAGAACTTGTGTATCGCATTCGCAACTAGAATTTTCAGGGAATCCAAAGGAAAATCACAAATTGACTGAAGCGAAGTACACTAATCACTGACACAAATCGAAACCGTCCTTCAAAAACTGTTCGAAAATGATAAAGTATCGATTAAAACAATCAAAATCAACGATAATAAACTGACGAACTATAGAGGAGAAAAAAAAGAAAAGAAAATCAACAAAACCCATTTCGAAGCTGAGTAAAATGTTCTACAAGAACGGCATCAATAGAAACATACCCGATGAAGGAAAAACTAATGCCCACCACCCCTATAGAATCCAATGAAGGAATCACTCATTGTTCGTCGACACTTGCTATGACGCAGAACAAAGCAAAACAACAACCAGAAGAAACCCATAAATCTGGAAAGGAAAACACAGCAACCCAAAAGGTTCAAAAATCATAAAGTGAATTTTTCCAAAAGACCATTGAGGTGCAGATAAAATGGGAATTTGGATCTGCTGGGCCATTCTCTCTAGGACCATTTCAGAGGCAGAGAGAGGTAGAAAGAAAGACCCCAAGAATAAAATCCGCAGAACGAAACGAAACTTAGATGAGGAAGGGACATCAAAGTTGTCAACACCACTCTCGTCTCTCTCCTGTTCGTCTTTTTCTCATTTACGCTTGTTTTTGGATTTTTTTGGCAGATGAGATAATATGCATGTCTCGCGTCTGGCTTCTCTGCAGTCGTACGGAGACAGGATCCGGTCCAGTCTTCACAAATAAGAGGGGGATGGTGATATTTTTAAAATTTTAAAAAAATAAAAATAAAATAAAAAATTGTTCAAGTGCCTAAATAACTGGATGTCATTTTCCCTCCCTGGACTGCAGAGAAGCCAGATCCGCATGTCTCACACCCTCTAGATTCTCTCCCCCTATTTGCTTCTGACTAAAATAACATGATAAATAAATTTCGCAACAATAAAATTAGAATTCCAAAATCAAAAACAGACAACAGAACTGCCCAGTCTATGCCCTCGATTACTGCAACAAGAATCACAAGCAATGTTTTTTAAAACCACCTTGATCCTTCCAAATAATTTTTTATTTTTATTTGTTGCATTCTTTTTAGTTTTTTATAGTTCCAGAGAACAATGTATGGGTCCCACTCTTGTAATTTTAGGTTTGATTATTCATATGTAATAAAAATTAAAATAAAAGAATTCAAATATAATAACATAAAAAAATAATTGTCCTCAAATATAACTTTTTTTCAATATTCAAATTTTTTTATATAAACAGGTTTGAGTTTTTATTTATAAAATTATTTTACCTATTTATAACAAATAATCTGCAAAATATACAATGTTTAAAAATATAATGACTTGTAATTTAAATTGTTTGAAGAGTCATTATTTTACCTTCAAATATTACAAATTTTTCAAGCGGTCTGATATAGACAAATAAAATAATATTATAGATTAAAAGACAAAATAGTTTTGTTAAATATTTTTTTAAACTTTATGGCTTTCGAAAAAAAGAATGAATCTTGATAGCAAATCAAATGTTGTATGGGGGGCCATATTTTTCACACCGTTGTATTTTTAATGTTTATTATTTTTTATTATATATGGCGCAAAGTCGCGTAGTCTTAAGTATTAATATACAAACTTTGTGCATTAGAAACCTAGTGCTGTATGTCACCATTATTACATAAAAGACTAATTGAGATTTTTTTTTGGCGTAAAAAATTTGAAATTAAAATATTTTATATTTTATATTTTTTTATGGACAGAAGTGCGATTTCGATTTTTTAAAAAATGATCTCAATATTATAACCAAAAAAATGATTTCAATATTAATTAACTCTCTCAATATTTTTATATCACTTTATTATTTGAATATTTGATTTTATTTTAATTTTATAAATATTTAATTATTAAAAAATTGTATAATATAATTTTAATATCTCTGCAATGATAAAATCAAAATAAATTTAAATTTTAGTATTGAAGTGTTAAAGAAATCATAAGAGCAATGTGATATTGAAATTTAAGAAGAATAAAGCGAATTTTTTTTTCTTTTTGGTTTTACAAATGGCTTAAATTATTTACTGATAAACTACACATAATGACTTAATATATTATTTTAAAATGCCATTTTTTGCCATCATGGCACTCAACTAAACAAGAGAGAAGTATAATCTAGAGGCACAAGCTAGGTTAGACCAAATTAGGTTTCATCCCAACTCAAAACCCAGCTCAGTTTAATGTCACACAAATTTTTTTAGGTTGTAGTTTAGCTTGACTTGTTTATAACTAGGCCATGGTTAGGTCAATTGAACTAAATTAGGCTGTTTTTTTTTTTTTTTGAAAAAATTTTGAAAACTCATGTTTTTATATCCATTTGACTATTTTGAGTGTATAATTATTTGTTTTAATATATTTTTTTCAAAATTTATGTAATAATAACTAAAAAATATGAATTCGAAAAAAAAAAAGAAAGAAAATATAAACATAAATGTTAAAACTTTAAAATACTTTTTATTTTGAGTATTTGAAGTACCTAAATCTATTAGCTTAAGTTGGAGTGTGGATTCTTTGTAGTTGCATTTTCTCTACAATTGTATTGTTAATAGAAAAATAAAATGTTTTGTAATTTTTTTTTCATTTTAAATTAAACTCATTCACCTATCTATTTCTCTATTAATAGAAGAGTTGCAGAAAAAATATAATTGCAAAAGATCCAAACTACTTAAGTTGTTGAGCACTGCCTTGTCTCTAAAACTCATCCTCAAAATTTTTTAATCTTTTATATTTATTACCAAACCAAATTGGCTTCATTAGTTAGAATGCCTAACCCTATACCTGGCTTAACTCAACCCATCCACCTTTTTCTTTTCTGGCAAATGGCCAACTATGCACCACTAATATAATCTATGGGAGGGGATTTTTTTAGTTGTACAATGAACATATTTTGAATCAATTTGTGTATTAATTGAGATTAATTTTTTTAGATAATTTTAAGGATGCATCTCTTATTTTAAGAAAATAAAATTTTTTAAGTGTTGATCCCAATATTTGAATGCAAATAATTAAGATTAAAAAAAAACATATTTTCTTAATCATTGATTAACTTTTTAAAGTTAATGGTGACCCATCTGAATCAACTTATTAGTGGGTGTAATCTTTTAAGCTACCCTTTTAGATCTAATATAATAAATGTACGAGCCGAATATCATTGTTGGGGGCCAGAGTTAGTTCAATCTTATCATTCGTAATATAGCCGTGGTTTGGTTTAATTTTATGTCACTTAAGCATGACCCACATCATCATATTTGCTAGCTATAGCCAACGGCGCCACAGTCTTTCTTAGCATCAAGGTCACTTGGGTAATAATGTCATTAAAGAGAGGTTTGGTTTATTGTAATTATGGCTGTCATTTTACATATTATGATATTTCACAGAGTAAGTTACACAATTTTTTTTTGAAATTGCATGAATTTTTTTTTTTTAAATGGACATAGATCTCCCGTTAAACAAAAATTGAGTTACACTTTAGCCTAATTTTTAATTTTTAACTAAAATACAATCATTGACTTTTTTGGGTTAAATTTAATAAAAATAAAATCTATTCTTTTTTATTTTTATTTGTGAATATTAGAAAACAAAATATACTCTTTTTATTTTATTTATGTATATTTGAATATAATACATAGTTATATATTTAGGTTAATAGAAGGTATTTAGTCAAAAATTTTAAACTTAAACTAAGTGTATATTTTAAAAATAGAGAAAAAATTTATATAATTTTAACAAAACTTAAAAAATATCTCTATCTTATTGTAGAATCCCTAATATCACATCCCAAATAAAAAAGTATTATCTAATGACAATCAATTTTATTCTATTATCTCATTTCACAAGGTTGAGCATAATAAAATTTTCATAACTACCATATTCTATTATGGTAATTAACTCCACAACTAAACTTATTATTAAAAAGTATAAGCATGAAAAATATAACATGAGTTATTAAAAAATTTATATTGCATTTTTTATTAAAAAAGGAAGGAATAAATTGTATATGGATTTTCTTTTTTTCTTTTAATTGTGTTTTCATTTACAAATAGAAAAAATAGTATAAATTTCTAAAATATAGTTTATTTAAAATTAAGAGGGCATTTTGAAAATCCAAGAAATAAGTAACATAGATTAACATGTGCAACTAAACATATTTAACTTACAGCACTAAGATGTAAAATTTTACTAATTTCCATACTAGACGTGTCATGAATTCTTGATATCTTATATCATGATATCTCATACCATAATATGCAACATATCATAATGTATAAGATAACAATATATCAAAATGTTATGATGCTTTACAAGCATAATATTCCCACTAGCCTAGAAAACAAGTTAGCCCATATCACTAAAGCCTATGCCATTAGGGTAATCTCATTAACTATAATTAGTCACATGATAGTTAGCACGAATTCATAAGTATAAAAAGGAAATGAATCCCAATCAACTACAAGTAAGTAAACAAGGGACAAGCACCTTGAGCCTAGAACACACTCCTTAGAATTTCAAAGCTTATTATTGTATATTGGTGGAGATATCTTGTCTACTTCTTTCTCTTTGTTAATAAAGGCAAGAACTTGTAATTTGATCCTTATTCTAAGTAATACATAGTCCTGTTGCTAAGCTAAGCCTCTTTTTTCTTTTTTAATTTTATGCTAAAACCCACCAACATTTGGCATGCTAGGTAAGCTATTTTAACTTCTTGTTTTGGAAACAGCAAACCTAGCTTAGACCTTCATACTCATCAATCTTTCATGATCCATCGCAAATAAGGAGAAACTATTCTAGCAACTAAGAATAGTAAAGAGTGAGATATGTCTAGGACCATGATGTCAAGTCATTTCCTCTCTGTTGAGGACAGCAACCATGACACATAAAGTCCTCTTAACATTTAAACCATAGTAAATTAATCAATTCCAACCAAAGCTAGACTAGTAAATGCCCTCATCATCTTAGTACAAATGGATCACAACATCACCTTACTAAGTTGGAATATGTTGTCCACCCTTTTACCACTTATTGCATTAACCCAACAATAACGAAAACCTCAATACAATCGTAACTTAATAATGCTAAAATCCTCCATATGATATACTACTAATAATAGTACATGATAACAATATAGCAATAATTGATAGTTGTAAGAAGGAACCTATATGAAAGCGAGCTTGCAAGAATACATAAAGGAAAAGTAGTTCACATGTAATACATACCTTGAGCAACTGAAGAACACTCTCGTACAAATCCAAGTGCTGAGCAATAAAGATAGAAGCTAAGTGCACTAAACATCTCTTAACAAAAGCTACATACCCTTAAAGGAAGGTAAGACAAAATATAAATCAAGTGAAGTAGGAGATAGTGTAAAAGACATCTTTTGTGATGAGTGAGGAGACAGAGGAGTTGTAAGAAATATTAATGTGAGATCTTCAAACTTTATACAAACCAATGTTTGCCCAAGAGCCAGTAGGATGTAGAACATTAAGATATCCAAGGAAAAGTGAAAAAAAAAAAAAGGGCCTCACTTGGGCAAACCAACAAAGGGCCACAAAATTGATGATATATTATAAGGTTATTAAGGTCAACTAAAAGAATGCTACCCTAGTAGATATCACCAATAGACCAAGGCTCTTGTAAAAAGGAAAATGCTTAACCATGTGAAATACATCCTTATATAGGGCTAGGGAAAACTCTTCATCCTCGAGGTCAAGCATAGACTACTAAGGAGCAAGGACAGACAAAATATGAATTAGAGGAATATGATAGTCATCTTAGGACCAACAAAGAAATTCTTTAGTCAAGAAGCTTTAAAGACCTGTTAGATGCAAGGTAGTTATGGTTAGCAAAAAGAAAGAACAACCTAAATAATGTAATCAAAACAAAGCAAGGGGAGAAGGAGATTTAAAACAAGAGAACAACCACAAATCAAAAGTGAAGATTAAAAATGTTCAAAAGCTACCATTCATGTCCTATGATGACCAACTAAAGAGGCATAAAATGTGCACGTGATTAATGGTAAGTAAAGTCAAGAGAAATCGATGTTCAACAAAATAGCTTACCTTTAACTCATTCGCAACTGTCTATCAACCATAACCTCAAGCCATTAAACAACCATTTTCTCAAGGATGTAAATGGGTCACCCACAAATGCACTTGCAACTTTGAAAGCTCAAATGGTGCCTCCTCAACTCCTCTGAGTCTATTTAGGTCATCACTTCAACAACAAACTTAAGGGTAAGTATATGTGGACTTTATGGGCATAATATCCCATTAGGCCTAGAACGAATTAACTCATATCACTAGAGCTCATACCATTAGGATAACCTTATTAATCCTAAAGAGTCACACAATAGTTGACGTGTATCCTTAAATATAAAAGGGAAATAAATCTTAATCAATTGCATGCGAGCAAGTAAGGGACAAGTTCCTTGAGCTTATGACACAATTCTTAAAATTCTAAACCTTGCTATGACACACCAATGGCAATAGCCCATCTTCTTTTTCCTCTAAGCTAATATAGGCAAGAACTTATGGCCTTATCTTCATTCTAAGCACTATGCAATTCTATTACTAAACTAAGCCTCTTTTTTTATTCTAAGTCATTGTCCAATCACTAATACAAGCTTTCGAAAAATACATTTATTTAAATTAAGAAACAACTTTAAGAATTTATAAAAATTTTTATGGGGTTAAAGTTAGTTATTACATGATTTTGTGATTGGTTTATGTTGATTTAGCTCCTTCAAAATAATAAAGTGCAAGCTTCTTATACATTGATAAAATTATAAATAAAATATATCGATCTCTTTTTTTTAATATAATTTTACATAGTTTTCTTTTTAAACTTACAAAAACTATTTTTTTTTTTTAAAAAGTTCCACATAATTCCAATTTAAAAATTGTAACATAATTATAAAAAGTCAGGGTTAACTGTTTTATATATTAATAAATTTCAAAATACCCTTAATTGAGTTTTGCTATATTTTTAACACCTACAATAACTTCTTATATTTTTTAAAATACATATTTTCTCCATTTTAAAAAATAATCAAAATTAGTTATAAATTAATATTCTATAAATATAATAATTTTATCTGTATTAGCATAATTGTTACATTAATTTTAAATTTATCTCTCTTTAAGCTCAATAAATTTTAATTTTAATTTGTAAATTTTGTGATGGTATCTTAATGCAGACAAAATTATTATGTTTATAAAAAATTAATGTAATTAAATTTATTATTATTTTTAAAATGGAGATATGTGTGTATTTTAGTAAAATAAAAAAGTTATTGTAGATTTTAAATATATATATACACACACACAATAGTGAGTTAACCACTGAACTTTAACAATAATTTTAGAATTTACGCAAAAAAAAAAGGATATTTTAAATTGGAGTTATATCTAGCTTATTTTTAAAATATAAAAAAATTTCATAAATTTTAAAAATAGAAGGAAAGAGTTTATAAAAATTAAAAAAAAAAAAGAAGAAAGAGGTTAAAATGATTTACTCTAGAAGTATTGCACAACTATTTGCATCGCATACAAATAGAAATTATTGATATTTTATCAAGAAAAATCTATTTTACTAATAAAGTTAATGTTTTTTTTACGTGTCATTAGTGCTCAGTTGTAATTTAACTCATGTTACAAACATTATTCTACAAGTGCTTAATACACGTGCTAATATAGCGATTTTTCTTTCTTCTTCTACTTTTGATACACTCAAAAAAAATTACACAATTTGGTTATTAAAATAATTTTTCTTTCTTCTTCTACTTTTGATACACTAAAAAAAAAATACACAATTTGGTAATAAGTCTCAATACTTCAATCCTTAAATATTTTTTTCAACACAAAATACGTAAATCTTAGAATTGTCCGAATACCCAGACCAACCAAAAATACACAATGTGGTTTTTAAAATATGCAAGTCTCAATACTTCAATCCTTAAATATATTTTTCAACACAAAATACGTAAATCTTATAATTGTGCGAATACCCAGACCAACCCTCAATTAGGACTGTATTTTTAATGAACAAAGGTGAGTTTGGTCTAACCTTAACATATGAGACTTTATATGATTTGCTTGATCCAACCTTTTAAGGGTCGTGGGTATTGTTTTGGAAAAAATAAAAGATACACTTGAATTATAAAACCATATTAAATATTCTTATATAAAACACAAATGATGAAGACTGCAAAATCAGGCATCAGATAAACAAAAAGGATCAGTACTGATTGCTTCTTCAACAACTTTGTCTCCAAAGGGTGAAGTAGCAACTAGACTCTGTTTCAAAACTAAGAGGCAGACATCAAATTCTCATAAATAGCCCACAAGCACATGAAGAAAATGGCATTTCAGGTGGAAGAGGGTGTGCCTGTGTAGTTAGTGATTGGATATTTCTTAGCGTTCTTGATTATTTTTGTTAGAGCAGCTTGTCCAAGATCAAGCCCACAAACATCAGCAAGACGCACTAGATACAGCAAAACATCTGAAAGCTCCTCCTCCAAATGCTCCTTATCATCGCTGCTCCAATTGGGTAATCCCTTTGCAACTTCTCCTTTCCACTGGAATATCTCAGATAGCTCTCCCACCTCTCCCACCTGCATAATATAAACCCAGTACAAAAATCATGGTCATCAACTATATGTAGGAAACTGAATAAACTAGCATTAGAAACACTGATTTCCACATCAGTTTGTGTATAAGGGTATGCTTCAGCGTTAGAAGGAGAAAAGAAGAAAAATAAAATTTAAAGAAAACAGAAGGAGAAGGAATAGTTAAATGATAATTTCCCTTCCTCTTGTTTGGAGAAAAATTTTCCTCCAAATTAGAGGAACTTCAAGATATAAAGAAATGGAAACAGTAGAAGATTAGTTAAAAATACTTCGTTATCCTCCCTTCATTGTTACAAACTTCCAAACAAAAAGATATTTTCATGGGCTTACAAGAGGGCTTACAAAAATACTTCATCGTTAGTCAAAATTACAGAGGGCTTACAAGAGCTAAAAGGAGATTTCTAGGACTGTGATACTGATCCCACCCTCTCACTTCGGCAAACTCAGCAAGCCTTTTGCTAAGTTCCTGAAGAGAAACATCTCTTGGTGTTCTAGGGAATCTATGAGAGCACTCCATATATCTGCTTAGCTAGTTTCTCTTACTTATTATCCACCATCCAGAGGCTCATGCGTGTCCAATTTATAGACAACCTGAGAGGGGGAAGGGTTATGATACAAAGACAAATAGAGAGAAGAAAAGATTCGAAATTATTCTTTTATTTTTTTTCTTCCCTCTACTACCATAATTTCTAACTAATATAAGCACTAAATGTTATAGTGGAGGAGGCACTTGAGTGTTTTTGCTGTTGGATGATAATCATGTGAGGTGTGTCTCCATCTTTTCATCTATGACTTGAAGTCACTCACTAACACCCACCTGAATATTTTGGCCTATTATAAACAGCAAAATTTGGCCCCAACACCCCAAATTTCTTATCACCCTTAACTGTATACATAAATCTCTGCAGAATCTAGCGGTGTTTTTTTCTTTCAAGAGTCCAACATTATTCCTAGCCAATTGTGATGTATCTTCCTTTCAAGAAGTTAAGGGGGAAGATTTGCAAAATTTAGCCTACCATATCTGCAAGAAAGGGAGCATATATAAAATTCTTTAACGGGGGTTGTCAGGTTTTCAAATTAAGGTGTGAATTGAGCTTTTTATTCTGAATAGATAGCTATAGGAATGTGTCTAATCAGAACAATTTGACAGAATATATGTTAAAGAAACTAATAAAAATCAGAACAATTTGACAGAATATATGTTAAAGACACTAATAAAGCTGATTATGGGACTAGACTAAAGTAAAACCTTAAGTTTTCTGCTGAAATAATTATTGACATGGATGTAAAGTCTCTGTGACTAAATGTTATGAAGTGTGATCCTTGTGGCTACCATTCTCTCCGCATAAAGTATGGCGTACATATGTCTTGTCTATAGTTTCAAATCCAAAGTACATATTAGATGTGTCAAAAATAATAACAAACCCATTCATGATCTTTTAAATTTAAAATTCTCGGACGTATTATAGTTGGTTGGGGAAAATGAGGGAGTGTGCTTATGTGGATATGCTTTGCATGTTGGCATGCACCTAGATGATTGTGCTTGTACTGACAAGTATTTCCTCACACCTTCACCCCCCCCCCCCCCAAAAAAAAAATCCATCATTGCCATAAAACAACCAAGCTTGTTACAGTTGGATGAAAGGGTGTGAAACTTTTTCTGCTACCATCCACAATCATAAAGAAACAGATAAAAATAGCAATAAAGGAAGAGCTTCATGTAATCTTTATCAAGCCCTTATAATTGCCATTCCATTTGCGTGGGTGAGATTCAAACTAACTAAGGCAGTTCATAGCGGTACAACTAAGCAATCTAGAGCCTTGACCCAAGTGAACTGATGTAAAAGAAAGTATTTTGAATATGTGGGGAATATTTATCCCTGTGCATGAAAATTAAGCTATCTTATTTATCTGTCTCCTTGTCCAATATTAACCAATTTTAAAGGAAAAACAGTAAGCTGCTTGGGCTAAGGGTTATCCGCTAGGGGAAAATGAAATCTATCACAGAAGATAGTCTCAATTGTAGCCTTTGAAATCACCTAGAAATTTACATTAATTGGCTTTTATATTTTGAAAATCAATTTCTTTTAATTAATTTAAAAAACATCTAACTTTCCTAAAGGAATTTTTTTTTTTTTTTTTTACTTGTGAGGGAAGTTTTTTTTTTTTTTCAAATCTTAAAGAGTCATTTGTCTCTTTAATGTAGAACTCGAATCTCTCACTCATGTTTTTCAAACTAATTTTGAAATTATGTCTCAAAGTAAAGATAGAGGCTCCTAAGATCCTTATGTCCCAATGATTACTCATTTTTGGAAGGTTTTGAAGCAAACTGCTAATTTTTAAAAAATTGGATTATTTATTGAATTGGATTAAGTAATGGTTTTGGGTTTAATGATTTAATTATAGTTGAACCAAGATCAAATTGTTTTTCAAAAAATATAAATATATATATATATATATATTACAATTAAATTAATACAACCATTACAAAATAGTATTTAAAATAACTATAAATATTTAAAAATATAAAAAATTTGTTAAAATATTTTACATATTACATTAAACGTTTATGAAATGAGTTAAGTAAAATTCAATAAATATTATAAATATCTATTATAGAGTATTAAAACTTTGATTTGAACAAAAAAAATCAAAAATTAATTTTTGATCGATCTAATATCAAATCATTTAATTTTTATTAAAATTTAAAATTTTTAACCGACCAACTTTTAAATTCAATCATATTAAAATCACGATCAATTCACTAATTTTTCAATCTAACTAACTAATTTGATCCAATTTTTTTAACCATGTTGACTGCATATCCCTGGTTTCTTTCTTTTGCTAAAAATAAAATTCATAAATATTACTATATTGTCAAGATTGGCACAGTGTAAAATTTTGCTCCAACTCTAAGGAGTATACCACTAAGTATTTCACAAAAATGTCATGTCACCATAACAGAGATCATGTTGACACCAAACTGGGTTGGGTTACGTTGGGACCATCTCACAAGTTTATCTTTTTGGCAATGCCTTTAATTTCATTTTCATGGCATAGCAATTAACGTTTGTGATGACAAAAATGGAGAGATTAGGGTTGTAAAGGTGCTTCCAAAACACAATGAGTCCTCTAAGACGTGGGGAGCATAAGGACAAAAGTACACCGGCCACCACAGAGCATGCCTCGGTGTCGGTTTTAACCTTATGTACCCATCATATCAGCCTCTATATTTCTACTCTAAGAAACACGAGTTAAAACAAGGTTTAAGATTCAAGCCAACTCACAAACAAGTGTCGTTTTGCATTGTAAATATTTGTAATTACGTCACTTTAAGGTTCCAATCAGTCACATCATTTTGCCTCGTTAGCTTTATGTTTGGAAGATGTACTGGAAATAACTTGCTCTATCAAAGGTAAACACAATTTATGGCAAAATACTTATATAAAAGGATAATTATTCTCTCTTTATTCGAAAGATGCTTAAATTATGTAGTCTTTTTTTTTTAAAAAAATTACTTCTCTTAAAATCAAAAAGATGTATTACTTCTCTTGTAGCATAAATTAAGTTACAATTAAACAAAAGTGTTTTTATATCTATTATTTATATAATATAACAAGTATTAAATATATATTTAATCAATATAAAAATAATCAATTTTATAAATTTAAAATAAATTTAATTTTATGATTTTCAACACAAAATAAATAACATTAACATAAAAATTAAAAAATAATTTTAATTAGCAATATTTGTAATAAAAGAAATCAGTATTATTATTATTATTAATATTTTAGTCACATTTTAACTTAAAAAATTATATACGTTTTCATAATACAGAAAAATGTACACAATTTTAAAAAACTGTTAGGGAAAAAAATTATAATTTATCCTATATAAAACCATACTAAAATCAGTCAATAAATTCTCCCTAGTCTAAAAAAAGATTTGTACCTACAAAATCCTCCCTTAACATAGGAAGATCTCGTTCTAAAAGTCATATCCTCATCCTAAAGTCTAATAGACGAGATTGCACAGTTGATAGTTATGCCTACTTCTTTTTCTTTTCTTTTTCCCCTTACCTTTCATAATAACCTCAAGGGTTCATGCCATGATATTACTAGACAAGTACATATTACGTAGGAAGATGACAAGTAAAAGATCTGATTCTTAACCAGTGAAGATAGTACTTTTCAGATTTTGATATATTCCTAGGCTAGACAGAAAGGTCATCTATGTCAATCCCGAAACTCAGGCTTTTAAAGTAATAATGCTGGATCAAGCTGGCGAAAGAAACACTAGCTAGACAGTAGACACTAATGTTGTCATTGTAAACCCAGACACCTTCAGAATTCTGAGATAACTCAAAAAATCCCACTTGCTTGGATGATGATGAGGTTTTACCAATTACCAGACATATCTCTAATATTTTCTCCTATGAAACTTCTCTGCCAGTGGTAGTTAAATTTTGCAATCATGATTGAAGATTGTGTAAGACGTTAGAAACTAGTATTCAGTGCAACACAGTGATTGATTCAGTAAATTCTGTGTTCAAATTAAAGGCCTTTTAACCAGATTGACCTGGAGTAAAAACAAACAAGAGCTAACATAGCTTTGTTGAAAGAGAAAACTTAGGTATAATTCCTAGTAAGACGGGAGTCCAAGGGTCCGTTTGGTTGGAGGAGAGGATGAGAGAGGGAATGTAAAATGCTAGTAATTGGGGTAGGTAAGATAATAATTTTTTTATTTTCACTTTTAAAAAAATGATTTAATAGTTAAAATAATGATTTAATAGATATAATAAAAAATATAAAGATATAATAAACATTGCACAACTTATATAAAAAGAATATGATCACGTTATAGCCAATCAAATAGAACATAAAATATCTTAGACATCTTTGATTGAGTTTTATAAGGAGAAATCATATATATAGACTTTACAATACATCTTAATTCAAAATCTTAAACTACCAAGTTTATAAGTGAATTTATTTATATAACTAGAAAAGGTCCGATACAAAGTTGCAAGGGAATCAAGGAAGAAAGAGACAAAATTTAAAAAAAAAAAACACGCAAGAGGGAAAAAAATAAAATACATGTAGTTCAAAGCAAATCATGACTTCAATGGCTTGTAAAGTATGCTTCCAACTGTAATAATCTTCATATATATATATATATATATATATATATATATATATATATATATATATATATATATATATATATATATATATATATATATATAGTCCATCCACTTTTATGTTTTACAGCGAAATTTCCACTCAACTTTTTGGTGTTTCTTATCAAAGTTTTCTATTAAAAACCTGGAAAGCGAAATATTCTTTCAAGTTATCATAACATGATGTCATTTGAAAAAAAAAAAAATCTCCACATATTTTGGTTAAGAACCTGACAACAAACACAAAATCATTGCTATATTATGCGAAGAATGATGGAGAATAATAAATTCACAAACCTACAGGCACACGCAGAGAAATGGGAGAATAGTAATTAATCTTGTAAAATAGAAAACTAAAGTTGTAGGGGAAACATTAAATACAATACATTTGAAAATGAATTACTATACCCTCACTCTACCTTTGAACTTGATGGCCCCAAAAGCCATGGAACGTAGAGATTGGATCTCTTAATTTTTCTTTTTTCAATTTTTTATTAATTTGAAGAAGAGAAAGAAAGAGGATATCCAAAAGAAAGTGTATGAAGCTCACTTAATAGATCTATTCGTTTTCTCTTTTTTCTTTTGTTTTTATTTTTAAATAAACAATATATTAAAAAAATTAAAAGGATCAAAATTTGGAGAACCAAGGAACTTCTTGAGGTGTTAAGGTCATTAGGACTAAGTAACATGTAAATTTTTTTCTTGGTATAAGAACCAATTGTGTAGATATTTAACAGTTAAAAAATCTTCGATTATCATTGTTTGATAGCAAATAGCACTTAAATTTTCTTCAAATTTTAAATTATTTTGATTATAATTTTCAAACCTTTTATTCGATTCAATCAATGATCCTATATAATTATAAACAAAGTTTTTCCTTTTTTCTACCAAAAAGAAAATTAATTTAACCAACCCAACCCAAATTTCTTTATGTACATAAAGCAATGCAAATTTACATAAAATTGATTGACAAAGGGTCTCATATTTAAGCCCCAAACATTAAATTTAATGGATATTTTTAAATTGCAAGTCTCATATTTTTTATAAAAAAATCAACATGATTAATTTTTATAAGAATCACAAGGAATTCAAATTCCTCTCTATATATTATGATGGGAAAAAATTTTTTTATCTTATGAATTGATTCTACTAACTCATACTATCCTTTTGTTTCCAAGAAAAGAAATTACGTAGAAATAGAAACAGTTCATGCTCCCCAATCCCCACCCCTCCTTTTAACAATGCTTGCAAGTCCCAAGACATATCACAATTTCACATCACTAATAAATATTACACAAAAACAATTTTATAAGAACCACATCAACAAAATTGAGTGCGAGTTTCTTCTTCTATATTAGTTATATAATCAGTATATAATTGATAGCATATAAATCTGAAATTGGCCATAATTATACTTTACTTAACTACAAAGGCAAAGCCAGTGCATTATTCATTCCCTTTCATGCCATTTTTTTCCCTCCATAATATGCAATTTCAATATGTACTTTTTGCAAGACAAATTCTATAATCACTATGAATTTTCCTACAGAACTAAACATAATCAATCATTTCAAATATCATTAGAAACATAACATTATAAATACCTCCGGTCACAGTAAACATAACATTATAAATATTTCCGGCCATAGTAGTCCAACTTGATGTTAAAAGGCTAATTTCTTAAACCCATATCACAATCTATAAGGCACCTAAAATCACAACAAAATAAAAGAAGAAGAATGTGAAGTCATTAGATTTAATTTTTTGGCAAGTGTTTGATCTCAGTGATGGTTCATTAAGAAAAATCTTTCTTTATTAGGAATCCTCTCATAGAATGATTACTATGAACAGAACATAGTCTCTTTCCATCAAAGAAGACTATTTGGTTTAATTGTGTGTTACTGACCTTTATTCCCTTGACTTCAAATAACTGCTTTTATGACATATTCCTAGAATATTTGGACCACAATACTTTATAAAAATATATATTTTATAATTAAGATTATTTTACTTGTTCTAATTATAATATTTTATTTTAAAATGTCCTAAACTTTTTACCTTGAAGATGCTGCTTGAAAGCAAACAGATCAAGGCACCACATTTCACATAGTTCACACTTCCATTCAAACTTCTGCACTAGAGCCTTGTGCTTGTCTTCATTCATGCATGAAACTTTGCACACTTCACACCATTGCCTTTGATTGCTTTTCCCCATCTATTCCCTTCTTCTTGCTATATTCCAGCTCTTGCAGTTTTGCCTTATGCTTATAAACCATCAAATGCTGCTTCAAATTGAAGGGACTTGAGCTACATACTTTGCAAATTTGGCAGTATAAATTATTTATTTGTTGATGTTTTCGAGGTGCATGATGTGGACTGCTTGGTTGTTCTTTTCATTTGTTTCCTGAAAGGCATGGACCTGAACTTGGAGGAACCGGTAATGGCACTTGATGGGGTGTTTGAATTGATGATTTAACCTGAAAACTGGAGAGAGTACTTAGACAAACACTTGATGTGCAGAAAAGTGTGGCCCAGCTGCAGAGCATGAAGAGGAAAACATGTAGTGCTTCACATGGGAAGAGTGAAAATGTGTAACTACCATTTATTAAACTTTCTGTGCTGTATGTGTTCAAATGTTCAGCAATAAGAATTGGAATTATGAACAACAATGTCAGTATGCATTCAAAATGATGTCATTATAACGACCCATTAAAGGGCAAGTATACACTCCAAAAGGAAAGAGGAAATTCTACATTAGAAGGCTATGTAGCACAGATAATTCAACAAAAAAATTGATATTAGAAATGACAGAACTGTCATCATGAAAAGTGAAGAGATGGATGGAGATGCAAAGTTAAGAGTCTTAAGAAGCCTAGAAGTGGCAGGGTTTGCATAGTTGGGTTAGGAGCACCTTTAAGATGGTTGGCAGTTTTATTAGCTACTAATATATGGCTATGCTATTAAGCTTTAGATGACACTCCACAGGAAATACTAATTTACTTGTAAATTTTAAAAATTAATATTAGTTTCACTGTTGGAAGACAAAAAAGGAGAATTAGGTCGATTCATTGTCCAAAAATACCAGGATATGAGAAAACGAGAGGACTAGAGAAAGATGGTAAGAAAGAGCAAAATAACATGATGCTTTTTGGTATATAAAAATTTTAATTTTTCAATCGTTTAAAAATTTATTTATAAAATATTGGAGTATAACAAATATAAAAATTTTGAAATTTATGTGTTATATATGTTTAAAACAATAAAATTTAATTTCTTAAACCCTTTGAAATCAATCAACACCAATCTTAATAAGTCATTATAAAATTTAAGGGAGAAAAAAACGATCAACTGATTTTTTTTTTTTTTCTTTTTTCACCTTATATGGGGCTGGATTATTGTTAGCAACTAGTTTGTGACCCGTGCAATGCATGGGAATTTTTTTTATTTCTGAATTTTTTGTATTTTATATAATTGAAATGCTATAAAATTTGACAATCATCAACTACATTTAATAAATGGTATTTCAAAAGATTAGCGATCATATAAATGGAAATAAATAAGATACATAATTTTTATAATTGACAGGTTATAATAAAATTTGATACTAAAATAGACTGTCATTTATAAATATTTTTAATAGTAACAAAGAGAAATGCATACCGGTTTGCATCTTGTGAGTTTATAAACCAAAATATAAGATAGTACTGCACTAAACTATTTAAGCCATCTTGTTACTTTACAATCCAAAATATTAGTGTATGCTGCATTAAAATAGTTAAGTCATCATAAGATATATAAGTGTATTTGACATATGGAATAGTTAACAACCTCATATAATCCATTAGTCAAACTTCTCAATTTTCATATGCTTCTTGCCCTTAGTGCATGTCAGTTGAGATGTCAACATCTTTGTTAAAGTAGGATCATCATAATACATTGTACGATTTGTTCCTTTGGCTAGAGTTATAATACTGGTACTTAAAAATGACATATCCTTTCAATTGTCACAAATCAAAGAAGCAGTATCCTGCGATTAAAGAATTTTCAACAATATCAAGTAATGGTTATTTCTCAGAAAAGTTGAGTGAATATAGTAATAAACAAAAAAATAACATGCACTGTCTAGCGGGAATTTCTTTTCAAATGAAGAAAAATCTTGGCTAAAAGTCTCTTGGCATGAATGGTCCTATATTCATACAAAAGAAATACATTTCAATGCTTCCTACTTTTTCATGACATATGTAATTAGTTTGTAAGTACATATACAGAAGAGTTTAATAATAAGAGATTGCATTTCATATTATATATACAACAATTAATGCTTACTTAGAAAGAATCCAAGAGATGTTTAGGGAATTTTGAAATCGTCATCATATTGATATTGTCACTCATCTTGTGATCTGGGTATATTTTGCTACCTTGCCTAATACTAAACTTTGACCAAGTTATCCACCTCATGAGGAAATGGGTTATTATTTCCTCCCTACATAAACGATGATTCACTATATAAGAAATTAATTAGTTCAGAATATGAATTAAAAGAATTTTACGAGTATTGAATTTCATACTTGTGTCAATTGCTCCCTGAGTTGACTTTCTGTTTTTCCTTTAAGAGGAAGCATCCCCATCAAAGACTATGAAAGAAGCATTGCTTAAATGGTCAAAGACAAGGATTTGAATTTTGTACCTATATCACACATAATGAAGCAATATAGTATAACTAAAAATATTAAAATAAATAATTTTTGAAGTAACTAAACTACAAATCAATTTCTCTAACCATGTCATTTGCTTGCTTTAAATTAACGTTCTATGGTAAATGAATTTATTTGAATATTTACTTCATCATTACCCATTTTTTATTTCTTCAGCTTTGGGAAAGTTTTGATTTAAGAATAACTTATGACAGTCAAAAAAAGTTTGTGAGAAACATATAAACTACAAAATTAAAAATAAAATTTAGCTGCAATATATATGTAAAATTGTAAATCTAGAATTTTTGAAATTATATAAACATATATATATATATATATATTATTGCCGTAGTATGGCTTAAGCCTAACAAGCTAGGAAACAGCAATGAGCATGCCTTCTTGAAATTCCTCTACAAAATTTGACACTTAATCGGCATACTCTCCCCAGAGTATACATTTTAATTCATTGTTCCTTTAATGGGGTAACAAGTAGCTATTTGTTATAAAAGATAAATGATTATGTACATGTTATATTAGACACACGTTTGCGTTCTCCTTATATATTATTCCCCACTATGATTGAGTCGTCTGCTTTTCCTTTCATTGGAGTCATAATCTTGGATTGAGCCATAGGATTTTAGCAATCCAATGACATCTGGGCATAGTGCAAAATTATAATTTGATGCATATTCAGTGTAATTTCATCTGGGATCATCAGGAGAATACGAGGAAGCCTCACTTGGTTGACTGGATCACCCTTTGTCAGCTTAAGCTCTTCGGTAATGGGTATCAGGAGTTTATCTACTATGAACGATGCTTTTCTCATGAAGATTGGATGGAGCATGATAATGAAGCCTAAGGATCTTTGCACCAAGGTTCTTAAAGGCAAGTATGGTAGAGATTGGGGTTGACGAGGATGCATGACCTACAAAGCTCAAGGTTCGGTCCTTTGGAAACAAGTTGCAAAACTTTCCAAGCCTTTGTATGATAATATGAAGTGGACCAGTGGCGATGATGGAGAGGTAGGCTTTTGGAAAGATGTTTGAGGCTCACATTAAAAACCTCTCCTTTTAGATACCTGCAGAGAAGTTCCGAATGAGCCTCTTAATAAGAGTGCCAATTTCTATGTGGGTGAAGATAGCCAATGGGAAGTCTTCCGTTCTATCTTACTTTTAAATGATGGTAAACTCGCTTGGATTTATTCTGAGGTTGTCCCTCATCCCTCTAGAAGACCCGACTTTTTAAGGTGAAGTAAGGAAAGTAATGGAGAATTTACGGTTAAAAGTGCATACTAGACTTGTTTTTATTGCAATGGCCATGTTGACTCCTTATGGTTTAAAGTCTGAAAATTGAGGGTACCTGAAAGAATAGAAGTCTTCATCTGGCAAATCCTTCATGGAAGACTGCTTACCGGTGAGATTTATTGTAAATGGAACCGGAGACAACCCATGTTGCTTTGCCTGCCCTCATTTGGCTGAGGATATCATTCATGTGCTCTATGATTGCCCTTATGCTATAGCTTTGTGGACTAATTTAGTTAACCCTTCGAAAATAGGGAATTTTTTCAACTCTGATAGAAAAGAAGTTACACAGAAAGAAGGACAGTTCTTCAGGTTGTCCACCACTTCTTTTAACAATACTTGCAAGTCCCAAGTTTAAACAAGTTTACACATAAACAACAATATCCACAGTAATATAATTTGAAGCTTAAATCTTAGTAGCCCTCTTCTCTATATTAGTTACAGTACCAGTATGTATTTAATAAAAACATAAATAATTTGACCGAAACAAACTTTATTTAACTATCCAGGGAAAGCCATTGCATTCTTCTTTATGGCCTTCTTTTTCTTTTCTCCATAGGATGCAACTGAATTACGTTCTTTTTGCCTTCAAATGCTGCTTGAAAGCAAACATATCAATGCACCATATTTTGCATAGTTCGCGTCATTTTCTCTGACTAGATGTCTCTCCACCTTTTTCCTTGCTCATTTCAAACTCATTGCATTTTCGCCCTAGGCTTTTGACCCTAAAAATGCAGATTGAGCAACTCTTCAAGTCTTCGGTCATGCATGAAACTTTGCAATGGTGTGAACTTTACACGGTTCACGCCATTGCATTTGATTGCTTCTCCCCTTCCATTCTTCTGATTATGTTCCAACTCTTGCATTTGTAGTTTTGCCTTGTGCTTTTGACCCATCAATTGCTGCTTCAGATTGAAGGCACCTGAGCATGACACACTGCAGATTTTGCAGTATAAATTATCGAGTTGCTGGTGTTTCAGAGGTGGATGATGTCGATTGCTTAGTTCTTCTTTTCGTTTGGTTCCTGAAAAGCATGGACTTGAACTTGGAGGACTTGGTAATGGCACTTGCCGGGGAGTTTGAATTGATGATGATGTAAACTGAAAACAGAAGAGAGCACTTAGACAAACTCTTCATGTGAGGAAAACAAATTTTACACATGGTAAGATTGAAAATCAATAATTGACTTCCTATGGCCTTTTTCTTTTTTCTTTTTTTTTTCCAGCAATATGTGTTCAAATATTCAGCAATTCAGAACTGTGCATTCAAAATTAGGCTATGATGAGATCCTACTACTCTTTCTAAGGCCTCGTTTGGTATACAAGATAGTTTTTCGATAGAATAAGAATTGCAAATGAATTGAAAATGGAAAGGAATTTGTAATCCATGAGTATGTTTGGTATGATATAAGAAAAAATGAAAATACTTTTATTTTTTTATATTTGGTATAATAGAAATAAGATAAAAATAGAATGAATGAGAGATTGAAAGACCAAAATATTCTTAATTATTTTTTATTGTTAATAATTATAAAATATAATAAAATAATTATTTTTAATTAATAATAATAATAAATAAGAAAATAATTATTTTTTATTTTTGATAATAATAAATAATTATAATATTTTAATTTTAAAAAATTAATTTTAATTATCTCTGCTATCAAAAATTCAAACACACAAGGATAAAATGGTCCAAAAATTTGTTTTCTCTCAAGTTAGACTACTTTTCCAATTAAAGGTGTGAAGGTTTGCACTCTCATATATTTAAAGGTTTCAACTTTTTTAAAGAAAATGTCACCCTGCGTACTAAACGTGTTTTTCTTTCTCTCCCATTTCCTTTCCCATTTTATGAATGCCCTTCCCCTTCTACCAAACAAGGCCTAAGGGTATGTATACATACATTGCAAAAAACAACCGCATACATGTCTAACACATTGATCACTCGTATGAAATATAACACAGTTTTCTAAATTTTATAATATTCCATATCAGTGTTAGTATTTATGCTCCTTTATTAAGCAAGTATTAAAGAGCAAAAAAGAATGAAAAATCCCAAGAAGCCTACAAATGGAGTGTTTGAAGACATAGGACCCTTAATATGCTCAGAAGTTTTATTAGCTACAAATATATGGCTAGACGACTAAGCTATAGATGACATTCTTAGGAAATACCACTCACAAATATCAATAATTAAAGTTATTTTCGCACAATTAGAAGACCAGAAAAGAGAATTATCTTGAATTGTACCAAGATATAAAAAAGCCAAAGTGGTGAAGAGATTAGGAAATAACAGGCTAAATATCAGCTGCCGAGGAAGAAGCTCTTCAATGGAGTCATGATTTGGGTGCAAACTTAACGCAGATAATACCTTCCTCCTATATGCCAACTTCTTCTGGATTGCAATCTCCAAAGGTATTGTATTTTCCTCCTTCTCACCAGCCATATCTTGACTTGAAATGCTTCCTGAACAATAATTTTCATAACGTTTCACACTGCGTGCTTGAAATATCTTTGATATAGTATAAACATACTAACCAGTGCTATTTTAGAAACTGGAAACCAAATTACAACAGCAAGAGTCATCTGAAGAAACTCCCAGAAAATGAATCTAAATACAAGACATCGAATTAAGTTCATTTCTTCAAGAAAACAATTACCCAAACATAAAGTTGAAATCAAACACAGCTCTAATGCCATTTAGAAATGCCTTACCTGAAGTAAAACTGGCTGAAGAACTTCCTGAGTGTTGAAAGAAAGGTAAGCATGTGTTGGTAGAACAGGGGTGTAGAAACAGGGCATCAGGATTTTGGAGGAATATCATCGGAAAATCTGCTATCAATACCGAAGCAAACTTGGGGGGGTCATTATAGTCAATGATCAGAACGTCCTTTTTCCAAGGTGAAAATGGCATGATAGTAACCAGGGTCCTATAGAGTCGTGAAATTATTTTTTAGTCCTCGGAATGCAAATTTCATTTACCCCCAAGTCACGATTGCATAATCTGATAATATATTTAATGTGATATCAAATTAATGATCTCTCTTGTAATTTCTAAGATTTTTATATTTGGAATGACAATTAAAAATTGTAATAATAATATTCTAAAATACCATTAAAGTTGTCTTATACGTCTTGGTATTTTGGATGATATTTTAAATATTAGTATACCAAATACAAACATAAACCATTTGAATGATACCTAACATTTAAATACAGAATCAAGTGTACAATTTGGCTAAATTGTATAAAAGACACAAAACTTATGGTAGTCCATTGAGTTAATTTCAGTTCAACAAGTGGTTAATTGAAGAAGGGAAACTTCTTTGCAAATTAAAACAAAAACCAAGGTGCTGAAGATTCAATTCTGTATCAAGCACCAGTGAAAGGAATCGAACAAGGCCTAATATACTATCTTTAGTTTCGAACTTATATGGAAATAACAACAGTTCTTGAGGTTGCCTACCACTGCTTTTAAATCTTGGCAGCCCTCTTTACTATATTGGTTACATAACCCATATGTATTTAGTAAGAACATAAACCAAAATTTGTTTAATTACCCAATGCCATTTCAGTTTTCTTTTCTACGCCATTCTTGTTTTCTCCAGTATGTAAATGGAATATGTGCTTTTTGCCTTGAAGATGCTGCTTGAAAGCAAACAGATCAATGCATAACTCACACCACTTTCTCAAATTAAGGATCTCTTCACCAACTTCTCTGCTCATCTCAAACTTCTGCATTTCTGCCCTACGTTTTTGACCCCAAAAGTCCATATTGAGTAAGTCCTCATTCATGCATGAGAGTTGGCATAGTTTGTACCATTGCTCTCTCTTCCATTCGTCTGACTACATCCTAGCTCATGCAGTTTGCCTTGTGCTCAAATGCTACTTCAGATTGAAAGGACTCGAGCATGATTGCTTGGTTCCTGAATGGCATGATCTTGAACTTGAGGAACCGGTAGTTTGAACTGATGATGTAACCTGAAAATTAAATAGGGCATTAGACCTAGGAGCATGAAGAGGAAAACAAATATCGCACGCCAGTAAGAGTAAGATTGAAAATTAATTATCCACAAAATAAAATTTTGTAAGTCTAAATCTTTTGCAATTACAAATTGATTGCATATAATATACAACCTAAGAAGAATAGAAAAAAAAAATAGCATAAAGAGAAGAAGTAAGTTTCAAACACACTTTTATCTTTTGTATCACCTTTTTTTTTAAACGATATGATTGTATAACTGTATATGATTTAATTATGAAATTTTGTGTCAGAATTTCTTTAGGTTTATTTAAAAATTATACTTGAAGAAATAAAATTTTTATTTTCAGTATAAATGTTTTAAATTGAATTTCTTGCAAGTTTTAATCTTTCTGATACATTAGTTATTTACAAAACTTGAGTAACTTATTCCTAAATATTACATGGGATTTTTTTTCCATCTTATTTCCCATCAACATAGTTGCAATTATTCTCAAATATTACATGAAAATTTTGACCAAACTAAACACAATATTTAGTAATTGTATGGGAAAGTAAAACTTGCATTTGGGCTACTTGCTAACTAATTCTACATGATAAATTAAAAATGTTCATACAAAACATTGAAATTTTATTTTCCCAACTATAGTTTCTTGGAAAAACTAGAGAAATCCTCATATCAAACACACCTTATTAGACTTTCAATGGCTAATCCTCATCATGTTCAAAGGTTCACCAATAAGAATTAGTCTAGAATTGAAGCAACATCATGCCCATGATGTGGCCCATTATACCTTCTAAGGGTAAGTACACAAGCACTTAAAAAACAAAAATGGTGTTCGCATTCAACGCATTAAATATTTATATTAGATATAATAAGTACAAGTTCAAAAGAAAAGTCTATTTCAAAAGACTAACTTATTAGAAAGAAGAGCCCCTTAACCTTATAAACCTCACTTCACTTGTAAGGTTTTCCGATGTAGGACTCATAACAATGCCACTCCCTCGAGAGTCGACGTCCTCGGTGGCTCCGCTCTGTGATGCTTCACTCAATCTTTTCCGTGATCATCGACCTCTTAATAAAAGCATCAATGTAATGAGTACAAGCTCAAAAGAAGAGCTCATTCCAAAAGACTAGCCTATTAGAAGAGAGAACCTCTTAAGCATATAAATCCCACTTCACTTGTAAGGCTTTTCGATATGAGACTCATAACATAAGCAAGATGTATTTTTCTAAAAATATTTTAGGGTGTCTCATGTTCATATTACTATCCATGCTTCTTAATTAAAAAAGCATGAAAAGAACCTAAAAAATGATAGACTCACGGAATTACCCCAGTACAATTGGCTTGCCAATTTCAATTACCACTTAAAAGTCACATTTACATAATAGGATAATTTTTAAGCAAAATAAAATTTAAGAACTCTCCTGTATGTACTAACCTCATTTCCTTTTACTCATTAGAGTACGCCCTGTGGTTGATAACTATTGAGTAACATTTATAAAGTTTAACTAGTGTTTAATTGAACAAAGCAAACTTTTCATGAAACCAAAGCAAAAACTAGAGTGCTGATTCATCCAAAAGGGGGAAAGAAAAAAATTCCAACAGAGCAAACAACAAAATTGAGCAGCTTCGTCAACGTAATGAATGACACAAAGTTTACTTTTTTCTGTATACAAGAGAAGAATCAATCACCTGTGCAATAACAGACAACTTTTTTCACACTAAATTACGACTCACAATTTTTTTCTTTTAATCCCAAACCCTTTAATCCCCTTTAGGGTCTAATATGTTAACCAGCATGGCGAGAACCTCCTTCATGTTGGGCCTAGCCTGCGGTGCCTCCGCAGTGCACTTGATCCCAATCTGCAACATCTCACCCATCTCCCCCGCTCCCTCTCCGAGCCCGGACCCCATCAACAAAACTGGTATCATAGGCCGACTTAACCCAGGCCCAAGCCTATAACCATACCCATACCCATACCTATAACCCATTACCCTTCGAGCCCACTCCAACAAGCACTCCTCCCCTCCATCCACTGCTCTCCTCCCAGTCGCTAACTCCATAGCCAAAACTCCAAAGCTGTACACATCACCTTTCGTTGTGGCCTGCCATGTCTGACCATACTCAGGTGCCACGTACCCCACCGTCCCAGCCACCATGGTGGTCACGTGACTAACCCCATTTTCTACCACTCTAGCTAGCCCAAAGTCCGTGACTTTAGCCTTCCCTTGTTTATCCAAAAGCACATTGCTAGCCTTCACGTCTCTGTGTACAATAGGAGGGAAGCACTCGTGGTGTAAATAGACCAAGGCTCGAGCCACGTCAATGGAGATCTCTAACCTTCTCTTCCACGTCAGTCGTGTTCTGTCTGTGACAACATCTTCCAAGCTTCCTCCATCCATGTATTCGTAAACTAGGATTTTCTCCGACCTGTCAAGGCACCACCCATATAGTGTGACTAAATTCGGGTGCGGCCACCCGAACCCGTTTCCGCTTAGAACCTCCATTTCCGCTCTGAACTCTTTCTCTCCTTCAATTCCTTCTCTTTGAAGCTTCTTCACTGCGACTTCTCTTCCGTCAGGGAATACTCCTCTGTAGACGGTGCCGAAACCGCCTTTTCCGATGACTCTGTCGTCGGAGAAGTTTCCGGTGGCTTTGAGAATGTCGGCGTGTGTGAATGCTGTCTTGTTCAAATGGATAACCTTAACTATGTTAGACAACCATGGTGAGGAATTGTCGGAGTCGTGTCGGTGTTTCGTGTCTTCCAATAGGAATCCTTCTGGGTCTTGTGATGGGGTTTTCACTAACATACAGACTATGAGAGAGAGGAGTCCGAATACCAAGAAAGCAAGTGTGAGAGCTAGAAACACCAAGAATATTGAGGGGTTTCTGATTTTCTGGTCTCCATGAGAGGTCGTGTTTTTATTATCATCTGGGACGTTCTCGATGAAGTCTGGGAGGTCCAGGAGGGGATCTCCCAAATACGAATCTCTATCGAATGTAGCTAATTGCCCCGTTGGTGGGATTGTACCTGAAATTAAGGGATTGTAAGAGATGTTGAATTTACTGAGCTCTGTCAAGTTGTTCAAGCTTGTCGGGAATGTTTCAGAGAAATTATTGTACGACAAATCCAGATTCCGCAGACATTTAAGGTTTCCAATGTCCCAAGGAATCTCACCTGAAAAATTGTTTCTTGTTATGTTCAAGACCACAAGTGGCAAATCTCCCATCGCCGCAGGGATTTTCCCGGAAAATTTGTTCAACCCCAAATGCAGCATACTGAAATTTTGCATCTTCCCAATTTCTGAAGGAACTTCTCCGATGAGATTATTCCCACTTAACTGAACATACCCAGAAATCTTCGGCAATCGAAAAAAGGACCCAGATGAGCAAATCGGGAAAATTCCATACCCTTTGAGTAATCTATCCCAAATGCTTCTGCATTTTTTCCTTGTGAGGATGCTATACACAAAGATAAAGGGAGGGTAATCTGCAGGTATCCATCTCTTCATTGCCGTACACTCACCCGAACCAGCAGTGATTCCATTGTCTTCTCGATTCAACTCAAACGTGGCCATGGCGTTTCTTCCAATGTTGGTCAATTCAGGAGGGAAATTCCCAGTGAGCTTATTGTTTTCAAGGTTTAGCCACAACAAACTTGTGCAGTTTCCCAACTCTTTTGGGATTTCTCCATTCAATGAATTGTTTGCAAGCATTAACCATAAGAGAGAATCCAAGTTTCCAAGGCTTGGTGGGATTGGCCCTATTAAATTGTTGAATGAGAGATCAAGAGCTTGAAGCTGAGACAAATTTCCAAACTCGAGAGGAATAGGTCCAGTGAATTTATTATAGGCTAACATTAAGAACTTTAGAGAAGACATCTGAGAGATTTCAATAGGTAATGGACCCGAAAAACTGTTGTTGCTGAGGTCTAGGCGGGAGATGTTTGGTAATTTGAGAATTCCTGATGAGTTTAGTTCTCCTGTGTAAGAATTTGAATGCAAAAGAAGGAACTTCACCTGCTTGAATTTCCCAAGTGTCTCTTGTATCTCTCCACCAAAACTGTTTCCGCTCAAATCCAAGAAATCGAGCTTGGTCAAGTTTGAAAGAGTCTCTGGCATGTTCCTTGAAAAAGTGTTGTTGGCCAAGTACAATGCTTTGAGGCCTAAGATGGATCCCAATTCAATGGGAATATCCCCAGAAAATTTGTTACTAGAAAGATTCAGAACCACTAGATTCTTACAGTTACTAACATTCTTCGGGGCGTTTCCTGTAAACCCATTGCCTGAAACGTCGAGTATTTCAAGGTTACAGTTTTCTGGGAAAGCTTGTTCCTTTATAGGCCCAGTGAGAGAGTTCTCTGAAACTGAAAACTCCTTCAGCCTCGCGAATCCCATCCAAATACCCCCACTGAGATTGTTAGTGCTCAAATCCAAGTACTGCAATTTCAAACACTGATCGAAGCAGTGATCAATCGAACCAGTGAAGTTATTCCCAGAAACATTCAAAGTGACTAAATTGTCACAAGTGGCAGGAAAATTCAACCCAATATCCCCATGAAGCCTGTTTTCCGACAAGTCCAGTGTCTTTAACTTTCTCAATCCCGTTAAATTCATCTCTCCCTCGAGAAGATTATGGGAGAGATTGAGATATACGAGGTTACTGCATCGCCTTAAATCCTCTGGGATGTCTCCGGAGATGGTGTTTCTGGAGAGGTCAAGGTGTGTGAGCTCAGCGAGCTGCGAGAAATTCTGGAAAATCTCGCCGGAGATGCTGCTGTCGGAGAGGTCTATGCTGACCACCCTTGCCGTCGCGGTTGTCCCGGTGGGGCTGCACGAGATTCCTGGCCATTCACAAGGATATGAGCTGTTTGTGTTCCAGAGTATGTATCTTCCACGATCTGCTAGAGTTTGATTGTCCAGGTAAGATTTCAGCTTTAGCAGAATTTCTCTCTCTGTGTTCAGAGAATCTTGGGCAACAATTTTACCTGTGGGATCGACACAAAAAATCAGATTTTGCCCTGGTAAACGCGATAGACAACAACCTCGTAGACAGAATCAATCAACCTCAAAAACCCAGAATAAAATAGTACTCAAACTGTTCAGAGAATCTAAAAACATACTGACAGAGTACAAGGTTGATATGAATATATTTTGTTCTTTCAGAGGCCATGACCATGAACTATAAAGGAATACTGATACAGATGAACAAAAGAATTATTATTATCTGAATCTGGGTATTATGCGAAAACCCAGAAGGAATTGAACCCAAAAATCAGACTTTTGAACCAGTACCTGAAAATAGGATTAAGAAACAGATAAACCGGAATCCCCATGACCGTTTTTCCCGCTCTGACATTTATGTTCCTGTTAAGACCTTTCTTCCTCCTCCTCGTCCTCTTCTGCTACCTACTTTTTCTTTCTTTGCAAAACTCATATACAGATGATTTCCAGAGTAAGATAATAAGAATCGACAGTGAAACTTCAAAGCATTCAAAGATTTGAGGAAGTTGAACTCACTGGGATATCTCTTGGAGTGATATGCTGACAGGAAGAAAATGTCGAGCATGAAACAGAGTGGTTCACATCCTTTTCTTCCATTGTAATTTTTATTTTTTTGATATGTTAAAGGGTTGTAATAAATGAATCATTAATAAATGTTGCTTGAAGCTGTTTGTTTGAAGAATGTCAAATCAGTTATGGGCTTCTACTTTGGGTATTTGTTTAATGATTCACGGTGGAAGAAACTGAGAGGTTTTGAAACAAAGGGACGGTTGAGCCGCCGTTGCTGACCGGTTCGGCCTATATTGTCTCTCACGGATTTGACCCGAAGAAGCTAAGCCAAGAGACCGAAGTGATGAACTCTGAAGTCTGGAGAGACCCACACGATTATGCTGTAATCTTTATGTTAGTGTTGGGAAGATTAGGTTATCTTGGATTCTGTCTCTCTGATGAAAAGTTGTAATGAATCCAAAAAAGAAAAAATTAGGTGCCTTAGTTGGTAAATTTCTTCTATTAGATTCAATTTTTCCAAAAAGCAATGTTGTAAAAACATCTTAAATACGAGAGAATATTAAAATTGTTGGAAGAGCAAATTTAATGATATTATGAGATAGCCGTTTTCTTGGTTGGGTAGATGCTTTTATGAATTCCGTGGAAAAATTGACAATGAGTTTTACAGCATTAAGATTTAGGAGTCCAAAGAAAACACTCATGGTTTTAGAATCCGCACCCAAGTTGGACCAGAATGCTTCATAATGCTTCTACTTTGTCACAAAATATATTGCTACTTTTTTTTCTTTCTTTTTCTTTTCAAACATAGACTGTTCTTCTTTTACTACCATATTACTGTGATTGCAGCCTTTTACGACTCAAATAGGAGGATGGAAAAATGATTCGTTAGAGAGTAAATTATACATTTTTCTTTTTAAAATTATATAAATTCCCTATCAAATCATTTTTCTTTTTAAAATTATATAAATTTTTTTATTTTTAAAAAATATATAATTTTTTTAAAAATAAAAATTATCTTATATTTTAGTTTAATTTAAAAATTTTTAATTAAAAACTTTCTATTAACTTAAATACATATTTTTTAATTTAAAAAAATATTTTAGTCAAAAAATTTAAAATTAAACTGAAAAATAGGATAATCTTTTGGTTCCAAAAAAGATTGTATATATTTTAACAATAGAAAAAAAATTGTATAATTTTAATAAAACTCAATTGATGTGTATAATTTACCTTTTGTTAACATGAAATTTTAAGAAGTTGAAGTTTTTATGACATTTCATAATACATATATGAATATAAAAAATTATTTATCATGAATTTTCATACAATTATTTTATATTTTAAGACAATTAAACAACATTAGCTAACTTCTTAAAAGATCAAGTTCTCTGTAAAAAGATTCTTTTATTGAATTAAAGTAGCTATACTTTTGATGGAGTAAGGAACTAAGCAATAGGCACTAGCTACTAAAATATTCTAAGAAATAAATTAAAAAAAAGCCCAAAATTTTCAACATAATACCATTTGAAATTTTGAATAAAATCACATATAACAATGAGAGGAATTTTAATTAGGATTTTTATTGACAATTAGGATACGTTTGAATACGAGATCTAGTATACCATAATCTTAGGTATCTTACATTTTATGATATAAATTATTCATTATAGCAATTAGTGGTTCAGTGATATAAAATACTTATGTTTAGTTACACATATTGAATAATTAATATAATGTTATTTATTCATTGAATATATTTTAAATTAAAATAAACTATATTTTATAAATTTGTATCATTTTATTATTGGTGAATAAAAATATAATTTAGAAATTAAAAATATTTTGTATGATTTGTTTCCTCTTCATTCATCTAAACAAATAAGTACAATGTAACTTCTTCAACATTTGTGTGTTATATTTTAAATGCTTGTTATAATTTTTTATAAGTAAAATTTGTTATGGAGTATTTATCATAAAAAGATATGGGTAAATTATTATGCTTATTCATGGAATATATATATATATATACATATATATAATTTGCCTTATATTGCAATGGCCTTATCACTATTGACAAGTGAGTGGTATGAAACAATCATGTTTATTCATAGAATATATATATATATATATATATATATATATATCAATATTAGTAAACGGTTCTATTATGTTATTAATTTACACGTACAAATTGAGTTTAATTAATAAAAATAAGGTAAATTACATATATTTTTATTTTGTCTGACACTTTTTTAATGTGAAACTAGTTTCACCTGGATTATTGGGTCTAACTCTCTTCACATCGACCAATTTGGTTGGGAGAATACAATGGAAAGGGAAAATATTTTTAACCTATTTGGCTATTTGGTTTGTAGATTGTAGTGGTTGCTTGGAATTTAGGCTTGAAAGTGGCACCCTCCCCCATAGAACAAGAATGGAGTTCTACTTTGGAGCCAAAATGGTGGATGTCATTTTTGCCCTTGCTTCCCTTAGCTGAGCAAAACTCGATGTACACAATGTATTTGAGCAAAAAGGCTTTCGTCCTCCATTTTTCCGCAAGAGCAAAGAAGGTTCGGACCCATCGATCAAAGCTTGTAGCCTGAAACCCACCTTCTCAGCTCACCATCGTCAAGGTCTGCCACTACCTTTAACCACCGTTATAAGTGACTTCTTCTATTGCCTTTGCTGTTATCTCTTTCCCTTTCCCCTGTCATCTTCGAAGACCCAATGATGCCAAAGTCTCTCTTCAACAAACGAAGATAAGATCTTGGTTTTAAGCAGAAGGATGAACATGGTGTATTTTGGGTCTTTGATGGCTAAAATCCCTGATTTTATGTCATTTTGATTTGCAGTTTTTATTACAAGGATATTTTGGTTATTACATTATCCTTGATTTTCTATACAACCACACATACAAATAGAAAGTCATTTATGTTCTTTTTGACATCATACAAAAAATAATTAAAATAATTTCATTCAATTTATCATTCTTTTTCTATTCTTATCATTAGTAATTATGCATACCAAATCAACTATAAATATTTTTTCATGAACTCATACCCTTAATATTGCAAAGGCTCTTTAACCACTTATCTAAACTTCTTTGTCACTTGAGCTACTCCTCGTAATTGTTACACTTTACCTTCTATGGCTTGCCTTGAAATCAGTATCATATGTGGTTGATTGTTTTATTTAACTTTTTCTTTAGTCTTTTTTTTTAATCTTTTTGGTGAATACCAAAGTTTCTCCCACTCAATTAGATGGAAGACTAATTCCTTTCAGGCTGGAAGTGCAACATGTTAGCCTTTCCCAAATTGGCGTCCCCAAAAATCAAACCATTGTCGTTCATTAGGGTTTAAGTAATTACTTACTGGTGCGACCAGTCAATGTTGAGTTTTTCTTTAGTTTGTTTTATTACTAATATTTAACCGGCCACTTTTTGGTATTTTTGTTAATAATTTTAATTAAAGTAATTATTTAATAAAATGGTGAATAATTTTATTGTTGAAAACATGTTTTACCTATATCTTAAAAAGTTTCATAGTTTGAAGTTGAAAATACCTACTTTATCCGAGCAACAACGTTCAAATATTATGAAAATATTTGAAGTCTAAGTAGAATAAGTATTTAATATTGAAATTGTTTATCATTTTAATACTTACGTAATTATTTTGATACTTAAATTAAGTCCAGCATATTCAAACATTAAGTTGGTAAAAGAAATTATTATTTTTACTAATCAAGTTAACTTTTTTTAGAGTGTTATTTTTTTCCCTACGTAGTGTATTAATTAAAATCCATCAATTTAATGATATTGTAACTTAGTAAAAAAAAGAAAGAAATAATATTTGTATATGCTTTAATAATAAGAAATATAATTTCTCAGCAACGAAAAGAATAATATGTTCATAAGAGGAAAGAGACAGACAAAAAACAAAGAAACGTGTGAGAAGGACAAAGTTAGGATCGCAATTCAACAAGATGACAACAGCTTCCATGCCCCGTGTTTTGGGCCAAATAGATTGAGACAAAAAAGTCAAAGAGTTCATCATTGAGGATTAAATATGTGTGTGTATATGTGTGAGTGTATATACATATATATATATATATATATATACACACACACATATAAATATGGCGCCCGCACATGGATTTGATTGCATGTTGATGACTCTAAGGTTGGGTTTGGAAAGAAAGTGATACATATTAAAGAGAATATAATTAAAATTTGCCAAGGAACAAATTAACAGTTAAAATTGGGAATAAAGTCATTAAGGAGAAAAGCATAAATTGAAGAGCACTCGTGCAGATATTAAGGATATTTTTAGGTTAACTTATGTGTCAACAAAGGCTATAATTTTTCATCAAAAGATCTTAAAAGTGCATCTCCCACATTGATCAAATGCATTTAAGAAAATAAATTATATATATAACATGAGTCTTTGTATTAAAAAGTGATATGAATTTAGTGTATTGGTTTTAGTTTTTGCTTTTTTTTTACCACAAATTAATGATAGTTACTTTCTTAATAAAATGTTATTTTAGTTCTCAAAAATTAGTATTTTTACTAATTGAATACTTTATAAATTTCTTGTATTATTTTAATCTTCAAAAGTTATAATTTCATTCTAATTTCATCCATTCCAGATATTAATTAAACCAATAGCAACGCCTTTGAACACAATTATATATATATATATATATATATATATATATATATATATATATATATATATATAAATCTTTTATCTTACACAAAACTAAACGAGTTGTTAGATTTTGTACTTCCTTTGTAAAATTAAATATATACATATATGTATATATATGTATATATATATTATAGAATTGTCAGAAAGTAACAAAGTCTAGAGCACTAGGAAAAGTACATGAAGTGTATATTGAAAGGTTAGATGGTCAAAGGAAAATGATGTGTGGTTTTGGAGTTGTTGGTTGGATTCCTTCTTGACATTGTTTTCAGGCTAAGTTAACTCCATTTTCAATCTCTCCCTTTCTTTGTGGTCCCAACCCACACACACAGACACCTACACTCTTGTCGATAGATATGATCAATGGGTCTTCAGAGACACTCTCACTTTCGTAAGTCGTAACACCTTAATTAATTGATTAATTAATTAATCATAGCGTTGAACTGAACAAAGAGCAACATTGGTTGGTGAGTAACGACACACGTGCCGGCTTCCCGTCACCTTCTTGCATCTGTCTTTACGCCTAAGTTTATCATATTAGGCGCTGCTGCCTTCAATTTCTATTTTATTCAGACTTGTTTTTATCATAATTTACAATTAATTTTTAATGTAAATATTGATAGTAAACTTAATCATTCAAAAGGATTCAAACAAATAGTATAATTTAAGTTTACTTCTAAAAAAAAAAACTTTCACGAACAAACACATTTTTATAATATAACTCATTTTAATGATAAAACACATAAGTATCCTTTGTTAATATATCTTATGTTATTTTCTTTTTCTTTTTAAATTCAAAACCCAAGTCAAAGTGATAGACTATGGTTCACCATAATAATGGGAACTCTGATAGTATGGGTGAGACATCAATATCTCTAGAATATTGTTGGGTTGTTCTTATCGATATTATCATAACAACATATACATAGATAGAGAAATCAATATATATATATATATATATATATATATATATATATATATATATATATATATATATATATATATATATATATATATATATATAATTTGAACACGTTGACCTCTACAAAAACCTCACATTAATATTATTCTAAATATAAAGAAACTGGGTGAATCTACATGTTATTTATCTAATTATCAACTTTTTTAAAGCATATATACTCCTTCAGATTTGCTTATGCCAAATATGTTTTGGTCAAATGATTCTATCCGTCCCTATAATTTTGCTTAATTTTTAGTTTAATCTCATAATTTAAAATTTTATAATTAGATACTTATAATTTTGAATATTTTTAATTTAGCCCCTATTATAAAATTTTCATTATTGGTGTTCTGGTAAATTTTGTTAATGTCCATAACCAACTATGTGCTATCTTATAATTCTCTGAACGTGTAATTTGCTTTAATAAAAAAGATAAAAATAAATAATAAAATAAAACACACACACGCACACACACACACAACTTGTGTAAAGTAATTTAGGTGAATTGGGATGAATCATAATACATATTTAAAAGTATTAAGATAGCAAATAATTCAATACAGCAATAAAATTTAACAATATATTAATAGATATTCAATGGAAAAAAACTAAATTAAAATTTTTTTATCTATAAAATCTAATTATAAATTTTTTTAATTATAAAAATTAAATTAAATTTAAAGAACACTAGAACAACAGAAAGAATAACTTAACCATATTTTTTTAATGAGGTCGGTTGAATAGAGTATGCTTATGCAGATGATCATACTTGGTAAATGCGTATAAAGAATCGCTTTGAGATGGAAATTTTATATTTATGTAATTGTTACGTAATCTTCAAAGCATGCATAGACCAAATATCCTATATATTATCAAAATAAATATTCGTCATCACTTTAATATATAGAATATATAAGGTTGTGAGCAATTTAGATATAGTATTAGAAGCGTAATAAGAACTAAGTTAGAATGTGAATTGAAAATGGTAAAGAACATGAGTAGATTGTAGAAAATCTTGGGTTTAAACTTCTCTTTCATTATGCATAAAAAGAATATAAAAACTAATTTCACATAATTGAAATCATGAGCACCAAAGTAAAATTTCGAGTGGGATTCTACTGGTTTGAGGTAGATATACTATAATGATTTGTTATTAGCTAATATAAACCCAATCATCTACAGAATATCAATGAGATGCGTGTCAAACTAATCCTTCTAAATCAAAGTCTTCATATTTGAATGAATATTATTAAAACCATACCAAATTGATCAGCTCCATATATAATAGTGCCGATTAATTAAATGCCATAAACTAACCAACCAAAAGAGTGACAATTAGTACTGAAACAGGAGCATTTATTTATGCTCCCATTATATTCCATCTTTTTTTTAAATAATGAGATATGGCAAGTGATTAAGCTGATTACCTCATCCCAACTTATCATAATTTATAAAAGCTAAATTAATTGTAACTAAATAATCAGCTTCTTCCCCATTATCGTGATAAAACAATATTTCTTAAACCTTTTTTCTTTACTCAGAAGGCAGAAGAGTCAAAAGCTAGGTCATTTAATTTTAATTCAAAAGTTTAAGTGGTTTAGATGATGCTTATTAATAATTTTTTGCTCATACAAAAATTCTATGAGCTTAAAATGTGGACAAAACACAATTCCACTTATTTTGTGTTAAAATTTCATTTAATTATAAGGAGAAAATTTAAGTACAATTTTTATATCTTTAGTTTTTCTATAAAAACATGTTAAATGTATGATTGTTATAAACAATTGTATAATTTTTACATCTCAATATCATATAATTAAATTTTTTAAAGAAACTTTTTTACTTATATTTTTATTGAAAAATTTAATAATAGTGATTTGAAAAACTGTACCTCAATCTAATCTTAATTAGAAATAAGGGGAAAAAATACAAAACTCCTCTTAAATTTTGAATCGCTTACAAATAATTCTCTAAACTCTTAATATTGAAAATTGGGTCCCTCATCTTTCACACTCAAGGAAATAGGTTTTTTTTTTTTGGGTCTATTTACACTACATCAAACTTTTCATATTGACGTGGCAATAGGCTTTCATTTGTCCCCAAATACTAGCAAGTTAATTATAAAGAAATCTGATATGGCATTTAAGTTAATAACTACAAAAATGGGCAGATTTACCCTCACCAAACTCATTCAACGAAGGAATAAAGAGGGAATAATGAATGATCGTTTTCTTGTTATTCCCTTGCTAAAGGGCCAAAAAAAATTTTGGAAAAATCCTCCTCCTACATTTTCTTGCTAACTTTAGAAATCCCTTGCAAAAAATTTGAAATGTCAGAAGGTTTGTGGATCTTTCGTTGCCAATACCTCACTATTCTCTCTCTAATCCTTCTATGATCCCCCTTAATCCCTCATTGGATTTTAAAAAAAAATGCTATATATATATATATATATATATGTTATCTATTTTTTTGATATTTCCCATATGATAACATGCCAAAAAAAAAAGACTCTACAAAACAGCACCAATAGCAACAAAAAACAATTATCTCAAGAGCAAGCTATATGTACAACAGTCATTCAATTCCATACAAATTACATATAACAAACAAGATATTATTGCCATATAAAACTAACTTTGGTTCACTTTGGTTGTTCTAGATGACCCAATGTCTAGTGGGAGTAAGGGCTGCGAACGTCGCCATGCTAGTTCCTGCATAGAAAGGTTTGCTCAAAAACCAGGAAGTCCAATGGTGAGCGATGGGAACAAGCTGTTAATAAAAAAGCTATTCCAATGTTGGCGCGTCACCGTCTACATGAACGCAAATTACAACCAATTCACTCGCCCTTGCACTTGAGCAATGGGTTGCGAGGAACTTGATTAAGATACTGATGTTGACATTGACACTAACAGGGTGACTTGAGGGTCATGTTGCGATCCAAACTGTAGATGCGTCTTATTTTATTCTCTCCTACAGCTTTCTTCCACAACTCTAGATTGATGTCAAGAGATATGTAGAAGGATCTTCCTTGTTTTACTTGACATCTCGATTTTTAGATTCTCCTAACCAAACATATTAAGAAAATAATTCAACACAAAAGAAATACTAATAATGTAAGAAACATAAGTTAAATGTGATCATTTTTTACGAATTTCTTAGAGTGGTGTGAGACATATCGACTGGCAGTTTTTTGCTTGGAAGTTAATTTTAACTTAACGTCCTATTGAAGCTCATCTTCTTGTAAGTTAATTTTAATTTGAAGTCTATAAAAGTGTGATAAAAACTAACAACACTTTGAAATGAAACAAAAAGCAACAAAAGAATACGATTTTCTTTTTATGTGATAGAACCTGCAACGTGAACGAATGATCCAAGCACAAATGCTCAATTCTTCCTTATTGCCTTTAAGTTCTTCTTCCATCCATCCCTTAACCATCTGTTAAGGAAACCACCCCAGACATCAATGTACACTCCTAGGGACTATGATCCTTGCTATCTGCGAGGTTCATTGTCCAAGCCACCTTCATGGTATTTGCTTTTGCATTAAAAAGTGCACCTAAGTGGTGCTCTGCATAAATCTTGTTCAAGACAATCCGAGTCAATGTTTAGTCCTTATATATAAGAAAATGGTATTTGACCTATGTAAACCAAATTAAAGTAAGTATAAATAAAAATGAAGTTTTTAGTATTAAATATAAAATATATATCCATTAACAATTTTGACATTATAATACTTCACTACCTTAATTGGACTCTTACTTGAAAGTTAGATTTTTGGATCTCAACCCCACCCTTTACATATCTTATTAATCCACTAACAGCCATAATAATCCAGACACAGCATTTAGCTTTTATTAATTTTAATATAATAAAAAAATTCAATTTTCAACTCAAACAAGTGTAAATGATCAATTGGTTGTGGGTCACCTGAAGACAGGCCAACGGTTATGTGCCTAACCCAACTTTAATTTAGTACCAAACCTGCAAACCATGACCTCTAAAGCTGTGGGCCATCCCAAATTCACATAGATTTCTGCAATTAATCTTGCTTTATAGGTTAAAATGAATCCCGCATTATTTAGAAATTAACAGTAACTTCACGTTTCTAGATTAATTTCTTTTTTAAATTAAAAAAAAAAAGTCACTTGCACTATACTCTTAAAGATTCTCCATACGACTACTTTTCTAATTTAATACTTTGTTAAAATGGGCAAAAAAATAATTGAGTAATATTGTATTTGATTGACAATAACAGTCATTAATATATAATTAATAATAAAATCAATTTATCAATCCAAAAATAATAACAACATCAATTTAGTAAAGCATTAATATACTTCTTTTGCGTTATGCAATCAAGAATATTTTTGACTTTGTTTAAACTAAGTATCCTTCTTTATAATTTTATAGGTAATTCTTTATAGTGTATTTATTTTTTAATATACTGCTAAAAAAAGAGAATCCCATTAATTGAATAAAAAAAATCTCATCTTATGAACTAAGCTAAACTCTATAAATAATTACTATAAATGTTACAAACATTTAGACCATAAGGCCCTACTTTTATAAAAAATATGTACCTATGATTGGAACGTAACCCTAATGCCCGCACGTGTAATATTTATGAAATCTTTGCCTTGACCTTTGCAAATGCAACCAAAATCTGCCTACGACCTCGTACGTTAAAAGCCATGTTATAAAATGCAATTATAGCCCTATCAAAAATTGCATTTTAAAAACTAAATAATAGGATTTTCCAGAAAATGGTTTTGAAAAAGAGCAAAATAAATAGTTCCACACTTCTATTTATAAGATTAAATTATACTACTTTCTCTTGATTAAATTATATTTGATATCTCTTTTATTTTAAAAATTATACTTGGATGTCATCCATTTTATTTTCTACAATGAAAATAAATTTTTACGCAATATATACTCTTTTCAAAAATAAAATTATTCAATTATTCAATTAAGAATAAATTAGTCTCATACTAAAATTTCAATTCGAATCTATTTATTGTTACAAATTAACTATATTTAATATAATGAGAAAGAGAAACAGAGAAAAACAGAATGATTGTAAAAAAAAAAAAAAGAAAGGCTTATAAACACTCCCATCCTTTTGTACTGCTTTCTTTCTAACTATATAATTGTATAATCATATATAAAGGATCCAATTTGTTAACATTTAACATTAATCTAAATGCCTTTATTATTGTATCATTAATAAAACTAGTCTCAACAAATTATGAAGGAAATTAACTTTTTTAATAAAAAATAAATTTAAAAAGAAATTTTTACAATACATATTAAAATATCAAACATATTAATTTTAATTTTTTAAAATGAATAATATTAAGTATAATTTAGTTAAACCTTAAAAAAAAATTAATGCAACTTACTCTATATAAGAAAGTGACCTGGAATTTTTCTTCTTGGACAAATATCTACAGTGACGTGAAATCTTATAGGCGAGATGTAGCAGGATAGTATTTTCATTTTCTAAGACTTCTAAAAACTTATTTATAGAAATATTTGAACTTGATATATATAAAATAAATATATCATTTTATATTATTTAAGGTATACGTAATATACGTAAATTTTAAATTTTTATATTTATTATATCTAAACATCTTTTAAATAAATTTTTGGGCACTTAATAAATTAAGAGATTGTTTGGTTTTTCAGTATCCTAGTTTTATTTTCATTTAAAATAAACAATATAAGTAAAAATGTATTTATAGAGTTTAGAAGGAAATATTTTCTAAAAGAATTAGACTTAGAAAGAGTTCCTTATATCTTTGCTATTAGATTTTTTAATTAAAATATGACAAATGTATAATTTTTTAATAATATTATAGTAAAATTATTGTTTAATTGAAAAATCATAAAATTGTTTGAAAAAATTATATATTTATTATGATATTATTTAAAATATATATATTTTTCATATTTTAATTTAAAAATATAATAGTAAAAATATAAAAAATTATTTATAATTTTTTTCTAAAATTAGGTTAAAAACAGGAAACTTCTAAAAAAAATTAGTGGTGTTTCCACTTAATGACATTTGGCATTTTTTATAATTTTCCAAACGTGTAAAAGGAGTTAACTTAATGACATGTGGCATTTTTATAATTTTACAAGAAAGTAAACATTCCTATTACTCTCTCACCATATCAACTTCATCAGTGGCCAAACTAAAAAAATAAAGTAAAATTTATAGTTATTAAACTAATTTGATTTGAAAACAAAGATGGACAAATTAATAACTTTACACAACAAATATCTTTGAGAACTTACAAATGCAAATAAATTTTAAGAAATAGAATTATAAAATGAAAATTAAAAATATGTTTAAAAACCAAATGCAACATAAAACTTTTCACGTATCAAAGGATAAAATTAGAATTGGACTAAATTGGATCATCTCTTTTTTTTTTTTTAATTTTCTGTCATTTAAAAAAAAAAGGATTCAAGAGATGTGAGAAAGTATATAGGGCTCACTCAATAAGTTCTATTCACTTTCTCTTTCTTTTTTTAGATTGACAAAAAATTAATGAAATTTAAAAAAAAAAAATCCAAATTCAGAGAGGATCAACAGAGTGAAATAGTTAAAATTTGAAATTTTGAGTAGCAAAGTATCGTGGAAGATGAATACCACAAACACAAAGTGTTTTGCCGCCCATTAAGTTACTGAAAAATCAGAATGAATCTTTTTGCTTTTCTTTTGTCAAATGGGGACCAAAGACCACCAATGCAAGTGCTGAAACACCATTTATGCTCATCAAAGGACATATTATTAGAAAGAAAAGAAGAAGGCACTAGAACTTGTCCTAAAGGAGCAACAATGGAGTTGCTTTGGCATACAGTGGAGTAAAAACCAATTTTGATAAAACAAATTTTGCTTTGGCTTACAGTGGAGTAAAAACCAATTTAAATGTAGTAAGACAGTGTGATAAAGGCTGTTGTACCATTTGAGATTAGGTTGGGGTGAAATAAAAGTCCTAGCAGTAGGATCAAAGGACAATAATATCTTCTCACTATAACCAAAAAGAAAGCTATTTTAAGAAGAGTAAGGTATCTCAACTGCAAATACAAAGCATGTATGGATCTCTCTAGCCCCAAAAATATATGCATCTAGAGCTAGTCTAAAGCCCATTGGGCCTTTTGGCTGGAAAGCCCTTTGGCATTGGCTAGTTTGATGCAGCCCCCACAAATTGAATCTGGCAAAGGTAGTTCTATTGAGAACTCTATGGCTCTAGAGGTTCAATCTTGTCACCCTCAAATTTACCTTGAGATTCTAGCTCTAATTTCTTAATTAATTAGGTAAAAATCTCAAATTGAATCTAATGGTAGGTCAACTTCTTGAGAAGTAGACTTGTCTTCCATAAATTTGTCATTAATGAGCATTTGGTTCGTACAATGCTTCTAGGATTCCTGGGAATGTTATAGGGGAATTGTATATTTGAAAAAAGCTTTGTAAGAATGTTGCATTCCCAAAAATCCAACACTCCCATGAAAACTTGGATTTTCATTTCCATGAGGGAAATGGGAATGTTAATGAAATGCACAAAGACTGTCTTTTTTGTCTTTATCACAAAACACTCTCAGAAATAATAAGTAAATATAAATAATAAATGAAATGAAATGAAATAATAAAATAATATGAAAGTAAAAATAAAATAATACATTAAAAAATTCATTATTATTAAAATATATTAAAAAATAGTAGAATATTATAATTAATAAAATAATAAATAATAAAATAGCATAATAATATAAAATTATAAAAATAGTATAACTATCTAAAACATCGATAAGGGTAGTTTTAAAAAATTATCAACAATTCTTAATGAGAATGTTAGTTTATGGAAAATGTAGCAAAATATTCCCTGAAATATTTGTGATACACCAAACGTGGGAATATTATATTCCTCAAAATATAATTCCTAGGAATTAAATTCCCAAAAATGTAATTATTTTCAAGAATGTAAGATTCTGCAAACCAAATACCTCATTAAGTAGCATTTGGTACATGAAAATTTTAATTTCTTAAATGTTTGGAAATCAATTTATAAGATGTTTAGATATACTCCTTTCCTTTCAAAAGTTTGATATTTAAGGTAAGTGCACAAAGATTAAATAAAACCATTAAATAATCTGAATCGTAAAAAAATTATAACGGCATTTCACTAAAATGCTCTTTTTATTGAATTATGTAAATTATCAAATATTCTCTCTCCTTCTATCAATCTTCTAACTGCTTTCTCATTTACCTACACACTATCTTTCCTCTCATTAAGGGTAAAATAGTAAAAAATTCATTAATATTATCTTATAATTTTAAAACGACAATGATTTTAAAATTAAAAAAAAATCCCTAAAACGTCATTTTTTTGAAATGAGGGGAATAACAAACATAAAATATTTAGAATTTACGTAATGGATATTGTCTTAAATAATATAAAAATGATGAGTTTTTCACATATATCAAACTTCAACGTTTTATAAATAGATTTTCAAGTGCGTAGGAAATTAGAATTTCCATGGACCAAGCACTAGCAAATTCAATTTTTTTTTTAAAATGACAAAATAAGGCAAATTCAAGTTCAAAAAGTAGTTTCCAGCATCAACAGTCTTTCACAGGCCTTAAACCAGTCTACAGTACATTGGGCCTGTTGGCTGGGAAGTCCATTGGGCTTTGAGTGAGCCGTGCAAGAATCTGATTTCATGGTCAATTGATAAATACTCCGTATCAATTGTCCCAAAAAAAGAGAACACTGCATCTCAGACCCCATAAAAATAAAAAAATAAAAAAGATACTCCATACACATTCACACAGAAATACATCCATTACCACTAATGGATCAACGTGATATCAAAAATACCTAGTATTCTCAATAATTTACAGCAATACGGTCTATTACACTAATCCCACTATAAGAAGAGCAAAAGCAAGATTGTAAAAATAAGGTATACTATAATATTATGGACCAACACACTAATCCTGGATTCAGTGCATATCAGTAAGAATTTTAGATCTTCAAATTGAGAATCTTACTCAACGGCACATATTCTTGAGGTTTTACTTCAGATGAGGAGGAAGGAGTAGACTGCTTTGGTGTAGATATCTCTTGAAGTGCCGCCATAGCAGCCCTCCTCCTTTGCCTCGTTTCCCGATGTCTCTTTAGTTTATCCTCTAAATCTGCTTTAGCTTTCTCAGCAAACTCAGCCCTGCTAAGAGCCTGTTGGGCACGAGCCCTGAGCTCCCCAATTTTTGCTGTTGCTGCTTCCAACTCCATTTTCAAGAGTGCTGGTTCTGACTGGCTTCCAACTTCCACCATTGATGCTTGAGCTTCATTTGCCTTTTCAACCTTCCTGATTAAGTATTCATATTCCTTCAATGGGATTGTGATATGGTCATTGTTATTCCCATTGTTGCTCTCTTCAGCTGCCTCACCTTTGCGAAGCTGAGATGTCAGTAGTGCTATCTGGACCTGTGCTTCATTATATTTCTCCTTAATCTTGTTCATCTCACCTGTGAGTGACCCAATGTTATTATTCAAGCCATTTGCAATCACAAGTTCTTGTTTTAACTGACTCAAATTCGTTTCCAATGCCTCAGTGTATACAGTTTGATCCATACTCTTTCTTTCCTTTAGTCCCTTGTCAGTGTAATTTTCTATTTGCTTTTTAAGCTTGAGCTCCTCCAATTGCTGTAGGAGTTGTTCTTTCTTCTCCTTCTCAGCGTTAAAGGCAATTTCCATCTCTTCTGTTTTTGTCAGTGCCTTGAGTTCTGAATCTTTGGCAGCAACAAGTTCTATTTCTTTGGTAAGCAGCATCCTCTGTGTGGCCTTTAATTCACTTAACAATTGTGAAAGCTGCTCTCGGAACTTTGCATTTCCCAACTGATCATCCATCTCTTTCATCATGGATTCAAGCTCATCAGTGCTAGCTCTTCCATTTTTACATTCATTCACGTGGTTGTGCTTGTTTCTTTCAGTATCAGACTTCTTCAGCAGGGTGAACAACTCAGAAGTTAGCTTCTGGTAGTGCTCCATCTTACGAATTGCCTGCATATAAGCAGCATGATTTGCTTCCAATTGTAACTTGCTGTTGGTCAAATCCTTTGTCAAGTCCTCAATTTCTTTTTCGTAGTCGCGCTGGTGAACATGTATAGCAAACAGGAAAGCCATGGCATTAGATATGGACTCTCTCCATTCATGCAAGCAAAAACATCATTCAATTGATCTTATCAGAATGCATTAAAAAAAAAAAAAAATTCAATTTCCAACCTTATGTGGATCACATATTATTTACCCAGAGGCGGAGGAAGAAATATATTTTGTGGGGCCGATAAGTGTAATACTAAATAAAGAATCTATAAAAACATATGAATGCCCAGGTTGAGTTTTAACTCAAATATTAGTTCGGAACGTAACCTAAGATTCAGAATTCAACCTCTATCCAGCATATCAGAAATTATCAAAATGTCACTTTACCTCTCCTCAGGGGGAAAATCTGAATCCTCCCAAGAACATCTTGCACTTTAGAAAATAATGAATATGAATAACCATTGATGAGACTTGAACAAAAAAATTAAAAAAATAATAATACACTTATCATATTTTAATTAAAAAATCATATCTTTGTTATATAAATTTTTTCTTTTTACATATTCATAGGTAGTTATTAGAATGCTCATACTTTATAAAAATTTAAATCATAAGTTTCTCATTAACGGTAATCTACCATGGACCTTAAAGAAGCACTTTACTATTCTAAGTGCATCATGTAGAATGTTGCATATGGAACGTGGGAATAATGTAGAACGTGGCAAGCAGATCATAGCAACAAACCACGTTGGCAAGCAACTATTTGATTATGGTTCAAAAATCATGGGTTTCGTGGGATGAAACAAAACGTGCATATTTCACTTAAGCACAATGCATCTTCTTCGGCAAAATAATGGAATTGCCGTTGAAAGAGTTTGCCTATAAATATAGGGTCTCTAAGCTCGATTTTACCTTGCTACACACCATCATTCAGTAGAACAAGAGTTTAGAAGCATGCCTGCGACTTTCATGTGACAAAACTTTTATCAAAAACAGAAAATTCAAGCAATGACGGGAGGTAACATTTCGATCTATTTTTCTTACATTGGATATTATAAATGTGTTTTTATATATCTATTTCTACATTATTCTCACGTTCCGTATGCAACATTCTACACATTATTAAACCCCAAGAGCATAGGTTACCGTTTCATGATACTCCAACATTAATTAACCAGAGAAAGTCCCCAAGGACTGTATTCCTTGCTGATCTTACCTTACTCCTATGTTGATGTTTCTTCTGATCATCTTTTTCTCCAAACAAGGAGAGGCCATTCCGAACTGATTCAGTTGGTTTTGTATGCGTCTCACTCATGATGTTGTTAAATGAAAACCCCCAAATCGCCGGGAAATAGCCTGTAACATTGGAAAATCACACAAAGTGATACCAGAATCCAAACCCAGTTGGGGCATAATCACACTGATGCAGTAATGCCTTTGCACAGACACAAAGACATAAAAGAGAACATCAAAGATAGAACTGGTCAACAGAAATTTTGCAACTAAACTAGAACTTAATCATAAAAAGACGGAAAAAGAAAAAAGGAACATGTTTTTATTACATACACAAGATGTAAGGTTCTGCAGAAACTTACCCTAATTACAGCTACTTACACAGAAAGGCATGTTTTGCATATATCAAACAACATGGTTCCAAACTGTGTTCATTCATGAAATTTGGCAATGATCAAAATCGCTATTACTCAGTAGTCACAGTAGCTCAAAAAACAGGGAAGATAAAAAGATACCTGTATTTTCGGAATGGAATGTTGCCGGGAAAATACGGAGCAAGAAGCAGAGAAAGTGGGATTGTCGAATACAAAGGATAAAATATGGGGTGAAGTATCATGGTTTACGAAGTAGTATTAAGGTGTTGTGGTTCGTGGATATATCGAGGGGGTAAAATTTGGCAGGGCACTAGGTGGATTAATAATATATATATTATATTCGCTTCTTCCTCGATGGGGTCGACAAAATTTGCTTGGCACAGCACCAACACATCTTGCTATGCCAAATTCTTTGCTTCCATGAAAATTTTGTTTGGACAATGTCTCCCTCTCCCTGTCAATTTTGAGTCTGATTCTTTTACGATCACAAATTAACTGTTTATGATATAGTTGAAATAAAAAGTGTAAAAAAAAAAAAGAAGTAAATTTTATTATGTCACTCATGAGTGCAAAGAACTTAATTTCATCAATTTCTCAGTCAAAATTCTTTGGTGTTGTTGTTATGTTTAAAGATTTTTTTAAAAGAAAATGATAGTTTTTAATATTCATTGATGAATGAATCCCTAATTTATTCAAAACAAAAAGATATTTTTAGAATCAAAATAGGGCTTTGACTGAAAAAAAAAATTATGATAAAAGCACTCCTTTGGTCCCAATTTCAATTTCATTCCAAATCCTTGTCAATTTTTTGTATTATATTTTTAAAAATGTTTTTTTTTAAATACACCTCATCTTGTAGGTGTATTTTTGAGTGATGTGGATGTCACTTTTTTGTCATGACTGCATTTTTTGTTATTCATTTAAATAGAATTAATCATTAAAAAAAATCAAAACATTTTATAAAGATATTAGACAAAATTGACAAAACAAATTATTTGGGACAAATTTGAAAGTAACCTCAAACTTAAGGGGGGAAAAGAGTACTTTTACCTTAAATTATTCTCTCGACCAATGAAAGATGGCTTAGTTAAATGGTCTTCACTTTTATTATATAAAAAAATTGTATGGCTTTCTTTTAAAAGAAAGATAAGTTATAAGTAAACTTATTTTTACTAAAATATCTTAAAATGGTTAAATTATTACTACTTTTCTAATTTAATAACAAATTACAAAAGAACTAAACTTAAAGAGTTTTATAAGTATTTGGTAACAAATTCTCCAATAAACATAATTTGTGAAGAATTCTTTTTTAAAACTTAATCATATGCTTGTTATGTTTTTATTAGAACATTTGAGAGTAAAGACTTAAAAGTTGCATCTAAATTTTGTCTATTATAAAATAATTAATTTTTTAAATTAGCAGAATGTTAAATTCTTCTAATTAAAAAATAATCACTAAAAACAAAAAACTTACCAGGAAAAATCACTTTTAAAAATTAATTAAGAAAAGATAATAATAAATAATATTTAATTTCATAATAATGCTTATTATTATTATTATTATTATTATTATTATTATTATTACTATTACTATTATTATTATTCGATCAACATAAATAATCATAGCAAAAAAATAACATAAATATTATTATAAATATAAACATTTTTCAGCTAAATTAAGTTTATTATTTTTAACACAAAATAAATAACATGAAAATAAAAATTTTAATAAATATACATTTTAATAAAGCTACACTTTAAATAAAAGAAATGAATATTACAGTTATGGATATTTTGAAGTGCTACTTATTTTTCGGTTTCATAAAAGGACCCTGCAAAATTTTATAATAACGGAGATGGCCATTTGATTAAGCTACTCTGAAATAGAAGGTGAGAAGAACTTATCGTTTCTTTCTTTTTTCTTTTTTTTCAATTACCTTCAAAACTTCGGTAACTTAAATAAGATGCAAAATAATAAGTAAATACAATTTACCTTTTGTATATATAGTACATAATTGGACTCGATATTACTTTGCTTTATGTAATTTTAATTCTTTTATAATTTTGTATATTGCATTTAAAGATTAGGATGCTTAAAACCAATTTGATTTAGTTTTAACAAAAATGATTCAATCAAAATTGACTTTTAATTGGATAACTAGATTAGAATTTTTTCTAAATTGATCTAATCGGTTAGAATTTCATTTTTTTAAATTGACTTTTTATATTAGTTATATAAATAATATAAAATATTGTTTTTATTATATCTAATAATTACATTTTAGCTTGTCTTTTTTATATCATAATGTATCAATATATATATATATTATTACAAACAAAGCATAAGGTATTGAGAAAGGGGAAAGAGGTAGGATATGGGAGGGATCAATCTAAGTATAACAAGTTTCTTTAAAACTCAGGCCTAAGAAATACTATTTGAGTCAAGACTTTTATACACTATTATAATATATATTTTATTTTATCTATATATCAAAAGTCACTAGAAGGCTTCAAAGCCATATATATTTAATATAGATAAAAAATTAAATAACACTTTAAATTGCAACAAATAAATATATAGAGTAAATTATATTAATATTTCTTAAGGCTTAACTGAATTATATTTCATATTTCTTTTATTTTAAAAATATCATCTGGTTTGACATTTGATATATATTGCAAAAACAACATCTCTATTTTTTTTGTTACTAAAGTTAATTTTATGTATAAAATGTGTCCCTTCTAAAACTAAAAATTATTTAACAGTCTTTACTATCATTTTAATAATAAAATTATAATTTTATGTTAGAAATTAATATCAACTTAACTACTTTTAATATTATATTAAGAGGCAAATAGTTAAATTGATTAAGTTGATAGAAAATGTCATTTGAGTCAAGATTTTCAGGCACTATCATAATGTATATTTTATTTTATCTATATGTTCACATATGACTTTGGAAATAAGACACTAGGACGCTTCAAAGCCATATATATTAATATGGATAAAAATAAATAAATAACACTTTAAATCATAGTAAATAAATATATAGAATAAATTACATTAAAATGTCCTAAGCTTTGACTGAATTACATTTGGTATTTTTCTTATTTCAAAAACATCATTTAGGTTGACATTTAATATATATTGCAAAAACATTATCTCTAACTTATTTTCTATTAATGAAATTAATTTTATGCATAATATGTATTCTTTCTAAAATTAAAATTACTGAGTAATCTTTATTATCATTTTAATAATAAAATTACAATTTTATGTGAGAACTTAATATTAACTTAGTTACCTTTAGTGTCATATTAATAATAATAAAATCAAAATATCATACTGTGCAAATAGTTAAATTTATTAATAGAGAGTAAATTAAAAAATTGGAATACATATCAAATATTTAAAAAGTCAAATAATATTCTTTTATACAATAGAATTATTAAGTGTAATTTAATTAAACTTTTTAGAAACTAATGTCATTTACTCTAAACATATTGCAGTTGGAATAATATGGACTAAATTGCAATTTATCTTGGTAAAAGTAATAATAACAAAAGTCAATAAATTTACTCATTTTACATGCGGTCTTCCTCCGGAATGCGCTCCAATCTCCACGCGCCGCAGTGGCGAATCAATGGAATCTCCATAAAATAATGATCAACTCAATTAATTAATGAGTAATCACTAATCACTAATTAATATCATAAAATAATTTTAAAATGTCATTTCAACAATATTTTTTGTTCTTGATATCGGGGGAGACAGTTGGATTCATTATTTCAATGAACAGAATAAGACATACGGATGAGTTGGCAATTTTCAATTTCATTGCATGACTTTGGAAATATGGGACAATAGATAATAAAATAACACATTATATATATCAATTGGCCCCCTATATATATTACAAAGTGTAGGGTCATTATCTTACAAAACTGTCCTACACAATTGAATATTTTTTTTATAAGATGATTTTTTTTACAAAATTCACCGTTGATTTGAAGTTCCAATAATAAAGATTATCCTTACAAAATTTTATACCAATCAAACATTGTTTGATACTCTAATTAATATATCAATAAATTAACATTTAATATACTTTTCAAATATAATTATTTGATTATATTCTCATTGTTATCGAACTTTCTCAATTTAGTATACACAATTAAAATTATAATTGCTTTTTATTTGACTGTTGAATTAATGAAAATCACTTCTTATGATGAGATATTAAGGGATGTAAGTGTATCAATCCTTATAACAATATCAACACACGCATGCATGAAGAGGGGGAATCATTTAACCCGGTGTCAATCAAAAATAGTCTTATACCCTTGAATCACCTTTTATATGATTTTTTTTTTTTACAAGTTTATTTACTCTCTCCAATCTTATTTATAAGATATTTTTAACTAAATCACATAGATTAAGAAAAGATGTCAAAATTAGTTAATGTATTGATTTTTGAAAAAATTATCACAAAATTTTAAGTTTGTCGCTAATTGAAGTTAATCTCTACCATTATATCAATTAGGGGTGTTCATGGGTAGGGTCGGGTCGGATATCTAATATGCTCGATGGACGACTCGATTAAGACATTGGGCTTATTTTTATACCTATGGCCGGCCCGACTCGAACAAGCCCGATTTTAGGGTAGATTAGGGCCATCCGAAATTTTTTTTTTATGAATTGATACTTAATATAAAAATATTTTTTTGTAGACTCATAGGCATATACTCCAAAACAATAGGCTTTTGGAACCTTCATATTTTTATCAATAATAAAAAAAATAGCTTAGTATTATCAAGCAAAATATAAACTATACTAATATAATTAATTTTAGATAAATACATGTATTTTCATTATTCAATAAAAGAAATGTCAGTAAGCATGCACATCAATAATAAAAACAATTAAGAAATAGGGAGAGTTTAAGTAAATAATGAAAGTTACAGCATGTAAAGAGAATCAGATAAAATAAACATAATATATATATATGTAAGATAACAAGATATTAATAACTAAAAAAAATAACTATTAGGACAAGTTGGGTAGAATATGTCTTTGTCCGTGGTCTAACCCGACCCGATATAGTTTTGTTTAAAATTATGCTCATTTTATATTTTTAGCCTGACCCAATTAGGCGAGTTACGGTGGGCTCTTAGGGCCAACCAGACCAATGAACACCCCTAATATCAATAATCACGAAAGATAAATATAAAAAAGAATAATAAATACTTTTAAAACTTTATAAATGGCCTTATTTGAAGGATCATTAAAAATTTTTAGAAAGACCTTATAAATAGAACTAAAGAGAATAACATTATAAATTTTGACATTAACACAAAATTATTTGATGTCCAATCAAAATATCAAAAATTAATGTATAATATATATATATATATATATCAGCCTTTAATTTTGAATCGATGATCAAGTGTGATGTAAAGTAGACTTAAAAGTACACTTTATTGCTGATAATTTTCTAAAGAGACGATGGAAGTTGATATAATAACTGTTTGTGATAATAAAGAACACTTACGTTCACCGAAAAAGAAAAGTGACATTTATTGTATATCATAATTTTGAAGGAAGGTAGCTAGCGCATCGTCTGATAAGTTGCGGTGTCATTGAGGGCATAATCAAGTTTTCATCTCTCACATTAAAGTGTGAGAATTGGATGTGAAGTATCACCCACCTCTTTAAAAGACTGTGATCATAGAAATTGAAATCGAAATTTAGTTTACAAGGCAAGCTAAGTAGCTAACCACAAATTTACGTTATTGAAGCTACATGGGAATTCTATTTTTTCTTTTCACGTTGATTAAGCTATTTTCATTATCATATCTCTTTTATAATTTTGAGTTTCATATTTTTAAAGTATATTTTGGGCACAAATTATATAGCTAAGGTTGATCAAGTTAAATAGTCTTATGGCCCAAAAAAAAAATTAAATAGTCTGACTATCTACTTAGTTTAATTATAATGTCCTATTTGGTAGAAGGAAAAAAGAAAAAAATTATTGAATAATTTTGTTTAATACACATTTCATAGGATTGGAAAATGAATTTATTATCATTCTATAAATATATGATTTGAGAATAATTATTACATTTAATTTATGAAAAATTTATTATATCTTTATTATTATTTTTTTCATTTCAATACTATTTTTAAATTTTTAAATAGAAATGTAAGAGTCATTTTTTGATTTTTTTTTATTTATGTACTATTTTTATTTAACTAAACATACAAATAAAATGATATTTTTATTCATTTTTATATCATACCAAAAGCAATTACTCCATTTGATTCACATCATTATTCTCTTTGCATTTTTTTTATATAATAATTTTGCGTAACAAACGACGAATAAGATTATTTGATTGAATTGCAAAAAATATATATCTGAAATTTTCTTGGTATCTCGGGAACGTCTTTTAACTAATGGTCTAAAATAACCTACATGTTCTTGGAAGCTTACAGACCAACCATTCTTTGAATAGGCTTGCCCATTTCCTAATTAGGTAATTTTTCTCACAATCATAATTTCCATAGTTTATGCTCTCTCATTTTTTTTTATTGACTTAATTCTTAATTTTCGTATTGAAGTACTATTTCCTACGACTCTTATAGGATTACTCAACTACGTATCACCCCATAGAGTATGCTTACAAAATTGTTCAAAAGAAAATATTTAGTTCAAGACAAACTTTGATACTACTTCCTAACGGTAATATCCATTTAAAAGGGGGAAAAAAGCCTCCCTTTATAATTAATTAACTTGTGAGAAGTGTTTTGATGTGATTTATGGACAAATGGAAACCAGCATTTACAATTCCAACTAGAGACATCATCATAACGTGAAAGAGAAAATTTACCATTTGAATCCCAATCTCAATTTGAAAGAGAGAAAATGTGAGAGAATTTTGAACCTGAAAATTCCTTTAGTAAAGTAGTTGTAAGTGGTTAGCATTGCACAAAAGTAGAAGAAGGAAAATGGCGAAAGCTCTCACTAAAGTGGGGAGCTTTTGGATCTCCAAGAAAGCCAAGGAAGAAATCTCCAACATTTCCCATGACCTATCTGTATGTTCCTTCTCTCTCTCTCTCTCTCTCTCTCTCTCTCTCTCTCTCTCTGTGTTGGGTTTTTCATCGTTTCATTTGAGATTCCCACTTCATCGGTGTCTCAGGGGAAACAGATCTGGGTTTCATGAAAATTCATTCAACTTAAATCAAATCACTGAATCTGCCATGAGAAGAATTTTCTCTTTTGAATTCATAAACCATCACCTGAACTTGCTTGGTTATGTCTATTGATTGATGCAGTTTAAACTTATGAATTTGTTGATGTTACTGTAATTTCAGTCTCTCTCAGATTCTGTTGAAGAGAAGGCAAAATGTATACTCAACAAACTCAAAGGTACTACTTCATACTTTGATAACAATTTGCAATTTCCAGTTCCAGTGTGAGTAATTTAATACATATATGTTCCTGCTTGAATTGCTTAAAAATATGTATAATCCAAGCTTTAGACTGGGGATACCAGTGCTAGAATTGAGGAAAGGAAGAAAAATGGATGCAAGGACACACCACCACCCATGAACAAGTAGGGATTTGAACATAAATCTTCTTACTAACTTCCCATACTCATCCTTCATCACTAAACTAAGTCTAGTAGCAACTTTGATTGTGTTTTTCTGATCCCTTTTAAGTCGGCTTATTCCATCTGTGATGCTTAGTATATGCTCTAAGATAAATTAAGAAAATGCAAAATAGGCAATACTAATTCAAGTTCTTTCAGATATTTGGTATGAGGATCTCAAATAAGAACACGAATTTTTTTTGTATCATATTTTATTAATCATTTAATTATAAACCTTTTCACAGGTCATAATTTTATTATAAAAAACTCTGTAATTATATTTAAGCCTTTTCCTAAAAAAAATTATATTTGAACAATTATAATTTTTTGTCCCAATCATATTATCACATTATTCATAAATAATGAATAATGCAACTGGTGTTTTAAATTGCATGTCAATATTTCTTTTTTCTAATGCTCTCTTTTAACATTGAATATTGGAATACAGAAATCCATGCAGCATAAAAAAAAAAAAAAAACTAAATGTATGCATGTAACCCTAAATAAGTTGTACTGTTCACAACTTTGGAACAGTGCGGCTTCCTTCAAAAGTTATAAATATAAAAATTAAATAATGAAATATGGCCTGTACTATTGGCATGAGGCTCCCCCTAATAATAATAAATGCTTGAGATAGAATGAGAATCACAGCTATGTCTCTGGCTTCACCTCTGGATCTAATTTATATTTTATTTGGATCATTTAAATTAGATTTTATTTTTTTCATTATAATTTTTTTATTTTATAGAATGCAAAATACAAAATAAAAATAATTTTATAATTAATAACTATAAAAAAATATTTTGTATCAAAAAATTTTTTTTAAAATATTTATAAAATCTAACTCATTTAAATTAAATTTAAATGGTTTAGACTATATGCATGCCCCCGGATTCACGGAGAATCCAGGCTCCTCTAGTTTCCAATTTAGATGTAGGCAAAGGAATTGTTGGTGACTCAAACATTAGTTGCACTGTTGCACCCATCAATTTCTGTTGCAGGCCAATTTCATTTTCATTAGCCTCTTTCAATTTGGAGGTTTGGGGTCCCTCAAAACTTCAGCCAAATTGAACCATCTTCAGCTTCTATTCTTTTAATACCATCAAGCAGATTCATGGCTTCAATAACAATAAAAGGAAGAAGAAGACACTCGTTGCTTGTTTGATTTTAATTTTTGTTTTTACATTCAAAAAACAATTCTGTAAAGCTGTTTTCAAAAACAATTTTTGAAAGCAAAAAACTAAAAACACCTTCTCGAAATAGGTCTGAAAACCAAAAAACAAAAACAAAAAATTGTTTGAAAAAGCCCAAACACTTATATGAGTACCATCAATTTTACTTACACAATTTTCATCCAAAAAATATGATTAATAATTTTATTTAATATCAATAATAACAAATTTATTAGAAAACTTCCAACAAATATTAACACTTACATTCAACTAAGGAAAACATATCAAGTTATTTTTAACGTGGTCAGGCAACTCTATAGGCTTCTGTTTTATGAGCTCTTTCCCCAGCTGACATATTGCTCTTGACACTTCTTCAAAATAATAAGAAACAGTTTGTAGAGAATGGTGGAAATGATTTGCTACTACCCCTTGCCTAAGATTGTGGTTTATAAGTATAAAAACACTACAACTTTCTCTTTGAATCTCTGAATCCTTTAAATAAATTTTACTCCTTAGTTCATCTTATAAATTAATAAATCATGACTTTTCCATTCACAACAATTCATAACAAACAGTTCTTGATTTTCATATGAGCTCATTAATAAATTCTTGCCTTGTAAGTGTAGCTGCACAAACTGACATGTTATTGAACTAATAGATGACTCATTATGTATGATTGATTTAAAGTAATGTCAACTTTGAATTAATTTAATTAAGCGGTAACTCTGCAACTAATTATTTTCATTTTATCTTATCTAGTTCGTTATTATTAGTTACTCATTTGACAAATTTTTCCTAGGTAGCTATTATGCATAAAATTCACAATGCTTAACCTTAGGTTCTTATTGTACCTACGGTATTATCAGATGTTGAAACATCTGTAACAGCAAATCACAAACTCTATAAGCCTATCTAAATTGTAGACCTGAGTCAGTAATAATTATGGTAGGTGTTGGATATTCCATAGCACAAACCATAATCGAATTTAGGTATAGATTAATTATAACCATTTAACATGAAGGTGACAAATATGGACCAATCCAAATCTCTTACCCCATAAGGCCAGAACTAGCAGCAGAAGGATTCATATATGGGATTAAAGTACTATTATATAACCCATTTAGTTATAGTCTATAATGGAGCAAAAAAAAATTTCCTCTAATAATAGTCTCAATCATGTAAATCAGATATAAGGCAGAGCATTATCACAAAAACATTTTGCAATTCACTCGCTAAATCTAAGCATCACCAACAGTGTGAAAGAAGGCAGAGCAACATAGAGAGGAGAAGAGGCCTTTACCAAGAGGAGATGCAAAAAATAGAAGATCAGAACGCCAAAAACTTGTCTGGTTTTTTAACTTCTGAAAACGCCATTCTATTTTTTTGGTCTTTTAGAATAGTTGGTAAATACCACATTATCAAACAACATTTTGATTCTTTTATTTTCAAAGACTGAAAACTATTAACTTTCTTGGGTGAAAGGCAAACCAATGAAGGACTTAGAAGATGTTCTACGAGAGCACAATCTACCAGGTGGTGTGTTCCCAAGCAACATAAGGTGTTACGAGTTTGATGAATCAAAGGGAAAGCTGATAGTTCACCTGCCCTATCCCAGTGAGGTTTGCTTCAAGGACTCGTCCCTCGTGAGGTACGCCACCCGTGTGAAAGCAACCTTGTCAAAGGGGAAACTCACTGTTTTGGACGGAATGAAGACTAAGGTTCTGGTTTGGGTCAAGGTTTCAAGTGTTACTGTTGAGAGCTACAAGTCTGACAAAGTTTGGTTCACTACTTCTGGTGTCAAGAAATCTAGGCCCAAAGATGCCTATGACATGCCTCGTCAAGCCATTAGAGTGCAAGATTTTTGAGTTCGTTTTATATGCATGCTACCTCAAAGTGAGTCACTTTTTTTTTCATTTAATGTTAATAGCATATTAGCTGCTTAATATGATTTGTTAATAATTAGTACGATGCGATGTAATAGTGGGAGGTTTGAGTAATTTGTAAGAGGATTTTAAATTTTTATGGATTATTATGTTTAAATCCGATATTGAATTATTAGTTTTGAATTTTGTGTTTCTTGTAATTGAATCTATTACGTTACATTTGTTAAAGTAAAAAAGTTTTTAAGATAAAAAAAGAATAAAAATAACAATAAAATAGAATCTTGTGATCTAAATCTAAGTCTGGAATAACATGAAAAAGAATAAGAATATTTTTTTTATTTGAATATTTTGTGAAATAGAAATAATATAGAAATAAAAATAAGAAGTGAGTAAATAACCAAAATATCATTGAGCCAACAAAATATTTTAAAAAAAAACTTTTTGCTAATTAATATGAAACAAAAAGAAAAAATTATAATTAAAGACTTTAAGTTAAAAAAATTTATGCTGAAAGACTATAAATTTTAAATTTATTTTGAAAAACCCAAGAACTAAAAATTTTAACCACATAGAAAAATTATAGTTGAAGACTTCAAATGAAAATTTTTTGTCTTTGAATTTTTTAAAATAATTTCAAATTTTGAAGTTTTTCAATATAAAATATTACTATCATTTTGGGCAAAATAATATTTTAAGGAAGAAAGAAAAAATCGAAAATTTATTTAATAGGGTTAGTAGGTGTGTGCATAAATTGGGTTTCACCCTAACTTGAAGTCTGAATCGGTTCAAGCTAGACTTTTATTTTTTGGCCCTTAGCTTGGCTCGACTTGTGATGGGGTCAGCTAGGCCAACTGGGCTAAATTGAGCTATCGAAACAATTTTTTTCTTTAAGAAAAGCTTTGAAAATTTGAAGACTCATATCTTTGTATCTATTTAACCATTTTGAGTATATAACCATTTGTTTTAATACTTTTTCTTTAGATTTACACAATGAAAATGAAAAAACATAAGTTAAAAGGAGAAAATAAAAAGAAAATACATATATAAATGCTACAACATTAAAATACGATAACTTAGAATCTAGTGATCTAATTAGAGTATTTTTTTATTTTGCATTTTTTTTGGGGGATAGTTCTAACCCAAATATTAAAGATAGTTTGTCCAAATAGTTTCCTCAAAAAAGATTGTTTACTATCTCAAATCAAGATTTTTTTGCTTTTAAATTCACAAAATGCATGTTTTATGTATATCATTTTCTCTTATATAAAAGTGATAATCACACTCAAGAATAACTTTATTGGGACTTTGACCCTCTAACTATTTATAATTTATAAAATATATTTAAAATTTTTTTGCTAAAATTATAAAAGAGCCTTTAAAAAAATTCTTTTAAATTTTATTTATATATATATATATATTAAGTATTTTATAACGCTATTAGTTGGGTCAGATCTAACTTAACTAATTGGGATAGCCAACTTAGCCTATTTTTTTTTTTCACATTACTAGGCCATCCCAACATGGTTAGGCCAATAAGGCCAAATGAACACCTTTATTGTTTGGCACCCTTTGAAAAAGTTTTCAGAATGGAATCAACTTCCTATGAACTAGCTTGCCTTGCTCTTCCTCACATTATTAATGGAAAACTATTGTTTAAAATAGGAAAAAGAGGCAAAATACCATTTTGCCCTAATGGAAAGCTATTTTTTTTTATTCTAGGGGTATTTTGATTATTTGATCCTATTTTGTTTACATTCTTATACTATTTTCACTCTATCAAACATCCAAATGAAAAAGTATTTTCATCTCTTTTTATGTCATACCAAATATAATATTAAATCATAAGATTTTGTTCCATTTTATTTTTTATTCCCTTAAAAAAATTTTTATATTGCCAATTGTGACCCAAGTCTATATTTAAAAGTAAATTATAGTAAATTTTTTAAAAAAAATTTAGCTAAATTATATTTTATATTTTTCTTGTTTTAAAAATATTATTTGACTCTTTTGACATTTGATATATATTGCTAAAGCCTTTTCTATTATTTACTTTTTATGAATGAAGCTAATTTTTTCCATAAGCTATGATTTTATTCTTATAATAATAAAAATAGTTAAGTTGATGTTAAATTCAAATATAAAATTATTTTTATTTTTAGTATGATAATAAAAATAATTAAATAATTTTATTTCTATAAAAAACACATTATATAAAAATTAATTTCATTGACAAAAGATAATTTAAAGAAAAAAATTATAATATATATTAAATAATACAGAATTAAATAATTTTTTATAATAAAAAAATCAAATATAATTAGCGGAACACAGGCCTTGACATATTTGTTGATTATGGTGGCATAGTGCTTTATCTTTCCCTTTTAGGCCCCAGCTGCCGGACCCAGCGTTAGCGTTCATTCGACGCAGCTATTAGTTTAAAAGGAATCCAAGGGTCACCGCAACAGTAAATCCAACGGTCGCCAACGACTCTGGTCCCACAGCAAGATATGCTCTACTGAAAACGAAACCCTAGTTACGTTGCGGATATACATCCGAAAGGTACCTGAATCTTATCTCTCTCTCTCTCTCTCTCTCTCTCTCTCTCTGTTCCTTCTTCGTCTTCTCCGCCCCTCCGGCTCTGCAATTCTGTCTCTGCTTCCTGAGTCGGTCGGGTTTGGTACGGTGCGTTTAAGTTAGGGCGACGAGTCCAACCATGTCGGACGAGGAGCACCACTTTGAGTCCAAGGCCGATGCTGGAGCCTCCAAGACCTACCCTCAGCAAGCCGGTGCCATCCGCAAGAACGGCTACATCGTCATCAAGGGCCGCCCTTGCAAGGTCTCTCTCTTTTTCCATCAATCTCTGTTTACTTCTTTGGCTTTTTTGCATTCATTTCTTGGAAAATTCGTTGTTGAAAGATTTGATGCATGAGTTGTTGGATTAACAGAAGTAGATTTCAATGCGCAAATCGTAAATCAACTTTGCTGTGATGATTTTGAAGCTTGGTTAATTTGATTTATTATTATTTAATTGTTAATTGGTCTAGTCCTGATTAACGGAATGGTTTGTCCAGGGATGATCGAGTTATTTTGCCGTTTCCAAATGTTAGATGTGCAATTGTTGTTATTTATTGATTTTGGTGCGGTTAACTGGTGGTTTGTGTGTCTTAATTTGTGAAATGACTTCATATTAATGTGATTTTGCTTATGTATTGGTTCTTTATACAGGTGGTTGAAGTTTCGACTTCAAAGACTGGTAAGCACGGTCATGCTAAGTGCCACTTTGTTGGAATTGATATTTTCACTGCCAAGAAGCTTGAAGATATTGTCCCCTCTTCCCACAACTGTGACGTATGCGCTTAATTTTATTTTCTCAATTTCTATAATCTCTTTCTTATAGCCTTCCTACAACATGTTGCTATATCTTAATTTTTCTTTTCAGGTTCCCCATGTGAATCGTACTGACTATCAACTGATAGATATTTCTGAGGATGGATTTGTGAGTTTCTTTATCTATTAATGATTCCTTTGATTCACTCAATTCATTTTGCTTCTATAGTCTAAATGTACATTTGCTACCAAATGGTGTTATATAGTTGAGTCTGCTTACTGAAAACGGGAACACCAAGGATGACCTGAAGCTTCCTACCGATGATAATCTGCTTTCCCAGGTTTGGATGGCTCTGTAGGAATGTTCCTGTATATAAAAAAGTGCGAGCATGAAATATATAAAGTGAAATTAATAAAGATTAGACTCTGGGTTATGATTCTCCAATAAGTGTATAGTTTAATTGTGGAATTATATAATTATTTACAAAAATTATATATTTATCATTATATTATTGGAGATTCATACAATTTTGTATTTTAATTGGAAAACCTGATAGTAAAAATTTAAGAAATTGTATATAAGCTTTTTCCAATTAAATAACTCAGGACATATACAACATATAAGTTTTAAAATTTTCATATTTACTATATCCGAAGATCTTATAAATAAGTTTTGTTTGGCAAATTCAAATTTCGACTTACCAATTTTCATATTTACTATAACCGGAGATCCTATAAATAAGTTTTGTTTGGCAAATTCAAATTTCGACGTACCAATCTAGCCTAATGTCTTTTCGTTTGTCAAATTGCCGTTAGACCCGCTAATTTATCATTTTTTATTTTTGTTACTTCCTTTAATTGATTTTCCATTTATTTTTCTCTGCAGATAAAGGAAGGATTTGCTGAGGGAAAGGACCTTGTTGTTTCTGTTATGTCTGCTATGGGGGAGGAGCAGATTTGTGCCTTAAAAGATATTGGGCCAAAGTAGTTACCTCGATTGTTTGCTGTCTGTTTGTTTCCATTCAATTAATCAGAGATATTTTTGTAAGGCTTTTTAGCTTTGTCATGACCGGGCTGATAAGCCGATGGTCTTTATGGATGTGTTCAGAGAAATTATGTATCACTTTTATGGTTTGTCGTGAAATTTTCATAAGGAATAGGAGTCCATTATCAGATATTGTCTTTACAATTCATGGATCAAATGGGTAAAATAATGAAGAACACCAAGTTTGGTTAGACAAGGAGTATATGTATATCTGTTTACGGTTTGGTCGCACTTCTAGGTGTAGTGCTAGCCCAATTTTGGGAGAGTATTATTGAAGCTTGGGCTATGGCTTTTGCTCTGATAGGTGTATCTTGAGCTGGACCTACGTTTAATTTGGCTTGGGTTAAGGATAAAACTTTGATTTAACATCACCTAACACTGTTAAATCACTGTTTCATTGCTTTGGAATTACTCTCTGCTTTAGATAATATGAAACATGATCTAGGAGGAGGTACAACTATTTCGGTATACTAAATACCATAAGAATTGGTGGCGAAATTTGAAAAATTTGTCATGAAGAAAGGAAAGCAATTCTAGCAGTTAGAAGTTATGTGGACTTGGAAGGAATTTTTATACTCTGGTTAAAAGAAAAATGTGGAATAGCAGGATCTCTATGCTCAGGCATGATGCGAATGAGTTGTTTTATGGGAGTAAACAAACTGAATGCCTTGGGAGTCCAGTATTTTGAAACCATCCATCAGAATGAACTTGTGAACTCTGGTCTAAAATAGCTCTTTATTGAAACAGTATCTAGCACGCATGAATAAGCCTTGGCAAAATTTGAAGAATTTGGTAATAATTCAGGTTTAATGATGAATAGAAGGTAGTCATTTTCCCTTCTTCCTTTCTCGATCTTATCTAAGATACTAATACTCAGAAAATGAAATGATGGCCTTTGCTGTCTCCACAGCTCTGTTCTTCTCATTGACAGGTCCAAATGATCCCTAACTACCGTTATTTATATCGCTTCTAAGGGTATCTAGATAGTTACCATAGTCAGTATCAGTAATTAACTTATTGTAGAGTCTTAACTGCTAGTTCCATGTAACAACTATCTCTCCCTAAAATGGATCCTTGTCCTTTAGGATGACACGGAAAAACTAAAAACATTGTTGCAATGTCTTCCTCTTCCCCCTCATTATGCACCATTATCATAAACACTTGGGAAGGCCAACAGTTGTTATCAAAGGTTTGAAATTAGTAAAAGGAAAAGAATATAATTTCGTGGAGTAGGTAAAAGAATACCACGTAAGGCATTAATGGTGGCTCCATGGAATCTTGCCAAATACATGGTGTTGACTAAGCTTGTTGGGCCTAATCATCCTCGCCAGTAGTGCATTAATCTAATTTGAATCCTCCAAAGAAGCAGCTTATAGCTATCTCTTGTCAATTCCACCTAAGCGACTAGTTCCTTGAATTTCCCTTGGTATTCTATTACTGTCCCTTGCTTGCTTTAAGTTCTTTAACTCTGCCATAGGGTCTACGTGCAGCACATCCCCAGAATGGTTGCCAAGGCATTCATTGTACTCTATCCAATCCATCTGCAACGCTCTTGTTCTAATGAAGGTCTGGTGCCATTGCAGGACCCTTCCTTCTAAGTGCATGCTGATCAGCTTAACCCTTTGATTCATTAGTGTAACATCAACATGAAAAAATTGCTTACTACGGACTACCAACCCTTTGAAATCATTGTTATCAAATCCTGGAAACTTAATTCGGGTGAATCTTGTGGGAAACAATAATCTTGGGAAATCACTAATACAAGGAGGCAACTCTCAAATTAAGGAACAGCTACACCAAACTTTTACAGTCTCAAAACAGCCCCTGAATTTTCCAACCAAAGAATGCAGCATAACTTCTAAAATAGGAAGACCAATCTAAGTTTATATAACCTTTATCCCAAAGGACAAGCTCAAGACTTTGACAACTTTAACCACTAGCTTTTTCTTCACCAAGAACCTAGCAAAATTCTATCAAACAGACATACCTAAACAAGCCTTTACACCTTCTTCCAAAGGATTGGCTCAAAGGCAACTTTCAACCCTTTTTCTCCCAAGAGCCTAGGAAACTCTACCAACTAGATTTTTTATGAGAATCTAGTAGACTTAAAATAAAATGAAAGGAGCACTCGCCAAGAGCTTCTCACTACAACTCCTTTGGACTAAATTTTCTTTTAAAAGATCACGTAACTTGAATGAGAGAAGAAGAGAATGAAATACTTTCTCAACATTAGGGAAAGATAATAAATAACTAGAAAAAGAAATTATGTTGAATGTATTATCATTATCTCATTTAGAGTCTCTTACAAAGTAATATGAATTAGAAATTCAAAAAATAATACATTATAAAATATTATAAATCAATTACTAAATGCATTTATTGACCTAAACAAAATTTACCAAATTTCATATATTAGCTAAAAATGCTTTTATCTAAATTGATGTCCTAATAAGGTAATTTGTTAATACAAATGAAAGTAAACCGTAATTGAAACGTGGTAAACTAATCAATTCTAAAGATAAAAATTCTCAAAAAAAGAAGAAGAAAGGAGTAAATAACCAAAATTGTTATATTAAAGAGGCAAAAAAGACTCAAGATATAACTAATTATAAAATCTTAAATGAGATTTAGGTACTTAAAAATAATGAAAAAATCTCAATAAATTATATCTCTAAAAGAAAAAGAAGGAATTGAAAAAATACAATTGTCAATAATGTTTTTCATACAATATTGTTATTAAAATAATACAACAAAATAAAGATCTTAAATTTAAATCTATTGAGAAATTTAGATAGAAAGATGATTGGCCAATAAAAATAAAAATATGTAGTTCAAATATAATTAAATTCATTTTCAAAATGTGAAGTTGTTTTACCTCTAGTATGAACACTTGAAGCGTAAAGTCAATATGATATGAATGGGTATTTGTGCAAAAATAAAATAAAAAAAATGAAGTCAAAATATACAAAGTATGACTCTTAGTACAAGAGTTTTTGTAAAGGCCTAGCATTAATTACAAAGAGAGATAATAGTAGACAAAAAAAATTGATATATGTCCAATAAATATTATTATAACTTATTTATATGGCTCACTAGATAATAAAATTTGCATAAAAATTTTTAAAGGATATGAAAATTTTCAAAAAAATTGTACAATACGTTTACATACATTTTTGTATGAATTAAAATAGTTTAGGTGCATGTGATATAATCGTCTTAACGAATATTTGTTGAAGGAATGTTATAAAAATGATTCAATTTATCTATATATTTTTATAAAAAGATTTGGATTAAAATTTGTCATAATTGTTAAATATGTTGATAATTTAATTATTATTAAAACTCCTAAATAGTTTCAATAAGCAATTGATTATTTGAAAAAAGAATTTAAAATGAAAGATCTCATAACAAACAAAGTTTTATCTTAACTTGCAAATAGAGTACTTAACAAATGAAATTTTAGCAATTAATCTATATTGAAAATATCTTAAAACAATTGTATATAGATAAATGATATCCATTAAATACCCCGATGGTTATAATATAGCTAAATGTAAATGAAGACCTTTTTTGTCGTTTATAAGGTATCCCTTCGATCCAAACAACAAGTTGATTTCTAGATGGTCTTCAGCGTCATCTTTGAACCTCTCCCTAATGGTCGAGAACAACCTGCCTTTCCTTAACGATCAAGATACTACCATAACCTCTCCTTTCAGTCGAGCGACTACATTCCTCTCCCTATCAATTTTGTATCTCGATTAGAAAGAGCGACTTCATACCACAACGTCTTAACTAGCACGCTTTAGTTTTCTTGCAAGGTCCCGTAAGAGAATGATGAACTTCTTGATCCTAAAGTATTATATCTTAATGCTATAAGAATACTAATATATCTTATTAATAGTCTATGACCTAATGTTTTGTTTACTATAAATTTATTAACAAGATTTATTTCTCTAACAAAATACTTTAAAATGAAGTTAAACTTTTATTGCAATATTTCTAAGAGACTATTAATATGGAGTCATTTTACTCAATTGAATTTAGATTACAATTAATTACTTATGCAGATGCGGGATACTTATCTACTTCATATAAAATTTGATTTCAAACAAGTTATTTATTTATATGTGGGTGTACAACTATATCTTAGTGCTTCACAAAACAAATTTTGCCTATTATTTCTACAAATCATGCAAAAATAATTGCAATACATAAGACAAGTGGATAATATATTTGGCTAATGTTAATGACCAACATATCTATAAGATGTGTGCTAAAAGATTCTAACAATATCATAGGAAGTAATAGAGCATGTATAATGCAGATAAAAAAAATGGTATATTAAAAGGGATATAATAAAACATATCTTACCAATATTCTTTTTTATTTATAATCTTAAAAGAATGGTATAGATTTGTTTATTAAGGCATTACCTAATACCATATTTGAAAAGTTGGGGTATGACATTGGGTTAAAAGACATTAAATAATGTTGTCATTAGAAAGAATAAAGGATGCGATATATTTTTTCCCCACTTAAACAAGGTCTTATCCTACTAGTTTTTCCTAATAAGATTTTTAATAAGGTGGTTTATATTATATACTCTTTTTCCTTAATTAGGTTTGTATCCTATTGAGCTTTCTATAATAAAATTTTAACAAGGTATATTATTTATTAATGGACATCCAAACACGAGTGTTAAAAATGATATAATTATATGAATGTCTAAAATCCTAAAAATTAATTTTATTATATGTTCTTATATTTAATAGCATATATCCTATTACTACTAAAAAATTCATGTAGTACAATTATGTAAATTATTTTTTTATACTTATGTTAATATAACTTATAGGTCTATTTTTATAATTGAAAACCTATAAACAAAAGTTATATATTGAGTGTAAAACATCCAATTGAATGAAAATTATTTTCTCTTTTATCCTCTTAATTTTCTCTTTTATTCCAATTATATTTTTTATATTTTTTATCAGTTTAATAACACATAAAATGATTTTTTTTAAAGAAAAAGCCTATTTTTCTTGCCTAAGAACTCATTGGATAAAGTAACCTCTTCACTTCCCCTTTCCATTTTTCTACTTGTTTTCAATGCAAATTAATGAGAAAGAAAGAAGAATAAGGATTCTGTGCTATTTAGCGCATACAGATTCTTTACTTAGAACCTTGTAGAGTCCACGATACTTTGCAGCAAAATGATGTCATTTGAGCATTAGTCCAGAGATCTCAGCCATTCATTTTAGAACACGATCTAATTGTCCATTCTTTTTTACCCTCTTCATGCATCAAGCCTGCTCCTTCTTTTTGCTTCTTTTCTAAGAACTGTGTCTGCACTTTGATATTAGCCTTTCCTTCTCCAATTCCATTACCCAACAGCAATGATAATTATAACAACATCATGGTAGCAGCAGTTGCATCGGAGCCATTTTTCATTCTCAACTTCACCATTTAGCAACAAATTTATACCCATTAAGTTTTTGACCAAGTAATACTTGAAGATCGACCAATGTTGCAAGTGTAACATCTCCCAAGGCCATTTGGTTTCTCTAAAATTTTTGGTTGCCATTTAAAAAGTTCAGCTTGCTCTGCTTTATGCTTTTGCTTTCTCTCAGTTGGACCATCCTCGCTTGTATTTATTCTTATGAAAATTTAAGCTATTCAGATCTGGAGATTATTCATGCAACTCTCTCATGTTGAATTGAATCTCCTTATCATTGGGTTTATTCTTTTCATTCATCTTTATACATAGTTCTATTTGGGGTTATGTTTCCATTAATGCTTAAGTTTGAAATCCCCCATTGTGCTTCCTGGTTGCTGTTCATGTTGCAACTGTAAATCCATATCTCCTCTTTAATTGTTGCATGGTAATTCTTCTTTAGTGTTAAGTTGCTAAGTATGTTCTATTTTCTACTGTTTCTAGTTGTGAGATGTTAATAAATTTTTTTAAGGTTCCAATTTGTTTCTTCCATTATATGGAGTGCCTCCTTTCTTGAATTTTCAGCATCATTCCTTCTCCTTTTGTTGGTTGTCCTGTTTTGAAATTTCTTACAGCTTATGCAAGTCATATATTCTACCTTGATCTGCAAATTTTGAATTCCACTTTTCTTTTTGTTGGAACTTCAGTAGCCTAACTTGTTTTTTCTACACTTTGTGACTTTCATTTCTTATCCTAAAGTGGTCATGGGGTTGTACAAAAGGTTCTTGTGAAGTTGTATCTAATGCCATAAGTTTCAAATAGTGGTAAGTTCGATACCCATTTAATTGATTCCATCCATTGTAAAACAAGAAGATTTTGGAGTTAATCACTACTAATATGTTAGCAAGGACCCAATCTAATGATTGGCAAGATTGTTGGAAGAAGAACACACATGGTTAATTGTGTTGGCTAATATCTCTCGCTCAAACAACATCATTTTGCTGCAAAGTACTATGTGTAAGGTTCCAAATAGAAAACCTGCACACAGACGTAGTATGTTGTTTAATTTGAGCAGATCTGAATTTTGTATTTTTTTTTTATAATCTTAATCATCCATTTTCTTCCATTTTAAAGAAAGTAAAATATAAAATGAACATAGTTTTCAAATTTTTACTAGAATGTTTAATAAAAATTAAAAATTGTCTTCATTCAAAAGCAACCGTCCTTCCCTTTCAAACAAGAATTTATTCACATCTTCATGTTACATTTCCCCTTTTAAAAATTAAAAAAAAAAATAGTAAGTATATATATATATATATAAAGTGTCCAAATTTATTCCAAATTTTCTTACATCTAATCGATGACAAAGTAAGAGAGACTGGCTATGAAAACCCACTTGAACTCCGCCCTCCATGTCGGACTGTCTCTCCCATGCCAGAACCTCCACAAAGTCTAGATTCGTCCATATTGTTTTGCTCAAGCTCAACAACAGATAATCCCTACGCAAGAAAGATAGAGAGAAGGGATGAGTTCCTCGCCACATCGTTCTGGCGGCGGCGAGGATAGACCCAGGTTCTTCGACTCAAAGACGAAGAGTCTGTGCTGGGCAAAGGCTGATGTTGTGCCAGGCCGTCATCCAGAGAGGTGGCGCAAAGACGCCGCCGGCAACATTGTCTGCAAGCGCTTCTGCAACTGTCAAGGCTGCCTCTGCTTCGAGTACGATCACATCCTTCCCTTTTCCAAAGGTTCGCCTTCTCTTTTCAACTTTATTATCTGTACCCTTAATTTCAATTTTAAGCCATTCATTTTCTCTGTTGGCTAGTTTCGATTTTTCTTCAATTTAATTTTTCTGGGCCGTTTTCTCAGGATATTTTCTAATCTTTCTCTAGAAATGTAGCTTCTGGAAGACCCTTTGAGTCTATGATTTTGATTGGTATTAGGATGGGTCGAAGACTGAAAAGAGAACAAAGAGGTCATGTAGAAATGCTGCAGCAGCGGCAATCGCGGGATAGAACCAAGTGCTAGTGAGTAGTGAAGTGTATAATAAACTTTTTAAATTGATTGGTAATTAGGGGGAAAAAGGGTTAAATAAAAATAATGCTTCCGATCAAGTGTAAACATGGAGTCAGTATTCTTACTTGGCAACCAATGGAAAATTCTAGATGGAATCTTTAATGTCTTTCTAAAGATTTCATCCTTCCAAAAGCAGATATTGGCTGAAAAGTGAGTACCCTGGCCAAGTAATGAGGTGGACTTATCTGTCTAAACAGATAAACATGTGGATCTACAAGTGACAGTATTAGATACTTCTCTTCTTGGCCATTAGCAATGAACAAATTAGCAAGATTAGGTGTATGATGGGAAAATAAAAGGAAGATAAGGGAGAAATGAGGGGTCCTTTTAGAGAAAAGAATAACTTATCTGACTAGGATTGTTTGGTTCACAATTGTTACTGATGAACATATGCATTGGCACTAAAGTTGGGTATAATCAAACCATTAAAGTAGTTTTAAGAATGGCAATGTGTAGAATATGATAAAGTTGTCGTTTTCAGAGACTACTGGAGGATATTACTCCATCTGATCACTTCCATCTTATTTCAGAAAGGAATTAGTTTATCAATGACACTGTTTTGTTGAGGTTGAGTTGATGACAAATGGTAGTTACAGAATAGTGTTCAATGACACAAAAAAAACTGATATTAAATCTTAAACGTGAAATGAGGACCAACAAGGATCTCAAGTTGCTGCTACAACATGCATGGAGCAATTTGATTTCATTAAGATTGTTCTTTCGGATGGTTCAGTTTTTGGGCCCTCTGTAAACAGAAGCGAACCTTCAGTTATTCATTGTGAGATAAGATCTTTCTTTAGTTTTTCCCTCTTTACCTTTTTGTAGAGAACTAGAGATGAGGCTGAGAATAGATGCTTGTGCTTTTACTTATAGTTTGATATTGGTAATTTGATAATTAGTCTATTTGAGATGTGAGGTTCCGTTGCAGGTGGTGAATCCAGAGCTGATAATTGTCAAATACTACAAACTAGAGTGAACAGATTCAAGTCAGACAAGAGTCAGATTGACCCAGCTCAATTGAAAGGCTATTCATGTGACATTAATTTTTCTGGTATAATTTCTTCATTACTGATCTGTCTTTACACTGAACTTGTCTGAGTTTATCCCTTCACCCACTATGCATTTTCCGTATCCCATGCTTTAAGGAGTTCATCCTTTATTTAGTCCTGCTCACCAAGGGAAGACAAAATGTTATTCATTATCATTTGTATCTGAAATGCCTCTTTAAGGGATTTTTCTTTTTTTCCCCCTCTGCCATTGAAGTGGTTCTTAGTTGGAGGACCCAAACTCCAAACCTTATAAATAATAGTCATGATTTATTTCAATTGCAAGTTTTCCCATGTTAGAGATTGCATCTGTCAAAGAACATCTGCTACATAATTACCTTTTTGTCTTTCTTGCATGTGTATGATGATAAATTTGCTAAAGGATAATAAATGCAGTTTTTTAGGTTTTTGCTGTCTGGTCTTTCAATAAAACATGCCATGTGGACATTTTTCCCAATTCAACAGCTAGTTATTGACTCATTCAAAAGAGCTTTTCCAAATGTCATAAGTTAATTGAAGAACTTGATAGCTAACACCTAAAGAAATACATCCATGTTTTTTCCTTTGCTAAATGGTTTTCAAGTTCATGTGCCTCAGAAAGAGAGAATCAACTTTAGTGCTTCAATTGCATCCTAGAAATACTCTTGCCACCATTTTTTTTGTTTCCCGAGAAAAATGATAAAGATGGAAGTATTATGAATTATAGACCACTCCACCTTTCCAAGAAGTAACGAAAACATCTAACTAAGATACAATTCCATTTGTGTTATATGGTTTCTTTTGTGAAACTAGTTTACACTGGTATTCTGAAGGTTTTAGAAGGTTTCTTTTATTCAATGCTGGGTTTTTCTTTCAGCCATGTAAATCTCAAAGGCACTTATAATTGTGAGATAGGATCAAAGATGAACTGAAAATTAGGAGCACATATAAGTTTCAGTCCCACTCACCCTTGGCTTTAAATGTGACACTTTTGACAATGGTCCTGGATTTTTTTAATTGTTTGGCCAGACATGCATATCCTTATAAATCCGGGAGACGTAGATTTAAAGCCAATGCGTTATAAATAAGTGCTGTTCTGGGTGCTGTAAATTGTTGAGTGCCATAATGGGAATCTCCAGTATTAGTTACTGGCAATCTGTTCTATGATGAATATTAGGGTGTGATTAGGAGGAGAAAGCTCACTGAAAAGTTTGTCCTATATTGATGGAAATTTGTTCTTTTTCTCGTGAGAGAAATGTTGCATAATCTAGAATCTTGTTCTGTTTAGACCCTCAGAGTTTACTCATAATTGACTTGTATGCTTGAGACAAATTACACATTTGGTTTTAGATGTAATTTTGTTTAAGAAAAATGGGATAGTGCTCAAATGTATCCCTATTCACTAGCTCTGTTAATGTTTTTCATCACACAATTTTAATAGTTTTGGAACAATTGGCAGATAAGGAGCTCGATATAATCGAGATGGCTGTTTATGGGGACGTGATGAGGCCAGGAAATCAGTGTCGTTGTAGAACGGTAGCTGAAATGCTTGGCAAATACAAATCTAAAGACGATACAGCTGCTTGTAAGTTGCCACAGACAGGTGAATGAATTTTAAACAGACAGAAATTCTTAGGTATCATATAATGCACTACATGCCATGGTTAAGATTCAATCTTCTTTTGTGGCAGTGGGACCCATGTGTCAGATTGTCAAAATTTAATTATGACCATTATATGCACATACACTATATATGGTAGCTGAGAATTTCTCTGAAAAAACAAGCTCCATCTCTCAAAAACAACTCTGAATTTCTTTACTCTCTTCATGAGAATTGACATCCAGACACCTTGTCAAGGGCATTGCTGCGGAGTTGTTATTTTCTACTTTTGTGGACTGGACACTCACCTAATTTCAGTGTCACTAATGAACTGTTTGGTATATGGTTATTTTTATCTTGGAAATCATGAAACATCTAAGATTTCTACATTTGATATAATAATATTTAATATGTCCAGAGGTATGAGGTGCCACGGTTTTTTTTTTCCTTGGGGTTTGGGTATCTCATACCTCCAACAAATGATAAGGATCCCATATAAAGTGCTAATGGCATTCTTTCTTTAAAAACTTTCAATTATGAGAACAGTAAATTTCATGATATCTCATATCATGAAATTCAAGATAAAATATACTAAATGGCTGTTGAATACCAACTTACTGAGCTTCACAAGAGGAGTGAAAATGAAAATGCAAAAATTGGAGGTCTGAGTATTGGTACGGTATTTGGACTCATTGTGACACAATTTTTCCTAGTGAATCAACTTCGTGACTTCCAAAAACGATTTCGTGCAGACTTGCTGATAAACTGACTTTCTTAAGGTGGATCAGCATATCTTGTTAATCTGACTGTGGTCAACACGTAAAAGATTGAGATTGTACATGTTAGCATGTTTTTCTTGAGTCTTAAACGAAGAAAAGTGGACTTCGAGGCTTTGTCGTCTTCCTATAACTTCAACTCAATAGGGGGGAAAAGCATGGGAGATTGTGCGTTGCCTGTTATTGAAGTACAGTTCTTGGGCCACTAGTCGATGCCTCCCACACACCACCAACTAGATGGGGCTTCCTCCCACCATGTTTATATAAAATCATAATTGACAGCACTAGGATATTGTAAGAAAAACTCAAGCCGGCAATGCACGAGCCAATTTCTAAAATTTATTATTTTCTAAACATTCATTTACCCAATATTTAATTTAAAAGATATGTTTAGATTGATAATAATGAAGGGAAAGAAAAATTTTATTGAAATTTTTTATTTGTTTAGAATTTTTTTATAAAAAGGAGAGAATAATGAAAAATTTTGAATCAGGTTTTTTAAAATTCTCCAAAGTCTTCACTCCTTTATATTTTTATTTTCTTTCACTTTTCAGGATTTTGGAAAAAAAAATTAAACGAGGAAAGAAATATCAGTTAACATCTCCCTCTCTCCCTTCTCTATCCTTTTTTTTTTTTTCTTTGAGTTCACTTCCTTGTCCTCACTTCTAGTCTTCCAAACATAAAATTTGGTCTAAAGATGAGCATATGATATGCGATAGACACATGATTACTTGTTTAAATCTTAACTATATCAATTTATTAATACCATATTGCAAAGAATAGATTTGAAAAAATCCACAAACTTGTCTAAACACCATGTGACACTAACATTAAAAATTACCCAACTTTCAAATATATGAATATTAAATACTAATCACTAGGTGCATGTTTGGTGCAGCTTTTGCTTTCCTTAAACTGTGGTTTTGGCCAAAGCAACAAAACATAGCTTTTGCATTTTGTGGATTACAAATCGTGATTTGGGAATCTCCAAAAGTGTTTCCAAACACAGCATAGGTATATGCTTGCTAAACTTAATCATAGCTCGAGTCACAAGTGATTAAATCGTTTGTTGAGAGGTGAGCCTTTTAGAATCTAAGAAATATCTTACGATCTGATTTTTTCATTTGAAATATTTATTATATTTTAATAATTTTTATTTCTTTTTATTATTCTTTTAAAATAAAATACAAAAATTATTTTCCATCTAATCTAACTAAAATATGCAAATAGACGTGCACCCCACAAGATTACAACTCCAAAGTTTGTTGAACTAACAATGCATCATTAAGATTGACTTGAAGACTCAATAATTTCCAATTGTTGCTAGCCTCCTATTTTAATTTCCCAAAGGTACCCTATATGGCTATGACGTTGACCGAACAATTTATTTAGGGTAGCTACCATGCAACAATAAATCTGGGGGCTCTATTATTGGATTATTGGATTGGTAGCCTTGTGATGGGATTGAGGAATGAATGTTTGAATAATGTTTCCATAACAAAGTTGGGTAGTACTAAATATGACTTCGGAAGTCGGTCGTCTAATGCTCGGTCTTCCACGGCATCTTTCTTTACTCGTAATTCATTGGGAAAGAAAAAGGAACAGTCGATTTCAACTTTATTTTTTTAATTACGATTAAATTTTTTGAAAAAAAAAATCAATTTTCCAAGTAATTTTAAGGTTGAATTCTTTCATATTGATCTAATACTTTTAAGAAACATAAGTTACTTTCAAAGTAAGCTTTCCATAGATCAATCTTAAAATGTATTTAAATTAAAGAAAATTGAGAGAAAAGAAAGTAATATTTTATATTTTATCTTTTTTATAAAAATTATTGATAAGGATTAAAAAATTAAATTAATTATTTCTAAAGATATTATATTTTTAATTTATTATGTAGAGTCAAAGATTCAAAAGTAAAAGTATAATTTCCTATTACCAAAATACTCTGTTATGAGTGAAAAACTTATCAACGTTCCTTTCTAGTATTACTTTTTGAATTCAGTTATATTATTTCCTAGTTTTAATGATTTTAATTTTATTGCAGCAAACTTATAACTTTTTTCTTTTAATAGCTAAAATGAGATATTAGTAATTTCAAGAAAAGCTATATCAGTATATAAGAGTAAGTAATAACTATTAAAAATCTAAGTAATTTTGCAAAATATATATAATAACTAGTCAAATTTTAAAAGAAAAGGTTACAAATTTACTACAAGGAAATTATAAACGTTAAAACTAGATAATATTGTACATAAACTTAGCAAGTAATATTAAAAAAAATAGGTTCGTAAGCATCTCATTCATAAAAGGTATTTTAGTAAAAGCATATTATACTCTTAATCTTTTAATCCTTCATAATAAATTAAAAATATAAGGTTCTTAAAACTAATTAATTTACTTTCTTGGTCTCTATTAGTAATTTTTCTTTTTCTTTTTTTTCCTCTTTTCAAATATGTTTAGACCAAGAATGGATAAAAAAAAATTATATTTATTTAAATATAACATCAAAAAGATCAAAATTAACCAAATTTATTGTTCTTTTATTTATTTTTTATTCTCTTTAATCCAAATGTATCCTTAAAGTTAAATTAATACACCAAAATATCATAATCTCTAATTGTGCTCAATCAATTAGCTATTGGGTGAAACATGGTTTTTAATAGGAAAAATTACACTTCAGGATCACAAATTTGCAAATTTTACAATAAAGGATTTTAGAAACTTAAATTATTCAAAAAGACCAAAATACTTAATTTTTGCACTAAATGGACAAAAATGCCCCTTCCATTTACTTTCTTTTCTTTACTCTTATCTACACCATCTCATCTCTCTCTCAAGCACAAAATAAAGCACAAGAAATGGGGTAACATAGTACTCTTATCTACACCATCTCTCTCTCTCTCTCTCTCTCTCTCTCTCTCTCTCTCTCTCATGTAATTCTTTCTAGATCCATTACCATCATCTGTTCCATTCTTCAACACAGGCAACCTACATTAAGAAAATAATACAAGTATCACTTCTTCATTATCTAGAATAACAAATCTATATCACAATAATTTATGCAGTATTGCAACAAAAATGTTTTCAACGCTCCTTAGCAACCTAAGGAAATGTATGAACAATCTTACAGAAGTGGAAGAGGGAAGGTCTTTAAATCGTATTTGAAAATAAAATAGTTGGCAAGATATGTTAAAGTTATGAAATTGAAAGGCAGTATGCCTTCTCTTTTCAAAACACTAGTTTATATGCAAATTAAGTTTGTGTTTCTGCTCAAGGGAGGAAAAAAGTCAAGATTTATGATTTAGAGTTGGGAAGTAAAATGGTAACAAACCTAAAATCAAAATCCTAAAAGTCTCCTATCACTTTAGGAAGACTTAATTGTAACTTGGGCATGCAAACTTCATTAGAGTTAGGAAGCAAGGTAATAACAAAGTCAAAATTCGATTGTAATAACCCTATAACTCCCTCGTAACTTAAAAAAGCATATGTTATAATTAATATTTAAGATAGGTGATTTATAAGAATTAGAAAGTAAGGTGAAAATAAACTTAAATTAGATAATAATAATCCTAAAAGTCTCTTATAACATAGGGAAACTTGGATTATAATTAATATTCAAAATAAGATACTTTATGAAAATTGAAAAATAAGGTGATAACAAACCTAGAATTAAGTTATACTAACCCTATAGGTCCTTCGTAACTCTAGAAAGTATAAGTGGTAATAAGTCTCTCCCGGTGAAGTTGTTACTATTGAAGTTTCCTGATGTTACTAGTTACTTATTGTCATACTATTATTGGGAAGCCTAGGTGGTCGTGGCACCCAATGGAAACACTAATAAATATTTGTTTTATACAATACCTATTAGTTACCACTAATGTTTAAAGTTACAAGAGACCTTTAGTATTATTACATTTCAATTTTAAATTTGTTATCATGGTGCTTTTTAATTTTCATTGAGTACCTTATCTTAAATATTCATTACAACTTAGGCTTCCTTAAGTTATGAGATATCTAAGATTATTACAATCCAGTTTTATATTTGTTACCACTTTGTTTTCTAATTTTTATGGAGCATCCTATTTTGAATATTAATTACAACCCAAACTTTCTTAAATTACAAATAACTTATAAGGTTATAACAACCCAATTTTGGGTATATTACTACCTTGCTTCCCAACTCTAATGAAGGCTAAATGCACAAGTTACCTTATAAGAAAGCTGCAATCAAGTTTTCTTAAAATCACAAGGAACTTTTAAGATGATTACAACCCAATTTTAGATTTGTTATTACTTTGTTTCCCAGTTCTAAATCATAAAATCCTAGCTTTTCTTCTCCCTTAGGTAGAAACACAAACTTAATTTGTGTATAAATTAGTGTCTCAAAAAGAGAAGGCATACAACCTTTCAATTTTATAACCTTAATATATCTTACCTACCATATCATTCTCAAATACAATTTAAAGACCTTCCTTCTTCCACTTTCTTAAGATTGTTCATACACTTCCTTAAGTTGAAGCAAATGCTACCAAGGAGTGTTGAAAACACTTTTGTTGTAATGCTAAATAAATTATTGTGATATAGATATAACGTTTTAAATAATGAAGATGTGATACATGTCTTATTTCCTTAATGTAGGCTACCGCTATTGAAGAGTGGAAAAGATTTAGAAAGAATTGCACGAGAGAGAGAGAGAGATATGAGGTGGTGCATATGAGAGTGCTGAGATATCCCATTTCCTGTGCTTTGTTTCGTGCTTAAGAGAAAGATGAGATGGTGCATACAAGAGCAAAGAGAGAAAAGTAAATGGAAGGGCCATTCTTCTCCATTCAATTTAAAAATTAGGTCCTTTAGTTCTTTTAAATAATATGAGCTTTTAAAATCTGTCATGGTAAATTTTAAAAATTTATGACCCTTAGATATAATTTTTCCTTTTTGATACCTGTGTCTTGGTTTGAAATCTAAAAATCATTAGCTAACCTGACCAACACAATTTTCCTTCATAATTTGAAATTATACTCCTTTGTCAAAAGCTCTAACATGAGATAACACAAAATTCAAAGGGCAAAAGACAATGAATTGCTCATACCCACCGTTATCTTTATAAACTATTGAGGCCTATCTAATTGAAAAAAGAGCCCGCTGTTCTTTAGATAATAAAAATTGATTGCCAATGATTAAAAACGGACAATTCAGATTTTTGTAGAGTCTAAGTAACTTGATAGCTTTGAAAACGAATAATAATTCTCTAAATTTTTTATTAACAATTATCCACATACGTTTATTTCTTAAAGTCCACTTTACACCTTAGAATAGCCAAATTCTTATCCTACGTGAATGATAACATACATTACTTGAGAGGGTGTTTGGTGCATTTGATCATGAGATTTGATTTGTCGAGTATTTGGATTTGATACTTACATATAATTAACGGGTGATATGTGATTACATAGTGACATATAATTTTGCATCCCAATAAAAAAGCCGATATGTGATGGCATTTAAATTTCTTGCTATTTCACATTTTAGGATTAGTAGTATAATATTTTTTTAAAATTACCATCTTGCCCTTGTTTAGAAAAGTATATTTAAAAAGTAAAGAAAATAGTGATTAATATGTGCAATTACATATCTTGCATCCTTGAGAATTTTTGAAGCTAATAGTAAAAATATAAAAAAATTATATATATATATATATATATATATATAATCATCATTTTCTATACTGAATATATATATATATATATATATCTCTCTCTCTCTTAAATACTTTAATTGAACTTAATCCCTTCCATGATCTTAAAAGAAAAATACTAACATCAACATTAGTTATGTGAAGATTAGTAGCTTTCACATCTAATTATTTAATCAAAATATTCTACTCTTCTACTAAAACACAATAAATAAAGTATTTAGAACATTAATTTATGAAGATACCGTTAAAGCAAGGATAGTTGCGTTATTTCCTCACACCTTAGTAAATATAAAGTTATGAAAAGAAAGACCTTAATATTCATGTATTTATTTAAAGAGTAAAAATAATCTACTCAAATCATTAGATATAGAACTTGCTAACTTCCACTTAATTAGCTTCCATGTTAGCATTAAAAAAACATAATAGTATTACCATTTCTTAAGCAATGGTAACTTTTACTTTTGGTGCTTTGAAAAAAAAAAACCACATACTTATAGCTATTTGAAAATTTTTTTATAATGCTTCTTTTGGGTTTTTTTTTTAAGCTATAGTTGCTTTTGAAAAACACTTTAGAGAATATTTTTAAGTAGCTTCAATTGCTATAAAGATATTTAAAATGATCTTCTTTATTTTAACTAAGTTTTAAATATATCTTTTTTGTAAATTTGAGTTGCCTATAAATATGTTTTTATTAGATTTTTATTGAAATGCCAATTGCTAAAATTTTCTAATAAATACTAAATACATAAATCTTGATGTAAGTATTATAGTAATATGGATGTTCATAACTCCTAAATAAGTAGCCTTTTAGGATTCTTTTTGTGTTTAATGGCATATATCCTATAATCTTTAAAAGATTTATATTATGTAATTATATAAATAATTATTTTATTTATGTTATTGTAACTCTTAAATTGACCTTTATGGATTAAAGGCTTATAAATAAAGGCAATGTATTAAGCAATTTGAATCTTAAGTGAATGAGAAGTACTCTTTCATTTTTCCTCTCAATTTTCTCTCTTGCACTATTTCTTATATTTTCACACGTTATTGGCATGAATCTCTTGCAAATTGGTGTAAAGCGTTAATTCTTGGAGTTTGATGTTCATCATATTAGATATAAGAAATTTTTAGTTCTTACTTTATATTATTCATATATTAAATATTTTATATTATTCATAAATTCAAGGTTTATTCATTTTCATAATATGATTTTTATTTTGATATTGGCAATGTTTTGGAAACCAAAAGACCTAACATCATTAGATGGCCAACATCTACATCACTTTTAGTTTTGGTTATTTTATAATCAATGACATTATTATCTAAATAAATAAGGGATATATGTAGAGAAATTTGTGGCATATTTTGATCAATTGGTGTTTATGAAAGATTTGTTATTGTAACCTTAAAGGCTAATAGTTTATGGATTTCATGCCATAAAAAAGTTTTAGAAACTCTCCAAATTCAATATATGTATAAATAAGTTAATGACTACTTATGATCTATGCAAAAGTTAATTGTTAAAAGGTCAATAATAATTGGTCATAGTTATTAAAATAAAATTATGAATAATGACAATAATATGACTAGAAGTCATACAGACAAGTGGTTATAAATTCTTTAAATTTGAAAATGCCAAAAGTAGCTATAAAATCTAAAAGACCATAAGATATTGAATGGTGATATTGTGATAATAAGGTGTTTTATTGTGACAATGTATGTATAAGTTTTAAAATACAAAAAGAAAAGATCAATTGCAATTTCTTTCTACATATAATTGTTGATTTTCATTATGATGGATTAACAAAACAAAATGTATTCATTTTATATTTTAATTTTTATTTTTTAATTACAATTAAATTATTTATATGTATCACTTGCAAACAAAAATTTATACACATGCAACACTTAGATTAAAAAAAGTGATATATTTCTATGAATTTATTGTGTTTAATTTGATATGAAAAAAATATTTAAGCATTTGATGTTGAATTCACTTTATTATTATCAATCTAAAAAATCCTTTAAAGGAAGAAGATTAAGCTTTCTTGTAAAATATGTAAAGTGTTTATCTTTATTTTTGGCAAATTTTATGAATAATTGGATATAGAATATTTTATAAATGGGCCTATAATCCTTATAATAATTTGAAGGGAGTATACATACACTAGAAGTGATGATTTTTCCAATTAAGATGAAAGTGTGTACAAATAAACTTAATTAACCTATATTTAATATTTTAAATGTGTTTCTACAGTAGCAATATTGAAATATATTATTAATAAGTACAAAAAATGTATCATGATAATATATATGAAAATATAATGTATGTTAGTTCTTGAAGAATTATATATAATATAATATGTATAATTTAGTTTCTAAAAGACTAATATGGATATTTTCTCTTTTATAGTTAGACACAATATCCATAATAAAAACATACTCTCGCATATAATACTTAAAGATGAAAAATATTTTTTTTATTTGATAATAAGATATTAATGTTAATATTATATCAGGAAATACAAAACAATTTAAGGTTTTAGAAAAGCTACTATATTATTAAGGGGGACAAAATTTATTATTGATGATGCATTATTTTTACTAAGTCTTAAATAAATTTGTTAAATTTCAAAAATATCTAGAACAATAGATATCATATTGAAATTGTAAATGAGAAAAAAATGATTATGTATATATCATAGCTATTGTATCAAGAAAAAATATATTTTGGAAAGATTACTTATCTTATCTTTTGGTTTGTATTACACAAATATTAGTATAATTAAAACATATGTTACAATAAAATAGAAGCTTACTAGTCTAAATAGATTTATTATTTGGCATGATCAATTGGGTCATCCCAAATTAATTATGATAAAAAAAAATTATTAAGAATTCATAAGAACCTCTATTGAAGAATCTAAAAGTTCTTTAATTCAAAGAATTTCCATGTGTTACTTGTACTTAAAATAAATTAATTATTAGATCATCTCTAGCTAAAATTGGGTTTGAATCCCCTACATTTTTTAAATATATCCAAGGTGATATATATGAGCTCATTCATTTATCATATGAATTATTCAGATATTATATGGTTTTAATAAATACATCTATTAGATGATCACATATATATTTATTGTCAACTTACAACTAAGCATCTGCAAAATTGCTCACTTAAATAATTTGGTTAAGAGTATAATTTTCAAATTATGCAATCAAGATAATTTATCTTCATAATGTTAATGAGTTTATGTCTCAAACTTTTAATTATTATTATATGTCAATTGAAATAATAATATAAAAGCTTGTTGCTTATGCTCACATACAAAATGATTTAGCAAAATTATTCATTAAATACTTTTAATTAATAGCTAGATTAATGTTTATGAGAATGAAACTTCTTATATTGACACGGGGATATATAATTTTACATGTGGCAACACTTATATTATAATTGACTTTTGGTCAAAAGCTAAATATTTTTCATCTTAAAATTTTTGAAAGTACAATATATGTTTTAATTGATATATCATGATGCAAAAAATGAGTTCTCAAACAAGGTGGAGAATATATGTTGTGTATAAGTCTCTTTATTTAAGGCACATTTTGCCAATTATCATCTTGATAAAATAGTTTTCCTAACATAAAGGAGAGATAATAAGCAACTGAAAAAATACACAAAATATATTATCATTATCTCATTTAAATATTCATATAAAGCAATATAAATTAGAAATTTAAAAAAATAATTCATTTATAAAACATTACAAATCAATTGCTAGATACATTTATTAACCTAAATAAAGTTATCAAATCTCATATGCTAGTTAAAAATGCTCTAATCTAAATTAATGATCTAGCAGGACAATTGGTTAATGCAATAAAATTAAACCATGTCTGAAGTATGATAGACAAATCATTTCTAAAGATAAAAATTCTAACAAAAAATAGTAAAAAACCAAAATAGCTATATTAAGGAGACGAATGCTCAAAAAGAGAACCAAGATATAACTAACTATAAAACCTTATAAGAGATTCAAGTACTTAAAAATAATAAAGAGATCTTGATAATTTATATCATTATGAGAAAAGGATGGAATCAAAAAGACATAGTTGTCAACAACATTTTTTCATATAGTGTTTGTATTAAAATAATAAAACAAAATAAGGATCTTAAACCTAAATTTATTGAAGAATACAAACTTAGATTAGCCAAAATAGAAATACACAAATTAAGCAGAATTAAATTCACTTTCAAACACATGAAGTTTTTGGATCTCTGGTCCAAGGACATGAAGGTGTAAAACTAATATAGTATAAATAGGTATTTGCCCAAAAATGAAGAAAGAAAAATAAAATTGGCAAAAATAAAGCGTGACTTGAAGCACATGGATTTTTGCAAAAAAGTTGGCATTGATTATGTAAAAACTTTTTTTTGTGGTAGATGTAATCATTGATTTAGCAGTACATTAAAAATTTGTAGACGTCCAATAGATTTTGTTATAATTTATTTATATGTCTCACTATATAGTGAAATTTAAATGAACATTTCTAAAGAATTTAACATGTCAAAAACATATAAATATTATTGGAAAAAAATTGTTCGATACATTTATATAAATCCTTATATAAATTGAAACAATTTTGATGCGTATGATATAATTGTCTCAATGAATATTTGTTGAAGGAAGGTTACAAAAATAATTAAATTTTTCCATGTGTTTTTATAAAAATATTTGGATCAAAATTTGTCATAATTGCTATATACATTAATAATTTAAATATTATTAGAACTCTTAAAAAGTTTCAAAATGTAGTTAATTGTTTAAAGAAAAAATTTAAGATAAGGATCTTAAAAAAAATAAAGTTTTGTCTTGATTTGCAAATCAAACACTTGACAAGTGAAATTCTTTTTCATCAATCAACTTATACCAAAAATTTTTTATAGTGATTCTATATAAATAAAGTACATTCACTAAGTATCTCAATAGTTGTAAGATCACTAGATATGAATAAAGACCTTTTCTATCTTCTTAGTTCTAAAGTACAATATTTTAGTGATACAAGAGTATTAATGTATCTTACTAATTCAACATAACCTAATGTTATATTTGTTGTAAGTTTATTAGGAAGATTTAATTCTTCTTGAATAAGCAGACATCAGAATGGAGTTAAGCATATATTGCAATATTTTTATAAACCATAGATATCGGGTATTTTATTTAATTAGCTTTGCATAGATGCATGATACTTATCTAATACACATAAAACTTGATTTCAAACTGATTATTTATTTACATATGAAGGTATAGTTATATCATTGTGTTGCACAAAATAAAATTTAGTTACTATCTTATTAAATCATGTAAAAATAATAACAATACATCAGGTAAGTTAAGAATGTATTTAGCTAAGATTAATAACACAATATATACAAGAGATATCTAGTTTGTCTTAAACAAAAATATTTGAATAATATTATATAAAAACAATGCAACATACATAACTTTGTTAAAAAAGATGATACGTTAAATGAAATAGAACAAAATATATTCCATCAAATTTTTTTATTTTTACTTCTAATCTTTAAAAGAATGGTAATATAAGTGTTCAACAAATCCGTTGATGTAATAATTTGGTACATTTGTTTAATAAAGCATTACTAACTAATACACTTAAAAAGTTGGTATATGGCATCATGATATATTGATTCAACGACATAATGTAGTTAATAACGCATTGTGCTCTTTTTCCCTCACCATAGTTTTGTTTTATTGGATTTTCTTGATAAGGCTTTCAATGAGACAGTTTATTATTGATATATAAATACTATATATTCTTTTTTCTTTACAGATTTTTATCCTATTAGATTTTTTTATTAAGATTTTGACAAGATACATTATTTGTTAATGAACATTTAAAAGGAAGTGTTGTAAATATTATAGTAATATAGATGTCTATAACACCTAAATAAATGGCCTTCTAAGATCTTTTTTGTGTTTAATGGCATATATCCCATAACCCCCCAAAAAATTTATATTATATAATTACATAAATTAGTTTTTTTTATTTATACTATTGAAACTCTTAAGTTAATTTTTATAGATGATAAGCCTATAAATAGAGACATGTACTAAGCAAGTTGCACACTAAGTAAATGAAAAATATTTTTTTATTTCTCTTCTCAATTTTTTCTATTGCACTATTTCTTATACCTTCATTAATTTTACAACAAATCTTACACATCTCTTCAATTCTTATCACGAAAATATTTTTGTAATTTAATTATTGTTTACTTGTTGTATTCATCTATATGTTATTTATTTAATTTAAGCTTCAATTAGTTCATGTCAATTTAATAATTTGATATAAAATTATATAAATTTTTATTATTATAAAATATCTAGTATATACTCATTATACACATTGATAGTGACATTTGAAGATTTTTATCAAACACTTTATCAATTAATTCTACTTTTAAAAAAGGACATTTATAAAATTTTTATGAAGCATTATTTTTACTGTCTCTAAACAAGTTTTTTTTTTTTAAATAACACTTACAAAAGTACAATATCTAGGAAATCTAAACCATAAATTTAATGGATTATTAATTTTTTTAAAAAAATTGGATAAATTCAATGTTTTGCGTTAAGCTTATTTATTTTTTCCTTCAAAGTTAGAAGATAAAATGTTTTATTACATCTATATTTATGTTGTGTTACGGGAGGAATTGATATTTTTAATCTCTATTGTTAAGATAAATTTTCGAATGATCTATTTTCATTGAATAATAATTGTTTAAGAAATTTATTCTTGATAGAAAATCTACATTCACAAAAAGAAAAAATAATATTTTTTGCATAAGAAATTTTTATTTCCTAACTGTATTGAAATATTATTAGATTGATATTCTATTATAATTTCTTTTTCATCTACACTTGGTTTTTCAAATTTTTTTCTCATTTTTCTACTAGTATAGCATTTTTTCTATAAGTGCTAGTTGTAGCACTTCTATTAATTAAAATATCTAACCGATATTGTTTATATCCTTTAAATTTAAAGATATAAAAAACAAAAGGATATAATAATCCTTTTGTTTTGATTATGAGAAAAAAAAAACATTCTTTGTCTTTTAGGCTATATAATATATATATATATATATATATGATATTGTAACCATATTGAAATTTTCTCTTTCAATAGAAGTTCTATCTAGAAAACTAGGTGTTCTTTGTCACTTGAAATGTTAGATTCATTATCACTTTCTTCGGGACTAAAAGAAATTACTGGATTAAACGTGGGTGATATGTTTCTTTCAAAGGTTCTTTTATCCTTAAAATATAAATTATGTCTTGATGCTATCATTTTTATTTATTGGTTTTCTTATTTTTTAGTAACTTGATTTAATAAACATCTAGTATTAATTTCTAAATCCTTAATATTCATTAATCTATGTTAAATATTGATATTGAATCATCATGGTTTAAAAATTTTAATTATTTTATTATCTATCTTTTTAATCGGTGTTTTGGCTATATTTATTCATCTGTGGATTGCTTTTCATTTTATAGTCAAACTATAATTATCTTTTTTGATATTAACATTTTTAGTTAAAATTTTTAATGTGACAACATTTTGTACATTAAGATCTATAATTAAAATGAAATAATTTGATTTTATTTTAAACCAAAGAATTTGAGGATTGAATTCCTCCAACAACATTTTGTATTTTTTTTTTGCCATAATTTTGTATTGGATTATTTATCTTTCTTTTATTCAACATAATTACGAATATACGAGTATCAATTTCTTGTTCAAAAGAAGGTTGTTATTTCGATTTGAATAACTCTTACATATATATATCTAATTTACTGATAATTTTTTCTTAAATCTTTTTACCCTTTTTTAATAAAAAATATAATTTCTATTATACCATCTTCACAATTTGTTTTACAATGCTGTTATCATTAAATTGTTCAAAATATCTAGCACTCCAAAATTTAAATTTTAAAAAGTTATAAACTTCTTATTTTTGGATGCATTTTAATTTATTGTCTTTCATATTCATGTTTTCTTTTACTATTTTACCTAATTTGTAATTATTATAGTTTCTTTCTCAAGAACTCTTTTTAAAATTACAAGTATTTATCTTGAAAATAATATCAAAATCATTATCGAACTCACTGAACTTGTACTAATTTATAGTTAAAGAGATTAAAAAAATAAAAATGAAAGCAAGATGTTGTTGTTATTGGGGGAATGGTCCCATAGTCAAACTGTGGATATTTCATGTTTTATTATGCATAAATTTCCCAAAGCATGGTAGTGGAGGAAATGTCAATGCTTGCACCAACTATACTTATTATAATTTATAAAACAAAAATCTGACATGGATCCCCTCTTTTTGCTAGTGAGGCTGCTGGACCAAGTTAGACACAGAGACATCAAGTCACCAACTTTTGACCCACCTCACCCACCTCTTTTTTTTTTTTTTTCCATATTATTATTATTATTATTATTATTATTGTAATATTACTTATTTTTATTTCATCATTCATTTTAAAGTAGATTACAATAATTATGTTAAATTATATTTGATGTATTATTTTTTAATAATGCTATTTAGTTTTTTTTATATTTATAATATTATTTTTTAATAATCAGATTATTTTTTATTCAGAATATTTATTTACTCTTAAAAAATAAATCCATCTGATTTTTTTTAGTGTCACATTAAAAAATCATATTCTTATGTTAGTTGTTATTATTGTCATAATAAAAATAAAATTATAATATAATATTGTATACTAATTATTTTTATTAATAAAAATAATTTTAAAATATATAATAGATATAATAAAAAATTTAATTTTTGTTTTTATTAGGGGACGAGAGAGGAGCCTTCCGCTTGAATCCAAAAGTTAGTCACAGTGATATTAATGCACATCTAAATGCACCATCGCATTTAATCCCTTGTCTCTTATGAGTTCTCATGCATATTATATCATGAAAATATTATAATTTAAAAATTTAAGTTAAAAATATTTATTTTAAAAAATTTTGAATTTTAAAATTTTTTAAAACAAAAAATTTTAACATGAGATTATGAATTATAATTTACTGTACAATTTAAATTTTTATAATAATTTTAAAATTTTAAATCTTTTAATATAAATATTTTTAATTTAAAATTTAAAATTATAATTTTTCTTCATCTCTTTTCAGCTTTTTTCTATTTTAGGTACCGGACTTGTTAGTCAAAATTACCTAAAATTTGTTCTCATAAACCACTTGAGTAAAATAAAATTTAATTTCGTTCAGCATGCCATGTCTGAAGACATTGTACTATAAAAAGTTTCTTAAAAAACTTCAGAACAAAGTCTTAAAATGGCAATAAAAATAAATAATTTTTTTATGAAATATCGGTCCGAAATATGATATTTCAAAACAGAGCCCAAAATTAAAAAAAAAAACTACAAAGATTCTGTTTTTGTTTTAATATTTTCAAAACATATATTTTTTAAAACAAATTTTAAAAATTAAAAAATTAAAAAATCTGTTTAACTGTTTTTTGTTTTTTTTTTGTTTTATTCTGCAAAACAAAAATTATGAAACACTAAAAAAGTGTTCTGATTTTTTTGTTTCTAAAAACAAAATTTTATTTTTTTTATTGTACAAAACTTTCATAAAAAATATATTATCAAACAATTTTTTTATTTTTTTATTCTTAAAAATAAAAAATTATTCTGAAAATAAAAAACTAAACAGGCCTAAAAAATTGATTAATTAGGTTCATCTTCATTTGGTGGACTGGCATTTATTCTGCTTTTTTTGTCACTATTCTGAAGCTGCGATTTGGAAGATAGTATAATAACGAACAAAAACCATTAATTGCATCTGTCGTCATTCTCACGCCAAAGCTTTTGTCAAACTCTGAAGCGATAACAAAGAGAGTGTGTGTAAATAAATATATATATATATATATATATATAATGTCAAAACTAAAATAATACACATAAGTATTGTTTATAAATATCATTTATATCATTTTTTTTTATTTTTAGCTCTTTTTTTTAATTTGACTAATTGACACAAATTTTTATACATATGCACGAGACCTTAGTCTAATTAATAATACATAAAAGAAAATAATTTTCACTCTCAACTACACCTAAAAACAATGTTAAATTAATATTTTATATTTTTTAAATTCATTTGTTAATTTAATTTAATTTCTTAACTTTGGTTCTTATCAAATTAATCCTGTAATTGTTAATTTATGTTATATATAAATGAATAAAATGAGAATTTATAATATATATATATATATAGGATGAATTAAAAAAATAAAATAATTAATTTCAGATGAAATAAATTAAAAATTAATAACTTATAAAAATACTAAGTTAACAAAAATGTGCATATTATTCTGTTTTTACTCCGGCACACACAAAAACATGCCCATCATCATTTTCCTTCATAATAACGGCACGCTTTTTAAAAGAGAGAGGGGGGAAAAAACTTCTGCCTTTTTTTTTTCAACCATTGTAACTTGCCACTTTTCATATAAGTAAATTACACAATTGTTTTTTTAATTTGATTTAAATTCTAGAAAAAACTTAATTTTTAAAAAATATGTAAATTTTTTTAAAATAAAAAAATTATTCTACACTTTAATGCAATTTTAAATTTTTTGACCAAAATATTCATAATTTAATTTTTTTTAGTTTAAGAAAAATATGGTGATTGAAAAATATTTAATATATAAACTTTTGGCTGCTTACACGTATGATTGCATTGGAGAGGTTTTGATTTGATAATGGGAGGCAGCAATAATGGGTTATTAATGACCAGAGTGTTGTGGGGTGGGAGTGGGATTGTTGTTGAAAGGCCTATCAGAGTAAACATGAGTGACACCCCACATCTGCTACTTATAAAAGCAACCCTAAAACTTTATAATAATGCCTAAATTATCCTTTTTCTTCTCAACTTTTTCATTCTAGGCTTGGATCTGAATCTTTAGTTGAAAGATCAAAATCACATCTCACCCTCAAAGGCTGTTTTTTGACTTTATATTGTTTCTTCTTTTTACCTTTAGGCCACAGCTTTTCTTTTTTATGTTCTTTGAACATTCTCCAATGTACTTTGTTTGGGGCAACCCTGGTCTTCATGTGAAAGTTCCATCCTCAGATATTTTTAAAGACTTGAATCTACATCACCATGAGGTGAAAATTTAAAGTTTCTATCAAAGTAAGCATTGGCTCAGTTGACTGAAAGAAGGGTATAAAATAAATGGTTAATATGGAAAATTTCAAATACACCATTTATATATAAGTCATTTGCAAATTTTTTTCTGCAAGTTTTGAAATAAAAAATTACTCTCATAAATTATCATTATTTAGGATTTAGATCCTTCTAATAGTGTCTCATTTAAAGCTGTTAATTGAGATACTATTTTGGGCTTTTTTTTTAATTCATCATGTAGCACATAGCACATTTTCAGTGGTTTGCAACTAAAATTAGGGTTTCTATTTGAAAATTTAGGGACTTAGGGTTAGGTATCTTATTCCCGAACAACCCTTTTTTTTTTCTTTAAAAAAATATTTTAACCACTAATATTTAGTTATAGATCAATGAGAGTATATTACATGATAAATAATAGAGTTTGAAATGATATCTTAATCATTAATATTAATGAAGAACTAATAATTAATCTAAATTTTTAAGGGGTGTTAGCAAAACATTTTCTAGTTTTAAAAGTTGAGGAAATCTTTATGTGGCCCAAAATTAAAGAGTATGATTGCATTTTTCCTTATTAAAGCAAGATGCTTAAGGTTTTACACTCAACAACTATTTCTTAAAAATAATAATAATAAAGGAAAGCAAGCAGATTTGAAAATAAGTTTAATTTATTAAATAGGCAGAACTCTACTTTAAGGTATGTTTGGATGAAAGGCAAATGATGAAACGAAATGAAATAACATGATCAAAGTAGGTTAGAGTATATTTTGGGAGTATTTTTTTTTTTCTTTTGTTTAAGGCTGTAGTGAAATGATAAGTGATGATTTTTAAAATTCCTCTTTATTATCCAAAACTCCAACTTTTATGTCCCTCCAAATTGGGAGCCCAAAGAGGGGATGGAACAAACAAATGGTACAATAACAATTATATCTTCATAGACTAAAAATTTGTCAAAATCATATTATAATTATAAGGGTAGTATTAAAAAATAATTTATAAATTATTTTATTTTATTAATAACTTATTTGCTTCTCTCATAAAACTCTTAAATAATGAAATAACACATTATTCGCCATTCTACCCCATTTTGTTATTTTTCATTCCATTTCATTCTTTTATAAACTCCCAAACATAACTTTATAGTCTCTAAAGTTTTATTTAGATTTTGTTTTAATCCCAAAAGTTTATTTTGGTTTTATATAGTCCTTAAAGTTTGTCCTTATAATTGATTCACTTGACTTTATATTCACATTGTTTTCAATTTCAAAGGATGACAAGATTTGAGTGAATCGGACCTAATCACATAAACTTAAGAAAATCTTTTATTAGTAAAATCAATGACAATAGGAAGAAGAAAATATTGAACATTTTTTTAAAACTTTAAAAATTATATTGAATCAAAATATATTTTTGGAATAAAAAAAATTAAGTGAAATTGTAGGAACTAAAAATGAACTTTTGTATATTAAATATAAATATATTGAATTAATTATGAATATACATATATAAAACTTTTAGTAAACTTTTTTATAATTTGATTTATAAAATTAAACTAATATATTTTTATCCAAGAAATTAAATTAAGTTGTAAAATTTATAAAATAGTGGGGGTAGGTTAGAACCCTGTTGACTTTTCCGACGCTCATTAGGTTCCCATAACATCATATACTTAAAAAATGGGGACAAATTGATGAAACAGGCACAAGTTTAGGCATCAAATAATTCTGCCATTCATTTTTCACCAAAGGCAGCTAACACATTATACTTGAACAGGGAATTTTCCTTTTTTTAAAGTCCAATCTCAATTTGGTGAAATCCCAATTTGCCATCAAATCTACCTCTCCTATACATTAATTTGACATGTCAAATCAAAAACACAAAGTTAGCACGCATAATGATAATATCACTCAAAGGGAAACAAAATGAAAATTTCCCTTTTTCCTAATGGAGATAATCACACGTTTAGTTGCACGGTAAGCACGCATAAAGATTGCTTCTTCAAAGGTTTGTGCTTTTTTATTATATTTTTTATAATTATTATTTAATAATATTTATTATTTTTTTCATATAATTAAAGTAAATTATAAAAACTATTTTTTTATCTACAATTTTTTTTTTCATTTTGCAAATCAAATGAGGTGTTACATGAATTTAGTTTGGAAAAGAAGAAAATTTTCTTGATGGCCAAGAAATCAGCAAAGAAAATGGAAGAAATCTTGGATTTAACTCAAGAGCTCATGAGTAATTCTTATGTATACATGATGCATCACGTCATTTATATATCTAATCGTTAAAATTTATTTTGTACATAAACTCTATTTATATTACACATAAATTTTATTTGTATAAATTTAATTTTAATTGTTGATTTTTTTAAATGCACCGTACATTGAATGCTCCTAAAAAAATTTCAGTGTTCATTGTCATTGCTAGCTGTTTATGGATTGAAAATTGGTTGATGGCAAAAGAGGAGGAGGTTGGGAAGGTGACTTGAAATGGCCGTAGTGAGGGATTCAAATGGAATCGAGTAAGGTAATTTCCTCTCTGACATAAATGGTCCCAATTTCCTACCCTAACCAGCACGCACACTTTTATTATTCTACTCATTAGAAATTGTCAAGAAATTTTCATTCTTATTTATAATTTTCAGAGTGTCAAACAATGAGAAATGTTGTTGTGGCATAGAGATGCTTCCCCTCCATTATTATCATTTTTACCTTTCAAATCAAACTCAATTGTGTGTGGGCCATAACAGTGATCAAAGTAAAGAGGTCATCGCAAGGGAATTGTCAACAGAGAAGCTGCTTGGACGACTAGAAAATGTATGGGTCTGGAAAGGGAAATGTGTAAATACCTTATTTTATGTGAAAGTATGTTACCTCTTCTTCTTCCTCCTCTTATTTTTTTAATTTATTTTTATAATTTATGATTTATATTTTTTTTATAATAATTTAGAAAGCTACTTTAAGTATTTATTGACACCCAATAATTTGTTGAATTATGATCTCCACATGAATTGTCTTATTTTTTATGATATATTTTTAGATGAATTTATTCATTAATTAAAATTTATTTTTTTCTAGTAATCTTAAGGGCACACCTCAATTTGGTACATTTGGGGGAAAAAAATTCAAATCTTCATATTAAAATTTGAATCTAAATAATTAATGCAGAAAGAATGTCTCTTTCAACACAAGTTTGAATTCTCTGCCATTACAAGTCGATATATAATGCAATCATAAAGAGATAAAAAGAAAACAAAAGTTGGATTTCCCTACTAATTTTAGTCTACTCAGATTTGATTTAAACAAAATTTTAATTTTAGTTTTTTGTTTTTAATCTAAATCATTATTTTTTAAGTTAACAATTAGAAAAATATTTTTGTCCTATATTCTACTCTCTTTAAAATAAAAAATATTAAAATTAAAAAAAATCTAAACCATCCAAATCTAATTTGGATGATCCAAATGAAGATAAATATCCTTGGATCTATTTGCAAAAAAAAAAAAGGAATGAACGTAGAGAATGAAAATAAAGAAAATAGACCCTATGTATAATCTCATTCTTTTATATAACTCTTTTCCTGATTGAATGATTATATAATTATAAAAGATTCAATTTTCTTTCAACACTAGATCAACTCTTTAAAATTAAGTTATTTATTTTGATCGAATTAAAAAATATTAATTTACACATTAATCTCAATTTGATTGAAGCACCAAAAAGGAATATCGAACGTATTCTTTTGAAAAAATTTTCTCAATATATATATTAATTTATAATTAATTACATTTAATTAAGAATATATTTGTTTAATCCATTTTTCTCGCTGTTAACAATTTTTTTATGAACAGTTGACTCAGTTATGGCCCTTCTATTGCTCTCTTTAAATCACGCCTTATTCCCACATGGTGGGGTGGTGAATAAGCAGAAACATCTTCAAATTTTAAATTCAAAGAAAGTGAACATCTTAAAGACATATTCAGACGCATTAGTCAAAATTGTAACCACCCAATATAAGTGTGTAAGCAATATTTAAATATCTCAAAAAAGACAAGAAAAGAAAAGAAAAACCTCTCGCAGCTTACGTGCCACGCGCTTGTCAATTGGTCCCAATCACCACTACACGGCCAGCCAATTCATCCCCTTCCATGCACTGTTTCGTATTCGCCTTGGCTTTGCATAGCAATGGCACACGCAAACAAACAAAGCTCATAATGAAAGGGTTTGAAAATAAATTAGACATCCAAAGTCCAAACAAAAGCAGAGAATAAAAGGTCAGAAACCCAAAACGCCACTATCTTGATTTTGTGCAGTTTTTCGTTTGTTCTCAAAAAGGCAGCATAACAATAACACATTTCCAATTTTCCGCTGATTTCGCTGTTCTGTTTCTGTAAGAGCCTGATTGAAACAAATCCCATTAGCACCATTTCCCGCAATTGCCGCAGGAGCGAAAGAAAAAAGCGAGAAAGTGAAAGAAAGCAATGGGAGACATTCTAATGCTTGCTTAATACGTAGTATAAAAGCCCATTTCCTTCTAGTGTTGTAATTTTACTCTGCAATTTCCAAACCAGCTGACTCGAGTCTGGAGACGGCGACTCCCAGAATCTTAACCAAATTGATCGGTCGACGGATCTGGACCAAGCCCAGATTCGCACCTAAACGTCGTCGTTGATCATATGCTTCTGCACTGCGGTGGCCGGTGGCGGTAATCAATGGGTTGTGTGAGTTCGAAGCAGGCGGTGTCGGTAACGCCTGCCATTGACCACTCCGGTGTGTTTCGTGGCAATGCGGGTACGGGTAATTCGGGAAGGAATTTGGGAGAGTCGGACAAGAAGAAGAAGAGTGAGTTAGTGGGATTGAGTAGAAGCGAGGTGGGTGAGTCAGGGAGGGCGAGTTCAAATGGAGGTTGTGAGTCTTTGAGCTTCAGATTGGGGAATCTGCAAAAGTATGTAGAAGGAGAGCAAGTAGCCGCGGGTTGGCCGGCTTGGCTTAGCGCCGTCGCAGGGGAAGCCATTCAGGGTTGGGTGCCCCTCCGAGCTGATGCGTTTGAGAAACTTGAGAAGGTTGATTTGCCAATCCTACCCATAATTCCTAGTTCCCTTCTGTTTTTTTTTTTTTTTGGGTTAAATTGAATTCATTCTGGTTGTATTCTCATATAAAATTTTATCCTAGAGTTTTTGTAATAGTCCATTGGGAAAATCCCTCACGGACGGTACGAGATGATTTTCGACGATTCAGTTTCTCAAGCTTGTCTGGATAATACTTTTTCTTCTTATTTTCGAGTACATCCACTCTCCTAGTAAAGGAGAAGCTTCTGTGTTATAGATAATGAGTTTATGTATAAAAGGAATCAAATTTGATTGTACACGGAAGTTTGGAGATTCTGCGATGTCGTTACAATTTCTGTCATCGAAAAGGAAAAATTTAATCATATGTCTGCAAGAAACTGTTGTTTTATGTAGACTTGCATATAGTAACTTCTCAGTATCCAGTGTTAAGTGAATAAGGTATAGCCGCCTATTGAGGAGGCTTTCTATGGAAAACTACTGAAAAAATTAAAGCGTTTACTTCTGTCGTCTAAATTTTGTATTGATTTCTATTTATATTATTATATACCGTCTATAAACTGCTGCTTCTGCTACTTTTAGTCATCATTCTGATATTGGCATTTTGTTTGCAAATTGCATGAATAGATTGGACAAGGTACATACAGCAGTGTCTTCCGAGCGCGAGACCTTGAGACAGGGAAGATAGTGGCTCTGAAGAAGGTGCGGTTTGACAACTTTGAGCCAGAAAGTGTTAGGTTTATGGCTCGAGAAATAATGATTCTCAGAAGGCTTAATCATCCAAACATTATAAAATTAGAGGGCTTGATTACTTCCAAATTGTCATGTAGCATATATCTTGTATTCGAGTATATGGAACATGACATTACAGGGCTCTTATCTTCCCCTGATATCAAGTTTAGTGAATCACAGGTATGCCATCTTTCCATAATCATGATGAATAATCACCTGGAAATTCTATGGAGGTGTTGGTAGACAAAAAGATTTTATTTATTTATTTATTTTTTGTTTCTTTATTTCTCATACATCATGTCAAGGACCAAGTGATCATTTTGTCCAACCAAAAAACATGCCCAACAAAATAAAAGTGGGAATTATAAGGAACATTTGAGGCACACAGATCAGAAATAAAAATTGTTGCAATTCAATCTTTTTCTTGTTTTATATGATTGAACATGTTATTTTGTTTGTACAGATTAAATGCTACATGAAGCAGTTGTTATCCGGACTTGACCATTGTCATTCCCGTGGTGTAATGCATCGTGACATCAAAGGATCTAATCTTCTGGTGAATAATGAAGGCATACTAAAGGTGGCTGATTTTGGATTGGCAAACTTCTTGAGTTCTGGGCGCAGGCAGCCCCTCACAAGTCGGGTTGTCACCTTGTGGTACCGTCCTCCTGAACTTCTGCTGGGTTCAACTGACTATGGTCCATCTGTGGATCTCTGGAGCATTGGCTGTGTATTTGCAGAACTACTTGTTGGGAAACCTATCCTTCAGGGGAGAACAGAGGTAGTAAACTTTTCAACATGTGTGGGTCTTTTGCTTCCCCTTTTAATATTATATGTGTTCAGAACCCAACAGAACCCCCCCCCCCCCCCCAACAACAAAAAAACAAATGATGCATATCCCGAAGTTGACGTAATTCTTATAGAATTACTTCATATTAAAAGCTTACATGAAATAACTGATTTGCTATTGAATAATAATGCACAAATATGACAATGCTTCAAAAACAAATTAATAAATAAGTTGAAGTGTAAATTTCATAATTTTTCTGCAGCTTGAGGTGCTGCTAAATCTTTGTAATTTCAGATGTCAGTGCAAGCAAAATATGCATCTGTTTGGTACAGAAAACAAAATAGAAATATGACTTCCATACCTATTGCATAAAGTTTCATTGCAGTCCCATTAAAGATCAATATTGTCGTTGCTTCAGTTGTTAATGGGTTGATAGTAATCTCATTTATGATATGGAATTGGATACAAAGGAAAATGGAATGAAGCTAAAGAATGTAAGCATTTGCTTTATTTTATATTCAAGGAGGTAATCAATCCCAAGATCACTTCTTTAAAGTTACCTGGATTCAGCTAATGATTAATAATAAATCAACAAAAAATACAATTCCCATACTCTGTTTTGGCTTTTCTTTCAAAACTCTGCTAGATTATTCTTATTTTACATGCAGGTTGAACAACTGCACAAAATCTTCAAGCTTTGTGGCTCCCCACCTGATGAATACTGGAAAAAGTCAAGACTTCCTCATGCAACGTTGTTTAAGCCACAGCAACCATATAATTGTTGTCTCCGAGAGACCTTTAAAGATTTGCCTCCAACTAGTGTGAATTTGCTACAAACTCTTCTTTCCATTGAACCATACAAACGTGGAACTGCCTCCTCTGCTCTCTCATCAGAGGTAATCTAACGTACAACTTTTAGTTTTGTTGCTGGCAATTCTTGAAATGTTATTTTTTGTCATTAGTTTGACATAATAGTGGGCATGGAAAACAATTTACCGTATTGAAATCATCTATATTGCAGAACACTAGTCTCTATTTTATTTTGTAATTACCATTTTAAATGTGATTGTACTTTTTGAACAATGAATTTTTTTGTTTTCCCGTATGCTGTAATATCAAATTCTTTCTCATAATAGTCATGGAACAAATTGATTTATTACGCATCTCTAAACTTTGACTCTCTGAAGCATTGATGCTGAGTTTGAGCTATTCTAGTCCGATTAAATAATCATATTATTTTCAGTATTTCAAAACAAAGCCATATGCATGTGAGCCATCAAGCTTGCCGATATACCCACCTAGCAAGGAGATTGATGTGAAACACCGGGAGGAGTCAAGGAGGTGAGATCTCATCCTCTCTGTACGTTCTGTGAAGAATTATGGGAAAAGAAAGGTTTAGTTGGTCATATATCAGCATGTGTTTTTAGCACTTAATAATCACCTACATGGTACGTTCAATCCAAGAGAATATCTGAGTGTGCAATTCATGTAATCTAGCACCATGCATGATTCTGTAAGCTTCTGCTTTAGATTATCCATGAAAAAGTATCCATTTAGTTTTTGACATTAGAATGCTTGGTGGATTAAATTAGTTTTTTGTGTTCAAAATGCCTTATGCACGCACATATTTGTGCAGTAAATAACGTATGAAATTATTGAATTGAAGTCCGCTATTGCAAATAGAAATATATATATATGGAAGATGAGAATAACAAAGCCATGTACTCCTCAAAATAACATGAACAAAGTAATGGGCTAGTTTCAGTTCCAACGAGACTGGAATATTTGATCGAGTTTCATTTTTGTCTCTTTTTTTTTTTAAATGTTGGGAAGAGAGTAAAAAAGAAGAGAAGAGAGGGGTGGGGGGGAGGGTTATTTTGCTTAGATTTATAGTTTAAGGTTGTGAAATTGATATGTAGTAAAACCTTTTAACAGTATCAGACATATTGAACAAATTTTTATTCTATACAAATTTTCATTTACATTAATATGACTTGCATGTGATCTCTTATTTGAAACCATTGTGCTGAACTTCTAGGAAAAAGATTGGTGGAAGAGCTCGTAGACCTGAAGCAAGAAAACCATCAAGAAAGCCACTAGGATTCAACAAATTAGTCCCGACAGAGGTCTATCTCACTTTCTCTCTTGCATCATTGCGTTTCCTCTTGTATGCATGCGCAATAATCTACATGAAGGTTCTGGTTGCCGAGGAAAGTAAATTCTCATTGAATGGCTTAATGTCCTCTTACAGGATTTGGCAAGTCAAACCCAGAATTCCCAAAGGGTAAATGACAGGTCAGTCCACATCCTTAAAGAAGGGAGCACCAATATAGCTAAGGAGGTACCAAGGCCATCTAGCGTTAAACCAGAAGATGCTTCCCATACGAAGAATGCATCTCAAGGAGATATTCCCCTTTCTGGACCATTGCAAGTTTCCTCATCAAGTGGCTTTGCATGGGCAAAAAGGCGTAAAGATGACACTTCAATAAGATCCCACTGTCGATCTATTTCGAGAGGACATATTATCAATCCATTAGAATCTGCTTTACCAAATTCAATGAATAATTTTGATTCCAAAAACATGGAAAATAAGGATTGTGGGGGACACCTTAGCTCTAGGAGTCATGACCCACATGAAATTCCTAAGCTTGCAATGCAGAATCCATGGAGCAAGTTTGACCGCCCGGATTCATTTGATGCTTCTGATGAATACCACTCACAAGAACTATCTATGGCACTTTATCATAGAGAAGATTCAGGATCCAAGAGAAGTAACCTGGTAAGTTAAGTAGAAGCCAGGTCACATTGATATGGCATTCAACATGAGATTTAATCTGCTGTTAGATGAAATTTTATGTGCCTCTTTCTGTCCCCATGCACAAAGATAGGTATGGGGTGTTATTGAAGTAGTGATAACATGAGGAATTTTTTTGAAGTTTAAAACGAAAAGAGAGCCTAAATTTGTTGAAATAAGTTCATTGTTTGAGTCAAGTGAATGACTTAATTTCTTGATAAGATGAGAATTTGAGCAATTGATATCCTTCTTAGATAGTTAAGTAAGTAGTTAATGTCTTGACTGTTAATTTGACAATGGTAGAAGGAAATAATAGAGAAGATGAATTTATTTGAAGCACGTAGATGATTTTTTTTTTTTTTCTAAATCAAATTTTAACTTATTTATTTAGCATTGTGAATGGATAAAAAATTAGCAATTATTGACAAGTGTGACTGAGGAAAAAATTAGAAATTTTACTTGCAATAAGTACCTGAGTCAACTGTTTAGATCTGAAGCTAAACTATGCAGTTGGTGTCCTTGCCTATATATAAATTCTTATTTATCACCCTCCTTACAGAGTTATCAGGATCAAGGAGAGAAGGTGGAGTTTTCGGGACCCCTACTATCTCAAATGCATACAGTTGATGAGCTCTTAGAAAAACATGAGCGCCACATCCGCCGTACAGTCCGAAGATCTTGGTTTCAAAGAGGTATGACAGCCATATGAAGCAGCAATAGCCTTCCCTCTCCCCACCCCCACAATGAAGAAAAGAAAAAAAAATTAGATGGTGCAAGGAGTCAATAAAAATTTACCAAAGTGGGTGTGTTAGTGGATCCCACAATTTAAAACCCCCATTTTAATAAATTTTCTTTGGCATATTGTATCTAAGAATTTTTCTTAATAACATTGCATTTCTTCCTGTCATTATCTGGGCATTGCAGGTAAGAAGCATGGGAAGTAACTGTAATGCTAATGGCTTTGAGCTATTCAGGAAGGAAATGGGATTCCACCCCCCCGGCCCCAACAAAAAAAAAACCCATCAGATCAGATGGTACGAGAAATTTCTTTCCAGAAGACCATCTCTTCATTCTCCAAGCACATTGCTATGAGCAACAAATAAACTGCAGAATTAACAAAGACGCAGCATCCAGCAGCTTAATTAGATTTACTTTGAAGTTGGGAAACAGGAAAACTCGAGGAAATAGAGCCCTTTTGGCTTTCACTTTGTGGAAACCAGAAGGCCAGGGAATAGAAAAACAGAAAGGTTTTTGACTGTGGATTTTTTTTCCCTATAATTTTTGGTCAATTATAGATCGAGTTTATTTCTGTATGATCTAAACCACGTCCTCACCTTGCCCTTCTTGACTATTATCTGCTTGCAAGTCTCATCCGGCAATGTATATATAGATCTGTCGTGACTGGCTTGATAATAATCTAGTCTCCTTCATTTCTGGCTGTGTTTTAGGCTTCGAAGAAATTAACTATTTAACAGAACATTCAGGCTTCGAGAGATATTTGGAGTCATGAAAAATAATATCGATAATAAAATGAAAAAAGATATTCTTAGGAAATTTTGTTTTGGACAGATTTTTATTACTATCGGAATCAGATTTTTAACACGCCATTTTGCCTCAGAAGTAAAAATTAAGATTAGAGTAGATCTGATTGCAAAGTGTTTATTATTATTTTTGCTTGTAACATGCTAAGGCAAAATCTAAGCCTATGGGATCTCCGTCACTTGGGCCAACCCACATTCCATGCATTCAATCATGTAGCCCATCACACCAATACCTTGAGAAAAAATAATTTATCCTTCTAAGTTAAGGTTTAATTATGACATCGTACATAATTTTAAACTTGAATAGCAAAGCACTCCGAGAGACACACGAGGAGCACACGTTATGCTGTTTCTGTTTTTTTTTTTTTTTCTTAATCCCATTTCTCACAAATTCTTAACGATTGAATAGGGAATTCTCAAATCAAAGAAACCCTAAATCTCAAATTTTCTCCAGCTCTTCAAATAGCCCTGAAAAACTCGTAGATTCTTTCCATTTTATGTCGCAAAAGCATCAGACTGAGATGGCCTCTCAACCCTGGAGCTTCTTGACCACCAGAGAATTGAATTATCGAGCGATTAAGGGCTTATCGTTTAGAACACATGTCTTTGGGATTTTAAAGGTCACATTTTCAATTTTTGTAAAAGAACCATTTATGTTTCATTATATTGAAGATAAACTTTTTTCCCCCAGTAACAAACACGTAATTTGATAAAAGAAGAATGTCAGGCTAAGAAGCACCGATACAGGTACGCGTATCGGGTACGACACGATACGATACGTGCAATATAATAATTTTTAAAATTTTAGGATACGGGTACGGGAAAAAAAAAATATATATATATATATATTCAATAATCTAATACATTAAAAACTAATTAATCAAACATAATTAGTGAATGAAATAATTAATCAATTAATGAGCAGAGGAATCAAAATTAGGTGAGCCCTAATTTGTTTCATCAGCTTACAAATTGCAGCCATTGTTGTTATCCTTATAATGTGAAGAGTCATTATTCCACCTCCTTTTATTGCTACGCTTAAATGGTTGAACAATAAACAGGTGAAGTCAAATATTACAAACCCAGAACATTCTAGTTTAATTTTCTACAAACAGAGGCACATATCACAAGAATGAATTGAAACACAAGTAGGAAAAACAAATTATCAGCCAAGTTACAAAATTTTAGGCTTGTTTTTCTCTGTTATTCAAATTTCTGAAAAAAAAAAGTTGAAAACAAAATCCTTGCCACTGGAGAAGAAGATGCACCTGCCACTGGCCAGAGAAGATGACAGAGGAACAGAAGGCGTCATCGGAGAGGATGATGTAGCAGGGTAGGCGACACATGGCGAGACATAGCAGCACCAGAAGCAGCGGGCGAGGAAGAAGAACTGAAGCTGAGGGAGAAGAACCGAAACGTTTGACGGGTTGGGGGTTTAAATGATGGACGAAATGAAGTCGTTTAATGAGAAAAACGTTTCACTGCCATTTCAAGGACGTTTTGGAACCGTTTCCTAGCCGTGTCGAAATGTTTCGGTACATAAAGAAACGTTTCGAAACATTTCGGTACGTAAAGAAACGTTTCGGATACTTTTGTACCCTTACGGTACGCGTGTCGGTATCGGATACGTATCCGATACGGGTACGGCTCCAAATTTGGAGTATCGGTGCTTCTAAGATGTCAGGTAGCTGCTTGAAAGGGGGGTTAAAATCTGGTTGATTATGAAAGTGGGAAGGATTAGAGGGAAATTGGAAAAAAGTTATGTATGGACAAAAGAAAGGGGTTATGAGTTGGAATGGAGTTGAGCTTTTGTCGTGATGTTCCAAATAGACACAGTGAATTGATGGGTTGGTTGGTTGTTTCTCGAATAGGGCATACCCATGCAAGAAAAAGTAGATAGAGGTGAGTTCCATTTTCATCATAATCCATCAAAATCAGCAGTTAATCTGCTCACGTCAAAGCATCAAGACACTGGAGTATTGGACAATCCATGCAGCTTTCTGAGGCTGAGAGCTACAACTTCTTTTTTTTTTTTTTTTTAAATTTGGAATCGAGGCAGACAGAAAGAAAGCCTTTTGTTGTGAGAGTTTTTTCAGTGGGGAGGGAGGGACCAGTGGGCCTAACCCACGCTGCCACTGCAAAAGGTACGGACCATTTTATCGGATTATGGGATTTCTTTCTCTTTTTTCTTAAATTCGCGTATGACTTTTGCAATCATTTATGCTGTACAGCCCATTTTGTATATAAAATTGTTATGTACGAAAATAAAAAAAATGAATTGAATAAAATAATTATATTTGATAAAATATATGAAGAAATAAAAGATTATTTTATTTTTATTTTTGGTTGAATAAAAAAGTATTAAAATAAAAAATAATTTTTGAACCTCTATTTAAATAAAAAGTAGTGATAATAATATAATAAACTTTGTATAAATTACCCTCAATTCATTTATATAGAAGACATTGATTTCTTCTCCTTTTTGCATTTGAACAAAATCTTATTATTAAACATAAGATGTAAAAAAAGCATTTTTTCTTCTTCATCATTCTCTATTTCATGCTACCAAATGAGATGTGAGAGTTTTTAAAAGAAGTTAAGGAAAATCTCCTTCTATCCTAGACGGATCCCCTTCACTACCATCCTTGTCCGAAATTTTTATTAATTTAATTGGAAAAAATAAAAAAATATTAATAGAAATTTAATTCTATAATAACAAGTATTTAGGCTAAACTTGTAGTTTTCAGCGGAAAAAAATCCCATTTTATGAGTCACATTACATGAATTTATTGTACAAAAACTATGCAAGTATTTATACTAAAAGAAAAATAATACCAATAAAAATTATATATTTTGCCCACTTTTCGCTTGTACCAAAAATAGAAGGACATTAATCCATAGTTGTCACAATTGACAATGCATGGTAAGAAGTGGAGGCCAAATCATTGTTTAATATCCTCACTACATAAAACCTAAAGAACAGAGACACCATTGGGTGTGTCTCTGAGCCAATGTTGGGAGGCTATCACATTGACATCTCTCTGTCTCTTCCTCTCATCATCATATTCCCTCGCACACTGTTCTGGGCTGCACATGGCGTCCACACAGTGGTTGTAATCATTCATTGGACCCCACTCAACATCACCAACATCATCATCTCACTGTCTATTTGTTTGACTTTTCTGCATCGTTGACCGACAATCACGTGGAGGACAGAGAGCCACGTGGCATGGATACAGTCCTCAATTGCCTATGGTTTGCTGCACCATGATGTACCTTTGATTGTAAGGGACATTCAATGGAGATTGCTGAGCAACCATGTGGTTACTCTTGCTCATTGAGTTTCATGTCTTGTGCTTGTTCAAAATTGGAATTTGAGGAAATATAGTAAATTATTCAGAGACAGGAGTTCCCTCAAATAAATAGTTGAAGAAGCTGTATCTTATAGCTTTGCGTGTAAGATAATTTTTATTTTTCCCGTTACGGTGCAAAGTAATTTTAAAGTTACAATGGACTTCAGTATTTAATCTCGAAAGTATATTATATTCTTAATCTTAGGATAAATGATATGTTTTTATGGGGCCAATGAAATGAGTTAGTTAAAGAATTAGATTTAGACATAGTTTTTTAAAATTTTTAATATTAAAATGTGATAAATATATAATTTTTAATGGTAATCTAATAAATATATTGTTTAATTAAAAATTATATAATTATCTATAAAAAATCATATACTTGTTATATTTTAATTAAAAAAATTATCAATAAAAATATAAGTAACTACGTGTATATATATATATATATATACGTTTTTCTCATGGTTAAAAGGGAAATTGACTCAAATCTAATTATAACATTAAAAAAAGGTACTCACATGTTAATTAATAAGTAAATTATACTAACAATCTCCATATTTCAAAATAAAGACTAATTAATTTTTAAATCTCTCCTTTTCTATTGAAAGTGTAGTGTAATTTCAATTTTGAACATAGAGAGTATATGATCACTACCACCTACTTAGGATAGATAGATTTTTTTTTTCCTATTAACAAAAGAATCTATTGAAAAAATATATATATAAGATAAATTACACTGAGAACTATAGTGGAATCTATTTATATAGACCCTACACCTTATATCTCTTTTTCTCTCCCATAAAACCTTTTTCCTAGTAAAAGAAGATCTTAGTTCATATGTTGGCATAGGTATGATGGAATCAATAAGGGCATGATGCAGCAGAAGCAGTTGCTTCTTCTTCCCAAGTTGACCGTTGTTGCTAGACAGCTTTCTGTAGAGAAAATTAAACTTTCCTTATCTTGTTAAAGGATTCGTCTAGAAGCTTCACTCTTTTTTAATTATACACCTCTCAATTATTAGATTCATTATTGCTTTGCATTTTTTAAACTTGAACTTTTGTTCTTAAGACAATGGTAAATTTTGTGATTTCAAAGAAATCACAAGACTTCAAAGTTACAGAATGAAAAGAATAATGAGTAGAGATCAAATTTATGTGCATCAAGACTTTATAACATTTATATATAAAGAATATGTCATTTGAATGAAGACTCTTAGGCATAATAGTCATAAAATTTCCAATGTAATTGCTGAAGGAAATTAAAATCATAAATACTTGAAATTACATATCATAATTTATTACAAAAACTATATATAACCTCTCTAAATTATAATAAAATTATAATTTTAGTACACCAATTTTAAAATGTAACACTTTTTTTTTAATTATCACAAAAAACAAAAACTGTTAATTAACGTTTAAAAATCATGTAGCTGTAATGTGAAAGATAAAATTGAAAGAAATTATGGTGAGATAAAATATCAAGTGACAATTGTAATTGATATGTAACGTTTTTATATTTGATAATAAATTTTCTTTTGGGCACACATTTTATTATTCTAAATTGTGTATATTATTGTATTACAATTTTTTATTATATAATAAAATTATTCTCAAATTAATTTATGCATTAATTGAAACTAAATATATTTTCAAATAATAAACAATGTACTTACATCCATAGTTTAAAAAATCAGATCGCATCGCCCAATTGGACCGGGAACCGATCCTTGGTATAGGTCGATTGACTCAAAAAATCAATCAATTAAAAAATCAGTCAAACCGATCAAAAATTAGTTAAATCGATTAAAATTGGACTAGTTGAAACCCAATTTGAACTCGTTAGTATAATTTTTTTTTTATATAATAAGATAGTTTATCTTAAATAAATTTAACAATTTAAAAATGAAAAATATTAGAAGAAAGAAAAGCATGAAATATAAAAAAATAAAAATATATATATAAAAAAATAAAAAGCACATACTTAGTCATTTTTAGTATTTCCCTTTCATTATATACTATCTCTTAGTAATTTTTTTTTAAAATATAAAAATATTTGGCTAAAATTATTATTTTTTAATAATAAGTAGAATCTTAATACTAATTTAAGAATTTTAAAAATTTAATATTAAATACTCTTACTTTTTAATTTTAAGTGATTTTTGTTTTTTAATTAAAAAATAATTTTTCAAACATTTTAAAATATATTGTGTTAATAATTAAATATTTAAAATTTATTTGTTATATTAAAATTTTAGTATATAAAATTTTAAATATATATATATTTTAATTATTATTTATTCGACTATGATTCGATCAATAAATTATAAATTAGTGTTTTTATAAATTTAACTGATCTAATTTAAAAAATATTGATCACATCACACCAGCGAGGTGCTTGGCAAATATTTCATAAGTACTTTGTGCAATTTCAAGTAGGGATGATTATGATTTCAGATAATCCAACAATTACTCTTTGTTCCTCCAAACACTTGATAATTGAGATAGATCCTATTCTAGGAGTTAGGGTGTTGTTAGATGGAATAAATTATGATTTTTTAAAGTAAATATGTAAAGCCAGTGTTTGGCCCTGAGGATATTAATTCCGTTGCTGTAGTTTGGATGGACTGCAAGTTGTGCAAGATCACGCAGTGATTGGTGCCTTGCCTTTTTGAGATGAGATGCCTGACCCACCTCTTCTTGCTTTCCTCGCTCAACTTGCCCTTATATTATACCATTCTAATATTAATATATTATTCCTGGCCTCAGGGCTTTTGCTTAAAACTTCACCTTTTATGTAGCACACAGTGACAGAGTTAGGATCCTGGATTAATGGAGATAAATATATTTTTATATCTTATTTTAGTTATTAAAATGATAGGTTAAAATTTTAATTCATTTTTTTATTTGATGGCAAATTTTTTAATTTAATTTCAATTTATTGTTGCTTTGAAGAGTTTTTTTTTTATCACATGAACATAATTGCAGAGATTAGATTCATAAAGTTTATATAAAGATTAATGTTTTGATATCAAATTTATTTTTAGAATTTTTTTCATATCCTATTCAAAAAATTTATTTTTTATAGTATATTGTTTAAATAAAATGCTTAGAATTAAAAATTTATTTCTTTTCTAAATAAATAATAAAATTGTAACGCAACTAATGTTTTGACTACAATTTAAAAAATGATTAGTTAGCAATTTAGTATTTAAAATTAAGGTGACCTAATTGAGTTCTCAAATTGTAAGATATCTTGTTTCTAATATTCATGTACCAGAATTTTCATAATTATGTTTTTAACTTAAAATGAGAATTAAAAATGACTTATATTATTTATATTTATCTAGTGTGCAATTCCTTGGAGAGACCTAAAAGTATCTATATCTATGGAAAAAGAAAACGAAAGATAGAGGGAATATAAGAAAAGAAAAAAAATGAAATAAAAGGAAAAAAAATTTATGAGTAGGTTCAAGTTAAAATATTATATAAAAAAATTACATGTACATATGCAATGTGCGATAGGTTTAGGATGTTCAAAATTTCAAAAAACATGAAGATAGTAATATTAAATTTTAATATTATATATCTACAAAGTTTCAAAATTGAGGGAGGACCATATGCCCACCCTCAATATCATGTAATGTACATGTCCTATATATTTTAGCTACTCCATATAAATTCTTGGGCTAGCACTGAAGATGGTGATATATTCTCTTAAAATAAATTATTTATATGAGATGCAATTTTAATTAAGATCTTTCAAAAAAGAGATTTAGTTTTATTGACATGCAAAATTGCAAATCATGAAAAGTTCAATATTTCCCAATCCCAGCTTTAATCTCTTAAGACTCTGTTTGGTTCAACGGAAGGGAGATTAATGAAGGGAAATGGAAGAGGTTTAATAAGTTCTGTTTGGTTAGAAGGGAGGGAAGGGGAGAGAAAGGAAGATTATTGTTTGATTTAGAAGGGGAGGGGAGATAATTATATTTAGACAAATTTACCCTTATATTATTTTAATTTTTTAATAAAAAAGTTATTTATATCAATATTTTTTTAAAAAAATTATGAATTTCAATTTTTTTATTTTTAAATCCTGATGAAAAATTTATCTTAATTTTTATTAAATGTTAATATATTAAAATATTAAGGGGCAATAAAGTAAATTATAAATTAAAAAATTTCACTCTTTTCCCCTCTCTTCCAAAACCCTCCAATTTGGAGGGGAGGGAAATTTGTCTCATCTTCCCTCCCCTCTCTTCCAATTTTATTTAACCAAACATCTGATCTCTCTCCTCCAAAAACCCCCAACCAAACACACCTTAAATAGTTAAGAGATGTTTGGTAAAACGCTTCCTTGCTTTTTTTGCAATATTTATTATATTTTTATGATTATGATTATGATTATTATTGTTTAATAATATTTTTTATTATTTTTTTGATATTAAGGCACAAAGATCATTTTTTACCTACAAATTTTTTTTTCCTTTCCTTTTTTATTTCTTTCTATTTTGTACATCAAACAAGGCTAATGCAGTTGTATTAAATTACTATTAATTTTTTTTAATTTACCTTCAAAATTATTTGGTGAGAAAATTTAAACCCAAGAAAATTTGAGGATAATTATAATTGCAATAAAAAATTTAATTAATTTTTAAAAAATAAATTTAAATCCCAAAAGATTAATTTAATAGCGAAACTAAACATGTGATGCGTAACTATATGTATGTTATCACAAGGTTGAATAAAATTATCACAAGTTTTGCCTTCAAAGTCAATCAATTTAAAGGAATAAATTATTTTTGTTTAAATAAATTTAAAACATTAAAACTCCAAGCAGCCTATTTATAAAATCCTATATGAAAATACCATTGCAGTCTATACTTACAAAGGATTTTGGTACTCCATTTCATAAATGAAATGGAAAGTGAATAATATGTAATAAACACATAAAAATAGTACATTCTTACGTTGGCATTTAAATTGATTATATTTTTGTTGGGGTTCAAATTTTATAATAAATTAAACGAGGTCAACAAGTGTCTTTTCATATTTCTCTAACTTATATATATATATATTTTTTCCATTACGATCCAAGACTATTTTCCAAACATTATTCAATTAAGAATATCTTTTTTGAAAAATTTTAAAAATGCACACTTCCATCTCAACTTATTACATTTAGAATTTTATTTTTAGATTATTCTGAAAAAAATTTGGATTCAAGTTAATAAGAATAAGTATTGTCTTTTTTTTTTCTTAACTAAGTTAACCGCCTTAATTTTCTAAATTACACTCTACACTTTATAAAAGATTTCCATTTAAGGGTATCGTTGCTGAGATTTATTTTCATTTTAATTCTTTAAACATTCATTTTAATTGTTTTATATTTTATTAATCATAAAGAGACTTTACGATGCCAAAAACAAAATGTTACTTTATATTTCCTCTGTTTCTGAGTCGCTTTCCCTACTTCGTGTGCCATGGCTACTATTCCTCTATCGGAAAAGATGAAGCTGAGGACTTACGGATTCTTGAAGTAGATAACAGCATTTCTACAAAATCCTCAGTTAGTAAGATGAAAAATATTTATAGTAAATCATATAAAATTTTTATAAATTTTTTTGAAATTATATACTTTTTATTTTATTTTCAAAAAATATATAATTTTTTAAAAATAAAAAGTTATCTTATAATTTAGTCTAATTTAAATTTTTTGTCAAAATATTCTTTGTTAAACTTAAATACACTAATAAAATACTTTAATGGAGGGTATTCTGATCACAAAAAATTAAAATTGAACTAAATTATATGATAAATTTTTATTTCAAAGTAATTTTGTATATATTTCAAAAATAAAAAAAAGTATATGTAATTTTATCAAACTCAGAAAAAATTTATATAATTTACTACAAATTTTATAGAGTTATTTATCACATTACAAATATTTTATTAGTATTGAGTGGATTTCTCCCTCTTTTCATCCATGAATGAAATTTTTAATCTTTGGCACAAAAAACTAATAATAATAAATTACTATATTTCCTCTTAAAAAAATAATTTAATTACATAACCTTCCTTTATTTGTAAAAAATTATTATTCTTTTTCCTACAATCAAAAAATAATTTACAAAATAATTCATTTTGATCAAAATTAATTATTTGATCATTTAAGGATATTTTGATCAAAAGCGAGTTTAAATATGTAGATTATTTCTTAATTTTAAAAGAGAAGAGAGTAATTTTTTATAACAACAAAAAAGTTGAACAATTAAACTATTATTTAAACAAAGGAAGAATAATTTACTACAAAAATGTAAGAGAGTAGTAAAACAAAACATGAAAAATTCAATAATTCTGGTTTCAAATTGGGACGAGGGAGATCGTGAGAAAAAAAGAGAAGGCTAAAGATGAAAGTTAAAAGCGGAGAATCAAAGGGCATCCATCATTTGGAATCCACGTATGCGATGTTGGGATTAATTGGGAAGAGAGCAACGTTACGCTTTTCGGGATTGCCCCCGCGCGTCCAAACCGAATCCGAATATTCTCTCTTTCTTTTCTTTTAATTTTCTTTTTGTCAATTTCTCAATTTTTAATATTGGAAACTCATCTTTTTACACAGTTGAAAATATTGTATAGAATACGGCCGTCGGATCAAAATATTAGTAAATTGATTATAATTCTATTTACTTTGAAAATTGATTGAATAAAAAATTAGTCAAAAATTAATAAAAATAAGATAGTTTAGCACTAAGTTGGTCAAAAATTAATTTTCATTTTTTATGTAAATCAAAAATTAATATTATGAAATAAAGATTTGGAATATTTATTAAATCCTACCAAATTCATTTTGTATAGATTTATTATCATATATAAATACTTTATTTATTTTTTATATTTTTAAACATTTATATTTATTTTATAATATATGTATCTATTTAATTATAAAATATTATATATTTATATTTATATTTTAAAACATAATTTAATTTCAGTTCAACTTAGATTAAATTATTAAATCATAAATTGTTTCATATCTTGCTTCAATGACTAGTTTAATTTTTTAAAATATTGGCTTTTAATATTAAAAACTAATTTGATTTTTTTTACTACTTTTAATATTAGAAACAACTTCTGAAAATACGGGATGAGAAGAGAGTAGGGAATGAAAAAGAAAAAAGATTTAGATCTAAAAAAATAATTCACAGCAAATTACTAATAGGAAAATTGAGAGAATCGTCTTTTACCCAAACGCCATTTCCTCTGATCTCTCCCTCTCTCTCTCTCTCTCTCTCTCTCTCTCTCTCTCTCTCTCTCTCTCTCTCCCACCCTTCCCCCCCCCCCCCAAAAAAACAAAAAAAGAAAAAAGAAAAAATTGCCCTACATCATATAAGCCTGAATCATTTCTAATCTTAAATTATGTCGTCACTTATATCAGTATAAATTAGTATTATAACTTCTAAAAAATCAAACCTTAACTTAAAAAAATTGTAATCAATAAATACAGTATAACTATGTGCATATTCAAATTTCTCTTCTATACATAAACCTTGTTTAATACAGTGATGATATAAGGCACTCCTTTTTTATTTCAGGGGAAAATGTATATAATAATTCCAATAATAAATGATAAAACACTGCAGTAATAATTAATTCAAATAATAAAACATTGTTTTGAACTTGCAATGGTTTTTTGTTTTATCAGTGACTTTTAATGAATATTAATTCTTTTGGTTTGATGGGTATGGGGACTATACTTGTCGAATTGCGAGGCCTGCATTTTTTTCTTAATGAAAAATATATCATTGCAATAAATCAGAAAATACATAAAAATGTACAACAATATATAAAAAAACAAAACAACAAATAAGAAAATACATAATTATCCCATAACATTTTCAAAAATTAAATTAGAATCAAAAGTCAAAATAAATGCTAAAAAGGATGGGAATGATAAAATCCAATTTAAGGATCACATCCTTTTAACAACTCATTTAACCAATCAATTTGTTATTATATTTGCTTGAAGATGAACCCATGTTAAAGAAATATAGTTAAAATTATTCTTAATATACAAGATATATCCTTTAACAAAAAAGAGCATTTCCAATTATAAGAATAATTAGAATTGGTAATTGCCTTTCACAATTTCATATAATCAATTTATTCCCCCTATAACTCTGTACCTATTACGGAGGCCTCATACTTAAAAGAATCCCATTAGGTCCAACTCAATCCAACCTACTTCTAGAAAATCCAAAAACTTAAGGGCTACTATTTATTAAGCCTTTATACAAAGAATTAACATAATTACTCATGCTACTCTAGACAAAATGATTCTTGCACAGCAAACCCCCTTACTTAAACAATTTTTATGGCTTTATTAGGTAACTTGACCTAATCATCATCATTAACATATTGCCAAGAAAGCTTATACATAAAGACATCCCAATAGCATAGAGAAGAGTCTAAAACCCATTTCATTACATAGAGGCTACATCTAATAGATATCATCATTCACTTTGTCTTACCATTGTACTCCTTGCCAAGAACCTTTATACTTGATAAATCATCACTACTTTGATCTCTTAATCACTTGATTCCTTCTTTGTCTGAATCGTGATTGCATGAATTGAAACATTTGGCATGCTAGATAGAGGCTTTAATCTTTTTTTTTTGGGTCATTCTATTTTGAAGAATCATGATAAACAAGAAGGAATGGTTCCCTTCGATCTAACTACCTTGAGAAGTATAGATAGGTATAGTAGTGTAACAATTTTTATCTCATATGGTCTTTTGTGCTACAATGATAAGGTAGCACAAGTATTAATTTGTATGATCTTTAGTTAATGCTCTTTAGTTCATATGGTCTTTAGTTTTAAGATAATAGAATAGCACAAGAACTAGTTCACATGACCTTTTACTATGAGGTAGCATGGTAACAAGTTTATAAAATTTCTATGATAGTATAGTAACAACCTCACGGAGGATAGTCAAGAAGGATAACCTTGCCTAAGCTAGAAAAACCATATTATTGTATGAGTGGTATCACAGACAAGAAAGATAACACCACCCAAGATAGAAAAATTATTTTACTACCTATAATCTTATCATATTTTCTTAAAAAGGTTACATTTTCACCCTTCCTTTTTAGGAAAAAGCTATATTTTACTGAGTTTTGAAACTATATTTCAAACTTTAACAACTTTACTTTAAAATGATTACTTTTTCACCTTTTTGACTTAAAGAAATATATTTTAATCAATTTTAAGATTGTATTTCAATCATATTTCTCCTATTTTAGGAAAAAAAAAACTTCTATTTTAGTGAATTTGAAAGCTTTATTTCAATTATATGGTTGTTCTACTCAATTTCATTTAGAAAAATGATATTTCCTAAAAAGGAAAAACATATTTCAATTCAACATTACTTTTAACTCCACTTGATATTTTGGAAAAAGCTTGCACTAAGAAGCTAATGATTCGAGCCTATACCATAAAAATTTATCAATGTATTGTAAAAAGGTCAAAAGTCCTAAGTATGCATTGCAATATACAAAGTATTATGACTAAGGCTAAAGCCTCGAGCACACACCACTAAGAATGATTGATGCATTATGACCCTAATGAGGCTAAGGCCTTGGGTATGTGCCATTTAAAGCTATCCTCATGCTAAGACCTTGGTAAGACCATAAGCTTTAAGCACATGCCACAGGAAATATTCAAGGTATTATGATTGAGACCCTAATAATCTATGAAAAATAGGTTTACAGTAAACCTTTCATAAAAATTTCGAATGAAGAAAGGGTACACTCATTTACAAAGAAATAAATCAAAGACTAAGGATACATTTCTTATTTGTGAAATACATATTTTCCTTTTGCAAAACACATCTTTTAAAGGTACATCTTTGATTATACATTTTGCCTATTTGCAAAATACATCTTTTCAAAAAGATCTGTCTTTTACTATATATGCTTTGTCTACTTATGAAACACATCTTTTAAGAGATACATCTTATGACATATATTTCCATTTATTTGCAAAATACATTTTTCAAAGGTATGCCCTTTTATTACTTACATCATCTGTTAAAGAACACATCAAATTTTATCTTTTAAAGTACATCTTACATCTTTTTCAAATAGCTTACAAATATATCTTTTCTAATCCAATAAAGATTTCCAAAACATACAATATTTGCAATGAATAAGGTGGTAATAGGACTCAATGAAGTTACGATAAAAAGAAGAGGAAGACCTAGACACACTAGAACTATGGAAACTTGGTTGTTAAATAGTGTTTAATTTAAATATTAGTTAATAAATAGTGTTTGATTCAGATAATAGAAGTTTAGTGGTTGAACAATGTTAATTATGAGAAATAAAGTATTTAGTTGATGAAGAGTGCTAATTACGAGAAATAGAGAACTTAGTTATTGAACAATGTTGATTACAACAAATAGAAAGCTTAGTTAATGAATAGTGTTGATTATGAGAAATAGAAAGTTTAGTTGAACAATGTTGATTACAAGAAATAGACAGCCTAGCTAATGAACTATGTTGATTACTAGAATCTTTGGTTTAGAGAATAGATAATAGAAGTTTAGATGATTACTTGCTTTAGTTTAGATAATGAACAATAAAGGCCTAGCCAAGTTAAGGTTAGGAAAAATAGATCAAGCATAATGGCTGCAAACCAAGTAGCAAGTTATTGAGTATCAAGTTTTTAGATATAAGTTTACTTTGTACATATAAATTTCCATTTGCAACATATACTTAAAAAATGATATACAACCTTGCGCTATAACCCAACTATGATAACTCATTAGTTAGACAAACAAAAATATGATCTGCACAATCTTATGCTACGAATTGAACTTAAGTAACTCGTTTGGTATGCACACTCAAAACATTCGATATAGTTGCAAAAGCAATGAGAATGAAAACAAGAAGGCAATGGTACTTTGATAAATAAGTACTTAGTAAATTTATTGTTAATCTTTATATGACTTATTACATATTGCATTATATTTCTTATATTATCATGAAGGCCTAAATTTAAACACACCTTAATAGACCTTTAGACTCTTTCCATGAACCACTAACACATACAGTTTGCTCATATAAAACTTTACCAGTTTCAGCCTCCAATGACCTTCTCAACTCGCTCAGGTTAATCTCCAAACTCTCACTTGGACTAAACAAAGGTTTAGATATCTCTTCTTTGGCAACATTGCCCTTGGGATTACAAGATAACTTTCCCACCTCATGACAACTATTCATGACATAACATCCTTAAAATAGCCAAATGGAAAACCTATAAATGGAGGACTTAATGGTGGAATAGTGGGAAGAGGAGGATCCGTAGAAGTCATGACCAAATAGTTAGGCTCAGCTCGACCAATATATCTCAATAGGTGTGTGAGCATTTCACTGTCTTAAGGCATGACCATATAAGCTTGAGATAACCAATATATCATATCAGTATATTTAAGCATTAGCTCGAAGCTCATCAACCACAAAGGAATTTGACCTAGATGGAACCTATTGGCTAAACTTAGCAAAAGGGCTATATCATTCTTGATCGTGCCTCTGTTCTACCTCCTTACCTCATTAGGATCGTAACTAATCTTATCCACTTAATGTTAAGTAGAAGAAAAAAACATAACTAGCACTTTGTACCAAAAACAAATAATAAACCCATTTGACCTTGAACTCAAAAAGTCACCGATAAAAAGATGAGATTTGGCTTATCATTGACTGTGAATATACCCAAAACAATGGGTATACTCTCTAATACTTAAAAAATGACAAAACAAAGGAAATAACGACTCCACCTTCGCAAACAACAAAGAGTTGCCAATTTTAACATGTACTAAATTGCCATTTGGGGTTAATAAACAAAAAGCTACCTCTATTAATACTATTATAAAATTAAAATGGTTGTTTAAAGGAAAATGCATTCCTCTTCAAAGAACATCTTCATACAACATTAAGAAAGCCCTATCATCCTTTACATTAAAAACCTCTCGATGATAAGAAGGCAAAGACAAGACAATGTTCAAAGAAAAGCAATTATCATCTTAAAATCAGTAAAGATCATCTTCTAATATATTATTCCTAAAGTCTCCCAAAAAAGATGCCATCATGATATAGGAAGAAATATAATACTCAAACAAGCTTGACCTAAATATAAGAAACCAAGGAAAAACATATAGACAAAGATAGTTGTATAAGTAAGACTGAAAAATAACATTTCATGTCCCATAATTTTTTATGTTGTGTGGAATAATGTACATGATCATGGTGAATCATTGGAACATGAAATGAAGTGACAAAGTTGCCAAAGCTAACATTTCTTACATCTCTTTAAGAATTATAATTACAAGATGGCTAATTATCAAAGAAAACACCTCATAAACATGTTAGATAAGGCAACCAATACCTAAAAAAGGGTGAATTTGGTGTTTATAGGAACTCGGATAATTTTTTAAATTCTTATTTAAGAACATGTTATTCAAGTTACTTTGAAGAGTATTAAGTAAACTAACAATTATATCAATCAAGAAAAACTTTGTTAAAATTATTTTGAAAAGTATTAAGAAAACCAACAATTATATCAATAAAGAAAAACTCTATAATGATATTTGGAGTATGAAAAGCATAATTTTTATTCCATAAAATAGAGCACTTAATAGTATATAAATAGACTTGATGCACAAAATTATTTTTGAGTAAACTAGAATAATTTTACAGTCTTTTCAACATTTAGTTTACTTAAAATGAATGTAGGAGAATAAATCTAGCAAAAAATGATCAATTCTTCATGCAAAATATCAAAATAAAAACAAACCATTAATCAAACAACTTGAAATATAAATAATATAAGGAGAGAGAGAATATAAATGCCAAATTTATCCTGAATCAACTCCAATCCAAGCCTATAACTAGTTCAATTTGATATTTTTGAACTCGTTCCACAAATTTAATAGGCCATTTGTGAGCCTTTAGAACATGCAACTTAAGTTAGAATTGTTTTTCACTTTAAAACAGAATAATCCTTACTTTTTAAAGCATAATCACTCTAAGAGTTTCTTTATTCTTGTTTTCTCTTATAAGGGACACACTACCCTTGTCTTACAATGATTTTAAAAGAATAATATTACTTAAAGAAACTCTATCAAAGAGTAGATATACATGATGAAGCACAGAGAACTCAAATAACTCAAATGATAGATATTTTGTGAGATTTAGATCAAGATTCATGTTTTCTCTTTATAAGGATCAAGAATAAGTTTAAGATCACATTATAGCTCATATATCTCATAAAAAAGAATGTTTGGAAGGTTATACATATAGATCTTTATGAAATATAATAGTTTGGGATAAAAAAAAGTCATTACATATTTTTAAAAGTTATTCCTGATGCTGTTAGTCAACTGTAGGGTTTGTACTAGTTGATTGCCGTATAAAATATAACCGTTAGCTTGAATTTCTAGTGACTAGTTGACTAGGCAACCAAAAATGATTGATTGGTTGTGTTCAAAGAGCACCAACTGCTATTTTAGATAACTTTGGTCATCTGGTTTCAATGTTAGTCTACTTGTCAACACATACTCAAACTTCATATAGTTATATTTATCTCATTTTAACTTTGTTTTAAGTAAATGACTTTTTGTTAAAGTTTTCTTTAAGTCTATTTTCTAATTCAACAGGTTTTATTTCAAAATTTCATATATTTCTTAAGACGAGATCAAAAGAGTGACCAAAGGTCATATTAGAGTTTTATGTAAAATCTATATCTTATTATTCAATTTTAAATAATCATAACTTTTTTCATTTTGAACTTCTTTACAAGTGATTACCTATCTTTAAAAGATATTTGAATTTATTTTTAAATGAAATAAGTTTCATATCAAAACTCTATATGATTTGTAAAATATAATTAAAATGCTGACTAAAGATCAAAATAAGATTTTTGGAAAATTTTATATTTTACTATCTTTTAGATTCAAACACATATTTTTAAGAACCAAAATGTCTGGAGCTAATAAATGCAAATATAAATAATTAAATTTAGCATAAAAACTCTTAACTATGATAAATATACCTATTCAAATCAATCGGCTATTTTGATGCAACCAAATTTATAAATATTTAAGTTTTTAAGTTATTCAATTCTTAGAGCATTTTGTTAATGCTTTCTTTTTCTTTGAATGAAGCATAATATTGATGTTCCATTCTCTTCATTCCAATACTTACTCTTATTTCTTTAGGTCATTCTATGTGAAAGATGTTTAACTTACAAATCAAATATTTAATTTAATTCACATTTATTAATATGAATGACATAATTGCATTGAGTATAATATCAATAATTTTATCAAGCATATGAAATTTTTATAATTCATATATTCATTTTAATTTTATTATATATAACCTTAAAACTTATTGGATATATTACAAGCAAATATATCTTATACATAAAAGTTAAAGTACAATTCAAGAATAAACTATTATAAGTTAAAAATTAAACAAGTAAGCACATATTAATATTATATTTGTCAACATTTTTTATCATCAAAACTTACAACATACTTTGGACAAACAATCTTCTTTGTAATCATTTATGACTTATAACAATCAAGTTAGCATATATTAGTATTGTATTTATAATTTATTTATCACACATTTATTATTATCAAAACTTATAACATAGAACTTTAGAGTTAACAAAACACACCATTGCTCCAAAGAATCCTAACATCAAGCTTCAAAGTCAACTTAAGAAGAATAAACTACTTTAGGTTTGGTTAGCTCATCATATTACTAACGAACTTAAGACTAAGTGTTATGGGAATCTTATAGCCATAAGAATCCTGATTGAGCTAACTCAATCTTACTCTTCTTATGAAAGCCCAAAGACTTAACAGCTATCATCATTGAGTCTCAAACATAGAATTGACACATAAGTTACCCAAGTTACTTTAAATAGAACAACTCTAATATAGTAAACGACATTACTTAGATGGCTTCTATAGCTCGATTAAGCAACTTGATCTAATCATCATCATTAACAAATCATCAAGAAAGTTGATAAACAAAGACCTCCCAATAACATAAAGAATGGTTCAAAATCCATCTCATTACACACATGTTAAGTGTAACAAACATAATCATTCATTTTGTTTTGCCATGGTACTTCTTTCTAAGGGCCTTCATATATAATAAATCATTACTACTTTGATTTTTCAACCCTTTGAATCCTTCTTTGTTTAGATCGTGATTTCTCAAACCAAAACAATACCATTCCTCAATTTTAAAAATTTTAGACAAATACAACAAAATAGCAACATTGGTATCATTACAATTATTCAATGTTGTGTTTCATAGTTTTAAAAAGGACTATACTTAGCTATAGAGTTCCTTATATCTAGGGGTATGCAAGGTTGGCCTAACCCGTTTAGCCTGGCTTGGCCCAAGTACTATCGGGTCGGGAAGGGCTGAGAAAATTAAAAAAAAAATTAAAATAAGGTCAGGTTGGAACAACACCTTGAGTTAAGATAGGTTCCGAGACAACCTTTTGGCTCTATCAAGCCCGGTTCGGCCCGAGGTGTATATATATATTTATATGTAAAAAATATAGCAGTTAAATTGAAAAGAATTTTTTTAAGAGTCTTTTTATAATTTTAGCCAAAATTTTTAAATATTTTATAAATTATAGATAATTAGAGGGGTTAAGATCTATGTTTAGGTTATTCTAAGTATAATTATCACATTCATGTAAATAAAATAAAATTATAAAATGCATATTTTTTAAAATTTTAACTATTATATTTGTATTTCCTTTTTATTTTCTCTTTTAAACCCATGTTTTTTCATATTTATTGCATAAATTTAAAAAAATATAAAAAAGTGATTATATACCTAAAATAATTGAGCAAATATAAAAATTTAAATTTTTAAATTTTTTTAAAAAATTAAAAAAAATTAGCCCGTTGATCTATTCTTGGCTCAATAATAATCGAGCCAAGTTAGAGTTGGGTTGGGACTCGAGTTGAAGCAATTCTTGACCCGTCCCGCCCTGTGCACATCTCTACTTATATCTTTGGCATTAGATTCTCAAACAAAAATATGATATGTGTAAAAAATAATTGAAAGATTCAGTCATGTAATGATAAATTGTAAAAATAATACATTTATCATATTTGTATTAAAAATTTTGATAATAAAAATATAAAAATTATAGTTAATTTTTTTAAATAACTTTTTCCTCCCCTATTCTTTATTGAATTGTTTTTTTATTCATGATATACCATAATATATCACAAAGTAATATAAATTTTATAGTTAAAACTATATATATTATATAAAAAGCGCTCATAAAAGAGTAAAAAAAAACATCTCCCGTAAGAAAACATAACCGTTGCCGACCGCGCAGATACCAACGCCTAGAACAATCCGATGTAGTGTCCGTGTTTTCAACAATTAATATTTATCCTATCTCATATAACATATAGGGAAAAAGATAAAGCATAGCCATTTGTTGCAGAAATTTATTTTCATGGAGCCTCAAAATCAAAACCAGTAAAACCCAATAACCTAATAATTAATTTTGTTTTTTTTTATTCTCGGTGAATTCAATGCCATTGTGGTTACCCAACAAATACCATCCAGTGGCAATATATTTAAGTGTGGTTGGAATTAAGAGTAGTGAAAATTGAAAGCAACAGTAGGAGAGCATATTTGCTAGCTCACCTACCAATGGTTGCATATTTAAATAATTTGTAAAATTTTAAATTTAACTATTTGCCAATATGTAATAGAAAAAAATTATAATTTATAATTATATAAGAAGAGTCCAACTTCTGAGGTATATTTCACATGTATTATTGATTTTCAACTTTTCTTTTACATTATGTTACCTTTAGAAAAATCAAAATTTTCACTAAATTATGATGCTTATTATCTAGTATTTTAATTGGAAAAAAACAGATTATTTTGGCTTTTGAAAATTAAATTACTTTCTACCAAAAAAAAATCAGAATCAATTTTAGATTTTACATTTTTTGTATATATGTATCATCACATTTTATTTGCACCATTCTATGATACTAATGTAATATTAATGAGACTGTAAAGATTAAACTATTTTAGTCTTTTATTTATTTTAATGTTTTTTTCCTTCTTAAAACGTAGCGCTTTATTCCTAAATTATCACGAAAAATAAAATATTATATATAAATTAAGATTAATATTTAAAAACTACATGATTTATCACATGATATTTTATGTCACAATTGTCTTTTCTAATTTTTCTTGCACAATATCTGATATATAATGGTTTCACTTTTTGTAATAATTTAGGGAAGTAAAATGTTACATTATAAAGTTTAGATATCAAAGTTATAATTATATTATAATTCAAGGAAGTTGTATATAATTTCTTTAAAAATAATTTTATATTCATGTTTATAGTAATATACATATAAAACTATACAATTGATTATTAATATATTGAAAGTTAAAAATATAAAACTCTTTTAAAGTTGTGTCAACATGTTATAAAACATTAATTATGTTATTTCTAACATTAAATTGTTATGCTGGTACTTCGAATTTTACTAGTTTTTAATTTGATAATTATAATTTAAAAACTTTTATTTGAGTAATTGTAACTTTAAACACTTTAATTCAGGTTTTGTAATCAAACTTTTATTCGTATATTAACATAATCATTATTATTTTAATACTTTTTTATCATAAAAACAAACAAATTAAATTAACCAAAAAGAAAATTTATGAGATTGGTACTCTCCATTGGAGAGTCTAGAAACAAGTACATAATAATAGCAAAAATAAAATAAAATAAAATAAAATGTTAAGGATGATGTACTTCAGAAAAGTATGAGGTTGGCACTCTTCATTTTGATACTTTAAATATGTGCTCTATTCATAAAGAGTGACTTAAATAATAAGAAGATTGAATTCAGCAGTTGAGTGGCTTCTACATTGTCAAGGGTTTGAATCTTCAAAAATATATATACTTGTAGGAACGAGTGGCCTTTAATACCCTGAGGGGGATTAGCTAAACACCAAAAAAAAAAAAAAGTGGGAAAAAATGTGTGTTTTATGTTTCTTTGTCAAATATGCTTAACTTATATGGCAGTACATGCTACATACCAAGACACAGGAGAGTGAATTTTACTTTACCATCTTTTGTTCCTTTTGTTATAATGAATTATAGGCATTTAGAGGGTTAAAATAATGTCTTTTATGATAATAAAATTGAATAACATATTGAAAAAAGTATAATGACAAAGACTATACTAACTTTTTTTTTTGGAGAAATACATAAGGTGTTAATTACAAACTTTTAAATGATAGAGATTAAATCAATAAAATTATGAAACTAACATAAAATTATAACTTATTTTTAACCATATCAATCTACATAAAATAAATTACACTAGTTTTCTTTGACTTTTGAGTTATGGTTAAATTATACATGGTATCTTATTAAAAAATTATACTCGACTCTCCTCAAATTTTAATATATATTATTGAAAATTTCCATTTAATGTATTTTTTTGTCAAAGAAGTTAATATTTTTCACAAAGACCATTATAATTAATATAAAAGTATAAAAATTTAGGCTTCATTTATTTTTAAAAGAATCACATATTCTGTAAAAGTTAACTTTTTTTAATAAAAAATAAATTAATGAAAGTTGAATGTAACTTTTAAAATAAAAAAATATCAAGTATAATTGAGTCAAATGTTTTAAAAATTAGTATTATTTACTCAACTAAATATAAAATCATAAACTCTTTCTTATACTAAATAAAAAAGTAAATTACATAGACTTCTCATAAGTATTAATAAGATTATATAGACCATTCATTTATTTTTAAAATATACATAAATCTTTTTCAAAATAGAAAGTTGGTCTACCCTTTACTTCAATTTTAAATATTTTTGCCAAAATACTTTTAATTGACATATATATATATATATATATATATATATATATTATCTAAGCAACCTTTTACATATTTATTATTGAGGATATTTTAATAAAAAATTTTAAAACTAAGCTAAAATGTATGTTTTAAAAATAAAAAAATATGTCTATATAATTTTAACAAAATTTAATAAAAATCTATATAACTTACTTGAGATTAAAATACAAAATATCAAAGTATTATACACATCCTAGTTTTCCTTTTTGAGATTTTGGGATTTTAAGGTTGAGTGATGTAAAAGGCAGGGGATTACAAAAAGTAAATAAATAAGATAAAAATAATTTTTATATCCTCATTTTTTAAAAGATAACTTAATAGTTAAAATGATGATTTAATAGATAAAATAATAATTATAAGAATATAATAAATATTATACAAATTATGTAAAATAAATATGTTGGCATTACAATAAATCAAACATATTTTATACATTTTAGTTTTACATTAGGGTGCCAATATAAATTAGATTAAATTATACTGATTTTCGTTAAATTTTATTAAAATTATACAAATCTCTCTTCTACTTTTAAAAAATATATAAATTTTTCTTAAATTTTATTAAAAATATAAAAATATCTCATTTCTTTTCAAAATATATAAATAGAGACATCCTTTAAAACAAAAAGTAAATTATACATACTTCCTTTGAACTCTACTAATGGTATACAAATTTTTTTTCTATTTTAGTAAGTCTACATAATTTTAATAAAATTTAAGGGAGATTTATATAATTTATTTTTTATTTTAAATGAAATCTATGAATATTTTGAAAATTAAAAAATTCTATAATTTTAATAAAATTAAAAAAAATCTGCGTGATTTAATATATAAACTAAATTTAGTAGACGTTTTGATTTCCATCATTGTTTGGTAAAAAATGTAGGCCGACCTCGTTGTCCAAACTCCTCTGTCTCCTTCTCTCGCAGCTCTGTTCCAATGGTTACGGAAGTATTGCGAACATTGGTATTAAAAAAAACAATTGAATATTCTTTCATCAAAACGTGAATAGTATATGCCACGTCGCAACCCACGTAGATTTTGTGTCTTAACCCCACCTCCCTCCGCCTGCCCAAAATTTTTGTCGTCGCCGAGAGGAGAGAGAGGGAGGGAGACATTGAGAGGGAGAGGGAGAGAGAAAGAGAGAGGTCTAAACTTCTAAAGAGTATTCTCCTTTTCAGTCCACTACGCTTCTTTCTCCTCTCTCTCTCTATCTCCATGTGGGAATTCATTATCGCATGCTAATGTATTTTTTTTCATTTTAATTCTAATTCTCCCACATTTTCTTCTAAATCACATGTACTTCTTTGCTTCACTGCATTCCCTCATTCTACAAATCTACCTCTCTTTATCGTTTTTTTGATCTTGTTTTCTTTGTTCCCTTTTGGGATTTTGTTGCTTTGACTATTGTATCCACTTTTCTATTTCTGGATGAACAGCTTTCCATTGGATCACCAGCTAGCTCGCTGTTTCTGAAATTCGCTGTTGCTTTTGCTCTCACTTTGAGTTGGTGATTTCTGGGTTCAATTGGATAGTGTTGGGCTTTGATCAAATTGGGTAATTGCAAGATCTGCTGTGCGATTTGTTCAACACAATTTTTTGATCTTGCTGGTGGTCAACCGAATTATCGGTTTGGATCCGATCGGGGGGAAAACAGCGCCATCTGATGGCGCTGTTCAGAAGGTTCTTTTACCGGAAGCCGCCGGATCGGCTTCTGGAGATCTCCGAGAGAGTCTATGGTATGCTTCTTTTCCTATTTCGCTTATTCCTAACTTTATTTTTTTCCTTTAATTTAATGAGCTCATAAACGCAAGAGCAATTGTAAAATTGGAAGCATTTGAGCTATTACTTTTTCCCTCTATATGAACTCACGGGACTGCTCAATTTGTAGTTTAGAGGATGCAATTGAGGTTTAGGGCTCAATTCTAAGTTTTGGTATCATTTTGGGATAATGCTTATGATAACATTTAAATTATGAATTTCTATGAACTCCTCTCCTCCTCCTTCTTTCTTCGTTTTGTGATGCTTCAAGCCTGGTTAGAGTTGTGTTGGATATTTCTTATTCTTCAGAGTTTACGTTCATTTCCTCCTCTCTCTATGAACTTTAGCTGAGGGAAATCCTCTTTTGGTTTCTGTTAATTTTTTTCACTTAATGTATGGGATACAGTGTAGGATGTTTAGCTAAGGAGAGGGCCCCAGCTGTCAAAGTCATTGCAAAAGTTGAGAAATTGAATAAATGGTTGGACATTTCAGTTTATTTCTAGTTTGCAACTACTAGCATTGCATCAAGCCGATCATGTTTTCCAGATAAACGGTAATATTAAAGGAATGGGATGGTGGAGCATTCCCTTTTTACCCTGTTGAGAGATATTTAGGTTGGCTGGGTTGTTGAAAGGACAAAGTCTGAAATTGGGTACAAAGCGTGAAAATATTTCTGAGGGTTTTAATAGAGAAAAAGAAAGCAGTGTGTCAGTCAGAGAATGGTAAGTCATAATTGGAGGATTGCCAGTTGAAGAACTGCAGAATACTTTTTTCATTGAGACTTTTCTTTTAAGACATTGTTTTTATTCCTTACTACGAATGTTTTTGTTTCATTGTAGTGAGTTAGTAGCTATGGTAATTGGCAGGGTCAAAGTGCCTCCTCTTTAGTTGCGTAGTTATGATCTTATTAAGCTTATGTTAAACAAATTCACTCCCTCTGCGCTAGGTCTTTGATTGTTCTTACATGTTAAACTGGAGCCAACACAGATATTGAAGCTGTTATACTTAGTAGTTCAGTGTACCTGTATTAACTAAATATTTGACTATTTTATCTCTGTTTTGCAGTTTTTGATTGTTGCTTCTCCACGGATGTCTTGGAAGAAGATGAGTACAAAGTTTATATGGGGGGGATTGTAGCTCAGCTACAGGATCACTTTCCTGATGCTTCTTTCATGGTGTTTAACTTCAGAGAAGGGGAGAGGCGTAGTCAAATTTCAGATATATTGTCTCAATATGACATGACAGTTATGGAATACCCTCGTCAATATGAGGGTTGTCCACTTCTGCCTTTGGAAATGATCCATCACTTCCTTCGATCAAGTGAAAGCTGGTTGTCTTTGGAGGGGCAACAAAATGTTCTTTTGATGCATTGTGAAAGAGGAGGTTGGCCTGTGCTTGCATTTATGCTCGCAGGTCTTCTATTGTACCGGAAACAGTACAATGGGGAGCAGAAAACCCTTGAAATGGTCTACAAGCAAGCTCCTAGAGAACTTCTCCACCTTCTATCTCCTTTGAACCCACAGCCTTCTCAGTTGAGATATCTTCAGTACATTTCCAGGAGAAATCTGGGTTCTGAGTGGCCTCCATCAGACACACCCTTATATTTGGATTGTCTGATTCTTAGAGTCCTTCCATTATTTGACGGCGGAAAAGGTTGCAGGCCTGTTGTACGTATTTATGGTCAGGACCCTTCAAAACTTGTCAATAGAAGTTCTAAGCTTCTTTTTTCAACTTCAAAGAATAAAAAACATGTTCTACTCTACCAACAGGTGATGTATAGTTTAAGCTACTGATACTGATTTTTTATCTAATCAGATATAATGTCTTCTTAAGAAATTTTAACTGCAGGCAGAGTGTATGCTGGTGAAAATTGATATCCATTGTCGTGTTCAAGGGGATGTGGTACTTGAGTGCATACATATGGATGAAGACTCCATTCGTGAGGAGATGATGTTTAGAGTTATGTTTCACACAGCATTTGTGCGGTCAAATATATTGATGCTCAGCCGTGATGAGGTTGATATTTTGTGGGATTCCAAGGATCAATTTCCCAAGGATTTTAAAGCAGAGGTAAATCATTGTTATTCTTTTATGAAAGTCATTCTTTGTAGCAGGGGTTGAACGGACACTTATATCTGTATCAGGTGCTTTTTTTGGACGCTGATGCTGTTATGCCTAATCTAACCACAGTCAGGGCGAGTGAAGATGCAAATGAGACAGGAACTGCTTCACCTGAGGAATTCTATGAGGTGGAAGAGATTTTCAGCAATGTAGTTGATGCGCAGGAAGGTAAGGTGGAGTATGATTCTCTTCTGGCTCATGACAGTGTAATAGATGATCAAAATAAAAAAGAAGTATGGAAAGAGGATTTGGATCCTCACACTTTTCAGGAATGTACATCAGATGATCGGATTCCCAAACAGGACAGAAGGATAGATTCTGGTATTAATGCAGTAAAAGATATTGCTGTTGATGATGTCAAGTACAAGCTTGATGAGAGGGTGGATTCAGATCCTCATGCAGTGAAAGATATTGCTGTGGACGATGGAGATATTAAGTCTACTTCTATTGTAGTCACTACTGATATGATGAAAACTACAGAAACAAAGGACATCAATGCAGATGAGTATGGGCAATTGGAAGATACGGAAAACAAATATGATGAATTTGACAATGCAACAGAGAAGAAATTAGATTCCAAGGAAGGCCAGCAGAAGCCTGATATTTCCAGACAAAAGTCTGATAAACTACCACCTGCAGTGAAAAAACAACTTTCGTCGAACTCAAAACCAGTGGGAGATACATTGGCAGCAAAGCAAAAGATTAAGCAGCTTGAATCACAAGGTGGTCAGGCAAAACAAGCAAAGCCAAATGCAGTAACTAGGTGGATTCCTCCTAACAAAGGTTCTTACACAAATTCAATGCATGTCTCATATCCACCATCAAGGTATAATAGTGCCCCTGCTGCCCTTTCAAATGCTAACTCTTCAAAGGAGAAAATTATAGATGCCAAATTAAGGTCTGCCTCTGCTCCTGTTGTCTCTGGAACACTTGTTTCTACTGACAAGACTAATGAAGTGAAAAGTCAAACGGTGGACATGTCAAAATCTGCAGACTCCATAGCAGAAATGGAAGAAGACTACTTACCATCAGTTAAAGAGACATTACTTCAAACATTAAGTCAAGTACCACAACTAAGCTCAGAGCAAGTGCTACAACCTCCTCCTCCACCACCGCCTCCGCCTCTGCCTCCGCCTCCATTTCGTGCTAAAAACTCTTTGACACATGTCCTTGAATCCTTATCATTACAAGATGATGTAACACCTCCTTTCCCTCCATCTGTACCATCATCACCATCTTCCTCTTTGAGTGGAAAGGTATCTTCCCCACTACCATCACTGGCCCCTCCACTGCCACTACCAATTCTAGCATCATCAGTTAGTAGACAAAACCAAGGGATTGACTTACAACCTGCAACTTCTTCGCCTCCTCCTCCTCCTCCACCCCCTCCACCCCCTCCTCTGTTTACCAATAGAGCAATTACATCAAAAGTTTTTGGAGTGCCTAGTGTAGTTGCCCCTCCCCCTCCTCCTCCTCCACCACCACCACCTCCACCACCACCTCCTCCAAGGTATGGAGTTTTGTCCTCTCCTCCTCCCATTACTTCCTCTTGGGTTCTGCCTCCCCCACCCCCACCCCCACAACCACCACCGCCTTCAAGGGGTATTTCGCCATTGTCATTGGCACCCCCATCTCCACCTCCACCTCCATCTCCGCAATCGCCACCGCCACCCCCACCTTCACCTGCCCCATCTCTACCCTTTTTAAAAGCTCCACTGCCCCCAACCCCACCTCCACCCCCACCCCCACCCCCACCTCCTTTGAGTAGAGCTTCACTGCCTCCATCATTGCCTCCCTTGAGTAGAGCTCCACTGCCCCCTCCACCTCCCCCACCCCCACCTCCTCTAAGTAGAGCTCCACCACCCCCATCTCCACCTCCTTTGAGTGGAGCACCACCACCACCACCACCACCACCTCCACCTCCTTTGACTAGAGCTCTGCTGCCGCCGCCACCTCCACCTCCTTTTATTAGAGCTCCACCGCCACCACCTCCTCCTCCTTTTAGTAGAGCTCCACCACCTCCATCCCCTCCTCCTATGCATGGAGCCCCAACTCCACCTCCTCCCCCACCACCACCTCCATCAAGAGGAGCACCACCTCCACCACCACCTCCTCCATTACATGGAGCGCCTCAGCCACCACCACCTCCAATGTCTAGAGCCCCACCTCCTCCCCCTCCTCCTGGAGCACGTGCTCCTAATGCTCCTGCTTCCCCTAGACCTCCAGGTGGTGCACCTCCACCACCTCCACCCTTAGGCTCCAAAGGTTCAAATTCTGATCCAAGAGGGAGAGGGCGTGGACTTTCACGTCCTACAGGGGCTGGTGCAGCAGCACCCCGACGATCCTCCTTAAAGCCTCTACATTGGAGTAAGGTGACAAGGGCATTACAAGGAAGTTTATGGGAAGAATTACAGAGACATGGAGAACCTCAAATGTAATTTGGCTTGTTTACTATTGCTTTTGTTTGCCCGAATTATTTTGATTCTGTAGAATTATACATCTGCCTTACTGTTTTCACATCCTTTCCTTTTGGAATGACTGGTTTCATGTTCTATCTTAGTGCACCAGAATTTGACTTTTCAGAGCTAGAGAGCCTTTTCTCTGCGAATGTTCCTAAGCCTGCTGGTTCAGGTGGTAAATCTGGAGATCGACGTAAATCTGCTGGGTCCAAACCTGACAAAGTTCACTTGGTAACCTTTTATATTAATGTTATTGAAATTTGATATTTTGATATAAGGTATGCGTGTGAAGGGTGACTTGTTGATTCTTTGTCTTGCATTCCAGAAGTAAATCACCAATATTTGTTGTTTCGCTTCATAAGGAAGGTCTATAACATTTAAGGCTTCATTTATATTAAAATTGGAATGTGATACCGCTGTTTTAGTGGACATAAAAGAAGTCAGCTTCATTGTGACCTGACTGGTGAATATTTTATCAGGCACTCAGTCTTAATTTGTGGAGGAAACAAATTATAGCTTTCCATAATTTTATGATGCAATGAGAATATCCAGCATATCTTGATACCTGAAGCAAATTAAGTTGGGATGGATGACTACACTGATTACATCTCTTAGAATAAAATATGTTGTTCTGTTATCCCTTCACAGAGTTTTTTTGGTTCTGCACATTATAATTCTGTTACTGCAAATTTAATTAATTGTTCATGTTGTATTTTTTTCATAATTCCTATTGACTTCTGTTTATTTGTCAGTTCCCTAATATATGAGCAATAATCTGTTTTTATTTTTAATTGTAGATTGACTTAAGGAGGGCCAATAATACTGAAATTATGCTCACAAAGGTTAAGATGCCCCTTTCTGATATGATGGTAAGCTGATACCTTTTTATACTCCAGTATATTTCTGCCAGCTGGGTTTAAGGCATTGATGATGAATAGTAATTTTAGTTTGCAAGAAGCATTATGACAAAAGTACTCATTAAGACAGCACTTGAGGCTAGCTCAGGTGGTTGGTTGGGTGGGGATTTGGGTAAAGGGTAGTAATTTCAATCCTCTTCTAGTGCCAATAAAAAATTTCTCATTGAGACCGCTTATATTAGATATACCCTGTAATGATCTCCTGCCATGTTATAACTGTACTGACTTTTTCAAACTGTGAGATTTTAGCCTGTAATTATCAATTGCAAGTATTATCTATTGAAATGGTTATTCTCAGGCTGCAGTACTAGCTATGGATGAGTCAGTGTTAGATGTTGATCAGGTTGAAAATCTCATAAAATTTTGTCCTACCAAAGAGGAGATGGAACTTTTGAAGGTGAGGCTTGATAAAATTATAACTGCTTCTTGCATCTTGTTTAGGCAATCAAGGGTTCTTGATTTTGGCATATGCTTTTCCAATGGGTTGCACCCATTTACTCTGATTTATTTGCTTTTTTAATTTTAATTCCCCTTGGTAACAATCAGGGATATGCTGGTGACAAGGAGAATTTGGGAAAGTGTGAACAGGTCAGCAAGTGATTTCTTTTAATCAATGTATTATATCTACTAGTTTTTGATGGAGAGGCCTGAGCACATTGAACTTGCATTGGTGTCATCAAATTGCATGAAGCATGATTGTGCATGTCTGAAAATATAATTTTCCTAGAGCATGTTAGTGAAAGATAAAGTAATCATACCCTGATTGAAGTGGAGAATTGAATGTATAATGAACAAGATAAATTTATCTGGTTCAGTATTTTTTTTTTCTTTTTTCGTTTCTTTTTTTCCTTTTGGTCATAGTTGCATTAAAAGTGAAAAGGTTGGTGAGAGGAATAGTGAATAAATGAGGTCGTGGGCAACCTGAAAAAAGAGGAGCAGATTTTGTTAGAAAACAAGTGATATCAATTCAAATTTAGGAGTTTCAGAACTACGGTTAAAACTGAAATTTGATTGTAAAGGAAGGTAAAATGGTTAAAAGGAAATCAAGTTCAAGACAGAGGCAATGTATTACAGTTAAATGGCTTTTTGATATATTAAAAATCATATTCTTATATATATTTGATTATATTTGTTTCAGTATTTTTTGGAGCTGATGAAAGTGCCGCGAGTGGAGTCAAAATTAAGAGTGTTTTCTTTCAAGATTCAGTTTGGTTCTCAGGTTTGGTGGTGTTTATAGTTTTCCTTCTTTTTTTTCTTTTCTTGGGATGGATTTGTTCGACTTGCTTCAGTTGTTATTCTTGCTTCTTTATGCAGATAACTGAATTCAAGAAGAGTTTAAACACTGTGAACTCTGCCTGTGAGGAGGTACTTTACTTATGGTTCTAACATTTATTCTGTTCTGTATCTTTCTAGACCTTGTTCACTTTTTCTTGGTTATAGGTCCGAAAATCTTTCAAACTGAAGGAGATAATGAAGAAAATTCTTTACTTGGGGAATACATTGAATCAAGGAACAGCAAGGGGTTAGTAATTTCTTAGAGCTAGTGCTCACCTTTTCTATTATGAACACCTAGTTTATCACTGACATTTCATATTTGTTATCATTCAAATTTTTTCATGTTTCTGTAGGATTTGATCCTATGTAAAATATCCAGTTTGTGGATGAAACTTTTAAGTATAAAATGTTACCATTTTATGCAGGATCTGCAGTTGGATTTAAGCTGGATAGTCTTTTAAAGCTCACTGACACTCGTGCTTCCAACAATAAGATGACACTAATGCATTATCTTTGCAAGGTATAAGTGTATATTGCAATATATGAAGATACTGTTTGGTGGCTTATCGTATCTTATTTGGGTTTAGGTCCTTGCTGAAAAGTCACCTGGGCTCCTTGATTTTCACTTGGACCTTGTTAGCTTGGAAGCTGCTACTAAGGTGGTGATTTCTTTTTGGTCACAGAAAAATGGTTGTGGCGCTAACTGTCACTTTTAGCCTTTTAGGCAATGGGATTTTTATGTATACTGATTAGTAACTCACCTTGCAGATACAATTAAAGTCATTGGCAGAAGAGATGCAGGCAATCATCAAGGGATTAGAAAAGGTTAAGCAGGAGCTTGCTGCATCTGAAAACGATGGATCTGTATCTGAAGTTTTCCGTAAGGTGTTTGGCATAATGTTATTCCTTGGTTCATACACTAGCAAAATTTTAAAGGGAAGAACAAAGTTATGTTTCTTAAAGAAAAAATTAAAATGAATTTATATACTGGTTTTTGTGCACCATGAATGTAGTTAACAGTGTATTTATATTATTGTTACTGTAATCATCACCGCTTAATTTAAATTTTTAGTCAAGCATCATTATTTCTTGTTTAGATTCATATGTTAGCACTGGTCCTGGTAGATTTTTGGTTATAATTGGTTGCTTCATTGTATTCAGCACTAGATTTTTACAGTTCCTCTAATTGAACTGGTTCAGTTTTTGTTTAGTAGTAACTTCTTCCTGCTTAAGCAAGCATTGATACTCAGTTCGAGACCCACTTGAAACACTCATTGGAGACTTAAACCTAATGGAACATGCCAGGAAATTTATTGTGGAAATCAAGCAATGATCAGAAGATTACAAAATTGAGTTCCCCCCCCCCCCCCCCCCCCCCCCCCCCCCCCCCCCCCCCCCCTCTTTTTTTTTTAATAATAAATTACTTAGGCAAAAGGGTAAAGGACTGATATTGGCACTGAATATTATGGAAGGGCATATGGGTTATATATTAAGATGTGGTGGATTATGTTTTAAGATTCACCAATCTAATGCAAGGATAATGACGGTTTAAGCAACCATAGAAAATTAGAAAGACTAAAATTATAAGAAAAAAGAGAAGAGGAAAAAAAATAAGAGAGGGGGAGGGGAAACAAATTTTAGGGTCACTCCTAGGTATATAATTCAGCAGCACAGTCCTAGAAGAAGCTCAAGCTGGAAAAAGCCTAAACTTTCAATTGAAGAGCGGGAAACTATTGCTATCTCTACAGTTAGTGACATACTGGTGTAGAATCGATAATGAAACTCTTAGAGAACTCCCTGAACTCAACTCAATATTCTAAATATGTTAATCAATTAGAAAGGGGTGAATAAAACAACAGTCGGGCAGTCCTATTTGTAGGCATATGCTGCAAAATTGTTACACAAATCAAATTCTGACTTAACTAAAACGCCTAACAAAAATATAGCTACATTGATATTAATAACCATGACCCAAGCAATCCAAAATAAAACAAAATTCTAATTTTTAAATTAAAACCCTAATTCAGTCAAAACTCTATTAAATTAATAAAATTCAGCATCTGCATCACTTGTTGTAAAAGCAGTTTTATGTGCTCCCAAGTTTTAGCTGTAGTGGGTGCTGAAGAGATTTAATTAATCCTTTTCTGTCATTTTGCACATGACTAACTATGAATTGAAGATAATATTTATCATATCCAAGTTAGGGTTTTAAATGCTTGTTTTCTAGCCTTATTTTACATTGATTCCTAGCATCTTTGTCTGTCTAAACTTTTGAGCATATGTTAGAACCTTTTTTTCTTTTTTTAACTGCTATCACCTATGTTATAGTAGAAATTTTCTTCTGCAAAAATGTCCACCCATATTTCAGGAAAGGATCTCTAGCTTTTTTATGCTAATGAACAGTTAAATTGGACAACCTACATTTACTTTACATGGTTTCTTGTTTGGTTTATATTTCAGAAATTGACTGATTTTTTAATTTCTTTTTAGACATCAAAAGAATTTGTTGTTGGTGCTGAGTCAGAGGTGGCATCTGTAACAAATTTATATTCTGTGGTGGTAATATGTTAACCATCCCTTTGGCACATTTTGCAGTGTTACGAAGAGATATAATGACCATGTATTTTGTCCATGGACAGGGTAGAAATGCAGATGCACTCGCACTATATTTTGGTGAGGATCCTGCCCGTTGCCCATTTGAGCAAGGTATGTTAAGGATTAATACTTATTCACGTTGTTTGTATGACATACACCCATTATTCTAATACTGATGATTTCAATTGTATTAGATTATAGTACAGTTAACGATATCTCTGGAGATTTTAGATTCCCTTGACCTCATTCTGTTGCATCTATGGTTGTGACCAGTGTACATTTTCTAAAAATTTGTGCTAAGTGGGGATTTCTTGTCTTGGGATTAAGGATATTCATACCTCTTTGAATGTTTATACTGGAAAGAGATTAAATAGCTTTCTTGAAATTGAAGGAGAAGACGCCCTTCTTGAGTCCTCATGTAAGTGCAGTGAACGATTGGAAGAACAGATGGGGAGGGGGTGGGAGAGAGAGAATAGTTAAGTATAATAAGATATATGGAGGGGAAAGTCAATAGGAGTTGTCAGAATGAAGTTTCATCATCCTTGGGTTTACATTTGGTAAAAGTAGTGATTTATTCCATTGTATTTTCAGAATTTTCAAGCTAATTTCTACTTGTTTCTGGTTTGATGATTGCAGTTACTGCAACTCTCCTAAATTTTATACGGATGTTTCGGAAAGCACATGAAGAAAATTGCAAACAAGCAGAGTTAGAGAAGAAGAAAGCTGAGAAAGAGGCCGAAATGGAGAAGGCTAAGGGCATTAACTTGACAAAGAAGAGTGCAAGATAGTTGAAGATTGGGTTGTTTACTCCTTTGCACCGACATCATGCTCTTATCAAAGAGCAGAGGTCTGCCCTGGTGGTGGCAAGGTGATGTATTGAGGTGGAAAAACAAGTTCTTGCCAGCTTCAGACCTTTGAATCATACAACAGGCTTAGGCATTGATTCGTTGACAGCATGTTGTTGAGCCAGAATCTTATGGCCTCTTGATCTCTGTGTCAGAATGCACTAGAGAGGGCAAATGTAGACACAATGAATACCCTGGAGAGGTCAAATTTAGACCCAATGGATGCTTACTGTGGTTGCTTTAGATCCCATGTGGATCCAGCAAACGCTATGAAGATGATGGATCTGGTGTCTCCTGCATCATTTCAAGAAGAAATTTTGTGGTATTGGACATGTCTTCAATTGCAGTATAACTGCCTTTGGCTTTCATCATTTGGTATAGGTTTTCCAGCACCAGAGCAGATGCTTTTTGTTTTGGAAAGTACCAAAGTCCATCGGTGGTATTGCTGTATCACGGAACCTTGTACAAAGCTCTAACCCTTCCCTTTTAGGATTCAATTCTTTCTCATGTAACATAGAAATTAGTTCCTTCCCTTCCTTTTGATAGAGATTTTGGTAGGATACAACCGAGGAAAAGTTGTATAGCTGTCGGGTTAAGAATAGAAATTAGGAACCAGATCTCTGTATTGTAACTGTAATCTAGTGAAGAGCAGGCTGAGTTAGATAATGCTTGTTTCATTTTTCTTGTGAAATACGTTTTTGTGAAGTGTAAAGGGTTCCTGTTCCATTCACTTGTCCTAGTTTTTGAAATTTAGTATTCTGGACTATATGTGGACACTCTAATATTAGAAAGACCCAAAGCCCAAATTCACACTGGAAATCTGCAATTTTTACTGGTGCTGTCCGGAGGTGTTGGTACTTTGTGCCTCACTAGTTTTGTATTTATTTATTTGTTTTTGGCGAGATAATCTTCAACCGGAACACCATCATACATTCTGAGATTTTACAAGGTGCATTCATTCAGATTATTCATAGATTCCGATATTTGAGCAGATCGTTGCAAGAGGTGTATTTCAGTGTTCTTCCAGTCTCAGCTTGGGCTATCTCATAAATACCGAACAGTGCTTTTCGAGGTACATCAACAAATGAATGTTGTGTATGATTCACGAGAATTTTATTATATTAAAGTTATATTTTATTATTGACTCTTACATGGATTTGGATTTCTGTCAAATCCGTGTTTACTTGGTTTGCAGTGCACATTTCATGACTGCTTCCTATGAAGTTATTCTTGTACAAAATACAAAGATCCCACGGATTGGGATTATAATTCCCTGAAATTCGTATAGTGAATGAATTAAGACGCTTAAATGATAGATTGGTTCAGAGAAAAGAGTACCACTGGAAAATAAACATTGTTCTTCATAGGTTCAGCAAAGTTTCTGTTTATTAATTTTACGGAGAGGCTCTCACAAAGGGAAGAAGAAAGAATCAAAGAAATTATAGTGGCAGTGGCTACTAGACTATCCAAAAGGCTAGATTGACAGTCAGGTAGCTGAAATTGTCACTCTTACAATTCATCCCCCTCTCCCCTCCATATGTATATGCGCATCTTCTATTTTTGGAAATGACTTTATAAGGACTGATCTTACATAGTTTTAGAGCCAGTTAGGACCGCCTAACCCAAATTGACACTTCTATCTCTTATCTCTTATATTTCTATGAAGCAAATTAAAAATATAATATATCTATTTGTGCATAGACTTGACTTTTATTTGTGCGTGTGCATGCACACTTGAGTTTAATAAAAGTTTAATTTAAATGAAAATACTATAATTTTACATGAAGAATTCAACTATTCAAAATTTATAACACCATGTTTCAGACTAATTCTCTTCTCTCTCTTTTTTGGGTGTGCATTCTCCCCTAAATTTAAAAGTGAGACTCATACAGGTTGTGTAAAAATTCGTATGAAATTCCAAAATATAAGCTAATAAACAGAAGTGTTTCGTATTGTTCACATTGTAAAGGATTGCCGATATACAAGGTAGAAATCCAGAGAAGACAAGAGTCGAAGAATATAGCGAAAAGACAATAAATAAGAATGGTGAACTAAATCTCCAGCTTCTGTTTTCGCGCATTGCTGAGATTCCCCTGTCGAAAATCTTTCGTGTCTTCGGGGGCTGCTCGATCGATTTCCTTCGATCAACATAAACAATTCTTGCTACCAAACAACTTCTATACATCTTGTTAATAATAATAATAATAATCTTTATCTTCTCCTTCCCAGAACAGAACATCCTCGACGACAACCTCAATAATAACCATATTTCATGGTAGTTCTTCGAAATTCTTGGTCCTTTCATATCCATAATTGTCCTCCTCTGAAACCTCAATCCTGAGCAGAAGTTTTCTGTCTTCATCATCAATCCACGACCCCATCTTACAACTTCTGTAGAACATGGAGGCCACAATAGTATCAAGGACAATGAAAATTGAGTACAAGTAAGCAATGAAAATCCCCTCTAAAGCCATAGAAGGCCGTGCTTGTCCACCAATACGATAGGCTCTTAGGACCCGAAATTGAAACAAGGCTTCAATGGCTGCCAGAGCCATATTTACAGGCAGAGCCAAGAACAAAGCCATTGATGTTCTTCCCCTTATAAGAACACAAGCTTTAAGAATCGCCAAATACCCCCCATGTCCCTCCATACCAGATAGAGCCATTGCCATATTGCAGATGACGAGTGCATTGGCTAGAAGAACAGAGAAGAGAACTACCCCACATGCTGTAACGAAGAAAAGGGTATTCGGGGAAGAGTCGTCAAGTCCTTCGACGATACTGAAGGCAAAAAAAAGTAGACAATAAGTGGTTGCATTGGCAGAGATAATCAACAATGAGTTGCTAATGCAGGTTTTGAGGAGTGGTTTATAGAGGGATATTATTGAAGTAAAAGAAGGTGAGAAAGTTGGCTTGTGGGGGTGTCTCAGAGCCTGAAAAATGGAAGCTTTAGCGATGATGAGGAAGGTGAGGGTGAAGGGGAGGGTGAAGATTGAGGAAGTGATGGTTTCAGAAGCCTTTAGGCTGAAAAGGGTAAACATTTGTGATGAAGAAGGGAATCCTGCAGCATCAAACAGAATCCTTAAGCGATTATAGATTTGAGGTAAAAGGGATGAAGAAGAAGGGACAAGAGCTTGTGAGAGGAGTATAGAAACAGAGAAAGGAAGAGCAATGAAAGCTGAAATTAAGGTGAAATAGTGATAGTTCTGAAGGAAACTATGAATTGATCTTCTGAGAATCTTGCCTGCAACTTCCATTGGAATTGATGAGGGGGAGGAAGATGGAAGTGTATCTTTTTCTGTAAAGAGATCTTGTTGAATGGGTTGGCTCTTTCTTTTGAGGTTGGAGAGCGTTAGGGGTTTTAAGGAGTTGGTGTTTTGGATGAATGGATTGGCCAACAAGAAGAAAATAAAGAGAATGGTGAGGTGGAGCTGTTTGGACTTCGTTTTCACCAAAGATTTGGAAGTATTTTGAGGGTTCTAGGAATCCCCACCAGGTTCGTTTGGTTTACGAGGACACAAGCACACAACCTTTTCTTCGGTGTTGGTGTTGCTAGTTTGTATGTCTGCAATAATTAAGCTGGCATGGCTGTGGGTTTTGGAGAAACTCTCAAGTGACTCCATGAGTCAAAAGAAATTTATTGAAATTGATATGTAAGTTAATTTTATCATTTACAATATCTATTTTGTGTTTATTGATTCATTGTATAGTTACCTAAATATGTATTTGGAGTTTTTTTGTTTGATAAGAAGATATAACTACAAAAATTAAGGGAGTGAAGTCAATTGATGAAGAAAGATAATATCTTCTGTTCTTAATTATTTGGGTTTGAGATTTTTTTAGAATACTTTAAAAAAATTAAATACACTAATTTAACATGAAAGATTTGCTTTTAGATTTAGTCTAGTGTAAAATTTGAAATTACTTTTCAAATAAAAATTTTAAATAAAAAACCGTCATATTTATATGTTCAGGCTTAGGGAATCTCACATTCAAAAAAATTTATTAGACCTTTTTTATTAGGTTTTATCAAAAAATATATAAGTGAATTTAACAATACCTCTTAATCCATAAACTTTAAGGCATTAGATTTATGATTCTTTTTTGCTTATATATATATCTCATTTAGTCTAATTTTATCTAATGTAAAATTTCTTCCCACTCCCATTTATATTTGACCCTAACATTATAAAACTTAGATAACTACTTCTTTATGGATAAATATCTCATGAACATCAATAGTTTCTTTAAAGTAAAAATCTCTTTTTTCTTGAAAAATTTCTGCTCTCTCATGAAAAACAAAAAAGGCCATTATAGTATGTATCTTCTCGGTGAAAGATTTCTTTTCTTTTCAGAGGATTGCTTAAAATGCACTTTATTTAGTAGCTTAGTATTGCTGGCTACAGTCTTTTCCTAGTCCAAGTAACGTAATTTAAAAATCATCACAAAATGAAGCATTCAATGTCCCCTACATCCTCTCTTTTTGTAATTCATTTCAGTATTTTTGCATTAATAAGTACTTGATATTGTTTCATTTATATATTATTATACAATTTTTATTGGGTTAAAATCATATAGTTTAGTTTTAGATTCATATCGAGTTGGATCATAAACTTCGAGTGAGTTATTTATTTGTCAAAATATGCATGCTAAGAATATTTTTTTCTAATATTATGAAAGTAAATAAATATTCTTCCCTCTTTTCCTTGAAATTTAAGTGCCATTTAAAAAAAAAATTAAAAAGGAGTCTAATACATATGTACAAAATTAAAACTTGACAGAGAAGGAAAAAAGAATTTAATCAAAGCTTCCATAACATAAAATAAACTTTATAAATATAATTATTTGTAGGTCCACACACAAGCTAGTTTAGGTACTTTTCACATGGTGCCTGAATTATTCTTGGCTTCCAAGATATAATATTAATAATAATAATAGTTATACAGAACACAAATCAAATGGATATTAAAATGGGGGTTTACCTTCCACTTTTGTGAACAATCATTAGATTAAAGGGACCCTCACCAGATGATTATTACAAAGTTTTGCTTTAATTTAAAATCAAATCACATGCATTGCACATTGATGACGATTAATAGTAAATTATACACACAAACACCGACTATGTCACTTAATTAGGAAAATAAGTATAATTGGACAACTTTAATTTTTCATCAAATTAAATTTATTTCACTTTAATTCTGTTATTATATTTTATAAAAGATAACTATAATTTCTATAACGAAATAGTCATACATATCTTGATATACAGATAAATTGTAAATCAAATTTAAATTGATAATAAAAAATTAAAAAATGATAATTATAATTCAAATTTAGAGAAAATTACATATAACCCTATCGAAGCTATAATTTAATTACAAATTTGGTCTAAAAATTTTAAGATGTAAATTATGATAAAAAGTGAAAATGTTATTGTTATGTATCAAAATTTCTATGGATTAGTCAGTCAAAAGTATTGAGTTACGGAAAAAAAAAAAATCGACAAACACTCAACGATTTTCAGTTTTTGAGAGACTTGTAGAGGTAGAATATGCCCTTTAAAAATGGGTTTTCTTAGATCTTAAATAAAGTTAAATTTAGGAAATGAAGGCTCAGAAACGTGAGTATAGGAATAATAGAATTTTGACTAAAAATATTGCTTGGAATTGATTTAACATGTACAAACTTAAGCAACAGTAAATGACAATAGAAAAGCTTCAAAAGATCTGATTACAACTTTGACAAAATGTGGATAATGAAAATAAAGTGATGGAAATAAAGGCATAAGTAAACAAGGTGAGTAAAGCAAATAAATAAAGCTAAAAGTAAATGCATGTGAATTGAAATAAGTTCTTTGAGATGTTTTTGTGTTTTAATCTTTTTTTTTTAATGGTATTTTCTTTAGCTATTAATAGCTTTTCATGGTAAATTATTACCCATATTTTATGACTCCAATAACTTCATAACTTTTTTCATACTTTAAACAAAATGTGTTGCATTATGTTTTAATATAAAAGGTCGAGCATAATTTTCCTTCAAATTTAAAACGAAAATCATAAAATCAAATCAAAATAGACTAAGTATGCTGAAACAAAAATAATTATGGCTAGAGCTTATTATGAAGTAGGTGTGTGCCTGAGCTCTGACTTTGGCATTGGTGGAGAATGATGGAGTTGGTAAGGTGAGGGTGACGTAGTTTGACCTGTGTTATTAGTTAGAGAGTTTTTATTTAAAAAATGTATTTATTTCACCCCAAAAAAACAAGTATTTTAGCTCTATTTGGCTATTTGCTTCCCTCGGTGAGATGTCAACATATTTGGTGACTTTCTAACTGAAAATTGATTGTAATTAGGTGATCCAATACAAATTAACAAAGATTTAATAATTGGGTTGGGAATTTCTTTCTTTGTTCTTCGAAACCAAAAAAAAAAAAGAGAAGACAAAAAGTTGGGAGCATTATTGTAAAAGGTGTGTCGGTTGCATTTTGTAAATCTATTCTATGGTTGAAAATTATCCAAGTTAGCCCAATTTTTTTTAATGACCAATTTAAATACTAGCATCATTTTTAATCTAAGTTGAATTTTTTAAAACTATAATAACAATAATAATAAAAAGGTCATTTTTCTTTACAAACAGAATCATCAACTCTCTTTACTAATCTAAATTAATTCAAGATAAAAAAATGTTTTAAGATACAAATTGATTTAGCTTTGACGAATTTAAATACTAGCATAATCGTCATGAATTTAGTTAAAATTGAATTGTAGATTGATCAAATAAATTTTTTAAATTATGAAAATTTAAGGTATGCTAAGTAGAAGGTGAATTAGCAAGATATAATTAGGCCACAAATTTTAAAAGCATTTCTCATTTTGATTTTTGTACTTTCTAAACATAGTGGTTAGTCATGTCAAAATTGTGTGGTTTTTCAAGAAATGGAATAATTTAATGAGTATAGAAGTGTAATTGTCCTAATAAGTATCTAAATATCTCTTTAAAACTACAACTTGGACATCTGTAACTTTTCCAATGGTTCATATACATTTGAGTGGTTCCTTGTTTATTTGGCAAAAGCAAGACTTTGAACAAATGCTTCATTATCAATACTGCTAACCAAAGTCACTAGAAAATTATATATATATATATATATCATCTAAGCTCCCTTTCTAATTAATTATCTGTTTACATTAATTATACATAAAAGAAAATTATATATAAACACCCAGCTACAGTGTGAATGACCTGTTGTTGGATCGGATAAAAAATGTAGACTAATTAAACACTGTTTATAAATATATCATCCATGTTAAAATTAAAAAAATGAATAAAATAATTTTTTGCAACTTATTATTTAATAAAATGGCAAAACTAGAATTTAAACTTATAATACACTTAATTATGTTAGAGCTCGAAGGCTTTGAAATAGGAGGAGATTCTTACTCACTGAGCTTTGCAAAAGATTATATTTATAGTCATAGACTTCACAATATATGATAATTCAAAATCTTAAAGTATTAAATTTATATAGCCCTCGCCAAACAAACTATATTTCAATGCTCATATATATATATATATATATATATATAATGACTTAATTAATGTCTGTTTAAATTGGTAATGACGTCAATGTTAATTGGCCATTTCGGCTTACCAAATCCAAAACTGCAGTTCAACGAATTCTTTTTATTTATTTATTTATTTTTCTGTGGGGTATAGGAGCAAAGGTGGTTATGTATTGATAGATATGTAGTTCTCTAAGTCTTGAGCCTAATTTGCCATTTTATTAAAGACAAGTTGGTCGATTCACAAGTGCTGACTATAATTTAAAATTGTAATCTCTAATTCATATTATCCAGTAACCCCAAAAAAGAAAATGTTGTCTTTTTTCTACTTTTTATTATTTTAAGGGCCAGATTTCTTAACTTTTTTGTGAGACGGAATGAATCTTCAAAACATATGCATGGTGGGCTCCTATGGATTGGATCCATTTAACGGCCCAAATCAATGGGCCGAATCCATGGCTACAGATTGCCCATTGCCAAGTACAATTCTTGGTCAGGCTTTTTTTTTTTGGTTCAGAATGGAAGGTTTGAAATGTTAAATTTTCATCTTTGATCTACGGGTAAAAAATAAAATATTATATTCCCATTACATGTAAATATTTTTTTTGAGGTAAAAAAAAATCACATTTTTACTATTTATTTATTTATTTATTTTAAATACTAATTTTAATTCATCTCTCATCTACTGTCACTTTTACCTTTATTATTATTATCGTCATTATCATTCTACATCTTTTATTATCGTTACTACTATCATCATTTTTATTGTCCATTTTACTACTACCACTACTTTATACTTTCACTGTCATCAATATTATCTTTATTATGGTTATCACTATTATTATTATTATCATTATCACCATTAATATTACTCCCATTATTATCAATTTTTTGACAAAAAAAATTGAGTTAGTATTAATTTTTTTTAAAAATGATTATGATATTCTTGAAAAATGGTTTATAATCCTTAAGAATATTGGGACTAAACTAAATACGTGAATGTAATACTTTAAAATTTTCATGAAATAATCTTGAGAATATCTTGACTAAACCAAACAATTTTAACAACATTTTTGAGAATCAGTGTCCAAGGAAAAAAAAATATCCTTATATTAAACATTCCTTTAGGTCAAGTATTATTTACATCTACACATATTAATAAACATGATTTAGAGACTTCTTTATACACACAAGGGAAAAAAAAAGAAAGAAAGATGCTATTGAGAGTTTCATTTTTGAAAAGATTAAGCTCTTTTATCATCAAATCAATATATCTTATAATCTTTGTAGGAGGCTAGTCAAGTCATTGTTCTAAAGTTAATGAAAAGTGATTGACTTCACCTCTTGGGTTGCATTCCATAACTTTTATTTATTTATTTTTTTTATTTTAAGTTCCAAAACATCTCATTACTCTCATTTTCTGCTTTTTATCCTAATCTTTGTTTTCTCTTCTTTGACTAGGTGAAAGTTTTTATCCCCTTCAAAATTACCTTAATCTATCTTCATAGGATTATACTCTGACTCCTAAAAACAGCTGCACCTTCTCCCATTGTTTAACTAATATTTGTTTTTCCATTAATGCCTTTGAAGGTGCTGTGACACGAAGACCTTTTATCTATCCTTCTATGTTCTTTGTCTTTTATTCTTCTTTGCTGAGCAAGAAATTTCTATCTCACTCAAAAATATTCTAATCTCTAAATTACTAATACACTAATCCTTTTATGTTTCTATGTGAAATTATTGATACATTATTTATGTTTTGCAAGAAAGGGAGAACAAATTGAATGCGATAATGGGAATGTGATATTGAGTCAAAGCAAGTTGCAAGTTTTTTGAACAACCTAGACTTCTCCAAGGTAACTTTATTTGGTTTCTTTTGGAATAGAATTCCTTTTATAAAGTTGTCCCTTAATATCTTGTGAAAGCATTGGGTTTAATTCTTTAGCTTGAATACTTGGTTTTTTTAATGAACTTTGTTGATTTTTTTTGTTTGTTTTCGTAACATTATTCTTTAGCGAACATGGGAGGAAAAAAAAAAAGAACTTAATTCATAGTTTATATTAGAACCATTATAATGTAAATAAGTTGAATAAAGATGCTTGGATGTTATTTTCATGCTTGTCATTTGATAAGGCTTCATTTGCTAAAAACTATATTTACTTTTGAAAATCATTTGATGAACTTTCAAATCTTAAGCAAGAAGAACATAGAAAAACTATGGAAGATCAACTGTATTGAATCCAATAGTTTATCTTACACAATCCTCACTCTTGAGTGTATTCTAGCGTGCTATTACAAACTTGAAGTTATAAATTAACACATGGAGGTCCAGTTTGACCATTTGAAGTTAGTAGCCTTTACTAGGTGCCAATATGACAAGTTAACATATTCAGACTATGTCAATATAGATATAGATATAGATATAGATATAGATATGGGACATTATTTAGGATTAATATGTAAGTAACAAAGACATATTAGTTTAAACAAAAAAATTAAAGAGTAAAAAGGACATATATATATATATATATATAGTTGCATGACAAAACTTAAGATACTTTGCTTCCTTCTTTATCTTTTAAAGTAATGCGCACATGTTCATAGATAAGCATGCCTTGTCTAAGAATTATTGTTATTAGTAGACAGACAAACTTGAAAAAACTATAGTAGGTTCCATAATTTTCTACATAAAATTGTTATGCTTAAGCTTTACTTTTTTTATTCTAAACAATGTAATATAAATTAGGGATGTAATAATGGGTAAAGGCTAAAAGTGAGTTGGGTTAATGCATTGGTTCTAATTTTTCTTTTTGTTTTCAATTTTTTTCCATTATTATTTTATTGTTTCTTTATTTTTTTCCCTGAATGAAACAATTCTTTATTAGTCCATTCTTTAATATCTCTTTTATTTCTATTATTTTGATTTATGGTGTTAACTTTTCAGTGGGACAAAACCATCTCCATTTTTAGGTTAGTAAGGTCTACTCAGTAATGAATTTCAAAAAGTTAAGGAAGAGTCCATGAGCTTTGGCAGTTGAACTAATGGGTTAAGACTATTTGTAGGATATCACCAATGTGTCTCTGAATCTAAACAATGACTTCAATGGCGTTCAATTTTGTGGTTTTCTTGTTCCTTCTTTGTTATTTCCCCTTCCTCATTTTTTCTTTCTTTGTACTACTCATATTACTTTTTGTCCTTTACTCATAAGTTTAGAAATAGAACAGTCCCAATATCAAGAGAATATAGCCAGTTTTGGATGTGAACAAGGTAACTTCTCATTTTATCTTCTTTCTTTAACATTTCATAGTATGTTTATACTTAACTTCCCATCATTATTTTACATTTTTACCTTGAACCCTTGCTTCCAACTAACTATATTTTATTAATTAATTCATTAACAACTTCATATACATCCTTATTAAATAAGTATTTTATAGCAACCTTATTTTACCTTCTTATACACAAAAGAACTATACCTTACTATTTACTTACATATTGTGTATTTAGTTAGCGTTCAATCACGTGGACACATTTTTAGTTCATTTTTTGTACAATTTTGAGTTTTTTTGTTGTACATTTTTTACTTCTCATGATCATATCATATATTATGTAATCTCAACATCTCATAGAAGAAAGGTCAATTGTGGTCTACCTTCATTTGCTGTACATACACTTGGTGACATGTTTACGCCTCTACAACAACCATGCTTGCAAGATATTACTAATGTGGCTTTGAATCTGAACACAAAATTTAATAATGTGCATTTTGATAGTACTACATTTACTTATTATTTTTCAGTTTGCCATTACTTAATTTCAAGATTTTTAACTTGTCATATGAGTTATGACTTTGTTGATAATTTTTAAGCAGTTCCACATTCAACTATTTCACACCCAACCTTTGCTTCCAGACCACAAGAATGTCATTTATATTATTCGTTACAAAAGCATCAACCTCCTGTCACATCTATAGAAGAAGAAGGTATACCACCTTCTTACACACAAAATAATTTGTTTTATACCAACTTCATCTTAGCTTCTTAATTCATTTTAATTCAATGTTACATCTTTTACTTTCTTATTTGCTCCTTTTTTTTTTTTTTTTGCTTAATTGCTCTCCATTATCTACTTATGATTACATTGATGAGGGATGATCTTGATTATGCTTGCATTTATTATGGAACAACTATGTGGTATAATGAAAGGCTCAAGAACAAAGGCTACTCATCAACACCTTTTTTCTCCTTGCATTACTCACAAGGAAAAATTCAAGTCCCTTTAATGCGTCATCCGCTAGAGTACTTGTACAACCTATATTTCAATAGTTCTTTACTAGAGTCTAAAAATTTTCTTAAAAACATTAGAGCTTATAACACAATGTTCTCATTCACTTCAATGGGAGGGAAATTTGATAAATCATTCAATTCCACAACTAGTCCATATTGCTTTATTCTCTCGGGTCAGAACTATCATTGAGTTGGTAGTCTTCTTCCACCTGATAGGTCTAAACTAGTTTATTCACAGCTGTATATATACGACATAGATCAAGAAGTCAATAACCAAATCTCTGTCATTAGGTGAACATACATCAATATATTATCTGAGTACTTGCTAACTTTTTCCTATTGAACTAATATATTTCAATATTTGACCTTAATTTAACTTTATTGTTTGTTTGAGTTCCCCTAAAAATCACTTTACAGTTGATCCTGGTGTTGAAAAAATTTTGATCATACTTAATCAATTTAATCCTTTTGTCAAAAGTTTCTAGATACCTTCTGCACTGTTGAATTCTGACCAATCAAAGGATATCAAGCTTTGTTTGGTTAGCAAAAGAAGTCAAGATGGTAGGATGCATCATCTAAAGTTGCAACCTTAATTATTGGTGATTTTGATTCATCTTACACTGAAAGAGATATTATTCCCCAAACAAAATTTGGACTGCTTCAATGTATCAATGAATTCTATCCCTCTTACTTGCCATTACAATATCCGCTTCTTTTTCCATATGGTAAAGATGGCTATAGAGAAGATGTCTTGCATCATGATTCCTCTCTCGAAAGATGCAAAAAAGAAATGAAGCTAACCATCTGAGAGTTTCTTGCATTCTAACTAATGAACAGATCTAATGAAGTTTATGTTCTCTTCTATGTTTGCCATCTTTTGCACCAATTTATTGTATCAAGGTTTAGATTGATTGAATCACAAAGGATTAAATACATTTGGACCCACTAGAAGGACTTATGGGTTGATATCTACAAGGGTTTGTCTGTTGCACTCCTTAGAGAGGAGACTCAAGCAACCTTTATAGGGAAACACGTCATCTTGCCATCCACTTTTATAGAAGGAGCAAGGTATATGATATAAAACTCTCAAGACGCGATGGCAATATGTAGGTGGCATGGGTATCCAAAAATATTCCTTACATTCACTTGCAATCTAATATGGCTTGAGATTACAAGATTCTGTCAACAATGTGGACTTCACCTTGAAGATCATCTTGACATTATGTGTAGGATCTTCAAACTCAATTTGCAACAATTAATAAGAGTTATTGTCATACCATACTATAATAGCACATAATTTGCATGTCAATGTACTTATAACGTCCATTTTTATATTTTTAACACTTTTAATAGTGGAAATAACTAACATTAAAAAGTCAAAAGATTTCATTTTTACTTAATTGTACCACTTCAACTTACCAATCTCAACTTTCATTCTTAATGTACTTGTTCAATCAAAAATATCACAAAAAAAAGCATGGAATTCGTGTTTAAGATCAAACATCACATACTAATATAAATACGTTATTCCATCATAGTTCTATAATTTTATCAAAATTTCAAAAATTCTTATCTCGAGCTAGAGCACTCTAAATCATGTAAATGAGGACTTTTTGGAAAGCTCAAGGCATGAATTACATGCTGTAAAAATTTCAGATTAAAAAAAATTCATTTGGGCCATAAAAATCTAATAGAATAGTAACACTATCAGATTTTCATGCATATGCAAACCTAAAATTTTGGAAATGCATATGTTAAGCTATACAACTCTAAATTAAATGATCTTGGTGGCTATGGAAAGCTTATAATTTCAAATATATGTCTATAAAATTTTATAAGTATTGGAATTCATTTCAGCCCTCAAATATATTAAAAACCAAAATTGATCAAATAAACAGTATTAGACAGTTCTGCATTTTCCAACAAATTTTGAAAAATCATAAAAAATTTAACAAAGTTCCAAAAATTGTATTATTTAATTCTAAAAAAATCTCAATGAGATCTAAATATTTGCCAAATTTTACGCCAATATTCATTCATTTGATCTAATTTTGATTCAGGGGTAAATTATGGCTCAAAATGGTGAATTATGGATACCAAGTGATTCAAAATGACTTCCTTTAGTGCAAGTGACTATTTGAACACGTCCAAAACATAAAACATAGCATGTATAACCGTCTTAACAGGTCCCAAACATCATGTATCTAAATTTGACCTATTTACTTGGCATTATACACATACTTTCCATACCACACACATACTCAAATCACATATTATTGTATTTCCACAACCATAGTTGACATTTACAATATAATCTCATACTTTTAGGTATGGTGGAGCTTTTATATTATAAAAATATCAATTATAAATTCTCATTGATAATATAATGCATGAAAGCTAAAACCATTGTCAAAGTCACATACTTCAAGCTTGTTGACTTTCATCCTTAGCATATTAGGATTTCCCTAAACATGGTTAGAGATAATATAAGGGAGAGTGAAATTCAAAGATTTTCAATAACTCAATCATGCTTTAAATACACTTATATGGTATATTTTCATGTCAAAGAAAGCAAGCGTATATCATATTTATCTAAATATCAAACATAATCATATTTATGAAATTAAATCGATCCATGGAAGTCAAAATTAAGCTATAAGGACTTTTAGTCTAGTTTCACCCAATTATGTGAGACTTTTAGATTAACCTTGGCCATTTTAGGGCTTTTAACTTAGTCTCACTCATTTCATGAGACTTTTGACTTTGCCTCACCCTTACTTAATGACTTTTGGCTTCACTTCACCTAATTCAAGGAAGTTTTGGCACAATCTCACCTATTAAAAGCTATATACTTTCCAAAAAAATGTTAAGAACCATAATGATATCACATCATCAAACTAATAGTAATAGGCATAAGTTATGGTTTAAATACACATACAAGCAATCAATAATAATCCAACAACCAAGATAAGTATATAAGAATGGACAAAGAGCTATATTTATTCAAGAAGTACAAATTTTCTTTTTGGTTTCTCACTTTTCTCTCTCGTCCTCGCAAGCGTACTTAGAAGAGACTTGATTTGCTTAACCTAAACACATCAAACAACATACAAAAGTGTCAATAGAACAATTTCTAGCCTTAAACAAGCCTTATATAAGCTATTTCTAGTTCTAAGCTTTTATATGGCTCCATATTGTAGAATAATGAAGCAACTTATACAATTCATGATATTCGCTCCAATTTCTCACTTAATCTAAGTCACATGACTTCATTTAAATTTAATAGAGTCATCACAAACTCAAATCAAGAAGTCTAATACCAAGTTACTTCTTTATACATAATGGAATCTTAAACTTTCAATTATCAAAATATGGTTCTTAAATTCAAACCAATGATTATTTTGGTATTTATTATTCATATTTAGACCATTTCTATCCTTAGAATCAAAGAAAGCTCTCTAATTACTTGGAATCACTCTTAGCCGAGATACCCACATATAATAGCACCAATGGAGTTTTACTAGCTTTCCTAGAGAATTTGGCATCCATGAAACTTCCTAGGTTTCTTATGAATTCAAATATGCCCTTACATGAGCTAAATCATCATTAGAAAGTTTTATAAATCCCTAAGTATAATCAAAACCTTAATTTTCCTAACTTATTATTTATATCTTCTTTTTGAGTTCTATTTGTTTCATATGATTCCTCATACTACATAGTGCTCTAGTAGAAATATACATGTAAGGAAAAACCAAGGAGAAATAATTTTAGTTATGGTTTCATATCTTGTCTTGAAACATGTTAAGAAAGCTTTCTCAGGCTTCCAAAGTTTCCTCTAAACTCTTCCTTTCCTCTATTGAACCAGCCACAAAACACCTCCTTTCAAAACATCAACACCATGAAAAGAGAGAGGAGAAAAAGGAAAAGAACTTTAGTGAAAAAAAGAGTATGAAAAAGTAGCAAAATCTTACCCTTTTCAAGCCTTGTTTCCTTCCCCTTTGCTCCCTCTTTAGTGCGCCACTTGAAGATGGCTTAGGTTCTATTTTAGGCCAGATGAGAGTCAGTTTAGATGAAGGGAAGAAATGGGGCATGATATAAGAAGGGGGGAAGCCTTATTATGATAATTTCCAAAGTTCTAACTATACTTTTAAACTTTATTTTCCCCGTTTGACCTCATTTCAATTCCCTTTTTAGAATTATTTTTTTATCATAAAATTTAGTTCTTCTAATTCATAAAATGCCTTTGATTTAACCTAAATTAGATTTAAAACCTTATCGAACAGTCCAATCAAAGTTTTGATTAACTGATGACCTAAATAGCACACTGGAGTAGTTTTAACAATTCTAAAAGTTTCTATAGTTTTTTAGGTTTATGTAAACTCTGGGATACTTAATTTTTTCATTTAAAGCTCTTTCCTTTGAGTTTTTAAAAAGTTACCCAAAATTACGATTTTGCCACTACATTATTCCTTTAATTCGTTCAACTATTTTGGCTCTAATTTCGGGTTATCCTAAAACTCATAATCACATTTTTAGATGTTTCAATTAACATTTTAATCTCAATTAGCCTCAATTCACTTTATTTCAGGGTCCTCATTCATTAACCAAATGATTCTGATTTCAATTTTTCGTAATTTATATTGGCTTTCGTTAGGCCCAGGATCTCTCGTAAGTAATTCATTCCATTCTTTAAGAATTATTATGAATTTCTAAATTATAAGATATTATAGTTATCAAAGAAGAAAAATTATTTGGTCCAATTAGGGCAGGTATGCTTCTTAGTTAGATAATATTGGTTAATTCTTCAATATAGTTATAGTAGATTTCTAGTACCAACATCATCATCTAACATCATTCTTTTGTTGCCCTATTTAAACAAATATACATATACTATTGAGTTCTAAAAAAGAGGTTTACCACATGCACACATCTTATTATTTCCTTGCAAGTGAGTATAAACAACCTACCCCTAAATAACTTGACAATATCATTTCTACTCAGATACAGATCGAGAGAGTTGTCCACTTTTATTTGAGCTAATTGAATTATATATGTTGCATGGACCTTGTGGCATAAGCAATCCAAAATCACCTTGTATGTAAGGCAAAAAGTGCATAAAGCACTTCCCAAAAAGATTTATCCAATGGACAACTATTGATAAGGATGTATATCCTACCTATAAAAGAAGAAATGATGGTAGAACAATTGAAAAGAATGGGGTCAACTTAGATAACTGTTTTGTTGTCCTATATAATCCATATCTGCTTAAATGTTTTCATGCACACCTAAATGTGGAAAAATGCAACCAATCACGTTCAATCAAGTATTTGTTTAAGTATATCAGCAAGGTGAATGATCTCATTGTAAGAATGTTTGAAAGTAATTTTGATTCATCAACCAAGGTTGAAGTTGATGAGATTAAACAATAATTTGATTTTCATTATATATTTGCTCATGAGGCATCATGGAGAATATTTTCATTTGATATTCATCATAGAAAATCATTTGTTGAAAGGTTATGTTTCCATTTACCTGATAAACAACCTATTTTCTATGAGGGTAGAGATCATGATCAACAAATTCTAGATAAACCATCAGTTTGTCAGTCAATGTTTTTATCTTGGATGGAACCTAATAAAAAATATGGTCATGCTAGACGACTAACATATGCAAAGTTCCCCATTCACTTTGTTTTTAATCATAGACTAAGGAAATGGACCCCACGCAAGCGTGGGTTTTCTATTGGGAGATTACACAATTTTAACCTCAACTTTGGCCAACTTTTTTTTCTGTGACTTCTTCTAAATAAAGTTCAAGGCCCAACATCCTATGATGATATCAAAAGAGTTCAAGATGTTGTAAACCCTACCTTTAGATCAGCATGTCATAGTGACGATTATGTCGCGCAATCTCAAATAAAATTAGGTAGAAAAACAAATTTGTAGGTAATGATGCAACCTGAGTCATTTCTCAAGGAGTTTTTACCTTAATTTGTTTGTGAAAGAGTATTCCAAGTATCACTAAATCAAAATTGTTTAGGGCATTTTGAAATACTAGAATTTAATTGAACTAAATTTAAAATGACAAGAATAAAAAACTTAAGACTAAATGAAGCAAACAATTTTAAAAATGTAGTAGCTAGCATTTAGATGGATTCCTTAGAATTCAATTATCCTTACTCTCTTTTTAGTATACCAAATTTGGATGTAAATTTTTGCTCACTAGTATATTCTCCATAAGAACTCTTGAATGACCATCCAAGATTCAATTCACCAATTATTCAAGGATTTTGTAACCACAAAAAACCTTAAAAAATTAATCAATTGAATTAGGAACAAGAACACACTATAACTAATCCCAAATGCTTATAAAAAGCTACTGCACAATCCACTTAAGATGCTAATTAACCAATTAGATTAATGAATTCTTCAAACAATTAATTGCATAAAAATTCTAACCACTTAATTCAATAACAATTGCATTAATTGGCCTATAATCAAGAGAAAAATAAGAGTAAATTGTACAATCACTAAGTTTGGATTTTCCACAAACATGTAATGATCACAATTAACAACTAAATAGAAAATTACAACTAATCCATAATCCAAATTAATCCAGCAAATTCCAATAAATTCGAGCAATGAAATTCCTAAATTAATAGACTAAACCTAGCCAAATTAATAAAAGAATTAATGCTGAAATTAAAAGAATAAGGAGGAAGAATTTATCCAAATTGGTGAAAAAAATTGGAGCTCAAATATGCATCTAGGAATATCTTATCTTCAGCTAGCCACCAAGGAGACTTCAAGCTGCCATGGAGGAATTTCGATGGTGAAAGCTGCAGCCATGTGGAGGAATTGATAGATGAACTCTCTTGTTCACCTTCTAGAGCTCTCGCCGGCTAGTCCGCGTTATTCCTCGACTCTAGCTCGTGTTTTTTTCTTCATCATGTTGTACGTGTTTCCTCCGTCATTATTCTCCAGCCCTCCACTCACGTGCTGTTCATGTGTTCATTTAATCTTACGTGTTCTGCTACATGCGTCTTGCTTCTGCTGCCTCATATGTTTTTCTTTCTCTACCACGAATGTATTATTAAACCATGTCATTTCTTCCACGTGCCCTTGCATATGTTTCATTTCTTTAGCTAGCTACATTGACTTTCTACTTGAGCTGCATGCTTCGTCTTATCTCAATGTGCTCTGTAGCTCTCATGTTCCTTATTTTTTATTTTCTTCTTCACGTGTTATTCCTTTCTCTTGCCCAGCCAAATTCACGTGTTCTCCTTCTCCACATCAACCCCATGCATGTGCAATTTTCATGTTTTGGAGCTTCTTCTTGTTGACGTGGTTCTGGATAACGTGCTCCCTGTTTGTGTTAGTCTGCAACTCCAAGAACCCATAGTTTCCCATGTGCTCAGCTCATTCGTGTAGCTATTTCTTCATGCGTTCTATCCTTGCAAACTCAGCTTTTCTCTTCGAGAAGCTCTCACGTCATTTGCCTTTCTAAACTCCAGCTCATACTTCTTCTCTGAAGCTTCTTCCTTCACACATTCTGCAGCTTTTCTCATGCCAGAACGAGTTCTTCATCTGCCCGTAGCTTCTTATGAAACCAATGCTTGTGTTGCTTCTTCATATAGCTCTGCATTACCTTCATTCATTCGTGTTGCTTCCTTTGTTTCTGCATGTGTGTGTTTGGCAACCCTTATCTCCTCTTCTTCTCAGCTTTCCCATGTTAAAACCAAGCTCTTTCACTCCACAACAACTCGTGCTTCCTCTTCTTTCTCTTCTACACAAAATCGTGGCTTCTTCGTGCTGTTCTTCTCCTCTGTTTCAGCTCAAAAGCTCCTGCAGCTACTGGTCTCGTGTAGCCCGTGTGTGCATGGATATGAATGAAGGAGTTGGATGTGGCTTCTTGTTCCTTCTCCTCCCTCCAAACCCATAGCAAAATTCACATATTTCCCATGCTTCTTAATTCTGTTGCTGCTCCACGTCAACTCCTTCTTCTTTTCTCACGTGGAATCTTTCACATGCATGTTCTATTCACAGTCTTATTCAATTCATCACAAGTCTGCTGCCTTTTTGAGAGTAAACCCATGGCTATCTCATGCTTCTTTCCACGTTCCTTTATGTGTTTGCAACCCTATGTCAGCTCGTGGCTTTTTCCTTTGTTGATCCCAAGCTTCTCTTTTGTTCTCAGTGCTAGTTTTCTTTTCTGTTCTTCCCAGCTAGAAGTGAATGAATGCAGCTTGTGGCTAGCTTGTTTTTAACGTGGCTGGCCATGCATGATGTTTTGTGAGGTAATGAGTGAAACTCTTTTAATGTGTTTGTTCTATAACTCCTTCTCTAGCTCAGCTCTTTCAGGTTAAAACCATGGCTAGCTCATTCCTTTCCATTTGCTCAAGTGTGTGCATGTGGCAGCCCCTTTCTCACACTTAAAACCCATGCTCTTCTTCTTTAAAACCAAAGATTGCATCCCCTGTTTCTGCTTGTGCAACTTCATTTCTTCCCTCTCAAACCGTGGCAAAATTCCAGCTTCTACTCTTGTAGCTTCTCCTTCGTGCAGATGGTGGATGGCAACGTGACTTTATATGAATGGGTGGCTGCTATGTGTGTAATTGAGTGGGCTAATGAGTGAAGTGTGCTATCCTGCTGCATAAAAGAATGGAAGAGATGAAGTAGGAGGATTCACAAAAATCCAATTAAATGGAGTTGTGCACCAAAATTGCAAAATTTTGTAAATTGATTTCTAAAATATAAAAATGGCTAATAAATTCAATTATCCTCCAATTAAAATCTTTTAAGCCAAAATGTATAATCAAAATGCCTAATTGGAGAAGAAAAAATATATAAAAATTAGCAATTATCAAATGGCTTAGGCCTTTTAGATGATGACATTTAATTCATTAAAGCAATCACTAAAGTATCTATGTGAGGTAGTGGTGATTTCTTAAGGATGTTATTTGTTAGCATGCTTTTTTGTCATACATTGTCAAGGTTTGACATTGTTTTGTAAAAAACCTCTCTTCTACTATCTAAAGACCTTTTCCACATAGATAGTCCAGATGCTCACTTATTAAGTATAATTTATATTATACTTTCTGACTTATATCATTGATGTCAAATAGAAATAAATTAACCTTTTTATCTATATGTTATAATATGACATTCTTTCCTTTTCCATTTATCTAGTTTAGGCATCTACATATCTCAGGTTGATTGACAAAATGCTGCCTTTCATGAAATTGATAAGCTATTTTGGAGAAATGGAAAAAGACTGTATGACTTTCCTTCCTTACCTTCTCTTAATATGTCATACCTGTTGGACTTTTCCAATGATTTCATCATAGAGTAAATAAACTTTGACAAAGTTTCCTTGCAAGCAGAGATTGAAAAACTAGTTAGGTTAATGATTGATGAATGGTGACATGTTTTTTACCAAGTCATGACATCAATATTGACAAATTGTAGCAAGGTTTTCTTTATTTATGGCTATGGGGGTACAGGTAAGACTTTCTTATGGAATACATTAAACTTTGCTTTACGGTCCAAAGGAGAAATTGTTGTCATCGTAGCCTTAAGTGGAGTTGCTGTAATATTACTCTCTATGGGCAAAACAACTCACTCTAAATTTCTAATTCCTATTCCAATTACTGACGACTCCACCTGTAATATTAAACAAGGCTACAACTGAGTTTTTGAGAACAACAAAATTGATTATATGGGATGAAGTACCTATGGTTCACAAGTACTATTTTGAAGTATTGAACTGTACATTGTGAGACATCCTCTAAGTTGATAACCTATCGAGCTCTTTTCTTCCATTTGGTGGAAAGACCATTGTTATGGCAGGAGACTTCCACCAATCTCTTCCAGTTATTCTTAAAGGAAATAGGGCTGATATTGTACATGCTTCTATTAGTTCATTGTATCCGTGGCACCATTATACTTTTCTTAAATTAACCAAAAACATGCATCTACGTTCTAATCTTTACGTTCTAAATGAATTTTAAATGAATTTTAAAGGTTTGTGATGGTTACTTGCAGATATCACATGATGGAGAAGTTGAGATTGACATTCCATCAGAGCTCCTTATTCCTGACTTTGATGATCCTCTGCTTGCCATTATCTCTTTCACCTATCCAAAACTAGATCAGAACTTTTCTAACCTAGGTTATCTGACAAATCGTGCCATCCTTGCACTGACAGTTGACATTATAGACACTATCAACCCTTTCATCTTATCATTAATCCTTAGAGAGTCTATAGAATATTTAAGTTCTGATTCGGTTTCCCAAGCAAGTGAAGGAATAGATTGCTTTGAACAGTTATACACTCTTGAATTTCTTAATAATATCACATGCTCTAATCTACCACCTCATAAACTTATTTTAAAAGTTTGGATTCTTGTTATGCTTATCAGAAACATTGATCAATCTTAATAGTATCACAAGTAAGCAAAGGAATAGATTGCTTTGAGCAATTATACATTCCTAAATTTCCTAATAGTATCACATGCTTTGGTCTACCACCTCACAAACTTATTTTAAAAGTTGGGATTCCTATTATGCTTATTAGAAACATTGATCAATCTTTTGGGTTATGTAATGGGACAAGACTTATTGTTACCCAACTAGGCAAACATGTCCTTGAAGCCATAACTATTAATGAAACTACTGTTGGGCAAAAAGTTTTCATACCAAGGATGAACATGACTCCCTTAAATAATAAATGGCCCTTTAAGTTACAAAGAAGACAATTTCCTATTATTATTTCTTTTGTCATGACCATAAATAAGAGCTTAGGCCAATCACTTGAAAATGTTGGACTTTACCTTCTTATACCAGTCTTTACACATGACCAATTATATATGGCTCTTTTTAGAGTTAAAAAATGTCTAGACTGAAAATATTTATCCATGATGTTAATAACAAGCCATTAACAAAGACTGCCAAAGTTGTTTATACAAAAGTTTTCCAAAGTCTTTGCTAAATTCTATTAAGGATTTTCACTTCAACTTGTTAACCAACAATTAGGTATTAAACTTCAATTATAATTTTCTATTCTCTTATAGTTTTCACTAGCAAGTTTTTTATTTTCTTTTTTAACAAGTACATATATCACAATCAATAAATGATTACTTTGCATTGAAACACATGATCTAAAATTTTCCTTTCCTAAAGTCATTGATTATTTCTCCTCAGTTAATATCAAATCAATTGACAATATCATTTTTTAATGCAGTTCCTTTAACATATGTTAGTGGAATTAATTATCTTCTATAAATGTTGCATTATTACATACCCCAACAGCTTTTAGATTATCAATCAGGAAAGAAGGGTGGTGACCTTAGATGCTTGCCTCAAGTAAAGACATGACTATTCTCACTATAGTTCAACCTTTTTCTTTTTCCAATTCAAGCACATATGCTAAGTTTTTTTAGAAGATAATGATTGATGATGAAAGCATGCCTACAATCATTTTATTTGTTCCTTGGTTTAGCTTATTACACCTTGATTTATTATTTATGAAATTGTGATTCCAAATTTAAATCAACCATTTCCAAGATGTATACTAGCTTCACTTCCTATTACCAAGCATAATTGATAACATACATAATTCTAAGTCAATCCAACAAATTTGAAAACATACATAATGCCCACAAAGTTCTACATTAAATTTTTTTTTAATTCTTTACTTTTTTCCTTCATCCAATCAATCTTAATTCTTCTTATTCTTCAGTAACACTTTACATCTCCTATCAACTCTTCAATGTTATTGATCTTATAATTATAAACTAATTGTTCTTTATAATTTATTTCATCCCGCTACATCTCAGCGGCAACATTAATGTCAAACAAACCAAGGCAAGCACTAGCACAAAAGATCCATTTTGTCCTTTGCTTTTAATTTAGATATACATACTTGTGGAAAGTACTACTTGACAAAGATTAATGTTCTTTACATTTAATTCAATGCCATTATAGTTTAGTATCAACAAATGGTCAAAGAAACCATTACAAGTACCACTAGCTCTAGATATATGGCTTTTTTGTTTTATGATTTTTTTTTCTCCCATATTGCAAGTACTACCAATGTCATATCATAAAGAAATAGCACATATGTTACATTACAATGTGCTTTACAACATTAATTTCTTATAAGTAATACTTTTGGCAGCGAAACAAATTGACATTAAAGGAAAAACTTCTCTAATTATTGAGCATAAATAAATAACTTCAATATAGAAATCTCAAATTTCGTCATAGACAAATTTGTTCAACATGAAACTTCATGAAATGATGCATAAATTTTGGATCTTAAGCTTTGCATTTCAAACTAACATAATGGCACCATTTCTCATGAGTTCATATTTTAGTTACCAATTTCAAAAAAATCATATCTTAAGTTAGAAAACATCAATTTGCACAAATTAGGACTCTATGAAAAGCTCAGGATATGAACCTGATATTATAAAAATTTTAGATCAAAACAAGCTCATTTGACATATGAAAATCTAATGGAACAGTAACTGCATCAGATTCTTGGGCATAACTAGACTTGAAAATTTGAGCATGTATATCTTTGGCTACACAGCTTCGTTTTATACAAACTTGCTAGTTATGAAAGTTTATAATGCCCAATATATGTCTGTAAAATTTTATAAGTATTGGAGTTCATTTAGCCCCTCAAATATATGAAAAACCAGAATTGATCATATGAATAGTACCAAACAATTCTACAATTTTTAGCCAAGTTTAAAAAATCATAATAAATTCTATAGAGTTCCAAAAATTAAGTTATTTAGCTCTATAAAAACCTTGGAATAAGATCTAAAAGTTTACCAAATTTCATCCAAAAACTCATTCATTTGTTTAGATTTTGGTTAAGGGATAAACAGTGGCTCAAAATGGTACACAATTGGTTCCAAATGGTTCCAAATGGATTTATTCTTTGCATGTGACCATTTGAGCATGTCCCAAACATGAAATACAGCATATATGACCATTTCATTAGGTCCCAAACATTATGCAATTCAAAATAACTTATCCACTTATTAATATACATGCACTTTCCAAGGCCAACACATACCTAATTTGCACATTCTTACATATTTACATTAAAAAATGGTATTTACATCATAGCCTCATATTTTTACATATGTGAGAATGTTTCACAAAAATAATATGTACAATTTCTCATGGGCAACATGTTACATATAAACTAAAACTATTGTCAAAATAAGGTAATTCATGCTTATTAGTCTCCATTCTTGACTCCTTTAGAATTCCCTAAATATAATTAAAAGTAATATGGAGCAGAGTAAGACTTTATGAATCCTAATAGCTCATTCACCCGTCAAGCACACTTATAAGGCATGTTATCATGTCAAAAAGAGCAAACATGTATGATAGGTATTTAAATATCAAACATAATCAAATATTTGAAGTTATATGGATCCGTGAAAGTACAAATAAGCTCTAAAGATGTTTAATTTAGTCTTATCCAATTATTTGGGACTTTTGGATCAGCCTTATCCACTTTTAGGGGCTTTTGACTTAGCTTCACTCATTTTTTAGACTTTTGGCTTTGTCTTACTCATATCAAGAGACTTTTGATACAACCTCATCAATTAAGAGCTATTACATATTTCAAGTACATTCCAAGTAACATAATTGCATAAAGTCATCAAATCAAGAGCAATAGATATACTTCATAATTCATACACACATACAAGCAATCAATAACAATCAAACAACCAATATAAGTATACAAGAATTGATGAAAAGCTACCTTTATTCAAGAAGTACAAATTCCCTCCTTGGTTCTCACTTTCCTTTATCAATCTCACAAACACACTTGGGAGAGGTATGGTTTTCTTGGTTTAGACACATCAAACAAGACAAAAATGCATCAATAGAATCATTTCTAGAGTCACATAAACCTTACATGTGCCAATTTTAGTTTTAGGCTTCCATATGGCTCCATTTAATGGCATAATAAAGCAACTCTTATAATTTGTTACATTGGCTCCAATTTCTCACTTAATATATAAGTCATAGGACTCCATTTAAACTCATTAAAGTCATCACAAACTCAAATCAAGGAGCCTAACACTAAATTGCCTCTTTATGCATAATAGAACTCTAAATTTTTACTTTTCAAAATAAGACTTCTAAATTTAAATCAATGGTTCTATAATTATTTATTCATCATATCTCAGCCTCTAAATTTATTAGAACTTAAAGAAATACTCTATAGGTTGCTTATTCGTAGCTTGGATGAACCATGACTTTAATAAAGGCTATATAGAGTTTTATTTGTTTTCCTTAAGAGTTTGATGCGTATCCATATTCCTTGGCTTCTTTACAATCTAGACACAATTTACTATAGCTTGAATTATCCTTCTAGGGTTCTAAAATTCTCAATGTGTAATTGAAACCCTAATTTTCATATTTTAATTTCTAATATTCATTTCTTGATTCTAATTGCATATGCTAATTCTCCATGCCTTAAACCCTTGGGTTAGCCTTGATATGGCTGAGAATCATCCTCCCCTATATGGTTATAGGTCCAGTTGAAGCTAAGGAGAAAGAGAAGGTAAGATGAAGCAAAATTCCTACCATAAAACATACCTTATTTTAAAGGCTTTCAAAAGAGAAATTTGATGCTTAGTTTGCTTGCTTTAAACTTTCTCCTTCCTCCAACAAATCAGACATAAAAATGATTCCTTTTAAAAACTAAAACCATACCAAAAAAAAAAGAGATGAAGGAGGAGAACCAAGTTGGTGAAGGTAAAGAGTATGAAATTTTGTCATTTTCTTACATTTTCTTGGTTTTCTTCATCTTCCTCCTCTCCTTGATGTGCCTCTTTGTTCTAGTCCAGAAGCTTTAAAGTCTATTTTGGAGAGTTAGAGATATGGCTGGCCTATTTTAAGAAGAAAAATGTGAGTTATAACAATTTTCATAATTCTCGTTTTGCCCTTTAATTTTATTTTTCTCATTTTCACTCATTTTAACTCCTTTTTAAGAGTTATATTTTCTATATGAAAATTTAGATCCTTTAGTTTATTAAAAACATTACTTTCAATTTTATCAGCTTTTAAGCCATTTCAAGTCATCTTGTTAAAGTTTAGGTCAACTAATGGTCTAAATCGTACATAGAAGGGATTTTGACCATTCTAAGAATTCTTATAGTTTTTAGGATTTTTGAGAACCCTAGAAAGCTTAATATTATCATTTAAAACTCTCCCCTTTGAGTTTTCAAAAAGTTATCTAAAATTACAATTTTGTTACTGCATTTTGATTCATTCTGTTTAACCATTTTTGCTATAGTTTCGAGTTATCCTTAGTTTCCTAACCTCATTTCTAGATGTTTTATTTAGTATTCTAGCCTTAATTTACCTCAATTCACTTTGCTCCAGGTTCTCATTCATTACCAAATAGTTTTAATTTTGGTTTCTCGTAATGTATACTAGCCTTCTCTCAGCTCGTGACTCCTTATAAATAATTCATTCTACTTTTTAAGAATTATTTTAATTTCTAAATCATAGGCTATAACAACTAACACCATTTTCTTTTCAATATCATCATCTTTTTTGCTCTAATGTCAAGTAATTATAGATACAACTACTTCTCTTCATGTTTCAAATAAGGTATGTGGTTGTATTATATTTCTTTCTTTGTGATCCTATGTTTAACCTTCATTTTAATGCATTATCAACTATGAACTTCTATTATTTTTTAATTCATTGTCATTTTTCACTTTTCACTTTTCACTGCTTACTTTCAATTATACCTACACCTATTAAGTTAGTTTTATCAGTCAAATTCTATTAGCTTGTGTTACACAAACCAACAATAATATTTAACTCATATTTTAAGTTCATATTATTTCTTTCTGTCTTTATTTGTTTCCATTTAATGTACAAATTTAGATATTTAATCATACCTTTACATTTATTACAACTTCTCACCATGTCTCATAAAAGGAAATAGCACATCAAACTTACAATTCTGATTTACTTAGCAAGATAGACTGTCATTTTAACATTGCTTCCAACTTAAGTCTTTGGATATTATTAAGAGGTGATTAAATTTTTATGGGTATGCTATTTGATTTAATCACTTCTCATAAATATTACAAATTTCTTTATTTCAACTTTACAACTATGCATGAAGTTTTCATTGACTATAATTGATGTTTATTGAAATTTTTAAATATTGATCAATTTTTTTGCCTGCAAAGCTTACTTTATAATTTTGTAGATGACCATTTGTCTATGTTTAGATGAGTATTTTCATATTATAATGGTATCAATATATATATATGACTACTCTTTTCATTTATAATTCAACCAAAGAATATTACATTTCCTTAATACTTTTACTTGATCTATTAATACTTTATTTTTTATCTATATATCTTATAAAAATTTGATTTAATAATTGACTTTTTTTCTCATTTACAAATCAAGCCAAAGAAAAAATTTCTTAACTCTTTAAATGAATACCAATCAATCTTTTCTAGAAATTATGGCTTTATCCTTTACTGACATTTTTAACTAACCCACATTGTCCTATTGTCTTTCACCACAGTGCATTTATATCCTTTATATCAATACAGCTTATATCTCTTTCACTTTTTATGCTTTCTATTAAAATATTTTTTAAATATTTTTTTATATGTTGACATGATTGATTAGATTATCCATTTAATACTGCATTTATCTACTATTCCTTTTACTACATCTATCACTTCCCAATGGCTTATTTATGTCATCTTGTGTCAGTTGCACAGTTCACTTGATTATTGATATTTCATTTCACTCTTTGCATACACAACTCATTTCTGTAGAGGAAATATTTTAAACAGTTATATTCTCTTCTCTAATATGATTGATTGCAATGTATCAATCAATCTTACAATACTCTATTATCTTTTTTAAACTTACATAATTTGAGTTCACTCTTATCTACTTCTTTTTCACATTTCTTCTTGCCTTTTTTCATTTTGGCCATCCTGTGTGAAGCTTCTTCCCTGGAAAAGCTACTTCACTCCAACCTTGGCTTCAAATATACAATGTATCAATAAATCGAACTTAATGTTTTTGTTCTTTCTATTTCTTCTTCTTTGTCATTTTATTTGTACTTAGATGCTTTACCTTTTAATCATTTTTTGGGTTTAATGGCACTTTTGTCGCATTGTAGCTGCTATATACAAATTTCAGACACTTTGTTTGTTAGGACCTCCCTTAAACATACAATGGCACTTTGTCATTTTTTCCCCCTTTCAACCTATTACCTTGTAGTCCTTTTTCAGTTAGTCATTACATTTCTTGATGCATCTTTATCTTATTTTTACTCATGTCATTGTAGCCAGCTAATGACATAATTCACTTTCACCTCATCAAAGATATACAGGAAAATAAAGAAACCTAAAAGATATATGTGAGAATTATTCGACTATGGACTATAAGGGAAGAAACTCTACCAAATAACATTATGGGTCTCAACATGATCCTTTTAGACCATGAGGTTTGTCCACTTTACCATGACACACTGTTTACTTTTCAATAAATATAGACATAAATTTTGTCCCTTATTCTTAATCTGTGCCATCTCCTTCCACACAGAATTCAAAGATTCAAGGAAGGATTCTCCTCAAGCATTTGATTCCCATTTATATCCCAAACCTTATTGAAGGAAGGTGTTATATCATCGAGAATTTCTTTGTCGACCATAATCATGGACAGTCGAAGCTAACAAAGCATACTTTTTGGATTTCATTTAACAATAGTACCTATGTACAGCCATGTGATGCCCCAATTCCTGCCAACCATTTTGACTTTGTCCTTATTGTCTACATCTTACAAAAAAAAAAATCCCAATTGACTATCTTTTAGGTCTATATCATTTTCTCTTCCTCCTACGTGAAATTTGTCTATTGTGATGCTAGTCATATTGTTGTTGCACTTTTGATCTTGGGTTTTCCTATTACATATCACTTGTTTATTTTATTGTTTCAACCAACTATCACTATAATATTTCTCATGTTAGTATATTACCACTAATATACATGATCATTTCACTCTCAGGAAATTTTCATTACACTACTTCATTCTTTCCCATCATTTATCATTGTCACTGTACACTTACATGTTGTCCCCTATATTATATCTGTAACACCCTAAAATTAATTAATATGTTAATCATGGGTTAGACATAATTAAGAATAATTATTACAGAATAATTAGACAAGTTATGTGAATAAAAATTATAAAGAGATATATTATTAATATAGGTTTGAGATTTAATTGGGTTAGAAACCTCATCTAGGCCCAAATTAAATTAAGTAAGCCATGGCTAGAGACTAATGCAGGCCCAATGACTATGGGTGCAAACCTAACTTCTTATTGTGAGACTTGTCCTAAGAGAGAGCACCTAATAATAACCCAATCTGATTTAGTGAGATAGAGGCCCAAGATCTAACTTACATGAGCTCTTAGAGTTAGCCCAACATTTATTATACAAACCTAAGTTAGAGTGACTCTTGAAATTTGGTCTAACCCAATTAGAATTCTACAGCCCAACTCATGAAATTTGGCTTAATAAGTATAAATTTTGAAACTTATGGATGTGGGCTTTTGGGTCAACCTATAACCCACTTAGGATCCAATTTAAACCTAACTAAACCCTACACACCTTCAGCCCCTCCCCCTATTCTACAGAAAAATAAAACATAAGCAAATTCGGATGTCTCTTGAAGGCTAGGATTTCTACCACCTTCTTGGCCCTATTTCCCCTATCTAGACCAAGATTCAGCTAAAGTGAATGTTATATAACTTGACCCTCTCTTCTTTCTCTACATTTTGACTTGATTAGTTTTTTGTTTAGAGCATTTTACCCACACCCAAAATTTGAAACTTGTTGATTGGTGTTTTCATAGTAAAATTTCAGAGGTTGCAGCTAAGCGTGTTGTTAGGAAAGTATAAACTCATCATTTTGATGCTTTTTCTACTAATTAGAGACCCCTATAGTTGATTTATAGTATGGGCATTAATTTTGTGAGAAATTACAAGGAGATAAAGGTGAAACAATAAAATTTCTGGGTTTGATGACTCAAATTCGAATTTTAGAATATCTCATTATGTGTTCTTGATAGTTGAGACTCAACTCAGCCTATTTGACTTCTTGGGTGTATGGGTAAGTGTTCCCTCTTCTCTTGTGTGGCGTATGTGCTGAATTCCCACATTTTAGATTGACTTTTGCTGCATGGTTTGTACATGTGCGAAAATGGAGTTGTAGGGAGTGAATCATGGTGAGCTTTGATGTATAGACCCTAAATTGGTGCAATGGATCATTAGAAAGCTTGTGTAAAAAGTTCTCAATGTTTTCTTGTTAAGATTAATCTGTGGATAGGGAGAATTTCCTTGCTAATGATAGTTAAATGATAATAATTATACTTATGTTGTAACAACCGGGAAAAAGAAAAGAAAAGAAAAAGAAAGGAAATAGAAAGCTGAAAATTTTCGGAATCCAGAATTTCTGCCAAGTCCTCTCATAATAGCGAGAAATGGTCTCGCTACAGCGAGAGTGCTTGTTCGCAATAGCGAAAGAGATTTTAGCTATAGCGAGTGCGGGCAGCAGTCCATACAAAAACCAGGGGACAGCTCGCCGTAGCGTGCACCATAGCGAGAGTGAGGTCTGGAACTGACGCGAGTTCGCCATAGCGAAGGTCGAATCTCGCCATAGTGAAGCCAGATAACACGAGCTCGCTATAGCGAAGGTTAATTTTTGCCGTAGCGAGGGTCAATCCAGAAGAGAGTAAAAGGCGAGAATTAGACTTCATTAAATGCCCAAACTCATTTCTTCTCTCATTTCTGCCCTAGACTTCGACCCAAGGAGAGAAAAAAGGCATGGAGAGTGAGAGAGATCAAGAGAAGGAGGAAGAGCAAGGGAAAGGTAAGGAAATTTTCCCCATTTCTCTTTAGATTTCTGATCCCCTCCCTTTGCCCTCTTTTCCTACGGTTTTGTTTGTAAAAATGGATGGCTTTTGGGCATGGGTCAGAAGAGGGAAAGTGGAAAACACTTTTGAATCTTTGTGTTTCTTTGAAAATGTGGTTTCCACTACCATGGGAGCTTGAGAGAGAGAGAAAGGGTTGATGGCATTCTAGAGAGAGAGAGAGAGAACTCTAGGTTCTGGTATGTAGGAGAGTTGATCTGATGATTCAATGTTACGAGAGTAATTCCATGCTCTTTAATTGTGTCTAGGCTCAAGTGAAGCACCTCCATCAAGGTGTGAGTGTGAAATTAAGAAGGGAGAAGAGAAATTGAAAGGGAAGGCTTGTGTTGGCTTTGGCTCCAAAGGTAGCTCTCTTTTCACTCTTTCTTGTTGCATTCTTGGTTGTAATAGTCATTGTATGTTATGTATATGCTTAATGTGTGGAATATGTCATATGCTATTGCTTTGATGCATTGAATACCAATATACTTGTGTGTTGAAATGTGAGATTTGCTCGGGTGAGGTAAAGCCGAAAGTCCCTTGAGATGGGTGAGGTAAAGCCGAAAGTCCCTTGAGAATGGGTGAGACAAGGCCAAAAGTCTCAAACGAGTGAGGCCAAATCAAAAGTCCTTAAACTCGGGTGAGGCCATCCAAAAGTCCCTTAAACTCGGGTGAGGTTAAACCAAAAGTCCCTGGAGCCCATTTTTGGCATTGTTGTGATTTCCATAGCATGTACAACGTGTGTTGGATGTTTGAGAATGGCTAAATGCTTATTCGCATGCTTTAACTTATTATATGCCTTGATTGCTTACATGATTGAGTGCATGAGCTACTGAGATTCCCTGAATCTCACCCCTTCCCCTCCCAACTTAATATGCTAGGTGGAGCTCAAGGAGAACCGAGCACGCACCAAGGAGCCTAGAAGCATGTTTAGCTAGATAGTAGCTTATTTTGTATATTTTGATGTATTTTGATGTAAAGTGGTGCAAAATAAATATATACGCACTATTTTTGAGATGTAAAGGTTGTAACATATGTATAAATATGAAAGGATATTGTATGAACTATGTTTATAGCCAAATTAATGGAAATGAGGGTTTTGCCCCTTTTGTTGAATGCATGAACTAGTGTATATTTAGCCGTAGCATAGCGAGATTGGAATGTATGTTGATTTGGACCACATGGACTTGTTATATATTCTAGTGTTATGCTTTTAAACTTGTCCATGAGTGGTTAGAATATGTGAGAGGCCATTTGGACCCGTTTTGGACCTTTTGGGTGCCAAAACCGATATTTTTGTGAGCTCCGTCAAAGTATGACCGGATGAGCTCCTCTTGCCATGAGATTTGGCATGCCTCTAGAGTTTGTAGAAAGCTTCTTGAGAAGCTAAAGTTGGTAATATTCGGAGGTCTAAAGAATATTTAGCGAATTGTTGAATTTGGGAAAATTTAATGGATTGGTCATGCACTGTTCATATAAACCAGAAAATGAAATCTGTGGCATTCTTAGACCAAATGGATTCCAAATGTGGTGAAATTTTATACACATAAATTAGACAACCACAGTGACTTATAGGAACTGGAATCATCTAAATCGGAGGTCTGTAGAGAGAGATTGAACCGATTGAAGCTCTGTATCAGCATCAGGGAGCTCTTCTGACCCCCGTTACTGTTCCATCGGTTTTCAGGTTGTATGAGCTACTGAACTAATCTGGACTTATTTTTTTCCTCTAGTAGACATCTGTAGCTTTTTAGATTGGTATAGTGTGCCCAGATTAGATTTTTGTGGATTTAGTTATGAATTTTCGAAAGTCATGACAGCAAGCTATACTAGAAACAGTGACAGCCGGACCTCCTTCCCATTTTCGATGTCAAGCATGGTCCAAATGCTGGGATTTCGATTCGAAATTATTTTTAGTGTAAAGTTAACACTTAGAGCTTTCTAGAAAGCTAGAGTTTGCTAGATTCTCATTTTTCTACAATTAATTATGATTTTCCAAAGTGAGAGCCAAAATATGACTTTTGGGCCCAAGTGAGAAAATGTAATTTTTCTGGTTTTTGGCTCCATACCCGTGGCTTATGGTGTGTTTTATGCTATGTATGAGTTGTATAAGTGGAGTTTGAGTTGAGAATGCGAATGATGGGTCCTCAGGACCCACGGGGTGAAAGCTGAGGGTATGAAACCCCGTTTCATAGCATGCAAATGCCACGAATTGATGTTGATTCTTTGGAAATCATATGAAACCGAGCCTAGAGATAGGCTAGATAGCGGTAGTAGATTATGGTGTTACATATGTTAGGTTTGATATGCTTTGGATCATAGTGGTAGTTAGAGGAAGAGTAATTGGCTTCATTAAAGTAACCGAGGTTATTTTTCTTAATTCCATGTATATGCTTATGTTAATATGATATTTGTTACACATGCTTGATTTTGAAATGCTAAACGATTGGTTGACTACTTGAATTACGATTGTGATTGGACCTTATGAGTCTATGGTGCAACTATAGTGTGGCTGTCACCCGTACATATGTTTCGACTGGACATCGGGTTATGACCAGACCCTAGATGCACTGAGCCCTAGTTGTGCTCATTATGGAGTAAGTGCCGTGGATGGATCTCTCCTGGTGTTATTGGCCGTTAACATGTTGTGTGTGATTGCTAATATGAGACAGTAGTCATTAGTAGCTCAACTAGTTCATTTGCAAATTGAATTGATGATTTTGGTATTGAAGATATGAAATTGCATTGTATTGATTAATCTGTACATATATATGGAATTTGCTTCTTGTTACTGAGATTGTATATCTCACTCAGGTTATGGGCTAACATTTTCAGGGACCGAACCTCTTAGTGGCAAAGAAAAATTAATGGAAGCTTATTATATGGTTTGGTAGCACATAGGTTTGGAAATCTTGTCAAATTGTATTATGTAATTAGATTATTAGTTTTATATAATTGGCACATTACATCATGAATTTTCAATTATAGGGACTGTACATGTAATATAATTATCATGAAATTGAATATTATGGTTGTAATTGGCTAATAATAGATAAGTGACTTGATCTTGTATGAAGATTAAATATTGGCCCTACATTCCTTGTGGTAGGAACACTTTTGCTGTCACTGAATTATGGAATTCGCTTACGTATGATAATTTCATAAGTAGAAATCAACACTTAGATCTTGAAGTAGATAATGATATATTAGTTAAATAAATCAAGTAGATAAATGTTATTAAATTTTCACAAATTGAGGGAGAGTGGCCCTAGAGGGAGAATTAGAGTGCATGGGAGAAAATTTGGGAGTTATAGGAACAGAAGGAAATTGACCGAGTCTAAAATTGAATTAACCGTAGCCAAATGTGACGAAGTTGCCTAGGGAAGGAAACAGAGAGCAATTGACGGCGGCAAAAAATGAAGTTAGCCGCAACGAAATGTGAGAGACAAGTCAAGGGTGCTCTAGAGGGTAATTCGTCACGGCAAAATGTGCAAAATTTGTAAAGGTGTAAAGAGTTGAACCCAAGAATAATTGGCTGCGACGCGAGATAATTTAGCTACGATGAAAGTGCTCAATTCTAATATTAACCTAGAAACTTTAGTTTTTTCTATGGAAATGATAAGGAATGATTTAGAAGCACTTGTAGGAGGTTCTTATGAGTTGGAATTAATGGATAATAGGATTAAAAGCTTATAATTGTGGGTTTGATTCCCTCATATGCATAAATAGTTATGAGTCATTAGTTAATGATTTTAACAACATCAAGGTTTAAATTTCCTCACCTTTTCCTAATGTAAGTAATCTTATAATGACTTCAAACCTCGATTAATGATTATTAATTGCATCTTTAACCTTAATTATCATGATTAGAAGCTAGGGTCGTCACAATACCTCTTCCTTTCAGCTCTTATTCATATAATCTTTCTTTATATTACCTTTAGATATTATTCTTTTCAATTGCTTGGATTATTTATCTACTTTTGTTCTTGCATTTCCTTTTCATATATTATTTCCTTTTTCAATTCCTTCATTTACTTTGATCAGGTAACCTTCTTTATATAACTTCATATCTCTCTATCATTTGTTTTAATTACTATGCGCTTATATTTTATCCCATTTATTATGTTTTCTTTTCTAATCCTTTACTAACTCATTATTTCATTACTAAATTTTAAATGTTTTTTTTCTCTCTTGCAAGATGTTTTTGGAGATGTTAAAAAACTATAGATCACTAGATAACTTTGAATGACATGGACAAACACACAAGAAAATCCTATTTACCATAGAAGATGATAGGTTTCTATGCATACCATCTTGTGCATTTGCAAGATTATCTATTTTTCAACCAATCTTTTGACTACTTATATTCGTTTAATTGTACTTCAGTCATAACTCCATTGTCTACATTTTATTTGAAGAAGCTATCGAAATAGCTATAGATTACATCCATGTTTCCTTGGACACAACCATTGTTACTGTTTTGCAATTTGTGAGAATCAAATTGTCCAACAGTACAACTAAACTTCTCTACTTTCAATATTCTACCATGCTCTCATTTTTGTCCTCTTAATCTAAAGAATTATTACAATGTCATTGTAGATGACATTCAGTTGTCTAACTTGCGGGATACAACAAATATCCTATTCAACCCAAACATTCCAAAGGTCCACCAACTGCAAGATAGGTCACCTTATCTTTACTTCTTTGTCATACGTTATTCCACTATCTTCCATTTTTTCCTTAAAACTTATCCATTTACTTTTCCAACTACAGTTCCCCTACTTCTCCACCATCTTCTTCTCAACAACTGAGCTAATTTACATTATAATCAAGTCAATCACCACACAAAACATTCATCACAATGCAGCCCCGCTTGTCAATCGCGCAGCTCCTTTCATTGCAACAAGTCTCTATAAATCCTATAACGTATGCCTGGCAAAAGTGAAGGAGCAAAATAACATCCTTATTTGTCCCAAATGTGAGAAGACACCAATTAGTATCATGACAACATATTCTCCAACTGACTCATTTTTCTTTGCTCTTATCTTAAACAAGTCATTCACAACTATATCTCACTTTTACGTATAAATTACACCTCTTTGTTTTTTACTACTCTAGTTGCACTTCTGTCCTACTGTTTAACCCTCTTGCAAACCAACTACTTCCTCATCCTATAGATATGCTGCACTAAAAACTCATCCAAGTTCTTTTTCATCAATCTCTGTTCTTTTTATTCAATTAATTTTTTTCTATCATTCAATTTTTCCCAACGATTCATCTACTTCCCTATCTTCTTTAAACTCATATTTTTCTATTCTGTTTCACTTTATTTTCCCTCCCTTCATATTATTTCTTTCTTACATATATCACTACAGTTAACATTTTATTAAGACATATTCTTTTTATTTCCAAATATATATATTCAGCAGTTCCTTTTATTATATGTGGCTTAACATTATCCTTTCAATATTAAATAAGAAGGGCGCTGACACTCTTTCCCCTTAGAACTTGACTAGATAATTGGACGTTAGTTCATTTTTAAACTTAAAATTATTGACTTCAATTTGCATAGCAATAAATCCAGCTTCATAGTTGTCAAGTTAACAAAAAATAGTCATATGATCCAACAATTCCCTCTACCACAAAACAAAGTTATCTTTTCCTCACAAACATTCATTTTATCTTTCCTTATTTTTTCATATTTTCTCCACTTACACATATCATTAAACCTAGGATGCTACAACTAATACCTCATCCACGGCTAACCATTGTTCAACTCCAACCAACTCTAGCACTGCACATTTTTTGGTACATCATCTTTCTCTTATACAAAATTTGTTAATAGATTTAACCATGCTACTTATAAATCTTTTCTCTATCATTAGGACACATGTTACATGATAAGTGAGAATGACATAGATTTATCATTCGCCAATATAATCACAGCTTCAAAAAGTTTAGCTGTTGAAACAAATATTGTCACATCAGAAGATACTCTAACACTAGCATGCTCTACCCTAAAATCACCAACATATATAGGGAAACAAAGAGCTAAAAGGGCATCAAATATATCAAATACCCCAGGAGTTTTTGAAATTCCTACTCTAGATTTCTCAACTACAAAGCCAATCAAATCTATCAAAAAAGAAAAATACGCCTAATCATACATCTCATACCTTTATAATGGAATAGCATTTTCTAGTCACATTTTGTCTCTTAAAATGATTATCTTTTATAATATATCATGCTTTTGGCTTGTATTTTATTCTTATAATGATGTGTCTTTGTTGATGTAGCTAATATCAAATTAGCATCATTTATTATATATGATATATTGTTTTTACTTCACTTGCAACTTTCCTTTATTTCTTTACCCATTACCAGTTACTCAATCTCATACCATATATACCATTTATATGATCTTTCAAGCATCTTTCCATCTATATGCCTTTTGCATTGCTACTATCATAACCTGCTTCTTTTATTTCCATCTGAGAGTTTTGCTAACTAATCCAAATTTGGCCCTCACAACTATTCAAACCACTTTTTGTGCATTTTCTCCCCTTGGACACTTCATACAACAAATTGCTATGATCTATTCTTTAAGATTCCTGTATATCTAATTCTATTTTGTCTAAGATCCATGATACTCACCATTATATTTTGCGATATTAATTTGACAATCAGTTAGAAAATAATCCCAATGTACATACTTCATTTAAATTGTTATTCTTTTTTTTTTTCTCTTTTTGTTGTTGCATCAAAATAGATATTGTGTTGTTTTCAGCTTTATAAAATCCATATTTGTCCATATTACATGATCTGCCGATATTTTAAACTAATGCTCTTATATATATATATATATATATATATATAGACTTAATGAAAAAAACTTTACAAACAAATAAATCAATATCCTGCGCAATGCACCATGGGTTAGATTCTAGTTTATACTAAAGTTTTGATCATATTACAAAAACAATTAAAATAAAAATCACAAAATAAATTTAAAAGTTAAAAAAAACTCAACCTTAAAAATAATCTCTATAACATTATCCTATACCATAACAACTCCACCCAAATATTAACAAAAAATTTGTGTACAGATTTTAAATCCCTCACCCTCCTCAATTTTTCATTTGTGGTGCTTCAAAGGGGAATTCAAATAGAACAGAAAGTCTTAGGAATCTTATTTTGGAAAATGATAGGGAGTGCTCAAGCCTTCCAACCATTTAATGGTTCTCAAGATTTATGGTAATGATAAAATATTATTTTGTTACACATATTTTTGATATCATAATGACTGAGAATTCAAATTTTAGAGAACTCAAATTTTTTTAGAATTATATATATATATATAAATCTCTCTCTCTCCCCCCAAAAGAACTCATGGGATTCATGTTTTTATAAATTTAATGTAGTTAGGTATATTTTCTTATAAAATGAAAACAATTTGTAATTTATAAAAAGTTAAGCATTTAATTGACTAAATTGAAAATAATTAAACTTTGTCCCTTTTACTTAAAATTTTCTCCTATTGCCATAAGTGTTTACATTTTACAAGGTAAGATGAATATAAAATCTTTAAGATATTAGGTTTATTAGATCCATACCTAACCTTAGCTTAGGTCTATTAAGGACTTTTTCTTCATATTTGTTTTTATCGAATTTTAGATTTAACATTATTTCTTAATCCAAAATCTTGAGATATTAAGTTTATAGTCATTTTTATTTATATATTTTTCTTTTAATTCAATTTTATCTTAGGTAAAACTTCTTCCCACTCTTACTCACATTTGACCCCAACACAAAGAATGTGAAAAGACATTAAAATAAAAAAATAAATAGAAGTATAACACAAATCTCAAAGGAAAAAACTAACCAAAATGCTTACAAACTAAATACACTAAACAATATCCATACATAAAATTTTCTACACTGTATTTATCGCTATATAACAATCCATTTTGGACCCTTAAGACTAACAAATAATGAAGGCACATCCCCAATTTTTTCTTGGTCAGGCCCGAACCCAACACTTATGGGATGACGTGGGAAGTTTGGGTCTACCAAGGGACAACACAATCTCCCTGAAATAAACCCAACAGAGCTTGCATAGCTTCCATGGTTGATTATGGCATATCAAGAGGTGATCTCAGATACTTTTAGGTAGACCTGATCTATATATAAGATAAGTAAATCAAGTCTAATCACGAAGAAACATGTCACACATATCAGACATTACCTTCCTTCAAAGTGAGCGATCTGAGAGAACAACACAGAATCAACATCGTTCACATCAGACCCTTCAGTTGCCTGAGTGCTAGAGTGATCTCCTTTCTCGCCACTCTCATGAGGCTGTTCTAGCCCAATCGAATTCCCTGTTCTATCTTCATTAACATCGATCTTCGAAGCAGCCTCCTGAAGCTGCAAAGCATACTCCAAGTTCCACAACACATCCCCCATGGCAGGCCTATCCACCCCATGATCTTCCAGACACTTCTCAGCAGCTTCAACAAACTTGTTCAACGACCCAGAAGTAACAGTGTCAACAATACGAGGATCGATGATCTTATGAAGCATCCCTTTCCTATGCTGCTGCAACGCCCAATCCGCTAAATTCACCTGTTCCCTTGGAAGTGTCGGATCAATCACAGGCCTCGCACATAGTGCTTCCATAAGAACAACCCCGAAAGAATAAACATCGGATTTCTCAGTTAATTGTTGGCTTCTAAAATATTCAGGATCGAGGTATCCAAAACTACCCTTCACTGCTGTACTCACATGGGTTTTCTCTGGGTTCGCTTTGGACAACCCGAAGTCTGAAACTTTAGCTACAAAGTTCTCATCTAAGAGTATGTTTGTGGTTTTCACGTCTCGATGAATGATGCTTTGTGCTGCACCAGTGTGAAGATAGTGAAGCCCACGAGCAGAGCCTATACAGATTTCAAGCCTCTGTTTCCATGATAATGGAGGAAGGTTTGAACCATAGAGATGAGAACGAAAAGGGCCGTTGGCCATGTATTCGTAGACGAGAACCATCTCTGAGTATTCGTCACAGAACCCCATTAAGGAAACTAAATGGCGATGTCGGAGTTTAGAGAGCATGTCTATCTCTGTTCTGAACTCGTTTATGCCTTGTTCTGAACTTGGGTTCCCTCGTTTTATGGCAACCTTTGTCCCATCTTCTAATGTTCCAAGATAGACTTTTCCAAAGCCTCCGACACCAATCACTGCTTTTTCATCGAAGTTATTTGTGGCCATTTGGAGTTCATCGAAAGGAAAGAATCGTCCAATCCCAGTTGGCGTTAAAAAACCAGAGTACCCATTTTTGCTCTTGCGAGAACCGAACATGCTTGACCTCCTAGAGCTGCTTTTGCTTGAAGCAGAACACAAGCTTCCAGGACCGTTGGATTGAATAGGAAGAAGCCATGACGAGAAGCTCTTTCTTTTTTCCCACCCATTAGGCCTCTTTCGCCATCGAAAACAGACCACGGCAACAAGAACCATCGCTGTCACAGAGAATCCTAACCCAACAGCAGCAGCAACTTTCAAAGCCCTGGTGGTTGAGCTTGGACCCCTGTATTTCCCATCAACAGAGAAAAACCCATCCAGGCTATTAGCTCTATTGCTCATCTTCATCACTTCGAGTCCATTAAGGATCGCATTGGGCGTCCCTTGTTGGAGATTCGCGGGACCCACTTGAATCAAAATAGACCCATTTGTAATGGCAGAAGAATTAAGTACAAAGTCCTTGTAAAAAGCAGTGGCTAGAGCTTTGGTTTGAGAAGATAGGTCTAAACTTGGAACACCTATCATCTCGTTTATGTACACATTGAAGTATAATTGGTTAAGGTTTTGGCTTACGATGTCGCAGAAGTGTAATCTTATCAAGTAGGAAAAACTCTGTTCTACGTCCATTCTCCAGGAGAGATTGAAATTGGGTTGGTTTACTTTAGGATCTTTCATTTCTATAGCTGTAGAATAAACAGAGCTAGGAGCAATCAATGGAGTAATCTCCCCTGTTTGTGGGTATTTGATGATTTTTGTTGAAACAGTGACATTCTGGGACCCTTGTGGGAAGACATTATAGGAAGTATCAGTCTCCCACGTTCTTAACAATGTGTCTCGGTTTGGAGCTATGGTTGGCCCTCCAACGTTAACTCTGTAGCATACTTGAAGAGCATAGCTAAAAACCCCATTAAAATCTCCAAGTGGGGAAACTGAAGTTGCTGTATCAGGGATAAGAGGGTCAGGGGCAGAGACAACCTCGATACCATTGATGAAAGCGTAAGAGTTCTTCCTGGGTATGAATTTTAAGGAGAATCTAGTGTCGGAGACATTAAGAAGGTACTCTTTGAACACAAATGAGGTATTGTCTTTGACAGAGAAGTTATGCAAGAGGACGAATCGATCAGTTTGGACGGTGAAAACCGCCGCGGTGAGATTATAGGAACGATGTGGAAGAGGGAAGAAGTAAAGACGAACCCAAAGTCGACCCATTTTGGAGATGTAGAAAGTGTAGGTGGATTCGTCTGTAAAAATTCTGGCGCTGTTGAATAAAGGGAGTGAGGTGGGAGGAACAGAGGAGGAAGGGTTGAGGTTGATGGAGTCAACTGAAATTTGGACATCCTCGTCGGTGGAGAGAAGAGAAGTGGAGTCGCGATCAGATTTGAAGGTTCTGCCATCTTGGAGAATGGTCTGGTTGGAGGAGCCACAATCGATTAGATAATTAACAGTAGGTGAGAAAAAGTAAGTAGTTGAAGCAGCATTGGAAATGGAAAAGAGAAGGAAGAAGAGGGATAGAAGAAGGAAAGATTGAGACTTTACCACCACCGCTTTAAACCCTCCTGCCATTTTTTTGTACGGCAGAGTTTCCCCGGAGGGTTAACGGAGGGCGGTGGCGGATGCGGAGGCGAAGAAGAGGGGGTGATAGGGAAATGCGGAAGATGACTAAGTCATGGTGAGGGAGGAAGAATGACATGTATGACAGGTTAGAAGAACAAGAACGGTTGCAGCAGTTGAAGATAACAAAAGGGTGGCCGCGGGCTCAATCGGTAGGATCCGATGCATGCAACATAAGGTATTCTGTTGGATTTCTGATACTAACTTGGTAAGCATTTACTAAATACAATTGCGGTAGTTTGAGGCTGCAACAATTTATTTATTTATTTATTTTTCTGTAAAAATGAAGAAAGGGAGGAGTTTGTTGGGAAGGGAGTTAAGAGTTTTTGGGAGACTGGGTAAAAATGAATGGAATGAGGAAGAGGGAGCTAGCTCCGCGTTGGACCCCAGAGAGTTCGTTAAGGATGTTTGCTTGTCCTACGACAATATTCTATTATCCGTTTCCAAATGCAAACAAGTGGTAACCGCGCTGATAATACGAGAATTTCCTATATTTGGCTCGCCAATACCCGATCTTAGATATGATTGTAAATGCGACAAAATTTAGGTATTTTTTAATTTAGAATATATTTATGGCTAATACATTTATAATCATCAATTTCAATTGCAAATTATCGTTTTTATTTTAACCTTCATAACAATTTCACTTGAAACATTTGACGAACAATTGCGTTTTAAGCTAAAATAGTTTGCAACATGTAGATGAACAGAATTATTTGGCAAAAATGCATTCCAAGTAATTCAATTGCTAAAATCATATCCGGCCTTCTATCTAATTCAAAAGCAATTAAAAAAAAAAAAGCAATGATAAAATTGAAATAAGTAACAAAAAACGCTCGAACATATTATAGTGAAAAGCCGGGTTCAGCTCTATGTGCTAGTGTACCAACTTAGAACAAAAATGACCTCGTTAACGCCATTCATGAGGCCAAAGATTATTGAATGACATTGAACAAGATATTCAATGGGATAGTGGGAGCCCGCCATAGCTGTGTCTTACTGGATTCTGCAGCCTTGTTCCTCTGCTCGCAGATATATCAAACCACGTCTAATCCTCTACAAGAAAACAACGAGAAATATGCTTGGAGAATAACAAATTAAATTATCCCAGAATAAGTATCAATAATCTGAAGCTACGCCATAAAAGATTAAATGAATAAATAAGTCTGAAGCTAGAGAGTAAAACCATTTTAGCCATGTGCAACCACCAGATGATCGTATTTGCATCCCCTACCTTTCATTTTCCCATTTGTAAAAAAAGACTGGTCCCATGAACTTAATTTTTCAGTCCCACACCCCCTCCCCGGCGCAAAAAAAAAACCAAAAGAATAACTTAATACCAATTATGCCACTGAGGGTGGTCTAGTGGCAAGGAGTATGAATAATTAGCAAAAGATCTTAGGTTCAAAGTTCAAACTTTCATTCCACCATGTACCCAGATAAAAAAGGAATAGCTTAATTATACCTCTTTGGTATCTCTCGTGCGTAGAAGATCCAGTTTTTCCGAAGGCCGCCGGTTTGATAAGGTAGCAAGCTGCAATCAAGCATACATTGGTACAGAGCTATGAAAATGAAAAAGAGACAATGTCAAATTACAGATATATATTTTATGTGGAGAAGGAGAAAAGCACCCAAAAACTGAAGCGCTCTGGGTCCTCCAGCGGGGGCATCATCACTTCAACATTCAGGAGTCTCTCCAGTCTTCTTTGATCTGTATGAGAAATCTGTAGTTAAATACCGACGCAGTCTATTGTAAAGATGCAAAGGAATAAGAATAGGACAGGAGATCACTAAATATATTTCAAAATTTCAATCGACACTATATTTAAGTTAGCCCTATGAAATCACCCCATTATTATTGTTTAAAAATTTTACCTCGTCCTGCTACTTCTTTAGCTCTCCTTATCCATGATTGAGCACTTTCTGCTGCATTATATGTTATTTCCTGTAACTGAAAAATATAAATAAGTTATGAAGATGAAATTTATTACAATGATGCATCCAGCTCTACAGGTCATCATCAGACTTGTAGCTAGAGTTTGACTATCTAGTTATAAGCATTGAAGAATTTGAAATTGTGAGAATAACCAGAACTCAATAATGTTTTAACTTTTAAGCAAGGTTCCACTATATCTTGTTTCCATTACAGTACACATCAGGTTTCCTGCGTGTTTACGTTAACTAGTAGAAGCTACCTGTTACAGCCAAGACCCACGTCAACAAGATAAATCAAGAGAACTCTAAGCCCCAAAAATCACATGTAGAAATTGCTGCCCAGGTAATATGATAGCATTATTTGCTTAAAATTACCAGCCTATCTCATAAGAAGCCTATAAAGCTTGAAGCTTTATATATCTTAAGAAAACAATCAAGTATGTTAACCAACATGTCAGAAAGCTTACACACAAATTGGAGCCAAGATTGCATTAAACTTACATCCTCTCTCTCTCTTGTTCCTTCTGATGGCATAATATCCTGAATCCATTCAACCTCTGCAACACGATACCTGCATAAAAACATTAGGAAGGCATAAAGGCCATATACCTAAAGAGATAAATACAGAGATCAACAGCAATATAATTTGTTAAACATAAAACCTAATAACAACTCACCCATCTTGATCCCAGGACCGGATGATGCGAAACCTCCTGCAACTTTCAATCTGCATGCAGTGGCAATTTGTAATTTACCACAACTTGAATAAACATTTAAACTTACGAGAAAGTCCAATTTAATAGAATATAGGTTAACATTAGGAGCCTCTGAAATGTCCTTGCACTAATAACACCAAACCAGGAGAACCAAATATTTAAGCAACACCACCTTGAAACTGACTCTTTGAGTGAAGTTACTCAACTAACAAGTAATTGTCCAATATATTCTCTTATACTTGTTGCAGAAACCCATAAAGTAATATTAAAACAAGCAAAAGTTTCAGTCATCCAGAAGTTGCTCTGCAGATTTATTAAATATTAATATGATTGACTCTTTCGTAAGGTTATAAAATCCCAATAGACTAATAGTTTTGTAAAACATTGTTATCTGAGGTTAAAGTTGTTGCAGCGTATGAGAATGGTGTAGATAAATAACCTCATAAAGAAAATGAGCTTCCTTGCTTCATAATGGAGATTTATAAAGATTTTAATCAATAAATAAATATTCCAGCTGAAACTGTAGTATCAAGTTTCAAAAAACTGTTGCTGAATGTGGTTATCTCTGATTAACCTCATGACAGCTCAGCAATAACTCATCAAGTATAAAAATGCTCTTAAATAGAGAAAGAAACAGGGCAAGAAACTCTTTCACAGGTGACAAAAAGAGAAGTGTCTCTTTCTCAAAAGTAGAAAGCAAGATAGAAAAATTTAACTTCCGTCCTTCATCTTCACAATATGCAATAAAGCATCATAACAAGAGAAGAGAAATCACAATTATATTTGCACCTCTATATAGAAACGTCCATCTGGAAGTGGTTCACACCTACACAATCAAATATAAAAATCACTTGCTTTAAACAAGTAGCATATATGAGGTGTTTTGTGGGGGGTATATATTGCACGAAATTTTCTGGGGAAACAAGATACCAAGCACCTACTCAATAATTTCCACTTCACAGGCAAACTCAGCTGGGGAATCTGTTGCAGAATCGATTATAACCTACATGGTGAATCGACAAACCGCACCCAGTAACAGAAGAATTTGGTCAGTCCATTATACCTTAAGCAAGATAATGGAAAGAAAAAAAGGACCAGTGATGATAATCTACCATTCCCATCCGACGATTTCCTTCCATTATTCTTCTTATCTGCTTTAGAAAAATGCAGAATAAGTATAATGAAATGATAAACACAATCAAAATTCAAAAAATTTAAATATAGACACCATTTATCATTCAAAAAAATGGATTACTTTCACAAATCACAATAAATATAATTCACAAATGACTGTCTTCCCACAGCTCATGTGAAATTGAAGAGAAATTACAAACTTTGCTCACACCATATCATCAGTCACTATTCAGCTCCTGTAAAGAGCCTCGTTTAATTAATACTTTTTCAGCTGTTGTAAGTTTTCAAGTTCAGTAGATCACTGCTCTCTATCATTATGCTAACTTGCATTGTTAAGAAATATCTCTAGAATTCAACCAGGTAATGAAGTCTTAAACAAAGAGTACATGAATAATTTATTAAGAAATATGTCTTCTGATCTGCTATTATTTAAATTAGAAAACCGAAGACAAAGCTCAGTTATTTTTGCTTCCAGTTACTGCACAAGAATTAAGAATGGGTTGTATTAACATCAGCATTCTAGCAATTGACATCAGTAGCACATCCTCTTGATCAAAATACAAATATCAATTTCATCTTATTTTAGAAAAATATGGTAAATATTTAATCTATTGAATATCTAAATAGACATATGAGTATATCAGTATTATTATTATTATTATTATTATTATTATTATTATTATTATTATTCTCGATAAGAGTCTAATTTCTTATTTCATTGTCATGAAGAAAATAGAAATGAAGTTATAAAATATAAATATAACTAATTAAAAGTTAAAATATCTTGTTATACAAGTTATATGATTATATAAGATTTCTTTTCTCTATTTTAGTTTGTATACTTACTAGAATTTTTGTATTCATTTGTGTTAAAATGTGTTTTTTTAAAGAAAATATTTTAATAACTTTTTTTATTATATCTGATAACTATTAATATATTTAATATTCATTTTCCTTATGCTTAGTTTATTTAAATTTTAATACGTATAATCCCCCCTTCCTTTCTTCTGACTAATACTTCATGGCCCTGCCACTGCTCACCAACAATTGGCAGGCAGCACCCATCTTGCATCTAGTTGAAGGGGCTAAATGACCTTCACAAATATAAATAGTCCCCGCTATTTGAGATATTAGTCACAGAAATATGAATCACCAACCTGCACATTCAAGATGTATTTAAAATTCAAATTTCTACGACAATCTGCAACAATTGACCAACTCACCATCAGTCTATAACGAGGTTCAAATATATGGAGTGGAAACTTTTGACATGGAATGACAACATCCATGACAAAAAGAGGGATTAAATCTAAGCCAAAGATGGTCAAATTGTCATTCTCTTGCTTCCTTTCAGCATATTCCTCTGGAAAGTTCTTTTGTATAATGTTTTTCAATGTCACACTGGAAAAAGTCCACAGCAATATGTAAGAAAAAAAAATAGGGGTATAAAAAAAAAAACTTATAGTCAGTCCCAGACATCTTAAACCAAATCCACTAAGACTTTTCCTTGTGACCCTGTAACATATGCCTAGTACAGCTATTGGGGTGAAAAATACACTCAATTGAAAGGACTTCAATCACTGAAATAGGTATTGGAAAACTGCAGTTTTCTTCCATCATTTTGTGTCCGGAGAGAATGTTAAATTATTAGCACGGAGAAGTTTTGCAAGAAAATTTCCACTCATAAAAAAGGTCACTCAATAAAGTAATTTATTACTAATATGCTATATGGGCCTAAACATATGTTAGTTTGAATCATTGAATGCCCATCCTACTACCTCGTATAATGATAAGGGGGAAAAAAAAGAGACAGGAATCCAAGGCTTTTATGTGGTTTCATATATTGACATAAGCATTTCAAGTCATGATACAACCCACCTGACGGAACATGTTCTAGGACTAATAAACAGAACTGTCCTGCATAACGGACACCTGTTGCCTAGCAAGTTAGGACAAGGATTAACAAGTTACAATATATAATATGGGCGCACACTTGAAATAAAATCAACAACAGGAAGTACCAACCACGATCCATTGACTGAAATAGACATGACCGGCAAAAAGAATGTCCACAAGGGGTTGTAACAGGTTCATAAAGTAACTTGAGGCAAAGAGTGCAATCAAAGTCGTCAGTGCGCTCTGGCTGTCCATGTGTACTCATCCTTGTCAAACTAGCTGATACTCTTTCCAAATTTGAAAGAGAAGCCCGGAGAGAATTACTACATGATACCAGAGAAAAAATCAAAAAGCAGAAGTAGATGGCATATAGTGCAGTAGATGACTATTGCAAAGGCTCTATCTGAATCTTCATCAATACTTTCAAAAGGAAAATGTAGAATAGAAATTAAAAAAGACAATGAGGAATAAAAGGATTCCAAATCTGTAATACCTATATGGATCGACTTGAAGGCCTGAAAGAATAACATCCCGGGCCATCTCATATTTCTCCAACTGTCAACTCAAAGCAGCGTAATGTCAATGTGACACAAGTGGCATGGTACACATGCAAATAACTATGGACAAAGATGCATGGTAAAACAGTCTTTTGCAACCAAGTCACTTAATTCTACATAAGAAATATCTTTGATACCATCTGGCCTTACAGCAATGCTAAATTTGTCACGTAGTGAACTCTGCATAATGAAACCATAGGAGATCCACATACACGAAAAAAACAAAAAGGGTGGGAAGGACTACATTTTATGAAAAAAAATCTAAAGAGAACTCTTCGGTATCACTGTTGCAATCATTTGCAGGTCTATTATATGAAACATCCAAATAGTTTAACACTTTTCATTGTATTGCTTTTCAGTGCCTTTCACATAGAACTAGCTGAACAAGCAATGCCTCTAACATTTTCCGATTGTCCTCCCCTGATTCTACTCTTGAATCACTGTAATAGCACTCATGTCCAACTCTAAAATTCTAATTCATTCAAGTATCAAGAGTGCCTAGCTATATGGCTAACTCAGCACAATGAATGCCCCCTCAACTAGTAGCACAATTAAGAAACTATTCCATCAAAAATGCCAAATACCCTAAAAAGGGAAAAGCACGTGAACAGCACCTGATAAATAGAAGCATGCATCCACATAATTATCTTGAAAAGTAAGATAGAGGGCAGGGATTTCCATAAACTACAATGGAGATTAATTATGAGGGAGACTCTTACTAGAAAAAGAGCATTGGCCTTTAAAAGGTATGATTTTACTGAATTACTTTGGATGTTGACAAGCTTCTCAGCATCCTTCAAACCAAGCTGAAATGATTGTCGATGGTTAACTTCTAGGTAAAAATCAATTTATAAACACAATAAAATTTTCAGTGTGACAAAGAAATGCATTAAAGTATACTTCAGCATGTGTTGTAGGATCAAGCCCGCTCAGTGGATTATATTCTGAAGCTGATGGAGATCTGTGCTTTAAAAATTGGCTAATCCTGTTGAAAAGAAAAAATTGTTATTGACATAAGATCACCAAAGTTAACAAAATTCAAACAAGATTATTCCAAAGATGATAAAAACAAGTTTGCAATAAGTATTTAAAATAAACTATTTATGCTTAACCTGATATAAGCTGCACCTCGATTGCTGAGTATAACAGGATCACCAGTCTTGATGCTATTTGCTCTTGAGTAAAAGTTGATTGCCTGAACAGATAATCTCAAAGGTCAGCACTGGAAAGACATGGTACGAAGCATTACAAATACTTGTATAATATTGAATGACTTCCAATATTATCTGTGATGTTCCTCATTAACGCCTCTTCAAAATGCGTAAGAAATGCATCCCTTCTCCACAATGTCACAACTGAAACTTCTTCAGGAAGAAGACAGCATGCTATAAGTGACAAAAGAGAAGGACTAGAGAAAAATGCCACATAACTCTGGCATTACTATAGCTTAAACTAACACCACATTGTGTATCCCACACAAACCATGCAGTGAAGCACCAATCAATAATATCATATGTCAAGATGATGCCCTTCTTATATAATGTAAGGCTCGTCACCAAACATTTGACTTCCATAAAACAGGCCAGAAAGAGATATATGGATTGAACTCTATAAAGGTTGCCAAACAAAAAAGAAATTAATGGAGACATATCCGTAACTGTGTCAAAAATTTACACAAATTTTAGCTAAAAGCAGCATGTCTCCAATATTTAACCACAAGAGTATGATGAAATATATTAACTTGTGAACTACAAAATTCAGATGGACAGACAGACCGACATAACGGGATAATGTGAATGAGGAAAGACGGGGAAAAAGTTAGAAAAAAGATTCCAATATATGTTGCTGCATGTAGAAACATAGTGGTTCCATAGCGGGGAACAAGAACCATTCTACAGAGTCTTCTGATTCTTTTATTATTTCCAATATTTGCAAATGAGGCCTTTACAATAACAACAAGCCTCACACTACCCCATACAAGGCCATGGGCTATTGCCAATATTAATCTTTCCAAATTTCTCCACATAAAGCTATAAAAATTGAACCAACAGTCTCATTCAGACTGTCTAAACTCCATTTCACATTTCAAGTTTAATTTTTGCATCACACGATAGTCAATTGATAAGCACTATAATTTTTTTGATTTTCTGTTTTCATTTTCCTTTTTAGCGGTACATATATACCCATTTCAGCTTCATCACAAAGAAAGAAATAAATACAAAAGACAAGCGATTACCATATATAAATAAACTGAATTTGAAAGCGCAGTCAAGGAAATAACTAAAAGATTATTGACAAACTAAAGATTAAGTATTACCTCTTCCAAGCGGTTATCCCGAAATGCCACATTGCCATTCTGCACAAGGTCAAAAACATGATGGAATGTTTCCCTGGTCAAACCCTCCGGTTCATATGCCTGAAATCTGACTTAAGCTCAGTCTTTCGGTGCATTTGATGAGTTAATATAAATTTAATAATCCATCAGGAATATTTTATATGCAAGCGGAGAATGCTCAAATTCTATTTTCTGTATACCTCTTACAACTTGGGATTCATAGTAAGAAGAAAAAAAGGAAAAAAGAGGGGAAAAAAAAAACACTGGAGACCCAACTTTTCATAACAAAAACAGTTAAACACTATGTTGAGCCCATGCCAAATAGAGAAGAATCTTGCCCATGCCTAGAGGACAGGCCAACAGGTATATTTGCAACTTCTCCGTTTGTTATGGAAATTCGAAAATAAGCTGACATTAAGCAATCAATATTTTTGAATCAGCAAAATGAGTCATTATTAATAAAAAAAATATAATCTATTAATCTTGAAGCAGCGTATATGAAAATCTAAATTATTAGTCCTTCAGTAGAAAAACAGCACAAAAATAGACCCTCATTTTCAATTGTCTTTTCTTGCCCTCGGATTTCTGAACGCCCAAATAACAGTTAACGGGAAAAAGAAAGAATGATAACAAGAGAGCTTGTCTTTTTCGTATATTGTTCTCAGTAAACAGACACAAAAAGAAAAAGGAAGCTAATAAAAGGAACTGACTTGAAGGAAAAATCTGTGCACAGCTGCCTGGGAAGAACAAATACTACGCGTGGTTTTTGGATACTGGAAAGGGGAAACTCTTCAATTGTTCATTTTTATATCCCAATCCCAACAACCAGAAAAACCATCTACGCCAAACAGAACCCCTATAACACTAGTACAATACTTGCTAAGTGGACTCGAAAGTTTTCGTAGGTTCATAAAAGGAAGAACAGAACTTAAACTTTCAAAATCCGCTTACTCTAATCCCATGTTTAGAGAAAAACAAGAAACCTCCACTTCCTTAATTTCGATCTGTCAAATGTCAAACAACATTTCAAAAACGCGTTTAAATAATATATATATATATATATATATATATATGTGTGTGTGTGTATGTATGTATAACGAGGAAATACATATCCAAATTTTAGAAAATCAATGACTGTCCGTGTAATTTCTCTCCAACATTTTCTAAGCAAGCAAGCACCTCTCAAAGGGGGAGGGGGGAAAAAGGTACTGACCAAAACGTAGTCCTCCACATCGTCGAGACCCTCCATGCTCAACACAGTGGAAGAAGACGAAGCCGATTCCTCCTCCGCCATTGAAAGAGGATCAAAGGGCGCATACACACACACACACACACTAAGTAGTTCCGTAGTAGCAGATGAAGATTCTTCAGTAGCGAAGACAGAGGAATGAACGAAAATTTGAAGGTTTCCACAAAAAGGTTAGGAGGAATAGAAGAAGCATCGGTGTTCGACCCTGTGTCCTTCGGTTCATACACGGACCAAATTCCACTACGTCTATCTCTCTCTCTCTCTCTCTCTCTCTCTTCGGGGCTATGACTCTTATCTCGCAGCGCCCAAAAGCAAATTCAATTAATGCACCAAAGAGAAATGACACTCGCGACTCGCACCAGGATTAATCACAGTGGCATTTTGTGGACGAGCTTTCGCTTCACTCGAGCGACCTCAATTTACGGAGCCGCCATTATATATGAGATAGGGAAAGTGTTCTCTGTGGACTGTTTATGCTTAGATGGTGCGCCAGGGATACCAAAGCCACTCGAGTTACTTACTTTTTGTCAAGTGGTACGCGTGTAAGGTTTTGATTTGATGGAGATTTGCTTATTTCAGATAGCTTTTGCACTCGTCCTCTTTCTCACCTCTTGTCGTCGTGCGCGTTGTAATACGCCAAAATGGCAAAATCGCTTCAAAGCCTATTGGAAAAAAACTTATACAAGCAATTTTTTTAATGATTTTATTGTCAAAATAAATTTATAATTTTTTAATTAAAATATAATAAATATATAAATTTTTATAATGAAATTAAAAATCAAACTCATAAGATTATCTTAGGAAAAGATTTTCTCGAACATGTAAAACCATATAGAATTCAAAAGAATGGAATTATAATTAATATTGATAACCAAGTAATTATATTTAAGAAAATCAACTTAATCCCATGAAATTTTATTATGTTTTAGTCAGATTTAATTATGTAAAATATCAATCACGAAAGTATCATGCTATGATCGATACAGGAGCCAATATTACCACTGCAAAATATAATATCTTACCCTCCGAATTATGGAAAAAAGACAAACCAATTAGAATGAGTAGTGCTGGAAAGGAAATTCATTTTATAGAATTATCTGCAAAAGAAATACCAATACAAATAGGGGAATATGAATTAAAAATCACAATTCTATACCAATATAATGAAACAACTCCAGATATAATCTTAGGAATGGACTTTCTAGGACAATATATGCCTTTAATCTTTACTGAGAAAACATTAATATTAACAACACCTTGTAAACATTAAGCTTGGGCAATAAGAATTCAAAATCCATTTAATCGAACTGATACAATATTTAGAAGAAAGAAAAACGATAATGAAATCTAATTTATTCCTAATAATAAACCAATAGAAATTGAAGCAAAAAGATCTTTAAACCAAATAATAGGACAAAAAACAATTGAACAAAGATTACTTAAAAATTACAATGAAAACCCTTTAATCCATTGGGAAAAATCAACACCTTATGCTAAAATAGAATTATTCGACTATAGTAAAGAAATATGTAGTAAACCATATCCATGGACACCCCAGGATAAAAAAGAATTTATTATGCACATAAATGAAATGAAACAATATAATTTAATAAGAGAAAGTAAATCAAATTATTGTTCACCAGCAATGATTGTTATGAGTCATGCTGAAATAAAAAGAAATAAATCCCGAATGGTCATAAATTATAAAAAATTAAATGACTTAGCCATTAGAAATAGATATCCAATTCCAAAAATAGAATTATTATTTAATCTAATAAAAGGAAAACAAATTTTTAGTAAATTTGATTGTAAATCAGGATTTTTTCAAATCAAATTAGAAGAACCAAGTAAAAAATATACTGCCTTCTTAACCTCTGAAGGATTATACGAATGGAATGTATTACCTATGGGATTCCATAACAGTCCAAGTATCTTTCAAGAATATGTACAAAAACTTTTATCCCCAATTAATAATTTTGCAATAATTTATATTGATGATATTTTTATATTCTTTATTAGATATGCCAGTGGAAAATTTAATGAAAGCCAAACTAAATATCATTCCACTTGGAAAGAATTTTTAGCAACTGTCAAAGCTGTAGAAAAATTCGAACTATTAATTGTTAATACCCAATTTATTATTCGAACTGATAATATGCAAGTAAAATTTTGGTTATCTCGTGGACTTCGAACCACTAAATTAGCAAATAAAATGTTATATAAATGGCAAGCTGATTTATGTTATTATGATTATCTTGTTGAATATGTTAAAGGCCAAAATAACTTGATTGCTAATTTTCTTAGCAGAGATGGAGCAATCCTCTCAAACAAGTAAAGCCACCACAAATCACCAAGAAGAGGAGCATCCTAGCCCTCATATTATTGCTCGAATAAATACCCTCGAATTAAATCTGAGTATATTATCATCTCAGGTTACGAATAATATCAATAATATCAATAACTCCCTCAATTATCTCAATCAGACAGTGGGAAGTTATAGTTCCCATGTTAATGACCTCGAAACACGAATCATTCAAGTAGAAAGACAAATAATGAGTATATCTCCAACTCCATCACCACCACTTACACCTCAAAGCCAGTCTACTCATATTCCTCAAACTCCGACTTTTGCAGCCATCCTAGAACAAGAAGTTAAACAGGCCCAAGAACACCAAGCCAAAAAACGAGCCCAACAACCAAATCCAAATAGTCCAAATACCCAAATAGCATCATCCTCAACCTCAAGTTCTCAAAACACTATCCAAAGCCGTCTCCAAAACCAGTTTGAATATTTTCAGCTAATAATTGACAAACTTAACCATCTACAAATATCTGCACGAACCATTAAATATATTTCCCATTATTCCATCAATAAAGTCGTGGTCTATGCTGGCACAAACCCTCAACTAGTTCATACTCTATTTAGCTATGGATTAATTCATTGTATTTATCCATCAAAAGAACTTTTTGAATTAAGCCAACTGCCAACAGCCATCCAAGCAGCAGCCAAACACTATAAAAATATTATAACTCAATACACCATGTATATGCGCTGTTATTCAACAGTTGCAGAAATAACACCCGACAAATTTTATCCTCCCATTAATCTTATCAAATTCGAAACAACCCGCAAACCTTTTGAATTTGAACAATCCAAAAAATCGTCTATTGATATTTCTGAATTTAGACTCCTTATCTCTAAAATAAGAGCCCAAGAATATGAAATTATCTTTTCATAAATGAACCGAACCCTCACTAGTGATGAGGTCCAATGGACTTACTTTACTGGCCCAACCTCATGTATCTATTCAGTAGGAAGACAAATCAAGAGTCCACATTTATTTTCTCAATTTTATGATAAAATCAAAACTAATAAATTAGACAATCCTGAGGACACGAAAAAGAGAATTTGCCAACAATTATCTGATTATCCGGTCCATATCTGTATCTACTGTAAAGATCAAGAAAGACCATCAGAAGAAAATAATCCACCAACCTCCATCAACATCCTCGAAGGATGAAGAATTGATTTGACATGGAAATGACAACAAGATGACACCGAAATAACAAAAGGCACTGAAGTGACAAAAAGCAAAAGCAAAAGTAAAGATTCCCCGGAAAAGTCAAAAAGAAGACAAAAGGACGATGACACAACAAAAAGACGAAAAGGACAAAGGACAAAAGGAACAAAAAGACAAAAGGACAAAGGACGATGACATAACAAAAAGACAAAAAGAAGAAGAGACCCGATGTGACACAAAGCAGCCAATGAAGAAACTCGAAGCAAATTTAATTATTGTACTATCGGCAGAAGAATACCTCTCGCCTATATAAAGTCCTGTAAGTTTCAATTAAGAACACGGGAAAAAAACACAGAGAAAAACAGAGACACACACCTCGAACACACTCTGAATTCCTCTCTGAGAATTCCGAGCACCCACTCTCTCTTGTACTCACCCGATCTCATCAATAAAGAAGTATTTTGAAGTTTAAGGTATGACTAGCTAACTCTCTATTTGGAGATTAAGTATAGTATTCAATCTTATCTATCCATAAATGAATTGATCCGTCACTGTGTCAATACTGGAATGAGGATTAGAGATCCTTTGAACAGTAACTTAGAAAATGGGAATAGTACGCCTCTGGTAGAAAACGAAGGAAGGCTGTGCTGGACTAAGCTGAAGGGGGAAGGTCTTGGTCTTAATGGGCGTAGTGGCCGGCCGAGTGCTGAGTAGCCATTAGCTCATCGCTTGAGAATGACCATAGAAATGACCTCTGCATGAAAAAGGGCAGAGTTCCTTCCATGACCCGGTTTAGTTTCGGTCACCCCTATTCCTAAGTCTAAATTACTCCTTGAATGGATAGCTGATCTCGCTCATTCCAGGCTGTTCCGCAAGAATGGTATCAGAGCATGGATGGGTAGATAAGAATTTGAATATGAAACTTAATCTTTGAAAAATTTTAGTTCAAGTCATACTATTCTGTGTTACTGCTTACTGCTTACTGCTCTTATCTGCTTTCTATACTTTTCTGTTTACTAATTTACGTTCGGTACTATTTTCTTTTCTGCTTTTAATCTTATTCGTTTCTGTGTTCTGCTCTTGCTTTATTCTTCATTTAAATCCGTCAAAATGAATTATTTATATTATGATATTCAAGAATCATTATCTTTTATTCCTCGAATAGAACCACCTAAAAAAGAATTCAAACCTGAAAATATAATATATATCCTTAATAAAGTAGAAGAAGAGATGAAAAAATATTATGATCATAAATTCAACTACTCTAGTAATTATGACTCAGAATCAGAAAAAGAAACTTCTAATATTATTGAAAAAGATGAAATAAATATGATGTATGAAGAAGGAGAAAGTAGTAGTACTAATAATAATAATCATCATCCACCAACAAACTTTGAAAATTTCAAAGAATTTGAAGAAATAAGAAATTCAGCAGAAGGAATAGTTGAGAAAAGAATGAAATTTAACCTAAAACAGTATAATCAAATTCGTGATAAAGAATTAGATTTAACACCTCAAAATATAACTCAAAATAGTATTATAAAACAACTTAGTAAATTCATCAAATCTAAGAAAAAGGACAAATCTGCTTGTGTAGTTATAGAAAAGAAATTTCCAATAGAATCAACATTAACTGAAGGAGTCCTTAGAATTCCTATCATAAGTAAAACACTCATTGAAAGTGAAATTCAAAAATTAGATATAAAAGATGAAATAACAGAAATTTATATCCCAAGAATTCAATTATTAATCAAAGCATATTTCAAAGCTGGAATAGATACACCTATTGAACTCTTAATTACCGACAATCGAATTATTGATAATGTGCCAAACAGTATATTAGGAGCTTTAAATGGAAATTTAATTTATCAAAAATTAAAATTAACTGTTAATACAAATTTTGCCATCTCTAGAGCTGAAACTAATATGAATCGAACGTTAGTTATATATCATAAATTAAGAGGAATTAAAATGCCTCCAGGAAGTCGAATTATAAGTATAACCGGAATGGTAGGACTAGTATTTTCCAACGAACATAAAATTTATAAACGAAACATAGGAAATATCATTATAGATAAGCATTTTATGCCTGTCTTAGAAGAATTACCCTTAGACCCAAATAAAATTACCATACCTCGATAATTACAATTAGAATTAGACCAAACAAGGGAATTAGGAGAAGAAGACATTCCTAGAATTTCCTTTAATAATCAATTAGGAAACCGCAATATTAGAATTAATACAACCCCAGACATCAACATCAATAAAAATCCTCGAAGAAGCATACAAGAACCACCAATATATCTAAAAAGAGCTTTACTTCGATCTAGAAGTCATAATAATTTTGAAGCTAATAGATTAGCCGAAATCCCTATAAGATCCAACTTAGTCGAACTTCAACACGACACACCTGAAATAGATTTAACACAAAATTTAGAAAATTTAATTCTTGTTGAAATCTCTAAAGAAGGAAAGTGGATAGAAATAATTGCCTTAATTAACCAAGAAATTAATCAAAGTACTATACATGTTGAATATACAGATAATAACTTAGTAATTTTAGAAAATGAAACAAGTGCTCAAACCATGTTAAGATTTAATCAAAGAGATACAATTAAACTAAAACTATATGTTGATAATATTTTTTCATCTCTTCTTCTTCTACTTTATTAAGGATATATATTATATTTTCAGGTTTGAATTCTTGTTTAGGTGGTTCTATTCGAGGAATAAAAGATGATGATTCTTGAATATCATAATATAAATAATTCATTTTGACGGATTTAAATGAAGAATAAAGCAAGAGCAGAACACAGAAACGAATAAGATTAAAAGCAGAAAAGAAAATAGTATCGAACGTAAATTAGGAAACAGAAAAGTATAGAAAGCAGATAAGAGCAGTAAGCAGTAAGCAGTAACACAGAATAGTATGACTTGAACTAAAATTTTCGAAGATTAAGTTTCATATTTAAATTCTTATCTACCCATCCATGATCTGATACCATTCTTGCGGAACAGCCTGGAATGAGCGAGATCAGCTACCCATTCAAGGAGTAATTTAGACTTAGGAATAGGGGTGACCGAAACTAAACCGGGTCATGGAAGGAACTCTGCCCTTTTTCATGCAGAGGTCATTTCTATGGTAATTCTCAAGCGATGAGTTAATGGCTACTCAGCACACGGCCGGCCACTACGCCCATTAAGACCGGAACAGCCTGGAATGAGCGAGATCAGCTACCCATTCAAGGAGTAATTTAGACTTAGGAATAGGGGTGATCGAAACTAAACCGGGTCATGGAAGGAACTCTGCCCTTTTTCATGCAGAGGTCATTTCTATGGTCATTCTCAAGCGATGAGCTAATGGCTACTCAGCACTCGGCCGGCCACTACGCCCATTAAGACCAAGACCTTCCCCCTTCAGCTTAGTCCAGCACAGTCTTCCTTCGTTTTCTACCAGAGGCGTACTATTCCTATTTCTAAGTTACTGTTCAAAAGATCTCTAATCCTCATTCCAGTATTGACACAATGATAGATCAATTCATTTATGGATAGATAAGATTGAATACTATACTTAATCTCCGAATAGAGAGTTAGCTAGTCATACCTTAAACTTCAAAATACTTCTTTATTGATGAGATCGGGTGAGTACAAGAGAGAGTGGGTGCTCGGAATTCTCAGAGAGGAATTCAGAGTGTGTTCGAGGTGTGTGTCTCTGTTTTTCTCATTGTTTTTTTCCCCGTGTTCTTAATTGAAACTTACAGGGCTTTATATAGGCGAGAGGCATTCCTCTGCCGATAGTACAATAATTAAATTTGCTTCGAGTTTCTTTATTGGCTGCTTTGTGTCACATCGGGTCTCTTCTTCTTTTTGTCTTTTTGTTATAAATTGTTTCAAACATAAAGGATTGGCTATCGTCTTTCCTTGGTTCTTTGTGTTTTAATTCTTGTTGTTGTATTTCGATTTCCCTGTTTATACTAGTTTGTTCGTCTCGGTTATGGTATGAGGGGTCAGATATATTAGGTGGGTTAAAAGTTTGAGGTCTTTCCTCGATTTTTATAGTTTGCATATTTACTTCATAATTATCTTGAAGATTTAGATAACTTAATTCTTCTTTTATAGATTCTAAATTAATTTCTTCTTGACTCATTCTTCTTTCTATTTCATCTTGTTCTAATTCATTTAATATTTTCATCATATTTATTTGTTTAATTTTGATCTTTGGTTTTTGTTCGATCTTTGGTAGGTAGGGTAAGAATTCAAGTATGTCTTGGTCTAATCTATCCATTCGATGCATTAATTCGAATCTTTCTTTATTTAATTTTTTACATTCTTCTGGTGAAATATAATCAATTATAGGTACTTCCTCTTTAATATAGTTTTTTGGTTTTTCAAATTCATTTATAGCTTCAAATATAGTCCATAAATTATTATTCATAATTTCTTGGCCATGTTTTAATTCTTCAACTATTATTCGAGTCTCTTGAATTTGTTCAGTCATGTTTTTGGCTTTTATTTGTGTCTCAGTAACTTCTCTAATATTATCTTCCTTATATAATCTCATCATATTAATTTCTGGTTGGTCAATAATTGGTTCGACAGTATTTCTTATTCCTAATACCTGACTTATTTGATCAATTTTTTGATTTATTAGATGTACTTCATTTCCTATATCAGATACTTCTATTCTAAGATCTTGAATTTCTGATCCTATTTTTTTGATTTCTTCTTTTGATTCATAGATTTTTTGTTCTAAGGGTTTTGCTAATTCAATTAATCTATATATTCTTTTGTGTTCTGGTTCTTTTTCTAAGATTTTTCTGATTTCTTCAGGTGGATTTCTTAAAGTGTGGATAAATGATATATCGGGGTCAACTACATATCCTAGTTGTTTAAGTAAATACATGTTTGTCCAATTACTTAAATTTCATATTGTATCACCTTCACTAACAATTTTGATAATTATAACAATTTGGACATATGGGCCAAAGAAGACTTCGAATTAGCAGAAATAGAAGAAATAGAAATTCTCAGCCCCAAAGACAAGATCAGTTCAAATAACATTTTAAAACAAGATCACGAAGAATTATTATGCTTTAAGGACCTTGACTACCAAGAAGAATACCAAGAAGATAAATCCAACCAAAAAGAAATAATGATATCTCACAATCCACAATCTCTTAAAGAACAGTATCTAATAGCTCAATATGATACCAAAGACTTAATATCCGGAAATAAATTTAGATGTTCTCGAATATCAAATAAAGGAAAAAATAGAAAATGGAGATGTCCTTTAGAATCTTTATTTCCTCAAAGTAGTTATTGTAAATACCATTTCCAACAAACAAAAATGAATAAAATAAAAAGAAAGCTTAAGAAGCTTCAAAATATTAAGAAGCTCAAAAAGAAACATAAAAGAAAAAAATTCGAACTCGAGGAACAACTATCACAGATACTCCAGGAAGGTATAAGTACAATTATTCCATGATTATTACTAATATTTGTTTTTAGCAGATATGAAGAACACTGCTCAACCAGCACCCCACAGACCAGTAATATTACGAGTAAATCCTCCTCAAACTATGAGTTCTCATATTATTACACGAATAAATAACCTCGTAAATCCTCCTCAAACTATGAGTTCTCATATTATTACACGAATAAATAACCTCGAATCACATCAAAGTCTTATGACCGCTCCAATACTTCACTCTAACATTTAATATCGATCAAGAACGACCATCAGAAGAAAATAATCCACCAACCTCCATCAACATTCTCGAAGGCTGAAGAATTGATTTGACATGGAAATGACAACAATATGACACCGAAATAACAAAAGGCACTGAAGTGACAAAAAGAAAAAGCAAAAGTAAAGATTCCCCGGAAAAGTCAAAAAGAAGACAAAAGGACAATGACACAACAAAAAGACGAAAAGGACAAAGGACAAAAGGAACAAAAAAACAAAAGGACAAAGGACGATGACATAACAAAAAGACAAAAGGACAAAAAGAAGAAGAGACCCGATGTGACACAAAGCAGCCAATAAAGAAACTCGAAGCAAATTTAATTATTGTACTATCGGCAGAGGAATGCCTCTCGCCTATATAAAGCCCTGTAAGTTTCAATTAAGAACACGGGAAAAAAACACGGAGAAAAACAGAGACACACACCTCGAACACACTCTGAATTCCTCTCTGAGAATTCCGAGCACCCACTCTCTCTTGTACTCACCCGATCTCATCAATAAAGAAGTATTTTGAAGTTTAAGGTATGACTAGCTAACTCTCTATTCGGAGATTAAGTATAGTATTCAATCTTATCTATCCATAAATGAATTGATCCGTCACTGTGTCAATACTGGAATGAGGATTAGAGATCCTTTGAACAGTAACTTAGAAATGGGAATAGTACGCCTCTGGTAGAAAACGAAGGAAGGCTGTGCTGGACTAAGCTGAAGGGGGAAGGTCTTGGTCTTAATGGGCGTAGTGGCCGGCCGAGTGCTGAGTAGCCATTAGCTCATCGCTTGAGAATGACCATAGAAATGACCTCTGCATGAAAAAGGGCAGAGTTCCTTCCATGACCCGGTTTAGTTTCGGTCACCCCTATTCCTAAGTCTAAATTACTCCTTGAATGGGTAGCTGATCTCGCTCATTCTAGGCTGTTCCGCAAGAATGATTAAGTATAGTATTCAATCTTATCTATCCATAAATGAATTGATCCGTCATTGTGTCAATACTGGAATGAGGATTAGAGATCCTTTGAACAGTAACTTAGAAATGGGAATAGTACGCCTCTGGTAGAAAACGAAGGAAGGCTGTGCTAGACTAAGCTGAAGGGGGAAGGTCTTGGTCTTAATGGGCATAGTGGCCGGCCGAGTGCTGAGTAGCCATTAGCTCATCGCTTGAGAATGACCATAGAAATGACCTCTGCATGAAAAAGGGCAGAGTTCCTTCCATGACCCGGTTTAGTTTCGGTCACCCCTATTCCTAAGTCTAAATTACTCCTTGAATGGGTAGCTGATCTCGCTCATTCCAGGCTGTTCCGCAAGAATGGATAACCAACCTTTAGACAATAATATCAAATCCCAAGAAAATAAAAACCAAGAAGAAGCAAAATCTACTAATCAACCATTAATTAATGAGGATTAGAGATCCTTTGAACAGTAACTTAGAAATGGGAATAGTACGCCTCTGGTAGAAAACGAAGGAAGGCTATGCTGGACTAAGCTGAAGGGGGAAGGTCTTGGTCTTAATGGGCGTAGTGGCCGGCCGAGTGCTGAATAGCCATTAGCTCATCGCTTGAGAATGACCATAGAAATGACCTCTGCATGAAAAAGGGCAGAGTTCCTTCCATGACCCGGTTTAGTTTCGGTCACCCCTATTCCTAAGTCTAAATTACTCCTTGAATGGGTAGCTGATCTCGCTCATTCTAGGCTGTTCCGCAAGAATGATTAAGTATAGTATTCAATCTTATCTATCCATAAATGAATTGATCCGTCATTGTGTCAATACTGGAATGAGGATTAGAGATCCTTTGAACAGTAACTTAGAAATGGGAATAGTACGCCTCTGGTAGAAAACGAAGGAAGGCTGTGCTAGACTAAGCTGAAGGGGAAGGTCTTGGTCTTAATGGGCATAGTGGCCGGCCGAGTGCTGAGTAGCCATTAGCTCATCGCTTGAGAATGACCATAGAAATGACCTCTGCATGAAAAAGGGCAGAGTTCCTTCCATGACCCGGTTTAGTTTCGGTCACCCCTATTCCTAAGTCTAAATTACTCCTTGAATGGGTAGCTGATCTCGCTCATTCCAGGCTGTTCCGCAAGAATGGATAACCAACCTTTAGACAATAATATCAAATCCCAAGAAAATAAAAACCAAGAAGAAGCAAAATCTACTAATCAACCATTAATTAATGAGGATTAGAGATCCTTTGAACAGTAACTTAAAAATGGGAATAGTACGCCTCTGGTAGAAAACGAAGGAAGGCTATGCTAGACTAAGCTGAAGGGGGAAGGTCTTGGTCTTAATGGGCGTAGTGGCCGGCCGAGTGCTGAGTAGCCATTAGCTCATCGCTTGAGAATGACCATAGAAATGACCTCTGCATGAAAAAGGGCAGAGTTCCTTCCATGACCCGGTTTAGTTTCGGTCACCCCTATTCCTAAGTCTAAATTACTCCTTGAATGGGTAGCTGATCTCGCTCATTCTAGGCTGTTCCGCAAGAATGATTAAGTATAGTATTCAATCTTATCTATCCATAAATGAATTGATCCGTCATTGTGTCAATACTGGAATGAGGATTAGAGATCCTTTGAACAGTAACTTAGAAATGGGAATAGTACGCCTCTGGTAGAAAACGAAGGAAGGCTGTGCTAGACTAAGCTGAAGGGGGAAGGTCTTGGTCTTAATGGGCATAGTTGCCGGCCGAGTGCTGAGTAGCCATTAGCTCATCGCTTGAGAATGACCATAGAAATGACCTCTGCATGAAAAAGGGCAGAGTTCCTTCCATGACCCGGTTTAGTTTCGGTCACCCCTATTCCTAAGTTTAAATTACTCCTTGAATGGGTAGCTGATCTCGCTCATTCCAGGCTGTTCCGCAAGAATGGATAACCAACCTTTAGACAATAATATCAAATCCCAAGAAAATAAAAACCAAGAAGAAGCAAAATCTACTAATCAACCATTAATTAATGAGGATTAGAGATCCTTTGAACAGTAACTTAGAAATGGGAATAGTACGCCTCTGGTAGAAAACGAAGGAAGGCTATGCTGGACTAAGCTGAAGGGGGAAGGTCTTGGTCTTAATGGGCGTAGTGGCCGGCCGAGTGCTGAGTAGCCATTAGCTCATCGCTTGAGAATGACCATAGAAATGACCTCTGCATGAAAAAGGACAGAGTTCCTTCCATGACCCGGTTTAGTTTCGGTCACCCCTATTCCTAAGTCTAAATTACTCCTTGAATGGGTAGCTGATCTCGCTCATTCCAGGCTGTTCCGCAAGAATGATTAAGTATAGTATTCAATCTTATCTATCCATAAATGAATTGATCCGTCATTGTGTCAATACTGGAATGAGGATTAGAGATCCTTTGAACAGTAACTTAGAAATGGGAATAGTACGCCTCTGGTAGAAAACGAAGGAAGGCTGTGCTAGACTAAGCTGAAGGGGGAAGGTCTTGGTCTTAATGGGCATAGTGGCCGGCCGAGTGCTGAGTAGCCATTAGCTCATCGCTTGAGAATGACCATAGAAATGACCTCTGCATGAAAAAGGGCAGAGTTCCTTCCATGACCCGGTTTAGTTTCGGTCACCCCTATTCCTAAGTCTAAATTACTCCTTGAATGGGTAGCTGATCTCGCTCATTCCAGGCTGTTCCGCAAGAATGGATAACCAACCTTTAGACAATAATATCAAATCCCAAGAAAATAAAAACCAAGAAGAAGCAAAATCTACTAATCAACCATTAATTAATGAGGATTAGAGATCCTTTGAACAGTAACTTAGAAATGGGAATAGTACGCCTCTGGTAGAAAACGAAGGAAGGCTATGCTGGACTAAGCTGAAGGGGGAAGGTCTTGGTCTTAATGGGCGTAGTGGCCGGCCGAGTGCTGAGTAGCCATTAGCTCATCGCTTGAGAATGACCATAGAAATGACCTCTGCATGAAAAAGGGCAGAGTTCCTTCCATGACCCGGTTTAGTTTCGGTCACCCCTATTCCTAAGTCTAAATTACTCCTTGAATGGGTAGCTGATCTCGCTCATTCCAGGCTGTTCCGCAAGAATGATTAAGTATAGTATTCAATCTTATCTATCCATAAATGAATTGATCCGTCATTGTGTCAATACTGGAATGAGGATTAGAGATCCTTTGAACAGTAACTTAGAAATGGGAATAGTACGCCTCTGGTAGAAAACGAAGGAAGGCTGTGCTAGACTAAGCTGAAGGGGAAGGTCTTGGTCTTAATGGGCATAGTGGCCGGCCGAGTGCTGAGTAGCCATTAGCTCATCGCTTGAGAATGACCATAGAAATGACCTCTGCATGAAAAAGGGCAGAGTTCCTTCCATGACCCGGTTTAGTTTCGGTCACCCCTATTCCTAAGTCTAAATTACTCCTTGAATGGGTAGCTGATCTCGCTCATTCCAGGCTGTTCCGCAGGAATGGATAACCAACCTTTAGACAATAATATCAAATCCCAAGAAAATAAAAACCAAGAAGAAGCAAAATCTACTAATCAACCATTAATTAATGAGGATTAGAGATCCTTTGAACAATAACTTAGAAATGGGAATAGTACGCCTCTGGTAGAAAACGAAGGAAGGCTATGCTGGACTAAGCTGAAGGGGGAAGGTCTTGGTCTTAATGGGCATAGTGGCCGGCCGAGTGCTGAGTAGCCATTAGCTCATCGCTTGAGAATGACCATAGAAATGACCTCTGCATGAAAAAGGGCAGAGTTCCTTCCATGACCCGGTTTAGTTTCGGTCACCCCTATTCCTAAGTCTAAATTACTCCTTGAATGGGTAGCTGATCTCGCTCATTCTAGGCTGTTCCGCAAGAATGATTAAGTATAGTATTCAATCTTATCTATCCATAAATGAATTGATCCGTCATTGTGTCAATACTGGAATGAGGATTAGAGATCCTTTGAACAGTAACTTAGAAATGGGAATAGTACGCCTCTGGTAGAAAACGAAGGAAGGCTGTGCTAGACTAAGCTGAAGGAGGAAGGTCTTGGTCTTAATGGGCATAGTGGCCGGCCGAGTGCTGAGTAGCCATTAGCTCATCGCTTGAGAATGACCATAGAAATGACCTCTGCATGAAAAAGGGCAGAGTTCCTTCCATGACCCGGTTTAGTTTCGGTCACCCCTATTCCTAAGTCTAAATTACTCCTTGAATGGGTAGCTGATCTCGCTCATTCCAGGCTGTTCCGCAAGAATGGATAACCAACCTTTAGACAATAATATCAAATCCCAAGAAAATAAAAACCAAGAAGAAGCAAAATCTACTAATCAACCATTAATTAATGAGGATTAGAGATCCTTTGAACAGTAACTTAGAAATGGGAATAGTACGCCTCTGGTAGAAAACGAAGGAAGGCTATGCTGGACTAAGCTGAAGGGGGAAGGTCTTGGTCTTAATGGGCGTAGTGGCCGGCCGAGTGCTGAGTAGCCATTAGCTCATCGCTTGAGAATGACCATAGAAATGACCTCTGCATGAAAAAGGGCAGAGTTCCTTCCATGACCCGGTTTAGTTTCGGTCACCCCTATTCCTAAGTCTAAATTACTCCTTGAATGGGTAGCTGATCTCGCTCATTCCAGGCTGTTCCGCAAGAATGATTAAGTATAGTATTCAATCTTATCTATCCATAAATGAATTGATCCGTCATTGTGTCAATACTGGAATGAGGATTAGAGATCCTTTGAACAGTAACTTAGAAATGGGAATAGTACGCCTCTGGTAGAAAACGAAGGAAGGCTGTGCTAGACTAAGCTGAAGGGGGAAGGTCTTGGTCTTAATGGGCATAGTGGCCGGCCGAGTGCTGAGTAGCCATTAGCTCATCGCTTGAGAATGACCATAGAAATGACCTCTGCATGAAAAAGGGCAGAGTTCCTTCCATGACCCGGTTTAGTTTCGGTCACCCCTATTCCTAAGTCTAAATTACTCCTTGAATGGGTAGCTGATCTCGCTCATTCCAGGCTGTTCCGCAAGAATGGATAACCAACCTTTAGACAATAATATCAAATCCCAAGAAAATAAAAACCAAGAAGAAGCAAAATCTACTAATCAACCATTAATTAATGAGGATTAGAGATCCTTTGAACAGTAACTTAGAAATGGGAATAGTACGCCTCTGGTAGAAAACGAAGGAAGGCTATGCTGGACTAAGCTGAAGGGGGAAGGTCTTGGTCTTAATGGGCGTAGTGGCCGGCCGAGTGCTGAGTAGCCATTAGCTCATCGCTTGAGAATGACCATAGAAATGACCTCTGCATGAAAAAGGGCAGAGTTCCTTCCATGACCCGGTTTAGTTTCGGTCACCCCTATTCCTAAGTCTAAATTACTCCTTGAATGGGTAGCTGATCTCGCTCATTCCAGGCTGTTCCGCAAGAATGATTAAGTATAGTATTCAATCTTATCTATCCATAAATGAATTGATCCGTCATTGTGTCAATACTGGAATGAGGATTAGAGATCCTTTGAACAGTAACTTAGAAATGGGAATAGTACGCCTCTGGTAGAAAACGAAGGAAGGCTGTGCTAGACTAAGCTGAAGGGGGAAGGTCTTGGTCTTAATGGGCATAGTGGCCGGCCGAGTGCTGAGTAGCCATTAGCTCATCGCTTGAGAATGACCATAGAAATGACCTCTGCATGAAAAAGGGCAGAGTTCCTTCCATGACCCGGTTTAGTTTCGGTCACCCCTATTCCTAAGTCTAAATTACTCCTTGAATGGGTAGCTGATCTCGCTCATTCCAGGCTGTTCCGCAGGAATGGATAACCAACCTTTAGACAATAATATCAAATCCCAAGAAAATAAAAACCAAGAAGAAGCAAAATCTACTAATCAACCATTAATTAATGAGGATTAGAGATCCTTTGAACAATAACTTAGAAATGGGAATAGTACGCCTCTGGTAGAAAACGAAGGAAGGCTATGCTGGACTAAGCTGAAGGGGAAGGTCTTGGTCTTAATGGGCATAGTGGCCGGCCGAGTGCTGAGTAGCCATTAGCTCATCGCTTGAGAATGACCATAGAAATGACCTCTGCATGAAAAGGGCAGAGTTCCTTCCATGACCCGGTTTAGTTTCGGTCACCCCTATTCCTAAGTCTAAATTACTCCTTGAATGGGTAGCTGATCTCGCTCATTCTAGGCTGTTCCGCAAGAATGATTAAGTATAGTATTCAATCTTATCTATCCATAAATGAATTGATCCGTCATTGTGTCAATACTGGAATGAGGATTAGAGATCCTTTGAACAGTAACTTAGAAATGGGAATAGTACGCCTCTGGTAGAAAACGAAGGAAGGCTGTGCTAGACTAAGCTGAAGGAGGAAGGTCTTGGTCTTAATGGGCATAGTGGCCGGCCGAGTGCTGAGTAGCCATTAGCTCATCGCTTGAGAATGACCATAGAAATGACCTCTGCATGAAAAAGGGCAGAGTTCCTTCCATGACCCGGTTTAGTTTCGGTCACCCCTATTCCTAAGTCTAAATTACTCCTTGAATGGGTAGCTGATCTCGCTCATTCCAGGCTGTTCCGCAAGAATGGATAACCAACCTTTAGACAATAATATCAAATCCCAAGAAAATAAAAACCAAGAAGAAGCAAAATCTACTAATCAACCATTAATTAATGAGGATTAGAGATCCTTTGAACAGTAACTTAGAAATGGGAATAGTACGCCTCTGGTAGAAAACGAAGGAAGGCTATGCTGGACTAAGCTGAAGGGGGAAGGTCTTGGTCTTAATGGGCGTAGTGGCCGGCCGAGTGCTGAGTAGCCATTAGCTCATCGCTTGAGAATGACCATAGAAATGACCTCTGCATGAAAAAGGGCAGAGTTCCTTCCATGACCCGGTTTAGTTTCGGTCACCCCTATTCCTAAGTCTAAATTACTCCTTGAATGGGTAGCTGATCTCGCTCATTCCAGGCTGTTCCGCAAGAATGATTAAGTATAGTATTCAATCTTATCTATCCATAAATGAATTGATCCGTCATTGTGTCAATACTGGAATGAGGATTAGAGATCCTTTGAACAGTAACTTAGAAATGGGAATAGTACGCCTCTGGTAGAAAACGAAGGAAGGCTGTGCTAGACTAAGCTGAAGGGGAAGGTCTTGGTCTTAATGGGCATAGTGGCCGGCCGAGTGCTGAGTAGCCATTAGCTCATCGCTTGAGAATGACCATAGAAATGACCTCTGCATGAAAAAGGGCAGAGTTCCTTCCATGACCCGGTTTAGTTTCGGTCACCCCTATTCCTAAGTCTAAATTACTCCTTGAATGGGTAGCTGATCTCGCTCATTCCAGGCTGTTCCGCAAGAATGGATAACCAACCTTTAGACAATAATATCAAATCCCAAGAAAATAAAAACCAAGAAGAAGCAAAATCTACTAATCAACCATTAATTAATGAGGATTAGAGATCCTTTGAACAGTAACTTAGAAATGGGAATAGTACGCCTCTGGTAGAAAACGAAGGAAGGCTATGCTGGACTAAGCTGAAGGGGGAAGGTCTTGGTCTTAATGGGCGTAGTGGCCGGCCGAGTGCTGAGTAGCCATTAGCTCATCGCTTGAGAATGACCATAGAAATGACCTCTGCATGAAAAAGGGCAGAGTTCCTTCCATGACCCGGTTTAGTTTCGGTCACCCCTATTCCTAAGTCTAAATTACTCCTTGAATGGGTAGCTGATCTCGCTCATTCCAGGCTGTTCCGCAAGAATGATTAAGTATAGTATTCAATCTTATCTATCCATAAATGAATTGATCCGTCATTGTGTCAATACTGGAATGAGGATTAGAGATCCTTTGAACAGTAACTTAGAAATGGGAATAGTACGCCTCTGGTAGAAAACGAAGGAAGGCTGTGCTAGACTAAGCTGAAGGGGGAAGGTCTTGGTCTTAATGGGCATAGTGGCCGGCCGAGTGCTGAGTAGCCATTAGCTCATCGCTTGAGAATGACCATAGAAATGACCTCTGCATGAAAAAGGGCAGAGTTCCTTCCATGACCCGGTTTAGTTTCGGTCACCCCTATTCCTAAGTCTAAATTACTCCTTGAATGGGTAGCTGATCTCGCTCATTCCAGGCTGTTCCGCAGGAATGGATAACCAACCTTTAGACAATAATATCAAATCCCAAGAAAATAAAAACCAAGAAGAAGCAAAATCTACTAATCAACCATTAATTAATGAGGATTAGAGATCCTTTGAACAATAACTTAGAAATGGGAATAGTACGCCTCTGGTAGAAAACGAAGGAAGGCTATGCTGGACTAAGCTGAAGGGGAAGGTCTTGGTCTTAATGGGCATAGTGGCCGGCCGAGTGCTGAGTAGCCATTAGCTCATCGCTTGAGAATGACCATAGAAATGACCTCTGCATGAAAAAGGGCAGAGTTCCTTCCATGACCCGGTTTAGTTTCGGTCACCCCTATTCCTAAGTCTAAATTACTCCTTGAATGGGTAGCTGATCTCGCTCATTCTAGGCTGTTCCGCAAGAATGATTAAGTATAGTATTCAATCTTATCTATCCATAAATGAATTGATCCGTCATTGTGTCAATACTGGAATGAGGATTAGAGATCCTTTGAACAGTAACTTAGAAATGGGAATAGTACGCCTCTGGTAGAAAACGAAGGAAGGCTGTGCTAGACTAAGCTGAAGGAGGAAGGTCTTGGTCTTAATGGGCATAGTGGCCGGCCGAGTGCTGAGTAGCCATTAGCTCATCGCTTGAGAATGACCATAGAAATGACCTCTGCATGAAAAAGGGCAGAGTTCCTTCCATGACCCGGTTTAGTTTCGGTCACCCCTATTCCTAAGTCTAAATTACTCCTTGAATGGGTAGCTGATCTCGCTCATTCCAGGCTGTTCCGCAAGAATGGATAACCAACCTTTAGACAATAATATCAAATCCCAAGAAAATAAAAACCAAGAAGAAGCAAAATCTACTAATCAACCATTAATTAATGAGGATTAGAGATCCTTTGAACAGTAACTTAGAAATGGGAATAGTACGCCTCTGGTAGAAAACGAAGGAAGGCTATGCTGGACTAAGCTGAAGGGGAAGGTCTTGGTCTTAATGGGCGTAGTGGCCGGCCGAGTGCTGAGTAGCCATTAGCTCATCGCTTGAGAATGACCATAGAAATGACCTCTGCATGAAAAAGGGCAGAGTTCCTTCCATGACCCGGTTTAGTTTCGGTCACCCCTATTCCTAAGTCTAAATTACTCCTTGAATGGGTAGCTGATCTCGCTCATTCCAGGCTGTTCCGCAAGAATGATTAAGTATAGTATTCAATCTTATCTATCCATAAATGAATTGATCCGTCATTGTGTCAATACTGGAATGAGGATTAGAGATCCTTTGAACAGTAACTTAGAAATGGGAATAGTACGCCTCTGGTAGAAAACGAAGGAAGGCTGTGCTAGACTAAGCTGAAGGGGGAAGGTCTTGGTCTTAATGGGCATAGTGGCCGGCCGAGTGCTGAGTAGCCATTAGCTCATCGCTTGAGAATGACCATAGAAATGACCTCTGCATGAAAAAGGGCAGAGTTCCTTCCATGACCCGGTTTAGTTTCGGTCACCCCTATTCCTAAGTCTAAATTACTCCTTGAATGGGTAGCTGATCTCGCTCATTCCAGGCTGTTCCGCAAGAATGGATAACCAACCTTTAGACAATAATATCAAATCCCAAGAAAATAAAAACCAAGAAGAAGCAAAATCTACTAATCAACCATTAATTAATGAGGATTAGAGATCCTTTGAACAGTAACTTAGAAATGGGAATAGTACGCCTCTGGTAGAAAACGAAGGAAGGCTATGCTGGACTAAGCTGAAGGGGGAAGGTCTTGGTCTTAATGGGCGTAGTGGCCGGCCGAGTGCTGAGTAGCCATTAGCTCATCGCTTGAGAATGACCATAGAAATGACCTCTGCATGAAAAAGGGCAGAGTTCCTTCCATGACCCGGTTTAGTTTCGGTCACCCCTATTCCTAAGTCTAAATTACTCCTTGAATGGGTAGCTGATCTCGCTCATTCCAGGCTGTTCCGCAAGAATGATTAAGTATAGTATTCAATCTTATCTATCCATAAATGAATTGATCCGTCATTGTGTCAATACTGGAATGAGGATTAGAGATCCTTTGAACAGTAACTTAGAAATGGGAATAGTACGCCTCTGGTAGAAAACGAAGGAAGGCTGTGCTAGACTAAGCTGAAGGGGAAGGTCTTGGTCTTAATGGGCATAGTTGCCGGCCGAGTGCTGAGTAGCCATTAGCTCATCGCTTGAGAATGACCATAGAAATGACCTCTGCATGAAAAAGGGCAGAGTTCCTTCCATGACCCGGTTTAGTTTCGGTCACCCCTATTCCTAAGTCTAAATTACTCCTTGAATGGGTAGCTGATCTCGCTCATTCCAGGCTGTTCCGCAAGAATGGATAACCAACCTTTAGACAATAATATCAAATCCCAAGAAAATAAAAACCAAGAAGAAGCAAAATCTACTAATCAACCATTAATTAATGAGGATTAGAGATCCTTTGAACAGTAACTTAGAAATGGGAATAGTACGCCTCTGGTAGAAAACGAAGGAAGGCTATGCTGGACTAAGCTGAAGGGGGAAGGTCTTGGTCTTAATGGGCGTAATGGCCGGCCGAGTGCTGAGTAGCCATTAGCTCATCGCTTGAGAATGACCATAGAAATGACCTCTGCATGAAAAAGGGCAGAGTTCCTTCCATGACCCGGTTTAGTTTCGGTCACCCCTATTCCTAAGTCTAAATTACTCCTTGAATGGGTAGCTGATCTCGCTCATTCCAGGCTGTTCCGCAAGAATGGATAACCAACCTTTAGACAATAATATCAAATCCCAAGAAAATGAAAACCAAGAAGAAGCAAAATCTACTAATCAACCATTAATTAATGAGGATTAGAGATCCTTTGAACAGTAACTTAGAAATGGGAATAGTACGCCTCTGGTAGAAAACGAAGGAAGGCTATGCTGGACTAAGCTGAAGGGGGAAGGTCTTGGTCTTAATGGGCGTAGTGGCCGGCCGAGTGCTGAGTAGCCATTAGCTCATCGCTTGAGAATGACCATAGAAATGACCTCTGCATGAAAAAGGGCAGAGTTCCTTCCATGACCCGGTTTAGTTTCGGTCACCCCTATTCCTAAGTCTAAATTACTCCTTGAATGGGTAGCTGATCTCGCTCATTCCAGGCTGTTCCGCAAAAATGGTATCAGAGCATGGATGGGTAGATAAGAATTTGAATATGAAACTTAATCTTCGAAAATTTTAGTTCAAGTCATACTATTCTGTGTTACTGCTTACTGCTTACTGCTCTTATCTGCTTTCTATACTTTTCTGTTTCCTAATTTACGTTCGGTACTATTTTCTTTTCTGCTTTTAATCTTATTCGTTTCTGTATTCTGCTCTTGCTTTCTTAACATTTAAGTAAGTTAATATTCCCTTTAAATCCCTTTAATCATGTCTTTATTTCCAAAAATGGAACCTCGAATTTATGAAGTAGCTCAAGAAAATCTACCAAAATGTAGTTTTATACCAGTACCACATAGCACCCTTGTAGCCTCACCTTTCATGTTAGGAGGTGAAGGTTATACAATATGGAATTTAAGTAATTGGACAAACATGTATTTACTTAAACAACTAGGATATGTAGTTGACCCCGATATATCATTTATCCACACTTTAAGAAATCCACCTGAAGAAATCAGAAAAATCTTAGAAAAAGAACCAGAACACAAAAGAATATATAGATTAATTGAATTAGCAAAACCCTTAGAACAAAAAATCTATGAATCAAAAGAAGAAATCAGAAAAATAGGATCAGAAATTCAAGATCTTAGAATAGAAGTATCTGATATAGGAAATGAAGTACATCTAATAAATCAAAAAATTGATCGAATAAGTCAGGTATTAGGAATAAGAAATACTGTCGAACCAATTATTGACCAACCAGAAATTAATATGATGAGATTATATAAGGAAGATAATATTAGAGAAGTTACTGAGACACAAATAAAAGCCAAAAACATGACTGAACAAATTCAAGAAACTCGAATAATAGTTGAAGAATTAAAACATGGCCAAGAAATTATGAATAATAATTTATGGACTATATTTGAAGCTATAAATGAATTTGAAAAACCAAAAAACTATATTAAAGAGGAAGTACCTATAATTGATTATATTTCACCAGAAGAATGTAAAAAATTAAATAAAGAAAGATTCGAATTAATGCATCGAATGGATAGATTAGACCAAGACATACTTGAATTCTTACCCTACCTAATGATTATAATTTGAAACCCATTGAATTAAATGAATATGTAAATAAAGAATTTGATTACTCTGATATCGAACTCTATAAATTAGAAAAATTAGAAGTAGAATCTGACTCTAGTGAATCTACTAACGAATATACCCTTATCTCAGAAGAAGACGAAATTAATATGATAAAAGGAGACACCAGTAATACCACTATTAATACTAATAATAATTGGGAAGAAGACACCAGCTTCAATATTAAAGAAGAAGTAAATTTTTCAGAAATATCTCAAATTGGCTGTGATTTATCAGAAACATATCCAATGACCCAAGATGAAGAAAATTATTTTAATTTCGAAGAATTTGAAAAATTCCAAAATCTCAATCTTGAATATAATCTTGAATATAACCAACCTTTAAACAATAATATCAAATCCCAAGAAAATGAAAACCAAGAAGAAGCTATAGGAAATACCAGTCACCTTATAAAAAATATCAATATAATTTCAAAAGATATCCTAAATCGAGATTTCAAGGACAATCAAAGACCTTTAAACCTAGAACATATTATAAAAAAGGATAACGAGAAATTAATTATAGTAAATATCCAACAAATTGCCAATGCTATAATTGTGGAAAAATAGGACATATTGCAACAAACTGTAAAAAACCCAGAAAACAAAAAGTTATGAATTTAATAGAATTAGCTAATGATTATTTCCATTCGTATAATCCTTCAGAGGTTAAGAAGGCAGTATATTTTTTACTTGGTTCTTCTAATTTGATTTGAAAAAATCCTGATTTACAATCAAATTTACTAAAGATTTGTTTTCCTTTTATTAGATTAAATAATAATTCTATTTTTGGAATTGGATATCTATTTCTAATGGCTAAGTCATTTAATTTTTTATAATAAATATATAAATTTTTATAAATAATTATATAATTAGAGTATATACTAGTTATATTTTTATTTAAAATTTATATATTTATTATATTTTATTATAAATATAATTATAAAAATATAAAAACTTACACCTAAATTCATTTCTTTACTTTTGCATTCTCAGTTATAAAAATATAAAATTTATATATTTATTATATTTTAATTATAAATATAATTATAAAAATATAAAAACTTACACCTAAATTCATTTCTTTACTTTTGCATTCTCAGTTAACCATAACAAGTATATACTCTAATTATATAATTATTTATAAAATTTATATCTTTATTATATTTTAATTAAAAATATAATTATAAAAATATAAAAACTTACACCTAAATTTATTTTTTTACTTTTGCATTCTCAGTTAACACTCAACTCTTCATAAAAATTATGAAACAAAAAATTCCAAAAATTTGTTTAAAATTTTGAGTTATTTGTATTAATTTCCTAAATTTTTAACCCAAAAATAAGCTTCTTAATTTTCATATTTTAATAAATAGATTCTTTCATATATTTTGCTCTTAACACTATTATTTCATATTTCACTTTATTCTTCTATAATTGATTTTACAAACTTTTATTTACTCTCAATGTCAATAAACCCAGTTCAGAATGTTATAAAAAAAAAAAATTTGAAGTAACATATAAGATAATAATATTAACAATAAAATAGATAAAATGACTTATTTTCTAAAGTTTAAAAGCTAAGAAACCTAATTTGTAATTTTATAAATTTATCAATTATTTACAAATGATATAAAATTTAAAAGAATTCTTATGTAAATAAAAATAAAAATAAAAAACACTCTGCAGAAATCTACCAACCGCCTCCAAAGAAACTTAGCATTGTTGATATTTTTGCACCCTTGGTACCAATAGAATATATTTTTTAAAATAATAGTTTATATCTGTAAGTCAACAATAGTTATATAGCTTATCTAAAACCATTACGTATTAATTATTTTATAATTAAGAGTATGTGACAAATCAAATAATTTTTGAAAATTTTAAACCATCGTATTATAAAAGTTGAGGTATTCAAAGTTTGATTATTAATATTATTATTAAATAAATAAAGTATTAATTGTTAAGATTAAGGGTTTACCTCTTGAATCATTGTTCTTACGTAAGAAATTTTATGAAGATTGCCAACATAACGCAATTCTATTGCTTTAGCGAGAAATTTTTACATCACTTGTTGTACTACGTCATTTGTGTGATATTTAATAATATTAAATCAATTTATATAACTTTACACATCATCTAAGTCTATACTAAACTATTTATCAGACGAGCAAAAAATTTGATTGCTAACTACTACCCCTTTTTCTTATTTTATATTGTATTGCAGACCACGCTATCTGTAATATTAAATAAATTGGCTTCATATTATTAAACAATATACAAATAATGTGATATAATAATTATACCTGATTCTCTACTTTAACTCATAGTTTAAACCAAAAGAAATTAACAAAAGCAACTAAATTTTGAACCCACTTCAGGTACCAGTTTGATGGGTGAATAGTCTATTCCTTGAAACATAATCCTATCCCAAGCAACAAAGAGCCAACATCCAAGCGTCAAACTTTTTTCTCGGGTAAAATTTTGAGAAAAATCAGCCTTTTATTTTTCAAAATAGCTTTTACTTGGCAGCCCTCTCACTCAATACAATTGGATCACTAAATTAGTTTGATATGCAAAAAATTAAATATAAATTAAAATTAAAAAAAATTAATTTTAAAGATAAAAAATAATTTATGTTCTTATTTTTAATGATTAAATAATAATTAAAGATAATGTTAAATAATAATTATAAGAATAAATCTTATATATAAATTTTCATTTTCTTTTCATTTTCTTTAGTCGTACCAAAAGGGGGCTAAACATTTTTTTTTTTTGGCCATAGCAGTTGAGCCCACTAATATGATATTATTATATAGAAAAGAAATAGAATAAAATGTGTGAATTTCATATTATTTTTTTCTCTTTTAATGTTTAACCTTATATCTTATAGTTATCTTTATTTAAAATGCTAATATTATGTTTATGCCAAAAATTGAGAAAATCCATTCTACAATCCCTTCCCTAGCCGAATTTATGATTACTGTGAATTGGCGGGCTGTAGACTACATTGCATGTACAATCCAACTTACAAGTTGAAAACAAACAAAATTGCCATGCATGCAAGCATTGACGATGCAGATTTAAATTAAATGAAGTCGACGCGGTTGACCCTAAAGTTCAAAGATGAAGCTCTTTTCATCTCTCCTATTTTAATGGGAATGAATGCTGGTGAAGCTTCATAACAGAAGGATTGAACATTCTTGTTTCCCAGTTTCTTTGTCATTTTGTGTTTGGATTTTGGCATTGGTTTTGATGGAACTAGCTTGACAACTCCCTGCAATTTTCACATTTTCTCGCATTTGCACCTAAATTCTTTCAACAAATTTTGGAGTTTCTCCCCAGATATATATATATACCAAATAAAGTAAACCAAGAACTAAATGCCATAGTAGTGAGACTAAGCAATGTAACTACGATCTCCCTATGATAATAAAGACTTCAAACATTAAAAATAATTCTTTTTACAAGAAGTTCAAATTTTCAACTATTAATTCGTATATAATAATAATAATAATAAAGTGTTATTTTTATATAAATTTTGATAAAATTAAACAACTAAAAATTCGAGCTCGAATTCTTTGTAACAATGTTCAATTAAAAAAAAAATGAAAAATCCAAAGCAATGATGCAAGAAATGTGTCGTTCTTGTGCCCTATAACTGGACTGACCAAATTTGGATTGTGCAAATAATGAATGTACAATATTTTTAAAAAAAATTATTAATGATTATTTATTTACACTTTTTTCTAAGTTTATTTGCATAATGTACTTTAAAAGAACTAAATAGTCACACTCTATTGTAAATATTTTTTTATGGCCAATATAACAATTGAAAAACAATACGGAAACGATTATACAACAATCTGAAAGAAAATTAACAACACAATAGCAGGATAATTATACTAGCAAATCAAACTATAGCTTATAGAAGGGATACTGGGCCTGTTGAAATTCTGTTCTGAAAAATAATTTTTGTTTTCAAAAACCATAAAAAAAATTATTTGATACTGATATTTTCATCCATTGTTCTAAAAAAGCACCAAAAAAAAATAATAGTGTTCTAAAGAACTAAAAATATACAACATCTTTTAGATGTTCTAATTTCTTATTTTTCAAAACCAATAAAAAAAAATAAAGAGAACACCTTGGAAGAACAATTTTTATTAATGGGATTATTGTAATTTTGACGAAAACATGAGAATACTTTAAGAGAATAATTTCCATTTAAATAGATTTTTTTTAATTTTCAAAACTTATTTTTAAAAACAATTTAACGAAATTTTTTCATGAATATAAAAATGAAAAATAAAATCAAACATGCCCATTAGTGTCATGAATCAAGATAGCTGAAGATGAAGGTGCTACCATTTACGGCACATTTTCTAATCAGCGGAACCCCACTTCCTAACAGAGAATATCCTTTAGAATGCCAGAGTCTCGCAATCCATAAAGATGAACTACTTTTCTTAAATAACTTGAATTTTCTCTTTTTAGTTTCCTCTGTACAATCAATAAACTATTCAGTTTCCATTAAAGATTAGACTTATATACAATTATTTATATATTTTGCTATCCAATTAAAATATAATAAATATCTAATTTTTCAATTAAAACATAATAAATATACAATTTAATTAAAAAAATCATTTACTTAATTACAAAAACTAGACACATATCATATTATTATTAAAAAATTATATGTTTGTCATATTTTGATTGAAAAACTTGATAAAAAAATATAAGAAATTGTGTATAAGTTTTTTTCTCCTTCCATCAATACCCTCATTTCCTCCTCCTACTTCGGGGCTACAATAGAAGGTTTTTTATTTTAAATTTTCCCATTTGAATTAGGTTTTGATTGATGAAGATTACTGTAAGGTTTCATATTGTTTTAGAGTGGGCATATTTGTATTTTAGGAAGTTTTCTATAAAAGAGAAAACCCTAAGCACAATTCATTAAGTGAGTTTTTTATATCTAAAAGAGGTTTAAGAGGTTCCCCTTATACTTTGTTCACAAAAAAGCAATAATAAATTGGCAGATTGTCTTCAATGTGGATGTAGGTATCATTGGTTAAACCACAATAGCGCTCTCTCTCTCTCTCTCACACGTACACACATTTTTATTAATTGCTTTGTTTTATGCTTGTATGGTAGGCTTGTTCATTCCTTAAATTCTAACAAATAGTATCAAAGTTCTAGTTTTAAGTCCATTTGGTTAAGTTAACAAGGAAGATTCAAATTGCAGTCAATTCTTATTAGACAAGGTTAATTTAGTTTTATGATCACTGAGGAAAAGTTTCCACAAAATTTGAATCTGCAAAAATGAATAATACAAGTGCCTATACCAAGTTCCACAAATTTAATGGAAAAGGCAATTTCAACCTTTGGCATATGAGAGTTTAGATCGCATTTAACATAATCCATATGTGTTTGCCAAATTCAATAATATATGATGTGATGGAAGAAAAGATAACAAAGGGTTTGTGGACAAAGTTAGAAACCTTGTTCATGTTTAAAAATATCACCAATAAACTTTTAATGAAATAAGATTTGTATCTCTTTAAGATGGAAAAGGGGTGACTTGAGAGAACGTATTACAAAGTTCAACAAGAAGGTTAGTGGTTTGTTGTAGGTAAATGTTAAAGTGAGTGATGAAGATAAGGCATTGATATTATTATGCTCTTTATTGTCTTGTTCAAAAAGTTAGTTAATTATTATGTTATTATTTGGGACAATATACTATGACAAGGTAGTTACTGCACTCAAGTCTCATAATATTATGCATAAAATGGATGAGAATCCTCAAGAAGGGTTGGTAAGCTTAGAATAAGGAAAGGGTAGAGAGAAGTCAAAGGGAAGATTGAAATCTAAGAAGAAGAATTTAGATAAAGAATAATGCATTGGATATCATCAGAAAGATCACTTTAAGAAAGATTATTTGATGCTCAAGGATAAAATAAAGAAAGGCAATTCTCTTAGCTTTACGAGTGTAGTGTCAGAGAGCGGTTTGTTTCATACAAGCCATGTGATATTGGTAAAGTTGAGTTGGGTAATGGACACTCATATAAGAGTGATAAGGATAAGATTGATAAGGATAAAGATGCATGACAAAGTAGTAAGAATTTTGGAGAATGTGGAGCATGTTCCAAAATTGAAGAATCTTATCTCACTAGGTCAGTTAGAGAAATCTAGACACAGCTTCTCAATAATTGCAAGTAATGAAATCCTCAAGATTATCAACGGTGCTCTAATGATCATGAGTCTGGTAGAGAACAATCTTTACATATTTATGGATAATATAACTATTGGTGAGGCATCCATAATTTCTTTAGAGTCAAATACAAATACAACTACTTTATGGCATATGTATCTAAGACATATCATTGAGTAAGGATTAAAGGAACTTCATAAGAAGTTATTGGAAGGTGTTAAATAATGCAAGGTTGATTTCTGCAAGTTTTGTGTGCTTGGTAAACAAAACTAGGTTTAGTTTAAGTTGTCCTCACATCACAGCGATGATATTTTAATGTATGTTCATAGTAAAATGTAAGGCCCAACCCTTATATTAGCAAAAGGTGGAGTTAGGTACTTTGTTGACTTCATAGATGACTTCTCCAAGAAGACTTAGGTGTACTTGGTACTTTATAAAGAATAAGTCTGAGATATTCTCTAAGTTTAAAAAGTGGAAAGCCAAGATAAAGAAATAGACAGGTAAACAGGTTCAGTGTGTGTGTTTTGACAACGATAATGAGTACATGTCACATGAGTTCAATAACCACTATAAGAAGGAAGGGATAAAAAGAAATTTCATAGTTCCTAAGACCCCATAGTAAAGCATGGTTGCAGAGCATATGAATAAGACCTTGTTAAGGAAAAACGAGGTCAATGAGGATACAAGCTAATTTCCCCAAGCAATTTTTGGGAGAAATAATCAAGATAGACTATAGCATCATTAACAAGTTACCTACTTTTGTTTGAAAGGCAAATGTGTCAAAAAGGTGTGGTTTGAAAAAGAAGTAGACTACTCTATATTTTGTATCTTCAGGTGTGTAGTCTATGCTTATATTCCCAGTGATGAGAAATTCAAATTGGATCCCAAGTTTAGAAAATTCATCTTTATTAGTTACACAAAAAGAGTCAAGGTGATGAGAGACCCTCTAGGAACCTTGTCCTAGGAACCTTCAACAAGATGACACTTTGCCTGAGACCGGCTAGAAACAAGAATGTTGGTCAAAGGAAAGACCCTAAGAGAACTTGTCTCTTAGAACCCTAACCTCAAGACGCCACAAAGGAAGACCAATCCTTTGATAAGTCACGTGAACTCTCAGAGAACACAAAGAAGCAAAAGCCTCACAAATAATTGAATAATACTTAATTTCATTCATGTGTAAAATAGAGTACAATAGAAAGCCTTTTATAGGCAAAATTTTCTAGAGTCCTAATTAAAGTAAAACTCTAAAACCTGATTTAAAAATATTTTAAATGATACCTAATATATATCCTAATTAGATTAGGATACTAATCTTAACTTGATCTCCAAGATAAGCTCTTTGACTAAGTTCAAAAAAAATAATAAAATAATAAAAAACGAAATTTCAAAAGGAATCCTAATCAAAACTAATCAACTTCTTAAGTTGTCACATGGGATGCTCATGCTTCATTAAAAATCACATGGTTGTCACATGATTCTTAATATCTTGTAATTGGACTCCAATTGGGCCTTGGCATCTCTTGTGTGTGTATAACTACATTGGGCCTTCAACACATTGGATATTGACTTTAGTTGCTCTATGGCCCTTCTTAGAGCATTGGGCTTCCACTTGGACTTCCACTTTTGTATCTTTAAAGAAATCTCATGTCCAAAATCTAATTCAGCATGTTTTGAATTGATCAAATATGGATCTTGGGCTCTAAACTTGGGCCAACGTCCAACATAGATATTATCTTGAGTTCTTTGAAATTTTTGGACATAATGCATAATTTGGGCCACTTGAGCTCTTTGAAGTTCTTGATGGATGAGGGTTTCTTGAACTTGTTGCGCTCCAATGGGCATGCCTACTGATATTGTATCATTCCCTCCCTCTTTGAAAAGATTCGTCCTCGAATCTTCGCCATTAGGTGGTTTCTTGGGAAACAAATCTCTACATACCTGTAAGGAGCTAGAACTAACAATAGGCAAAGATGGGTTAAGATTGTTAGTAGATAAATAAATATCCTTACATATGCTCTCAACCTCTCTTTTTTCATCAAACAAGCTCAGACTTATGCTTTTCTCACTTTTCTCATAACTCTCTTGCTCTTTCTTTTCACTCACACTCTTTTCTTTTTTAATCTCTTCTTTTTCTCTCTCTAACTCATATTCTCTTTCTTTTTCTTTTGCTCTCTCTTTTTCTTTTATTTTGTATGCTTGTATTATTCTCATTTGATCCTCATAAGCATCCATAGGATCAAGAGGTACTAATACATGATTTTTTTCATTGAATACAAATGAATAGCAATAGCAATATTTGTGCTTATGCTTAACATATTTAGCTTTTCTCACATGTTTCCATGGTTTACCAAGCATAATATGTCCATGATACATTGGAGCTACGTCACATAACACCTTATCATGATATTTACCAATGGAGAAAGAAATCAAAACTTGCTTATTAACCCTAAATTCAGCACTACCCTTCAACAAGGTATAGGGCCTAGGATGTTTTATGGTAGGCAAGTTTAATTTCTCAACAAGTAAGGTACTAGCAATCTTTATATAGCTACTTTTATCAATAACCATGTTGCAGACTTTCTCTTTAATAAGGCATCTAGTATGGAAATCAGGGGATGACTTTTCCTTATCTTGTCTTATTGAGTTGGAGTTGGATTGGAATGCATCCAACCTTGCGCAAGATTGCTTGAATCGCTCTTTGTTAGCCTCTTCAAGGAATTTGTACTCATTGGACATCTTATCACCTGAAAAGTTAGTCAAAAAAAGAAAGAATAGGACCTCACATACTCTTCTCACGTGTTTACACTCAAAAGATGATAAGTTCACTCGTGTTTAACTCTCTTTTTGGCTTTTTCTTTAATGTTAATTGCACTCTTGCCTTTTACCACTCAATAATTTGCTTCTTACAAGTGTTCTAAGCAAGTCACAAGCAAATCAAATGAAAAGATCAAACTAGTGACGATCCAAAAACTAGAATCCTAAAATATAAATTCCCAAAGAATCAAACAAAGGAGAAAAATAGGTGTGTAACAAAAAAGGAAAAAGAAGGAGTAAGGGAAGGTTTGGAAGGAAAGAGATGGAAAGAAAAAAAAAATTGAAAATAAGAAACCTTAAGAATAGAAAAATACTTGCAATTCAAGTTTCGAACAATTAGGAAACAATATCCTTTATTAGTGATTTAAGCTTTAGGATCTTAAGGAACAAAAGGTCTTTATTAGTAAAGATGTATTTAACAAGCAGGTTATGTTCACCAAGAGTTTACATCTAAGGGCTCCAATATTAAGCTGGAGTTATATCCCTTAATAAAGTCAAATGATGGTGATGTTCCACAAGAGCAATAATAATAAGCTCACAACATTGCTAAAGATAAACCTAGATGAAATATCAAGCCACCTAAAAGGTACAAATTTAATGATGATTTAGCATTTTATGCATTACTAACTAGTTTGGTAAGTCTAGTACATTCTATAAAGCAATTTTCAATCCAGAAAAAAAGACAAATGGATGGAAACTATGGTGGAAGAGGTGGTATCTCTCCATAAGAATCAGACATAAAAATTAGTTTAACATTCTAAGGGTAAGAAGCCAATTGAGTGCAAAAGGATTTATCATAAGAAGAAGGGTTCATTAGAAAAGGATTGGGAGTATAGGGTCATTTTGATATAAAATCAATTAGGTGTAAGGAATTCATAAAATTGTATTAAATTGAAAAGCCTAGCCTATACAGGTCTTAAACCTATAATCTTCATATTATTAACATGACCAAATAAGCTAAAAGGGCATGTGTTGAGTGGCTTCAATTATATTATACTTAACTCTTTTTATTAACTCTCATTTAATTTTCCCTTCATCTTTTGGCTATTTTTTTTTTAAATCAAAATATAAATGAATGGGCTTTCTATCTCTATCTTATTAAAAAGTGAACTAAGATAAATTCTTGTGGAATAAGTGAATTAACATTTTAAGCTGCAACGAATACAAAAGAGCTAGGACTTGCCCTAACAAGGGTTTTAAAATAACTTAGTTTAACAACTTAAAAGATTTACTTTTTCAAATAATTACAAAAAGTTATGTTTGGTTAAGTGAAGATCTCTATTAAGCTCTCCCCATTTTCAAAATAACTTTCCTTAACTATTTTCCAACACAATGTTGTCAAATTTGTTGAAGCAGATTATTTTTTTTCTCAAAGTTCTATGAAAAGAATTTAAAATGAGTTTTGAAATATGTCAATCATTTGATGTATAAAATGCGTTTCACTATTTTAGACAAGGATTCCTATGGAACTAAGCCCACTATTTGTTTAAGGAAAATGGACTTTGCACTTGGAAAGAAGACCACACATGTAACAAATCCCAAAAAGGATATATATACACACACACTTGAGCTTATTTTATTTAAGAATAAATTATATAAATCTTCTATTTATTTTTAAAATATATACAAACTCCCCTTAAAACAAAAGTTAACATACACTTTTGTTGAATTTTAAAATTTTTTTGACCAAAATGTCCTCCATTTAAAAAATATTTTAGTTAAAAAATATATATTTAAATCAATGGGAGAGTATTTTAATTAAAAAAATTAAAATTGGACCAAAGTGTAAGATAACTTTTATTTTAGAGAGATTTGCATATATTTTGAAAATGAAGAAGAGGTATGTGCAATTTTAGCAAAACTAAAAAAAAAAAATTGTATAATTTACTTTTTATTTAAATATACCTTCTCTTCTTAAATGTTCATTCATCAAGAAAAAGTAAATAGAAAGGGGAAATAAAAAGAATGAAGCATTTGAAGCTAAATATAAACATCGAGGAAGATCAAAGTATCTAAAGATAAAGAACGTGATGGCTAGAGGAGCAACAAAGTATTTGTGAGAATCTAATGGTTAGTTTTGTAAAAGCCATTTATTTCATCCTCCTACCAAGTTTGAACTATGAAGCTTTAAGTGGAAAATAATAGAAAATGGTGAGTCTTCGCCTATTTCCTTCTATTGTATTGATTGTACTCATTGGATATATATGTAAGATAAATTAAGTGATTACATGAATTTAAAACACTATAATCATACAAAGTGGAAGCATAGTAATATTTATCATAATTAAATTGACATTGTGGGTGCTTACACAAACACCTTGAACCAAGCTATTCTCTTAAACTTCCTCACAAAAAGTAGCTACTTAACAAGGGAAGTTAGAGGTTATGTTCTCTCAATATTTATAAGAAATGGAAAGGGGACTTAGCTATTATATTGTTGTAATCCTAAAAATCTACCTATCATATAAGCTTAATAGGGCAAAGTTTTGCCTACACTATACCTTTTAAGTAATAAAAGTGTATAATCCATAAAATTGATCACTAATATAATTGTATCCATTATCATCATCCAATGTAGATCATATAAATAATAGCTCATTTTTTATTAAGCCACAAAAATATAATTAATGAAAATCCATAAAATTCTTACATTCTCTCGTATGGGCAACATTAATTGTGATTTCAAATTAAAAATTTTTTTATAAAATGACTTTTGACTTAAACAGAAAAAACAGTGTGTGGCTATAATTTTTAAAAACAACTATGATCTATAGATAATACTTTCAATTAACTTGGTCCAATAATATCAAACATCGCTAAATCATGATAGGTATTACATTGTTTCTTTAATTCAATGCCTATTCATAGGTATTAACATTGCCAACACTATTAACATGAGTCATGATATGATATTGTAATAGAAAGTATAGTATCAATATGACCTACAAACATGTTATTTTCATTGCTAATCCACACCTAGATGAAGGAAGCTAATCGTTACTCCAAATCTTCCCTCAATGCACCAATTTGCTTCAACGATTATAATCTCCTTATTTAATGTTGCCAAGATCTTCTTTAGTGTACATTTTTGTTACATTTAATGATGAGAGCATCTTTAAAGGCAGTAGCTTTTTTCTTTGTTGAGCTATAGATGAAGCCAGGAGTTTGAGAGAAAAGGGAATAGTTGAATGGGAAGAATGTATTTGATCTAACTTTTATTCGAGGAAAATAACATCTAAGGATCATAATCTTATGAAATTGACACTAAATGATTTTAAGTAACTAAAATTCCTCTTAAAAAAATCAAATGATCCAAATTTTACATTGCAAGGACAAAATAACTCTTGGTAATTTTAGGAAAACCAAGTTATAATTTTAGAAAGCATGAGTCATAATTTTGAGAAGTATCAATAGTAACTAATTAGTAGTAATTTCTAGGATTTTATCTAAAGATAATAGCAATCCAAAATATTTTTATAATGTTAGAAAGATCCTGTTGTAATATGAGCGGTAATTAATTAGTAGTAATTTTTAAGGTTTTATCCAAAGATAATAACAAATTTAAAATACTTTTATAACATTGGGAAGACTCTATTATAAGTTTAGAAAATATAAGTAATAATTTTGGGAAACATTAGTGATAATTAATTGATATTAGTTTGAAAAAAATCCTTGAATGAAGCATTGAAATTAATATTAATTAGTAATCATTGATATCTTTTAAATTGTTACTCATATTCTTTAAAATTATAACTTGATTTTTTTGAAATTATCATTAAAATATTTTTGTCCTTGTAAAATAAAAATTAGATTTTTTATTTTTCAAAAGAATTTTAATTTTTAAAAATCTTCTTTGTCAATTTTACATAATTAGAATTTTTAGATATTACGAGTTTGTTCGATTTTGTTCTAATTTTAATATTTTCAAAACAGATATTTTTTAGAACAAATTTTAAAAACAGAAATATTAAAAAATTTATTTAAATCATTATTCTGAAAATTTGTTATTTTTTTAATTCTGTAAAACAAAAGTTACAAAACATTTAAAAAATATTCTAATTTTCTATTCCAAAAAATATAATTTTATTTTATAAAAAATTTTATTAAAAATATATTATTAAATAATTTTTTATTTTAAAAAATAAAAAAATTTATTTTAAAAATAAGAAATCAAATAGACTCTATTTTTTTTAATTTATTTACTAGATCTAGATAAATGTTGATGGCAAAAACGTAAAGGACACTCCTTGAGCCGCGAGACAGCAGATCGGCTTCTCCACTTTTTGTTTCTTGTAGCATAATCTCAATATGGTGGAGAAAACTTTCAAACCTGATTTTCCTTATGATTTGACTCTATTGGGTGTCACACCCGAAAATGCGACCGCGTGGCGCCTTTAAAAAGAGAAATCTCAAAAGTAAAAAGCTCAAGAAATAAATAGGGTTCAGGAGTCGCCACCAAAAATTTATTTTTTAAAAGGCAAAACTTTGGAAAAACCTTTTTTAGTTTAAAAAATAATCTGCGAATCAGAAAATGGATTCGGGAGTCGATTGTGAGTGGGGAAGGTGTTAGGCACCCCACTACACCCGTTCTTAAGAACGGTTACCCTAAGTCAGTTGTGCAAAATTAATATGGCCTCTATTCTATTTTAATTCTCCCTAACCAATTACATGTAAAGAACAGAAGGAAAAATTTTAAGGAAATAAAATTTAAGAGAAGAAAGAAAATCAAAAGTAAAACAAAAAGGAATTCAAAGAATAAAATAAAGAAAAGGGAATAAAATAAAAGAAATTAAGGAAATCAAATTAAAAAAATGAAATTAAGAGAAAATGTTTATTTACAAGGGCGGACTTGACCTAGGATGAGAGCCTAGGGCCTACGTACCCTTAGGAGGGATCAAAGTCCACGTAGTTCGACTGGAGATTATATTTGTTGGTTGTTGTTTTTTTTTTCTTTGTTTTATGTTTTGTTTTTGTCTTTTCTCCTCCTTTTTTTTGTTTTTTTTTGTGTTCTTTGTTTTTTTTAATTTTTTAATTAATTTTTTTTTGGTTTGGGTATTGTTTTTTCACGAAAAAGGCAAAGAAAATAAATTATTTTTTTCCTTTAACAAATAAAACAAGTTTTGAAATTAGTTGATGTGTTTTGATTTGCTAAAGGAAAATTTAATTTAATTTTTCTTGTATTTTCAATTTTTTCTCTTACTTATCATTAGTTTTTTTTTTTTTTACTTTTTTTTTATCATTTTCATTTCATTTTTTGTTTGTTTTTTATTATCCTTTTTTTTTCTCTTTTTGTTGTTACTTTTTTTTTTATTTTCTGTTTTTTTCTATTTTCATTTCTTTTTGGTTTTGTTATTGTTTTTCTTTTTCTATTTGTTCTTTTTTTTGTTTAATTTTTATTTTGTATTTTACTTGGTTTTTTCTTTTTGTTTTTATTTCTATTTATCTTTGTTTTTTTTTATGATTTTTTTTTACTTTTTGTATATTATTTATTATTTATTTTATTTTTGTGTTCTATTTTGTTCTTTTTTTTGTTCTTCTTCTTTTTGTTTAAAATTCTGTTTATCTTTGTTTTGTTTGTATTTTTTTTTGTCTTTTTAATTTTTTGGCATATTTTTTTGTTTTTATTTTTTTTATTTTTTGATTGGTTCTTCTTTTTTTTTGGTTTTATTACTATTATTATTATTTTAGAAGAGAAAAAGAAAATAAAAACCACTTTAGATTTTTACAAAACAAAACAAGTTTAAGACTGATTTATATCTCTTAATTTGTGAAAATTGAGATGATCTCATTTTCTTTACCATTTTCTCTTTTTTTTGTTTCTGATTTTTTATAAATTTTTTTCTTGTTTTGAAACACCTTTTTTCAATTTTTGTAAAGTATATATTTACTTTTAATTTTATTGAATAAAAGTTAGAAGAAAATGTTAAAGTTTAAAAGAAAGGAATTTAATTAATTATTATTTATTATTATTATTATTTTAAATAAGCAATTATGAAAACTTAGTTACTTAAAATTAACTTTTGAATGGGGAAAGTTCGTTTTTTTTTTTAACTCCCCTTTTCTGTTTTTTTAAAAGATCGATTTCATGTGAGCCGTTAAAAGCTGAAACTTATTAAAATGTAAATTTAATACCTAATGGATACCAAGGGGGCTTATTGCCCCACATGATCCTTAGGGTCGTTCCTATATGCCTGGGGAGACAAAAATCTCACACGGCAATTCTAAGAAATAAAGTTGACGAAAGATAAATATTCAGCTCATATCATATGCATACAGGAAGCCTTGATTGTGTGTGTTTTGTGTTCAGTCAAATGAAATGAGCATCAAATCCAAATATATTTTAGATATATAAATAAGGACACAACCGATTTGTCTCCACTTGTATCTCCGTCCCTCGATTAAATTGATATGCGATTCTTGCGTGTTTTCCAATGGGTTCCATGTGTTGCTCCCCTGTACAAGCTTCTTGCCCTCTTAGTTTTCATCAGATCATGGGCTTCTAGGTCATGCACCTCGCACAAAGCATAAGCAGAAAGCACATTAGTGTAGTTTTTGTGAACCAAGAACAACCAGGCCCCAATTTTAAAACAGAAATAATGTGGGTTAATGTTGCATTCTGAAATTTCGTTTAGACCAAATTGTAAATACAAACAACCCAGATTTTTGAACATCCCTCATATTTGATCGTGTTCAGAGTTACTTCTCATATTTAGAATGCAAGAGAAATTAAAAACAAGATCACACACCAAAAACTATTTTAAAGTCCTTTTGAGATCAAGCTAAGATTTCCACGCCCAAAAAGGGAGGAAATCCCATTTAACAAAATTAACAGACCTTCTTGACCTCAGATCACCATGACATGCCTTTCACCCCTCCCAACTTGACATATAAACTAGATTGAAATCCCAAAAAAAACAAGAGGCAGAATACCCGAGCCACATGCCAAACTAACAACAAGATACGCAGGTTTTGACCCACACCAGCGTAGAAATCAAAAGGCAACAATATGCAGAGATATCAAGCTCTATTCAATTAAATTTGCATATAACTCATGGGAGCATCGGAGTTGCTTAGCAATAAGATAAATATGATCAAGTGAAATATAACCCTCTTGCATCCCCGTCAGACAACCTTCATAAGGGATCAAACGACTACCATATTAACAACACCTCAACTCAAAATCAGCTTCTTCTAGTAATTCAAAGTAGCAGAACAATTTGGATCATGCCCAAAAGGACTTACCTTTATGGTGTCAATGGATTAACAGAAAATGACTACTGTATGAAGACAGGGTCTCAGTTCCTCAAGACACAGAGACCCAAAGCTTGTGACAAATTTGTAGTATTGGAGGACGAATTAATGCTGAAGGCATTCACAGGTCTACACTCCCATTCCTCCTCTGTTGCTGCGAGTCAATCGATCCCTTTCATTCTCTCTGTCTCTGTCCCTTTCCCAATCATGATTCTTTTTCCCTGTCCGTGTATGCCTCGCTGGCTCGTGCATCTCCACGGCACCATCTTCCTTTCTGATCGCCTTCTTGCCATAGCCATTCTCCTTGCTTCTCTATTTCTGTTCATTCCACGCCGTAACACTCTTCCACCGCCGAATCAGCTTCACTCTAAGGATTTACCTCATCGTTCATTAGGCTATAAGCAGAACAACAATCCCAGAATTTCCAGAGATCTCAGCTTTCGATAATCTTCTCTCTTCTCTCGCTGTCCCTCTTTCTGCTCGCTTCCCGTTCTTTTCCCTCTCGCGTCTCAGTGCCTCTGTCCGTTTTGTGCCTCTGCATCTTTTTCTGTCTCACCATCACTCAGACCCTCTATATCTGTACTCCCATCGTGCTTCCCCTTCCTTTCTGTCCATCTCCTCTGCTCCACTCCCCCTTTTCCTCTCTGTGCTCAGAGCATTTTTTTCCTTTCCTCCGTCTCCTCCCTTCTCTTTTTGTCTGTACCTTTTCTGCGTCTCTCCCCTACTCTCCTTTCTGCCTCTGTCCTTTTTTGCCCGTTTTTCTGTGTTTGTGTCTGCCCGAGCCTCAAATCCCGGGAGGGGACCAGCAGCCTCTAGGGCTTTTGCTTTTTGTTTTTGTTTTGGTTATTTTTTCATTTTGGGCTTCTTATTTGGGCTAGCAAGTCAGAGGGTTCAGGATTTGTGGGCTGAACGAAATAGGCCTCCTTTCTTTGAGCTTTTTTTTTTTTTAGCCTATATTTGAATTAACTTTGGGTTGAATTGATTTCTCTTTTTGAATTAATGGGCTTTAATTTATTTTTTAAAATTTTTTTTTTGGGATATCGGGCTTTCATTTAAAGGAAAAGGAAGCAAAATTAAGGTCCATCTTTTTTTTTTGTAATTGATTTTTCTTTTATTTGTCTTTTTCCCTTTTTTTTTTTTTGATATTATGTTAGTAGACTCTTATTTGATTTTTGATTTTTTTTATTACTCTAATATGCTTTTTTTTCCTTTTTTGGTTTCCCCCCTTTTTATGGTTTGGACTTTTTTAATTCTTTTTGGTCTGGACTCTCTTAATCTTTTTTTTTTTTTTTGGGCTTCCCCTTGCTCTTTATAGATATATATATATTTTTTAAATTTTTATTATTATTTTACTTTATCTCTTTTTTTTCTTTTTCCTAATCTCTTCTTATTTTGTTTTTCATTTCTTTTTTTCTTATTATTTTTGTTAGTTTAATTTTATCATTATTTTTGGAATTTGCCCAGACAAAATACGGTATTCACACTGGGCAATGTACTGTCCACAAGGGACAAGAAGTAAAGAAGTTGATGTTTTATTTTCTTAATACAGTGTATCTCCAAATTATAGAATGTGCACTGGGCAACAAACTTTAGGATAAGATGATATAATGTTACTGAGCCCAACACGTGATATGCTGTAAATGCCGTTTTGGTCCCAATATGAGATAGATGCAAAAGTTTCGGCGAATAATAATTGGCATTCCAAAATACTTGAAATGCTTTTAAATATTTATATTTCTATTGAAAAAATAATAAAATAAATGTAATTGAATAATAATATAAACAGAATAAATATTATTAAAAAATTATCTCTCCCTTTTATTTCCCATCATGTAACAAAACAAGCCCTTCTAAAATATTGCTTTTTTAAGTGAACTTTTTTTGAAATGTTTTTTAAATGATGGGTTGAATGGTGCAGAAGCAGCTACCAAATAGAGAAAAAAGAGAAGGTGAATGTGAAGAAAGAGAAAGAATAAATGTAGTCCAAGTTCTAGTCTTAAGCAAAATAAATAAAAGAATCAAACATTTGATCCAACAATTTATAAATAGATATATCTTTAGAAAACCCAAATTTTGATTTATCCCAATGAATGTAGTTAAATGGTTGAAAAAGGATATAAGGTGTAGAGAGACGAAGCCATTGAAGGATCCGTTCATCCAAGCCTCAATTCATAGCTTGAATGAGGGAGAAGACAATAATGACAATAAATGAAATGTAATAGTTATGAAATGTACCTTAAAAGTGTAGGAGTGTTGAGTTGAACCAGTCACCTGCTTGGCTTAGTGTTGCCCAACCCAATTGGACACCTCTTGTTAGGCCATGGGTGTTGAGCTAAATTGCCCAACTAGTGAAGCTTAATGTGGCCCATTGGTGAATATAAAAAATTAAAAAATTTAAATGAAAAATATTATTTTAAGGGCTATTGTATAATTTTTGCTAAAAATTTTAAAATATATTTCATAAATTGTGAATAGCCTAGCCCTTTCTAGAATTTTTTTAAATATAATTATCATATTTAAAGGAGAAAAAATAAAATAACAAACATATTTTTTGAATTTGAAAGCAAAAACACTTAAATTTAAAATAACAAATAACCTTTTTTTGAGAGAAAATAGTTGGGGAACCTACCTTTGGCTGATTTTATCGCATATGCTTTGAAAAAAATGCCCAAAATAAAAAAAAAAAAACCCCCAATTAAACCATTAAGCTTCAAATTATTACATTTCAAAGTTTTAATCTTTGTATCTACATTTTTTTCTTATATCGTTCTCTAGACCCATTTTTTTTCATATTCATTGTATAAATCTTAAAAGAAATATATCAAAACGAGTGATTATATGTTTAAACTAGTCAAATACATATAAAGATATAAATTTTTAAAACTTTAATTTTTTTTTTAAAAGGCTTATTTTTGCTTGATGGGCCCAACCATAACTAGGCCATATTAAGCTATGGCCAAGAAAAAAAAATTGCCCGCATTCAACTAGGGTGGGCTTTTGGCGAAGGCAATATCTGACTCAATCCAACTTGTGTGCACACTTACATAAACCATAAGAGTAAGACAAAGGAGAGGAAATGCTATGAGTTTATTGGTTTGGCTATGTGGTTTTGTGATATTGGCATGTTGGGAGGTCCCATGGCTTTCATCATAGGTTTTGGTGAAGCAAGTTGAAGAAGACAATGATTCCTTTTATCTTACTAGAGATCATGGTTGGATTTTAGAAAAAAATGATTGTTGAAGAAAGGCTTTTACAAAATAGGGTAAATTTGGGCTTTTTTTTTTTTTAACAAGATAATGATACTTTGGTTAAATAGGAGAATTATCAATATTATATTAGCATATCAAAGATGACATGATGATAGTGATTTTACTAGAATCATTTAGATTTTGGATAGAATTATTAATAGAACAGTTAACTTAAATAAAAATGAAAGCTTAAGAGGTTGATGGTTAGATTTTAAAAGAGGTAAATTGCATATTAAGTTGATAGGATCTTAATATTTTAGTTTCTTTAAATATTAAAAATACTTAATATTAATTTAATAATTTATTTAAAGTAATTTATTTTAAAATAAATAAAAAATTAATATGCATTTTAATGCATGTGAAGCCACTAGTGATTTATATGATGACATAACTGGGTATATCCAATACAACATGGTTGTTCAATGCCAATTGTGAAAATATGTCTTTAGCGAAGCACCCTCACCACCTAAGATTGCATTTGGTAGGAGTGAAAATGATGAGAAAGAAAAGAAAAGTGACAAAGAGTCATCTATGCACGTCTGGCAGACATTAGTTGCTCTCCCCTCCATTATCCTTTGTCATTGTGCTGAAGTTAGGGGACATATTGAAATCAAAATGAAATAGTCTCATTTGCCATTATCATATGCTCCATGTCTGTTAGGTACCAAAAAAAATATTTTAATGTTTTATTTCTTTATTATTGGTAATTGAAAAAATATAATTTGAATTAAAAATAATAAATAAAATTTTATTATTTTATACCAAATGATAAATATTAATAATATTTGTATATTAGAAATATTATAGTCATTTCTACATTTTTGTTCATATTTCTATACTATTTTTACTCTAGCAAACATTAAAATGAAAATATATTTATATTCCTTTTAATGTCATACTAAAAAAATTTTATTTTATTTTATTTTTATTCTCTTTTTATTTTCTTAAAAATCATTTTACTCTATCAAACATAAAATAAGAAAAATGGAATGAGTAGTATAGCAGATTAGCTGGTAACAAGAAATTTACAAAACGTTTTAAATGCTGACAGGTAAACGTTTAAAAAGTTAATTTCAAGTCATTAGGTAGCGATTTAGTGAAATAGCTGTAGAAGGAGTGGGGCTTCATATGTACCAAAAAATAAGCTAACTTTTTTATATTTAAAATAAAAAAGTGTTTCTAAATAAATGAAAATTGAACAAGTATTGCATAAAAAAATTGAACAATGAATTTTCATTTTTCAAAAAGAAAAATAGATAATTGTAGATTTAAGGCTCTGGCTTGTTTGACATGTAAAATGTTAAAAAAATATAATTGTTAAGAGAATAAAAAAATAATTGAGTATAAAAATAATTTTTACATTTTTATTTAAAAAATAAAAGAGTGATGAAATATTATTGATTAATTATTATAAAATTATAATAAATATTATACATAAGTAAAAGTAATTTCTTTGTATACGAATTACTAAATGAGTTTTTAGATTTAAAAAAACTGATTTTGTAAAAAATATTTGGGTATTTAATGCAAAAAGCCCATTAACCAAAAGAGCTATTCAACGGAAAAAGCCCATTAACTAAAATGGTAAGGCCCAATTATTTGTAGTTTCCAATGTAATTGTTTTTGAGCCCAATTGTCTTCAAGGAAGATTTTAGTCGAACTTTTTCATGATAATTAAATTACATATATACTTGACAGAATGAAGAAGAAGAATGAGAAGTCGGAGGGAGCAAAAGGAAGGAGCAATATTTTCCGGTGGAAGAGAAAGCCATAGGTGCGAAGCTCAGAAGCTCATGAATTAACTCTCAGGTGGTGGTGGTATAATAATGGTGGATGATCATCTATGGGATGGTTCAGAGAATTCGGAACAAGCGCAAACCTTGAATCTCCATTACCTCCATTCATCGAAACTCCAGAAAACCCAGTCGCGAGAATGGTCAATGGTGGTTATCAGAGACGTCCAGCATCACAATGACTGCTCCGTTTTCCCACCAATTAACCATGAAAACCTCCACATTTCTTCACTGTCACATCAGTGTGACGACATTTCAGAATCACCTTCGTCGTCCTCGATTTCTTCCTCTTCATTGTCCAGTATGGGCTCTTCGTTTTCGCCGTCCGATACTGATACTTGGGGCCTATCATCATCATTGCCGTCCGATTCACTGGTTGAGAAAATTGTTGGTTTTACTGGGTGGATGAGAATAGGCTTGGTGACCTTACGTTCGAAGCTTTTCGCCATGTTTAATTCGTACCGAAATTATGCTGCCAACAAAGGTGCGATTTGGTCGATTGGGCATGCGGTTTCTGCGGTGGTATTGTCGTGGTGGATGTACATGCGGCTTTGGTGTTGGCTGAAGCAGAGGAGGAGGAGGCCCACGCGGCGTAAAAATCATCTGATGGCCATCATTAAAGAGAAAGACGAGGTTCGTTTTGTTATCTTTTTTCTTGCATTTCAAGTGTTTGTTGTAATGCTCAAGTTCCATTTATTTGATTCTAAGTTTGGATTTTTGTGGAAATTCTGATTGCAAACGATTATGTTTGATCAACTTCCGAAGTCTTTTCAAAATGTTGGATTTTAGTTGAAGTAGTAATGGCGGAACTTGCATATGGAGAACTTGATTTTGCTGATATGATCCTAAATATCTGTTAGTTAGTTAGTTAGGTGATTGAGCAGTTAGTGGGCTGGCATAACTGAATCGGGTAGGAAGAGGGCTATAAATAGTGTTGATCCATTGTGTACCTTGTTTTGGGTCTTAATGGACTTTGTCTAGAATTCTTTTCTCTTCTAGTTCTTAACAGTGGTATCAGTGCTGGCCTTCCTCGGCCATAGCAGAAGCCACTCAATTGCAGTCAACTCTCAAAGAGATGGAAGACCAGTTGTGTGCCTATACGGATGAACGATTTGCTGATTTAGAAGATTCATTCTGAAGGGTTCCGTTCAGCAAACCAAAATCATGAACGCTATCCAACTCCAAGGAAATGCAGCAAGAAACTATATAGCTTTGCCAAATAAGGAGAATCATCAAATATCACTAAGATGGATGAGTTGATGCAATTGAAGCAGAAGGGAAGTGTGATTGAGTATCAAGATGCTTTTGAAAGTTTGGCTTGTAAAATAAATTTGCCTGAAGATTATTTTATTACATGTTAGTTGGCTGCACTGAAGGAAGAGATTGCTACTGGGGTACATTTATTCAACCCTTTCACCTTGCTCAATGCCTTGCAATTGGCCAAATTACTAAAGAAAAATTTGGAGTTTCTCAATAAAAGAGTTCATGATAGAAAGGAGAACAGAAATCCTAATGCAAGTGGTTGCTTGTATTCAAAAATTCTCCCCAAATTTGCAGCTCTATATGTTGAGAGAGATGATGATACAGTGGGAAAGAACGTAAGTGGAGATCGACTTGCTGCTCCTCCAGAATTGCATAGCATTTTATATGAAAATGCACAAAATAGGGACCCAATTCTCAACTCTTAGGCGTTGACCGTGAGGTAGGATTAGAGGAAGGGTTGCATTCTTTTCGTGTGCAGGAAGTGGGTAAAGACCAATTGGATGACTCATCTTTCATACAACAACAACAACAACAAAGCCTTTTCCTAGCTTGTGTAAGACTCATCTTTCATCTCTTGTGAATTTTTGGTCCTAGCTTCAAAAGATTGGGAGGATGGACACAAGAACCTTTTTGGTGATTGTGCACCTTCCTACCCACTTTGTAGTTTCCCTCTTATTTTTGGGAAGTTAACACTGAAGGAAGAGGAAAGTCCGAGTTTAGAAGTGTATTGGATCACAGAGTTGTTGATTTGAATTTGGATCTACAAAAATCATGGGGAATGATGAACAAAGACTGTGTTTTGATTGCAGCAAATTGGTTCCATCTATTGCTTGATGCTGGGTGACTCAAATCAGAAGTTTGATCTCACTTTGACCCTTGTGGTCAAGTTTCTCGTTTTTTGTTTTGTTTTGTTTTTTTTTTTTTGGTTTTCTTTTTTGGGGGGGGGGGGGGGGGGGAAGTGGGGGGAAGTACTGATATGATCCTAAATATCTGTTAGCTAGTTAATAAGGTGGTTGAGTAGTCAGTGGGCTGGCATAACTGAATCGGGTAGGAAGAGGGTTATAAATCGAGTGTTGATCCATTGCGTACCTTGTCTTGAGTCTTAATGGAATTTGTCTAGAAATCCTCTTTTTTCTTTCTCTATTTTCTCTCTATTTCTTTTCTAGTTCTTATCATTTGCTTGTGTCAGTGTACTGTATGGATTGAATGGAAATGGCTTAGGCATGCAGGCTTGAATGACCTCCGTTGCAGCCATATCTGTGTTTACCTAATTAATGTTGACTAGGGTAATCTTGTGGAGAACTCAACCTCTTTTCAGGTTAACCTTTTTAAACTATTAGATGCTTTTTGAGATTCCCAATCTAACTTTTTAAATTAATAAAGTCAGAATCTTGAAGTAGATCTAATTGTGAAAAAGCTCAACCTCTTAAAAATGTAGAGCTCTTTATAGAATTACCGGTTGTTTTATTGACAAAAAGGATTCATTCTTTTCAGCGGTTTCCTTCTTTGCTATTCCACTAACTTCAAATTCTGATATTTCCAGAGAATTGCTCAACTCTTGGATCGAATTGTGCAAATGAATGAAATACTTATAGCTCGTCACAAAGCTTTGGCTGCTAAATTGGGAGAATGATCTGCTAACGGTGCTGAATATGGTAGCTATTGTAAGTCACAAACTCTCAATCACCAGGAGCACTGACTAAGAGCTTCGATGCAGACTGACTGCTATATTTCGTCTTTGTTAATCATTTTTCAAATCCCATCAATGATATGTAGTTTTTGCGTGTCTTTTACAGGTTTTAGTCTGGTCTTAATCTAACAAATGATGCGCATAGTCGTGTTATAGCAGAATGATTGAACAAGTACTAGAAAGCGGAGTCTCAACCGTAATACAAGAAAATGCCTGAGGAAGGAACCGCCGTTTTCGTGGTTGCACCATTAACCTGGCTAAACAAATGGTCTTCGACTCCTCATGAATGACTGGTTCAGCAAGGAACCACCAAATTTGTGCAGGAAAGCCAGCAGAGCTCTCTCAAATTGTAACCATTGTTATTTAACTAAATGTTGCTTTTGTTCCAGCCCTTTAGTTCTTCACAAATTATGACCAAGCCTATTCTCGGTAACACCAATTTCCTGTTTCTTGTATGCATACATGTCCAGATGATTCTGTTCCAACTAATGATGGTTCTATCACTTAACTGGCAAGTGTGTTTTAGCTACCCTGATATTAATCAGACCAAATTTCGCATAAATGAGGGTCAAAAGAATAAAATGTGCAACAGATATATGATGAGATAACAGTTTCCCTTAGATGCATGTCCAATATAAAGTGACCTTAATGAACCTTCTGAAAACCCCCCATGCAAAGGTCACAAGCATGATGTTAACTAAATGCATAACGAAACAGTCATGCAATTTTTAGCTCTGAACATCAGCATTTGAATTTCCCTTTCCCACAGACGCAAAAGGCTATGAGCAAAAAAGGGTTTTTTTTTTTTGGGGGGGGGGGGGTGTTTCAGTACGAGTAGCCCCTCTTGTGCTGCATGTGTTGTCTGACGGATAAGCAGCCATTCTAACTATCATCTACCAGTAACTAAGTACAAGTACCTGCATATTTCCTGAAAAAGAGAAGTCCATATTAGATGGTGGGGTTGCGTTGCTTTGATGCAATGTTTTTTTAATTCGATTTTTGCTGATAGTTCTTAATTAGTATGCATTCACTAGTACTGTTTTAGATCTGAAATAGTACATTTGTCTGTAAAAGACCAGAAAAAAAGAAGGCTAAGTCGATGTTTATTTATTTATTTAAGTCCAAGGCAATGTTCCCCCACCAGGAATGATGATATATATCAACTAAAATCTAAGACACGTTACCAATACTGGTGGTTTTTTCGTGCCCTTCTGGATTATTTTGCAGATACTGCGAGCTTGTGATAACCTGAGCGAAAGAATCAGGACTGCAATTATACCATCATATGTAGCGTGACATGATAATTCAGAAGGTTACCAAAGAAAAATGATAACACATATGATGGTAAGTAGCTGTTACAGATTTTTTTCCCCCTCTACATCGAGTTACTATAAAACATTAGGAAGACTGTCTACATATTTTTAAGTTTCATTAAGTGTGATGCTTTAGAGTTAGAAGCAACATTATGAGAAGTTGAATAGTTATTGAACGGGAGAAGGAAGAGCTCAAAAGTTGTATAATTCAACCATACAGATTAGGGGTTAAATCAATGTTTATTTTTACCAGTTCATTGATTTTTTAATCGAATTCTCAGATCAAACTAAACCAAAAGGCCAGTTCCTTATTTCAGTATCACCAGCCGGTCCAGTTCTCCAAGTCACTTATTCATAACTCATGAAGCGAATAAAATTTGAATTGATCAAGTTCTAAAATATTTTAAGAACTGATTCTTTCTAGTCATATGCAGGCAATTCAAATATCAAGAGGACTCACTTGTAAATATTGATTCGAGATTAGTACTTCATATTGGCTTTCACTGAAAATTATTCGTTTGCTCTGCCTTCTTTGAAAAGATACAATCAAGGTGTACTAGTCAAACAAAACAGAAAAAGGAACTAGTAATCATACCATGTTACAACAAAATTCAAGGAGTATCATAAGTTACAATTTCATGAATTCATGCCTCCCCGAAGAGAATACAGAAGAAACTCAGTATACAGCTGAACAGTTATAAACTGGGGACTAATTACTCAACATGGCAGAAAGAAGAGGTCTCAACTTATGAAAGAATGCTATTGAACGTTATCAAAACAGAACCAAGAAAGCACAATAAACAAAACTTACATGTAAAGTTATCATAAAATCAAATCAAATTCCACTTCTAATGATTGCCCTAAAGTATCACCCTAGAACACGTTTGTCTCACTCTCACTAGCTTTTTTATTCCCTGCTAACTGAAGGCCGTCTTCTTATATCAAACTGGCCAACAAACTCCAAAGGAGTAGCTGTCTCATTTCTGATTCTCCTGATCTTAGGGCTCAATAGACCGCGATGCCTAAACCCATAGAGCTTGAGCACCTGATTATCTGCAAAATTGTAAGCCCTCTCCATGCTACTGAGGCACCTCTCAACGGGATAATCTCCATAGCTCCCACAAGGCTTGCAGCCCACAAAATGGGTCACAAATGGCCATCTCTCATCACCTAATCCTGGATGATACTTCTCGATCATCTCTTCGTAGCGATCCACCAATCCAGCCCAGTAACCATGCAAATAATATGAATTTTCAAGAAAGACCTTATCCATCCATTTTTCCTTCTTTGACAACAACAGATATATCAATGCTGACTGATCATCTGCTTCAAATGCTGGCCTCCCCTTCAGATTTGCAGTCAAAATCTTCCCTGCCTCTTCCCTAATGGGACCCTTTGGACCCATTGGAGCCCACGCATCAAGCAAATCCAAGGACCACTGGCAATTCCTGAACAGAAAGCTCCCTGTATTCACGGCAATCCATGACTTCTGGTCGAATAACAGATCAGGGTACCCATGAAGAACTAAATTATACTTATCATACTTCGATAAGGGAAGCTCAAAGGCCATATCAGTAAAGAATGCATCACTATCCATCCACCAAATCCACTCCACCTCAGGATGTGATAACATCAACCGCCGAATCATAGGCAATTTTGCCCAATACCCAGTAAGTTCCTTATCCAGATGAGCCAAATTATACACAATCTCAATCCCATGTAATCTACAGTAATCAATCTTATTCTTTATCGACTTCAATAAATAATGATCCCCAATTGCGTTGTCGCAAGGCTTCGGAGGCGAGCCAGTTAGAAGCAGGATTCGGGCTTTACCATTGACATAATTCGGGAATTCAGGATTCTGATCCAGCCAAGCCTTCCGCTCCTGGTCCCAAGCCGCGATCTTCGGCCCAAGAGTGAAGGTGATATTCGGATTCAACTCTGTCTCGACAGGCTCGTCTGGATCAGAGGGATCACCGTCGGATCTGATCTCCGCGAGGATCCGATTGGTCTCTTCAATAATGTTCTGGTTAACGGCATCAACGTCGGAGCTTCCGAAGTTAACCCCAATGGTGCCGCGAAGGACAAGAATGGTGACGAAGCCACAGAGGATAGTGATTTTGATGTTGTTGAAGGTCTTGTGGATCTGACGGCCACGAGGTAAGCCGGCATGTGCACGGCCTCTGCCGTTAGGAACGGCGGTAGTAGTGGGCAACCCAGCTGAGCTAGTTCTCTTCTGAGCTGAGAGACCCTCTTGCCCCATCATAATCTTCTTCGCTCAATCCCTCAGTGTCTGCGTCGAATAACTATGAACAGACCGAAGAGAAGTCTCTGGGGCTTGTGAAATTTCAAGAATTAAGTCAAAGGTAATTTGAAAAATTGCATAATTTTTGGAAAATACAGGAGGAGGAGGATGGGGATTGAGGGTTTCTGTTTGGGTAGGAAGAAAATGATACGCTTGGCTAATGGAAGGAAAGGGAAAGAAGTGGAAAATGGAGGATTTTGGACATGATGATGACAGACAAGGTTTTGGGAAAGAAATTTGGTTTTTGAGAGAATCGTTAGGTAGAAGGATCTCAGGAAACAGAGAAAGACGTGTACACCGCTTTTCACTGTTGAGGGATTTTTACATGCTTTTCTTTATTGTTCCCTTCGAATTTTATAATGGTCCTTTCACACTATATCTTCAGCCACTTGCCAGAATATGTATACAAATATGTACATAAAAGAGATAGGTGAAAACCCATTGAAAGAGGAAATAATTAATCTACATAAAATCAATTTAAAGAGATAAATATTTTGTGATTTGGCATGAAACATTGGTTTAACTTTAAATTGTGTTATTTAACCTTTTTTAATCTTATTCTGTTATTATTTAACTAAATTAAGGTATTTTTAGTTTGGATTTAAACGAATTAAGTTTGTCCTAACGCATGAAAGGTAAGAAAATAGACAAGAATCGAAAGATATTATCAGATAAAAGAAAAAACATGATCTTTGGGATAAGTCACCGATATATACGACTAATGCCTCCGGGACATGTCACCTTGAAGATACAACAACTAACTCACCTGTTTTCCTTTGTGCATCTTCCCCTGTTATTTGTGAGTTTTGGGAAATTGGTCCATCAATGGCGGATCTTTGATACAATTTCAGCGGCTTTTTGGTTCCCTGTTACTGCGTTAGTAGTGCAAGGTGTCAGCCATCCCTCTTCAAATTTTCCATTTTTCTTTCATCTATCAAGGTGTTCACTGTGGGGTTTTCTTTCCTTGTGCTTCAGCACAAGCCCTGCTCATAAGTTTGGTCTTTTGGGGACTGCAATTTCAGCACTTTGATTATTCATAGCACTTAATTATAAGTAAGTTCAAACACAGGTTATATGAAAAGATTGATTAATTTGATAAGATAAAATAATATCTTTTTTATCCACTTAAGTTCAATTCTTTTGAATAGTACTCTAAGAAAAACTTTGCCTTTGAAATTGTCTAAAGAAAAAACTTAATCCTGACAATAATGATTTGAAAAAAGCCACAATCTTTGATATGCTAAATTATATAAGAATATTTATAGTTGATATTTTTAATATTAGCATTATTTGCAAGAGTGTTATCCAATTGAAGGTTGATAAAAAAAAAATATCATCTATTCTTACTGAATAACTTCTTTAAATTTGCAAATCCCCTCATATCCTGGATATTTTTTAGTACAAAGAAAATAGGGGGAAAAAAAAAGCAGTATCACTTACTCCTAATTAAATAAGCAAACTGAGGAAGCATCAGCCAAAAAATGTAGTGTGTTTATCAGTACCAACCTAAACGATACTATTACCTATTAAATAAAAGTTTGAATGATTTGTGTATCTGTACTAACTACCAAAAAAAAAAAAAAATACAGAAAGCACTACATGTCGTGATTTTTTCTAATTTATTTGCAAAAAATTACAAATGAAGTAAGATACAAGTAGATTGATAGTTGACACGCAATCGAGCTTCTGTGGCTGTGCAATGAACCTTCGGTCGTCTTCTGTCCGTAATGCACTTTACCCTCTGCAATTTACTTCACGCTATGGAACAATTATTATTACGAATCTTAAATTAAATATATTTATATTAAAAATTTAAAATTTAAAATTATTATTAGAAATTAAAAAAACTTAAAATATTAAACAATAATTTTTATATGGTTTAATTTTTTTTATATGAGATTCTTCAAGCTAAATTTTTTAACTCATCTAGTACATAGAAAAATAAAAATAAAAAGATGAATTTAAAAATTAAAAATGAATTTTTTATTTTTATTCTAAAAAATTTATAAAATAAAACAAATACTATTAAAAATAATTATATAAATATAATAAATATTATGTAAAGTTTTTTTCCTTTTTTTTTTTTAACTATTAAACAAGCGTTGTGAAGTGTAATTTTCCACTGGACTATCGACAATCGAGCATAGATAGACCCCGTCTCCATCTTCAAGTGTCAACGCGTTCTTCCCTCCTTCTCATCTTATCACGCGATACAAAAAGCGCGTGGACTCCACTTCCATCTTGGCACCCTGTTCATTGTCTTTTGCTGTGCCCCTCACGTCAACATGCGCATGTGGCATGTGCATGAAGCATAGTGAAAAAATTTCAAGATAAACCCGGATCTATTAAACATTAATAAATAAAATAAATGATGTACAAATTTATAAATAGACCATAAATTAATTTTACTGAAAAATCTTTTAATATATTTGTATATCTATTATTATTAGTTTAGTCGACTAAATTTTTTAGGGTAATATTATTGAAAGTTTGATTTTTTTAAAAAGGTCATACTCTTTTTTTTTTTTAAATTCCTTCTAGATCTATGTAAAATAATTTATTATTATTATACATATATATTTTGAAATAGTTCAATAATAAAATTTAATTAAGAATTATTTTATATAAAGTCATCAAATAACATAAGTAGTAATAATATGGAGAAGACTTAAATATGATTTCTTAACTTTTTATTGTAATATTCTTCAATAAAAATATATCTATATTTTTAACTTCTTAGCATACCAGGGCATTTTTGGTATCGAAATGAAAAATGAAATGGAAGTAAACAGTTTCATATAATATTTATTATATTTTTATAATTATTATTTAATAATATTTATTTATTTTTATTATTTTTTTAAAGTAGGCACACAAGAATAATTTTTTATTCATAAAATTACTTTTTTTTTTATATTTCAATTTCTACCTTTTTATATACTAAGCCACTATCATTGATTCTTTTCAAAAATTTCTTACATATATTGTAGTTGAATTAAAGAACTTTAAAACCAACATTTAAAAAATTGCATAAAAAACTAACAAACTATGAACATTGGTAGATACTACCTTTGTTGACTTCCTTGATGTAGCCAATAAGCAGAGGAGATCAATTCTCCTGCATTTCACCAAACCCATTCTGCTAACTGAACAAGGCTTCTTAGAGCTCTTTTGAGCACATGCTCCGTTTACAAGCTCATATGCGGTGAAAATTACTCCAAATAGGAAAGTACTCCAAGCTGATTTAATAACAAAATAAAAAAAAAATTATGGATTAGACATATCTATGAAAAGAGAAAGATAAAGAGAGAGCCTTTGAAGAAAGATGGATTCTTCCCTTCACCCGAAGATTAGAGTGCAAGTTGCATTTCTCACGTGGTCCAATCACAATTTGCCATCATAGTGTTACATGAAAAGATATGTTGATTGTGTAATAAATTCGTAAAATTAATAGAAGGACTAACATGAAATAATAGGTGAACTTTAACCTAACTATTTTCCTTATTATAAAATAATGTTTTATAATATTCACATCTCTACCCCAAATAATCTTAACATTAACCAAATTTCCTTTATTGTTTATATTTACAACACAATTCTAATAAATTCCATAATATTTTCCAAATCCACGTCCCTTTGCCATACCCCCTCCCCCAAAAAAAAAAAAAAACAGAATCATCCATAATTCGATTAGCTTCAGCCTCATACAATCAAAAAGCCAAATCCGTTCCCAAACCCTAAGTTTATCAACATTGAGGCATATTGTTCATATCGTGGGTTTGGGGGAGGAGTTTATCTAAGACACCCACCATCAAAACCATGACTGCGATTTTGTTCTGTGCTTGTGCTACTTGCATCCATCCCTTTCCTTCTCTTTACTCTCCCAATCTTTATCACCCCTAGTTAATTTAACAATTTTATATCATTCTATGCATTGTGTTTGTGTTTGTGGATTTTTATTTTTATACCTTCTTTTCTTGATGTTTATGATTGATTGCATTAGAATTTCATTTTGGAAATTGATGACTTATCACAAGGCACAAAGCATTGATATTGTTGAACCCAAGTTTTCTAATTACTAGTAAGTATATAGAAAATGAAAATTTTGCTAGGTGATTTCAAGATTGATGACTGTTAATTTTTTTTATTCTTTTTCTTTCCATTGAATTGAATTCTGGGTTTGTTTGAACTTTGAAGCACGATAGCTACTTTGAATGGGAATTTAGAGCCTGTCAGTGTTCCAACATCGATGTTAGTGTGTTTAGCACATTAAGCTTTTTCTTCTACAAATCACTATTTGGATGTGAGGTTAGCTAGCACTCATTAAAGCAAAGTTTTATAATTTTTTTTTAATTTCACTTTTCGAAAAAATCTGATTTAATCCAAAACTGGGAATGTGATTTGGTTTTTGGAGGTTGAAAGAGGAGCTCATCACATTGTGGATGAGTTTTTTTAAGCTATGAGAAAGATATGTGGATTTGGGAAAAATTATGCAATATATTTATAAACAAAAAAGAGAAATTTATTAATGTTAAAATTATTTGAGGTAAAGATGTAAATATTATAAAGTATTATTTTATGACATGAAAAATATTTGGGCTAAAGTGTAAATATTATTTATTTTGATCCTTTTATCAATTATGTAAACTTGTTATATAGTCAATATATTCTTTGGTGTGGTATTATAATGGCAAATTGTGATTAGGCCATGTGGGGGGTGCAACCTTGCACCACAATCTTGGGTTCCATAGAAGAATCCGCTTTGTAGAAAATGTAGTTAGTGAATTCTAATCTACATGGAACAATGTATAATATTACAAGCCATTCAATACTACTAATTGTAATTTGTAATTACATCTCTAATTATAGTCATTATCCAACACATACACATCTAGCATTATAATCATATCCCAGTTAGTAGTTACTATACATTAATTCCAATACTCCCCTTTAAGCTAAAATATATAAATTATATGTACCAAACTTGTTTCAAATGTAAATAACATGCAGTTTTCATAAAGACTTAAGTGAAAAATATCAACTAAACAATCACTGGAATTAAGATAGTTAATAATAAGAGCCCCTAAAAGTATCATTTTTTGATGAAGTGACAATCAACTTTTATGTGTTTGGTCATCTCATATAGAGGAAACATGTAGTATTACTTGATTGTCACAAATCAATGTTATCTACTCCAAATTTTCAAATTGCATTTTCTTAAAACAATTATTTCATCCACACTAGTCCACATTTTGTTAAGGCCATGGCATAGTATTCTGCTTTTGTACTAGATTTGGCCATGACTTCTTGGTTCTTGCTTTTTCAAGATACAAGATCTCTTTCAATAAAGACATAATATCTTATAGTGTATTGTAAGGATCTTACCCAATTGGCACCAATATATGTAACCACTTGAGTATGTTTATGATCCTTATACAACAAACTTTTCCTAGCTGCTCCTTTAATATATTTGAGAATATAAGTCACTACATCTTAATGATTAATACATGGATACCATAAGAATTGACTCATAACACTCTTAACAAAAGAGATATCGAATCAAGTGATTGTAAGATATTTCAACTTTTCAACAACTCTTCAGAATCTACCAAGATTTGTTATAGGTTTCCCTGAACTTGGTAGAAATTTAACATTAAAATCCATGGAGTATCAATTGGTCTACAATCTAACATATACATTACTTCAAAGATGTTTAGAGCATACTTCCTTCAAGAAAGTACCACACTAGTGCTAGATTAGGCCATTTCAAGACCCAAAAAATATTTTAATCTTCTCACATCCTTGGTCTAAAAGTAATTAAGCAAGTGTTGTTTAAGTTGAGAAATCTAACCTTGATCATTTTTTGTGATAACAATATCATCTATATAAACAACCAAATAAATACAAAGGATAGAGGACTGATACATAAAGAATAAAGAGTGATCCGCCTTACTATTAGTTTTCACAACTTGTTGGACAACATTGCTAAATTACCCAAACCAAACCAATGTTGGCTATTTTAGCCCATAGATAGAGCAATGTGATTAGCACACTTGTCCAGACTCCTTTTAGGCACCCAACCTAAGTGTTTTCTCCATGTAGACATCCTTAATGGCCATAAAGAAAGGCATTTTTAATATTGAATTGATAAAGAGGCCAATGTCAAATTGCAACAAATGCAATGGATAACACAATATGAATAGATGCAATCTTTGCTAGCGGTGAGAAAGTATCTACATAATCCAAACTAGATGTCTGGGAGTATCCCTTGGCCAAAAGTCAAGCCTTAAAACAAGTAATCTTACTATCAAGAACAGCTTTAGCCGTGTATAGCCTATGACACCCAATAATAGACTTATTACTACAAAACCATCATTTCATCAACCATAACTTATCTCCATTTAAGATGAGAGAAAGCTTCTTGAGTTGTTTATATAATAGAAACAAAGGACACAGAAGAGATAAAGGCATAGTAAGGTAATGATGAATTATGGTAATTTAAAAAATTATAAATAGTATATGAATTATGAAAGGTATAAATATCTTTTTGAATAACAATACAAAAAGATCCTCATGAAATAAGTCTAGCATAGATTGAGACATTAGAGTACCTAACATGAATTATTAAGTACATCCACATAATCTAAAGGATTATTAATAGGAGCTAAGACCAAAGGTATGGTAAAGTCAACCAATGATGCTAGTAAAGGATCAAAGAACAAAAAGAAATTGGAATTGGAAATACCTCAATGATAGTATGATGATTAATAGGTGTGGATGGAGAGTAGTAAGGAGAAGTCTAAAAAAGATGGTAACATTAGTTAACATAAAGTAGTGATTGGTATCTAGGAAGTAGCATAGGTACCCTTTTTGTAGGTGCTAATAACTCAAAAAATGAATTTAAGGAACTTAGCTGAAGATAACCCAAAGTCATTAGAGTAAAATAAAATTTGTTTCTGATTAGGGTCTTAGAGATTAGTGTATTCGTTATTATGATCATAAACAAGTTAAATATCATGTAAAAGAAAGAGGCAAGTTTTTCTAACTAAGTAAAAGCTATAAATAAGCCAAAACTAAGCTATAAGCAATATGTTTATTATATTTCACTTCCATAGGTTTTAACTTTTGATTTATGATTCCAAGAACTTGACTAGGTGAATTATCTCCTAAACAATGTTTCAATTAGTTAAAACTTAAAAGTGATATCAGATCATATCTCTTTAAAGATATTAATGCCAATAGAAATTAACGAATTACATAGCATTAAAGGCCCATTTCAGATATATATTTAACTATAAACATTAAGATTATGTGATGTCAAGTTCCCAGATGCAATTATAAGAGTAAATATGAAAAAAGAGAACAAATAACTATAATACAAGCATTTCAACATCATCCACCTTATCCCTAGCTAGGCAGGTTGATCGTGAATTGTTTAATGGTTCAAATAAAATAATCATTAGATCTAAAATAGTATTGCTAAAATGGGTGCAAAGACAAACGAAAAAATAAAATTGACTTGATAGAGAATAATAGGTAGTTTGATAGAAATAACATATAATGTAATAAAAAATATATTATTAAGGCATAAGATCCTAAAATAATATGATGTTTCTTAGGGAAAAATAGCAGAAGCAAAACAGAAGTGCAGCTGGGACTCATACTAATTAAATGAGTACAACAGCCACAACAAAGTGCTTGGTGACCCCCTACTTTTTCTCTTTTTCTCTCTTTCTCTCTTTCTTTTTTTTTTAATTATAACATCTTTGCCCGGACAACAATTGCTATCCTAACAAAGAATATATTCTCCAATTAAATAGCAAAAAATTTCTTTTTTTTCCTTATATTTTTCAGTTTTCCCAAATGTTTTGTAACTTTCTTTGGAGATTTGGTTCTGAGCTGTCAAAGGGGCTTTTTTTTTTTTGCCTTCTAGGTTTGAAAACTTTTAGTATTGAAAGATCCAAAACATCCCTTGAGTACTAAAGAGTGATGCCTATACATATGGCTTTATCACAGAGCTTTCTTCTTTTTCCAAAATGTCCTCCTCTAAAAAGCTTATGAACAAGCACATCATAAACAGGTCTATAACCACTCAATGAGCTTCTCTTCATTATCTCAAATAGTTCAAGAGCATAATTCACTCTTTCAACTCCACAAAGAGTGCCAATCAAACTATAGTAAAACTTACAGCTTAGTACTAAACCTTCGCCAATCATTTGATCCACTATCTTTTTCCCCTTACCAAATTTCTCACTTAAAAATAACACTTTTTCCTTAAGAAACAATCGAAAGTTTTCATTATTACAAGTATTTGACAAGATTCCTTGACTCTTCGAATCCTCTCTAGACAAGAAAACAAGATATTGTAACTAATCAAGGTCAAGCTAATTTTATAAGACCTCATCTCTATCATCACCTTTAAAGCTTTAGGCACAAGTCTTGAAGGATTATGCCTCAAGTTGTGCTCATAAAGGCACCTGAGGAATATGTTGTAGCAAAATAAATCAGGGATAACCCCCTCTGACTTCTTCTATTGGATAGTTTTTCAAGCCTCCTTTACATTCCTCCGTGCAAACCACCCATAAAGAAGACTTCTCTAGATGCAAGGCATTACACCTGTAATCTTGTCTTTTTGATGCAAAACTACCTCTTTAGCCTTCTCAGGATGCCTTTTGGAATAAAGAGTATTAATGATGGAATACTGTCACAACCCACAGGTTTTTTTTTATACTGGAACAAAAGATAACAAATCCCCCATACCATTACCAAGAGTGTCATCACTGACTTTTGTAGAAATTTCGACAGAGTCCCCTCTATAATTTGGACCTCCCGATATTTCTACAACCAGTCAATTCAACAATACATCCAAAATATATCAAAACATAGACATCTAGGGAGGGGATATTCTAACTATGATTCAGTGGAGCCACATTTACATTGTTCAGAACAAACAAATTCATAACACAAAATACACCCACATGAACAATTGTGGATTTGCCAAAAGAATTTTGCAGGAGATCTACAGCTAGTCGGCCACTCAGGGTAGGCTAGGGTCTTCAACGCTCTCTGAAAAATAATTTAAGAAAGAGTGAGTTTGAAAACTCAGTGAATAAATAATGCCGACCCTTAAAAATCTTAAGGACAAGGCCCGTAAAAATATTTGTATAGATAAATATTCATTATGCACAAAACAAGCCTCATGCAGATCGTTTCTTAAAATACATCAGAAGTATCTAGGCAAAATCAAATTTAAACAGACGCAGAGCACACAGCTCGCGGGAAGAATAACCACAGACGCAAAGCACTTGGCTTGCGAAATAAAATAACTCCACATGTGGTAGCTACCCACACGGGGCTAGCAAAACCTCTGCTAGCTGAGGTTCAGATCATGGTGCACCAAGGCTAACAACTACTGCTGTTAGCTACAGAGTTCTGAGTAGATAACTTCTTAAATTTAATACAAATTCTCAAATCACATTTCAGACAGAGTACCTTCCATATCAGTTTAATATCAAAGTTGCCAAATTACTCCACAGGCATCAATTTGCAAAATTTCATGTTTAAATCAGTTTTTCAGTAATATGTATATAACAAAACATTTCTCCAAACGTTAAAACACTGCAAGAAAACTTAATAATAAATGAGAAATAGGGTTTACTCACAGTCCGCATTACTTACTCACCTCTTAGGATGATATCAATATTTCCTGCCCAGCCCTCAGCTCTAATTCAATCTCCTGAATATCCTACAATACCCGTTTAACAGATTTAGAGTGTAAATAACCAGAAGAATTGTCTCATTTACTTAGCCTACCCAACATTAATGTCTATTCTTCATTCTCTTAGATTAACATATGAAAAATTAAGGTTTCCTAGGCGTTATAGGTAATTTCGGCATGTTAGCCGCGGCCAATTTTCTCTTAGCCGCGGCCAATTCTTCTCTGTTTAACCCCCTTCTAGCCGCGGCAAGTTGGACATTCGCCGCGGCGAAGAAGCCTCCTGGAGCTTTCTCGCTCATGCTCTCGATATTGGCCGCGGCCAATACCTCCTTCCGCCGCGGCCAATTCCTCTCTGGAATCGTTAGCCGCGGCCAATTCCTTAATTCGCCGCGGCAAAATGTTCTCTGGAAAACTTCCAGCTGACCTCTCCCCTTTCGCCCCGACATGCAAAAATTCATACTTCTCTCCTCCATTCATGCCTTCCATATCATACAACACACATATACTTATATATATCCCTTTGCACTCTCTTTTCTTGTCCTTTCTGCACACCCTTCAATCAGTATATCCACACACACAGATACACCTACAGAACAAGCAAAACAGGGGGGAAAAACTCTGTAAATTGGGACCAGAAAATGCAACACTTACAGCAGAACTCCAAGCTTGGAAGAGGAGGTGTTTCTGGCGTTAACTTTCCTCAACCCCCAACAGCAACTTGAACCAGAAAAGAGAAGAAGATGAATCCAGCAGAAATGGCGAGAAAACAGAGGAAAGATGATGAAGTTTTGTTCCAGCGTTTTGCTCCTTTTCTGACCGAAGGAATGGCTATAGGTATGGTTGAGTGCTGCAGCAATTTGAAGAAGCAATTTACTTAAAAGACCAGCTAATATGAGGGAGAGAAGGGGCATTTCGGAACTTTACAGAAGGAGAAAGAAAATCCTCTACGTGGCAGCTCAATTTTCCCTTTGAAAAGTCAACCTTGCCATGTAGATAACAATTTCATGCATGTTGGATTTATGCACGTCGGGTTTCACAATCTCTCCCCCTAAAAGAAATTCGGTCCCCGAATTTATTTATTTATATATATATATACTAACCTTAGTTCTCAAATAGGTAGGGGTACTTTGCTCGCATTTTAGTCTCTACCTCCCACGTAGCCTCTTCTGGGGTGTGGTGACACCATAGAACTTTCACGGATGAAATCTCCTTGGAACGTAACTTCTTCGTTTGTCTATCCAAGATTGCCACAGGAGTTTCTTCATACGTCAAACCTTTACCCAAGGAAACATCTTGATGCTGTAACACATGAGAAGGATCAGGTAGATACTTCCTTAACATGGAAACGTGAAATACTGGGTGAATATTGGATAACTCAGGTGGCAACGCCAGTCTATAGGCCACAGTCCCAACTCGTTCTAGGATCTCATATGGCCCTATATATCTCGGGGTCAACTTCCCTTTCTTCCCAAATCTCATCACACCTTTCATAGGAGACATCTTGAGAAACACATAATCTCCAATCATGAATTCCAAATCACAGCGTCGGTGATCCACGTATGCTTTCTGCCTGCTCTGAGCTGCTATCAATCTCTCCTTGATTACTTTCACCTTTTCTACAGCATCTTGTACTAACTCAGGCCCTAATGCTTTAACTTCTCCTGTTTCAAACCATCCAATGGGAGATCTACACCGTCTCCCATACAACGCCTCGAAAGGTGCCATTTGTATGCTCGCTTGATAACTATTATTATAGGCAAATTCCACCAATGATAAATAGTTATCCCAGCTACCACCAAAGTCCATAACACACAACCTTAACATATCCTCTAGTGTTTGTATGGTCCTCTCAGATTGCCCATCAGTTTGAGGATGAAAGGCAGTGCTAAGATCCAATCGGGTACCCATAGCCTCTTGAAAGGCTCTCCAAAACTTAGAAGTAAATTGGGGTCCTCGATCAGAAATTATAGACATCGGTATACCGTGAAGTTTCATTATTTCATTTATGTAGAGCTGTGCATATTTTGCAACATTGTACGTTGTCTTTACCAGGAGAAAATGAGCTGTTTTAGTGAATCTGTCCATAATCACCCAGATAGAATCATAACCCTTTACTGTTCGAGGTAGTCCCGTCACAAAGTCCATAGTAATCCTTTCCCACTTCCACTCAGGGATCTCCAGCCGTTGGTGTAATCCTGCAGGTTTCTGGTGTTCTGCTTTAACTTGCTGACATGCCAAACAATGCAAAGTGAAATTCGCTATATCTCTCTTCATGCCTTCCCACCAGTATATTTGCTTTAAGTCTTGATACATCTTTGTAGAACCGGGATGGATTGTATACCGAGAACAATGAGCTTCTTCCAAAAGTTCTCTCCTCAACTCTTCCACATTTGGCACACACAATCGAGTACCGAACCATAAAACGCCATTTGAATCTAAAACAAATTCATTTTTCTTTCCACTTTTGACGTCATCCACCAATTTACATATCTGCGCATCCGTGGCTTGGGCAATTTTCAACCATTCAAATAAGGATGAATGAAGCTGTACGTGAGCCAACAACATTCCTGGCTCTTTAATCTCAAATTGGATTCTTGAACGCTCAACCTTATGGAGTTCTGAAATTAGCGGTCTCCTCACTTCCGCAATGTGGCTCAAGCGTCCCATGGATTTCCTGCTCAGGGCATCAGCTACTATATTAGCCTTACCCGGATGATATAAAATAGTACAATCATAATCTTTGAGCAATTCCATCCACCTCCTTTGCCTTAGATTCAGATCCCGCTGTTGGAAAATATATTTAAGGCTTTTATGGTCTGTGTAGATCTCACATGTCTCACCATATAAATAATGTCTCCAAATTTTGAGAGCAAAGACCACTGCTGCCATTTCTAAATCATGCGTTGGATAATTTTGCTCATGCTTCTTAAGTTGCCTAGAGGCATAAGCAATCACGTGACCATGCTGCATCAATACACATCCCAAGCCAATCCCAGAAGTATCGCAGTACACAACATAACCTCCAGACCCCGAAGGTAATGTCAAAATTGGCGCAGAAGTCAGACAATCTTTCAATTTCTGAAAACTCTCTTCACACATATCAGACCACTGAAATTTCATATTTTTCTGAGTTAATTTCGTTAACGGCGCAGCTATTTTGGAAAAGTCTTTAACAAACCACCGATAATAGCCCGCCAAACCCAAGAAACTACGAATCTCTGTAAATGTAGTGGATCTTGGCCATTTTTGAACCGCTTCTACTTTACTTGGATCTACCTGCACCCCATCTTTCGAGATTACATGGCCTAAAAAGGCAATTCTTTCTAGCCAAAACTGGCATTTAGAAAATTTAGCATATAATTGGTGCTCCCTTAACACCTGTAGTGCTATTCTCAGGTGCTGTTCGTGCTCTCCATGACCCTTGGAATAAATCAAAATATCATCAATGAATACGATAATAAATCGATCTAGAAATGGCTTGAACACTCTATTCATCAAGTCCATAAATGCAGCTGGGGCATTGGTTAACCCAAATGGCATCACTAAAAATTCATAGTGACCATACCGGGTTCTGAAAGCAGTTTTAGGAATGTCTTCCCTTCTTATTCGCAGCTGATGATAACCCGATCTTAAGTCAATTTTTGAGAAATATTGAGCTCCCTGCAACTGGTCAAATAGGTCATCTATACGAGGCAATGGATACCTATTCTTCACAGTCACTTTATTCAGCTGTCTGTAATCTACACATAAGCGGAGAGAACTATCATTCTTCTTAACAAAAAGTACAAGTGCGCCCTAAGGGGATGTACTAGGGTGAATAAAACCCTTGTCCAACAAATCTTGCAATTGATTCTTTAATTCATTAAGCTCCAGGGGTGCCATTCGATAAGGAGGAATAGAGATCGGTTGAGTACCTGATAATACATCAATACAAAATTCAATTTCCCTTTCAGGAGGTAACCCTGGTAATTCTTCAGGGAAAACGTCAGGGAATTCTTTTGCTACTGGAACCTGCTCCAGTGCTGGGACTTGTAGTTTTGTATCTCTAACCATCGCTAAATATCCTTGACACCCCTTTTTCAAGAGCCTCTGAGCTTCTATCATTGATATTAAGTTGTTTGGTGCTTCACTTCGATCACTTTGAATGACAAGGGGAGATTTACCAGGAAAGTTACATCTTACTAACTTAAGATGACAATCCACCACTGCATAGCAGGACGCTAACCAATCCATTCTGAGTATTACATCAAACTCAGCTATCGCAAGCACTATCAAGTCCACTAACGTCTCACAATTGGCCAGAGTAATCACACATGTCATATACACCCTTTCAACTATCACAAATTCCCCCACTGGGGTTGCAACAAGTAACGGGCACTCTAATTTTTCAGAGTTCCTACCAATCTTTTTCGCAAAACAGGGAGATATATAGGAATGTGTGGAGCCAGGATCAAATAATGAATAAGCAGGATGTGAACAAACTGTAAGTGTACCTGTTACCACAGCATTGGATGCTTGTGCATCCTGTCTATTCAATGCAAAAACCCAAGCCTGACCCCGTTCTGCAGTCGCCTGGCCTCTGCCTACAACTGTCCCACTGCTGCTACCTCGACCGCTCTGAACCGTAACTGCACCGGTAGATGGAGTCCCTGTTGAGAATTGCCTAGTGGGTCGAACTGATCCCTGACTAGAATCAGGGTAACGCTGCGGACAATCTCTCACCAAATGTCCAACTTGCCCACAACGAAAACATGCTCCCGTTTCTCTATGGCAAGTGCCTGAGTGTATCTTCCCACAAATGGAACAGGGACCCCTAGATGGACGAGATGGGATAGAAACTGGGGTGGACACTGTACTAACCCCTCGGAACGATCCTCTGTGCCTGTCAGTACCAGTAGAAAATGAAGTCGGATGTCCCGTGAAGGATTGAGTAAATCTCTGATAACTCTGGGGTCTAAGACCATAGGAAGGTCCAGTCACAAAAGAACTACCTCCCTGTCTCCCATCACTGTCACACTTCCTCTTTCTCTGGGAAGTGTCCTCCTCCTTATCTCTCATCTCTATCATGCGCACACAATCCACTACAGCTGAATATGAGGGGAAAAGGTTCATCTGTGGGGCGATCACCCTATACAACATACGGGGTAGCCCATTCACAAATCGCTTGATCCTGTCTCTCTCAGTAGGGACTAAATGTGGGGCATAACGAGACAACTGTGTGAACCGAATGTCATAATCAGAAACACTCATGCCTGGAACCAAATTTAGACCCTCAAATTCTCTGGCCCTAGCATCCCGAACACTCTGTGGCAAAAAGCGATCCATAAAGAGCCCCTTAAATTCTTCCCATAACATTGGAGGAGATCCGATTGGCCTTTCCCCCAGTAAAGTCTGATACCATATATAAGCTACGTCCTGTAACTGAAACCCAGCAAACTCAGATGATTTTGCACTTGGACAACCCAGAGCTCTGCATATCTTCTCAATACCATCAATAAATTGCTGGGGATCCTCCTGGCTTTCCGTTCCGGAATAAATGGGAGGCCTCAATTTTAAGAACTGGGAGAGGGTTACTGGAACCTCCCTCTCCTCCCGCATCGCCTGAAGCCTAACCGGTCTTGGCAGTACTGGTGGTACTACTTCCTCCACAGGATGTGGAGGCTCTAGTGGAGGCTCTACCCTCTCTGCAGGTGAGGCCTGCCTAGGGGGTCGATTAGTTCCTCGACCCCTACCCCGACCTCGACCACGGCCTCTGATAGGTGGGGTAGTTTGTTGGGCTGATGCACTCGCAGAAGCCTCATCTACAGCAGCTAGTCTATTAACTGAACGAATTCTGGGAGGCATATCGACACTACAACAAAAGAACAAATATTTAAATCAATTTCCAGATTGGAAGGAAGATATGATCACATTCAATAAGACAGCACACTTAAAGGAATAACTCAGGACGCCCTATAAGGTTTTCAATGACACCTCAAGTATAGTTACGCCCGGGTTCATAACCATTGAGATCCCACTAAAAACTCTTGCTCCACAGGACCACAGAAAGACCTAAGCTCTGATACCAACTGTCATAACCCACAGGTTTTTTTTTATACTGGAACAAAAGATAACAAATCCCCCATACCATTACCAAGAGTGTTATCACTGACTTTTGTAGAAATTTCGGCAGAGTCCCCTCTATAATTTGGACCTCCCGATATTTCTACAACCAGTCAATTCAACAATACATCCAAAATATATCAAAACATAGACATCTAGGGAGGGGATATCCTAACTATGATTCAGTGGAGCCACATTTACATTGTTCAGAACAAACAAATTCATAACACAAAATACACCCACATGAACAATTGTGGGTTTGCCAAAAGAATTTTGTAGGAGATCTACAGCTAGTCGGCCACTCAGGGTAGGCTAGGGTCTTCAACGCTCTCTGAAAAATAATTTAAGAAAGAGTGAGTTTGAAAACTCAGTGAATAAATAATGCCGACCCTTAAAAATCTTAAGGACAAGGCCCGTAAAAATATTTGTATAGATAAATATTCATTATGCACAAAACAAGCCTCATGCAGATCGTTTCTTAAAATACATCAGAAGTATCTAGGCAGAATCAAATTTAAACAGACGCAGAGCACACAGCTCGCGGGAAGAATAACCACAGACGCAAAGCACTTGGCTTGCGAAATAAAATAACTCCACATGTGGTAGCTACCCACACGGGGCTAGCAAAACCCCTGCTAGCTGAGGTTCAGATCATGGTGCACCAAGGCTAACAACTACTGCTGTTAGCTACAGAGTTCTGAGTAGATAACTTCTTAAATTTAATACAAATTCTCAAATCACATTTCAGACAGAGTACCTTCCATATCAGTTTAATATCAAAGTTGCCAAATTACTCCACAGGCATCAATTTGCAAAATTTCATATTTAAATCAGTTTTTCAGTAATATGTATATAACAAAACATTTCTCCAAACGTTAAAACACTGTAAGAAAACTTAATAATAAATGAGAAATAGGGTTTACTCACAGTCCGCATTACTTACTCACCTTTTAGGATGATATCAATATTTCCTGCCCAGCCCTCAGCTCTAATTTAATCTCCTGAATATCCTACAATACCCGTTCAACAGATTTAGAGTGTAAATAACCAGAAGAATTGTCTCATTTACTTAGCCTACCCAACATTAATGTCTATTCTTCATTCTCTTAGATTAATATATGAAAAATTAAGGTTTCCTAGGCGTTATAGGTAATTTCGGCATGTTAGCCGCGGCCAATTTCCTCTTAGCCGCGGCCAATTCTTCTCTGTTTAACCCCCTTCTAGCCGCGGCGAGTTGGACATTCGCCACGGCCAACATACATGGCGCCGCGGCGAAGAAGCCTCCTGGAGCTTTCTCGCTTATGCTCTCGATATTGGCCGCGGCCAATACCTCCTTCCGCCGCGGCCAATTCCTCTCTGGAATTGTTAGCCGCGGCCAATTCCTTAATTCGCCGCAGCAAAATGTTCTCTGGAAAACTTCCAGCTGACCTCTCCCCTTTCGCCCCGACATGCAAAAATTCATACTTCTCTCCTCCATTCATGCCTTCCATATCATACAACACACATATACTTATATATATCCCCTTGCACTCTCTTTTCTTGTCCTTTCTGCACACCCTTCTATCAGTATAGCCACACACACAGATACACCTACGGAACAAGCAAAACAGGGGGAAAAACTCTGTAAATTGGGACCAGAAAATGCAACACTTACAGCAGAACTCCAAGCTTGGAAGAGGAGGTGTTTCTGGCGTTAACTTTCCTCAACCCCCAACAGCAACTTGAACCAGAAAAGAGAAGAAGATGAATCCAGCAGAAATGGCGAGAAAACAGAGGAAAGATGATGAAGTTTTGTTCCAGCGTTTTGCTCCTTTTCTGACTGAAGGAATGGCTATAGGTATGGTTGAGTGCTACAGCAATTTGAAGAAGCAATTTACTTAAAAGACCAGCTAATATGAGGGAGAGAAGGGGCATTTCGGAACTTTACAGAAGTAGAAAGAAAATCCTCTACGTGGCAGCTAAATTTTCCCTTTGAAAAGTCAACCTTGCCATGTAGATAACAATTTCATGCATGTTGGATTTATGCACGTCGGGTTTCACAAATACCATGGAGCTCCTATGACCACCTTTAAGGAGACAATGTATAGTGTGACCATCAAGGAAAGCTTGGGCAAGTTGTTGAATGTGTGAGACATGATTTGGGACATGTAAAGCATGATGTTTGAGCTAAAATGAAGTCTGAACATAAAGGCTAAGAAGTTGAACAAAATTCATCTATTGAAGTCTAAGAATTTAAGTCCAATGTGCCTAAAGATCTATTATAAGGTGTTGGAGGCCCAATAACAAAAGCAAGATCCAAAGTAATAAAAGAAGCTCTTAATTATTTAATCCATGAATTGCAAGACTTAAAACCCATTTATGAGAATCTGATGGCTGCCCAAAGAGCTCTAAGTGACGTGTTAATATGCTCCCAAATAGTCCAAGGTTTTGTTGAAGTTGAAGGCCTAATAGAAGTCCGATTGGAAAAGCTCACTTGAATCCTCATGTGACTAACATGTGATCATCAATTTCTAAACCATGTAAGAAGTTTCTATTTTAGTTGTTTAAATAAGGTCATGTGGTCAAAACTTATGCTTAAAGAATAAGTTAGTTTCTTTCCTTTTTTTTCTTTGTGGTGCCATTCTTAACCTTCCAAATTCAATAATAGATGGCACCACTTTTAGAAAATTATTTTTGTAAAGTTTTAGATCTTCTATTGCCTATATAAAGACCTCATATATACTCAAAAAAATAATAAGAATTATTATTATTTTTCTATATTGTATGAGAGTTCTCTTACATTCCTTGTGTTTTTAAGAGAATACTTGATTTATCAAAAAAGTGATTATCTTTTATGGCGTCCCAAGGCTAAGGTTCTAAGAGATGAGTTCTCTTAAGGTCTTACCTCTTAACTTACATTTAACCTTTTGTTTGTGTGTTTCTTGTTTCTAGTTAATCTTAAGTGTGGTACAAATTGTTGGAGGTTCTCTGGGATAAATTTCTAATGGATCTTGCATCATTCATTAAAGATAGTAGTAACTACAAATTCATCCTGAGGACACTTGTGCTTGTTCAAGTTCTTGAAAATACCCAATGCCTCATCTTCTTTCCCCAGTTTAATAAAGTCTCAGCTATAACACCAAAAAGTGTGAGCATCCATGTCTTGACCCTCCTTCTTAAGATCCACAATTTAGACTCAATTCCAGATCATCGAGTCCACCAATATTGAACATTACAATGCTGCAGAGCTTTTGCAAATGAGGCGATGGAGATATTAGCTATAATGTAGAGTAGAGAGAGATTGAAAGTAGCATGGAACTTTGGGTATTCATACTATGAAGCCTAAAGCTTCTCAATATAGAGTTTAGCAAGAAATGCATCTTTAATTTCATTTGAGAATATCATCAAATAGTTTGTGTCTATTACCTAGTTAGAAGTACCAATGAAAAGAAAAGAAGGAGAGATTATCGAAATTCAATGAATCTCATAAGGGGAAACCAAGAGAAAGAGGGAGCAAAGTTGATATAGAGCTCATCCTCCATCACAGAGCATTAGGAATATTTTGTGGTGCGTAATGGGTCTAGTTTTCATACCAATTTTGGCAATGGGTATGAGGTTGAACGGAGAAATAGCAAGGTACCCAATATGGAGAAGACAAAACGAAGAGACCCGCACTGCAAAAAAGAAACAAATGATAAATAAGAGGCAACAAAAAGGTCAACAAAAGATCTCACTATCCATTACAGAGGCTTCTTCATGTCCAGCAAAAAATTTCTTTATTTCAAACATAATTTTTTTAAAAATATTATAACAAACAGGTTAAAGATCATTTTTGTAGCAAAAATGTTAGTTTAAGTAATGCTAACAGTTGATTTGCTAATGTTTCTAAAAGCATGCTTACTTTATGAAGTACTGAATATGATTCCCAAAAATGTCCCATTTTTAAAAGCTTGAAATTAAAAATGGGTTGGATTCAAGGTTTTTAATTATTGAATCATGTTGGGCTTTGGCCTAAATAACACTATAAAATTAGGTCAAGTTTAGGCCCAAATTTATTAAAAGTCATTTATATGCAACATAAGTCTATAGTCCATTTTTAAGTGAACTTAATTCATAATTAAATTGAACCAAAAGTCTACTTATCAATATAGCATCTATGACTTTTAGATTTACTCTTTTTATAACTCTTAAAATTAGTTTAATTTGTCCTACAATACTTTAATACAATCTACCTATTATTAACAACCTTTGCCATTGTTCATTATAGCTTTATTTCATGCTATAAATAAGCATAAATTGCAATTATTTGAAAGACGCAAACAAAAAGAATAAGGTGTAGATTAGAGAGAGAGAGAGAGAGAGAGAGTACTTTGTAAAGGTGTAGTGTTAGTGTTGAGTGACACTCGAGAGAAAAATATTATAAGATATATTTGGGTGCGAGTCTTTGAGTCACTTTATATTTTTCATTTATTATTTTAGTATTAAATTGTTTGCGATCTTTGTTGGCGGATGTTGGCTAAAAGATAAATCACAATAATTTCTGTGTTCATTATTTTTACTACTTTATTATTTTACTCCATTTGTCTTGATATTAGGTCTTTTATTGTAAATACATTCTATGATAAGATTTAATATTTTATAAACTAATTAATTATTGAATCGGGATAAGGAGCGCAATTAACAATTCAATAGTCTAATTGTGATTAAAACAAGGTTGAATTATTTTTTTTAAATATATGTATATATATGCAATTACATCAATATATATTTTAAAATAAATTTTAAAATAGATATAAATATTTAAGAATATAAAAATTAATTAAAATATTTTACCTATGACAATAGATTTAAATGAAATGGATTAGTTGATTAAATACTATAAATTTTTATTATTTAAAAAAAAATCAAAAAATAATTTTTGATCGATTCAGTACTAAAACCAAGACTCTTGACCAATTTTTCCTTGCCAATTTGGAGGGCTGAATGGAATGAAACTATGGCCAATTTATTAAATTCTTAGTTATATTGACTAGTTTGATCTGCTTTTTTAATTATTGATAAAATTTTAAATACACCATGTTAATGTAAGAAAGTCAGTTGAGGACTTAGCTTGGACAAATACTCCTCATTGTAATACTTAAAAGATGATATTTGTAATGCTTCATTTGAATACATTTTTTTTTTTATCAAAACCTATTAATTTTTACCTTCAATTTTGCTTTATTAAAAGAAGTCCAATTCTTTGAATCTCTTCTGTGTTAATTTAAACTTGCTTGAGCCAATAAACTTGTAACGCACACAGCACTAGAAAGATAGAAGTGAACTTAATTTTAGAGGTTGAATCCCAACCAATTTTCATTTCCTCATTTCCAATGCCTTGTAACTCTTGTTTAAAAATAAAAAATAAAAATGCTTGATTTAGTGCCAGTTTGAAATTGTTTTTTTTTAATGTTCTCAAAACAGATATTTTTTAAAACAAATTTTGAAAACAAAAAAAATTAAAAAATCCGTTCAAATCATTATTTTGAAAAATAGCTGTTTTTTATTTTTTTTTTAATTCTGCAGAACAAAAATTACAAAATATCAAAAAAATATTCTGATTTTTCTGTTTCCAAAAATAAAATTCTATTTTTTTGTTTTACAAAATATTTCATTAAAAACACATTATTAAATAAGTTTTTTTATTTTTTTATTTTTAAAAACAAAAATCTGTTATGAAAATAGAAAATCAAACAAGCCCTATCGGGACGTTAATGTTTTATGTCATCATACCGTCCTTGCGTCACTTGTCAGATCCCTATCGCTGGTATTAGTAAAAGTGTGTGCATTTAGCAGTTTCCAACTCAAATGCTCATGTTGGATCCTCCCCAACCATCAGAATCCCCAAGAGGATTTACCCAATTGACACAGTCTCACACAGCTCGAAGATACTATCAACTAAATAACAACTTCTGAGCCCACTGACAATATCCAAATCCAAGATAAAAAGTCATAATCTCAGATTTTCCCTCTAAAATCATCAAAGTCAATTCAGCTATTGTAAACCATGAGTTTAACATCCTAAATTCGGTTAATTCATACCATACTCTGTACAAGGAAAAATGGGGAGGGGAAAGGCTTTTCAGATAGTTAGATTCTCAGTACAATTTATAGCTCCATAAACATGAGTAGGCACAACCAGTTCTAACATTTTGAATTAAACACAAACATGAAACTTTCAACCACATCAGATGCAACTCGCAGGAAGAATAAATATGCGAAGGGCTTTGACAGGATGCATCATTCGAGAAAGAGTTTGTTTGAACTTCTAATGTTGAGGTTGCACATTGGATCAGCAACACTGACATATTGATGCACACGGTCATTGATCAATGCAGAGGCAACAGTTCTCCATGAAACAAGGAACAGTGGACGTCCTCATGCATGACAAATTGTAATGCCAGATGAAGGGTCCTTGCTCAAAGCAGCAATTTGGCATTATCAAGCATCTTCAGGAGATGAATCTCTCACTACATGGTCCTCTTCATCCTCCTCATCTTCATCATCATCATAGTCCATGGATGCTGGTTGTCCGTTAAGATCAAAATTAACACCAGTTAATTTTCTCACAAACTGTCCCCTCACACGAGGTCGCGTTTCAGCAAGCCGCTTCCGATTGACATACCTAATTTTCTTATCAAAGCATCGCTCTTTCCTTTTCTGTCTAAACTTCATCAATGCTGCTTCTCTTCGATCCACTTTATTCGGTTTTACTTTGGATGAACTTGAACTTCGAAATGATGGCCATGAATGAGCTGTGGACATCTGACCAGCTTGTAGGCATATGGTCATCGGGTAATATGGGAAGGAAGTTATCCCAGTTGCATGAGGAGGACATTGGGAAATATTATTGTACTGTGCAATCATAGTTTTACTAGCGTGATTCTGTAGGTCCTGGAGATTCTTCGGATACAATTGTGCTGAGGATGGCATCAGAACGTGATTAACAACCCCTGAAATATAATATGAATAGGCATGCTGGAAAGGAGTACCCGATACTTCAGTCTCAGAAATATGAGTTCCATTTCTTGGATGGATCACATCCTGAAGTAAATGTTCTTCATTGAAGTGCTTTTGCTTTAGAATTCCCATTGATGCAGGTGGAGCAGAACTCCTCTCAATGGAGAAAGAATCAGGAATACTAATGCTGCTGGGTAAGTCATCTATATTAGGGCTTTCACTTGACTCTTCATTTTCATGCGTTTTAAGGTCATGAAGCTCCCGCTGAGGACCCGTTTGATGCATGTCTTCCATCCTCAGTTGTCTAGCAGCATTATTGTCAACTTGAGCAATCCCTTGGAAGTTGCTCTTTTGCATGGTTGTTTCAACATAACTAAAGAAGGCCGATGACTCCCCAATCCTTAGTTCACTTTTCTTTGGTCCCGATGAATAATGTCCTACAAAATTATAGCAAAATCAGAGAGAAAATAATACAACTGATGAAGGAGCATTAATACTAGCCATATTCATCCTTAGGAACTCAAAAGGCCCTTTTATATTGACTTAAAATTCACAAAGGAGCTTGGGAAAGCCAACTTTTGTTTTGCAAGCAGAGCATAAGATACATGATGATACTAAGGATGCTGCAGTGCTGCCCCTTGGCTTCAAAAATTGTATTTGGCTAAAAGAGGGTAAGAAATGATCAAGGAAACCTATATTTGATCATCCATTTTCTGTCTCATTCTGTTGTACAAACATGTTTTCCAATACAGTCATACAAAATAACTAGTTCGGTATTACACTAAAATGCTTCAATTTGATAATGCAGAAAATTGTATAATTTTAGATCTTACAAATTAATAGTTGACAAAAGATAAAGAACACACCTGTTTGACGATCACTAATTCCAGGCACATCAGGCCAATAATCTAATGCATGAGAATCTGAAGGCTCGTCAGGAGCATCAGCAACAGCAACAGTAGACTGAAAAGGGAAACCATATACGACTAAAACATCAGTATCTAGAGTTATTTGCAGCTATGTAATAATCTCTCAGCTCATGGCTAAAACATTAGTATCTGGCCTGTAAAAGTATAACTTTATAACTTTCTGATAATTTTGATTATGATTTCCATGCCCATGCTCTACAGGCCATTTGCATTAACTCAGAATTTTACTGAACCTCTGACTTCCAGGGCTTCATAATGCAATCTCTTTATAGCATCCAAATTTGACCTAGCTTGTCTCCTTTTCATATTGAAGGCAATATCAAAACTATAACATGTTAATGCCAAAGTTCACAAAAGGTATAATATTTGCAGAGTAACTGAATAGTTGTTTAACAAAAAAGCAAAAGCAAAACACGTGCACACACACATACACACCCAGTTATTTGGTATAATCCGGTAAATTTCAAGTTTACCATGTTGCACAATCATGTTGATGCATGATGCATCTTAAGCCATTGGTAACTTTCATTCTTTTATTACTTTAGTATTGTTTTGTTACAATTACCCCATGTTCCTGCTGGATTGACATTCCTGTCTCTGGATTAGTGCTTCTCTTGGACTTGTCTTCTGTATCATCTGAGAACAAGGTGGAACTGGTCGTGTTAGCATCGCTAGGGTCTGATGCTGCCAAATCAAAGTCACAGTTCATTATGTTCTTCTCTGTGAGACCAAGCTGCCAGAATTGATATAAAACACATATTTCAATGTCAACTTGAGAAAATCTAAGCTGTATTGAAATATCCACAGGAAAGTGATACAAACAGCAGAATCAGGCAAGAATGTAGGGAGGAGCCCACCCTAACAATATCTCTATATTTCATGTATAATTGTTCCGTGTAAAGTTGTGTCTTCCATTTGACAAAGTCACACAACAACCAACTTTCACATGAAACAGCTACAAATTAAAGCTAATGTCCATTTGATGGTAACAGACATAAAGTTTATTCTGTAATGTACAAGTACATTTTGATTCATTCTTAACGTATTTAACAATAAACTAAACGGCAAATTTACTGTTAGTATCGGGCATCAGGAGTTAAATATCACTTGTTTTAAAGTTTATAAATTTAGGGTGGATTACTCTTCCCTTCCCCGATGGATGCTTAAATTATACAAGTCTACCTTTTATTTTAAATATATACACAAATCCCCTTAAAGGTAGAATATGACTAAAATACCCTCATGAATAATATTAATTTCTTTCATTAAAAGTATAACTTAATAAAAAAATTATTTATTTAGGCATTTATTTCAATGTTATTTATTACATGTTGAAAATTTATAAATTGAATTTATTCTAAATTTAGGAAATTGAAGATTACTATAATATATCTTTTAATTTCAAAAGAGAAGAGTGTAAATTTTCAAAATAAAAGGGAAGATTGAGTAATTTAAATATCTCTCAAAGGAGAGAAGTGTAATTTACTAATTAATTTAATGCTACCATCAGTTGTGGCATTCCCCCCCCCCCCCCCCTTAATTCAACTTTTGGCCAAACTTTTGTTTAGATAGTTGTTTGGCTTTCCCCTGGACAGAGAAGTAGCCTGAGAATTGGTATCTGATTCATTAAACTGACTCCTACAAGATATTAAGTACCCCCTTCAGCTCCATACAAGATTACTCAAATAGTTTGAGTTACCAAACACAATTGCTTTTAAGAACCAACTAGCCCAACCCCAAAAATCCAGAAACTACTATGTGGATATTGGTCAGGTAAAACTAAAACTTACCAGGATACTTGTAAAATCCCACTTGAATATATCAGAATATTTTGCATCTTATATTATATTATTAAGTAAAGGTTATTTACTTATCATTCAAGCTTTAGCTCAAGCTGTGTTTAAATCTTGACACACTACTTTTCTTCGTTTAATTTAATGGCAGTGATGGTTTTCAAAACAGTTAGAAATATGAAATTTAAGTTGAGAGCATGTTACAGAGATGTTAGATGTCCACAAGCAAGTTAGTCTCAGCATCCATTTCGTATTTGCCCAGTATGCTGTACTAGGCGGAGACTGACATAACAATAAATTTAAAAAAGAAAAAAAACACACACACACAAAATGGGGAGAAGTTAAGCAATACAAACCATGTGCCTCCTTCTCCACATGTGCGTCCACAAATTTAATAGTTCATTAGTGCGTAAAGGCTTTACTAGATAGTCTGCTGCTCCAAGTCTCAAACACTTAACAACAATGGATACCTCATCTTGTGCCGACATCACTTATCCCACAAAAAAAAAAAAAATCCAAGATATTGATGAGGAACGAAATATGATTTGCCCATAATAGTTTTACTGGTTTTGAAATATAACAAAACCAAACCTTACTTATAACAGGAATTCGATGCAAATCTTTGTCTCGTGCAATGTACTTCAACATCTTCATGCCCTTCTCCATTGGAAGGTCAACTTCAGCTAATATGATATCTATATCTTGCCCCTCTGCATTCAGTGCGTCAATTACCTGCCTTGCCGACCTTACTGAAGTAACTGTGAAGCATAACAGATCCAGAGTTTACAGATAATTACAGTAAGCAAGCCATGAATTGCACAAAGTTCACAATACACAAGACAAACCGTATTCCACAGTAGGAATCAGAATGCCTTCAATGATATCACCACAGGCGTTTTCAGTTTTTACTGATAAAAGTTTAAAAGGGAGGAGGAAGGAGAAGGGAACATGGGGTGGTTCCTTCGCATGTTCATACTTCTAATTCTTTAAGATAAAAGTTGGGCCTTAAATCCAAAAGGATCTAAGGCAATTTCACACTTTTCAAGTTTCCAAAAGTTGCAGAATGGGACTCCCCTCTACTGCAGATGCTTATTTAAGTCTATTTGATGGCAACTAAACTTCTCTCTGGTGTTATCTTTCATGTAATCTAGATATACAACAGGTTCTCGTATCACCATATGAACAAACTTGATTGAACTCCATCCGGCATCGAGTCAATTCAAGAAAAATTTCAAGGTAACAAATATAATGTGGGAAGCAGTAACAAATATTAGGATAGAGAACAGAAACCCTTTATAAATTCAATGTTTAACATCGACAATGACACTTTCTGATTTTCCTTTCAAATTATTGACTGTTTAAAAACCCAGAAAATTAGAGTTACAGCGTGTCTGGATCCACAGTTAACTTTCAGAGCAAGAAATATGAATTTAGGAGAACTTAGACTCGGTTTTCCTCTTACATGTCTATTCATGATTTCTTATATCTTGGTAGAAAACGAGGCACATAAATCAACGTGGTGGACCAAATGCAAGTTCAAATGCCATATTCACTCATCAACTACAAACAAAAATCAACCCGAAATATCAGAAGAAGAAGTAACATAGAAATAAAATATTGTAAGTTATACCCTGATAAGAACATCCCAAAAGAAGCGTTAAAACCTCTTCCAAACTCTTGGTATTGTTATCGCACACCAATATTTTCACCTTGCTTCTATCCATGAACTCATCACCACTCTTGCTATTATTTCCAGCACTAGCACAGACTTTGTTCAAATCAAGGCTCTCAATCTCCATAGTTCGAACTACTCACCAAAACTCTCTCGATTCTCAAAGCAGAGCCTCAGAACCTATCAACCAGGCAAATCCGAATGACAATCACAACAACCCCGTCAGCTCAAAACGCAGTCTTACATGACGTATTTCACCTTCTACAATGCCAAAAAGCCAATACTAGAGAACTTCCATTGACTTTATTGCTCCCACGACCCGAATAAGGACTGATCTTAGGATGCGGCTTCGGAAACCCATTAATGGATCAAAATCCATTCGTGCAGAGGCCCCATACTCACACTCACACGTAGACGAAGCTGCTCAGCAGTTATCCATTTGCGCACGGTAGCGCCCGTTACCCCTACCCATGAACGGCAAAACCTCGAGAAGTGAAAAGAGAAAAAAAAAAAAAAAGTTTATAGTCAGCCGATTATATGGTGATGATCGAAGCACAGAGGGAACCAGGTGAGTTAAACGGATAGATTTGGCTAGCGAAAGAGAGCGCACGATAGCAAAGCTAAAAATAAAAAACTAGATCAGAAGACAGCGACACCAACATGAAAATACCTACTGAAAATGCTGTTCCAAGCTTTCTGCTTATATCTGTAACCCCAGCATTCTAGCGTCAAGGGAAAAAAAAAAAGGGATTTTCAACACTTGCAATTAACAAAATCAAAATGGGACACTGCGGTAGACTAACACGCGGCAGACAAGAGAAGAAGGTGAGCGCAGTGGACACGGGGGCGTAGGCTAGCAAGAAGAGTGACGTGGAAAGGGAGGGGGGGGGGTGCAGGAGGGAGGAAAAAGTGCGGATAGTTTGGTAGGGATAGGGAGAAGGCACGTCATATGCAGATCTTAAGGAAGGCAAGTGTCCCCAAAATATCCCATCAATTTGGATTTATGAACAATAATTTCTTTTGCAAGTCACAATTTTTATAAAATAATAATAATATTATAAAATAGAATAAATTATTTGAATTTTTTTAACATTTTTAAAATTATAAAAATTCATTATTTTTTTAAAAAATATAAATAAAATTATTTTAAAATAAAAAATTATTTTATATTTTAATCTAATTTAATTTAAAATATTTTTTCATAGGTTAACAAATTTTAAATTAGATTAAAATGTATGATAATTTTTATTAATAAAAAATATGTTGGTCAAATAATTTTTAAATTAAACTAAATTGTATGGTAATTTTTTGTTTTAAGAGAGATATGTATATATTTTGAAAATAAATAAAAAATTTGTATAATTTTAATAAAATTCACATATTTATCAAATTATATCCTCTATATTCATACACTCATATATTTAAAAAAAAGGATACAAAAAGATATGAATGTGTATGAAATCTATCTCTTCTCTTTACATGCATTCTCTTTTCTTTTTTTAAGGATTGATTAATATGTGCGGCATTATAATCAACTCTTTATTTAAGAAAAGATGGGACACCTCGGCCCCAAAAAAAACAACAACTAGACAATAAGTAATCTATTTTTAGAAATAATATCTCATATAAATTACATGTTATAAAAAATAAAAGTTATAGCTATATTTTATATACTTTATCGAAGGTGGATTGCTTTTGTTTTTAGTTAACTGCTTGGATATTCAATAAAGTTCTTAAATCTTGGCAAGACTACTAAACTGAACGATTATGCTCACATGTAAGTAGTGTTTTATTTTTATTTTTTGGTTGAAATTCTTAGATAAATACAAAATTTTCACACTAATTAAGCATCTTAACTATTTTTGAACTTAAGGGGTGTGTGCCAATAATTCCTTCTAGCATGCTTCCATGCTAAAAACAAGTTGTTATTAAAACATATGTGCCATATGTTTTTCTCTTGAGAATATTATGTAGATTATTTATGGTATTTGCTTATTATTTTTGCAATTCTCTGTCTAAATATTCAAGAATTCAATGAGAATAAAAAATTTTTTACCCACTAAAAATTGGTTTATAGATTGGGATTATAATATCTATTAAAAATGGTGTAAAAATAATTATGTGTATATGTTGTTTTTCAATAATGATAATTATAAAAATATCATAAGAAATTTTTTCAGAATTTTTTAAAAATGCTTTAGCAAATAGTGGAGAATTTAATAGTCAAAACAAAATCTGAGAATTTTTTTTTTAAATAAACCACAAGGCCTTAAAAAGTAACGATAAAAATGTAAATAAAGATCAAAATCAAATATCTTAATACTTTAGAGGATAAATATATGAGTATAGATCTTTTATATTTATAAATTGAATACATAGAATATATTTAAAGAGAGATAAATAGTTCAATTTAAATGAGAATTTTATTCGATCTTAGTTGAATTGAACAAGGGAAATTGGTTGGAAAATTTTCTTAAAAAATGTTTAAACTTGAACCCACATTACTTGTTGAGATATAATTGGCTATCTTTCCTTTTATGGAAGAAAAGTCGGGTAGATTGGTACCTCTTCAGCAGTGTAAACCTTGTCTCATCAATTTTTTTATCAATTAAAAAATGGAAAAAAAAGGAAGAAAGAGTAAAAAATGTATATGGACTACGGACCATGCTTTATCCATTTTCTTTTAATCTGAACTATTTCTTTTACACGCGAGGATTTTATAAGAGAAAAAATAATTGAGTAAGAGTAAGGTTAATGTAAATGAGTCTTATTAAATCTGACTTACTCAATCTTTCTTCCATAAGACCCCCTTGATATAGGAAAGAATTTAAATTTTTTTATCTCCCTCTCATTTTCTTTAATTTTATGTAATGTACTTAAATAATAAATACAATGAAATGAGGTTTTATTTTAAAACGTTTGAGAAAGGATTTTCTCAATTTCTATCTTTGTCTCCTTCTCTCCAAAGGGAGAGAATAAAGCTTTTTTATAAGGGAATAAAATATGATGTAAAGTATTGAAAAATTGCAATTGAAAAGACAAAAATTTTAATTATAAGAGAAAAATATATTTTTAAAATTTTAACTATATTGTATAATATAATTAAAATTTTTAAAATATAACTTTTTTACAACAAAAATTTTCATTTTTAATTATGATTTCTAAATATCTTACATTATATTTTATTCCTTAAAATAAAAGAAAATTCCCAAAAGAGGCTCCTGCTCATAAGGCCATTTATAACAGACGATCCATACTCCCAAATTTATATGGCATGACAATAAATATAAAAGATCTAATTTCAACTCTTTTGGTTATCCAAAGATACAGGGTACAGCATCCGCTGGCCTGGATCTGGTTGGGGTGGCTCAGTAATAATTTTTAATATATCAGCCAAATTGTTAGATTTAGTCCTCTAGGAAAATCATATCACATCTCTTTCACTCTCAATGTCTCTCCAATATTGCTGAGTAATTTTATGGAGAGACTGACTTTTCAATAGATGAAATTCTTTTTATTGATAAATATATTTTGAAATTTTTTACTTTTCATTGTTTAACTTGTGATGAACCAGTAAATTATTAAGACAATCACTTTTGATCATCTTCTTTGGAATAATAGACTTAAAGCCTCATGGTAATTGGTTCTTCAAGCTGGATGAATTGCTAATTTCCCAAACATTGCCTTCTTGGTAATCAAACGGAAATGAAACAAAGAATTGTGAAGAATTTTGGTGGGAAATGTGGTTACTTCAAAGAGATAAAAGAACAAAATACTTTCAGACTGAAATTGGAAAAAGACGAACTAATAATGGGATAACAAAAATTCAAAATTCACAAGCTCCTCAATGGATTTAAGAGCATGAACAGATTGAACAATCGGCATATGAACACATTACTTATGTCATCCACATGATAAACACCAGAGAGTGGGTGATATTGGTCACCAGCTCAATCTTTTCAATATTTTCAAATTATCTTATAGTCAGATGAAACTATTATTCTCAGAACCGGACCAGACCAGCCGGTTTGACTGGGAACCGGTCCCTGGTCCGGTTCGATTGAATTGAAAAACCGACTAATCAAAGAATCGATCAAGAACCGGTCAAACCAGTTAAGAACCGGTAAAAATCGAACTGAAAAAATCGGTTTGAACCGGTCTGAGGCAATTTTTTTTTAATTTTTTCTTATATAATAGAATAATTCATTTTACATAAATTTGACAAATTAAAAATAGAAGGTAACAAAAAAGATGAGGAAGTTGAAATATGAATTTTTAGAATATAAGAGAAATAAAATATACATAATTAATTATTTTTTATACTTGCTTTTTATTATGTTTAATTTCCTAATAACATTTCTCTCAAATATCAAGATACTTAGCTAAAATTATTATTTATTATTTTATTTTTTAATAATAAGTAGAATCTTAATATGATTTAGAAATTCTAAAAATTTAATATTAAATATTCTTAACTTTTAATCATAGATAATTTGTATTTTAAACTAAACATTAATTTTTGTAATATCTTAAGAAATATTAAATTAATAATCAAATATTTAAAATGTAATGATATTTATTTGTTATATTAAAATTTTAATACATAAAATTTTTTTAAATAATATATTTAATTATTATCGATTCGACCACGGTTGGACCAATAAACCGTAAACCAGTACCTCCACCGATTCAATGACCGATCCGATTTTAAAAACATTGAATGAAACCAAACAAGGCGCCAAGCTCAGATGCATTATTTTGTCAACAATTATGGTCTACTCTTAAAGATGATATAGTCAAGGTAGTGTGTTCCTCTCTTTTCTAAATCGCCCTCGGGGGGTTTTCATTCAAAGACTCATTACTTTAAGAGCAAATTATGCACTTTTTTAAAAAAATTTGTAAAATTATATGAATTTTTTTATTTTTAAAAATATACACAAATCTCTCTTAAAATAAAAGAAATTATCCTATACTTTAATGCAATTTTAAATTTTCTAACCTCAATAACCTTTATTTAAAAGTTTTTAAAAATAAAAAATATGTATTTAGATTAAATAAGAGTATTTTAATTAAAAAAATACTTTTAAATTGAATTAAAAATTGTAGGGTAACTTTTACTTTTAGGGAAGGTCACTATATATTTTTAAAATAAATGAAAGATTCGTATAATTTTAGGCAACCTTAGGAGATATTTATAATTTATTCTTACTTTAATTGCACACCAATAAACTTCAAGGATTTCAAATCGATTGGCCTTTGCAATGTCCTTTTAATAATCATAACTGAGGTCCTGATTAATAGATTGCAGTAAGGTTGCACACTAGGTCATTAGGCCGAATTGGGCTAGTTCAAGCATAGCCTACACAGTGAGAATATAAACCAAAAAAATATAGACAAAAAGGAAAAGAAATTTTTGTTATGAGTTATTTAATAATTTTAATAAAAAAATTTTAAATATATTTTATAAATTATAAATAATTAGGAGGTTTAGGCCTTTCCTGAGTATAATTGTCATATTCATAAGAAAAAAAAAAGAGATGAAAAATATATATTTTTAGAATTAAAAATAAAAAACTTAAATTTGAGATAATAAATATGTGTTCTAGGGCAAAATAAGCAAGCCAAATTTGGTGGTTTACAAACACATCTATCTCAAAAAATTATCTATAAAAAAAAAACCATCCTAATCAAATCATTAGGCTTGGAATTATAGCTTTTTTAAGTTTTATTCTCTTTGTTTGTGTTTTTTTCCTATTTCATCCTTTGAATCGTCATTTATTCATTTTTATTACGTAAATTTCACAAAGGCATATCATAACAAGTGACTATATACTCAAATGGTTAAGTAGTTATGAAAACAAAATTTAAAATTTTGAAATCTTTCAAAATTTAAAAATAAAAATAAAAACAAAAACTTAGTTTAAGCCTAATTGCCCTGCTTAGCTTCAAATTGGGTCAAACTTAGGTCGAGTTGGGTTGTGAGCCTTTTTTTTTAATTTTTTGCTTCCTTTAAATTAGGTTGAAGTAAATACCAACCAATGAAGTAATGACGTGTATTCATAAAGCTATGAAATGTGACTCTACGGTGGTGGACTTTTAAAATTGATATTAAGGCCTATTGCCAAATTTCATAAAAAATTTTAGAGGCAATCATGAAGCAAATGAATTTCTCACAGCACTAGGAACAACTTGTTATACAATGTGTCACTAGCACTAGGTTCTCATATATTTTGATATTGAATGGTAAAAAGAGTTGGAATAGATTTTACAAATAATCATACAGGTTGTGTACTTTGTCCATTCTTATATGACTCAAATAGCTATTTATTTTAAGACATTGATTGTTAGTTTTAATAATATAATGGATATAATATATTATTATAAGGAGGAATGCAAAAAAATGCAAATAGCATAAATAAATAATCTGTATAATATTCTCAAGAGAAAAATTTATGGCAAATATGTTTTATTAATAATTTGTTTTTAGCATAGAAGCATGCTTGAAGGAATTAAGTTAAAAAATAGTTAAGATGGTCATTTTGTTGGATTTATGATAGACTTAATGTGATCTTCGTGAAAGGATATAGTTTATTTTTAAGGTATAGTGATAAAGCTACTAGATAAAGTCTATATAAGTAGTGCGAAATACCCAAAAAAAAATCATCAATAATTACTCATTGATACTTAGCCAAAGTCATGTATTTATATTAAATATTAGGATATATATTATCCATATTTAATATGTACATTATTTAAGATTAATATATTATTGGACATGTTTGGTGATTTTACGTATGAAAGGCCTTCTGCTTAATGCCTTGAATCAATTGGATCCATAAATACTAAACGAAAGTGAGGAACCAAAACTCTTTATTGGGATGAGTCATGAAGGCTAGCTCTTAGTGCCCCTTTTCACTTATCACTAAAATTTGTGTAACTCTTGTCATCTCACAAATGCCGTAGTCTTATTTGAATAAAAAGATAGAAGGTTAAAATATTATTTAATTTTAAATATCTTGATTATACTTGTTATAACCATAATCTATTATCGTTTAAGGTATATCATCTATTTGTCTTATATTTTTGCACTATATATATATATATATTATATTGTTTAAATATCTTGTTTAAACATTACATGTGTAATTGAAGTAACAATGAATGATTCAAATATAGAAATTTTCTAACACATTTAATTTGAAAATTTTATATTTATGAAAAATTTTATACTAGAAAAAAAAACTACATACATATGAGTATAATCGTTCGGTTTTGTAATTTTCTCAAAAATAAATAATTATTGAATATTCAAGCAATTGACTAAAAACAAGAGTTCAATAAAATATAAAAAATATAGTTATGCTAGATATTATTTTAAGAAATAGGTCAACTTTATTGTCTCATCATTTTATTTTTGGTCAAGTGTCTCCTTTTTTTTTACATGAAAAACGGATTATAAAGATGGACTAATCAATTCTTAAAAAAAAAAGGTTCAATTTAAATGGGAATTTTATTCGATCCTAGTTGAATTGAATTCAACAAGGGACATTGGTTAGAATTGATTTTGAAAAGTTTGAACCCACTTTGCTTGTTCAGATACAATTGGCCATTTTTCCCTTTATGGAAGAAAGTGATGTTAGATTGGTACCTCTTTAGCAGCGCTTGCTAATCCGTTGCCTTTCAGATTAGCTAAACTTTTTTGGTTATGCAAAGATAAAAAGGGAAAAAAACAGGCTGCAGCATCCGCTTTATCAGGTTGGGTCGGCCTCTGTTTTTGCCATGCAAATAATTTTTAATTTATTTTTTTATAAATTATCCTCTTAATACAGTTTTTTATAAATAAAGTATTTCTTAATTTAATTTGTCATAAAATTATTTTATTAATTTAGTCTTTTACATATAGATATTTTTTAATTTAGTTTATTCCAAATAAAAATATTATCAATAATATTTTTTTATTAATTTAATGCAAATAAAATTAACAAATATGATAACATATAATATATTTTGGATAGGTTATAAATAATGTCTTTATATTAATCTACTATTAATTTTATTTAAAGATGAGTCCTAGTATGATGGGGTCCACATCTCTTTTTTTTTTTTTAATTTTTGGCACCCCTATACTAATGTTTTAAAAATTAGATTGGATATTAAATTAAAATAAGAGATAACTAAATATATATAAAAAAGTATAAATATACATAATATTTTACAATTAAATTAACATATATTTATAAAATAATATTTAAAATAAATATGACTATTTAAAATATAAAAAGTAATCAAAGCATTTTATATATAATAATAAATTCATATGAAATGAGTTTAATAAAATCTATAAAATATTATAAATTTTTATCTCAAAATACTAAAATTTTATTTAAAAAATCAAAAACTAATTTTGACTGGATCAATGCCAAATCAATTTATTTTTATCAATTTGATTGGTTCTTAACCATTTTTTCACCTAATTTTAAGGATTAAATCAACTGATTCACCAATTCGACTAACCAACTTTCATAATACTTCTCTATTTCTTGATAGTAGTGTTTCATCAATCAATACATGTAACTTCACTTAATCTTTCTCTTCTATATTTGTCTAAAAAATAAATCATCTCTTATACAAGAGATAACTTCACTTATTAAGAGATTGAATTTTTCATAGAAATACCCTTATTTATTAGGTGTGAGGTCATATGTTTTTGTCAATTTTTTAAAGACTTAAATTTCTAAATCTGACGTATTTTTATATAAAATAAAAATTTACTGACACTGATGTATGCTCTAATATATATAAATATATATATACATATATGAAAAATTACCAAATGATAAGAAAAGCATGACATTAGTAGGAAGCTATCCTTTAATTTAATTATTTGATTAATAAGACAAATAGATGCGGTAATGTTGTCAACTTCGGTTTGTAATCTTTGCATATAAATCATGCAAGGTGGCAAACATTATATTATGTCAGATTTGTCTTATGAATTCTTGCTTATCTAAGTTTTTTTAAAACTAAAGTTTCATAAATCGTATTGTGAGAAAGAAATAATTTATGCTTAGGAAAATTATTTGATAAGTGTTTTTATTAATATTATTGTGTTTGAGAAATAATCTTTCAGAAAATTGTTTTTTTCCCATCAAATTATTGAAAAGAACATGTATTTAAGAGAGAAAATAGAAAAGATTAGAAATAATTATGGTAATTAATAATTTTGAATGAGAGTATGACTGTCTTAAAAATTATAATGTTTTACCCTGCTTTAAAGGAAAAGCTCCCTTTTTTTACTTTCTTATAGCCCAAAAAAAAAAAACTTTCGTTATCACTTAGATGCAGCTTATTTTTATTAAGTAGTTAGACCAAAACCTTATAATTGCAAACTAAATATTTTTTTAATGAAAAATTACCAACTTCTCCATCATAAATAGTTTGGCCAAACAGGAAAGGAGCAAATCAAGAGACCAATATAAAAGATGTGAAAAAGTGCACTTCCAAAATTTTTCTATCAGAAAGTAATGTTCATATTTGCTCTCTATATGTTTCAATCTGCTTGCCATAACGCAACTCAAACAAGCACAAGTTCAAACACGTGGCAATGTGTCAATATTATTATATAATCATCATAGATCATGGCAAGTCAACCAAATTGTTAGGTATATCATGGACCATGGCCGAAAAGGATTCTCAAGTGCAAACTCCATTTTAAAGAGCGAAATACATGATAAACCAAGTTCATGAAAAGCATTTACGTTTTAGACTTTAATAAAATACGATTAACTTGGTAACAACCTGTAAATGTGTGACAATCACCTTAGTGAATTTTACTCATTTACACTTTACTCTTTAAGGTACAGCATGCACTTTTGGAACAGGATCTGGGCATGGTCACACTCTCCAACCATTTGAGCGAGTCTATTCTGCCCAACACAATCAATGAAGTCATATCCCTTTACTGAACTTTTATAAGCTTCACATGTAACTGTCTATTAAACATCAAAGTTATGTTAATATAATCATAAATATAGAACATTGTAACCTGGAAAAGAAGGAACAGGAAGAAAAAGATTCTCATGCTCATCTAGCAAATTGTTTTTAAACCTAAGCTATGTTTAGATGAATGGCAGGGAATAGAATAGCAAGAAGTGAAATGATCAATTTAGAATAAATCGTTATTTGGGAGATTTTTTTAGGATGACGTGAAATGATAAAAGAAGGATTCCAAAACTCTTCCTTGTTACTCAAAACTCAATTTTTTTGTCCTTCCAAATTAGAGAATTTAAGAAGGAATGGAATAAATAAATTACATAATTACAATTATATAATTTTTACCTAAAACTTGTTAGAATTACATTTTAATTATAAGGGTAATATAAAAAAATTATAAATTATTTCATTCTATTAATAATTTTTTTATTAAATTCTCAAATAATAGAATAACACGTACTTTTTCATTCTTTTCTAAACTCTCAAACAGCGAATGGATTCTCTACATATAGCAGAGATGAGCACAGAAACCTGCTCCCCAGATCCAAGCCGTCACTGTGATCCAACGTCCAAAGATGTGCCGCGTCTGTTAAGTTAAACGGTGTGTATTCAGCCACTGAACCCATCTGAGTCATCCATGTGTGTTGATATGATCCATCCATCACCAAATCGCTCTTGAACGAAACGCTTTCCTACGCCATCTTCAGGTCCTGTTTCATAGCGTGCACCATTTTTCTTTGTGGATGCAAAACAGAGGCAACAACTTGAAGTGGGGCAACAACCTCAACCTCAACCCAGAACAGTTCAATGTTATGGCTTCAAGTGCTTCATGATCCCTATGCTTCAATTTTACTTAACTCCTGTAATTATATAGCACACTCATAATTGAATAACATATAATCAACAAAAATGTTTTTTCCAAACAAAATTCATTGGTGGATTCGCTTCATGACATGTCTATGCCAGACCAATTTAACATATGATTTACTCCAAAAAATCCCACTATGACCACACATTACAAAACTATATTAAAAGAATTTAAATGGAGGACTTGCTGAATGAATAACCTGAGACAAAATAGATCATGTTGTAGTAGTTTGAAAAAACTAAAGGGACAAAGTCCCATATTGAATAGAGACAACAACCCATAAGCTTATATAAGAAGGGAGATATAACACATATCAAATAGTATTTTGAAGGATGAAGTAGATTTAAATATTAACTATATAATTAATATTTAAACACTTAGCACTTGGCACGTGGCGCGTTCGTGAGCGTTGGATCAAAAGATCTAATGGCGTGTATCTGGTCAAGTTTTTATAATAATAATAATAATAATAATTTTTTTATTATAATAATAATAATAATAATAATAATAAACTGATTTCAATTTAATGTATATTTAATGTATATATGTTTTTATCTTCAAAATTAGTAATTGATTTCAGTTTAATTGCCAACGTTTAGAAACAGATGTTTTCTTTAATCACAATTAAAAATTAAGTTTCTTACTCCTTAGATACAAAGGAAGCAGACCAAAAGAAAAATACATAGAACATGACATCTCTCTTCTCTCAAAAAATACTCTCTGTTTTGTTTTGCACAAAAGGAGATATCTGTAGTTGCTGATAGCTATCTCTGGTGCTTAGAATAAATTCTAGGGGTGGTTCGCTGAAACCCAGCAGCAAACTAGTAGAGGCGAATAATGCCTGAAGGATAATGTGTTGTCACACGTTTCTAAGCACTAACCAATCCATTTTCTACGTACGAAATTCAACATTCTTAAGGTGTTATCCTATAGGAGATGGAAACTGCTTAAGAATCAGCTTTCAAGGTCATGAACCAAGATTTCATCAAGCTTGATCGTTTTGATGGGACGAATTTCAACAGATGGAAAGAAAAGATGATGTTCCTACTGATAGCCATGAAAATTTTGTACTTACTGGATCCTAATCTGAAGCCTCTTGATGCTCCTAAAGATGATGACAGTGAAGCTATTAAGATTGTTTAAAAGAAGAGATCAGAGGACAAGATTCTATGTCGTGGCCATATCCTGAATACACTATCCAACCGGCTATATGACCTGTACTCATCCATGACATCTCCAAAAGAGATTTGGAATGCACTGAAAGTCAAATACAATACAGAAAAGCAAGGGACAAATAAGTTTTTAATTATGCAATATTTTGACTACAAATTACAAGATGCTATTAGTCTTTTAGATCAAGTCCATGATCTGCAGATTATAGTTTCAAAACTGAAAGACATAAAGGTGGACATTCCAGAATCTGTGCAAGTAGGTGCCATTATTTCCAAATTACCCCCAAGCTGGCATGATTACAGAAAAAAATTACTGCACAGCACAGAAAGCTTTACTCTAGATTAGATTCTGAAACATTTAAGGATTGAATAGGAAACCCAAGTTTTACAAAAGAGGCATTTAGAATTTGAATCTAAAGTGAATTATGTGGCTGTTGCAGGGAATAAGAACCAGAACTTTTCTGGGAGCAATAACAGCAAAAAGAAGGACCCAAATTCTTCTGCCTTGAATTCGGGAAAGCAATTCAAGACCTTAAAGTCTTGCTTTGTTTGTGGAAAGAAGGGACATTTAAATAAAGATTGGAGATACAAGAAAAGGGCAAAGAATGGAAATGCTAATAGTGCAAACATGGTGGATACAGAATTTGCTGAAGTAATTGCCATGGTTTCTGATTTGCACATTAGAACTATTTTTGAGGTGAACATGGCAGCTATTACAAAGTCATTTGACTGGTGGTATGATTCTAGAGCAACAATTCATGTCTGTCATGACAAGAATTAGTTCAAGAATTATGAAATTGCTGAACAAGGACAACATGTCATTGTGGGCAATGGTAATATATCAAGTGTACTTGGAAAAGGCAGTGTGGAATTGCAATTCACCTCTGGGAAAAAGCTAATTTTGCAAAACATTCTTCATATTCCAGATATGAAGAAGAATCTTGTGTCTGCAAGTGTGCTGTCTGCTAAAGGGTTAAAAGCTGTTATAGAATCTGATAAGATTATTGTCTCTAAGAATGGGGTGTTTGTAGGCTAAGGCTGTGCTTGTGGTGGAATGTTCAAATTAAGCATCAATAAGAATTATTCAGTTTCTGTTTACATGCTTGACCATTCTTTTTCTTTATGGCATGATAGATTAGGACATGTTAATTATAAAACAATGAATTATATGACTAAAAATGGTTTAATTTCATGCCAAAATAATAAAGATAAAAAATGCGAAATTTGTGTGCAAGCTAAAATGGTTAAGAAACCTTTTCCTTCTATTAGTAGAAGTTTAGAAAATTTAGAACTTGTACATTCTGACATTTGTGAATTGAACAACATTTTAACAAGAGGACGAAATAGATATTTCATAACTTTTATAGATAATTTTTCAAGATTTACTCATGTTTATTTATTAAAAACAAAAGATCAAGCTTTTGAAATGTTTTTAAATTATAAGTTTGTTGTTGAAAATTAAAAAGAAAAGAAAATTAAAATTTTTAAAGAGTGATAGAGGAGGAGAATATTTCTTTACAGAATTTACAAATTTTTGCGAAAATAATGGGATTATTCACCAAACAAGTGCTCCTTATACACCTCAACAAAATGGCTTAGTAGAAAGAAAAAATAGAACTTTAGTAGAAATGGTAAATGCAATGATTTTGAATGTAAAAACTCCTATGAACTTGTGGGGAGAAGCTTTGTTAACTGCTAACCATAGTTTGAATAGAGTTTTTTCAAAACCAATAAATTGTACTCTTTATAAATTGTGGAAAGATAGAAAACCAAATCTAAATTATCTTAGAATTTGGGGATGTCTTGCATTTTATAGAATTCCCGAACATAAAAGAACTAAATTAGGACCAAGAGCTTTAAAAAGTATTTTTGTGGGATATACAAAAAATTCAAAAGCATATAGACTCTTGGATATTAATTTTAATGTAATTGTGGAATCAAGATATGTGGAATTTTTTGAAGATAAATTTATTACAGATTCTATACCAATAGAATTGTTTTCAAGTCATAAAGATAATGAATCTTCATCTGTTAGAAATGGATTAGAAGAGTCTCAATCAGAAATTGAACCAAGGAGGAGTCAAAGAGTTAGAAAAGAAAAACATTTAGATTTTGATTTCATTAATAGTCAAGCAATTGTTTTTCTAGTAGAAGGTGATAAGAATATTGTGATAAGATAAATTCCTATTGTATTAAATGTTGAAGAAGATCCTAAAACATATACAAAAGCGATAATGTCTAGAGATTCTAGTTTCTGGAAAGAAGCAATTAATGATGAAATAGAATCTTTACTGTTTAACAAAACTTGGGAATTGGTTGATTTACCTGAAGAGTCTAAATCTATTGGTTGCAAATGGATTTTCAGACATAAATATAATACTGATGGATCTATATAAACTTTTGACTGGTTGTCAAAGGATTTAAACAAAAGGAAGGAATTGATTTTTTTTGTACATATGTACTTGTTGCTAGAGTAACTTCTATCAGAGTTTTTTTTGCTTTGGCATCAATTAATAATTTGTTTATGCATCAAATGGATGTTAAAACTACATTTTTAAATGGAGACTTGCAAAAAGAAGTTTATATGGAACACTCAGAAGGTTTTGTACTTCCTAGAAATGAAAAGAAAGTTTACAAACTAATTAGGTCATTGTATGGTTTAAAACAAGCACTGAAACAATAGCATGAAAAGCTTGATTCTGTTGTTTTGTCTCACGATTTTAATCATAATAGTGCAGACAAGTGTGTCTATTTGAAATTCACTAATGAATATGATGTCATTATCTATTTGTATATGGATGACATGTTAATCTTTAGTACTAATATGATTGCTATAAATGAAACTAAGAAGTTTCTGTTCTCACAATTTAAAATGAAAGATCTTGGAGAGGTAGATACTATCTTAGGGATTAAAGTAAAGAAATATAGTGGGGGTTTTTTCTCTTAATCAATCTCACTGTGTTAAGAAAATTTTGGATAAATTTCAACATTTAAATATAAAAGAAGCAAATACTCCTTATGATTCTTCACATAGTTTAAATGAGAATGACAATAGGGCAGTAGCACAATTAGAATATGCAAGTGCCATTGGAAGTTTGATGTATGCAATGCATTGTATTAGACCTGATATAGCTTTTACAGTTTGTAAACCTTCAAGATTTACAAGTAATCTAGGTACAGAACATTGGAAAGCAAGTACAAGAGTTCTAGGATACCTAAAGAAAACAATTAATCTAGGATCGTTTTACAACAATTTTCCAGTGGTGCTGGAAGGATATACTGATACTAGTTGGATAACTAATGTAAGTGATAATAAATCAACTTCAGGGTGGATATTTACCCTGGCAGGAGGAGCCATATCCTAGGCATCAAAGAAACAGACTTGTATAAGTCATTCTACGATGGAATCAGAGTTTGTCGCCTTAGCATTTGCATGTAAAGAGGGAGAGTGGTTGAGGAACTTGTTATTGGAAATAAAGTTGTGGCCACAGCAGATACCAGCCATATCTTTACATTGTGGCAGTGAGGCTACTATGTCTAGGCCTTTTAATAAAGTTTATAAAAGTAAATCTAGACATATAAGTCTAAGGCATGAGTATGTCAGGCAACTGATCTCTGATGAAATTATAACAATTCAGTATGTGAAAACAAGTGAAAACTTGGCCAATCCTTTTACAAAAGGACTTAATAAAGAGTTAGTTAACAAAACATCAAAAGGAATGGGATTGAAACCCCTTAGCATCAGTCACTAGTAATAGAAACCTAACCTTTAACTAAACCAAATCTTGTTTAAAGGTTTAATGGGTAAAAACAAGTTACTGATAAGTGACTGAGCACTAGAGAAATTGTATGACCATTCTAGGTCTAGTGCATATATGAGAACTTAAGTGTTCAAGGTGAGTTAAACTCTTAATGAATTCAAAGAAGCCTAAAAAGCTTAAAGGAAATTCACCTATATGAATATAAAGAGTGGTGCTACTCTTACAAGAATTTGGGGGTAATTCTTAAAATGTTCATGAAAAGCCTAAGATGAGCACATGGCCATTAAAGTGCGAAGATTAAATATGTGCAATATAGATAAATATAAGGATATGTGTGTGGTATTTTTGGTATTGACACTAGAATTGCAGTTCAATGCGCTTAAGCAACCATCAATTTATTAATACTTTGAAGTACTTACACTAATAATAGGTTCAAGTTGAAAGACACCTATTTTATGCATATTCTTATGAATTAGAGAGGATACTTAGTTTTTTAAACTAAATGGGGGATTGTTGGAGTAGTTTGAAAAAACTAAAGGGACAAAGTCCTATATTGAATAGAGACAATAACCCATAAGCCTATATAAGAAGAGAGATATAACACATGTCAAATAGTATTTTGAAGGATGAAGTGGATTTAAATATTAATTATATAATTAATATTTAAACACTTAGCACTTAGCACTTGGCAGGTGGCGCGTTTATGAGCGTTGGATCAAAATAGATCTAATGGCGTGTATCTGGTCAAGTTTTTTTTCATTAAAATAATAATAATAAAAAAAAACCGATTTCAATTTAATGTATATTTAACGCATATATGTTTTTATCTTCAAAATTAGTAATTGATTTCGGTTTAATTGCCAACATTTAGAAATAGATGTTTTCTTTAATCACAATTAAAAATTCAGTTTCTTACTCCTTAGATACAAAGGAGGCAGACCAGAGGAAAAACACACAGAACATGACATCTCTCTTCTCTCAAAAAATACTCTCTGTTTCGTTCTGCACAAAAGGAAATATCTGTAGTTGCTGATAGCTATCTCTAGTGCTTAGGATAAATTCTAAGGGTAGTTCGCTGAAACCTAGCATCAAACTAGTGGGGGTGAATAATGCCTGAAGGATAGTGTGTTGTCACACGTTTCTGAGCACTAACCAATCCATTTTCTACGTACGAAATTCAACAGATCATACTTTGCCAGATCAGAACAAATGAAATAGCCTCATCCCAATTCAAGATGGTGAACAATAATGTAGATGAGAGCCATTAGGTTTTGATATGAGAAGCATTACAATTTTTTTATACAAATTAATTTTTCTACTCTAACTATCCTTTGGAAGCTAGGATACCATGCAACAAAAAATTTTAGTTTAGATGTATATTACAAGAAATGAAAGTAAAAAGAAAAAAATCAATGAACAAATTTTATGGGATCAAAATATAAGATAATGCAATTCTTTAGGTAATAGTAGATATTCCTTAGGATTCAAATTGCCACACATCAACTAAGATTCTCTGCCTATAGCATAGATGAGCACCAAAAAAAGAGCCATTGGAGATGGGATCTAGTATATGTGCTTTGGGAAGGTTCTAATTGCTATGAATCTCCTTCATTTCAGTATATATGTGCCATGCATGGACTGAATTTGTTGTCAAGCTAAAAATTTGATGCTAAATCACTTATTAAAAATAACACAAATGCTCATGTGCAAAGAGCTCAAATCTCAGAAGGATAAATGTGCAAAAATGTAATTAAAAAAAAAAAAGGAATTGTTGAATCATTGAAAAGAAATTTCTGTTCGCGTCACTCAAAATAGGAAGAGAGGATAGAATGTAAAATCATGTAAACAACTCAAATCTAACAATTTCATACCATACTCTAAATTGAAACTTGGAGAGGGGTCTGGAACCACTTCCAACAACACAAACGAGACAAATGTGGAAGGGAAGAAGACGAGGAAGAGAACGAATTTAGGTTGCCTGCTGAAATGCGAGTTTTTAGGTTGTGATAAATGGACCACATCACAGAACGTAGACAACGGAGATCAAGGCTGGAGCGTTTTTAATTTTTAGTAACGTGGTGTGCTTTTGGGACATGCGATCGCGGCAGTGGTCAAGATTGAAAGAGCAGGTTTCTATGCTCATCGCTGCTACATGCAGAGAATCCGCTCCCCTCTCAAACATAATCTTAAGGTTGTTTTATTTTCTCAGTTAGAAGCACTAGGCAACTTAAAATTTTAATAAGGAGGTCCAAACTCCAAAAGTCCTTACTTTCTGATGTTCAAAGCCAGCAGTCAATTTTTCATGGGACAATTGGGTATTCTTTTATCACAAGTTAATCTTGTCACTCAAGCATGCTGCTGGCCCAAAAAGGAAAAAGGGCATAAGATTTCCTGGCATTCATATTCAGCAAACCATATTAGGTCTTAGCGCCCCCCCCCCCCCCCCCCCCCCCCAAAAGAAAACAATCTTCTTGCAAAAAGATAACAATCTGCAAGCCTACTGGAAGAGAATAGGAAGATTTTGCTTGGGGTTACTTAAGCAAGGCATGGCTTAGTGGAGTTTACAAGTCCATACTATTACCTCATCCAAAATCCTCATATATGAAAAACAATAGCACTGGCTTCTTTTTTTGCGCCCAAAGGAGGGGGCTTTATTCATCCCTGCAGTACTAAATGGGGTCGATTTTGAACCCATGTAAGCACAAAATTAAAATGTGTGACCGTGAACATCAATCGAGTTATAAGCTTACATGTAACCAACATTATAGCATTACCAATATTCAATCTATCCAGCTAATTGTATGAGTTGATGATAGTTACGTATTTGTCTGTCCACTTGGCTCATAGCATCTTACCCACACTAATCTTCCTTACGCTTGCAGTAAGGGAGGGGTTGATTTCATACTAGTAAAGGAGGGGAATTTATTTATCCTTGGAGTTCTTAATGGGGTTAAGTTTGAACCCATGTAAGCAAAAAACTAAAATGTGTGAACATCAATCTTGTTATAAGCTTACAATATAACCAACTTTACAACATTACCAATATTCAATCTATCCAGCTAATTGTTTGAGCTGATGATAGTTATGTATTTGTCTGTCCACTTGCACCGTTGCACCTTACCTACACTAATCTTCCTTGTGCTTGCAGTGAATTATCATTTTTTTTTTTTGGCAACTTATTTAATTCCTGCATTCTGCTGATAGTCATTTGGATCTCACGAAAGGAATGCACCAACAAATGTCCCAGGCATGAACAAGGAACCAAGTTCTGCAGCATCAAACTTACCGAAGAGAAATCTTTCCACAGTGCCAGATAATTCTCTATGGGGTATCTCCGTAGCATATATGGCCATATCCCCACATACTGATATTGATATACTGTAATGCCAAGATTAAAAAGCTTGTGAATTTACCATGAAGAAAATTTGATGGGGCTTGATTTCATACTAGTAAATTGTTTCCCAATGAGAAAATAATTGAAGGAGAAATTGTGGATTGACTTCTCTATACAGTTGATTGATTCTTAAAGCTACAAGAGCTATTCATAAATTTTAACTGGTAAAAATTCTACAACCTCTTTTCTTATTTTCTATCTAGATAAGCGTCTACGCAATATTGGTGCAGTGATTTTTTATGACAAGACAAAACAGGAAAATGGACCAATATTCTTAAATTTCTTCAAATCACATCATGGAGGGCCAGAGTGTGTAATTAACAGCCCAATCTGTTAATATTTCAACTTTATTTTCTATTATACTTGCTGAAGTGCAGCTATCATCTCCATTGATCAGAGAGGAACATGATGGATATATGTATATACGCAATGTGTAAAAAACAAGAACTGCAATTTGGCAGTAGGATAGTTGAAGAAGCCATCTTTTCTGGTAACTACTGACCTCCAATCGGAGCTGCTACCAGAATCCAAAGACAATCTCTCTGCAGTAGTGTTCCAAGCAGTAAGAACCTTACATAAATTTGGTGACGGATCAACCACAAAACTCAACCACGGCTGGCCAGCACGATCAACCTACTTTGTACTAATTTCAAACTGTACTATCAAACTAGTACAAAAAGCTGAAAGGGGACACCTTTATGCAATAATTCTGTCCTTTGACTGCCACAATAAAATGGAATAAGAGATGCACGGATAGAAGGGATACATATTTCATCAGGCTCTGAAACAACAATAGAGCAGCCGCAAGCTTCAGAAGCAGCAGCTGAGGAAGACATCTTCTCTGACTCTTGCACGGGTATTTCATTGGATCCCCTTTTCATTTCATCAGTAAGAGAACCCAAGTGAAAAGGAGCTGGCAGAACTATATCAGGATTGGCCATATTTGATACACCCTCCTTTGAGCTGCACATTGTAAGAGAAAGTATAGGATGATTTCCCTCTTTAGTTTGGTTTCAGGAGATGATAATGACACAGAAACCTTTTTCATATTTGATGAGACCTCATCAAAGATTTTCTATTAATCTGACTTCTTGTAGTAGCACGTGGAGAAACCCAACAACCTAAAGTGAATACATCTGGCAGATTTGACTCCTGTAAGGAAAAAAGGTTATCATTATCTTCATAACAAGTTCATAACCGATGCTGCAAAATATATCACACTACTAGCTTGGCAAGATGTGACATATGCATATATGTGAGAGATAGGAAGTGAGACATAATCAACAATTAATGGGCCAAAAATCATAAAAATTGAACACAGAAATGCTGGATTGTGTTTCTCAAAACTGATTACTCAGAAAGTAGCCCCAGTATTAAGGATTTGAGGTTGCTCGATTGAACATTTGCTTAGTAATCCACTCATTTTTTACAATAAACCTGCTTGTCTGAAAGATATGAGGCAATCTTGCCCATACAAATTGCTGACAGGCATGACACAGGAATTTTAATAAGTATGATTCATCTATTATAAATAAATCTAAGTTAAGACAGCAAAGTCATTAGACAGAATATGCACAAAAGGGAGATATATGCTCCTTTGGTCTCACAAAAGTAACGACAAAATAGTGATTCATTTTAGCATAAAATACATCCAGACATTTCAAGAGTTTTAATTTAATTCAGTACTAATTTAGGTTCAAGTAAATCCAGGAGAGAAAAAAAAGTGAAAATTCTTTTTTTGTTTGAAAAAACACAGGGAATGCTGCATATTGATGTTATGTTACAAAATAAATGAAAAACTAAGAATAGAACTGTTGCACAGTACTTGAGGACTTTCAAGATTCAACCAAACATCATCTAAGCTCCTGAAGATTTATTGCGGGAAAAAATCAGCATATATATATATATATATATATAAAGAGGGCATGACATATAATTCCTTCCATCACCAGTTACTTATGTGTTAGCTGTTGAAGCCCAAAATTATGTTGCATGAGTAGCCATATGCAGTTAACATATATGAATAGGCCTTTTTGTTTTTTTTTTTTGGGTGCAGACTAAAGCATCTAAAACCCAGAATTTTTCATCACAGGTTTCACATAGCTGAAATGAATGACATAGTAAGAAAAGTAGTGCATAGAAGTGTTTTCATATCAGCTGACTGAATGGACTAAAAGGCCCCAAGGAGACGCACATACATTTTGGAATGTGTGAAGTTACACCTTATTCTTCAACTTTTCATCTCCCCCTCCCCCAGCCCAAGGAGAAGGAAGAAGTGTAACAAGGAGATGGAGCATAAATTAAACTACTGAACTAACTTGTCTGCCCCATTTTGGCAGTTAATGAATGAAAGTTGGTGTTACTTGGTTGGGAATAATAAGAAGTGTTAGTGTTGTTGTATTAGTCAGTTTGCTAGTAATTCAGTTAGGAATATAACTGTCTGGAACAGAAGTCTCTCTTTACTCTATCTGGTATAAGTATGGATCAGAAGGGTTTTAAAGAAGTTGTTGAATCTTTCTAATGAAATCCTATTGAGGAATTCTTTTTACACTATTTCGGAAACCCAAGGACTCAATCGTATGGATATGTAAAATACAGGATTTCCAATCCTAGCAGGAAAAGGAGGGAAACGGATACTCAATTTCAAGTGAGTAAACAGAATTCCATACTCGATCTCATAGATACATATAGAATTCTGTGGATCCTAGCGCCTAGAGTCTTTGTACCACTTGGAAAAGAAAGAAATGACGTATAAAGCAAAGAATGGAGAAAGTTCGAAAGGAAAGAACCATATTACTCTTATCCTGATCAGATGAGATAATATCTGAAAATAAAGTTTCACTCTTCACTGAGGTGACAAGAACATAATGGATTTCTTGAACACCACATAAAAAGGTCAAAAGACAGAGTGCATGTTCTTAACTATTAACTTAGGAGCTACTAAGTGCGTTGTGTTTCCCGTTCTAATACTACCGTATCTAGGAGTCCCATAATTGATCTAATAATTAAAAGTTTTAAAAGAAAAAATGCAATTGGTATTTTACAAAAGTGGAAAAAGCTCATGCTTTGTAGGTGGGCAAAAACTTTTAAAATGGTGCTGCTAATTGTGTTATATTTCACATTCTAATACTATGGTATTTAGGATTCCCATAATTGGTATAACAATTGAAAGTTTTAAAAGAAAAAATACAATTGGTATTTTACAAAAGTGGACAAAGCTCATGCTTTGTGGGTGGGCTAAAAACTTAAAATGCTGATATCTTGCGTCTTCAGGCATCTTGGGTGCCTGAATGAAGAACATAAGCACACTTGCAGAGTTGGATTTTATAAGACAATATCTTCTCTATATACTAAACTCCTCCAAAAGAAAATAATATGCTAGTCAATTACTTATTCCTCTGTCTAATAAAGATACAGATGCCAGAAGTTAAAAACATAGGAAAATCTTCATGTTACCAGCTCTTCTTCTAAACGTTTGAGTTAAAAGGACAAGTGGGTCAATAGTACTCTTTGATGCTGGTGCTGGTCGATGAATTTCGGCAAATGTATTTTTGATCCAAACACAATCAAATCTTAAAATATTATGACTCGCCCAAATCCAGCTTATAGAAAATTCTGAAAAAGAAAATTATAGTCAAGAAATGTCAACAAAAGTGACTAACCAATTTTAAAAACCAAAAAAACAAAAGTTGGAGCCATTTCGTTTATCATGGTTACCACCAAAATAAATTTACAATTAGAATGCTAAAATGTTAACTCTGCCTAGCCGGTCCCAAGCCCGGAAAAAGAGGAGGGTTGTGTTAGGCAGTCGACAGCCAACGTAAAACTTTGTCGAATTTTTATGACATGGACAATCAATATATTAGACGTAAGGTTAGGTCGTTGCCCGTAAGTAACGCGCTGTATAGCTCGAGTACAGTGAGAAGTGAGCAAGAGCCGCTGCATCGTCGCCTGGATGTAGTGAAAAATAAGCAAGGGCTACCACATTTTCGTGAACGAATGTGGCTAAAGAAGTTAGTTCATGAGAGTAGGATTCGTTTTGGAACTTGGAATATAGGTACACTTACGAGTAAGTTTATGGAAATAGTAGATACTATGATTAGGAGAAGGATTAATTTTATGTGTTTACAAGAAACTAAATGGGTAGGAGAAAATGCGAAAGAATTAGATACTTCAGGTTTTAAACTTTGGTATACTGGTAAATATAAATCTAGAAATGGAGTAGGTATAATTGTAGATAAATTTTGGAAAAATACTGTAGTAGATGTCAAAAGGCTAGGAGATAGAATCATTGCATTAAAGTTTGTAGTAGAAAAGGAAATTTCTAATATTATTAGTGCTTATGCACCACAAGTAGGGTTAGAAGAATCTCATAAGGTAAAGTTCTGGGAAGATTTAGAATGTTTAGTTCAGGAAATACCATTAGGAGAAAAGATTTTTTTAGGAGGGGATCTAAATGGTCATGTGGGAAGGGTATCGTCAAGCTACGAGGGTGTTCATGGAGGACATGGTATAGGAGAAGTAAGTGCAGAGGGTAAAACTATTTTAGACTTTTCATTAGCGTTCGATCTATTATTAGCTAACACTTGTTTTAGAAAGCGTGAAGAACATCTTATCACGTATAAAAGTGGGAGGGTATGTTCTCAAATTGATTTCTTTCTTATAAAGAAATCGGATAGAAAATTTTGCATGGATTGCAAAGTTATACCGGGAGAGAGTTTAACTACTCAACATAGAGTTTTGGTTATGGATATAAGAGTTAGGAGGAGAGTAAAAAGTAAATGGGAAGGTAGAGTGATAAGGACTAAGTGGTGGCAACTAAAGGGGGATAAAGAAAAGAATTTACAAAGACGGATTATGGAGGAAGGACCCTGGGAAATACAAGGAAGTGCTGACGATATGTGGAATGAAATGGCTAAAGAGATTAGGAAGATGGTAAAGGAAATATTAGGTGAATCAAAAGGTTTTGGACCTAGGGATAAAGAATCTTGGTGGTGGGATGCAAGTGTACAAGATAAGGTTAAAGTTAAAAGAGAGTGTTATAAAGTGTGGTCATTATGTAAGAGTAATGAAAATTGGGAAAAATATAAGGTAGCTAGAAAGACACTAAGAGGCAGTGAGCGAAGCGAGAGCGAGGGCATTTGATGGGTTATACCAATCTTTAGGTACTAAAGTTGGAGAAAAAAGTATTTACAAGTTAGCTAAAAGTAGGGAAAGAAAGACAAGAGATGTGGATCAAGTGAAATGCATTAAGGATGAAGACGGGAAAGTGTTAGTCACGGAACGAGATATCAGAGAACGATGGAAGGGTTATTTTCATAGGCTTTTTAATGAAGGGCACGAGATTTTATTGCAACTGGATAGGCTAAACACAGAAGAAGAGGATAGAAATTATACTTTTTACCGTAGGATTTGTGAGGTAGAGGTAAGAGAAGCATTAAAGCGAATGGAGAATGGCAGAGCAGTTGGACCGGATAATATACCCATTGAAGTATGGAAGAGTTTGGGAATGAAAGGTATAAGTTGGCTCACAAAGTTATTTAATGAAATTATGAGATCTAAGAAGATGCCAGATGAGTGGAGGAAAAGTACTTTAATTCCTATTTATAAGAGTAAAGGAGACATTCAAAATTGTGCAAATTATAGAGGAATTAAACTCATGAGCCACACTATGAAATTATGGGAAAGAGTAATTGAACGAAGGTTAAGGAAAGAGGGTCAAGTTAAGGAGAATCAATTTGGTTTTATGCCAGGAAGGTCAACTATGGAAGCAATATACTTGTTGCGAAGATTAATGGAGAGATATAGGGAGAATCAAAGAGATTTACACATGGTGTTTATTGATTTAGAAAAAGCATATGATAGAGTGCCAAGAGGAGTTCTATGGAAGGCTTTAGAGAAAAAAAGAGTTCGTATAGCTTATATTCGAGCAATCCAAGACATGTATGATAAGGTTACAACTAGCGTAGTAACAAAAGGTGGACTTACAGAAGATTTTCCGATCACTATTGGTTTACATCAAGGGTCAACTCTGAGCCCTTATCTTTTTACCTTAGTCTTGGATGTACTTACTGAACATATCCAAGAGCCGGTGCCACAGTGCATGCTTTTTGCAGATGATATTGTCCTAGTTGGAGAATCGAGAGAGGAAATGAATGAGAAGTTGGAGAGATGGAGACAAACTTTGGAAGCTCATGGCTTTCGTTTAAGTAGAAGTAAAACGGAGTATATGGAGTGTAAGTTTAGTAAGAGGCACACCACTTCTAACGTAGAAGTAAAAATTGGAGAACATATCTTACTACAAGTCACACGATTTAAGTATCTTGGATCCATCATACAACATAACGGGGAAATAGAAGAAGATGTAACGCATAGGATTCAAGCGGGGTGGATGAAATGGAGGAGTGCTTCGAGTGTTATTTGTGATAGAAGAGTACCACTCAAACTTAAGGGTAAATTCTATTGCACAGTTATAAGACCTGCAATGTTGTATGGAATTGAGTGTTGGGCAATAAAAAGTCAACAAGAAAATAAGTTTAATGTAGCAGAGATGAGAATGTTGCGGTGGATGAGTGGACACACTAGACGGGATAGGATTAAAAATGAATGCATTAGAGAGAAGGTGAAAGTCGCACCTATTGTAGAAAAGATTGTAGAATCGAGACTTAGGTGGTTTGGTCATGTGGGGAGGAGACCTATAGAAGCCCCCGTTAGGAGAGTAGATATGATGGAGAATAGTCCAATAAGTAGAGGTAGAGGAAGACCAAGGAAAACTATAGGAGAAATTATTAAGAGAGATTTAGATTTAAATGATTTGTCTAGAAATATGATTTATGATAGGGATTTATGGCGTCGATTGATCCATGTAGCCGACCCCACTTAGTGGGAAAAGGCTTTGTTGTTGTTGTTGTTGTAATGCTAAAATGTTACCATTACTAGTGAATTTTAAAGTGAAATACAGGTAAATGAAATTTTAGAGTAAAAAGTTAATTTATTTGAATATTATAGTGACAATTCTCCATGTGGTTCTGGTTAAATAATTCCAATTAGTGAAGTGATAGAGATCAAGGTAGTATGGAATGCCAAAATCCCATATTGAGTAATATGGAATACTCAAAGAGGCATTTAAATAGAGTGGTTCTCCCGTCTCAATAGTCATCTTTTGGGGAAAGGTTTCCTGTCTTATGTAGATGCTCATCAATTGGTATCAAAACTGGTAGTCAGAGGCTTCGAAAAGGGCTACCTATAGAAGGTTTTGATTGGCAGAGAGCTCTAATCGACAGAAGGCCAAGTAAAGTGCCACCAAGCGAAGTGTTACAGAGTGTAGCCGCAGAGACATCAGCTTTTCAAAGGCAGCCAATTGATGGAGACCAAGGTGATATGAGATGTCAAAGCATTACATTGAATAGTATAGAATACTCAATAAGGTACTTAAGTAGAGTGGTTTTTCCACTTCAATAGTTAGCTTTTGGGAGAGGGTTTCCCACCTTGCTTGGGTGCCTATCATAGAGTAAACATGTTAGAATTGAAACAAATGAGCTGGAGAGAAGGAGTAGAAAAGAATTCATTAAAGCACACAAACAACCCGAATGAAAGAACTGAAACAAATGCTAATGCACTAACATTTTTTTAATGGGAAGTCAAATGAAGTAAAACATGAGAGCACAAGTTTCTTTCCTCTTGCAATTTCTTAATTACTAAGCAAAAGTGAGAGGAAGGAAACAAACCTTGTAAAAGTTCATAAACTGTATCAGCAATGTCAGCAAAAGTTGGAGCCGGTTAGTGCCATTGCAGTGTTCAAACAAGGGTGAGATGATAGAAGAATCGGCAGGTCAGACCAAGGTGGAGCAGCTATGGAGCTCTGTTCGCTTCTTGGGGCAAACTTGATCGCTCCAAACTCCCAAATGGCATAAGCCTGGTGGGTTTGGGTTGGAATGGTAGCCTCAATGAAGAAGAATACTATTTCCGATCAATCTTCAGTCATATGTTATCTTCTAAGGTTTTAGAAAAATTAATGCTGTACTTTTGGAGTGAAAAAAGACTTCATATGTATAACTTCCCACTTAATTAATGGGTTCTACTTAATTTCTGAAATGTGAGTTCTAGATTGTGTCTTTCTTTATTTAAAATTTACAATATAAATTTCTTTTCAATTTCAGAGGATCCAAATTCCAAATCCAGATCATATCAAAATTAGAAACCCACCCAGAAGGTTGCATAAGGATGCACTGTAGGTATGTTTATCTCATGCATTTCTCTTGATACAAATGGAATATTCAAAAACCATGGTAAGAAGCAATAATTGCATTCTTGCAGCAAATTTGGGGCTACATTAAGATTACACATAGTGAGTTTCAGGGGACATTTAATCCAGCCAAGGTAATGCTAACCTTGTAGTTGTAGGCTTCTGTGAACAGATTTCAATTTACTTTACGAAGAAGCATGGGTAGATGCAGATCACAATATATGTACACATATTCATATAACTTACTCAGAATTATGGGAAAAAAGAAAAAAATAAAAGAAGTCAAAATGGAGCACTTTGCCTTGCACAAATGGACCGCCAAAAGACAACTCACAAGTGGGGAAATATTAAATGTCTAACCCCTTATATATATACATAGCAGAGTTCAAATTGACACTATTAAGATATGGTAGCAAGGAAGAAGCCTTAACTGCCAATTAAAGTGGGAAGTATGTTGAACAAATGAACCAGGCAGAAAAAAGAATGGCTTGTCTATTTATAATTAACCCAAGGAGAATTGTCATATGTTCATGTTTGTCCCGTCTTTTAAGAAACTGTCAATGGTTCTCTAGAGACTGGGAAGAGAAGATTTTAAATAATTTTCATTGACACTGCAAGAAAGAAAGAATACCTAATGCAAAATGATACAAACCTTTCACCTCAGAAAGTTTGTCCAATCTAAATGGTGGTGTAGAATCACTCCATGAAACCAGTACCAGCCAAGCAATTATTCCCAAATACTTGGAAGACCAGAAAACGAGTACTTTCCTTCTGTGAAGACATTAGCAAGCATAGCAATGAAACCTTAAATGCACGAGGCTAAAATTATATTCTCCTTTCTACATTTCCTATCCTTGTACATCTAAAAAGACTTCTGTTATGTCTTGTTCATACTCTTTTGGATGGGCTTGCTTGGTGATCATGCAAAGGACTTCATAGATAAGAGATGAATGCTTGTGAGTCATGTCACCTGCCACAAAATCATGGGCAACTCCCTTAATTTGGATCCAACTTCGGCCTGGAGTTTCTTCAACACACCTCTCAATCATTTTCTGTGTCACAGAAGTGACATTTTGCCAACTTTTGGCAAGAGCATGCACAATGTTGAGCTCAGCTGGTAATTTTGTTGCCACATGTGAGGCTACCTCCGCATTCTTGTGAATTCTACAACCACCAAGAAGAGCACCCCATACTGCATCATTTGGCTTCATGGGCATAGTTTCAATAAGTTCATGTGCTTCTTCAAGGAAACCAGCACGGCTCAAGAGATCAACCATGCACCCATAGTGCTCAATCCTTGGACGGATTCCCCAAGTTTGATCCATGGATGCAAAAATTTGGCGTCCTTCCTCTACAAAACCTGCATAATTACAAGCATAAAGAACCCCAATGAAGGTTATTTCATCAGGTCTTACTTCATGTATTCCCACACTTAACATCTTCTTAAACAGATTGAGGGCTTCTTCCCCACGGCCCTGCTTCACAAAAGCCATGATGATGCTAGTCCAAGATATAGTGCTTTTCTTTGGCATTTTGTCAAAGACTTTATAAGCTTCATCGATTATTCCACAGCTCGCATACATGTGTATGAGAGCATTGCTCAAGTACACAGAGGGTTTCAATCTCTCTTGAGCATAGCGATGCATCCATTTTCCCAGCTTGAGATCCCCTAATTCAGCACATGCTGATAAGGCAGCCACCAATGCCACATGGTCCAATTCTAGATGGGCTTTCCTCATCTCACCAAACAATGACAGAGCTTGCTTGGACTTCCCATTTTGGGCACATCCAGCAATCATGGTCGTCCAAGACACAACATTTCTAAAAGGCATCTCATCGAAGATTCTTCGTGCCCCATCAAAATCACCCTGTCTCATATACGCTGCAAGTATAGAATTCCAGCTCACAAGGCTTCTCTGGGTCATATCATCAAACACTTGGCGTGCTTGCTTAACTCCATCATCGCCTTCTTCATGCCTTGCATAGAAATTTATCAAATTTGTCTCCACAAATACGTTAGAGCAATACCCTTTTTCCAAAACTTTCCCATGCAGTTGTTCCCCTTCTCTCGCTAACTCACCGCGCGCACAAGCACTCAAAAGAAACGAGTACGTGAATCCATTGGGTTCAGCCTCAGCTTCTACCATTCGATTGTAAAGTTCGATCGATTTTAATGGCATTTCGCCGCGGCCATGGCCTCTGATCATCTGATTCCAAACAGTAGTACTTGGGTTCTCAATTTTCTCGAAAATCTTTTCGGCATGTTGGAGACAACCAGAGGATATGTACAGAGACAGAAGCTTGGCTAGAATGTAATTCTTCTGAGGCAAGGCATTAACGACAACTTGGACATGAACTTGACTAAGCTTTCTTTTGCTGTTGCAGCGCTGCAACAGCGAGAAGACGTGCTGCTGGATGCTTCTGGAAGTCGTAGAATTGGCGGGAACCAGTCCTTCGTTGAACATTGAGTCCTATTATCTTCCGCATTCTAAAAGGGTTGCCCTTGTTGGTACTCCACGCAGTCGGGCTTTACTAAAATATCATATTATTTAATTATGCCATAATAATTATTAAATGTAAAATAATAAAAAAATTTTAAAATTTTTATTTTTCAATAATAATATATTTGATTATATTTAAACGATATTTTCATAATATTAGGTAATTCAAACTTCAAATAATATAATGATAACTTCAGTAAGAAATTTCAATAATGTTAATTTAATAAATTATAAAATAATATATAAACTAAATAAAATATTTATTTGCCAGATTGTATGTATATATTTAAAAATTATATAAATTTATTACTATATTTGTTTTGTTTGTAACAAATCAATCATGAAAACGATAGTTTATGAAAATTGATTAAAGTGATATAAATAGATATAAAATATATGATACAGAGATGATAACTTATACTAAAAAATTTTAAAAAATAGTGATACAATAATTAGATAAGTTGAATACTATGATTCATAAATTTAATAAAGTTTAAACTTAATAAAGTTTAAGTATGCTTAGAAGTTCTGTTTCTACTTGCTTGCTTTTTAGTATAATTGTTTGGTTCTTTCTTTTTTGTGAGGTTATAAAAGTCTTCATTTATAAATTTTAGAGGTAGTAAAATGATAATAACAATCAAACCAAATTGTCTAACCGACTTGTAAAAAGTGTTTGAACTAAGGCATGAGAAAAGCACCTGTACTTAGCTTCCTACATAACACATGTATTAAATGTAAGAAATCATGAATTTAACAGGCACAAATCCTTTGTAGTCAAAGGATGTAAATAGGCTTTTAGCTCAACATGTGTTCTCTTTTTTTTTTTTTTAAGAGGTACAAATTTTAACTATGATAATACAAATTTTAGTTATGAGAATAAAAATTTTAATTGTCAGAACATCCAATTTAACTGTACAAAAAAATTACGCTTCAAAAATGTTAATTATAAAGACAAAAATTTTAACTAAAGACAAAAATTTTTAGTCCATTGACTTTTAAAATTTAATATCCTTTTTAATAAATATTCTATCCTCATAGCTAAAATTTTTTAGTATAATTTTTTTTCATAGTCAAAATTTTTGTCTTTACAATTAAAAGATTTTGTCTTCACAGTTAAGATTTTTTTCATAGTTAAAATTTTTATCTATAAAAAAAAAAACACATGCCAAGCTAAAAGCTTGACTACTTGTGACTGCAGAGGATTCATATGCAAATTTAACACCTCACATAAGCACTTGGCGTAAATTCATTTTGTCACCTTAACTATATATATGAGTCCCTTCTTTCCTATTTTTATATTAGCCGAAATTTGATCAAGAGAGGAAGTGAAAGGGAGAGAAAAAAGAAAGAGAAAAGGGAAAAAGAAAAGGAAGAAGAAAGAAATACTAATTTAAGAAATTTTAAGATAAAAATAACAACTTACTCTCTTTTAGCATTCTGATACTAATATTCCTTTAATATTTTAGTATCCATGGTTATAATGCAATTATTGTAATTTTATTTTCGTGAACTAGTGTTATGGATGCATAAACTAATATAGTAATTATGTTTGTGAAATTAATTTAAATTAAGTACACCACTTATGTTGCAAAGTTTTCGAATTGGTATACAAAATTCATACTAGAAAATCTTTGAGGTTATCATATTATTAGTGTAATGTTGGACTTGTATTCTGCATGAAAAAATGTCATTTAATTACTTATTAGAACTACTCTTATATGTATGTATGTGCGCACACGTAATTACATAGAAAGGTTATGGGAAATGACCTTTCAGTGGGGAAGTAACTTAAAAGAAAAGTTGATGATATTCATAGACTATTTTCACATATATTTGTCTATGAGTATAATGGGAAATGATCCTTAATAAGGGAGGTGATCTAAAGGAAAATCTAAAAATAAAATTATTCCAAAAAAATAAAAATACAAAGGGAGATGATCATGAGATAAATAATCTTTGGTAAGAAAAGTAATTTCAATGAAATGAGGTATAATCCTTGGTGAAGGAAGTAACTGTTGATTAGATGATTTTTCAGTTATGGATCCATTCTAGAGAACGCCTTAACTAAAGAGCACTTGTCATAAGCAATCATATTTCATTTATGATAAAAATGGACCTTTAATAACACATTTATTTTACTATTGCATTGACTATAAAATGTTTATTATAGTACTACTTTATAAGCATTATGACCATGAGATACAATTCTGTAGTCATATATGGTGTACTATCATGAGTTTTTACCATTATTATTATTTATTGGGAATGTAAATTTTTATTATTTTGTTTCATGATGTGTCCAGTTCATCGTGATCATCTTTTACCTAACATTTCAAGTGGTCCTATAATCATAATCCATGACATAAGGCTAGTTATAGAATAGGATGTGACTAAACATAGTAGTCAATGGTAAATGTAAGGAGAGAAACCTTTTTTTTTACTTTTCGATGAAAGATTTTTGACTTTTTTTTATGTAAATATGTAGTGAGTTATGTACTTCAAACTCCTTACAATTAATGAATATAACATGGAAATTAAATGGTTACCTTTGGCTATATTTTATTTATATGCTATTTTTTAAAAATTTTATTCCTCTTAATAACAGTTACTTATTAACATGAAAGAAATATATTCTTAAAATATCTTCAATAATCTAATTTAAGGAAACAACATAATTAACTCAAATAAAAGAATAGAATAACTAAGGGTATCACAGGTTCAACTCATTTTTTTGTTGCTTGGTGATGTAGCCTTGCCATATGTGGGTTACCTTTGTTTAATAGTGCGAGTTTTTTTATATCTCAACTTTGATATAATCCTAATAGGATTTTAAGCCAGTGCTATTATAATTTGTGCTCGTATTTGTTTGTCCAATGTCTTCTTTCCTTTTAAGGTGGTCATTTGTAAATACAAATTGTTGTAATATTTTTTTTATTTTATGAATGAAAGACATTTAAAGTTTTTAGTATTTCCTTTCCTTTAAATGTAATTTCTTAGCATACTTAAAGAGATTTCCTAAAATTCAGGTTACTACTCATGGCCTTCCTTAGTGGTTATTTTGTGCCTCCTATGACACGTGTAACTTTCTTACGCCTTTCATCCTTTGGTTGCCCTTACTATTTAAGGGATTAAGTGAATATTGTAACTAGAAGGGGTTTTCTACGAATGGGAGTAGTTGAGGATGAGCCAAGTTGATATTATTAACTATTAAGGCTTTAGTCCTTTCCTATATAATGAGTGTGGTTATCTAAATTTTTTCTTTTCTTGGAAGGTGTAACACTCCAAAATTAATTAAGAATGATTATAATTAATTAGAGAGTAATATGGGTTTAATTAGAAAATTTGATTAAAAGAGAAGGACATTAAATTAGGCCTTATAATTAATTTAATTATTGATTTGAGTTAAGTGTAAAGGCCTAATCTTAGCCTTAGGGAGGTTCAATTTCATTTTTTAGAGGCCCAATATTTATTTGTGTAGACCTAAATATTAATGGATCTTTTTAGCTTAGCCTAACTTTAATATATGACCCATGTAACCTTTACCCCATAGCCCAACAAGCATATGGCTGAATCCACTTAGATTTTAGGTTTTTGAGTCAGCCTAAGACCCAAACTTAAACCCTAAACCTTTAGTAGCCCTTCCACCATTCTACAGAAAACAAAACACACTAAGAGACACAAGCATTTTCGGAGGTTTAAGGTAAAGGTTAGGATTCTTAGTATAAATCTACCATTTCTCACTTTTAGAGTAAAAATCAGCTAAGATGATTATTATACAACTCAATCCTCTTCTCTTTCTCTTCGATTTCATCTAATTGTTTCTCATTTAGAGTATTTTCACCACACCCAAAATCTAATATGGATTATTTGATATTTTCTTAGAGGATTTTTGGAGGTTGAGGCTAGGAAGGATATTGGATAAGTGTAAACTCCTTATTTTGATGCATTTTTTGCTGGTTTAGGACTCCCATAGTTTATTTATAGTATAAATATTAATTTTGTGTGAATTTACTTAGAATTTGAAGTGATATTCTAAAGTTACTGGTGTGAAAACAATCAAATATGAAATTAGAGACTTGTAGTGGTTAGGTAAGTATTTTCTAGGTAGTCATTAGTATTTTAATTCCTGGGATACTTGTTTGCTACTATAAATTAAAGAATAGGAATGGTAATGGTATGATGTTGTATTCATAAATTGAGTAGCATTATTATTGACTTTTAAGGAATTGTCTACAAGTGAGGTAATTAGGGTAAATACTAAATTCTATACATATGTCTACTTTAATTTTATATCTGTTGTATATGTATGATTTTGAAATGCATAATGAATGGTTGGCTATCTAATATATTGTGTTTAGACCTTGTGAGTTCATGGTAGAACTGTGGTGCGGCCACCGCTTATGCATTGCATTGTGCTTCGATCGAGCACCGAATTATGATAAGACCCTTATATGCATTGAGTCCAGGTTGTGCTCATTAAGGAGTTGGTGCCTTGAATGGACCTCTTCTGGTATTAATGGCTTTTAACATGTGAAAATGTGATTGCTAGTATAGAATAGTAATCACCAATAGCCTAATTGTTTCATTTACTAATATGACTAGTATATTTTTTCTGATGCTTATTGATTTTATACACATATGTTAATTAAATTGAAATATATGAATGAAAATTTTCTTTTATTATTGAGATTTGTATCTCACCCTGTTTTATGGACTAACTATTTCAGGTGAAGATCCCTCGGGTAAGGATAAAGAGAAGCAAGTGGATGAATATCTATGAGCTAAGACCATGTATAGGAAGTTCTACACTTGGATAGATATAATTTATGATAGATGCTTATTTTTGTTATTATTTTTTTGTATAGCATCATCATCATATAATCATATTGTCAAGTGTAGGTATTTTATATTTTGTTAACCTATGATGTATCTAATAAGGAATTAGGCCTTATACAAATCAAAACAAAAGAAAAAAACAATTTGAAATATGGCTCGTGTAAGATTTTGCTAAAATGAGTTTCTCCTTAAAGAAGAAAGTAATTGTTTTTGAAATCAAAGCTTCATATAGCAATTTGAAAACTCAATAAGATATTTTTTTTTGTAGGAAAATGCAAAAGCAATTTGAATACTCAATAAGATATTTTTTTTGTAGGAAAATGCAAAAGCAATTTGAATACTCAATGAGATAGTTTGAAGACAAAAAAAAAAAGCACTTTTCCTATAAAAGATAATTAGCATTGCAAGCAATCAAGATAGTAGGTGATAATATGGGTTTTTCCTAGGATGAGTGAGGTTATACTTCTTATTCCTTGTAAGCAATGTTTTTTGCATAGAGTGTGAGGTTATCCTTTTAGCTAATACTAAAGAATACTTTTCAAACAATAAGTGAAGTTGTCCATCTTGTTCATTGTGAACTCGATTTTCTAAGGGAGATTATTCATCTTTACCCTAATACTTGTGCAAACTTTATGTTTTCCTATGTTTATCTATCTTTTCCCAATTCCTATTATAGGTGAGGTTGTCTTTCTACCTAAGTATATAGTGTAGCTACCAATAACGGACAGGGTTACCTATCTTGCCTAAGATATAAACATAATCTAACTTATAATAAGTAAGGTTATCTATCTTGCCTGTACTAACATATAATAGTTTATAATAGCATTCTATCAATAATATGGTGTTTAAAAATAAAGCAAACTACCAAAAATAAAAAGAAGCAAAATAAGCATATAACATCTTATTATTAACTTGAACTAAAAGTAGACATCCACATGAATTTGTTACTAAAAGTAGGGTGAACTAAATAAAATTATCATGATAGAGTTAGAGGTTTGAAAACTTATATGGATTTCCTAGTGTAGCCAAATCAAAAGAGGTGATCCTGATTGATGGTTGCCATTTTTCAAGATAGAATGATGGAAGTAAGCTGAGATGTCTTTTACTTAGTACGCCAAATATTTCTGGTTATGGAAAATCAATCTTGGAAATTATAGATTATAACGATTGATTAGGATGAACTCAAAGTAGCAGAAGAAAAAGAGAGGTATATAAGATATGATAAAGAGACAATAACTAATATTAGCGTATCTAAAAAGAGTTATAAAATGGCTAAATAATACAAAAGCTATTACTCTTAAGCTTGATGGAGTTTGGGTATGTTTAGAAGCTCTGCTTATTAATGTGCTTGCTCCCTAGTTTAATTGTTTTGTTTTCCCTTTTTTGTGAGGCTGTAAAAGTCTATTTACATGCTTCAATGGCAGTGAGATGATGATGATGATTAGGTCAAGTTGCTTAGTAAAGCTATAAAAATCATTGAAACAAATCATATTAAAGCTATTTTATTTAAAGTAACTTGGGAAATTTATTATTTTAGTTCCTTAAATAAAGCTTAATGAATGGTAGCTATTAAGTGCATGTAAGAGTACATACCAAACTCGATCACCTAATAAGCTTAGTTCAACTTAATCATATTTAGTTGAGTTAGGTTGAGCTATAAAAAAAAAAAAGAAATTTACCTAAACTAGCCAGGCTAGGCAACTTGTTGGGTATGTTATTCTATAGAAATTAATATGAAAACTTAATTTTTTGAAGGTAAAATATAATTTTATATGGAGTTATATGACAAATTTATTTTTTTAAAGGTTAAGATGTTATTTTACAATATATAAGGACTTATATGAAAATTTTTTTTAAAGCAAAATATAATTTTATAAAGCCTTATATAAAAACTTTATTTGTTAAAGGACTATTTTATAATTTTTACTAAAAATTAAAAAAAAGGTCTAGTCAACCTAGTTAATAGTACTCGATCATCCTAATCAAAGTAGGCTAACCTAGGCTAGGCTAGGTGGTAAGTTGAAAAAATGTTACTTGGTAGAAAGTAGGTTAAGTCTCAGAATAGCTAAAAACTTAGCCCAATACAATATGTGTGCAACCTTAGTTTCAGACCTTTTAAAATTAGGCTTGGACTAAGTAGGATTGATCTAAACTGTTATAGCCAAGCGATACCTATAGCATACAATATGATACTTTGATAAGATTAGGTAATTACAACTTTAAATAATAGAATGATAACCTTTGTAAGAAATTTTATTGATTTTAATTTAATAAATTAAAAAATAACATATAAACTAAATAAAATATTTATTTCATGTATTGTATGTAACTTGACGGGCTTGTCGTGCAATCCTCAAAATAAAACTAGGTTGATCTAAAAATATAGCAAGTGGCACAACCTAGGTCATCTCCCTTGGAAATGGAGTTCAATGCTTAATTTGGTTCTCTAAGTGTTAAAAGTCCTAAAGGCTACTTGATTTTGGGGAGTTTTTGATTGAATTAAACTAACCTAAAACTAAATTGAATCAAAATTCCTAAATTCTATCTAATTGGAGAATTATGGGTGATAATGGTCTTGTGACTAGTTTAGGAATCATCTCTTGGTATCCACTATCCTTATCCTAATCCAATTATAATTAATTCTAGCCTAAGAATTCCTAATTGTGTTCATTAGCAAATGATCTTGAATAACCATTCAAGATTTAAGAGATTAATAATCTAATGTTGAATTGAGACCTCAATCCCGCATTAAATCGTTAACTCTTGTCCTTAAGATCAATGAACATCCAATTTGATTGATTAACTAATTAATTATCTTCTGATTCATCATCCAAAAATGTTTAATTAACCAACTAAACACTAAGGAATTCTTAAATCAAACAATCAAACACAAAATCTCACTCATGCATTTCATCGAACACCTTCGTGGCATACATGGAAGATTAGAGAGAATAATGAAAAAACAGATTCAATCCAACTAATTAATCAACAAAAAAGGGTTTCCTAATCAGTGTCTAACCAACCACTAATTAATTACACCAATTCCTAATCAAATATAACTCAACCGAGATTATACAAGAAAAAGAAAAAAATGCTGGAAAATAAGAAATCTTAGCCAGAATTTTGCATTCTTCCAAGGATTCAAGCTTCTACTCAAGAGCTTCCTCCCTTGCTAGCCTCAAGATGAATTAAATCTTCATATTACGATGGAATGGAGATGGAGTGGAGCGTCCTGTGTGGTGTGGACGAAGGGGATGGGGTGGAGTCGTGGAGTGTATGGACGAATGAATAATGACTGCTAGGGCTTGAGGATTTATAAGGCGTAGGGATGAGTGAATGGACGAGAATGACGTATGTTGAATGGGCTGGGCCGAATGACGACGTTGTGATGCTGGAATGTGGTATGATGTGAGACGATGGAATTAGACGGAATGAGCGAATGAATGGCGTGATCCCCTTCTCACGTGAATCCTTTTATTTTTCACGTGCTCAGCTCATTAAGCTCTTGCCTTCACGTTGCCCGAATGTATTTGTGCTTTTTTGGTTATGTGACTGGGTCCCACCTCATTTTGTATTATAATATTCCATATATGCATGCTTTTCTGTTCATGTGTTTCTTCTTCTCCAGCTTCTGCATGTGTTTGGAACGTTGCTGCATCCTTTTCATTCATGTTCACGTCTGGTTCCACGTGGCTCTCTTCATCGTGATGTTGTTCTGGTTCTGTTCCAGCAGCTTTTCCATGAGTTTTATTCCTCTGTTCAGACTTACAAACCAGCCCGAGAGTGCTTCCACGCTCTGCAGCTTTCCCACGTTCTTCTTAACTTGTTTTTCACGTCCCATGCAGCTGCTGCTCGCATTCTTTCCTTACCACGAGGCTTCTTCACGTTTGCCCCACACGTCCAGCTCAAAGCTTCTCACTTTCTTTTCTCCATGCAAGGCTGTCACGTGTTCTGTCTGAATGCTGCCCTGCCCTTTAGCTTCTGCCTTGTGTGCATGAACTTAAAGCTGCTGTGATGTGTTGATGTCCAGCCCGTGGATCCTTCTCCCCTCAACCAGAAGATATTCTTCCACGTTAGTTTTACTTTGCTGTCTAGCAAGCTTCTTTTACGTTTCTTTTTCATTCATTCTGCTTCTCCTTTTCTTTAAATCAAATACTCATTCAAGCATTATTAGCCCATTGAAATTCTGCACACAAAAATAAGAAAAACTAAGTAGGAAAAATTCACACAATTATTTAGAAGAAAAGTATGCATTAAAATCATTCATTTTGCAATTTAATTTCTAAAGTGTATAAATGGCTACTAAAATAAAATCTTATCTAATTAAAGTCTTAAAGCCATATTTGGACATTAAAATGCCTAAGTTTAAGAGGATAAAAAGAGATAAAATATGTGTTTATCATAACTCTCTAAAAGAATATAGAAATTTATTACTATATTAAACATGATAAAAATACAAAATTATTATTTTGACCTAAATAAATTCAAAAGCTATAACTTACAATGCTTAAGTATTATCAAATCCTCTTAAAAAAATAAAAAAATATAAGGGACCTATACTTTTGGTTGTCATTAAGTTAAAACTATGGACTATCTTTTCCTCTATTATTCCTTTATCTATGTAGTTTGGTTTAAGATCAAGTATGTAGTTACTAATTAGATATAAGACCATCAATCCACTTATAATAAGTAATTGGATAAGTTGCTTTATAAACTAGCCAAAAAAAATAAGGTTATCAAAACAAGTTAGCTCAACTTGTACAAGCTAGCTCTTTACGGGTTATTGGTTAAATGAGTTGAGTTAAGCTAACTATTTATTTAAATGAGTTAAAAATTGTAACCTTGACTACTAAATGGGTTAAACAAACTCCATTTTTTTTTTAAAAAAAAAGCTTGGTGCTCACAAAAGTTTGGCTTAACATGTTAATGAGTTAGAATTCATAACTCAAGAATTCTTTACTCTCACTAAAAAAAAAAAAAAAGAAATTAGTTAATGGCCAAACTTCCTTTACCATGTGAATGGCACATTGGTCAATCATTACAAGAATGCAAGCATTCTTTTTACAATATTGACTATTAACTAACTTACAACATACAACTTTGGACCTTTAATCCTTCAACGTGTCATCGTAGATCTTGGACATTGCTAGGATAATTGATAGTTGACTTTCAACTTTCCATCCATTGGCTATCACAGGAGATTCAATCATTTTGATCCAAAAGTCTCATGTGTGCCCTGATCATGAAGAAGAATCCTTTGAGATATATGCTATGTACATGTTGCTTAAGTGCTTGACACAAATCAAGTCTTTTGATCCTAATGTTGAGTTTCTTTTTTTTTTTTTTGCTTTAAGTTTACATGTCCGTATGTTCCAACAACCACTGAGATCGATGATTGAGATCCTACATTGAACTTTAAGTATGCATGTCTATAGCTTTAAATATTTTGATGATTGTTCCTAATCTTTAGGATTTTTTCTTTTTTTGGTTTATGTATGCATTGAACTTTTACCCATCTTTTCTCATTGAATTTTGGATGTTATAGTTTGGTTGAAAACAAGTGTGTGAAACTTCATTTACCCTTTGGTTTATCATTTGCATGTTAAAAAGTTCCATTATTTTTGTTTTTAACTTCTAATCCATATGATGATACCTTGGTACAAGATTCTTACGGTTCTTTAATTCTAGATTCCAACTTTTTTGTTCTTGGGTTCTAATTGAATTAACATTGTTAATGAATTATTCTTGTTTAGTTTGGATTGCTTATAAGAATTAAATGAGATAATTGTTGTCTCATTAGACATCAACATTATTAGTTTAATTATAACTATTGAGATCATTTTCTTGCCATTTGGCTTTTAACAACAATATATATGTGTGTATCATTTATATTTGAATTCTAAAAAAAAAAAAAAATTGAACCACTAGGGCAATGCTTAAGCTTCTTTCTAGTTACATTAAAAGCTTGGACTAACATGTTAAATCCAAATTCCACAATCACTAAGTAAGCCAAATTTCATCATATGTTCAACTAAATTACTTCAACTAATAAATTGAGTATAGATTACCTAAATTCCAATTAGTACCAATATCTTATCTGAAGAAAAACCTATCCACATATCAGATACAATTTTTTGATTAAGTTCAATCATAAAACTGTGAATATATCATTCATTTATCTCTCAATATCATTTATCAAGACTTTCAATACTTTAGGATAGGATTAGTTACAAATGAAAAATAAATAAGCAACTCGCTAATTATGCAAGTTAGCCTATATAACTCATGGGTTAAGCCAACATAATTTTAAAATTATATAAATTTAAAAAAATCTAAACTCGACTCATTATTAATGAGTTAAAATAGGCCAATAAGTTTAACTCATTTTATCCTTTAAAAAAGAGATTAGACTTGTCAGGCACAAAGAATATCATGACCCATTTTCTTTAAAATAAAGTTGTGTATGAAGGTGTCAACCCACATCCCTAATGCTTCTTGAAATCACTAGGAGGATCACATAAGACATTTAAAAAAAAGAATTCCAAAAATCAGGATTATTTGTCCAACTCTAATAATTGTGACTATGTGAAAGTATTACATAAAGAGGGGATTGTCAGTGTTGGGAGCTTTCTCAAGGATTAAAGAATGTCTTATACCTATAATTGTCTACGTTGCACCAAAGGAAGAGAACATTATGACTCTTACATTAAGAGTGCAAAAGGTTGCTTAAAAGTGGTTAGAAATCTAAATTGAATGGTTCTTGAGAGGGAGATGTTAGACAATGGTCATAGCAGAGATGCAAAAGTAGAAATCATTGGGACAGACATTGACTCCTTATAAAAGTGCTTTGAGAAAATGCTGCTTACTTCTAACAATAGTAACAGTAGTTTTCTTTTAAGGTTTGTTTAATATACAAAATAGAAAGGAATAAAATAAAAAAAAAAGTAATTTTAAGAATGAAAATGATCTTTATATCCATACTTAAAAAAATAATAAAAATATAAATTTTGTTAAATAATAATTAAAAGAACATAATAAATATTGCAAAGACTTGAAGGAAAAGAATTACCTTTTCATGATGGTAACCAAATGAGTTATTAAAAATGATTTGTACAACTTTTTTTTATTCTTGTATTATTTTACTCTATCAAATATATATATAAAAAGATATTTTTATTTTTTTATTATATTAAACATAATTTAGGACTTCAAATTTCATTTCATATTTTCATTTCTACTTTTTTGAAAATCTTTTTACTCTATCTAACTAGTGTAACCTTAATCTCTGTTCTTTGAAATGTAATGAAAAGAAAAAGATAAAATTAAAAAAAAAAAAGACTTAACAAAGTGATAAAAAAAAGTAAAGAAGCCACAATAAAAATATTGCTGAAGTTATTATATGATAAATTGAATTTTTTCCCAAAAAAATAAGTAAAAATACTAAAGTATCACATTTATAAATATATAATCCCAAAAAAATAGGAATATAGCTGAATAAACAAAAAATTCAAATAGTTAAATGATACTCCGTCTCCCCCCCAAAACTGATTTGGATTCTCTCCACCACCTGAGCCATTGGATTTGCCAACAACTAACCCTGCATGTAATTTTAAAACCCCCAAAAAAACCAAACAAAAAAAAAACATGTAAATGGTATTGTTTGTAAATTTTTTGAGACCCACCGCTGTTCATTTCCCCTTTCTCTTCACGGCATGTGTAGGGAACGCAAGTTTACTTGTCGCAGGTCCCTCAGCCGACAGCGCACTGTTATTGGGGCGAGGATGACTCACCACCGGTTGATTGTTCGGTCGTGCTTCGGTATTATGGAAACTGAAGAAATTGAAAGAGTTGGGGGATTTCGTACTGTATTGTAATTGATACGCGCCATTTCTGGAGCTCTTACAGGATGTTTTGCCATTGGTAATGGAAATTGGTCTCTTTTTCTTTTCAAATTTCATCGGTAGTAATGGAATTATCACGTGTTATTTTAACCTTTGGTTTGATTACTTGGGCATCAATAACTATGGGTTTAACCTCGATACGATTGGTTGCCCAACATATAATTCTTGACGTTTGCTGTTACCAAACAGAAAAGGGGGAAATTTTTTATACTTTGATTGAAATTTAGACAGCAAGAATAAATTATAGGGCAGAAACTACAAAAAGGAATAGTGTGCGGGGTTTTCTCCTCTGAATCTTTTGTTTAATATTAATAGTTCTTCAATCGGTGGTAGTGAGAATTTCGTTATTTTGATATAATTGTTGGTGTCCATGCCTTCCTGTCACCAAAGCTGGTGATTTTGGGGAGTGCTAAATTAAGAAGTATGGATACTGACACAAATAACACCGACATCACAAAATGTGTACTGTTTAAGGGCAATTTGAAGTGTTGGATCATGTTTGATACAAGTGTTAGACATGTATCAAATATCACAGACTCTATTTTTTCCTCTTTTAACCATCAGTGCTTCATAAGAGCTGAATGATTATGTTGTTACTAAAGTGTTGTTCGAGCATTGAAGCTGTCTTTTATTAATCTGACATCTGCATGCATAAAATTTTGCTTCCCTATTACAGCTGGAGCCACCACAGCAGCTATCACCGGTGCTTCAGCAAGTAGGATTTTTAAAAAATGGTGATTTTACTTCGAAGTGAATTGCTAAATCAAGGCAGATCAGCTTCTGGTTGTCGAAGATGGCATGTATTGAAGCTGCAAAATAGATGGAAGAGGAATTCTCCTCCATTATCTGGGCAATGTTGATACTTGTTCGGCGACAAGCTGTCCCTGTTAATCTCAACCAACCTTCAACATTTTTTAGATCGACATCCTTCTTACAGTTTTCTTCTTCTTCGTCCTCTTCTGCATTATCTCTGTCAGATTCATGTATTACCAACACCATTCTCAATTGCAGAACCCATATCGAGGCACTGAGGTACTTCAACAATGTTTCCAGACAAGTTAATGCAGCTAGGAATCCCCAGCTTTATGCTGCTATGATTCACATCTTGACGGGGGCTAAGCAGTATAGAGAAGCCAGGTGCTTGGCAAAACACCTCTTTCAGAAGCTCCAAAAGTCGCGAAAACCCCACAGTGCGTGCTGCTTTCTCTTTGACGTTCTTGTTCAGCTAGAGAGCTCTAAATTCAGCTCCAATGTATTTGGAGTTTTAATTGTTGCCTTCTGCGAGATGGGTCTTGTTGAGGAAGCCTTGTGGGTGTATAACCAGATAAGGACTTTGCCTATGTTGCAGGCTTGCAATGCACTTTTACATGGGTTGGTTAAGACAGAAAGATTTGATTTGGTGTGGAAGATATATGGGGACATGGTGTCACTTGGTTTTTCACCTACTGTTATTACGTATGGCATATTAATCCATTGTTCTTGTACTCAAGGTGACGCGATGAAAGCACATAAGTTGTTTGATGAAATGGCTGAGAGGCGGATTGAACCAACTGTTGTGATATACACAATTCTTATACGTGCCCTCTGCAATGAGGGTACAATGGCAAAAGCAGAGGACATGTTTGGGTTGATGAGAGAATCTGGTGTAGTACCCAATTCGTATACTTACAATACTCTAATGGATGGGTATTGCAAGACGGCTAATGCTAAACGAGCTTTTGATTTGTTGCAGGACATGCTTCATCATGGCTTGCACCCAGATGTTGTGACGTTTGCCATACTAATAGATATTCTGTGCAAAATGGGTAAAATGAAAGCTGCCCAAAACTGTTTTGCTTATATGGCAAAATTTGGTATTGTTCCTAATGCCCATGCTTATAATTCCTTGATTGATGGCTACTGCAAGGCAGGGAACTTGAAGGAAGCAATGCGTTTAGAACTTGAAATGGAAAGGTTTGAAATTTTGCCAGATGTGTTCACATACAATATACTTATCAAGGGTCTGAGTGACTCAGGTAGATTGGAAGAAGCTAATGGAATATTGCAGAAAATGGACAAAGCAGAGGTGCTCGCAAATTCAGTGACATACAACATAATTATTGATGGATACTGTAAAGAAGGCAATATGGAGAGGGCTATTGAGGTGTGTTCCCAAATGACTGAAAGAAAAATAGAGCCCAATGTCATCACATTTTCTACATTAATTGATGGGTTTTGCAAGATAGGAAACATAAAAGCTGCAATGGGTTTGTACACAGAAATGGTAATCAAAGGTCTTGTGCCTGATGTGGCTGCTTACACAGCATTGATTGATGGACACTGTAAGGATGGGAACACAGAAAAGGCTTTCAAGCTGTACAAGGAGATGCTAGATGCAGGATTCACACCCAATGTATTTACAATTTGTTGTTTAATTGATGGGCTTTTTAAAGATGGAAGGACTTCTGATGCAATTAAACTCTTCTTGGAGAAAACTGGAGCTGGTTACTCTAGAGATCATATGGATAAGGATAACAGCATTTTTTCTCCAAACAGTGTGATGTATGCCATTCTAATTCAAGGTTTGTGTAAGGATGGACGGATCTTTAAGGCCACTAAGTTTTTTGCAGATATGAGAAATTGCGGTTTAAGACCGGACACGCTAGTTTATGCTAACATGCTGCAGGCGCATTTCCAATCCAAGCACATGCTAGATGTGATGATGCTGCATGCGGACATGCTAAAATTGGGCGTCATGCCAAGTACTTTTATTCATCGTTTATTGTCTAGGGGCTACCAAGCAAATGGATATCTGAAGTCAGCTCGTATGTGCTATGAGAATTTAAGGGAACATGGTATTCATTGTTCTTGGAAGCAGGAGTTTTTGCTGACTGCTGAATGACTAGAACATATGAAATTCTGGATAATGACTCCATTGCGAAATATTAAAACATGCAGTATGCTTCATGTGCTAAAAATATATTAATTATTAAGAAGATTTAACAAATGATCTTCAATTAGTCATTATCTGGTACTTGAGCATGTGGTGGAGCTGGAGATGAATATTTCGGTTCTGTTTATATCTTCAACATGGCTCCAAGATCATGGACAGAAATATTCATTCCGAGTGTTGGCAAGATGCCCATCCTCGTTTCTGAATTTCAATTTGTGAGGGATCAAGTTGTTCTTGAGAGTTGATATAGTCTCTCTTTTTTTGGAGTAAGCAAAACGACGACAAGGACAGGTTATTTAGGAACTTATGTCTGACACTTTGATATAAGGATTAATGTAAGAACATGATCTCTAGAAGGGTGAACGGTAGTCCACGGTACATAAATAATTGTGACACTTCTATTGAATTCTTTATATTAAACAAGCCTACTCTCGAATTGGCTTGAAACGGTTCCTTTAGTTTTCAACTTAGTAGCCTCAACAAGTTACTTGTTTTTAGGAGGCATCCCAAAACCCAGTTTCACAATCGCCTCAAACCACCAAAAGCTAAGCAAGCCCTCAAGAAGCACCTTGAATGCAACTGCTATCCTAAGGTCTGCTTAGATAATTATTAAGGAAGCCATGAATCAACTCCATACGTCTTTATTTGGCTTATGGGAGCAGAGAGAGAAATCTAGCGGGGCCTTACAACTGTTCAGAAAATTACAAGTGATCAGGTCTCAGTAACGGTTGCTGGAAATGGGTCCATGCTTTTGTTCCTTGTAAATAGTGGCTAAACCGGAGATTTGTTCTTCAGTGATCTAGTCATAAATATGTTTGCGATATGTGGGGACTTTAGAACTGCCAACTTATCTTGTGTTTGGAAACGCGTTGCAAAATTCAAAAATTACGTTTCTCCGAAACAATAAAGTAGAGCTTTTATGCAAACGGAGGTTGTAAATATGATTTTTCTATCTTTCACTGCAGAACCAAATATGCACTTAATGACATCTAAAATTGTCGAGCATGCACTGTATGGGCAAGCAAAAGAAGCTCCTCAACTTTCACCATAAATGAACCCAAATAGGTATAACCGTATAAGATCTAAGTAGTGCAGAGACACAATTTAAAATATCATGTTATGTTTGAAATGTCAGACGCATGCTGAACAAAAACACAGGGTTCTATTTTTAAAATGATTAGGTTTAGGAATAATTTTTTTTATATTTTTGTTATTAGATTTTTAATTGAAATATAATAAATTTTAATAATATTATAATAAATATATATAATCATATAGTTTTTTGTAAATATTATATATTTATTATGATATTATTAAAAAATTATATATTTATTATATTTTAATTAAAAAAATTAATAATAAAGATATAATTAGTTGTATATAAGTATTTTTGTTTTTAAAATAGGATAAGATCAACCGAAATTCTAGCAGCTGTCCCATCAAGCTAGAGTTGAATGATGTAACGTTAACAGGATTTCTAATGCCTTGCAACCACCGCAGAAGTTGTTGAGGAAGAATCTAATTATAAAATTTTTTATTGTAAAGAGTAAATTAAAAATTTGGCTAAAATTAAAAGGACTAGTAGTATAATTTAATTTTAAAGATATTTTAATTTTAAAAACAATTGTATATGTTTTAATATAAAATATTCGTATCATTTAAGGATTTATTAATCTTATTATTATTATTTTGGTAAATAAATCTTGTTATATGGTACCTGGTGTAGCTTGTGATCCACATTATCCATGGAACAGACACCACTTGACCCTTGCCTTTGTGGTTCAGATCTCTGTCTGAAACTGCTTTGGCACGGGATCGAGAGCCAGTACACCATACTCCTGCCGTCTCATTCCTCAAAACCTAAAGAAAAAGGAACAGCACTCTTCCTATAGAGGTATTCCAAAATACCTCCCTTTTTAATTTTAAACCACAAAAAAGAAGGAATTAAGGTAAAAATGAGAAATTAAACCATAAGGAAATAGAAAATTATAGGAGATCTAAGGGGTAGAAGTATAACACACTAATATTTTTTTAAGTTTGCTATTTTATTGATATTTTTAACGAAATAAGTTTAGTTAAAAATATCAGTTATATCTCAAATATATTTAGTGTTAATAAGATTAACGAATATAAAGGTAATTACATTAATTATAATTTACTTGAAGTGTAATTGTTGTATTATAAATTAAATTTGCTAAAATGATTACTTTTATAAAATAACTAAAATATTTTTAAGTTAACATTGTATTGTAATATATGATTATTCATTTATATCAATAAATCAAAATAAAATGTGATTATTAATAAAATTAAATTGAATAACAAAATAAGATCAGCAAAGTATACTAGCAATAGTGAGTATCTCTAAGCACTAATTTTCTGTAGGCATTTTTTATAATTTTTTACACAGTGAAAAGTTTTAACCTTGGATATTATTCAAAATTTTTTCCTATCCTTACCACTAGTGCTACTTAGGTAACTTGCTTATTTTTAATAAGCATTTTGATTCATATTACGTAATTGGTTCCTCGTATGTTTCTACCTTCATTGTCACCTGTATTTTAGAATTTTATTCTTTATACATATTTATTTATTACAATTGATGAGAAATTCAATATTCACTAAAAATGAAAAAAAAAAAAGAAAGTAAAAACCACTCTCATTTACCTATAGAAAAAAAAAATCATAAATTCATATCACACTCACTCTTTTTCTTTATTTTTTTTTCTTTTTGGTAATAACATATATGTAAATTTATTAATCTGATTTATTTCCTAATTAAATCAATAGGAATGGATATAGAGAGTTTGATCTCTTTATCATCTGACCACTCCTTAAATTACTTGTATAATTACAAAGTATTATTTATAGTAACTTTTAAGATAGTTACTCAAAGCTCGAGCTCTTCATATTATTCATCTAGTTCAGTCTATCAAAGAAGATTACTTTTCAATAGCTTGGTTCACCGTGATCATTGAAAACAATGGCGATTTTAGGTCACAGCCATTTCAAAACTTTGAATTTCATGTCATCGTTGCTTCATGGGGGAGACACTCTTTTTTAGAATAAATTTAACATTTTAGGGACATGTACTTTTAAATGTTGAAAGGTTAAAATTGATGATCATTTGTCCCTTTCCAGCCATTTATCTAGGAATAGCTGGTTTGCCTCAAACCACTCAATCAGAATACACTATTGGCATCCCTAGTGGATTAGGGGTTAGTTTTGAACCTTAGCTAAACAAGATTGCATCAATTAATCCTTAGTGTGTGTTTGATATGAAAATTTCTCTTAATTTCTTAAAAATAGACTTGAGAAAATAAAAATTTTATTCTAGGTATAAAATTTTTTAATTTAGTTTTCTAGGAATTTTAATTTCTCTAAAAAATTAGTTTTTCACAAAACTTGATTAACTTATTTCCAGCCAAAATAAATTAGTTCAATAAAAAAATGATAAAAATTTTACAATCATTTATATGAAATTTTTTTAAATGCACCTGATGTATGATATAATTAAAAAAATTAATAATTAAAATTAAATTTATATAAATAAAGTTCATACATAATATAAGTAAAATTTATGTATAAAATAAATTTTAATTATTAAATATATAAATATAGTATTGTTCCACCAATATTGCATGGAGTTGAATCCTTGTCCCCTCATTTATATTTACGCCAAGGTGTCAAATATAAGTACTACGGGATTGACGAATATAAATGCGAGGCTAACAAGAAATTTTAAGCGTACACGTCATTGGCGCTTTTATGAATAATATAAACGTAACTTGTCTACAATATCTTTTTTTATGCACAAAGAAATAAAAATTTATCCCGGGTGTTCATTGCTTTGGTTGACTTTAAGGGTCCGCCCTAACTCGCCCGATCTGAATAAAATTTTAAACAAAATTATATCGAGTCAGATTAAGCTACGGACAAAGACATATTTTGCCTAACTTACCTTAATAATTTTTTTTTAGTTATTAATATCTTGTCATCTTTTATATATATCTATATTATGTTTATTTTATCTGATTCTCTTTACATGCTGCAACTTTTATTATCTACTTAAACTCTTCCTATTTTTTTAATTATTTTCATTATTGATGTGCATATTTACTGATATTTTTTTTGTTGAATAATAAAAATATGTGTTTACCTAAAGCTAATTATGTTAGTATAACTTATATTTTGCTTGATAATACTAAGTTATTTTTTTATTATTGATAAAAATATGAAGATTCTAAAAGCTTATTGTTTTGAAGTATATGCTTATGAGTTTATAAAAAAATATTTTTATATTAAGTATCAGTTCATAAAAAAAAAATTTCAGACGACCCTAATCCGTCCTAAAATCGGGCCTGTTCAAATCGGGTCAGGTCATGGGCATAAAAATAAGCCTGATATCTTAATCAGGTAGGGTATCGGGCATACTAAATATCCGGTTCGACCTTATCCATGAACAGCCCTACCAAAGATTATGCAAGAGTACCCTATCTTATGTTTTGATTTTTCCTCTTTGTATTGACTAAAAATGTCTCTCTCATTAATTGAAAATTTTGATTAAACCAAATCCAATATTTATTAATTTTATGGAAATATAAAATATGAGTTTAAATGGCTAAACAACCAATTTTATATGACAAATTAAAAATCTTTATACTAAACGCTCCTCTAAAAAATTTGTCTTTTATGAAAGATATTGTTCTTCTATGCCTAAACCAAAATCACCTCCCTGGTCTTGGCATCAACAAGAATGTAAATTATTATGTTTGTTATAAAATCAATTTGACAGAAAATATCATATAAACTTTTATTAAAATGATTAAATGAGATATTGCGATGTCATGTTATCATGAGTCATTCAGCCAAGTTCTCTTGAATAATTTTTGTAGACACTTCCAACATTTTCATTAACAAATTGATAATGACTATATCTTTCGCCCTTTTTTTCTTTTTGTATGTTTCACTGGCAATATTGCACACAGTAAACCCCCCCCCCCCCCCCCCAAAAAAAAGAATACTTATAAGCAAACAGTGTGTGAATCAAGCATGACAAGTTATGCTAGTTTAAAAATAATAAATTCATTGCATGTTAATTATTTAAGGTGAATATATAAAATACTTAAATATATAATTAAAATAAATATACTAGTTTTATGCATAAAAGGATAAGGAAAAATTTTGTCATAATTTTGAGCGAAGATATTTTGTTTAAAAAGTTTTTAATTTTTTACTTTTTTTTTTGTAACGGAAAGTTAAAATTCTGCTATTGCTAAAAAGTAACTTTTTAAGTATGGGCCAAAGGCCGCCAAACCCGAAAGTATAAAGGGTGATTAGTGAATTTGTGATTGAAGATGATAATCATCTTTTTAAAAGCAGAGAACTTTGATACCCTTGAGCATTTGATCAGAAGCGTGAAAGCTATGGATACTTGCCAATCAATAACTCCAACCCCATCAGTGCACACATAATTATAGAATCGTCCAAATATCTAATCAAATCAGCTGATATTTGTCCTCTCTGTTTTTGTTTTTCTCATATTCTTAGGATTGGATTAGTATGCCGGACGAATTTTGAAAGGAATGAAAAACGATAAAGAAAGATGAATAAAAATGAATGTTAAGCCTATAATCATCATGTTTGATATGATTAAAGAAGGAAAGAGAATATTATTACATTCTTATATTTGATTAGATTAAAAAAAATTGAAATAAACAGGAATGATGGCTGACCAATATATTCCTAATAACAAAAACAAATTAAAAACAAAAACAGAACCCTTCATTGTGTTCGTTGTTCAACCGCCTCTAATACAGCAGAAATCCATACGCAGAAGACCAAACATTGAAGAATTGCAGAAAAACAAAAGAGAAAATGGGAAGAAATTGAAACCCTCTTCAACCTAAATCGATGATAACGGACCCATTGTTGCGTTCTTAGATCAATAGGCCCTAATACAGTAGAAACCAAAGACCAAACATGGAGGAATTGCAAGAAACAAACGAGAAAATGAGAAGAAATGGAAGAATAGACCAAATCTTCTGGGGAGAAACAATTAAAAAAATCATGGAAGGGAAATGTGACGGTCGATCTCTATCATTGACAGTGGCAGGCTGCGGACATTGCTTCAAAAGGCACTAGGCAACAACGCGGACATATGTAGCGCTAAGCTTTCTTTTTAGCTAAGGTGAGTACGTTTCTCTATTTAATTAAAAGCAAGCATGGAGTGAACATTGTCTTTGACCTAAACACAGATACTGGTCATTTTCTTTGCTCTCTCCTTTCCTTTTTCGCTGTTTTTTCTTATACCAAAATATGCCGTTAATTGGGTTAAAAAACAGAAAATTTCAACTTGCAATTGTGAAATTTCCGTACCGTATTTATGAATCTTATCTTTTCTGTCTGACCAATCAACAATTGGAATGACACAGGATAAGGCATCCTCCATTTCTGTTTTTTTCTGATCAAGTTATGTCCTAGAGTCTCTCTTCGTCTGCACCCCCTAAACGATCCCCAAAAATCTTGACTTTCATTTTCAATTGCTGACAGTGCTGCTTCCCCAAAATATCTAGGCTCCTCTTGTCCTTGCAATTTTACAGCTAGGGTTTCCATCTCTTTTGCCCTCCTCTCCTGGCAGCACATAGAAGGACGCAAGTTTATTTGTCACAGCTCCTTCAGCCCACATCGCACTGCTATTGGGGGGGACGTTGACTTCCCGTATTATGGAAACTGAAGAGATTGAAAGAGGTGGGAGATTCCGTTTCGTATCGAAATTGATACTATCCGCCATTTCTGGAGCTCTCACGGCATGTTTTGCCGTTGGTAATGAAAACTGTTTTCTTCTTTATCTTTTCAAATTTCATTCGGTACTAATTGAATTGAATTGAATTATCGTCTGCTGTTAATCTTTCTTTTGATTACTTCGGCTGCCCAAAATTTAAAGACTGCCCTTTGATATTCGTTTGGTTTCTATATTTTGCTGTTATCAGATGGAAAAAAAGGAGGAAATTTCTTTTACTTGGATTGAAACCGGAATAAATTATTTTGTTGGTTGTTTGTTACTTCTTCTATCGGTGGTAGTGAAAATTTTCGGTGATTTTGATAGAATCGTTTGTGTTGAAGCTCTCATATCACCAAAGCTGGTAATTTTGGGTGTGTCAAATGTTTTTGTTGCTACTAAAGTGTTGTTAAAGCAGTAAAGTTCTCTTTTATTAATCTAACATCTGCACGCATGCAATTTCCGATTGCAGCCGGAGCCATCACAGGAGCTATTGCTGGTGCTTTAGCGAGTAGGGCTTCTGAGAGTGGTTTTCTCCGTGGAGCTTCATTGGGTGCCATTGCTGGGGCTATAATATCTATTGAGGTGTTAGAAGCTTCCCGTGCCTACTGGTGTTTGGAGCAAACTGGCTCAAGGAGCTCATCATCCATGGTTGGTAGACCTTTTGCTCTGGAGTCTCAAATTTCCTTGGACCCTTAAAAATATTTTTGCTCTCGAGGAGTGAATATATGTGAGCTGCAAAATTATAAGGCGCAACATGACTATTCTTGGTTTGAAATGGCCCTATTTGGGAGATATTTATATGCCTTGTGCTTGTTTGTGTTTGACTGTTCATTTAGTGGCATCTTAAAAGAGTCTGAGAGGTGGTCTTAATTCTTTAGCTATAAATCAATTCTCTACCGTTTGGATCCAGGCAGATTTTATAGAGCAACTTGTTCGTGGGAGGCTTGTAGAGGAACAATTTACACCAGCTATACTAACTGCTTACAGTTGGCAGGTTCTTTTACTCTCTGTTTCTCGCCCCTCATTTTCTTTTCAAAGAGAGAGAGCTCTCTCTGTATCTGTGAATGAATATAACTAATTGTGATGTCCACTGCCTTCCACTGATGCAGCATGCGTTTGGAATCAAGTTATATCATTTTATTGTAATTCCCCAGCCCGCATTTTTGTAACTATAGATTTGATTGGTTATAATTCCTCTGATTATTATTTTTCACTTATATTTAGTTTTTGGAACCACGCTTTGCAGACTGTTTTGATTTTGATTCTTTACATGCCATACTTTATAGAATTTTTTTTTTTTAACGTGTGACCAAACAACCTTTTTGAATTTTAGTTACGTTGATTGTTCTGTATGCTATATTACTTGCAGACGTTTAGTGTTTACCAGTTGTTGCTCCTTGGATTTGTATTTCTGTCTGTAAAAGAATAGCTAATTTTAATATATATATATATATATATATATATAATCATTTGCTTTTGTTTCAGCAGGTTGGGGTTGCTAATATAGGCTATGACGAGATTCACGAGGTTCATAGCTTAGTTTCACCTAGAGGATTGTCAGGGGATTCGTTGAAGAAGTTACCACACCATGTGATCTTAAAGGACATGAAGACAGAGAATCTCTGCTGCACAATATGCTTGCAGGTTCTATATTTTGCTTATTTTGATTGCACTGTCGACATAATTATAAAGAACAAGTAAGAGTATATATTATTCTTTGTTCCCAGTGCACTGATTATACCCAGATAAAATCCTTACTTGTTGAATCCTAGTGCTTATTAGCTTTCACCGATATATGCTTATTTATTGATAGGAGTCGTTACTTGCTTTGCTTGTGAATTCATGAGATTATATTACTCGCAAAGATGCATTTGCTTAAGCTAGCACTTCCTAGAATTCTTAATTATTTTATTATTCCAATTTTTCATCAAACAATGATAAATATAATGTTATTAATATAAGAAAATGAAATTTGCAGGATATTGAAGTAGGAGAAATTGCGAGGAGTTTACCTCGCTGTCACCATACGTTTCACTTGAAGTGTGTGGACCGATGGCTTGTCAAGAATGATTCATGTCCTGTCTGCAGACAAGATGTATAGTTTGTCTATTGTTTATTTTGATCTCATATTTTTGTGCTGATGCATATTGTGCAATGTATGTTTCTCTATATGCACACGATGAATTTCAAAAAGTGGGGAGGGGCATTTTGTACAGCTGACGGTTGATAATGTTAATTATCTTCGTTCAAAGCATTAAGTCGTTGAATGCCTTAAAATATTGGATTCCGTGTCTAATGTGATTATGTGAAAGAAATTGACTATTTGGTTTTGACAAAGTGCTCGACTAGGAAGAACGAGCACCAATGCTAGATATGACACAAAACATATACAATAAATTCTCGAGTGTCTCCATATAATTTAAAATGTTTGAAATGTTGCATAAAGTCATATAGTTTAACACATGATTTTTTTTAAAGTATTATGTTTCATAGGTTGATTAATAAAATCCAATCACTATTTTATCTTTATATATATATATATATATATATAGCTCTTAAACAGGGAAGCTCCCTGAATTGTGTAGCACACAGATTGTTAAGCAAACTTAGTTTACACATGAATGTCTCATGTAGCAGCAAAAGTAGAAAGATTCCTTTTCCATGTTCCTCTAGATCAATAATCTGCTGCTTATTTCAAAGCTTAAAAAATTAAAATCACATAGATGCACTGTATACAAAAATTCAAAGTAAATTGGGGAATGCTCATCTTTCAAGCTTATTTCATGTCTTGATCACCTAGGATCGAGACAGACAGGGACTGTCTAATAGGCATAATAAATCTGGTAATGAAGCAAAGTGGAATCAACTATCAACTGAGAGAAATCATATGATAAATTTAACTATCCTTGTATGGTTAGAAAGCATAATTGCTTCACAATCAGGGGTTACAGGTTACACGGCTTTAACTTGTACTGAACTGGTTCCGACTCACCAAAAGTGATTCTACACGAACTACGCTTCACAGCAGCAGTCTTAGACCGAGTTCATATGGTTCATTCCGAACAGGAGAGCAGGAGCAGTTGGTGAGCAAGCCAGACAACATGATGTCTAATATGGCTGCCTATTAATGGATATTGTCTGTCAAGCTCATATAGAGTAAATCTTGCAAGAACAATCTTTAAATCATGATTGAGTATATAACCTTCTAACTTTTACCACTACTATTAGAATAATTCTTAGATTGCTAACCAAAGCTCACCAAAATGAGTGTTTGAAGTGATAGGATCCATTGACATATTTATTTTAGTGGGTTTTTTTTTTTATGAACTTATTTTAGTGGGTTTTTATTGACTCTTTGCACCCATGCTTGGCATAAGGACCAAGGAGTGTATGAAAAAATTTCTCCTCCTATTACATTACATTATATGATAATTTATTAGACCGTAAAACAATTTCATCAGCAATGTCCACCATTATGTTCTTAATTCTTTCCTACACAGGTGGTTCAAATTTTGATGTTCAACCACCCAGTCAGAACTTTGTATGTCAAAAGCTAATAGAGAAACCTTTATGGAGGGTGAGATTATAACTTACATTACAGTATAAAATGAACAGGATCCTCAGGACATGTTTCACACAGCAACTGCCTCTGGCTTTCTGCTGGTTTTGATTCCTCTTATTGCTGCAAGTGAGTTTGAGTCATGAAAATATATCGAAATGATATTCAATTGCCATGCACTACAATGCCCAATCACACGATCATAGATTTTGTCTTTGTTGTACCTTCAGCATAATCTTTAGCTCCAAACACAGCAGAACCAGCAACCAGAGCATTAGCTCCAGCCTCAATCACCTGCCAAAACAGATTTTACTAAAAATTGGATCTTGCATCTCAAATGGTCCAGGCTATGGCTTACTTGTAGGGAAAGAACTTTTCCAATTTTTTCCCACAATTACTTATACCTACTTCCTTTCTCTGCAGTATCTTTTAGAAGTTTTTAAAATTAACCTGCAAGCGCATGACAAGGAAGACACAAAGTTGTTTCATATATCTTTTTGTGATTATCCTCAAGAAGGATATCGGTGATCCATATTCCTTAATCAGATTATTTTCAGCATGTAGAACACCTGTTGAAGATCTTTTTCAAATATATACTGATGGAAGATAATATATGTATAGGGCACCTTGTAAGCGTTTGCTGGACCAACTCCACCATGCACTTCAATCCATGGATTCACTCCCTGAAAAAAGAAATGCAGTTAGAATTTATGTAAGAGAAATAAGTTAAACAAAATATTGCATTATACCTTCTCCGCACAAAGTCTTCTCAAATCAGAAATTTTCTTTACTTGGCTCTCAATAAAACTCTGGCCACCAAAGCCAACATTTAATTCAATAGACTTATTTCAGTCTATCTCTCTATTACTTCTATAATCAGAACAGAAAGTCCATGTCTTTCTTATGAGGAGTTAAAAGAAATAAAGAACAAGAGAAACAACAAATGATGATACCTAGTTTTCCAAATTTATTTTAGCACCAAAATTTTAAACAAGAAATTTGCCCCCAACGGCCACCAATTTTGCCTATATAATAAAAACCTTCCCAAGGCATGCGAACATTGAATATAATGGGAAGTTAACTCACAAAATTTTCAATTTAGCAAAGAAATCATGTAATTATCAGTGGAATGAACATTATAACTAAAAGAATTTTAAAATTAGATGCTTGATCTTGTAAAATTTTTTAAGTTTCATCAAAAACTAAAATGAAGTCAAATGTGAAATAGCAAAAATAATAAGCTACATGCTTTGAAGTTTTGAAAAACCATGGAACATAGAGTGTAATTCATCCAAAAAATAATATTTGTTCTGGGTGAATCTTCATTTAAAAGCGAAACTATAACCACCTCAATTACCAAAAATGAACTGATGCACTTTATCACTAATAGATTTGCTGTACTAGTTTTTGTCTCTTGTTTCATATTAGGTACAAGCTCTCCCCATAAAAGTAGTGTCAGAACAGAGTTTCTTATTATGCCCTTCAATAGCTCAAAAATATACTCTTCCATCATATAAAGATACATTTATAGCACATTGATTTATTCAACAATGAATTCATAGTTTATTGACAGCTTCTACTTTGCTCTCCTTTTTATTCTGAACTAAGCTTCTACTTTGCTCTCTTTTTTTATTCTGAACTAAGTCCAGAGTCAAGGCTCATGCTTAGAAATCCATACAAACCATAGATCAGACCAAGCTCATAATGTACATCATTTATATTCTCATTATATAATAAAAAGAAATAAATACGGAAACAATAAAGGAAAAAGAACTGCAATTGCTCACCATCAAGGACATATTCGATTGTACTTAATGGGGTAGCAGGGTTAGGACAACTCCAGCTTTGGCTCCCAGGCTTTTTACGTATATCAAGAGAATGTAGTAAGATCAATTAAACAACAACTGAAAGCGCAAAACATGTCTCCAAGGAACAATTTCTGAACTCCAGTGCCCTAAATGAGAGCTTTCCATTATTTAATTGGCAGCACATAAGAACCAGTAGTGCTGGAAGAAAGGGACCAACTCTGTAACAAATGTACACAATAGCAAGACCACATATTTCGTGCCATGGTGAAAACATAGCATCAGACAAGGGAAAAACTATGAGCAGGTATGAAGTTGCTGAACCCCAGTCATTTGGACATTTATCAGTTACTTCTTTAGCATCTTCCAACACTAAATTGGACATGAAGAGGCAAAATGTACCTCATCAGGAACAATATGAGTAAAGGCAAATCCATATGGCTCTGGCTCTCTGCATGAGGAGACCTATGCCTCCTACAGTGTTGTATAATGATCTAAATAGGTCATTAGTCATCACTAACCCAAAACCCCCAAAAAAAGGTAAAATAAAACCCAGAAAAAATTGTTAGACCATGGATGAGTGAAAGGTTTTCTGTTTTTTTAAAACAAATTTTTAGAAAACAAGGTTTCACTTTAAGCCCAATTATGGAGTAAGAATTGCCCTGATCTGACATATAATGGCTATATGTTTATTCAAAGATCCACTTACTCCGAACTCAAATGCTTGATGCAAAAAAGCGCCTTGGGACAGCCAAAGAAAAATGATTCTTAAGCATCAATCAGGTTGATATCCTAAACAACAAAAGCAATTGCAATGGCCATGTCTTTAACCATCCCTCAACTTGCTTTTACCAAGCCTGCCCATCCACATCATGATTAAGGAGGTATAGATAGCCTAATAAACATTTAAAACAGTGAAGCCATTGCTTCCCTGTTTCGTGAATTAGACTTTCATCTCATAACATCAATATTATGTGTGGTGATTACCGGTCCCTCACAACAAGGTTCCGAAATTATGTATGATACTTAATATATTGGCTTTAAACATACTTTTGGTTCCCCCAATTTTACAAAAGCTTGACTTTTGTTAGTCCTCTTGGTTCCAATTACAGCAGTATTGTTCAAGAGGTAGGTGGATCAGAGGAAAGTCTTACTTGATTAAGTGTACGATGCAAATGGATGGTGGAAGATTGCTCACAGTGAACACTGACTATGTCAGCCCCTGCCTTGATAAAATCTGGAACTCGCTGTTCAGGTTCTACAATCATCCGCAGTTCTTAAATGTGCATCAGAGAGAGTACTCGTTATTCAATGTCAGCTTGATTTCATATACGTATAAAGATGAATACCAAGTGCACATCCAATGGAAGATCTGTCACAGGGCGCAAGGCATCAACTACAAGAGGTCCTATTGTAATATTTGGAACAAAACGACCATCCATTACATCAACATGGATCCAATCACAGCCTGCCAATTCCACTGCTTTTACCTAGACAACATAAGAGTCAAATTCCGTCAAACATGACTGACAAATTTGAATCCGAATATTTGCTAATAATAGCTTGCAGACAATAAGATTTTCTTGCAGACTTGATAAGGTGATTACACGATTGACATTATAGCCATGGGTGTTCAAACAGACCAATGCCCTTGGTGTGTAGTAGAGAAACAAAAATTTGGATACCAACTAAAGCAATCAGAGATAATATAAACGTGCTCTCCCAATTTTGCAAAGTTAGCAGAAAGAATGGAAGGAGCAATAATGATATCACTTTTTGAAAACTCGTCAACACGAGATGTAGCCCTCACTGTAGTAGTAAGCTTCCCCTTGCATACACAAAATAGCAAGTAATTAAAGCATATAAAAGCAGCTAAGATTATCCTTTACATTGAAATAACGCAAGGCGTATATAACAAACCATATGAAATGATATAAGTCCTATGAGCATGGCATGACATATGAATAACATACACATGCACTTCGCTGAATATGCATTCATCTTACATAAAATCGTTTCAGTACTCAGTCTGAACAAACAGTAAAAAACAAGTAGATGGATTTCAGGGTAATTGAATAAAGCTGTGAATTTAACGTTTTCTTTAGCCTATTACGGGAGGAATACTTCAAACATCATCAGTTGGCATGACATCTAGAAAGTGGAAACAAGTGTTGTGCCAAATGTAATGCCACGGGTGTAAAGAAATTAGAGCCATTTGAGTTTTTGACCAGCATAAAAGGTCGTTGATGCCCTACCAAATGAAGAAAAGAAAGAGACAATGCAAGCATGTGTGGCGGTATAAAGTAAATCGTACAATATTCCAATAATCATGGTACTATCTGGAAACTGGGTTGTTAAACCATCAGTAAAGCGTCATACGTAGAAGTTGAAGAAAAGAATCCTTAAACTATGAATGTGATTCTTAGTTCATAAGTCTAGAGGCATTTTTTTTCCCCTTATCTCTTTTTACGTTAAATTACCGGAAATAGCATTTTCAAAAAGGAAAAGAAACACGTAATTTCTTATATTTTGTAGATTTCACCAGCAAAAGGGATTCCAGAACGTTTCTATTTAATAATTGCTATCAGTAAAATGATAGTTTCAATGAACAATTCAAGGTTTCTACAGAGAATTTATGAAGTGTTATGTATTGGATTTTTCCCAACAACGCATTTACTTCCCAAGCACACAAATTATCAAGCCCACTGATTCCAAGAACATGGGGCATCAATCAATAGAAGCAATACCTATAGAAACCGAGCGAGCGAGGTTGAAAAAGAGAAGTTTTTTGAAGCTCGAGTCCCCCACCCAATCCATTAACTTGAGATAGGACTGTCGATGAACACAATGAGGTTGCAGCCATCTCCTATTTTCCCTCTCTTCTCTTCTTCTGTGAACACGTCGTCTCTGAGGCTTTCTTTGGTCTAAAGGAGGGATGAGAGGAGTGATATATGATGTGTTTGGTTCTGACCTTCGGAGTTCAAAATCACGTTTGCAAGAAAGTAATAATTTATTATTTTTATATAAATATAATTTTAAAACGAGATTTTAAATATACAGATATTATTTGATTTATGAGAAGAGAAAAAATAATAATATATAAATTTTTTTATTTTTTATATATTTTAAAAGTAATGATAATATAATTAATTATTTTTTATTTTTAAAAATTTAATATTTTTATTATTAAATTAAATAAATATTAAAAATTATTTATGATTATAATTTTTTAAAAAAATTTATAAATAAATAAAACTAATTAAATAATTATTTCAATAAATATATAATTTAATATATTTTATTTCATAAAATTAAAATGTATCTGAGTTAGGAACATTGACATGTTTATTTTTTTCTCAATATGATAATATACTTGTGTTAATTGATAAGTTAAAATTTTCTTTTAATCATATTTATAAAAATTTTATAAAATATAAAATTAATAATTAAAATAAAAACATTTTAGTCTTTTTTTTAACTCTCTCTCAATTCTTTCAAATTGGAAGGAGAGAAGAAGAGATAAAATTTTTTCTTTTTTCTCCTCCAAAAACACATGTCAAACAAGGGGGAAGAGGCTCTCCCTCCCCTCAAACCAAACAAGGTAAACCTCTCTCGCGATTCAATTCAAAATGCAAGTAGCTAGAGAAAGTTGGCCCTTTTTCCTTTACCTTTCACCCTCGTGCTTGTGTTGGGCGTGCTCTCTCAACAGCGCTTCAGCCTATAGGTGCGGTAGAAATATAGAACAAGAAAAATAATAAAATAAGGGACAAATTACTGGTGAACAATTCTTACTTACACATCGCGTTATGTAATTTTTACACTTAATAATTAAAATTTATTTTACACATAAATCTTATCTGTATTATACATAGATCCTATTTATATTACTTATAAATTCACTTATACAAATCTACTTTTAATCTTTAATTTTTTAGATATAACATGTTCCAGATGTATCTAACAAAATTTCATAACTGATGCCCTATTTCTTCTCCATGTTGCTGACCTGCAGGAGAGGGGGAGGGATCATTGATCTCTTTCAAACTCTATTGTCAAACTTGCAAATATATTCTAAAATTTTTATTTACAAAATTCTTAAAAATTTTGAAGAATAAAGACATGCAGAAAGGATGAAAATAAAAATAATAAAATAATTTTATAAATAAAAATATTTATAATATTTTATTTTTAATAATTAAATAATAATTATTAAAAATATTAAATAATAATTATAAAATTAAAAAAAATTTCTTTTTTTTCTTTTTTTTCCTCCCATTTATAAAGTTACCGAACGGATTCTAAAAATATATATATATATTTCACTCTCTCTCTTTTTTTTAATATTTACCTTCTTTTTTTCTCTAAAATTTATATAAAACTAGAAGATGTGGATTTATTCTCCAACAGGGATTTTGGGCAAGTTGTTAACATTAAATATACGAATTCAGGAACAGTTGATGTCCCATCCAGGTTTGAGGGGGTGTCAAAAGATTTGGTCTTTAATTAGAATCACATTAACTATGTAAATCATTTTAGGATATGAGGTATCTGTCATAGCGCAGCGGAGGCTTCCAAACGATAATTAGATTCTAGAGTTTTTAATTGCAACAAGAAAATGACAAGAAAAAAATAAAGTTATGTGAAATTCAAACTCAATTTCTTTTAAAGAAAAATTATAATTCAAGATATTTATATTAAATAATTTTAAATTCTAAAAGTATTCAAAAAGGGAATAAAATTTTAAAATTACAAAATTATAATTTAAGACTCTAAATTAAAATTTTTAATCTTAAAATATTTTTAAAATAATTTAAAAATTCTTTAATATAAATATTTTTAACCATCATTTTCAATTTAAGTTAAATTCTTTACATATTTATTGGTAAATTCTCCACATTAGTTTCTTTTAAATTTGAGTAAAATTCTTTACATATTTGTTATTAAACTCCCGAGATTAGTTTTTTCCCCTCTTACACCCGTTTGCACCTGCCATGAGTTTTTACAGTTACTTCGCAGTTCTTGTCAATAGCGAATTTCCGCTGATCCAACTCCCAGATCGGTACGACCATTTGGGTCGAACTTCGTGGTAGTACTGACCAGGTTGGGCATACCCAGATGAGGATTTGCTGGTACGATGCGGAGGTTAAACAAGAATCCCAATGATGATGCAGAAAAGCTTTCACGTTTCGGCTCTCACACCGCTCTGAAGAATCTGAACAAGAAATGCAGCCTTACTCTGATGAGGCTGATGGGGATCTTCGTGGTGTGTCTGATGCTGTTTTCTGTACTGTTTTCAGTGTTGGTGGTTCTTAGAGACCCGCCCTCAGATGGTGTTGGCGAAGCATCAGCAACAACTGTCTTTGAAGTAAAAGAAAGTAAAGGTATCTGATTACTGAGTCATGTGATTCAGTTGATTTTGGAAATTGCATTACTAATTAACTCCTGAATGACTGAATGAAATTTTAAAATGGTATGTGTTTGGGTAAACTGCGCTATCTTGCTCTAAATCGGTAATTGAGGGCCTTTATTTTGTTCTTCATTTTGATCATCTGATACGTTTTATATAGGCTTATGATTTTTCTGCTGGCTTGTTGCTGATATGCCCATACTGGTAAAACTCATTAAATCAACATGCTTTCAGCTGTCCACTTATTGGTGTTGCACTTAGACATTTTATTTATGGTGAGCAGAGGGAAATTAGATCCAGGAACTAAAGGCCAATCGTTTAATCAATGATCGTAAGGGCCATAAACTTATCAATGCCAAGATGGATTGGCAACCGCCTGTCCAAGTGCAGTAAGAAATAAAAGTTGCCGAAGATGTTACTGATTAGTAACAGATTTCTTTTTGCCAGAAGGAAAAAAAAAAAAAAATCCTCTATTTGACTTGCACCAATAGTTGCTGAAGTAGAATGGTAAATTTACACTTCAAAATAACTTTCTGTCCAGCTGTAAACCTTTTGTTGTTTTCGTTTCCCCAAACAGTTAGTTGCTTATGCTTTTGTTGTTATTCTAATGTCTTGTTTAATGGTAATTTTTTTGGGCCATCTCTTGTTTGGTATGTTTGCATTGCATATTCTATTTCTATAGCACATCAGAAGGCTTGTTTTAGTTCCTTGGTGACTACAAAAAGGTGGAAACTGAGAGAAGGAATGGTTCCATTATATAAATTGACGTCACCTCTTCCAGAATTTCTTGTTCACTTTTGTGTTCTTTCCCTCCTTTCCCTTGAAATCACAACTGCCACGGATTCTCTTGTTAGTTTAAGACCAATTTCAGTTTTGTGTTCTACATTTTTTGCCACAATTCCTGCTGTGTTGCATTTTTTCTGTTTCTGAATGAATCTGATTTGCCAATGTGCAAAAATGCTCCTTCACGGTTGACGTGCTTTTCTGACAACTCTTGGTCAAGTAACGGATTCTTATCTTCTCTGATTCATAGGTTTGGACAATGAAGTCTCTGGTTCTGTTGGATTGTTAAAAGATCAACTTCTTGGTGGCCTTCTTGCTGCTGAACTTGATGAAAGATCTTGTCATAGCAGGTATCAATCAGCCCTTTATAGCAAAGGATTATCAGAAAAACCTTCTTCTTACCTCATTTATAGATTAAGAAAATATGAAGCTCTCCATAAGCAATGTGGACCTTATTCTGAATCCTATAACAAAACATTGAAAGAACTCAGAACTGGTCATTTTTCCAGGTCCTCAGCTTGTAAATATGTTGTCTGGATTTCATTTAGTGGGTTGGGGAATAGGATTTTGACCTTAGCCTCTGCATTTCTTTATGCTCTCCTCACAAACCGTGTCCTACTTGTTGATCCTGGAGTTGACATGATCGATCTCTTTTGTGAACCATTTCCAGATGTTTCCTGGTTTCTTCCTCCTGATTTCCCCCTTAAAAGTCAATTGCATGATTTCAATCAACAATCTGATCAATGTTTTGGTAATATGCTGAAAAATAAATCAATTACAGATTCTGTGATGCCATCTTTTGTCTACCTTTATCTAGCCCATGACTATGACGATCATGATAAGCTTTTCTTCTGTGACGAAGACCAGAGTCTTCTCCAGAAAGTACCTTGGGTAGTAATGAAAACAGATAATTACTTCATCCCATCTCTTTTCCTAATGCCATCTTTTGAGCAGGAATTGAGGGATCTCTTCCCAAATAAGGAAACAGTTTTCCACTTCTTAGGTAGATATTTGTTCCACCCCACAAACAGGGTATGGGGACTTGTTATTAGATACTATCAAGCTTATTTAGCTAAAGCTGATGAAAGAGTAGGGATCCAGATTAGAGTCTTTGACACTGGGACAGGTCCATTTCAGCATGTATTGGATCAAATCCTAGCTTGTACTTTGAAGGAGAATCTGTTGCCTGACATTAACCGGCAGCAAAATATCGTAAGTTCATCTGGAAATCAGAAGTCAATAACAGTACTGATTACATCTTTAAGCGCCGGCTATTTCGAAAAGGTAAGAAACATGTATTGGGAATATCCTACTGTAACAGGAGAGGTGGTGAGCATCTACCAGCCAAGCCATGAAGAGTACCAACAAACAGAGAAGCAGATGCACAACCAAAAAGCATGGGCAGAAATGTATCTGTTGAGCTTAACCGATGTGTTGGTCACTAGCTCTTGGTCTACTTTTGGGTATGTGGCTCAGGGACTGGGAGGTTTGAAACCATGGATACTCTACAAGCCCGAGAATTATACCACCCCAGATCCTCCCTGTAGGCGTGCCATGTCAATGGAGCCTTGCTTCCATGCTCCCCCCTTCTATGACTGCAAGGCTAAGAGAGGAGTTGATACAGGCGCACTTGTTCCACATGTAAGGCACTGTGAGGATATGAGCTGGGGTCTTAAGCTTGTTGACAACTAATGTTTGTTATGACCTTGTATGCTGTTACATGACTATCAAAACTTGCTTGTTGAAGTCTTGCAATTTTTTGATCATACTAGAATGATGAATTCCTTTCTCATATATATATATATATATATATATATATATATATATATATATATATATATATATATATATATATATATATTTCCCATAGAAATCATGATTAACAATTTTCTGGCTACCATACCATCATTGTCATTACATTAGGCGCAGAAAATTAACAAAGTAGACGAGTAACCTCTATTGGACGCATCTGACCTAGGGACCAAAGAGCTGCAAGTATGCAAACTCCAAAATTACTACCACCTCCCGTTGTCATTAGGTGGAAAATTTTCATGCTGCGGCCGCGATCAATTATATTCCATAAATTATCTTTTTCCTATAATAATTATGTTTGTTAGCTCATTGGAATTCAGAAAATTTTAATCTCGGATTGGATTTGGAATATAAATTTGCTTGTCTATTGAACTTGTAACATTTTGCTCTTCACGTACGGCAAACCAATCTAATATACCAGAAATAACTTAAACAAAATTTAAGTATAGTTTTTTAAGTATTTATTATCATATTATTTAAGAGAATTAAGAATACAACATATTTAAAAAATTATAAATAATGAATAATGTTACTGAATTATAAAAAGAAATTTCACATGATATGATAGTAAAAAGTTAAAGAATTTTACAAAAATATTGTGCATAACTTTTTGCCCATTAAAATATGCCAAATCTTTTGGATCCATTCAGAATCATATATACTCTCAATTCTCTGTAAAAGCAAGTCTAATATACATCCGGGAAACTATTTATTTAAATTATAAACCATAATCTCGGAAGATAATGAAACGACGTCCAATCATTTAACCAAGGAAAAGTTAAAATGTTCTTGGGCCATTGAAATCAGCTGCATTCTTATGAAGGGATCAGTTCTTCCTTCCTTCACTTAAGATAATATGGTACCCATGTCTGCATTATCATTCATCATCATCAAAACAAATGTCAGCTTATAGGGTACACATGGTGTTAATTGAAGGAGTGAATATAAAAAGAGACATACGTTGACTTGAAAGGGGCACTTGTCGCTCCAACAGGTGTGCTAAAGGCAACATCCTGAAATGGCCCAGCCATCTTTCCTCGGGGAAACCAGCCAAGGTCTCCACCCTTCTTTCCTGATGGACATTCTGAATACTCTTGGGCTATCTGTAAGACCAGCAAGACTACGTTACTGATGATTTATCATTGAAAGACAAACATTTTCTTCCTCTTTCTTTCATTTGACAGAACCTGTTTTAAGATGGTCCATATGAAAGTCATTGCCCAAGGTGGTACTCCAACCCACTCTTATTTTATCTTTTGTCCAACAAAAATGACAATAACTTCACACCACTGACCAAAGGAAGTAGTTTTCTTTTTTGGATTAAAAAAGAAAATAATCACAGTCTGTAATTTCTAAAACAATAATGACCCTTCCTATAATTGACAATAAATTCAGCATTTTATAACTAGTGTACAGAAAAACATGAATTAAATATATAACCAAAAAATAAAATATAAAAATCAATGTATAAAATCCTAGACAAATTCACCTTTGCAAACTCTGCTGCTGGCACCTTATCTCCATTGCTAAGCCAACCATCCTGCAGCTTCTTGTATGCCTCATTGATCTTCCCTTGCTTCTCACATAATACATGCCTTGCTGCAACAGAGCCAAAAGTAAATATCAATATAAGATTAGAACAACGAAAGAAAATGATAATACAGTTATCTTATGACGGGTACTCAAAGATAGGGAAAAAATTTACTACCTTTGACATAGGTGCAGGTACCAAGCCCATCTCCACCCTTCGCACCTTTTCCCTTACCCTTAGAAGCATTCTCATCACTTCCACTTGCGGCCTGTTTCCCCTTTCCCTTCCCTCCTGACTCCTTAGGTTTTGAATCCTTTCCCATGGCTCTTGCAACTTATTAATTGTTTTCTTTCAATGAATAAGTAAAGCAAAAATTTTTTAGTTACAAAAGTGTACCAAAACTTCAAGTGACAAACGAAAATGAATTATAAGCAATAAGGGTGATTCAATCAATCATTAAACACTAAAACTATAAGTCTTAAAAACCCTGTTCAATATTTTTATTATCTTATATGCTTATTGGGAATGGAGTTAGAAAAATCTATCAAGCTAACATAGATGCAGGCACGATGGCAAAAATAAACAAAAAAAACTCCAACTCATTTTGAGGTTTGGTTCATTACAACCATTTAAAAGTTGAACTAACAAAGAAACAGACAACATTATCATAATGGCTTGCTAGGACATAAAACCATAATTCCCAAGCTATTCTAAAAAGTAAATCTCGGATGTCAGACAATGTAAATACTTTACACAAACACGTAAAATGCCAAACTCTTGTCATCAGTTTCATGGCATGCATAGAGTAGCAAAAGAAGGCATCATACTATTGTGGAGTGGTAGACGCCATCAGACAGATATAGTGAGAAGGAGTAAAAGTTATAAACCAGATAATCAAAGACAAGAGCTAAATGAATCTGGTAATTGAAAATTCATGCTTAGAACAGTGTTATGGTCATGCCAAAAGAAAGATACTACAGAGTACCAACTTCAAATAAATCATGGTTATTTTTACATAAAATATAATTATAAATATGCGGAAGGAAGAAAAAAAGAACAATACGACACAGAGTCTTCCACTATTTCAAAAAGGAAAGTCTCAAGAACAACATCCAGAAGTTATATTTGATTTATGATCTTTTACATTATTTTCCACAGAAATTAACACTACATGGCAGTTGACTAGATTTCCATATCATTCAAAATCCCAGCCACAAGCAATTGACAAATCCAAATTATCAATGAGTAGTACCCACCCCTTGTCAGAAAAGAAAAAAGAAGGTCAAGCAAAACAGAAGAGCGAATGCCAAGTAATTGGGGAACCCAAGAAAACAAAAAACAAAAGCAGGACTTTCCTAGTTAATCAGAGCCATAGACAAACGCGCAAACCCTAAACTGAAAATCCAACTAAACCGCTCCAAGAAGCGGTTTTGCATAATGCAGACATAATCAATGGAAATACATTTCCAAGTGCAAAAACAGGAAAATTTTAAAGTCATGACTGACGTTAGCTAACACCAACCGCACAGAAAGTTCTGTGGTCATTCCACTAAGCATATTTACGACAAATAATTCCACAGAATCAAAGCCAAAGTACAGAGAATAAATAAAGATCACAAAGAGACCAAGTAAAACAACTGAAGTGCAAAACTCAACAGAATAAAAGAAACTGAAATTGAAAAACAACGAATCTAGAACTTGTGCTAACTTCTCACCTCTATCTCCGACAGAACTCACAGTGTGAGAGATTCTCAAGCGCGACAGTGCAGTGGTCGATACAAATTCAAGGCATCGGGGGTCCTCTGGCTATTTACATTATTGCCCCTGACGAGAGGTTTATTGGGCTATCTAAATGATTACCCTGGTGAAAGGTCCATGGGCCATTACAGTGATGACCAGACCACCCAGGCCCAAGAAATTCAGATTTCTCACGGAAACAGTGGCTGCAGGCCAATGGGGTGATAAAGCCCGCAATTTATAGTATGTAAGAAATCATAATTCCTACAGTCTTTTAAGATTTTGACCAATTTGCTTTAAGATTAAATCTACTTACTTTAAAATTCATATGTCATTTTATAATTTAATATAATATATATAATAAGTTATACAAAACTCCCTTAAATTTTGCTAAAAGTATATAGATCTACTCTCTATTTTCAAATATATACCTTAGTCTAATTTTAAAGTTTTTAGCTAAAATATTCTTTAATGACTTAAATACATATTGGGTTATTTTTGGGTTAATGGGAAGTGTTTTAGTAAAAAAATTTAAAATTAAAATAAAGTATAATACAAGCCTTTTGTTTTAAGAAAAATTTGTCTTTATTTTAAAAATAGATAAAAAATCTATGTAATTTTAGTAAAACTTAATAAAGATCTGTACAATGTACTCATATATATATATATATATATATAATTTTAATTCTAAATGATATATAATTTTAATTATAAATGATATGATTATGTAGATATCCATAACCTCTAAAGAAATGATTCTCAAGAATTAATTCTAATGTTTAATAGCATAAATTTTGTAACACCAAAATGATTCATATTCTATAATTATATATATTAATTTTTCCTATTTATGCTATTACAACTCATATTTATTTTTATTGTTTTTTTATGCCAGAAAAATATTTCATTCGCCAAGAAAAAAAAAATAGAAACAACACATGTACACGCAAAAAAAAATTACACAAAAAAAAGCCACATGTACACTCCATCTAAACACAAAACCAAAGAGAAAAAAAGATAGCATAAAAGAAAAAAAAAATTGACACAAACAACATAGTAGGAAATGGATCCCCTGCAGTCACTTCAGCTGAAGTGAGGAGAGAGACAGAGAGGGAGGGTTGTGTGGGATCCACATATTAGAAGTGGGACCCACATCTCCCTCTCTGTCTCTCTCCTCACTTCAGTTGAAGTGCACTGTAGGGGATCCGAATCCCAATATAGTAGCCTCAAACTAGGAAACCCACTCCTTCTTTATCTACTTCAAACACACTAGACTAGCTAGAGTCCCCGACAAGGATGTCAGCTATAAAAGGGTGGAGGTGGAGACACCCACCCATCTGGGCAAATCCTTTTTGTTATAGCCATTACTAACTAATCAACAGTTTTATTGCCCTGACAAGGAATCAAGAAAGATTAGCCAAAGTACTCAAGGTGCTTAAAGCTTCTTGCAACACCACAAAGCTGCTCCAATCACTACCAGAAGCATCTCTCCTGTTCACATAATTAAATAGTTCAGCACAATCCATTTTCATAATTATCTCTTCATACTTGGATAATCTAAAGCTAGAGCTAAAGTCCTTCTTAGGGCCATGACTTATACCATAAAAGCAAAATAACCAAACATAGCCTCCCACATCCATGAACTGCCTTACCTTTATCATTTCTACATATTACACCAATTCCAGCTTCCTTATTTTGTGGAATGTAAGACTCATTGAAAACCTATAAATAAAGGCTGGGTACAAAATATGAGATATTTAAATGAATGAGAATTATCATCTCATTTATGCTCTCATTTGCTTTTCTTACTTTTATTTATATATATATATATATATATATATATATATATATATATATATATATATATATATATATATATATATATATATTATATTTTTCACCTTTATATTTCTTATATTCTTATTATATTTCTAATGGCTATAATATGGCTAGAATCCATCAAGACAAATGACCATAAATTCTCTAAACTTAAAAATGCTAAAAGTAACTGTAAAATCTAAAAGATCATAAGATGTTGAATAATATATTATGATAGTAATGCATTTTATTATGGTAATTTTTGTGCAAATTTTTAAAATTCTAAGAGAAAAGGGTAATTGCTATTCCTTTCTACACATATAGGTATCCTTCATTATGATGAAAGAAATATGTATTACAAGTATTTGATGTTGAGTTCATTTTATTGTTATTAATATTGAAAATACTTTAAAGGTGGAAAATTAAGTATTCTTGCAAAATGCATAAAATGTTTATTTTTATTTCATGAAAAATTGGATAAAAATATTTTATAAATGGACCTAGTCCTTAGATTAATTTGAAGGAAGAATACATACATTGAAAGTGATGATTTTTTTCAAAAGAGAGCTATTATTAACATGATTGTTTTGCAAATTTTTAAAATTATAGGTGAATGTAATCCATTTTTATTTGAAATAAACTTTCAATTGAAAGTATCTGTAGCAAAACTTAATTACTCTATATTTTATACTTTGAATATACTCTTATAATAGTAATACTGAAGTAGTTAATACCATATTGTTAAAGAGTAAAACAAATATATAATAATATATTTGAAAATATAATATTATTAGTTCTTGAAAAACTATGCATACCAGCATGAATAGTTCCTAAAAAACTAACTAATCTTTTGGATTTTTGTTTTTTGGTGTTTCTCTCATCTTTTTTTATATCTTTTAATATATGGAAATTATCATATTCTTCTTGATAATTACTGTGGTAATAATTAGTAGATTTCTTCGAGAATTATGATGAAAAATTTGAGGATGGAAATGATAAGAATATTTGAAGTTTTGTTTTAGTTTGTTTGTCTTTGGTGTGTTTTATTGAATGTAATCTTCATATATTTTGGGTATGAGTGCAACATCTCATAATGTATTTTGTTTATTTTAATGAAGAATAAAGATATTCCTTATTCTTTTGTTGGACACAAGATTCATAATGAATGCTTATGTCTCATAGATAGTGCAATAATACATATTACACTTAAACATTAAAAAAAAAATTCACTTGATAATAGATGATGCAAATATCAATACTATATTAAGTAGCAAAAACCTAATTGAAGGTTTTGAAAGAATTACTATACTACTACCCAAAAAGATAAAGTTTATTATTAATAATGCATTATTTTCTATTAAGTCTTAAATAAATTTGTTAAGTTTAAAAATATCTGTCACAATAGATATCATATTAAAATTGTAAATGAGAAAAATATTAAATATCTACTTACCACAGTTATTATACCATGAAAAAAATATGTTTTGGAAAAACTATCTATTTTGTCTTATAGTTTCTGCTTTATAAATATTAATACAATTAAAACATATGTTAAAGTAAACCAAAAGTTTACTAATCCAAATATATTTATTATTTGGCATGATTAATTAGACCATCTTAGATCAATAATGATGAGAAAAATTGTTAAGAATTTATATAAACATTTATTGAAGAACCAAAAGATTCTTCAATTTAAAGAATTATCACAATGTTTTGTTCTTAAAATAAATTAATTACCAGACCATCACTAGTTATAATTGGAATTGAATTTTTTGCATTTCTAGAATATATCCAAGGTAATATGTGTGGTCTCATTCATCTGCCATCTACACCATTATGATATTAAATGATTTTCATATATGCATCTATAAGATAATCACATATGTGTTTATTAACAATTTGCAGTTTGATGTTTGCAAGATTGCCTACTCAAATAATTCAATTAAGAGTATAATTTTTAGATTATGCAATTAAGACAATTCATCTTAATAATGCTAGTAAACTTATATCTTAGACTTTTAATGACTATTATATATCAATTGGAATAATAGTTAAAAAATTTGTTGCTTATGTTTAAACAAAATGATTTAATAGAATCATTTATTGAATGCCTCTAATTAATAGCAAGGCTAATAATTATGGGAATAAGACTTTTCACTTCAATATAGGGATATGCAATTTTACATATAGTAACACCTATATACATAAATTCTCCTCATTACAATTCGTTTTTAGTCAGTAGCCAAATATTTTTCACCTTAAAATTTTTAGACATGTAATATATGCTATAATTATTCCACTAGAATACATAAAGATGAGTCTTTAACTAAAAATTTATTTTTGTATGATTTGTTGATTAGTTAGAAGTCCTATTCCATAATTAAATATCTTGAACCATTAACTAGAGATTTATTTAGGCACAATTTGTTAATTGTCATTTTGACAAACTAGTTTTTCCAATATTAAGAGGAGATAATACATAATTGGAAAAAAAAATAAATGGAATGCATTATCTGATTTAAATCCTCATACAAAATAATATAGACTAGAAGTTCAAAAAATAATTTATTTACAAAATATTATAAATCAATTGCTAAATACATTTACTAACCTAAAGAGAATTACCAAATCTTATATATCAACTTAAAATGCTTCAATCCAAATTGATATCCAGTAAAACAATTGGTTAGTGCAAATGAAAGTAAGTCATACTTGAAGCATGATAGACTAACTAGTTCCAAAAATAAAAATTTTCAAACAAAGAAAGGAGTAAATAACCAAGATAGTCATATTAATATCATATATATATATATATATATATATATATATATATATATATATATATATATATATATATATATATATTCTCAATATGAGGATATGTAATTTTACATGCAACATCACCTATACTTATAAATTCTTCCTATTACAATTGGCTTTTTATTAGGAGCTAAATATTTCTCACTTTAAAATTTTTGAACATGTAATATATGTTCCAATTGTTCCACCACAACACATAAACATAAATCTTTAAATAATGCTGAGAGTATATGTTGGTTATGGGTTCTCTTCTATATTTAAATATCTTGAACAATTAACTAAAAATTTATTTAGGCAAGATTTTTCAGTTGTTATTTTGACAAACAAATTTTTCTAACATTAAGAGGAGATAATAAATAGTTGAAAAAAGAAATTATATTGAATGCATTACCTCGTTTAAGCCCTTATATAAAACAATGTAAATTTGAAATTTAAAAAATAATTTATTACAAAATATTGCAAATCAACTACAAGATACATTTACTGACTTGAAAAGTTACCAAATCTTATATACTAACTGAAAATGCTCTAATCCAAATTAATATCTTAGTACGACAATAGGTTAGTGTAAATGAAAATAGGTCATGCTTGAAACATGGTAAACTAATCGATTTCAAAGATAAAAATCCTCAAAAATAGAAAGAAGCAAATAATCAAGATAATCATATTGATAAGGTGGGCATCCAGGAAGAGATCTAAGATATAACTAATAATAAAACCCCCTAAGAGGTTTATGTACTTGGAAGTAACGAAGAGATTTTGATAAATTATATCACTATGAACAAAAAAGAGGAAATTAAAAAAAACAATTGTCAATAACATTCGCTCATACAATATTACTTTTAAAATGATATAACAAAACAAAAATCTTGAACTTAAACCTATTAAAAAATATAGACATAAAGATGATTGGCCAAAATAGAAATATATAATTCAAGCATAGTTAAATTCACTTTTAAAACATAAAGTTTGGAACATATAGTCCAAATATTTAAAGGTGTAGAGTTAGTATGGTACAAATAGGTATTTATGTTAAAACATATTGAGAAAAATGAAGTAATCATATATAAAGCATGACTTATAGTATAACAGTCTTACAAAGGTGTGACATTGATTATGAAGAGATATACTTTTTTGTAGTTGATGAAATTACTTTCACATACCTTATTAGTTTGGCAGTATATAAAAAACCTAATATAGGTATAATAAATTTTATTATAGCCTATTTATATAGCTCACTTGATAATAAAATATGATTGAAAATCTGTGAAGAATTTAAAATGCTATAAGCATGTAAAATTTTTGAACAAATTGTTTAATATATTTGCAAAAATCCTTTATGAATTAAAATAATTTGGGCATATATAGTATAATCGTCTAAGCAGATATTTATATAGTTCACTTGATAATAAAATATGATTGAAAATCTTTGAAAGATCTAAAATGCTATAAGCATGTAAAATTTTAGAACAAATTGTTCAATATATTTGCATAAATCCTTTATAAATTAAAACAATTTGGGTATATATGGTATAATCATCTAAGCAAATATTTATTAAATGAAAGTTATAAAATTAATCCAATTTGTCCATGTGTTTTTATAAAAAGATTTAGATAATAGTTTGTCATAATTATTGTATATGTCGGTAGTTTAAATATTACTAGAACTCTTAGAGAGTTTTAAAAATCAATTAATTTTTTAACGAAAGAGTTTTAGATGAAAGGTCTTAGAAAAATAAAACTTTTTTTTAAGCTTGCAAATTGAGCAATTAACAAATGAAACTCTTTTTCATCAATTAACTTATATCAAAAGGATCGTAAAGCAATTCCATATAGACAAAGCACATCCTCTAAGCACACTAATGGTTATAAGATCACTAAGTGTAAATAAAGACTCTTTTCAGCCTCAAAATAATGATAAAAAGCTTTTTAATCTTCAAGCACCATATTTTTCTGCTATAAGAATATTAATATATTTTATTAATAGTACATGACCTAATACTACATTTGTTATAAGTTTATTAGTAAGATTTAGTTCTTCTCCAATAAAAAACATTGAAATGAAATTAAACATTTATTATAATATCTCAAAAGAACTATTGATTTGAGTTTTTTATATTCAACTGAATTTAAATTACATACAATTAATTATACAAATGTAAGATACTTATCTAATTAACAAAAATTTCGATCTCAAATAGGTTCATTATTTACATATAAGGATACAACTATATCATGGTACTCTACAAAATAAACTTTAGTTGCTATTTCTTTAAATCATGTATAAATAATTGCAATATATGAGAAAAGTCGAGAGTATATTTGGCTAAGATTAATGCCTAACATATTTAAGAAATTTGTGGTCTACCTTCGGAAAAACAGATTCCAACAATATTATAAGAAAATAATACATCAAGCATAGCTAAGCTAAAATAAGGATGCATTAAAGGATATAGAATGAAATATATTTCACCAAAAATTCTTTTTTACTTATGATTTTCAAAAAAATAGTAATATAAATGTCCAATAGATTTGTTTATATAATAATTTGATAGATTTGTTTACTAAGACATTACTAATAATCATATACAGTATTAGAATATACCGATTCAAAGACATAAAGTAACATTATCACTAGAAGAAATAAAAGACATGTTATACTCTTTTTTTCTTAATTAAGGTTTTGTTCTACTGAGTTTTTCTAATGAGATTTTTAATGAGATAATTTACAATAAGTATTATAAATACTATATATTCTTTTCTCCTTCACTAGGTTATTATTTCACTAAGTTATTTCTAATAAGGTTTTAACAAAAGACATTATTTATCAATTAACGTCTAAAGGGGAGTGTTGTAAATGATATAATTATATGGATGTCTATAACATCCAAAGAAATGACTTTCAAGAATTAATTCTCATGTCTAATAGCATATTTTCTATAACACCAAAATTATTCATATTCTACAATTAAATATATTATTTTCCTAGTTATGTTATTGTAATTCATAGATTTATTTTTATGGTTGAAAATCTATAAATAAAAGCTACGTACAAAATATAAGATATCCAAATGAATGAAAATTATCTTTTTTTTTTCTCCTTTCAATTGTCTCTCTTGCTTTTGTTAGATTTATTATATTTTTTATTAGTTTTGCACTAATTTTTAAGAAAAAATAATTACACTATTTGAAAACATATGATTTGGGTTTTATTTTGACTAAATTATACTAATTTCCTCTAAAGTTTGATTAAATTACACTTGATACTTCCTTTTGTTTTAAAAAATTACACTTCACTCCTTGCAACTTCTTGTCATTCAATAAAATTAGCTTTTTTACATTATATATATTTCTTCCAAAAATTAAAATCACCTTCACTTTCATACTAAGAATAAAATCACAGTTTTATGTTATGCAAAAAATTAATTTATTTCACTAAAAATAAATTGGAGAAAAATTTAGTAATATATATCAAAATATTAAGAGACTAAATATGATTTTTGAAATAAAAATATACCATGTGCAATTTAGATAAACCTTGAGAGAGGTGAGCATAATTTACTCTTTTATTTTTTTTCTTTGTTAAAAAGAAATAATTTCAAAACTTTCAAAATCTATTGTTTACTTCCCAAAAAAAAAAAAATCCTTTTCTGTCCATAGTTTTACAATTTTTTTCTCCTTGGTATGGTACTAAATTAGAAAAAGATGAGAAAATTTTAGCACACTTTTTTTGACAAAATGATTTTTACACATGATTTTTTAATTTTTTTTAAAGAATGATCGAATTAATGACTTTTTACTTTAATATATTTGTTACTATACTTTTTTCTTAAAAAAAAAACTCATTACAACACTTTTTACTGTTATTCTTTCAAAGGCTCATTATGATTGGATGCATCTATAAGTGCAAGATTTTAAATCAGTCAGTGAGTATAATTTCACAATGTTCCGTATTAGCCCTCAATTAAAATTGTGTGGAGAAGTAATTACTTAAAAAGATATGTTAGAGAAAACTTTCTTTACTTTTCATGCCTCTAATATGCTCCTACAACAGCAATATAGAGAAAACGGGTTTGAAAAATACTCATAATTAATTTCATGCCTTCTTATGACTGAGCAAAATAACGAGTTATTAATGAAAAATTATAAAACCCATCAAATTGGTTTTACTCCGTTCCCTAAAGTGAATGTGACTGATTAATAATAATGGATGAGGACATGGTCGTGCTTGAGGCCGTGGATTTGGATGTGGATGTGGCCGAAGAAGAAATAATGCTCGTTATTATAAGAATATTGCTTACCATTATAAGTGGAATAAGAGAGAGAGAGAAAAAAAGGAAGTATAAGTGGACAAAAGAAGCATGTGAAAAATTCAGAAAATTTATGCTATCATTGTGGTATGAATTAATATTGGTCACATACTTGTCGTATAACAAAATATCTTGTTAATTTCTATCAAATATCAATAAAAAAAAATGAGAATGGTGTTAAGATCAATTTTACTAATCTATATGATAATTTTGCCAATGATCCCATAAATACTACACACTTAGATGTATCAAATTTCTTTGTCAACTCATAAAAAAATAATGATGTTTAAAATAAGTTTATTTATTTGGAATTATTTTTATAATTATAAGTTTATATAAAATTTTAAGTATGAGTTTTTATGATTTTTTTATACTTTTATTTTGTTTAATTTTAAAAAATATAAATGAAGATATATGTCTTGCAGATAGTGCAAGTACCCACACAATTTTAACAAATAAAAAATATTTTTCTTAAATAAATATGGACGAAGTTTACCTTACCACAGTCTCAAGTAGCACAAAATTAATTGAAAGATCTAGAATAGCTATTATCATATTATCGGAAGGAACGAGATTTATTATAAATCATGCTCTATTTTCTTTTAAGTTTTAAAGAAATTTGTTTAGTTTTAAAGATATTCGCTGTAATGGATATCATATAAACACTATGTGTGAAGGAAATAATGAATACCTCTATATCTCGAGTATTATTTTTGAAAAGAAAAAGATACTAGAAAAATTACAAACAACTATAAACCAAAAGTTTATAAATGCAAACAAATTTACCATTTAGCATAAATGGTTAGGGCATCCTAAAACAATAATGATGCGAAAAATAATTGAGAATTCATGTGAGTATCCATTGAAAAACTTGAAGATTTTTCAATCTAAGGAAGTCTTATGTGCTATTTGTTCTTAAGGTAAATTGATTATTAAGCTATCGCTAACTAAAGTTAGAATTGAATCTCCAACTTTTCTAGAACGTATACATGATGATATTTGTGAACCTATTTTCTCACTATTTTGACCATTTAAATATTTTATGATATTAATAGACGTATTCAGCAATAGTCTCATGTATGTTTGTTATCAACTTGTAACTTGGCATTTGCAAGATTGCTTGCTCAAATTATTCGTTAAGAGTATAATTTTCAAATTATATCATTAAGTTTATTCAACTTGATAATCCTAAAGAATTTTCTTAATGAGCTTTTAATGACTATTGCATGTCAATTGGAATAAATGTTGAATCTCTTATAGCTCATGTTCATACATAAAATAGTTTAGTTGAATCGTTTATTAAACGACTTCAATTAATTACTAGACCTTTACTAATGAGAACGAATATTCTTATTTCTGCTTAGGGACATGCACTTTTGCATGCAGTAGCACTTATATGCATAAGACCAACAAATTATCATAAATACTTTTTTTCACAATTGGCTTATGGTTAGGAGTCAAATATTTTTCATCTTAGAATTTTTGGATGTGTATTATATATTCCAATAGCTCCACCACAACGTACTAAGATAGGGCTTCAAGGGAGGTTCGGAATATATGTTGGGTATGATTCCCCTTCTATTATAAGATATCTTGAGCCAATGATAAGAGATGTATCTATAGCATATTTTGCTAATTGTCATTTTGATGAATTAGTTTTCTCAACATTAGGAGGAGAAAAAGATAAGCAATTGGTTAAAAAAATTATATGAAATACTTTGACATATCTTGGTTCTCGCATAAAACAATGTGAACTTAAAGTTCAAGAGATAATTCACTTATAAAATATAACAAATCAATTGTTAGATATATTTATTGAACTAAAAAGAATGACAAAGTCACGTATACCAATTGCAAATACTCCTGTAAGAACTAAAGTTCCTAAAGGACAATCCATAACTAAAATAGCTAATGAGTCCAAAGTATGCTAGAAGTGTGATAGACCAATTGGTTTAAAAGATAAAAATTCTCATAAAATGAAAGGAACAATTATTCATAATAAGCCCATTAAAAAAAAAAATTCTTAAAGAGTCTAGAGACATAACAAGTAATATAACTCCAAAAGAAGTTCAAGTACCTAAAATTAAAAAAAGTGAAAAGATCTCAATAAGTTATATTTTTATGAGAAAAAGATTCAACCGAAAGGAAATAGTTATCGACAATATGTTTGCATACTCTATAGTGTTTAATGTTATAAATGATAATAAAGATCATGAACCTATATCCATCGATGAGTGTCGACGTAAATATGATTGGCCAAAATAAAAAGATCTAATTTAAGTAGAATTGTATTCACTTGAAAAACGTAAAGTTTTTGGGCTTATAATCCGAACACCTAAAAGTGTAATATCTATTGTGTACAAATAAGTATTTGTGCGTAAATAAAATGAGAAAAATGAAGTTGTGAGACATAAAACACGACTTGTTGCACAAGGATTCTTTTAAAAATTTGGAATTGATAATGAATTCACTTATTCTCTTCTGGTGGATGCAATCACATTTTGTTATCTGATTAGTCTGGCAGTACATGAAAAACTTGATACGCGAATTTGAGATTTATTATCAGATTCTTCACTATCGATATAAAATTATGATAAGCAATGGCATAGAAAACCCTCACTAAAACAATGTGCCATTAATTTACCTAGGAAAAATACATGCACTAATTTGCAATAAAAGCATCTGAGTCTCGGAAACGTAAAATGCTCCTACAGATACGTTCCAGAAAGAAACGGCAAAAAGAAGCTCTTATAATTATTAAAATTTTTAGAAGTATCTGATAACTTAGAGGGAAAAAAAATTACAAAAAAAAATATATCACAGGGCTCGAACTATCCACAAATTAATTATCTAAGTAAAGAATCCTCCATGATGACCATTTAAGAGCTTTTTGTCCTTCAGGCTATATGACATTCAAAAACTCCTTTCCTTTAAGAGGAGAACCAACTTGAAAACTAATCAGATTCAGAATCTAACATTTGGTAAGCATCTGATGGCTCCCAATCTGTCATAGAAGCGGGTTGATTTTTATTTGACTGAGTCCGGAGCCGGTCTCTTCGTCTTTGTCTTCTTTCTTCCGGTGTCAGTGCCTGTTAGAATGAAAGGCTTACACAATGAACTTTACCTCTATCACATAACATCTTTGTAAACTCAAAAATAACTTCTTGATATTACATAATTAATCTGAGGGATAGTTGATTAAAGGTCCATATTCATGTTGCCTAATTGGGAGATTAGAATCCAGATTTGCAGAATAGGTGACCCATTTTGTAATTAGACTTCGCTTAACATTTGTTTCCGTCAGCTGATACCAGGGAAACCATGGACTATTTCATTCATATGATGGAACGAAGATTAGACATAAAACTACTACTCTTCACACAGAATTTTCTAATGGCTATCTTCTAATCCTAAGGTCTAATAAAAATATCAGCAAAACAGGAACATCATTTAGGAAATATAATACGCAAATTAAGCCAACAGTTACCTCAGGACTAGGTTGATTGGAATCATTTGATTTAGTCAGATGAGCTTGTTGGCTCCTCCGCAGCCAGATGGTACCCATAGAAATTAATGCTCCCAGGAGCAAAATTGGACCAATCCTAGGATCCTCAAGGTAATCGTAGAGTCTGGTAAGGATTTCCATAACTCTCTGCTTCATATTTTTCAAAGGAATCTTTTGTGCAGTTCTGGACCACACAGGTTCAGAGTCATCCTCAACAAGTCTAGGGGTTCTTAGTGTCTGCAAAGGTGACAGAGTAGGCAAAATAAGCGAACTAGAATTCATAATGGCTCACAGAGAAAATTTATTCATGATTTAAGAGACTTACAAAGAATGGTAGATCTCTTGAGTCACCATCTGCTATAATACCTGCAATCCATTTGGTAATCTGCTAAAAGATTAAAAACAAAAAAAAAAGAAATAGTATGAGAGAACAGCAGAATTTCTTTGACATCCTTCTACATGGTTAATTTTTACAGTAGGCAAGATAATATGTTGATAAAATACTGTAATTAGTTACAGAAGGAAATGTGAATTGACTCAAGGCAGGCAAATCAGGAATCACGCGAAGTACAAAACCTGTGAAATGTCATCTGCACCATTGTACTTAGCCACAAACTGGCCTGCATGATCCCGATCGTTGAGCAGATCTTGGTATAGTAATGAGTTCCATTTTGTTACTTCCTGTGTCCTCTTAGCCGCAGCACTACTATTCCTTAGGTAACGAATAACAAATAAACGAGGTACATCACTCACACTCCTCCTTTGTCCACAAGTGTCATGGCTAGCCGCAGAACCAAGGTAAAAATGACAATAGTCCTGAATAAAACATTAACTATGTATTTATGTTAACGGCTTGGGCTGGAAACACTTGCAAATAATGTGAAAAAAGTATCTTGATTCAAACAAACTAGGCTAGGGAGATTCTATTATTTGAGATAATTATGGATTTTTAATTAGCTTGTCAGGATAATTTAGGATTGGTTAGGAGTAATCAATTTTGGTGTTCGAGTCGAGCAAACTGTTACCCTTCATTTTATTTCACTAGAACTAGGATTTATATTTCAGTATTCTAGTAGGATTAGGATTTCTCATTTCTATTGCCAATAAATAGGTTTTTAGTTAGTTATTATCATTACCCTATCTTGATTAAATATATATTGGCATTGATTTTGAGTTGAGAGATTTCAGTATATGTTCTTAATGGTACAACCCAAGGGATTAGGGAGAACTTAGTGAAACCACTCAACTTTAGAATGTGATGGAAGTGACAAAATTATTCCTTTCAACATAAAGTAAATCTACAGGTAACAAGTAATCTGGTCTGCCAATTGCAGATAGTTTAACAACCAGCTAATACATTTCCATTCTGATTCACATTAAAAAAATAAAGAACATTGAGATGCAAGAATGGGTTCAAATAGAAATAGAAAGACAAAGGAGGCAAGCAATTAACCTAGAAGTTAATGCTATCAAAACTCCCAATAAACGATGAGAAAAGAAATAACATGCAAAAATTTAAAGCATCTGGAGCAAATAACCCAAAATTGACATAAATATATTCCACTAATAAGTTAGCATTAAAAGTATATATCTCAGAAACAATCATTCAACAACTTGATTCTGACACTAGAGAAAACCTGCAATAGTTCAGATTATTTTTCATACATATATATGTGCTTTTCACAAAATCAATTCAGATGGTTTTGCTCAATATTTTGAAGTTAAAATACCAACAGACAGTTGGACAGTCAACAATTTCTTCATATATCAACATAAACTGTCTATATAACTTGCTTCTTCAAAACATCCTGTAACATTCATCTATTTTGATTTGAACTCAAAAGCTCAAATACAAGATAAATTTCATTTTAGTGAAGGGAAAAACTACCATTGGGAAGAAAAAGGATTTATAAGAGAGGGTGAGACTACAGAAACCTAGTATATGATTTGTAGGCTAGTAGATTAAATCATTTTTACACAAATAAAATGATAGATCGCCGGTATATTCTAGATGAGAAGTTGAAGTCAAAGGAAGTGAGGATGGAAGTGGGGAAGAGAAGAAAATTCAAAATAATAACTAAATAAGTTAAGGGAGTTGAGGGGGTGAGTGAGAAGAGAGAGATAGAGAGAGAGAGAGAGAGAAGAGGCAGTTTGATGGTATTTTAGAGGGAGGTAATGAGACAATGGTGTGAGAAAATATTGAAGAAAGGGTCTGGGGGGAATGCTAGCCTCTCAAATGCTAGTCTGTGGTTCTTGTTTCTGTTTCATTCTATTTCTGTGTCACTGTGTAGCTGTTTATTACGATTTTACGTCCCTTGTGGCTGACTTTGAGTGCTGTATTGCTATTTTTTGAGTGATAGTGTTGTATGGTGGAGTGTTCATTCAATGAACGTGACTGTTGTTGAATGGAGGAGTTGGAGTCAAAGGAAGTGAGGATGGAAGTGGGGAAGAAAGAGAAATTCAAAACAACTACTAATGGAGTTAAGGGAGTCGAGGGGGTGAGCGGGAATAGAGAGAGAGAGAGAGAGAGAGAGAGAGAAGAGGCAGTTAGAGGGCATTTTAGAGGGAGTGAAGGGTGTGGAGAAAATATTGAAGAAAGGGTCTGGGGAGAGTGCTAGCCTCTCAAATGCTAGTCTTTGGTTCTTGTTCCTGTTTCGTTGTATTTCTGTGTCACCGTGTAGCTCTTCATTATGATTTTACATCCCTGTGTTGCTGATTTCGAGTGCTGTATTGCTATTTTTTTGAGTGATAGTGTTGTATTGTGTAGTGTCTGTTCCATGTACCTGACTGTTGTTGTATGAAGGAGTGTTATTTTCCACCTCTTTTTCATATTTTGCTGCGTTAATTTTCTGTGGAGTAGTAGAAGGTTCTATCATAATAGCACTAAAACAATACATTTTATAATTCACACTTCACAAGCAAACCATTCCTGTTGAAGATTAATTTGCAGGTCTGAAATTAAGTCAACATAAAATATAACAAATAGCACTTACAATCATTCTTATGAGTTGATTATAAATCCAGGTCAAGACAATTGACAAGTTCAAACATACCGTTGTCTTAGCCACTTGGGCATGCAATTCAGAATCGACCAATACAACAATTTAGAAAATGTTACTACGGTCATTTATCATTGTCAAATAAATTTGGAACTCTTGAGGAAATAAATCATATCCATATCCATTAGATTCATTGACTAATGCTAAAAGAACTATGTAAACTTATCATAACAAGTAGATGATTAAATTTAATGAGAGCCCCCAAAAAAAAAAAAATCAAACAAATGAAAGAAAATGATCACCTGTTGTTTTTCACCATCAAGCCAAGCAAATGTCAATCGCTTTCTCTTAAATGCATCCACAGCTGGAGCTAAGGATTCATCTTCATATGGCCCATCTGACTTGCCATGCTTAGATAATGTTGCTTGAACCCTGCACAAGGTCTATGGACTCACATAATTTTCATCTGCTAAACTTAAAGAATACATGCTTTAAAAGGCAGATATTTGCCTATACCCCCCAAAATAAAAATGCTTAAATACCCCATATCATAGATCTACTCTATTAGGAATTTGAACAGCATCCAAGTAACCCACCAAAGGCAGTAATGGTTTGACATTTGCATTGAACCCAGATAAGGATAGTTCTCAATGATGCAATTAAAATAATACTTACATTGTGGGATACATTATAGAAATTTAAAAAAGAAAGAGAAGAAGAACATACTTCACGCATTTTGTTCAATTCTGAACTTAGCCTTCCTACTGCAATAGCACAATACCAAATCATAGTATCATATCCAGCACGAGAATAGCCACGGGGATCACAACTTAGCTCCATTGATGTCACACTCCTTAGTTGTGGAAGCTCTGGGAGGGGCATAAACATAGTATTAATCAAAGGGCTTGAAAATTTGTTTATTTCATAGAATTCTGAATTTCAGCAACCCAAAAAAGCCTCCAAACAAGCTATAAGTCATAATGATAATGCCATGAACACAAGAACATTCTTAACGTCTATTAGAGGGGAAGCAAACTATACATAGCATTTACAAAACCAGTTAGAGCAATAGTTAATAGTTAGAGCTAAGTATCGAAAAGTCCACTCAGTTCCCTTTCTTTTTTACTTAGTTCTGTAAAATAGGTACCAAAGTCTTTTCCAATCTAAAGTTCTATGAAAGGGTTCTACTGTATTTCCAGTGCAAGAGTGAAATATTTTATTCCATAAAGTTCTTTGGTTTATTCCAAGAAAAATGGAAGTTAATTACATCAAATCTATGACAAGATCTAATCATTTAAAGGATTTCCAGCCACATCACCTCCCAATCCTCCTTTCTCGAAAAAACTACAAACAGAAAGTAAAGGCAAATTTTATCTCCCCCCCCCCCCCTTCCCCAAAAAAAAAGAAAGAAAAAAGAAAAAAAGGTAGGTAATCAAAGAAATGGACAATCTATGGATTCAATACCATAAATCTGGATTACCTTGCTGTTTATTATTTTCCATCATATTCAGAAATGCTGAATTGTTAACTGAACCTGCAACCCAAAAAGTATGGCATAGTCATTCCAATGAAGAACAGAATTCAAGTAAAATGGTTCTTGGGTTCTACTACGAAGAAGAAACAGACCATGGTGCACAACAGGTTTGACGCCTGGGTCTTTAAGAAATACTATAGCAGGTGCAGATTCCACCCCAAATCTGTCATCAAAATCAAATAAAGCAAAATTTCTCAATACTTTATACTAGATCAAGGAATGAACCATTCCTTCTCTATGGCGAGAGAGATATGTAGAATGAAATTTGGCCGATGTGAATTTTGGGGGAAAAAAATCTCACTTACGCTCCCAACCAATAGGAAGATTCCTCTTCCTGCCAGAGAATGAATGCAAATGAAGCAAAAGCCCAATGGTCTTTAGCAGCTTGTCGTATAAAGGGAGTGGCACGCTCCCCAGTTGTTGAGAAGAAAATGACTTTTACCTATGAGCCAGGGGTACAGCAGTATTAAACAAGTAACTTAAACAAGATTACAAAACTAAAATGAGGTCTACTGAAGTAAAAAGCACATAAATGAGAATCCAGTAAATATCATTTCTTTGACAAAAGACCAAGTGTAGTTTGGCCACAAAATTATACCTCTTTGCCTTTTAGCTAAAGATCAAGTGTAGGCTGGCCACATAATATAACATGCCAGCTTTTTTATTCTATTGGAAACTGTATGTTTGCAATCACAGCCTCATAGACAATAGTAATCTAGTGACATTGGATAAACCTAAGTTCTCAAAAAGATAATTGGTCCCAAACAAAAGTAAAAATTTTGACAAAAATGTATTACAAAGAATATAAAGGGAGGGAACTATTAGGAGAATTACAATATTAACAATATATAAAAGTCAAGAAAATGTGGAAAGAAAAAATGCAGAAGGCAATATATGACACTACATTAATAAAAGAGCAAGAAAGTTCTACCTTATGTGGACTACTTTTTGCTAGGTACTTTGGCACCTAAAAATTTAACAATACAGTTTCAAATAACTTCCAATCAGTAACCATAGAAACTCAAACAAGCAAACATCGAAAACAAACTAGAATGCCATGGTTGTTTGGACTGTAAAATGAAAATTAACTGATTAAGCTATCTACATTGGGTAACATTGAAAAAGATGACCAAATAAAAGCTTGGTGTTAGACCCACTGGATATGAACCAAAGAAGCACCAATATGGATAAGCATATCAGGTACAACATAATACAATACACAGGATATGGCAATTTCTAAAACTTTAAGGTACAGGTATGTATATATATATATATATATTCTCAACAAATTAACAAATTAAAAAGTAAATAACACAAAAGAAAATTGGGTCTTAGAACAAGCATTTCAAATATAAAATAAAATATCAATAACAAGCTACAAAGAAAAGCATAAAACAAAGACTCATTTGAATGTTTTAAAATTTCAAAACTGCTTATATATATTGCAAACATCATAAAAAGAAACAGGTATCAGAGCATAAACAGAATTCTTGACTGAAAAAAGCATAAAAAGAAAACAGCATAAAAAGTTTAACACTGGGCACAGACTCATTCAGAATACGGTTAGAGACTACACTGGTCTAGAAAACTACCATTAACAGTAACACACTGTCTCATATTGCTCCCAAAGAAGCAGGGATAATTCGGAAAACATGAAGCCTACAGATTTCATGAACACAGAGGAAGAAGATGCAGTGACACAACAAACTAGGACAGGTATCAAACACCTTACGGACTTCAAATAGGTTAGCATTAGAGAAGAAAGACATGACCCAACTGAAATCTGGCATCAAACAACATTGCAGTGGTTAAAAAAATTTCCAAAATCAACTTAGCTGTTCCAGCGCATTTCACAACACACATACACGTTTCAAAGTGTTCAAAACATATCCAACAAAACAAAGCCTTAATACGTATGCATCCGTACAGTACACATATCTGTACCAGATATGCATCCAATAAAGGTACGGCCCCTTTCCGGCCATATTTGCACATCCTAGATACAAACAACGTGTACAAATGATTGCCTGGCTGGCCTTCAACAATAGGACTATCCTTCAACTGTGGGTCAGGGAAAGGGGGGTGAAACTGCTAATAAAACAAAATAAAAAATCCTGTCATCTGTTGGTTTTATGGTATTTATATGAAAAGGGAAAATTGCTCAGTTCACCACCAAAGATATTCCCTCATCCATGGAACTGCTTTAGATGACATCACTGCTACAGTGACAAAGAAAAATGCTATCAAAGAAATAAATGCTGCCTTTTGCTGCTAGTGTCATGACATTTATGTCCAAGAAGTAATTATTTTTGCCACTTCACTACAGATATTCCCTTATTCAAGGAACTGCTGTAGATCACATTAATGTTACAGTGACATTGAGGAGAATACCATAACAGATAACAACAACATCATGATCCTTTAGACAAATTACCAGTGTCTCCTTTGAGTAGTACATAATTTGAGGTAAATGCATTACAGTTGTTGCAAACCAATTTGTAACCTTGTCAACGGTCAAATCGCCATCAAACCTATCACAGAAATAAATCTTGTAGTATTTTTATAATTTTAGGCAGTACAATATGACTTAAAAAGAGTATCCTAAGCACACATAATAATAAATGTGTAATAATTTTAAGGTAAACATAAATTATCTTCAGTAAATTAAGTTAAAAATTTTACAGTATCACAGTAGCTCATTTTGAAACCCAGGTCTTAACCGAAGACTCACCTAGTAATGCAATTTGCAGATTGACATCCTGGGGGAATAGCAACAAAAGATGGAATTCCTGTACACATGTTTTATAGGTTATGAAAAGCCACACATGCTCCTTCTAAAATAAATTCAAATGTTCATCTACCTTCTAAGACACAGCATGTATTTAAATCAAGAAGGATGAGTGGCAATTTGTAAAACTTCTCACTTCCCAGAAAACGTATTTCCAGGGCCATCAGTCAGATGAACAACAAACATGAAACATCTACCTCTTGTAAAATTTAAATTATACTTTCCAATCATATACAAATCTGTTTTAAAATAATTCATTGATAACATGCAACAAGAAGATGCAAAAAACAAGAATCTCCCACAAAAGTAGCTGCACCTCAATGCAGTAAACAAATTGGCTATAAAAAAATCTGGAAGAATCTTCAACATATGTATACATATAAACACAAACACATACTCAGAATAAACCACACAAGATGCATTTATTATATTTTAGGTAAATACTAAATAATTATTAAAATGAATTTTCAACAGAATTCACTACTCCTTATTTTGCGCACCTTCATACAACCATTTGTATTTACATATACCAAGAGTTTCAAACAAAATGACAACTCCAACTATACAAACAAAGCTTGTGATAAAATTCAGTTAAATATACAGAAACAAAAATAAATAAATAAATAAATAAAGACTGGATTCAGGAACTCACCATTTCTAAAAAAGGGCTTCCCAGTTGATCTTTTGTCAGCAAGGTAAACAGAAAGGTGTATCTCACCAAGTTCCACCACACCAACATTTGCAACCGTATCCAATAAAGAAGCTAATAGTAGAGAAAAGAATCAGAAAAGTCATGTCCTGAAAGAGGCAACCAACATAACAAAATTTTTGGATTTCACGTAGATTTAATCCACATAGTAAACTAAATTTATAACACCAAACCTTGTACTCTTTTTGCATAGAAAAAAAAATGCACGCAAAAAAAAGAAGAAAGAAAAAATAAGTAATGTTCATTTTGTCCAATGGACTAGAGAGAAAAAGATTGCTGAATACACAAGAAAATTATTCACTTGATCCCCTTAACATGAGGCAAACTTGCATATTTCCCAAATTAGCTTTCTTCAGAAATATTATGAAGGGAATTTTATTTCTCCCTTTTCCTTTCATCAATATGGTTCTTACGTTATTCTTGTTTTGGAAAACGCAGTTGCATAGAAATTCAGAGATACAGAGGCCACTACAGATTGGGTCATACATGTTAAGAAATCTAAAGGTTAGTTGTCAATGGGGTGATTCATGAACATCTCAAAAGATCTACAAACCAAATCAAGCAATTAAATGCTATAAAGTGGACACTGAAAACATTATTTCTATATTCCAGAGTAACATTTCACATGCATAAAGAGATTAATTACATCAGAAGTTCATGTTCAAGATACATACCAATTTTTTTCCAGTCCTCATAAAACTGAGCACAGCGTTTGCTCCCAGATGAATACATCTGATCCAAAATTCATTCAGCATGTATACCAAATTAGAAAATTTAAAGAATAAATGGGTTCAAAATTATGAAAGCTGGCAACAAGTGTTATACAAAGTCTTTTGTATAAATATCAATTAAACCTATCTTTCAAGGATGCCAAAAAGTAAACTTAAAATTAAATGTTGAAAATTAATGCATTCCTTTAAACTTCACAGAATGGTACAAAGTACAAACCATGATTTATCATTTTCCAAATCATCAAACAACATATTGGAAAATAAATCATTTACCAACCTATAGTTACATTGTCACAAATATTTCCCGAATGAAAAAATAGAATAAAAAAGTAAATAGTGGGAGCACCATCTGGCTTTGTACCTTTTAATGTTTTAAGTAAATAACAAACCACCCCAAAATTGGAATCAAAGATTTCATCCTGTCTTGTTAAGTTAGAAGAACCCCCTTAATTATATCTTTTCAAAAGTAGACAACCACTTCTGTCAAGTTGTCAGAACAATAAATGGAATGCTAATATCAACTCTAATATCCCAGAAAATTTTACATAATCTATTCTATAGGTTGAGCAAAAGAAGCTTCACTCTGGAAACTATAACACTAATCATGTTTGGCTTATTTGTGGTTCTGAAAACTACAATTCATGTCTCAGCATTTAACAACAATAAAGCATACTCAACAAGAGTGACTACTTCACATATCCATCTATAAAGAAGCAATATAACTCAAGGGTGAAGGAAGAAAATTACAAAATTGTATATAAAAGTCAATTTTGCAAACTTAACTTTGTATTCAATTAAATTATATATAAGTCTAGTTTCATGCTGTTCTAAATAAATTACTAGCAATAAAGTTAATTCAGTTAAATTACAAGAAAAAAATATCGATGATGATGATGATGATAATAATAATTATTATTATTATTAAAAAAAAAAGGCTGTGAAACACTAATTACTTTAATTATCATATATCCGCATATGCTAAAAAGTGTTTATACCTGAATTAGCCATGGCTTAGTATCTGGAAATAAAGACTGGAAGTCACTTGCGGTGATGACCTTATGAGAATAATCAATAGACTCTGAAAGGTAAAATGGACTATATGCATCAGTATAAGAATTTTTCCATCACAAATCCTTCAAACAACTTCATCATAAATGCCTATCTTTTATAATACATGTCTTGACTAACCAGAAGAAGGAGCATCTAGTAAAGGGAAGACCAATTCTGAAGTATTTTTCCCAGCATAATGCTTGCTGGCAGCCTCAATAACATGCTACCCCCAAGAAATTTTGTCAATTAAGGAGAAAATATATAAGCAGACAGTAAATTGGGTATTTAAAAGGAAAAAAAAAAAAAGGAAAAAAAAAAACTTGAGACAGTTCTTACAAAAAAAGAAATGAGTTTTAGAGGAGCTATCCAGAAGAAAGTACTCACAAGTTGCTCATCAATGCCAAATATGTCATAGTCTCTTTTCCACAAAGTATTTGTCAGCAACTCATAAGCATATCGAATCTGTAAAGACAATATGCCATTTTTGAAATCATGTTATAGCATTTAGGCTTCTTGTAGGGAAAAATATCAAATTACAAAGAAACATTTTACAGTTCCATTTCATTAATGCAGATCCAGCTCTTTATAACATGAAATCCAAGACAGTTTCAGTAGATCAATGTCAGAAGTATGACTCATTTGACTCTTTCATTTAGTAATAGAGTAGAGAAAGCTAGATGCATTTGAAATTCAAGGGTTCAACAGATTCAAGTTAAATTAAGCTACAAAATCTAATACCTTTGACGCTCCCAGCACCCCTAAGCTACACCTCAAGTGGCCCAAACCCTATTTGCTTCACACAAACTCTCTCTCACACAAACATAAACACATGTTCTGACACACTCAGACGTATGATGAGACCACATTTCCCCCAACAGAACCAAAGTTAGCCAGCAGTATTCAGTATTCAACCCCTCCCAATTGCCCCATCTCCCTTGCTGAAAGTAACTGGTTTTGCCCCAAAATTACCCACTCACAGAGATATAAAATACTAGGTCAGCTTCCACTACCAAAAACCCAACTTCAACCTTACATTTGAAACTCTCATACCTACATAAAGCTCCCCTCTCCTCTTACCACTAGTTGCATAATGCTTGCGAAAACTTTTTTTAAGTAGCTGAACTTCATGATGTTAAGTCAGTAGCTGGAAATCTCGAATTTGGTAGATTTCTTTGTTGCCTTAAAAACCATAAAGATGTAATTCATGTATACTTGGAAAAAATTTTCTTTCCAAGGGTAGCAATGTTCAAGTCAAGTCAATCCTCTCTGGTTTTCAGTCAATATTATAAACCTAATTGTATTTGACTCAAACTGGTCATAAGCAAATAAATCAGATCACAAAATCAACAGAATTATCTTTTACGAAATACAGACTAAGTTGAAAGTGAAACTAAAAAGAAGGATCTCAATTAGAGTGTCAAAGCCATATTTAGTAGATAATCCCCTCATCACATACCACATACTTGTTCCTCTTTCAAGAAATTTTCAAAAATTATCTGGAAATAGTTTCACTACAAATTCTGTGTCAATTTTTTTTTTTTTGGTGAGGAGTCTTTGCTGTGAACACTAACATAATTAACAGACTAGATAGCTCATCTAGAAACTAACCTTTAAAATTTCAAGAGTATCAGGAGCTTCCAAAGCTGAATTCCTGAAAGTCCAAGTAACTATTGCATAAGATCATCCATTAATTAGCAATTTAGAATCCTCATATAAACCATCAAAAAGGATACCGCATAATACATTTTGCATAGTCTTAATATACACCTACAGGCCACCATATTCAACCATCTACACATTAAATAAATGGTTTTTTCCTATATTTGAGTTCCTTAACACCTCATAGTTTTCAACTTACCATTTGCTGGGGAAGGAGGAAAAGCATACAATAGATTATGGTTTCAATATATGACAGGCCAGATAACTCCATAATGTTTTCCTAGTAGAATCCTTGGCTTGGGAAGTTCTATAAAATAGAAAAGAATAAACTAATAATCTTCCACAACTACTATTCAAATCAGTCCAAATTTCCAAGGATGAATGGCCACCTTTCAATTAAATTTTAAACATTTCATATGCAAATTTGGGATATCAATAAGGTTCATAATCATAACTTCACGGATAAAAAAATGTAACTTTTCTTCACAAAAGGGCAAAAAGAAAAGAAAGAAAGAATTTTATACCGTTTGAGACCAAGTCAGTCAGACAGTGAGTAAGGAGCTCCTTTATGCCCACGTAGTAAGAGGGTCTGCCTTACAATAACAGGATTTCCTAGCAGCAATTATCCAGCTTAACTCTCAGGTTCATTCAGAGTGGGGCTGTTTGTGTTTTTCCCAAAAAATAGGAGGATGTTTTGATATACTAAAGTTGTAATTAAGACTTAGTTTAGGCGGCTAAAATGAATTTTGCCCTATGTTTTTCAGTTGTTAGGCGCTTAAGAAGTTCGATAAAACATTCTTGTAAGATCAATTATTCCCAATTTACTAAAATAGCATGGTTCGGTCTCGTCACATGAATCATGATCCTACTCACCACAAATACATAACTAAAAGCCAAATGAGCGAGAAGGAGTGAGAGTAGAGGCTGATGTAGAAATGAACGCCTCAAATGGGAAGCAACAATTATATCACACATACTTCAGTGAGAAGTAAAAATACAAAATTTATAACAAGAAGTAATGACTCAATTACCATTTAGATTCAAACTTCTCGTAAGCCTCCTTCACTTTCTCAACCGAACTATACCTCTCAATCTTCAGAACTACAATCACCAAAACGGAGAAATCACATAAGTTTACAAAATAAAAAAAAAAAACGAATTTCATAAGCATAGACACAGAGTACAACGCGCAGAGATAATAGGAATTACCGTCGTAATGGGAAGGAGGGAAGGATTTGGGAATAACAAAGAGCTGGTAGAACATGCCTCCGGCAAAGAGAATCAGAGGCACCGAGTAGGCTCTGACGATCGAAGCCATTGAAGAAGGAGTCGCATGAGATGGGGGGGCCGGAACCTTAGCCATGATACGACGGGGCGAATCACAGTGATAGGAGAGAGATGGGCAGAAAGAGATCAGCTTAGTGAGACAAGGTACACATACAACCCCAACAACTTCTTCGTTTGCTGTAGACTGTTGTACGGCTACTCCTCTCTCTCTCTCTCTCTCTCTCTCTGCGCGACGGTGAATCTGAAGAGATAAGTAATAATTAAATGCCTTTTATAGCCAAAAAAAAAAAAATAATAGATTAATGTAAACGTACTAAATGATAACTTACATGATTTTAAGATAATGAGTAGATTATTATTATTTTTTTAAATCTGATAGCCGTAATACTCTTAATTTAATTTTTTAAATAATTTTTATCAAGCTTATTGATATTTTTAGAGGATGTAAGTTATGTTGTGTTTGGAAACACTTTTGGAAACTCTTAACTCACGATTTGCAATTCATAAAATGCAGAAGTTATGTTTTGTTGTTTTGGCCAAAACCACAGTTTGAGGAAAGCAAAAGCTGAACCAAACATGCATTTAGTCTATAACTTTAATATATGGAAAGACAATGATAAAAAATAAATTAAAAGAGTTACATTTTAATATATTAAATTGGACATTTAATATGTTTTAGGGTAAAAAATTAATAATTTTCTCCAAGATTATCAATCTAGTATATGATAAAATTTTAAATGATCATGATAAGAACAATTGAGGAAGTAAACCCCTAAGAATAGTAGTTATTGTGGATAACTAATAACTACCCAACATTCAAAGATTAGCCTTTGGTCTAGATGGTGTGCTATTTTTTTATTTTTTATTTAAGTATTGAAATTCAAACTTTAAAACTAACACTTAAGATAATTTATTCTCTTAAATATATTAAATGAGAGTTGTGCAATCAATTCAAAAAATATATATATAACCTAGGTTGAGAATATCCTTAGTGGCATATAACCCAAAAAAAAATATTTGTTGATATATATTTGTTTCTTTTAAGGATCAAATATTGTGTTTTATTTATTAAAGAAATGTTTTTTTATGTGTTTTCCTCATATAAAATGTATATAACTTAAGGAGGAGAAGTACAATTAGGCAAGGAGTAGGAATCAAATTTAAAATACTAAAGACATATTAATCTTAAAATTTGAAATTGATATATGAGAATTATTAGTCTATTGGGTTTATATTTTAATTTAAAATATTAACAAACTGTTATTGATGCTTATTTTATAGTCATCCGGAGATGTAAAATTTCTCATTTGTATCGTTATTTCAGAATAAAAATAAATTAACATAGATAGCATTCTAATGGTGAGCGAGTTAATAAAAGACAGAATTGTTGTTCACGTATTACGCCAATGCTATCTCTGAATAGCCTATTAATGATGCATTATCTTTTCTTTTTCCCTTTATTTTCTTTTTATTTTCTTTTTATTTTTGTTCTTTTTGGACCTTTTGGTTTAAACACGTACCAAGGGAGATACAATGACATAAAGCGACCACTTTATCGGGGAAATTCCTTGTTAGGTTGGGCAAGAATTCCTCAGAAGGTGAATTCTGTATCTTTTATCTTCTTGTCAGAAAATAAAAGGCTCTAACTCTATCTTTGGTATTTTACAGAACCAGATCAACTATATACATATCCAAACCACATGTTTTGGAAATTTTAGATGACTTCTTCTTTTTTTCTCAAAAGAAAATTTAAATGGTTGAAGATAAAACGATGGTGGGAGATATGGGGTGGACAAAAATAGTAAGAGTGTGTTTGGTACAATTGGAAAAGGAAGGTAAAATAAGAGAGAGAGAGAGAGAGAGAGAGAGAGAGAGAGAGAGAGAGAGAGAGAGAGAGAGAGAGATTGAAAAAAAAAAATGTGTTTGGTAGGTTAAAAAAAGAATGTTTTATCAATTCAGGATCATGTTTTTGTGATGTTGTTCATTTCATTTAAATTGATAAGGGAATTTATTGTTGAAAAAAAAAAGAAATTTATTATTTTGCCCCGACAATATAATTATATATTGAAAAACCTTAAATTTTAAAATTATTTTAAAAAATCTGATGATAAAAAATTGTAACTTGAGGTTTTAAATTGTAATTTTATTACATAGTTAAATTTTTATGTCGTTGAATTTTTGAAAATAATTTTAAAATTTAAGATTTTTAAATATAAAATTATAAATATCTTTAACTTAAAGTTCTCAATCTTAATTTTTTATTTTTATTTTATACTAATTAACAAAAATTATTTTTTTAATATTTTTAATGCTCAAAGGTTTTTTTTTAAATTATTTGTTCACTTTTCTTTTCTATTCTTTTATTATTTCTACTCTATTGAATATGAAAAATTAAAAGTTATTATCATTTCTTTTCATATCATACCAAACATAATTTTAAATCATAAAATTCCATTTCATTCATATTTCTATTCTTCCTTATATTCCCTTAAAAATATTTTTACTTTATCAAACCTAACCTAAAATATGATTAATTAGAAACTATAAGGACGTTTGGTTAGAAAAATAAAAAAATAATTGGAATACAAATGCAGTGATTTTATAAGTACCTAATTACTAAAATGAAATTAATTGGCATTTAAAATTGAACCAAATTAATTAAATTACATTGAATCAAATTGATTTAAAACTTAAACAAATAGTCCAGAATTGGCTTTTAAGATGTCAAAACTCACATAATCAGTTCAATTAAATGTTTAATTTGGTTAAACTTGAACCAAAGTGATTTGAAGGACTCTTTTTCTATTTTCCCTTTTTCTTTTTTGGTTGCCTTTCTATACCTATGTTAATATTGTTGAATTTTTCAATAGGAATTTGGAATTGATTAATTAATAAAATATTTTATTTGCAACTTTTTAAGACTATTTTGTATGATTTTGGGCCAAACAAATATAGAAATATATATATATATATATATGTATATAAGATTATTAGAAATATAAACCAAATCAATTATACACAAAATTGAATAGGTTCTCTTTTTTAAACAAATTGACTTGCTTTATTTAGATTAATTTGGTTTTAGACTAAAATTGAGCCAAACACAACTTTTGAACACTCTTAAATTTACCCAATTCAAATTCCCTGGATGTGGGTAAATGTACAGCATATAATTAAAAAAAATAAACTGAGTAATGTAAGGCTAAATAGTTTTAAACGTTAAAAATTGAAGGGAAAAACTTTTAATATTAAAAGTTTTTTAACTACAAAAAAATTGTTATATACCCACAGTTATTTTTAGTGATAGACAAAATGACTGTAGGTAAAAATAAGTTATACAATTTAGATAACTATGGGTATAGATAAAATTATTTTTACCTATAATTAGAAAGTATGGGTAAAAGTTTGAGTTAAAAATTATTCCACTTCACCTATAATTATTTAGTGTAGGTAAAAGTTTGAGTTAAAAAATATCCTTCACCCATAATTATTTAGTGTGGATAAAAATTTAGCTTTAAAATTTAACTCCACCCATTTAATATATTCCCCCCAGGTGGTGCCGAAAATTTCATTCTATCTGAAAAATTTCCCTCACTCACTGATTTTACACAAGCGAAGAGGAGAAGGTAGAGCACACCCTAGTTCCTAGATTCCATCTGTCAACTTGCTTCTATGTTTCAGGCAGAGAGCAATTTTTCACCCTAAATCCAAACAGCTAAAGTCTAGAGGTAAGTTCTTTTGATTTCTCTGATTTCTTGTCAATGTGTCTATTTCTTCACTTTATGCTTGATTCGCACTGTGGAAGCAATATTCCGTAGCCCTCCATTGCGTTCCTTGCAAGTGTGCTGTGAGTTTCTCTTTGTGAGCTGAAACATAAACTTTTGATTAACGAGTTCATTCTGGCATTGTAGTCATTGCTGTGTATCTGTGATAGCAAAGGAAATGTGGGGTAGAAATAAATATAAGAAAAATAACGTGCAATTAATTGATTAATAAGGGTGCATGTAAATTTCCAGAGTGGAAACATATATATGAAGGAACATAATTAGCTTCTCGCAATAAGAAACATAATTTGCATCCTTTTTTTCTCAATTACTTGCTTTTGACTATATATATTGGTTTGTGTCTCCACGGTCCACCCACGTTATGCAAATGCAATCTAGTTTGCTAATGATTCGAGGAACTCTTATCATTATGCTAAACAAAGAAGCAAATTTTGCTTTTTCTTATCATTATGCCAATTCTATATACTTCGAATGATCAAATTGAACATTAAACATATAAAAATATGAAAATAAATTTATCTTTTTAGAGTGACTCAAAGTAGTTTGAGATTAAACATAAAGGTTCTAAAATATTATGGGATATATGACAAACTAATATATTTATGTATGCTTTTACATGTATTACTTCCTGAAAACTACTTGTCTGTAGTGACTTGTGATTACAAGAAGAGTATATATAAAAAAGCTCAAAAACCTATATATGTAATTTGGAGCTACAAAATTTATTATACCTATACATGTTTAGATATTGGGTTAGAAAATTATACTATTTGCATGGCTAAAACCAAGCAGATTGACTATGGGCTTAAAGTCGGCCTAGTGATATAGGCCATTAGAGGTTTGAAGTGCAAGCCTGTTAAATGTATTTTTGTCTGTAACTTTGAGCTTTTCTTTGGTGCTATACCTTGGTCTGTAATTAATGGATGTAGAAGGCATAGTGAAATGTGTCCATCGTACTGTATCTTGTAATCCTTTGATAGCACAGAGGTTTTCTAACTTGTTAATTTATGTTTGCTTCTATATTGCCAATTTTTCTCCTCCAAATTTTGTCATATTTAGGGAAAGAAGGAAAATTAAAGTGGGAGGAGGAATATTAAAATCCAAGAGTCTATTTGGGTTATGAGGGGGTTTCCTCTTATAAGCTTTGCATATATCATTTTATATGGTTATTTCCATTGAATGGGGATGGAATTGGGAAATTGAACATCAATGCGGTTGACTTAGGTAAGGACATCCTTGGACTTGCTTCTTATTATTTCTCTATTATGTAGCTATTTGTTTCTATTGTCCTTCATCAATGTGTTGAGTGTGTACATGGATGGCCAGTAACAATTTTCCCTCCCAAATTGAGCATGCTGCCCCTTGCAAATTAGTGTGAAATCTAGCTATGCGATTTACTCTGTAAAAGCAATAAAATTAAAATGTTCATAAATATGGTGATAGAATTCAAAGTGAATAAACTAGACCATAAATGAACAGGTTAGTTTCTAGTGAGAATTTATATACATTTTAAGTGTACTTGTTTAAAATGAAAACATAACATCTATATGTGTATATATATGAATGTTTCTTTTTATCTTAATATTACATTATTTGAATTATGATGAAGAATTAATATTATTGACTCTTAAATAGCTATTATCTAAACCCCATCGTGCTTTGTTAGACATTTTGCCTTTTTGTTGCTTTGTGCAATGGTTTTTAGCTCTAGAACCACCATACTATAATCTAGAAAATTTACTTTCCTTTCCTCACATATTATTGTCTTTTAGTTTGTTAAATTTCTAAATTTCACTATTATGTGAATATATATTTTATTACATGATCTTAATATATTTGTTATTCCACTTTCACACTTGAAGGTATTAGTCAAATCAATATATATTTTTTATTATAGATAACCTCTCTTTCCTTCTTATTGCAAGTTTATTTGGTTCTTTGTTTTTGTTTTATGTTGGTTCCTAGCTTTTGTTCAAAAGGATGATTTATTTAGATTAAGTGATTATTACCTTTGAAATTTTAGGCAAAACAAGGAACAGGAAAGCAACCTAGTCGTGCAGAAGTTTACATTGATACGTGAACTCACAAAGATGGAAGAGTTATTATTAAGCAGGCTACTAAAGTAATTGTAAGTTTTTAATTATAGGAATATCTTCTTTTTGTTGGTTGGTTGTGAACGTAGGATTGTTGCTATCCTCATGTAGCCATTCACTTCATTGTTTATTGGTTGGTTGATTAACTTGTGTTATAATTTTTATATCCATTACAAATTTAGGATGAGCTAAAAATGGTAATGGATAGAGAAGGCAGCTCACAAAATTTTGAAAACATCGAAAGATGCACATCCTGGAGGGATGATGCATATTTTAAAGTCTTAGGACCTAAAAAGAGAAGACGTGTGCATTGTTTGGGAAAAATTCCAACTGCTAAGAGTACTAATGTGAACTCATTGTCAGATACAGCTATAGAAGCAAGACTTCAAAAGGTTGAAACTTTATTGACAAATGTTTTAACTATAATTCAATAACGGTTTTTTAGAGATGAAGTTAATGATCTTATAGAGGCAGCATCTTGAGAGGTTTGATTAAAATTTTCATATTATATTTATGATAAAATTTTATATCTTAATGACTTGTTAATAGAATTTTGATTTTTTGCTTTCTATATAGGTACCAGATGGTAATAATGCTCCCAATGGCCATCCAAGATCTTTAACTTCCAGCAATCCTAAGGAAAATAGTATATCTATGCATTAATTGAATTAAAATTAGCTATCTTATAATTTGATTATGTTTCACTTCACTAAATCATAATCTCATTTTTAACATTAACATCATTAACTTCCATGTGTAGATTGAGACCAAGTTTTAAGCTTATTCAAGAGCTACTCTATAGAGCTAGAAGTATCATATGTGTATTCACGTAATGACTAAACATATATCATGTAGATTGATTTCTTTTATCTTGTTTTTGAAAAGTATTGTATAAGAGTAGATATATGGACTTCTTATTTTGTCTGAAGATGATTATTAGAATTTCTTTAATGTAATGGAATGAATTTTTAGTTACTTGAAAATTTATTGTGTCTTGTGTATTTACTCTTTTTTTGGGTAAATTAAATAAGCACTAATATATTAAAAGATAAGCTTGTAACATTAAATGATATAATTATATCCCATAGCCATAGACTCATTTCTGTTATTAAAGGCTTCAATAACAATAAAACACCTAAAAATAATAATAGTAAAATAACTGTAGTAAAGGTTTTAGTGACATTAAAATATCTGTAGGTATAAGTTTTAGTAAATTGTCATTATAAATTTTAGTGACAGTAAAATATTATAGGTAAAAGATTTAGTGATAGTAAAATTCTATGGGTAAAAGTTTTATAAAAATATTATCATTAGATATAGTGACAATAAAACATCTATGGGTAAAAATTTTAAAATTATACCTACATCTTGTGAAACCATAGGTGTAAGTTATACCCATGATCATAAAACTATGGGTAGAAGTAAAGTAAACTTGACGAATGTTTAGATTGTGGATATAGTTCAAGTAAGGATATACCTATAGATTTTTATTTTTTATCCATAGAAATTGATTGCGGGTATATGCCATTTTTCTTTTAAGTGTTCAATCATTTTTATCTCTAATAATACCTACTACAGCAATGCAAGGGATCAATTTGCTAAGTCCAGCTCTATCTTTGGTTTCACCAGCCGTTACTAGAAATTGCAAGCGAACAAATGCACTTAGAATACTATAGTGTAATCATAAACAATGTTGAAAGATAGGACAATTAATATATTAATTGCGATTTGCGGGGGTAATCTGACTTGATGTTGACCTTTCTTCTGAAAACAAAAAACAAAATTATGGTTGCCTCCTTGTTGAGAAAGGTGGCAAAGTGTTGACCAGAACTCAGGGATGGTACTCAATTTAGTGGGCAAACTGAGTAATACAAGCCATTTAAAAAGTATTCAAATTAAAACTTAGACCCAATAATAAAATATAAATATCTATAATTTTCTTATGAAACTAAATTATATATGAATGCTTTGTTTTCCATTGTCTTTGATGAAACTTCGTTATCATCCTCGATGGGGTGACAAAATGATTACATCTCTACTTTACATAGTATCAATCAAATTCCATTACAGCATAACAGTCATGACCATCATAACCAATAAAATACGGAAACCTCCAAATAAATGGAAGACTAAAAGCTTCAAAAATGGAGCCATGAAAACTTTCACATATGCCATTGAGGTAGAAAGAAAAATGAGAAAACTTTTAGATTTGTTATATAAATAACATATTGAAAGAGTAGATAAAAGCAAAAAGAAATATATAGATTTATGAACAAAACAATATATAGATAGATATTTATCAGATCTACCATAGAATGATAGCTTTGATAATATTTATTCACAAAAACACTAAGAAGAAAAGAAGAGAGGAAGGAAGAAGGAAAGAATGGAGGCAGAAAAGGAAGGATGGAAGAGAAGAAAAGAAGAGGGGAAGGGGTGGAGGACGGCTTGTAGTGGGGGGTGAGTCAAGGGAGGGATTAGGATTTTTTGAAGTTAATATCGTGTCACTTTTTAATCTTTTTTTTTTTCAAAAGGTGAAATTAGAAATTAAATCCTTAACTTAAAACACACGCTAATTTTTAATTAATGTCTCTCTTGGTGATAATTATATTTGGTTTAAATATATTTTTGGTTTCTCTAGTTTCATAAAAATTTTAATTTGCTTTCTCTAATTTATAAAAACAATAAATGTTAACCCCATATTTTATAAAACAATTATATTTTGTCTTTTTATCATATTTTTTGTTGAAAACTTAACACTTAATTTAATAGTCAGTTGAGTGAGACACCAATTTTTAATTAAAGTTATAAACGCCAAATAAATAAATAATTTCTTGATAGAAAGTGTATGCATTTGTGTGTATAAAGGGATGAATTTATAATAAGTATGAGGGTATGACATTTGAGTGTGACAAAATCAGAACAATGAAAATTGATGATAACATTACTTTTAAGAAGTTGAAGAAGGTGATTTGGGATAAGTTACATTTTTCTTTGATCCAAGCAATGTCTGAATTAATCTACGTGTAGCCAATGACACTATTTCCATTGCTGTTTAAATAATGTGTGATACACACTCATAATATCCATCGCAAATGAGTGTTACAAAGTTGTATGTGGAAATCACAACTGTTAAATTAAATCTCAACATAGAAACTCATCTAGTGTAAGAGGTCAAGATTAGCATTAAAAAAAAAAGGAAAGAATAAATTGAGCTAATCTTGACCTTTTTTTTTTTTGAAAAAAAAATAATGGGTGTCTCAACTTGCTACAGGTTGAGACACCCAAAATAAAAGTTAAAAAAAAGGTGGTATAGCATATATAAAAAATAAATTTGGCAATGGAACTTGAATAAACTATTTTTCTTTATAATATTAACATAAAAAAGCTAGTTGGAAATTTAAGTTTGAAATAAAATTTATGTGCTTGAAGATATAACGAGTGTGGGAGATATTGGGCGGGAAGGAATAGTGAAAGATGATTGATAGGAAACTAGAGGGACATTTCATTAGAAAAATAAAAAAAATAATTGGAATATAAATGCATTGATTTTGTAAAGTACCTAATTACTAAAATGAAATTAGTCAACATGTGTGTTTGGATTGATGGTGGGTAAAATTGATTTTCCAAACCTTGGTTTTGTAGAATTGATTTTGTGTAAAAGTGAGTTTACATGAATGTGATTTATGTTTGGAAAGTTTAGATGAAAAGTGATTCTAGTAAAATTGATTTTGTTTGGAAATTATATACCAGAATCACTTTTAAGTATAAAATTACCGAAAAGGGTAGTCATATTACTTTATTTGATTTATTCCTATAACATTATTATTTTTTAAATAGCATTTAACAAATGATATAACATAATATATCTTTTTATTTCTATTGATATTAAAATTAAAATATAAATTAAAAATAAATATGCATAGCATAGAAATAGAATATTACAATTGATTGAAACTACTAGTTATTACATGCATATAGCACAATTTGATCTTGAATGGTGTCTCGAAGTTGATCCATTTCAGATGCAGAGACAATGTTTAGACTTGGCAATGGATCTAAGCCACTATGCTCATCAATTTCTCCTTCAAATTGGCTTTCGTCTTCAAGATGGCTGAACTTAATATCTGTTGTAGAATTCCGTCTAATAAAATTATGTATAGCCATTGTCGCACTAACGATTTGCACTTGTGTTTCAAATTTGAACTTTGTCATGCACCGTAAAATTTTAAACCTATTCTTCCATACCCCAAAAGTTCTTTCTATAGTACACCTCAAACTTGAATACACGAGTATGAGAAAATACACGAGCATCATGGGCAGTGCCTTCCCAACCAGACAAGGCAAACGTGAAACACATGTCCCAATCACATAGAGCTATAACATTTTGTGTTAGATGCCTTTTTCTACCAATAAATCTTGGTTGTTCACTAGGGCTAACCACACATAGTATATGAGTTCCATCAATTGCTCCTATGGCATTCTTGAAAAATGGCCAGTATCGTGAGTCATTTCGAATCTTTAATTAGGCTGAACGAAATGCTTGATCTCGTGGTTTAATATATTTGAAGGCCAATCTTATGCAAGCAAGTAATACTGCATGCAAATGCCTACTTACAGTCTCCCCTGAGCGTTGAAACCTTTCTTGTAGCATTCTATTACATACTCCATGACTAACTATATTTAAAAACATCGCAACCATTTCTTCAATTCCCATGCGTGTAGTGTGGTTCAACCCACATTCAACTAATTCAATGCAAAGTTTATGAAACACGTGTTTTTCCATGCGAAACATCTCATAATAGCGAGTGGGATGCCCTTGCAATATTTCTTGAACCCAAGAATGACTAGTTTGTTCACTCGTTCTACATGGTTGTTTACATAAATATGTTACTGTGTAGCCACCAATTAATGCAGCCACATGAGCTTGTTGCTCACGAGAAAGAATTTGTGTCGTTTCAGTTTTCATTTCTTCATCTTGTATTTCCTTAAATTCCATTTATACCTAAAAAAAAGCATTATGGTATGAATATAAACCAATAAAGTATAGTTTGAATATAATAGCACATTACAATCACAAGTACATAAAAGAATAGGCTGAATACAAAAGTAAAATACCATCAGAAACCCATAAACTATAGTTTGAAGACAAAACCATAGTCCAAATATTATCACAAAACACAAAACATCTGAATATAAAGTAGAGTAACATCACAAACCCGTAAACCATAGTTTGAAGACAAAACCATAGTCCATCAGACTGAATACAAAAGTAAAATACCATCAGAAACCCATAAACCATAGTTCGAAGACAAACCATAGTCCAAATACTATCACAAAACACAAAACATTTGAATATAACTCTAGTGCTTATTTCATAAATGAAAGTGGATTATCTATTACATGTCGAAGCCAAATCAACCTCCGATCTTCATAACCATGAAAGGTGGCAAACATCTCCCGATTTTGTTTATATATCATCATCTGACAGCATTTTGCATACCACACTGGATCATTAACAATCTCATCAATTAAGTTTAACTCAGCCATCACTTCCTTCATTGATGTTCCAAGTGGTTCTGTAGGACTGGAGCGACATGTATTTGCAATGACACTTATAGCGTCAGCTATTTTTGATGCTTCAAGGACTTTGGCTTTACTTGTCCGTTCACCAGGGTCAGCTCTCTTCCTCTTTCCATCACTTATCTGGCCACTAGTTTCCTAGGATGGGCATACATTGATATTTGCAACTCCTTCAGTTGCCCCAACACTGTCATCTTCACTGTCTCCAGATCCTTCCTCTGTATCTAGCCCAATATTATCTAGGTTTGGGCTGTACCCATCCTCACTTTCAAGCAAACCATTAGAGAATGTCATTGATGATGGTGTCCATGCAAATTGTCTAGTTGCAACTACATCTTTAAAAAGCATAGTTAACTCTTAGGCAAATGGAAGTCCCTTATACCTAAATTTCTCATATTGTGGATTTTCCTGCATGTATAAGGCAATTCATCACTTTTATAAATATTCAAACAAAAATATTGTAGTTAATGCATAAGTATAGGTTGATGCATAACCTACCAATTCCTTCTTCTCCCACCACTCATCAGGTGCATCAATAATCATCTTCGTACTATCCCACCCTAGGCCTGTTTCTTTGGCGAACAACTTATACCATACTGACCATTCTTTTTTTAAGCTATCCCATTTGTTTTTTAGCTGAGTTCTATCGTAATTTCGTCCAGTTAATCCATTGAATTGCTCAATAGCAGCCTTCCACCCTTTCTTTGTCAGAGTTATTCCATTGCGTTCTCCCTTTTGGACTTGGTCCAAGCATGCTTTAACAAAATGCTTAATTGTTCTTGGATCCCACACAGCCTTTTTCTGAGAACTCATTTTTCTATGTAACCAAAAAAATTATAAAGGACCAAGGGCAACATGCACAAATTTTCAACAGGTCCACATACAATGATAAGTAGCAAAATCATTAATATTATTAATAAAACTATTAAGTTATCACAATTTAAGAGAACATTAAGAAAATTAAGATTATCAAATCTTAGTGCCTTCTTTTTCAATTCAGCAAATATCCTTAGTGCCTCTTGCCGTCTAATTTGGCCCTTTTTTAAATGCACAGCACAGCTTGTATAACAACCTGCCCAAGCCACCTAAAAGAAAAATTCAAATAAGCAATCAGTATTAGGAAGTTAGCATCAAAATCTTGAAAAATATTCAAACAAATTAATAATAAATAATTGTTTAGTGGTTCAAATTAATTCATTAATGCATCAGTAAAATTAATAGAAATTTTAGAACCATTGACTTATGATTTAATAATATATGTAGAATCAATATTTTAAAATATTATTATTATTTAATTATTTTATTTTAATAGAATCAATATAATCTTTCAATATTTTAAAGTTAATTGTTATATATGTATTTATTTAGATTACATAAAAAAATTTTGGAAATAAGTAAACAAATAAAATTATTATTAATTTTACCATAATTGAATTAAGATGAATAGTTAAAAATTTATATGAAAATATATTTTATAAATATATTAAATATATTCTCAATTTAAAAAATAATAAATATTAAGAATATATTTATATTATATATTATTATTTGTATGTTTTTATATATGATAATTTGTTCTAACGATTAAATTGAATCATTTGCAAGGTGTAACATGTAAAAAAGTTTTTGAAATATTTCAATTATTTAACATTGAATTGTAAAAAAAGAAAATTTTTATGTGACAAACAAGTTATTGTATGCAAATAAGTTTTAAAAATTAAATGATAACTTAACATATAATTTATTAATCAATTTTTTTTAAAAAAATTATTATTACAAATAATGTTTAATCATTTTAATAATTAAATATATCATTTTAATCATTTTATAAATATACGACAACAACTGAAGCAAGAAGGATGTCACTGAACTCGCTGCGGGAAACCTTGCTTTGGCGGGAATAGATTAGTAAGAAGCAGGAGAATGACTAAAAATTGATGCACATAAATCATTACGGAGTGTCATGGCCATATACTAATTGCTCGCTGGTAAGGAATACTTCCATCGCTCTATTCTGCCAACACAAAGACCTCTGAAGTCTAAATCACTTTGAAAGAAAACTAGTACTGGTCGAAAATTCTGTTCAAGCAAGGCACAAGAAAGAGGAGAGTCACACTTCAGCATCATGTGTTTGCTTTAACCATATTCCAATCATGACTTTATGGCCACTCCTTGAGTTCCAAAATTTATAAGCAAAAGGGTTTAAAAGAGAAAGATGCGACAAGACATGGATGGAACTAATTTCTTCCATAAGAAAGATCTTAAACATGTGAAAAAGCTTGCTGTACATGCTAAACAGGATTGCATCAAATACGGATTATGAAAGCTGCTCACCTCACATGCAACATAAGATATTTTGTGTTGTAACTTCACTAGATCCTTCTAAGTGTGTTCATATATGTATAACTGGACATTGCTACAAAAAACTTGCGGAACCTGCAGAAACGAAATCATTATCTTTTACATAGAAAAACCTATGCCATTGAGCAGCTGTAAACCTATCCAACTCTCATGCTTGGCTTGTTTAACGAAACAAGCTTAACATGTTCAAACTTACACATTTAAGAAACAAGCCAAGTCAAACCCAAATAACACCTCTCGTGTTAGGCAATATATCTTGAGGCAACCAAAGAAAATTCCAAAAGAAAGATAAATGGGTCCTGCTTTATCGTAACAATAAGGAAAAGCAACCATACCAGACCCACTAGCTTGAGTGTTGGGCCATAGCAAGTTTCAACAGGTTAGACGGAGAGATTCCTCCATTTCTTACTTGACTTTGATGAAAGAAAAGAAATACACATACAAACAGGGGAAGCGAAGACTCATCAGACTCCTCCGCGGCATCGGTGGTTACCACTGAAGGAGATGTTGTGGCTTACTAGCATGTTTTCTCCCAATCGTCTATAGAGTTTGAAGCTAGTGATCACTCATTTATTTAGCTGAATAGAAGATTTGAGTTTTGAGGGACATCTGTGAAAGCAGAGAGAGAAAAATAAAAGAAGGAGGAGAGGAAGATAGGTTTGAAACAGAGAGAGAGAGAACGAGAGCGACGGACCTGAAGAAATGAAGCCAACGTGGGAGCTTGAGAATCAAAGTTGTTCTCTGTTAATAACGTCGAGCCTGAACAATAAAAGAGACTCAAAGCTGAATTCCAGTACTCTCTTCAACTCACCGAAGTAGCGAAAGAAGATAGAACAGAGAACAGAGTGAATAGAGAACATGCAACAAGGACAGGTGCATTCTCTTTCAATTCCTCGGACTGATTTGGGTATGAAAGACAATTGGCCGTTGGAGTAATTAACGTGGTTTTAATGTAATGCAAACGAGTTGGTAAAAAGCAGGTGCAAAATGCTTTAAGAAAACGTGATTTTCATACTCCCCCGAGCGATGGTGCAGCGAGTTGAACGTGTATCCAAACATAATCCAAATGGGCTTTTCTTCTGTAAACCTTGGTTTGAGCAGAAACGCGGGTAACTCAACGTGTTTCCAAACACATACTACATCTTTGGTTTCACCGGCTGTTCCAAGAAGGGCAAAGCAAGCAAATGCACTTAAAATATAGTACAATCATAAATAATCTTGAAAGAAAGGACAATAAATAAATTGCGAATTGTGGGAGTTAATCTGATTTGATTTTGACCTTTTTCTAAAAACCAAAAATGAGAAAAAAAAAACAAAAAACAAAAAAAACAAAAATATGGCTGCCTCTTGTTATATCATCTTACACGAAAATAAAAAATCTGTTGCATAGAATGACGTGATGTGTAATAGATAGACTGTTTAAACAAAAAATAAATAAATTTTTTTAAAAAAATAAAAAATAAATATTTTGACATCTTATTTGATGTCACAACATTTCTTATTTTGCAAAGAACATATCCGGAGTTCTATTCTCATCTTAGACATGCATAAGATAGAAAGCAGACAGCTGAGATATAAAATTATTTTTGTATTTTTATTTTTAAAAATATGATTTAATAATTAAAAAACGATTTAATGAATAAAATAATTATTATAAAGATACAGTAATCCAAACGGAACGAATGTCATCATATTCAATTTTGTCTAGAAATTGTGAAAAGTGGGAAGGTGTTGTACGGAACTCAGGGATGGTGTTGAGATCAGTGGGCTTCGCTTGGGCCAAACTTTTGAACTTTTGAGGATTATTCAGTGAAGGCTCCAACTGGGCCATTGCCCAGGATGAATCTAACCAGAATGGACCATCAAGAGCATTTTATTTCACAAAACGTATATATATATATATATATATATATATAATATAAATTTTATATTTTTACTTAAAAAAAATCTAATAACATACACCCAAATAAACTTGACCTAAATTTTACCCTTGACTTTACAAACTTATGTGATTATCTGTCATTTAACACTCACAATAGACTTACGAAGCATCCTTAGCATAATTTAAATTTAGAAATTTTATTCTGTGATTGTGTTATGTTTGAATTGATTTTATGAAAACTTTAATTAATATACTTTTTATGGAATACAAATAATCTTTGCTAGCTATCTATATTTATACATTTATCTTTGTGATTAAGTTATGTATACATCAATTTAGATATTTTTCAATTAATACACTTTTCACTAAAGACAAATCATCAGTGCTAGCTATTTATAGGATATCCGTTAAAAAATAAGTTATATATCTGACCCTAAAAAATGGATAAACCTAATACAAAATCATATAATGAAAAGACAAAATTTTAGAGTGAAGATTACTAACTCACTTACAGTGACAAAGCAATTGTCTCTTCACTTTACATAGAGGATCCATCAAATTCTGTAAGAGTCATGGCCATCATAACCAATAAAATACGAAAACATCCAAATAAATGGAGGAACAAACCCCGGAATGGAGCCATGAAAACTTTCGCATCTGCCATTAAGATAGAAAGAAAAATGAAAAGCTTTTAGATTTGTATAAGAGCTGTATATATATATATATATAGAGAGAGAGAGAGAGAGAGAGAGAGAGACCAAAACAAAGACATCGATAGATATTCATCAGATCTATCATGTAATGATAGATATAATAATAATATTTATTCTCAAAAATACCAAGAAGAAAAGAAGAGAACAAGGAAGAAGGAGAAAGAAAAGGTGGCGAAGGAAGGATGGAAGAGAAAAGAAGAAATAAAAAAGGAGAAGGGGGAAGAAGTGGAGGGGGGCTTCTTTATGGCTATTGACGACAGCCTCTCAAAACTTACTCGCAGAGGGGAAATGAGGGAGAGATTAGGATCTTTTTTCAAGTTAATTTCATGTTACTTCTTCATCTATTTTAGAGTTTTTTCTTCAAAAGGTGAAATTAGGAATTAAATCCTTAACTTAAAACACACGATAATTTTTAATTAATGCCATAATTATTAGCACGTTAGTTCAGATTGAGTTTGACCATGAATAACATGTTACATATGGGATTTTTGCTTTGCTTCGACTGTGTGCCTTAGTTGATAATAATTATATATGGTTTAAATATACTTTTGGTTCTTTTAATCTCATACAAATTTTAATTTGATCCATGTAGTTTGAAAACTGTCAGTGTTACTCTTTTATTTTATAAAACAATTAGGATGACGGATAGGGGTGTTCAAAACCTAACAAGATTAATTGAGCCAAACTAAATCCAGAAAAAAAAAGGTCTAATTTGATTTTTTTTTTATATATCAAAACTAATTTAATTTGTTCAATTTAATTAAAATGAAACTAATAACCCATACGTAGAAGTCACCAAGTTTTATAACAAGATATATGACTAATTCACTGTTAATGGTCAAATTACCTTGAATTTAATATAGTGAGATATGTCAAAGACTTGAAGTATAGTTGGATATGGATATGTGATTATTAATATGTGATGTACCTACTTATTAAAATTTAAAATTCATATAAATTAGTTGTTGAATACTTGAAGTCCAAATTTTATAGGTGTATTATTAAATAAGTAATTTTGTATTTAATTGATAGTACAACACCTACATATATATGGAAAATAATTATCTAAGAAAATAAAAAAAATCATTTAAAAAAATAACATAAATCTAATTAAATCAAACCAACTTAAAACTGAGTTAAGTTAATTATAACTCAAAATCAAATAGATTTTATAATTTATAAAACCTACTTAGTTGATTTGATTTGGTTTTGATTCAAAATTAAACCAAATCTTTGATCACACTTAATGGTGAGTCTTGTGCTTTGGGACTTATATAGCTGTCAACTTTCAAAATTTAAAAAAAGAAGTTAAAAATAAAATAAAAAGTTGAGCTATACAAGTAACTCAAGATGAAGTCATCAGAACAATACTAACTTCCTACAAATTTATAAAATATATAAATTTAATTTTATCTATTTATCATATTTTTATATAAAATTTGAATATTTGATTCAACAGTCAATTGAGTAGATAATAATTTTTAATGAAAATTAACAATGTTAAATAAATAAATAATTTTTTAATTAATAAATTGTCAATTTTAATATTAAATTTTAAATAAATCGCATGATAGGCACAAAATTTATTTTTCTTTGAAAACAACATAACAACAGCGTTGTGAGTACTGCAATGGACTAATGGACAGCATATTCGTCAGTTCGACCTCCAAGGTCCCTTAAAGGTCATCATCATTAGAGAATATATCTATTACCTCTCATGTTTCAAAAGGTTGAGAAAGCGGGATAGTGGGGAAGCACATCTCCATCGCATCAAATTCGCATCATTTCTAATCCAAGTCAAAAGAGCCCAACAAAGTAACCAATCCTTCTGCTACGTCTGTCCCCATTTCCTGCTTCAATCACTATACCAAACGCCATATCATCCACGCATTATTGCACTTTTTCAAGTCACTAACTATACATCAAAACGAATATCTGTACACACTGTCTACTATCAAATAAAAAGTAATTCATATTTTACAACAAAGAAGGTCTCAACATCTTTTTAAGTTACATGAATCTAAACATTAAGATCAATATATATGAATTATGGGCTCATTAATGAGACAGATACAGTTTTTGATAATATAATATTGGAACTTAGCTTTCTATGCCATAGCAATATCAAACTTTTTGAGAAGATAATCTTGGCGATGGCAGAAATTGCTCTCAAGGTTTGACTATTATGGTGAAGTGGGTATAGTGGAAGGAAAATGAAATGTTTGGCACTAGAGAACTAGACTATGGACGAAATGAAACCCTATCAAATTGTTACCATCAAAGATTTGTCCTATATTTGCATTTAGATGTTTGTATGAAACCCTATCAAATCATAACTAGAAAGTCCACAAGTCAAGTACCATTCCCTTCTCAAACAAAACTCCAACAAATGTGGTTCAATTTAAGTCCCAATTGAATTTACCTTTTACCTTTTGTATCAGTCAAGTACCCATTAATCTCTTAAACAATTCCCTTCACTCATTTTACATACCCAACTTTATTGGTAGGATAAGATTGACCTTCTCCGCACTTAAAATGCTTGTACGGTCTTTATTATTTCCCATTAAAAAAAAAAGTCGTTCCATACTAAATTATTTCATTTTTGTCTTTTTTCAAATTTAGATTTGGATATCTGATTCCAGTTAACTCAAATCCCAAGTGGGAATTATTTTTTTTATAAATGTTCATGTACGATCTTTTCATGTTCAAAATATTAGCGTTGAACAATTAAAAACTACGATATATAAAGCTTGATGTCTTACTTTAAGGTTCTTTATCATTTTATGGTGTTTCAAAATACATATATAGTTATAAAAAAATTTATTACAAAATTAAAAATAATTAAATGATAAAAAATTCAATCTCTTTAAAAAATCAAACTCTACCTAAACGAATCCAATAATTAAATCTGCCTTCTTATTATTCCTTTTCCAAGTTTAAGGGCAGAAGACTTTCCAAGACAAAGAATCTAAATTAGATCACTTTTTAAAGTTGTATAGTAGTCTAATGAAAACATATATGAAACCTATCTTTTTTTTTAATATTTATCTTTTATTTTTCTTAACCACAAACCAATATCCTCTCTTATTCAAAAAGAGATCTTGTAAGAGAGAGATATGAGATGAGTTCCAATAAAATTTAGCTATGTGAATTTCACACTTCATATTTCCCTCCTACGTTAAAAAGAATTTATTTATAAAAAAAAAGAGACTTAAAAATAAATCCCACAATTCATATATATATATTTTTTAAAACAAAATATTCTCCTGACTTTGACGATTGGAGAAACAGTTAGGACGACGGGGGTTATGCCGAGTTTGCACGTGATCGATAGGGCCCACGCGCATTGAGGACACGTGGCTGCTAATGAGTTGCCAAAGGGTCGCGTTCGATGACGCCAGCAAAACCCGAACTGCGCGTGGAATCTGCAGGGGAACAGAGTGGGCCCTCACGAACTTAGATGGCAACCGTTAAAAAGGGTCTAACGCTCTCCCGAAATCTGACATCAGCCTCTGTGGGGCCCACAAACAAGAACTCATTTAGGTCAAGCCTAGAGTAGGAGCCCATTATACGTAAATTTTAGGTGATAGATTTTATATTAATAACAGAAAAGGTTAGGTGTTTGAAATAATTTTAATATCCTGAAAACTTTTGGCAGTTTCCATTGTACTTTAAAATTTCTTTAATTAAAAAAATAAATGCTCAATCTATATTTGATCAATGAATTGGATTCTCTCCTCCATGGCTCCATTGCAGCCGTGAAGTTGACGGGAGGTATAAATCATTAGTGGGGTGTTCCACCTTTAGATTGGAATTTAACAAGTTGAGAGAGTAAATTTTTAAAATTTTTTATTAAATTATACTTAATTATTTTAAAGATATGCGTAATATGTGTCTATAAATTATTTAACTCTTTTTATTATCATTATTAAGAAAAAAATTATAATGCAAAAAACTAATTTTTTTGGAAAAAAAAAAGTTGAAGAGGAAGTTTTTGCAATAACAAAATCCAAATAAGATTTATTTAAATAGAGCATTTAATATATCGGTGGTTTATTTTATTTTATTACATGGGTTCACATTATGAAATGAAATATTTTATGATAATTAAACTTTAATATCAAAGTTAAAAGTTATCGAAAATACCAACAGAATGTTACATTTATTATTTTAAAAAAAATTAATAAAACAAAAAATTACAAATACGAAATATTCATAATTTTTTTAATAATATAATATATTACTTAAAATAGTGTCACTTATATTTTATACTATGTTTAAACGTACCAGATATTTTAAATGTTCCAATTGTTTATTTTTATCACTTTCTCTTATAATGCACCCAGTGTAATAATCCTCAAGATAAGATTCATTTTTTTGAATTATATATGCACATACTTAATTAGCTGATTATAATTTTCTTTTCGGGTCTGTAATGATCAGAATTTGTGTTTCAATTATAAAATAAGTATTGAATGAATTATATATATAAACAACTGTCAATAACAATGCTTCACACTTGACGTGAATAGAAACCAAAAACCTACTCAGGCTTAAATTTTGATAACTACTAAAGAAAACAAAAATGCGTATATGTCTACACTAAAATCTAAATGCATATATGTGAAACCTTGCGTATAATTTTTTCATTAAATATAATATAAAATGCTTCAATATACACTATATATGCATCACTTTGGAAAAGTGTCCAATGCGCACAAAAGCAGTAAAGGTTCGAAGACTTTTTATGCCTTGAATATTGTTATTGTTTATAACGTACGTTACTTAATTTACTGCAACTAGAAGAGAAAATTTTACCTTTAACATACCTAATCATTCATATTCTGTGATACTAAAGTTTTAACACCACACCCTAGCCTCGGATATAATGATAAGGTGATTGGAGTTTTAAAACTTATACCATAATTGCTCCATTCAAAGGATAGAGTCACAGATCAGGAATGCTAATTTCTCATCACTATCCCATTCCTACAGTTTAATTTCCTAAAATAAAATAAACACCACATATCCCATATCGCAAGGAAAACCTCAAAATTTGCAGAAATGAATTAAGGGGGCGTTTCATTTGTTGCCATTGTGTCACAAAGAAAATTACTCATAAGCTTCTCTTATTAATCTGAATTTTATGGATTGACATGAGATCAGAATCTTTATTATTAAGTCATCAAGAGCTAAGTATGATGAACTCGATGTTTATTCATGCTTTTAAAGCTTTCACAACGTTTTACGTAAACATTTCCTAGTCACGTGTCTATAATATAAACTATTTGTATAATTTCAATAAAATATAAAGAAAGTCTATGTAATATACCCTATACACTATTTATGATTGACCTTGCTTTTTTGTTTTTCGTAGATCAAATTTATTGAAAGATCTCTTTATAAAAAGGATTTTCTTTTCCTATGAATTATTCATTAATTTACCGTCAAAGCAAAGATAGGTGGAACAAAAAAAATGTAAAAGGCAAATGGGTGGTGTTGTTGATTTAGTTAAGGATGAAGCCGTGGAGGACTGAAATTGGTGGACTTTTGAGAGAGAGAGAGAGAGAGAGAGGGTTTTATCATGTGGGATAAATAAAAACAGCACATGGTACAAAGAGGATGGAAGACGTATATTGTATTTTTAGACAAAATAAGAAGAGAGGATCAATGTTCTCATGTCATGCTTTGCAGCTTCAAAACGGAATGCATGCATCATGAAAATGGGGATTGAATGAAGGATTTGACAAATTCAAATGAAACCAATGAATCAAACAATAAATGCATAATAGCTGCACTTGCAGACAAAACCACTTGAGTTTCCTTATGTAGTAAAACAAAAGAAGAGAAAAATAGAACTCAAATGGACCAAAACCATGTTCTTTTTTTCGCTTTATCTTTGAACCTTGATTTTCTGTTAGCTGGAGACTGAAGTGCAAGTGGTCCAAAATGGTTTTAATAATGGTCATATATATCTTCAATATGTGAGGCTGCACATATTAGTCTATCAACTCTCCTTCTCCTTGAACCTTGATAAACGCTTCATTATAATGAATTAATGAAATACAGTAATAAATGTTTAATTTGATCATCAGTTTCAAAATCAGGGGAAGTGTATCAAAGTACCGTGCATCCATGAGTATTAGCTGATCGAAAAGTTGATCGTGTTCATTAATTTTTCTTGCATTTGAATTATGATAGTTAGTGCATATAAGCTTTACAATATGTCAAGAAAATAGATTTGTGGTTTAATTAATAGTTATAATTCTTGACTTAACAGTAAGTGTTTGACCTAAACACTCTATGACTTGCATCTTGGCCACAATACAGACATGTTTCTTTAATTTCCACTGCTCTTTCTTCATGGCCAACCAGATTATGTGCAGATTATGATGGACAAGAGCTGTTTCCATAGGAGAAAATGCTTGAATTTATGTGTTGAATTTTTATAAGCAGGAAAAAGAAAGAGTGAAGAACTTCAAAGCGTTGAACCATGTTGGAAAATTCATATTTATTGTCGGTAATATGCAGGTAATTATGCTAGTTTTTAGTGATTTAGCCGATGTTAGAGGACGCGAGTGCACGTGTGTATACGAGAGAAAGAGAGAGAAAGAAACTGGGATTTTCAACAGTAAACTGTACTTGAGTCCCCACAATTTGAAATCAAATATGCAATAATTATTACCAGAATCAATCGAAGTTCTCGACATTTGCTGGACTGCACTGATGGAATAGAATTAGGAAAACAATAGCTACGGAGTCTAGCACACAACATTCACGCAATATAGCCATAAGCCTAAAGTATCCAAATACAAAAACAGCTTAAAAAGTTCACAAGATTTCTTACAGTACGCTACATATGCTTCACCCTCAACCATAAATATCCAAAAGCTATACACAGAAACCAGGACATCAATTCCAAACCATACTTTTTCTTATTAGTTCGAAAGTCTTTATTTGATCTTAGTAATTCCACAAACTATCAAGGTCCACTGGTGCAGCAGAAGAAGCAGGTGGGTTTTGCTGATTCTCAAAAACCCTCCTACCCATGTCAAAATTTGATATTACAGAAGAGATTTCAGGATTCATATCAGTGGTGAGACCCGTTTCTTGTGAGACACTCACCATTTGTTCCCTCTCTGATTTAAAACCATTTCTCAAGTTTGACCCATGGTTTTCAAGTAAAGCCTTAAGGAGGGCCTGGTCCTGCATAGTATATACAGAACCGGGTAATGGCAAATTTGCAGGAGCTTGAAGGGGTTGAGTAGAACAGAACGAACCAGAAAGAGGGATTCCTGGCAGAATTTCTTGAGGATTCGAAGAAATCCCCAAAAGGGAGTTTCCTAAGGAATCAAAGATCCCTCCTTGGTTTCTTTGATCATCGATTGGATTGGAGAAGCAGGGCACGTAAGACGATTCAGTCATCATAGGTTCGGATTTGCCAACGTAAGGAGAAGAATCTGTGAGAGGTGGTAAACCAGAAGAACCCAATCCATTTCCAATGGATTCCAACCTCATTATACCAGAAATATGGATTTTCTTGCCACCAGAAATCTTCTGAAACACCCTGCAAATAACCCACTCGTTCTGCAAAATCAGACCAAATCCCATTAAAAAGAGAAAATTGAGTTGAACACAAAGGAAACGGGGGAAAGTAAAGTAAAGTTAGTACCTTTGCAGTTTTTGGGAGGTTGTGGACAGAGAATTTACCATCTAATCTATATTCGTGCATGACCCAGTTGGTCTTTTCTCCTTTTGGTGCTCTTCCTCTGTAGAAAACCAGAGTTTTCTTCATCCCGACCAGCGATTTTCCTCTGTAAATCTCCCTGTCTTTCCCTGTGGCCTTCCAGTACCCGGCTTCGGTGGCTCTATTGGTTCTCAAACCAGTTGGGTATTTTCGGTCTCTCACGCAGAAGAAGTACCACTCTTTCTCTCCCATTTTCGCTTTCCCTGCAAAACAAAAATCAAATCAAATCAAATCATCCAACTTCTGAAGAGAATCAGATTGCATGGGTTGTGATGAGTTAACTTACATGGCAAATCCCAAGGCTCAGACCTGTTCAAATCCACTTCTCCAATGGCTCTAGCAGAGAAGTTGGTATCGGTGACCTTCTTGTACAGATAATGAGTAATTAGCTCTTCATCTGTTGGGTGAAACCGGAACCCAGGAGGCAAATCCATCTGATCCTCTTGCTTATTACACAGCACAGAAACGTTCTCCATCTAAAACCCACTATTTAATGAAACAGCTTCAATTCAGAAACCCTTTTCACAAATTTTTATACAGAATCTGTCAATCTAGGAGAGAGAAGGGAGGGGAGACATGAGAGTGAAAAGTTGGGAACTTGAAGGATGGATGGAGATGTTTTTCATGGGAGAGAAAAGAGAAGAGAGAAAAAGAAGACCCCTAAATAGAGGTGTTTGGAGAGAAAGAAACGTGGAATGCAAGGTAACCTGGTTGTTGTTGTTTACAGCCCACTTCTTCAACTTTTGTGCCATAATAATTCTATCCCGTCATATTGTTCTCACTCCACACACCATACATGTAGTTTTGTCGATCCCATAGTGATCATTTTGTAATTTCACTAGCTTAAATGACATTAAATTCATGAATATTCGAATTTAATTGAGTTATTAAGAATTTTTAAATAATAAATTTTTTTTTTTTTGTGAATATAAATGGAAGACTGATCTTGTGATCTTTATCTGAATCCCTATCTTTTCGATCACTTGAGCTTATTGTGACTTTTTAAATAATTTGCATGAATTATGAAGTCCAAATGGCCAACAATACTTTGATTCCTTATTATGAAGGTTAATTAGCGCTTCTCAATATGCAATATTATTTTTTTTCTAAATAAAAGAGTATAATTTTTTAATAAAAATAAGCAATTTTAATTTTTTTTTTCATTTGAGTTAAAATTTCAATTGGAATTAAATATAATCATAAATTTTGTAATTAAATATAATAAATCTATACACCAGCTGTGTGAATGCAAAGGAAAATAGAAAAGCTAGCTTGTTCATCATTGTATCTCTCTTCTAATGAATTTCGAAATGACCTATATATCCTTCAAAGACTGATCGGCGAAAAACTACAAAAAAGAAAAGATAAAAATAAGAGGCTTTTTGTAAAAGTTTCCGAAACCGACGTTGCATAGATCTTTCAAGCTTAAAAGGTGAAGGACTGAAAATTGACCCTTTCAAGTCTAAGCAAATTCAATATTAAAAAAAGATCAATTTTTTTCTCCACTTAGCGTTAAAGTTTTTATAAACAAAACTCAAATAAAAGAATGCTTATATACTGATCTAAAGTTTTTTTTTTAAATATAAATTTTACATACCATTTTTAATTACTTTTTTTATATTTTATAAGAAAACCAGAACAAATAGATATATTTTACAATTCATTATTATATGATTAGGTCTTTTGAAAAAAAAATTTATCAAGTTATAATTTTATAAAAGAATCTAATTGCACATATCTAAAAAACCCTTGACCTAATTTTTAATCTTTCATTGACTTTACAAACTTATGTGATCATCCTTTGTTTAACACTCATTGTAGAATCACCAATCATCCTAAGAATAATTTGAATTTAGACAATTTTCTATTTATTAATGTTTTAATTTTATGCGTAATATACTTTTTACTAAAAACAAATCATCTGCGCTAGTTATTGATATTTAGACATTTTTGATTAATTTTATCTATAAATCAATTTACACATTCTTCGATTAATACACTTTTCGCTAAAGACAAATTGTCCACAATGGCTATTTATAAGATATCCATAAAGTAAATTATGAATCTGACTCTAAAAAATTGAATAAATCTAATACAAAACCATATAATAAAATCAAAAAATTTTAGAGTAAATTATACTAACTTTTCTAGAAATTTGACTAAATGATATTCAATATTTCACTTGTTTTAAAAATTACATTTGATTCTCATTCAATTTATTTTTTTATTTATAAAGTTAACTTTTTATACAATATATGTTTCTTTTAAAAATAAACTTTTTTAATAGACTTTATTGTCATATTAAGCATAAAATCATTGTTTTATGTTGAAAGTTAACATTCTTAGTTGCTTTTATTATCAAATTAATAATAGAATCACAATTTTATATTATGTAAAAAAAAATTTTTTTAATAGCAAATAAATTATACAAAAAATTGTAATATATATTAGAACTATCAAAATGGCAAAAGTTGTGTTAGGTTAAATGGGTTAAAAAATATCCAGCCTATCTCACCCGTAGAGTTAAACAAATCTACCCATTTAACCGGCCAAAATATCAAAAGAAAAAAAAATTTAACATTGGTTGAATATAAGATGGGTTAAACTATAAGTTTAGATTTTTCTTGTTTCACAAATCTGGTTTTATTGTCGATTGAACTCAAGTTTTATTAACATTTTCTATCACTATTTATGGACATATTGTGAATTTGATAACTAAATGGTTGTTTAGTGCGTAGAATTGCTAGGATAGAAATATAAATAAGAAGGGAAAATAATAACTTTGTGGGTAAAAAATGACTCTCATTTCCTTACTTTAAAAAAATAATAAAAAGATATAAATATTATTAAATAATAATTATAAAAATATAATGCAAATTAACTTGTATAATTTATGAACTAAGTGAGTCAAGACAAAATATTTTAAGAGTTGTCAACAAATGTTGAGTTGGCAAGCAAGAAGAAAAGGATCCAGCTAGTAGTAGACCTTGCTTGGCAGTGGGGATTAGCTATTCCTATAGCATTCCTATGTCAGTTTACCTTGTTTTTATTTTTTTATCAATGTTTGGATGCTTGTCAGTTGCTTGGATGTTTGTTTGTGATATTGCCCTTTTACGCTACTCTTTATATTTGAGCTTAAGCATGAAAGGAAAATGAAAAACTTCTTGGAGCGATTTTTCTCCACTCAGAAAGAGAGATTTGGTTGTCATTTCTTGATACTCTCATTGTCCTAACAACATGTTGATAAAATGCAAAATCAATCTACCATTCTGGTAGGTTAAATGCATCAACTTGATAAGTTCAATCAATTTTAATAGTTATAATATATATCAAAAAATTTAAAGAATTTAGTATAATTCTTAAAATAAGAAAAATTTTAAATATAATTTAACCATAATTTAAGAAAAATTAATGCAATTTATTCCCAAAAAATTTTTTTTAACAAAGTTTGTGCTATTATCAATGAATTAAAACCTAATCATGGGCTAAACTCATTTAAAAATAGACAGGACTCATAAAAATATTTGAGCCCAAACTTAGGTTAAACCTAATAAACAATTGGCTGAGCCTAGTCCAATCTACTTTTTTAAAAAATTGATTATTTATTTTATTTTATCTTTTTTTTTTATTTTAAATACTAGATATCTATACTTTATTATTTGACTGACTCTTTTTTTTTTTAATTTTAAATACTAAATAATTCAAAAAAGATATTATATGAAATTTAAATCACTTGGAATACACATACAACAACAAAATCTCTCAAGATGATAATTTTTTTGATAATATTATTGATTGATAATTTATTTTATTTAAATTATAATTTATTTCTTATAATATATTATACAACAAGTAAAAGTAAAAAAATAATAATAGATTATATAATCTCTTTTACTTATATCTGTAGTTATAAATAATTTTTTTAATAATATTATTTACTAATAATATGTAAAAAAATAATTATAATATGAATCTAGCATGGACCCGGATTAGGTTTTAAAAAAATATCAAATTTAACCTGTTTTATATTCGGATTTCTGTTTAAACAAACCCATTTTTTTTTATTGAATTCATATCTAATTTTTGGGACTAGACTTATCGGACTAGCGGGCTTTCTAGCTAACAATTAGGTCTAAATGAATTTTTTATAGATGAATGATGGAGTTAAAAATAACTCCATCATTAATATATTGTTTGTATCAGTTTCAATTGAATGATGGAGTTAAAAAGAACTCATGTTTCTATGTTTTAAGATGATACCCAAAAAAAATTATAAATATTAGACTAACAATAATATTATCTTTTCACAAACAAGGTAAAATTTTTGTCTGAACTAAATCTATGTCGAAAAGTACAAAACTGTATAACAGTAGGGCACGTGAAAGGATAATAAAATTAATCAATTTGGATGTACAAGGAATGTTGGGTTTACACTCATTAAGTTGGTTAGGTGAACAAATTGCAAAATAAGAGGCAAAATTGCCGGTGTTTCATAAGCTATTTTGTCTGATCTCTAAAGCATTTTGTGTAACAACTGCGCCTCGTCTGATTTTTTAGTCTTAAAAAAATTACTCACTCATTATTCTGTGAAATATATTTAACCAAGTCAAAATAAAAAAGAGGAAGGTGTTTTCACCAAAAACATAAAATATTAGTGAGTTTTTCAAAATTTATGATTTGGTTACGTTTCAAAACAATCCTTTCGTATCTGATTTTATTTGACTGTTTTTGAAAGAGTCCAAGAAATACAAACGGGATTTAGAAAGAGATGGCTAAAAGAAAAAGAATAAATCCGTAGAGAGGGGACATTTCATTTCAGGGTTCTAGATGTGATTATCCAAAGATGAATCATTGAGTAGGTCCATAGGCTTTATGATAGATAAGGCATATATATATAACTAAGATTAATTGTCATGATGGATTAACTTATAATTTGATAGGCTTATGAATTCCTCAAGTATTTATCAATTTTGTTCGCATTTTGAAGTCTAAAATTAGGAAAATCAAAGGCCATACTACATAAATATATCTCCCCATATTATTGCAAATTAAATTTATGACATATGGAAAAAAAGTAATCTTTTTTTTGGGGTAATTAACGTAGTAATATTTTTATATAGAAGGTTTATAAGATATACAAATGACCATTACTTTAGAATAAGACATCTTGCAACATTTTTTCCATGTTTGTTAATTTAAAAAAATGACAAAAGAGAGTTAAACATTTCTAGACGGAATGCAATCATTTCAATTAAATAATAATGTAACAATTAAGTAATTTAATTGAAGTACGGTTAACTAGTTTTTTATTTTTAGGCAAAGAAACTCTCAAAGAGAGCTTATTTAAAGAAACGAAAAACAGAGTGAAAATAGAACTCGCATGTAAATATTTGAGAAAGTGTTATTTGAGTCAAAATATTTGTGCAAGGCACTATAAAAATCTTTTTAAGCATTTTTTGATAAAAAAATAAAAAACAAAATCTTTGGAAAAAAGTATATATATTCTTATGTAATCTTAAATGGCTGTTACTTTTTTTGGGTTTAATTATCATTTTAGTTTTTTAATTAATTTATTTTTTAATTCTCTCTTTTAAATTTTAATTTATACCATATTTATTCTTTAATTTTATTTAATATTTTAAAATTAATTAACAAATCAAAATAATAATCACATTTTTAAAAAAATAAGTTTAGGCCTATGGTGTGAAAATTTAACTTAAATATTTTGTCGTGTCTGTTGCACAACCAAGGATGATGTGCAAGCAAATAAATGGTAGCAAGAAATTTTATTTTTAATTTAATTTTATTTTATTTTAAAATAATTTGTTGCACAACAAAGCCACAACATAACAAGAGGTTGAACGGGCTACTTGATTAAGGAATGTAAAAACAAAAAATTATAAAAAATGCGTAGGTAAAAATAAATAAAATATTTTTTTATTTTTATTTTAAAAAAATAATAATTTAATAAATAAAATAATAATTATAAAAATATAAAATATATTATATAAATTATATAAATAAAATGTGTTGGCATCCCCACGATCCAATCAGGCCCCGAGTGGTGAGAATTATTTGTGAGGAAGGAGTCGAGATGGCATGTCACAATTATGAAGGGCCATATCTAATTATCGAATTATGGAATGACGAAAGTAATTTAGATGGCAAATCATAATTATCTAATTATGATATGGCCTCTAAATTATTTTAATGACGAAATGGACCTTTCGCTATAATGACAGGTGAACACGCGTGCCGAGATTTCCATTCGTGTGGGTCACCTCCGCGCAATGTGACAGGAGCGTGAACATTCGACTTCAATAGTCAACGTTTGTATCTGCCACGTAAGTGTACGAATTAGGGGATTTGATAGTTTCGCTACACCCAATCACAAGCCTTCCCGCCTGCCACGTGTTACTAACCCTCCTCGCCAATTAGCCTTTGTTCAAAATGCGAACCACCAACGAAACTCCCAGATTAAACAAGGTTAATTAAACCAAAGTGTAAATTATATATATATTGAAATTTGATTAAATCATATTTGATATTTTTATCATTTTAAAAATTTTACTTAATTCTTTTAATTTATTTTTTATACAATATAAAGAATAATTTTTTTTTTTCAAAAAGATGCTCAAATTACAAAGTCTCTCTTTTATTTTGAAAATCTACCCTCTTTATGAAATTAAAAAAAATATGCTATATTAACATCTTTTGTAGTAAAAGATGAACTATCTTAACCAAAATAGTCTTATATATATTATTTATATAATATAGAAATTTTTAAATTTATATTTAACTAATATAAAAAAAATTAATTTTTTAAATTTAAAATAAGATAAATTTAGAGTTTCTAACATAACATAAATAATATTGAAGAAAAAGTTAAAAAAATATTTTTAAGGTTATATTTTAAAAAAATAAATTAATGTTATTTTTTTATAATATTTTAATCATATTTTAACTTAAGAGGATTTGTATACATTTTTATATTAAAGGGAAAGATCGTGTAATTTAGTCATTTTCTAAGAGAAAGGAGAGTAATTTATCCAAAATAAAATTACTTAAATGTATGTACCCTCATATTAAAAATAAAGTTATAATCTTATATTAGAGTTTACTATCAATTTAATTACCTTTATTGTCATATTAAAAATTAAATCATAATCTCATGTTATGTAAAAAATTAATTTTTTTAACAAAAAAAGAATAAATAAAAAGATTTCTGTAATATATATTAAAATATCAGAAAAAAGAAGAGCAAGTCTTGAAACAAAAATATTAATCATAATCTATCCAAATCTCAAGAGAAATTAGCCTAACTTTATCAAAATGAAACGCATGATTTGAACTTTAACCATGCATTAAACGGAATAAAAAGGCATGACGTGGGCCCTGCTTTAGCTATTTCGACAGTAAGGAATGAAAGAGACGATGAGGTGGAGGAATAGCTAGGGTTGGAATGAAGATGATTAATTAGATGACTAATGTTTTAGAGATGAAGTTAGGCAAAGGTCAAATAAGTGAATGGACATATATATATATTTAAAGATCTTGCTAGGAAGAGTTTAAACTCTTCAATTGTTGGATTTCCTTGAAATTTGTATACCATAGCAATATTGTTAATTTTACACTACAACTTTCGACAACTTACCATTGGCTATATTTTATCTTATTTTTTCTTTAATTCCAGCTATTATTCAGACGAAATGATTAAAATTAATTATATGCTAGCTATCACTGTTCATTTTCGACTACAACATCTTTTACTTTTGGTTTTATTTTTGCGTGTACGACTGCCTCGTAGACTTATAATCGTTTTTCTCTTGGAATATATTTTAAAGTTATATCTTGGAAAATTGAATATTTTTATTATTCTATTAATTTGAATATTCCATAATATTCTTTTTATTTGAATTTTTAAATATTTTAAATGATCCTCATATCTTTAATTTTTTTGGGTTTGCCATATTAAACAATAAGTGACTTAGTGATAAGTTAATATTTTTTAACTGTTAAATATTTTGTAGTTTTTTATAAGAGGACAACGATGTTATTTTGATTGACAATATTAAATTTGAGAATATTTCTGATAAATAAAATCTTCTTTTAAAGAAAATCATCATTGACATTTGAGGTGTTATCAGAAAATTGTCTCTAAACAACAATTTTTCTACTTTACTTTCTATGGATTCGATTTGAGGTCCTAGAACTTGAACTTGTTAATTTGAGTTTCTACATTAAAATTTTTTAGCATGGTTGAAAGTATTTATAATTTAAAATTGTTTTTACTTAAATTCTCAATGAAATAGATTATGATACTCAAGTTATGATAGTTGGATAAATTTTTGTACTTGTGATTTTGACAAAAATCTTGTAATCTATATCAAATTGTATTGCTATGTGAGTAAATTGCATGATTTCACTTACATTCTCTTAAATAAATCTTTGCTTGTCTGTTTGCACAGACAAGACTTTTTTTATTTTAATATTAACGAAAGGTTGTAATGTGCATCCTTTTGTTTTTTGTTTTTATAATATATATATATATATAATTAATATTAATGTTATTTTTTTTATCAAAAATATGTTTTTTATTTTTTATTCTTTTGAATTTTGGTTGTCTGTCTATACAATAAATGGACAAGCATTTTTTAAGAAAATAACGACAGGCTGTAACGAGCAACATTTTATTTTCATAATATATTATTCTAATTTTTTTATCTATCAATTTTTTCAAAAACATTTAGTTTTAAAAATTTTTGTTCTCTGCCTACCCAGTAGACGAACTAACATTTAAAAAAAAAAAAGTAATGAAAGGCTGCAGTGTGCAGCATTTTGTTTTAATAATATATTTTTCCAAATTTGTTTTATTTCTATAAAAAAATTTTAGTTTTTAAACTTTGGAAAATTTTTTTATGTTAGTTTTTTCGTTGTTCGCTTTGCACAGTGAACAAACAATTATTTTTAAATTTTATTTATTTAGTTTTATTTTAGTTTTAAAAAAACTTGGTTGTCCAGCTACTGGGCAGACGAACAACAATTTTTATTTTTTTAAAAAAATTGGTTTTATAAAAATTTTGGTTGTCCATTTGCCCCGGTGACGTCGCCTTTTTGCAAAACGCCCTGCAACTTTTATTTTCTTCTTATACTTGTTGCCAAAAAGTTTTCCTCAAATCTGTAGTTGCTACTGTTAGAATATTTTTATTATTTAATTAAATATATTTGGAATATTTTAAATGAAATAAAATTAAAATATTTCATAATTTATTTTGAAGTATAAATTTTAAAATATCTTAACGAGTAATCTTCATTTTTAGGAGTTTATCTTGGCCAAATATGCTGTTAGTGGGATTGTTAGTTGAGTACATAATCATTAAATTAATCTCTTTTGATAAAGAAAAGTCAGTTGATATGGATTGAAATATTTGAAGGATTTCTCCCAAATAAAGTTAGTCGTTTATCATTGAGAGTTACATGTTTATCAAGAAATTCTTTCTTTAACTATTATCTTTCTCTTTTTTCTTCTCCTATGTTTTTTGATCCTTTTAGATCTACTTGTGGATTAATTCTGAATTGATCTATGCATCAAATATCTCACAACATAGCTGGAAGTTAGATCCATATTTTACTTCTATTAATTATTATTTTGTGTTATTCCTTAAAATTTAATTAGATTGCCCGTCTAATTTAACAGCCTTCTTCTTCTTCCCGCTGCTATCTTCTTCGCACTAGTCTGGTACGTTATCTTGAAGTTGTGGTTAATTAATTAATTAATTCCTCCATGTCTGGGGAACAAATCTGTTTATTTGTTTTGCAAAGCCACTAGTCAGCGATTTTGCAGTCCTTGATACCTGGTGTTTCCTATTACGCTTTACATCTTTTCAGGTTTTATTTATTCTGGACAGTTTAGGCTCGAGCCTTAAGTCTCAATTTCAACAGGATATATACATATATATATATATATATAGAGAGTTTAGGGTTTTAACTTGTTATATGTATGTGCTCTTCGTTGTTTGGGGGAAAAAAAAGCCACTAGTTATAGTGAATTAATCTCCATTCTTGGTCGTGGAAATTTTTGCGTTGGAAGTTATTTGAAAATTATCCCATAGAAGTCATTGTAGGGCATTGAAAACTTGTACAAATAATTATAATTATATATATATATATATGTTTGCATAAGAATGATTTTGATTGTTTGTCATTTTTGTGGTGTTTTCCTTTTTATATATGTATAATTCCTAGCACGAGAAGCTTATTTAATGTCTCTTAAATTTTATTAATTTATCACTACAATAATGTTAATGAATCAACAAAAGGTTTCCAACCGCATTCAATTACTTGATTTTTTTTCTTTTTTCTTTTTAAATTTTTAACTTGATTTTTGATTGCAAAATCATAAAACTTGCAATCGATTATAAAAAGCTCTATGTAACAGTATATTTTTCAATCATCTAACAAGAGATTTCAAGTTATTGATTAGACCAAACTTATTGACTTGCAGTCAACCAAACATCACTTGGTACGAAAATTTTTTCATGTGTGGCTTATTTCAAAAACTTGCAAACTTCAATCTCTCTCACCCACACAATTTGAAAAATGCCAATTTTTTATTTTTTTTCCTATAAATACATAACTTTTTTTCCCTACTTCAACTTCTCTGTCTATTTTTGTTCTCTATCTCTAGTCTTATTTGAAGGTATTTCTTTCCATCTCAAGTTCTTTATCTAAAATTGTTTTTCAACTTATTTTCTTTTATTCCCTTAAGATCTCTTCTTCTCTCTTCTCTCTCTCTCTCTCTCTCTCTCTTAGGAGTGTTCACCAGACCTAGAGGCTTAGTGGGCCCAACCCTACCTAATCAAATCAAGTTGAGTTAAGTTGAATTTAAAAAAGAAATTTGGGCCAAGCCAAGCTAGGTATTAGGTCAACCCTTAGGGCCCGACCCAACCCGAAAAAATAATTTTTAAAAATTTTTTTTTTATAAATATTTATATCAACATTTTAATTATTTTAAAGATAAAATATAATTTTATAAAGATTTATATAAATATCTTCTTTTTTAAAATTTATTTTATAATTTTAATAATAAATTCGAGCTAATTCAAAAAAACATATTGATCTGGCTAAGTCCAAAAAAATTTAAAAAATATTTTGTTATAAAAATTTATAGCAAAACTTTAATTTTTAAAAAATAAAATATAATTTTATAAATACTTATAAAAATTTTTTTTTGAAATTATTTTATAATTTTAATACTAAATTAAAAAAATATCGGGAGACTTGGTATTAGCCCAGCCCTGTCTTGTATTAAATCAGGTTGGGTCAGGTTTAATTGAAACCCATTTAAAAATCAAATCGAGTATCGAGTTATGCTAAAGTCCGACCCGATGACCGACTCGACTTAACCCATGAACATCTTTATTCTCTCTCTTTTCTTTTATATGTTTATCAAAGTTTTATGATATAACTTTTTTCATATGAAACTACTTCATTTTCATTCTCTAAGCATTTCTGTCATGTGAAGTTATTTAGTTTTTTATTTGAAATATTTTTTGTAAATTTTTTATACACTAATATATTTTTAATGTATGTTGAAAATTTGCAAAATTTATACGATGAAAGAAAAAAGGTGAAGATGAAATATACAAAAGGATCCATGAGAAAGGCAAAAACAAAACTTTTAACAAAGCAAATAAAACAAAATGTTATTAATTATAAAACAAAATAAATATAAAATGAATGAAAATATATGTATTTCCTATTGAAAGTTTGTAGGAAAAAGTTTCATTTCTTATGGATATATATCCATCCAAAAGTTAGTAGAAAAATATTTCTAGTCAATAGTTTGTTTTTATTTCTTTTATAATTTCCTCCAATGAAGTTAAAAAAAAAGGTACAAAGAATAAAAAAAGCTACGAAGAATATGATGTTACTGTTTATTATTGCTTTGTAACTTCAATTTAGTCTCTTACCGCTTACCTACTTGCAATAATTCAATTGATGGGGCAATTGAATTTTTAGTCGAAAATAATACATTTCTAACTGAATTTACAATTTTTTAGACTAATACTTCAGTTGTTATTTTGTCATTTTGTTGCAATGTATATATGTTTAACAATTAAAGTTAATATCTAAATAATGTTTCATAATTCAATACAAAAATAAAAAATAAAAACGTTTTATTATTAAAGATGGATATATAATAAATGGAATCATAAACGTAAATATAGAGGTTATAATGATAAATTTTTACAAGTGATTGAAGAACTTATTGCTTTTGCATATGAAAAGCAATTCAATCAAGAGATTAAAAAAAATATTAGATGTCCATACTTTAAACATAAAAATCAAACCAATATAATTGTTGATGAGATCACAGTCAACCTTTTATATAAAAGATGGTTTCAACCAATATTTTTAAAATTAAATCGGTTATTGAACTGGTAAAAGTACTAGTTTATGGTTTATTAGTCTGACTGTGATTAAATTAGTGATAATTAAATATCTATTTTTACATTTTATATATTAAAATTATAATATAGAAAATAAATATTAATGAATATTTCATATTTAATTATTAATTTTATATTTTTTTAAGATTCTACTTGTAATTAAAAATAATTAAAAAATAAAAATAAAATGTTTAGAAATAATAAATTTGAAAAAGTAATTTATCAAATAAAAAATTTAACCAAATTAAATATATATATATATATAGTTTTTATTATATTATCTTATTAGATGTTTATATATATATATATATATTTGTTTACATTCTAATGACAAGGAAGCATTGTGGCATGTGTGAAAAGGACAAAAACTCTTCGCACATAAGAAAAAAAATTCGCACATAAGAAAAAAAAAAAAAAAAAGAAGAACCGGTTCAACTTATGATTTGGTGTTCAATTTTTTACATGAATTAGCTTGGTTTAACTTGATTTTTGACTGAATTTGACCGATTCATTAGCCCACTGGTTCTTGGCCACTTCCGAACCGAACAATAGGTTGATTTTCGATCCAATCGATTGAGAATCAGCCAGTTCGGTCCAATTTTCATTACAATAGTTTCAACCATGATATTGTTATTAGATATGTCATGATAAAGTTAAATGGAAAGCTATACCTATAATTGATATACATATTTGATCTTCAAGTAGCTTATGATTTAGTAATAACAAACATGGTAAATATGAAAGAATGATCCTTGATGAGTTACGCTTGATTTGATGTTGATGGCTATGACAAACAAATTTTGATAATAACGTTAATCTAGATCTTAAGGAGCCTCCAAATTTAGATGCTCAAAAGTTTTTGATTTATTAAATGCCTATTTATAATCACTATAGCTATAATGTAGTAATTGTTTGAAATGTTTATTGTTGTAAAAATGTTAAAAATTAAATCCAACCATAAAGTCAAATAGAGTTTTAATGAGTTTACAACTCTTGTGAAAGAAAGTAGCCTATGTGATAATGTCATACCCTTTGATTAGTATAGAAGAAGGAAGCTAAATATCTATACTTGGTCTATTGCTAAAAAAAATTGGTGTTTGTCTTAATAGGTATATGTCGTACTACAAATATAACAAAAATGAGATGATGTATACATTATGTGGGGTTCCTCGATTAAAATTAGTTGACTTGGTCAAAGGCAAAATTCTAGAGAGATTTCAATATAAGAGAATTATTTATTAATTCTTCTTATATTATAAAGACTTTATATCTTAATGAGTTCTATCAAGTTTATGCGATGTCAACAGAATAGTAGAAAAGGCGAGGACATGTTATGCTGTCCTTTAGACGAAGGATCATGAAAAAATTTTGATAGAATATATCCTAATTTTATTAGAGAACCACATAATGTTAGACTCGACTTATGTATATATAAGTTCAATCCTTACAATCAATCCATTTTGTTATACTCATGTTGATCTATAATAATTACTTCTTGCTTTTTTTTCACTATAATAATTCCTTAAATGCATAATCTCAAGATTAAGATTGATATCTACATGCAACCATTAATTGATAAGTTAAAAATATTATAGGAATAAGGAAGATCAACCTTTGGCATTTCCAAAAGGCAGAAACCCCATATGAGTAATATTAATGTAGGCAATAAATGATTTTTAACATATGAAATGTTGTCACATGGAGCACTACTGGGAAATTTTGTCTTTATTGAACGCACAATTTAAAAGCTTTTATTCTAAAGTTTAGGAGAAAGAACTCTTTATTTAATTGTCATCAATAGCTATATTTTTAGAATGAACAAATATGTATTTAAGAAAAATAGAGTTGAAAATGGTCATCTACATTTAAAATTGGATACACAAGAATTTGTTAAATTATGTAAATACAATCATGCATAAAAACCAAAATCCCAAATCTTGGATATTCATGATTGTACCATTGAATTAAGATACATACCTAAGAAGAAGAAGAAGCAACCATAGGATATATCTTTTGTTAGATTGTTTTCTCCCCTTTTCTCCTTTTTTTGATTGGTATATGTTTTTCTTTGGTGATGGAGAAATGGCTATTGAAATTTCACATATTGCCTCTTTAGCAATTGTGTGTGTAACGGTTTTATAGACAAAGAGAGGACCAATTAGGTTTATACTAAATTCCTTTTAATTTGATATGTCCATCACATAACTAAATATATATACCTGAGATTTATTTAATTATTAAAACAATAATATACTTTGAATAAAAACATAATTATTTTCAATTATTTAAATTAAAGATAAAATATAATTAGTTATCTCATTATTAAGTCACATTCTAACATTCTTTCATTTGACTAGATATTTAAACATTATTAGGGACTAAAAATCATAGCATCGTACAGTAAAGTAATTTTCACCTTTTTTTATAGGGATTAAAAATTGAGATTAAGAAGATAAAAAGTGTATTTGTGAGAATAAAAATTATAATTGTGAAAAATAATTATATTTTGAAAATTTAAACTTGACCAGTTACTGCATATTACTGCTAGAAATTCCCTACTACTGGGATCCATGCTCTGGTTGTATCTTCTTCTCCTTCTTCAACTTTCCTCACTTAACTCCTCTACTCTTTCCATTCTCTTCTAGGTAGTCGTTGGTTCTAAGGTAAGTTGTTTAGTTTAAACGTTTATTTTTTATTTATAATTTCTAATCTTTCTTGCCCCACCAGTTTTTTTAAATGTTTTGTTTTGAAGTGTTTTCATGTTCTCGATGATTTTTTTTTTTTTTTTGTGCTGCTTAGGTTCCCGCTAATTTTAGCGCTTTGCTTCTACTAATTATTGTGAAAGATTTGACTGCCTTCAAAGTTTTGTGAAAGTGATAGGTTAAAATCTTAAAAAAGTATGTCCAAATAATTTTTGTGTATGTATATAATTTATTTGTTTTTTTCATTATAATTTTGATTCTTTAGTCCTTTATTTTGATTGTATAAAGTGAGCTGCTTTTTTTTTTTTTAAAGTATGTTTGGTTCCCATCAAATGTTTGCTGTATTTGTTTTATGTTTAATATTTTTTCAGATAAGATTTTGGTAAAATTTTAATGTTTTGCGTAATATTATTTGTTATATTTGAGGAAAAGCTTTTGTCTCGTTAGGAAAGAGTACAACGAGACATTTCATCCAATGGAGACCGCTTAAAGAAGCAAATTAAACCACCTTCCACTACAGAAATGGGCTCTTGTTCAAGAGTTAATGCAAACACACAACCTGTCTATACTCTTTATTATAATAATAAATTACACAAATTTTTTAATTTTATTAAAATTACATAAATTTTTAACCTATTTTTAATATATATAAAATACTTTTTAAAACAAAAATTATCTTACACTTTAGTTTAATTTTAAATGTTGTAATTAAAATAATTTATTTTTATTTTTTTAAATTTTAAATAGAGAATATTTTAATTAAAAATTTTAAAATTAGACTAAAATATAAGATAAATTTTATTTCAAAATAAATCTATATATATTTTTTAAAAATAAAAAATTTGTATACTTTTAGTAAAATTCAAATACAATTTATATAATTTACTCTTACTATAATCCACCATCTAGCTCTTCCTTGGTAGCTTTCGGTTTGCATCTCAGTCTCCAACCTTAACTGAATCCCCCTGCCTATCAGGAACATATTCACAATTAATTCACGATGAATCAGAGGTCTAAGTGATGATCAAGAAGCGGTGGATTGTTTTGGCCCAAAAAAGAAAAAAAAAAAAAAGCTGTGTATTGTTCTGGATGGCCAAACAGGTAACTATTTATTTTATTCGCATTGTTTAATATTAATATAAATTTTAATTATTTGTGAAATGAATCAACGCATATCCTATTTATCTATGAATCAGGCCTTTTTCAAACCATGGTGATGTTGTTGGCTACAGTCGCTGCATGATAAATTTATTCATATCCTATTTCTTTTGTAAATTCATTAAGGCAAAAACAGCTTTTTGTGCCAAAAGTTTGGGTCATTATTAATTTTATGTTAAATATTTACTTTGTGCCAATTTTATTTTACATGGTTACCTAAATTTTCAATTTCATCCCAAATGCTAACTTTATAAGTGTTAAATTGAGTCGAGTCGGGCTTAGATTAGATCCAGACAACAAACTTCAATTTTAAAACCCATTTAAAATCAAGTTGGGTATCGAGTTAGACCAAAACCTTGCCCAACTTGGTTCATGAACACCCTTGATTATACATAAATTGATAATTATTATAACATTCTAAAATAGATTATATACTGCTAACATGGATATTATACTATCTAATCTCATAACCTTAATCCTTAAACAATGTCATTTTTATTTTTTTATCCTTAGTCTTATGTTATTGAGCAAACACTCTTCCTTCAAGCTAAATACCAGAGTTGATAAAGTTCCTAATTTAGAAGTTAAGGTCTATTTGATATATTATATAAGATAATGACTAATGATATAAGGTTTGATATGATAAAATTTTTAAATTGTACAATATTTAATGTGACAAATTATAAGATAATATATTGTATACGAAAATACTATTATATATTTGATGATGTATTGTATAACATTGGATATGATAAAAATTAACCATCTTGACAAAAATACCCTTTGACCTAACAAAGCTTAATTATATTAATTTCAAAAAATTATTTTATAAGAATTTATATAAAAATTCTATTTTTTTCAATGGCAAAATATAATTGTAAGGGATTTATAAGAAAATTTTTTGGATCATTTTATAATTTTTACAAAAAATTATTTTAAAATAAAAAGTGGCCTGACTAGCATGGAAACCAACTTGGACCGACATGGTACTCAATCGAACTTGGCTAAGCCTAAGGATCGAGTTAGGTTAAGATCACCCTACTTGATGTCACCTAGTCACATTGGGGTGAGTTAGGCTTGGCCAAAATAAAAAAAAGTTTAGGTTGACTAAGTTAGGTTAGTCATGTTGATCAGTTTAGCTGACCCAACTTGATCTCATAATTTTTTTAAAATTATTTTATGAAGATTTATATGAAATATTTTTAATGGAAAAATGCAATTTTACTAAGACTTATATGAATTTTGTAAGGGTTATTTTATAATTTTTATCAAAAATTTTGAATCAATATTAAACCAACTTAGTTGAGCATCAAGCTAGGCCAAAATGTGACTTAGCTTAACCCGTTAACACCTTTACATGTGAGGGTTGAAATAAAAAAGTATTGATAAAATCTTATATATTATAACCCAATTAGGCCTTATCTTATATCCTAAGAATTGATTAAGTTATATCATTTTGAAATATAAGAAGGGTTTTATAAATAAATTTATATAATATATTATTTGTATCAAATAATTATTAATTAAATTTATAATATACTATATTAAAATTATACTATTAAATCTAATACAGTGTATCAAATTGGCACTTAGGGTTTAACTTGTACACGTGTAATGACATATCATCAATTTTTATACACTTAAGTGATGAAACTAGCATTTAGGATAACATTGAGAATTTTAACAAATATGTAAAGTAAAATTAACAAAAATAAACTTTTGCAATAAAATTGGCAATAACTTCAAACTTTTGGGACAAAAAAGGTTACTTTTGCCTTTTATTAATTGTTTTCTGAATTTTTGGGTGGATTAATATGTTGTTTCTTTTCATCCTTTTTTGAAGATATATTGATGGAAGAAGAGAAGATTCTAACACCAAGAGAAGACCCATACTCTTGTTAGTATCAATGAGAAAATCAATGGTTTGGATTTACAACTGCAAGTGATGTAACTCATTATTTTTATTTATGTATTTTTATTGTATTTTTTGCATTTCTCTTATAATATGATGGTGTTTTTTTAATTTCTTAAATATTATTCATCATTATTATTATTTTAATGCATTATTTTTCTATTCTATTTTTATTTTATAAATATATGTATATATATATTTTATTGTTGTCTTTTTTTTATTGTTTAGCTTTATTCACTTTTTTTTTTGAATTTATTTGTCTTTTTATTTAAGGAAAATGAAGCTCTTAGTCTTTAGACATTTAGCAAGTTTGGGTTTCAATTCCTAGAATTTAATTTTTTAGGAACCCGTCTCCAAACTTTCCTCAATTAAAAACGTTGGTCCCTCAAGTTTCAGAAATTGGTTGGAGGATGTTGAGTTGGCAATAACATTGTCTAAACTTATTGAGTTGGAGGTTAATAGTCCATGTGGCAAATGACATGGAAGGTTTGGTGAGAATTGGATTAAAAAATGACACACTGGCTAAAATGGTGGATGCTCCAAAATAGAATGCAAACTTGCTATGTGAATGACTGAATGGGCTATGGCTCAATGAAGGAGAAAAGGAATGAAGGTTCTTTGCAACTCGGCACCATGCTCAATGAAGGAGAAGAGAAACATTAGGCAAAGCCTCACCCACCATCGTGCTTTGCATAATTAAAGGTTCTTTTGTAAAGGAACGAAGGGGCTAGGGTTAGGTCTCAATGAAGGTTCATCCATCTTCACCTTCTCTCTTCTCTCTTTTATTTCTCTTTTTATTTGAAATCACAACCTTGCTATAAGATCATAACGCCTTTTCATTTATATTTTGTGTATTTGAAATCACTTTGTCTCTCTTTCCTTCATCTTGTCTCCTTTGTTTTTTATCTTGTGTAGTTCTAAAAATGAATTCTCAAGCTTCTTCATCTATTTCGAATAGAAGGTAGGAAAGAGCTAAGGATAATTATGGATATGAGGATCTTCTATTGACTATAACTGCAAAGATGAATGCTAATCTTGGAAGGAAATTTTTAAGATGCCCAAACTATAAGGTTATGATACAACTTGTTCTATGTTCATAGTTATTTCAATGTTTAATTGTGTATTAGTATAGATTGGATTGTTTTGTATAAGGTTATGAAAAAAAATTTTGTTTCTTCTTTCTCTTCTTTTGTTGCTCTTCTTAATTCCATTTTTTCTGTGATCAATTTTGGTTATTATTGTGACATGAATTTTGGTATTATTTTGATTTGATTGTGTGGTTGTACACGAGCTACTTTTGATTATTGCTTTGTGATGTCTATTGTAGGGATTTTAGAGTTGCAATTTGTTTGATTGGCTTGTTAGACCAATTCTTGAAGGCACACTGGATATTATCAAAGAGCAAAATAAGATAATTGAGGATTGCAGGAGAAAGACGAAGCTGTCATACATTGCAAATATAGTGCTAGTTCTATTGATATTATCTATGTTATTGGTTTTATTGTTATAATGCCATTAGTAGTGTTTAGATCTTTTTAATAGTGTTATAATGTTTTGCTTTAGTTAATGTTGTAGTGCAATGTTATCCTAATAGTGTTTAAGTCTTGTTGGCAATGTTTTAAGTGTTGATTTGGCTGTATTGTACTGCCAATTCAACAGTATTGTATTGCAATGCCATTTTGACACAATTATATTTAATGAAACGAAATTGTTAAGTTAATAGAAGTTGATTACGTTGTTGTCATATTGAATTAATTACTTTACATTTTTGCATGGCATATGTTGGAAAGTTTAAAATTGACACTTTAAATAATTGTTTTAATTGGACATTTTGGATACAAAAGGGACCACAAAAAAGACCACCTTAATTGTGCAAGTTGCTTTGTTGTTCCATTAGGAACTACTATTAAAATGCACTTGTCTTGTTATTCCACCAAGGACAACTTGGATAAAAAACAATAACTTGAACACGCATGTTTAGATTGCTACAAACACAAGTTCTTAAGCATTAAATAATTGGAACCCTAAGGACCACCTTTTTGTCATTTATTTTTATAAGACTGCTTTTTTTTTTCAAGAAGTCAAAAACAGGTTGATTTGAATATACCAATAACAACAGCCATTCAAAATGATACCTAAAAGGTTAAATTATAAGAAAAGGACCACTACAACAATAGCCATCATTTATAAGAAAGGAACCCATACAAAGTTAATAAAGAAAGGGACTATATTCCAAAAAGAACAGTGGCTGCCAATTATAAGTGATCCATCCCAAAGTCACTTTATTTGAAAACTACAATCAAAGGCATACATTTCAAAGTCACTTTATTTGAAAACTACAACCAAAGTCATACATCCCAAAGTTATACCACAAAAAACTACTACCAAAGTCATACATCCCAACTGTCACATATAAAAAAAAAAAAAAAAAACTATAGCCTAAGGTAGTCTATCAAGATTGGCTACCCCCTGGAGGTGTTACACTAATTAACTCTTGTGTCCATGAATTTCTTCTTGGTGGTTACTTGCTTCTACTTGTCGATGGTTGCTTGCAAGTCTGACTATTATATTTATAGTTCTTGAAAGCGACACATCTTAGGCTTGCATTGCATCTTTTAACCGTCGTCTGATGTGCAGGCTTATCTACTTCTTTTTTTTCATAGTTTCTTTGGCCTACTAGGATACTTGTGATATTTTAAAGGATTTATTAGTTTTAATCCTGTCTGAATTCACATTTTTTATCCATTAATAGGTTCAATTACCAGGGTATAACGTGACATATGCCTGCAAAGTCAAATATCCATGCACATAATCATGTGAATCCTCCCTTTCTCTATAAATATAACAAAATGCATGCCTGAAAGATACAATGATAAGGAAGTTAGATATATCAGCATATGGATGTAATAAACTATACTTACTTAAAAAATACCTACATGAAATGCCAATCATTTGCCACTACTAACAAGAGCACACTCTTTCATCGCGATCAACTTTGAACTTATGTATGTTATGTACCACTTCAAACCTATTACTTCCAGCCCATTTTGCCACTTATTTGCTAGATTCTTGAACCTCTTTGTCCAACCTTTTCCGTGGTCATAGGTACACTATTCCTTTACCACGATACTTTTTTGCCTTCACACGATTCTCTGCAAATCATGTCATGACATAACTATGAATCTAATCAAACATAGTTATAATCGAAAGTTCTTATGCTTTCAACAATCTCCCATTGAATGACTCTGAAATGTTATTCATAACCATATCACATATTAAATAGTCACTAAAATGGGAAATTCATTAAATGATCATAAGCTTCCTTGGAGACATCTCTCAATTCATTCATCCTTTCTTCTTAATTTTGAATGCAAGTTGTTATGCAGTCCAAAGAACTAAATCTCCTATCATAGTTCTACCTCCATACTTGGCCTTGATGTTTGCATACAAGTGATAAACGTAGAATCGATGTTCAGCACCTTCAAGCAACTCCTCAAAAGCTAGTACTAATCCCTGCAAGTCACATATACAAAACATTAACTATTTAATCATTGAAATAAAATATATATATAAATCAAGTAGGACTTACCTTTCGTTGACAAACAATGAATACTCATCATCTTTCTTGCATACTCCCAATTTTATTAAATAGATTTTTTATAAACCATATCCATGAATCCCTATTCAACAATTGCCCACTCTAATAGGAAATATTGATTATTTAGGTCCCTTGCTACTACCACAAGTAAGATCCCATCAAAAAGCAGCCAGCCAACCTAATAATAGGCCTACATGCTACTAAAAAACCCTTCTTCATAGCTTTTATGCATTGATAAAGTCTCTTAAACATAGGTAGGTAGTCTATATATGGTTTATCAGTTATTGTTTGAAAAGTTGTGCCTAGGTTGAAAAGATATACTTCATTACAATAATCTCACAGCTTATGGTATTACTCATTAATCACAATCAATAATTTCTTTTACTCTTTCCCTAGCATTAAAAGCCTTCCAAATGGACACATAAGCCATATAGTGTTCCTTCACTAGTTGAATCACATTGGCTAACTTAATATTCTTGTTTGACTTCATGGTAACAGCTAACTTATCTACAATTCATTTGGTAGAAGTCATCTTCCCATTAAAACTCACCTTATGTATGTGCTTTGACTAGAATGTCTTCAAGTAATATGTTAATTCACTCCTAACTTTACTCACAAACATCAACCACTTACACTCCCCCCTTTTGCATGCAACTCAGCATCTCACCTTATCATTCTTCAAGAAATAAGTATCATATCTGTGAAGTAAAGCATATTCTCTCACCATCTCCCTAAATTGAGTGATCAAAGTAAACTCTATACCTAACTTGAATTGGAAATCCTTGCACATCTCGGAAGGATTGTATTTGTCACGTCTAGTTTGAGGCTCATCTTCATCCTCACTAGATCCATCATCTTCATGCAGCTTATTAGATTCACGATCGAATAATATATTCTCATTATATCTATCATCCTCATTATATCTATCATTCTCATTAATCAAAGACATTGAATCTGAAATAACCTATTGGTGTTCGATCAAATTTGAACAACTACCAACAACTTCTCCCATTACATCATTTACATCAATATCAACAAATTCATGAAAATAATATCATCAAGATCTTTTTCATCATTATCCTCAACCTCTAACACACTCTCATATGAACTTCCATTATTATCCTCAAGTACCATGTCTTCCTTGCATTCCATTATATCAAATATATTATACCTTGAAAAACAATATAAAATTGCTTTTAAAAAATGAGCATAACGAACAAGGAACTAGAGCTTGAAAAACAATATCACATATATCATAAAATAACTAGAAAAAAGATGAGGCAACCAACGAAATTAAAGGAAAGGAAAAATAAAAACATAGTCAGAGAATAGTCTAAAACTAGAATAGTGAAAATGATGACTAAAAATACGAGCTTCAACACCATAAAACTAGAACACAATGAGCACAATAATTTCACTGATACTAGAACCTAAAATCTCCATAAAAATACAAGCTTCAACACCATAAAAATACAGCGAATTGACAAATGTTAATGAAATCACTTGAACATTAGAACATAGTCAGTGAACCCTTTCACAATGGTACAGCAAAAGGTTGAAGACACATATTCATCAAACAAAACACAATGATACAACAAACAATTGAATACACGATGATAATCAAAGAACAATATTGAAAACAGAGATGCAACACATGATATTGATTACCTCTAAAAATGCCTCCTCAAGTTGCATCTCCTACAATGCTGAGTATGTTGAGCAATGCCCTAGCTTCTAATACTCATTTATGTTCCCACTTTCATGTCCTCAAAAGATGAAAGTATGAAATAGAAGCCTTTCATTTTTTTCCCTTTGCATTTTAAGGGGAGAAAAAGAAAAAAAAATCATCTAGAATTTAATAATATGACTTATCAGCCACATGGACCATTACCCTCTAACTCAACAAATTTAAATGATATTATTACTAGCTCAATGTCCTCCAACCAATTTCTGAAGCTTGAGGGACCAACATTTCTAATTGGGAAAAGTTTGGGGATGAGTTCCTAAAAAATTAAACACCAAGAACTGAAATCCAAACTCACAAAAAGTATAAGGATTGGGAGCTCCATTTTCCCTTTTATTTATTTACCATATATAATTTATTATAATTTTGTTGATTTTTCAACTTAAATCATAAATTCCATATTTCTATTATAGTTTTTTTTCAACTTGAATTTTCCCCTAACTGAATTTAATTCAATTTGGATATCTGTGTTTTTTTTTTTTTGGCCTTCTTTGCTATGCATGATAGGTTTTTAATGGAATAAGAATAGAAGATGAATTGGAAATAAAAATAAGTTCTGTGAACCTCATTCATTTTTGGTATAACATAGGAAGAAATGTATATGCTTTTGCTTTCTTATATTTGGTTAAATAAAAATAAGGTAGAAATGAAATGAAAGAGATGATAAAAGTCTAAAATACCCCCAAGTAAATAAAAAGAAAAAAATTATTAAAAGTCTAAAATACTTTATAATACCATATTCTGTCGCCTTCAATCCTCTTCTAACATTCAAAAACTTGAAATGGAAAGAAACATCTTATTTATTTATTTATTCGCTACTACTTTCATAAACCCCATAATTAAAGCAATCGAAGATTGTAGGCTCTCCATTTATTTAAAACTTTGAAATATTATATTTTAAAAGATTACAGATAATGAAAGCATTCGAACTACAATAACACCAATGTAGCTTTTGACAACAATGGCATTTTTTGATCTCCCAGCCATTGACAGAGCATGATATTTAGATGCTTATGATGTTTCTAATAAGGGTAGTGGAGGTCCTCAATACATCATCCTGACCTACACAGTGAATGTCAAAAGCTTTTGATGGCCAATGTTGCTTCTCTCATGTAAATATGGTTTTCTTCTACCAAATCTAAGGCAATCGATGGGGGTCCCCGGTGCATTATCCATACCTACATAGTGAATGCCCTCTCCCTCAATGGTCGATGTGATTGAGATAATGGTGTTCCACTAGATTTGAGATTTTCTTTCAAAAGCAAAATGGTCAAAAGATAGTTCTCTCCCTCGACAGAGAGTTCTCTCCTTCAATGTTCTGGAGGATTGTAGACTCCCATATTTGAGGGAGCTAGCTCACCCATAACAGAGACCCTCCTACCAACCAAACATGCATTTTGAGCAATCCCACTCCCTCTCTCACTCCAAGGAGCCACTCTTCCTAAATGATGCCTATTTTTGGATCTTTTGAATGTTTGTTGTCTGACAGCCTGACAAATAAATAGAATAATAATAATAATAATAATAATAATAATAATAATAATATTATTATTATTATTATTATTATTATTATTATTATTATTATTATTATTAGATGAAATGCAAAAAAATAATAAACGGATGTAAGGTTTTTGTCATTTCCTTCTTTTCATTTGAGTGGAAGTCAGACTGTGAAAATATATAATTAAAAAATGCAGAAGAGATCAAGCATGTAAATATGTATTTTTCTTAATTTTTTTTTTTTTTGTCTGTATGCAAAGCAGTCGAACAATTTTTTTTAAAAAAAAAGTTACAAGCTGCACCCATTACAGCTTTTTTTTTTTTAAATTTAATTAAGGTTTATGTTTTTATTTTATTTAAAAAGTAGTTGTAGCCTTTTAAAAAAAAAGTCATTTTATTTAAATTTAAGTTTTTGTTTTATTTAAAAGGCTGTACGTACTGCTCTGCAGCTGTTTAATTATGATTTTAAATGTGTATGGCTTATATTTTTATGATCTGTCTGAAAAAGCAATGGATTAGAGTCACGGTAAATTACTTAAGGATTTGGTGATATTCCTACAATTTTGAGTAGTCGGTAGGGAGTTAGAAAAAAATAATCCCAACTACTACTTTGTACCCATTATCTACTAAAAAGTTTAATGCAAATCATTGGTTTTATTGTAGTGGTATATAATATAATAAAAAATTACTTTATCCAAATCTCAAAAAAAAAAAAAAATCAAACAATAAAAAAGTTTGACCTCAAAAAAGTTATACGCCTTTTATCTTAATGTAATTGAATTTGATTCTTCTTCTTCTTCTTCCTATCGAGATATTTCTGAATAGATAATACTCACACAAACACACAAATTAATCATGAAAATTTCACCCATATTTTTTATAAGCATTGCTTATCAAAGAAATCATTATTGCTTTATATCGTAGACAATGATCATTAGACTGTTGTAAAAATCACCGATATTTGGTTGCTATTATTTGATCATCTCAATGTTTTTTATTTTATTTATTCATTCATTTTGGTATCCAGAAATAAGTAGTAATTTTTAAGGACTGTTTTTTGTTTATTTTTAATTAAAGATACACTTGTAGGCCAAGTTGAGGTTGCGAGTTAGCTCACTCATTTTCTATTTTTAGAAAGATACAAGCCAACATGCTATAGTTAGTCTAATTAGTCATCCACTGTCTAGATGTACTTGTTAAAAATGGTAACAAGATAAGGTTAGTTAAAGAAGAATAGTGTTTCTCTCTCTCTCTCTCTCTCTCTCTCTCTCTCTCTCTCTCTCTCTCTCTCTCTAAGATTATTGTTAACGAGGCTTCATTTTTCAACCCAAGAAAAAAAAAAACATTGATCAAGAATTTATTGCCTTTCACAATCTCATATATCGCATTCGCCACGGCAATACTAACCCTAAAAAGCAAATTGAAGTAGACCTAGCTAGCTAGAGAGATTATAGGTCATAATTTAATTACTTAAGAAGTTATTAAATTAAAGCAAGAAATAATCATGTACTAGTGTACAAAAAATCTTAACAGCTTTTCAAATATAAGAATGCTTATTTTCCCTTTTGCTTCATTATGAAAAGAAAAAACTCCAATTAGACCTGTTTGGAAATCTCCTTATATACGTCAGCGGACCAAAAAAACAAGCTAATTTACCAAATCAAAATTGCATTAAAAGAAAAAGTATGGAGTAGATTTAAATATTTTGAGTAACTGAATTTAACAAATTAAATAATAAATTTAGAGATAATGCTATTAGTTGCTTCATGCGAAATACATATTAGTCATAGAATTAAAGATAAGAGCCAGGTCGCAATCAGCTAACAAAAAATACGGTATAATTCTATTTGATTTTTTTTTGGGCTCAATTTTTGGCACGTTTGAACCCTTTCTCCTTTTTAATCACCATTTGTCAGATTTTTTTCTTTTTTTCTGGGGACGAACCATTCATCAAATTATGACAATTGCCTTTTCCCTTTAGAAATCAGAGTATAGTGTGCTCCTGTGCTAATTGGAATAAGCCCCCGTTTGGTAACAGTTATATAGAGAAGGAAAAGGAGAAAAAAAATACATCCTTCAACATGTTTGGTAGCCAGAATTATGGGGGAGAGGAAAGGATAAGGAATCCATCCTTCAAAGAAGCACATAAATTGAGAATAATTATAAAACTTAATTTATGTTAAAATTATTATGCCATTATCATTATAACTCAATATCTTATTATTTTCTTTTAAGTAGGGTATTTTTGTCATTTACTTAGTATTCATTTCTATCCTTGTACTATTTTTATCTAATTAAACATATAAATAAAATGATATTTTTAATTTTTTTTATATCATATCAAATATAATAGATTTTATTCCATTTACATATTTATTTTCTTTCTAATTCCATTAATAATAATTTTATATATCAAACGAGACATTAATTTTGAGAAATATCATAGAATAGTTCATCATTTTCTTAATTAAATATATCAACAATTTCTACCCAGGAACTATTGGTAAAAACGGGAGAAAAATAAGAAAGAATATAAAGTAAGTCTTTGCTTACTTGCAGCTACTTTTGCAACTTTTGACTCACTCGACCAAGAATAGATAATCTGCTATAAGCCAAAATAAGAAAGAAAAGATATGTTGTTTTTCATTTAAAAAAAATGAAAGAAAAGAAAGCAGCAAGAGGGAATGACGTTGAATAACATTTCATTAATTGGTGCAAATTAGCCAAGAACCAACCATCTCTTTTATATAAAGGCTATAAAGTAATTGTTATATTTAATTATCTAACAAAATTACACCTTCTTGACGCTTAATTATCTATATTATACAGGTAAAGTTTGCCTTAAACAATAAGATTAGGGCAGTTTCATTTCTATTGGGTTTGGTGAACCAATATGGAGTGAAAAAGGCTTAATGAATATATTTTATTAAGTAACAACACAATGGCAAAAGCGAAGACAGTTTGTAAGTATATATATGCATGAGTCAAAAGTAAATCTCAGGATAATCTAATCGGTTCGCAAATGAAAAACAAAGAGAACTACAGATTATCAAACAGCCAAGATGGGTATTAAAAGAATGGGGTTGTTGCATGCATTTCGCTCATCCATTCTCAAATTTCACCGCAAAGAGTTTGCCTGGTAACCTCTGATTGGTTCACAGGCCTAGGGTTATAGGGCACTGATTAACATTCTATAATTAAAAATAAAATTAGATTCAAAGTTTTCCGTTTGTCTGCATGCACTATTACATGCATGCAGAGGATGCCAAAACTCTTTCTGTTCAGAATCCATTCAAAACCAAGAATTATTGGATATATTTATGTTCAATGAGGGATAAACAAAGCCTTAATCATTATTTAGTTAGGTAAAATTTTATGTAAGCTAATTTCGGGGTTTGTGCCGAGAATCTTGGATCAAAAGTAATATTCCTTAATAAATGGTGGGGTTTAAGGTACTATTAAGACCTAACGGATTTGGACTTTCGCACATTTAAAAAAAAAAAAAATTATCCTCAACAGTAACATGGTTGTTGAAAATCAGTTATATTTGGATAGAAGCTAATGGAAGAAATGGAATAAAGGAATTAAATTAGACTTTTTTTAGTTAGATTTAGATCGAATTTTTCTAGAATATATTTTTTGTAGCAGCTTTTAGAATATATTCAGATTCAGAAGAATGAATTAATTTTTTTAATTTAAATAAAAATTATTTGAATTAAATTCCCCCTTCTTTTTCCTTTTTTTTTTTTTTCAATTCAAACATACTTAGAAGGAGATTTTTATGATACCTAATATTCACGGTGGAGACTTGGGATCAATTTAAAACATTGATTGATTCTATCTGACCATATTTTCTTAGTGATGAAGAACATGCGAATGGTCAAGGGAAGTAATCCAACATCAGTTTCAGCTGAGAATTCTCATCACCATTAGCAGAGCACTAAAGTCCATTCTTTTTGCTTCCACTATCCTTTCGTTATAAACTTGAAAAGGCTCTCAGTGGACCTGGTAAATAGCTCCCAGATAATAAATGCTTTACTAATTTTTGAAGAATAAAGGGCAAAAGCCCATGTTAAAGGCTTTCATAAAGGGGAAGGCTAACCCAACTAGTTTGTTCTCGGCTTCCAGCCCAACACTTCATAACTAACTTGGGTAGGCTGGGAATCCCAAAATTGTCCTACTTTAGAATGGGCTTTTTAATGCCTCACGTTAAGCTTAGGGATTAGGGAAGGACAAAGTCTTAATCTGGGGTAAACTCCCTCCAATTTCAATTGACTGAGTTGAGACACATGCAGTAATACATCACTACACTTTACCCTTTGAAAGAACCAAACTTACGATATATAGATCCAATTGAAAAGGGAAAAAGCCAATAGGTTTGATTTCTCAGGGATGATCCATCATATTCAATGGTGTAGGGTTGCCTTCTTTCTTAACTTCATGATGCCACTTTGGTAGTGATCCTCTCCGCATGTGCTGAATTAATTGGGCCTCCAACGCCCTTGTTGATTGACATTCATGGTATGTATCACGTGAGGATTCGTTTGGTTCAATAAATTTTGAGATATATAATTGTAAACAGAATATGTTTGTGGTTGCGTTTATTTTAACTATATTCGGTATAATATTAAAAGAAAAGAAATGATTTTGTATTTGTATATCTGGTTAGATAAAATTAATGAAGGAATGGAATGCAAGACTGATCAAATCACAAAAATAAAATTAATTTACACTAAAAAATAAAATTTTTTTCCCGCTGGTTTCAAACAATCATTCTCGAAGGGGAAGGGGAAGGGCAAGGGTGGAGGTGGACCTTGAGGGTTCCTATGGCCGTGTTCATCATCCTCGTTGGAGATCATCGGCAGAGGCATCCTGAACACTGTGAACCACCCCAACTATGCGCGAGATCCGATGCTGTTAGGTTGTTTTCAGCGTCTACTTTACCTCGGGTTTCGGATAGGTCATAGACGCGTTAACCTTCATAGAAACAAGAAGCTAGGGCATAATCTTGCCGAAGATACATCTCCTGTTGAGCAAAACTAGCATCTTGGGCGTAAGTATCACATGCCTATTCTCCACTCTATGGTTCTTATGGTCTGCAAGATTATCCCTCTGTATACATCCTTTGTCTGCAGGAGATGGCATTTTAGGAGCTGGTGCGGGAGAACATTAAGGGCGACAAAAGCCAAAGACCAGGGGGAAAATCGACAATGATCAATTTTTGGCTGCAAACGAGGATTACATTCCCGCGCTACAGTCAAGCCAGTACATTTCAACTCCAATTGTGTCGCATTGGGCCTCTATGAAGCATACACCCAAACGTTGATGTGACGTAGCATCGTTGCCCCTTGCAGAGGTGAATCAAACAAGGCCTGAAGCCACTTAGCCCGCAACACTCCAACATAATGCCAAACTATTTATCTAAGTTCATGCAAAATTATTAAGAGAAAAACATAAAGAAGAGGGATCAAAAGCATCATTTTACAAGCACAAATTATCATATTGAGTAAAAGGGTGGTTAACTAGAGAAAAGTTTGTTTACTCTGAAGAACATTTCCTTAAGCGTCAATTAGGTTTACACTAGACAATGTCCGATCATTCTGAGAATATTAAATTATAACAAAATTACACAAATCCCTTTCTCTTTAGTTTCCAGAGGAGCGATCCACCATAATGACATCTGTAAACCACTTGTTGAAGCTAAGAAAGTTTCTTTCCTTTCTTGTCCTGCCACTCCTTGATGTCAGCTCCTATTTTTGCCTTCACCCTTGTATGGAACCCTGGATATGGCTCATATCCAAAAAATGATTGGAAGACCTGTAACACCGAATGGTAGTAAATCCACTTTGTTCCAAAACTCAACTCGCAAGTCAAAATGGACCCGATTTAAAAGATTACGACAAACAATTACCTCAAGCAACACAAAGAAAGGAGCCATTAGAAAAGCTTGAACAAGATTGTCCAAGAGAGCCGGTGCACGTTTCTAACAGAAAAATGATTGAAAATGTGAATATAATTGCATTGTGCAAACCCTGACTCATGCTTATTAGCAATGGAATAAATCATTCACCTCAAACACACCATGCCCAACAAACTGTCCAGTCCAACAAAACAGCTGAGCAGCCAACACAACCTGAAAGATTGATGTCATATATAGAGTCACATTTTGGTTCAAAGGACAAAACAGCTTTCACCATGCAAATTGTCTTTCTTCAGATGGCTGTTCTTCTTCCCTTAACTTTTCTTAAAAAGGAAAGCATATGCATTAACGGTGAAGAAATTGATGCTTAACAATGCCACTTGATATAATAGTTCTCGGCTCCTGTGTTTCAATCTCAGATGCAGAGTGTAGCTTTAAAAGAACTAGTAATGATTTTTCTCAACAAAAATGGCCACAAGGCTTTTGAGCAATCGCATTTCTTTTTGTACAAATACAAATGGGGTAGTATGCGCATGCTTATAGTGCCCCAGTTGCGAAGAATACAGAATACCAGGGAAGTCAAAGAGCTATTGTGAATATTATTTCTTTTCTTATTACTCTTGTATCACCTCTCACTTTGGAATATTTCTTAAGTAAGCAAAAGGATTGCCATCATCCCACCATTCTTGTTGAAGCAAACAACGGCTCAGACTTGAAATAGTGCCACAGCGTAACTAGGATGAAGTAGAGAAATCATTACATAAAGCATATAATTCCTAAAAATCTTCCATGGTTAGCTAACAAAATTCAGGTTATTCACTACCTCAACAGTAAAAATTCTTGTAAGGCAACTCCATGGAGTTTTATGAGAGAATAAATCAACAGGGTAGATGACAGAATGACTTCAAAGTCACATATAAATCTGTGCTTCTCAATCCTACTATTCCCGCCCCTCTAAGATGCTATTGTGCAGTACAGTCATGAATATTGCCTTTAAAGCAAAAAAGTAGCAAATTAGCAATTAGGAAGGCATCATGTAATGAAAATCTAGTGATAAAAGAATAAATTCTCAGTTATGCACCAAATAAAAATGAAAGTTGTCTACACAATAAATCCAGATTTCGTTCAAACCTAGAAAATGTCATGGTTTTAGCTTGATCTGTTAAAAGTAAAACTGATAATGAACTACTCATACAGAGTGCATAAGTTGGAAAATAAGACATCATTGATACACAATTCCCGCAATATGGGAAAAATGAGATAACTGTCGATGAATAAAGAGGGAAATGCATTGGACAAAAGAGAGAATACAAGGATGAAGTAAACAGTCAAAATATGTCTTATTTACCAAACACAACACAATAAGATTAATGTTCAAAAAGGGGAAAAATAGACGCCAAAAATATTTGGCTGTCTAGTGCAAGAGAATAGGAACCAATCCCATCTTGCCTTTTCATAGTTATCTCCCTGCGCTCATTGCCAAAGGTAAATTAAGTTGGTACAACCTTGTAAAAGTAAAAATTCTGCAAGGAACTAGGAAGATGTTTGGCAGCGATTCATGCAAAACTAGCATAATAAGCGAAAAAACGGAGAAAAACAAGTTCATGATTAATAATATTCAATGAGTGTATCTATGTGTGAGTACTTAGTCTATGTGTAAAGAAAAATAGAGAGAGAAGAACGAAAGAAATTTAGGGGTTGAATCCGAAGGCGAATTCTGGGACCGAGAGACACTGTAATGTCTAAAGCTGATCAGTTTATAAGATTTTATGTATAACAGTTACAAAATTTTTCATCCATGATCCATCCCACGGTGCGAGCAGTTTTAAAATTCACATATAACAAGTTATGAACGATTGAAAGAACAATGAAGCGAAAGGGTTGACTTCACAAGAAAGGTCCGAAGGAAGGACTTTGCTTCTAGTACTCACTACACAGTGGCAACTGAAGATGAAACAGATGTTGAGCATTATTACTGTCAAGGATAGCCATCATCCATAGTAAAATCATCAATGATTGGTCTGGAGTGTCAGAATATTATTTACGTAAATCAGTAGCAAAACCAATAGCTCCAAACAAAATCTGTCGTTTTCCTGTATTTGTAAGGCAATCACATAGAGGTATAAAACATAGCCTTTAATCGGGGAAAAGGTAATCCGTACCTTCCACGCCAGAGAAAACCCAAGCCTCTGGGCAAGAAGGCTGGCTCCGATCCAACAGAACAAACAGAGCAAAGCCGCAAAAGACCCAGCTTTGTAATCCAAGGAGACATAGAATAAGGCATAGATAGCAGCAAGCAAGAAGCCGTAATTGAAGATGAGGCCATAATCGAACCCTAGTTCAGGGGCTTTGAAAAGGGGAGGCGTGAAGTAGAGAAAAACCAGGGAAGTGAAGAAAATCGGCCACACAAACAAGGTGTGGATCACAATATTAATTGGATTGCTGTGGTATGCGCCATAAAAGGCAAAGTGCTTCTCCAGATCAAACAATCCGGTCCGACCCATAAGGTTTTGTCAGAATTTTCCTGAGACAGATGTGGGCGAGAAATTGATTTCCAGATAAAATTTCAGTACGGCGAAACGATAATCTGTGACTTTATAAAATTCTTCGGGGGTGGAAATCCGGGGTCGGACGCCCAATGGAACTTCCTTCTACTCCACGTTCGTCATCAAGACACTGGTTGACCTCGAAGAATACGTACGCTTTGTTCAAGCCTATCAAACAAGCAGAAGTAGTAAGTGGTGGCCTATATTCCATATTTTATTTCCTATCGCGCTTTAGCGTTTATTCTTTATTTTTTTGAACTCATAAAATAAAAAAAATAAAGTTTATCTCCACCTAACAAGCAGAAGTAGGAAGTGGTGCTATTTTCCTCAACCGCCTACTCTCTCTCTCTCTCTAACCTTGTTCATAATATATTTAGTTTCTTTGATTGCTGCCAATCCCCTTGCCTAATTATCAAAACCTAGATCTAACTTCTCTCTTCTTTCTCTTTTCGAACATAAATTTGAAATTTATCATCCTTCTAAGCAGAATCTATGAGGATGAGTTTTAGAGCTCATCTGTCTAAAGTGAGTGAAAAAAATCGTCTTCTCTGACAATATCCATTTTACTTACTCCTTCCACCTAGTTAGGGAACCATTGAAAATGGTCCTAACCTGCATTGTCCACTGAGAGCGAGAAGTTTCTTGCTTTATGAAAGTCTCCTTACCACCATCTTCACCTTGAAGTCCATTACCATGTCAAAGCCTTTTTCTTACCCGAAAATTAGCTCCTTTCTCTTGTAATGATGATCCCAAGTTAGCTTTGTCACCCAAAGAAAGATTGAAAACCCTGCAAGTTGGGCCATGCTAATTTCTCCCACAAAAAGTGGCCCAAGTGGTTTGGCACGCTTAAACTCAACAGTTGAGGAACCTGTACAATGTCAGGATTCAAGTCCTTGACTATCACTCATGGGTCTATATTGATTTTGCCCCGTGTTGTTTCATTTTACTTTAGCATTTTATTTTTCAGCTATTATCATGTGGATGGAACGCGGGAGAGGGGGGGAAAGAAAGGGATTGTAACTATTTTTTTAGATAATTTTACCTTTAATATGATTATAATAACTTTTTTCTTTTTACATGTGAATGTGGGTATGCATGAATGCAATTGTCCGAATTTGATCCACAGCGCCTATCAATTTTTTAGTTTTTAAAATTCTAAAATAATTTCTTAAACAAACAATTCGAAAAATGTCAATAATATTGTCAAAGTATAATTTTTTCCTCAATTGAATAAAAAAAATAGTATAATAATTTTAAAATTTTTTTATATCAGTCTGTTACTTATATTTTTATTTATTCATTCTCACAGAAACAAATTCAATTCCATCCATCTAATTATTTTAACATAAAAAAATATATTATTATTTAAATGAAATAAAATATGTTGATAATCACTCCAATTGTTATTATAATATGAATATAAATATCGATTTTTTATATAAAGAGATATATATAAATATATATATATATATATATATATTATATATATATATATATATAAACTAATAAGAATAGTTGACCCTTGATTCGTCATCATGTGATAAAGTCATCCTGCAATGCATTCACGTGGCTTCCTTTGTCCTCACTTGTGTCACCTCACGTTCTCATCCCTTCCCATGTGGTAAGCTTTTCCATCTTCTCATCCTTTATCATCTTAACTTGTCTTCATCCTATCTTCTTCATGTGGGGGCAAGTTTCGTTTGGCTTCAACTTCACACGACGAACAGTAAAATAGACATGTATGCAAAGTACCTTGTCTCCATCTTATCCTTTTTATTTGAAGTGACAACAATTTAGAAGTGATCTGCATGCAGAGATAAGGCTGTAGTAATTGACATAAAGGTATGATTAATATATTTCAACTTCATTTCAGTGACTGTGAACATCATTGTGAGGCTTACCTTTCACACAGAAATTACAGTAAGTTCATCTATATCTATATAATTTCCAAACTACACATTTTAATTTTTTTTTTAACTACGGAGGATGTATGTTCTACATGCTCTCTCTTTTCCTCCTGCTTTGTGTAGATGGGTAAAACGTATGGAGAAGTCTTGTATTCTCATATTCAAGCTGGAGTGGATACAGGGAAACAACTTATTCATCCCGTTGGTGAAACTGGGTATGAATTTTATTTTAAAATATTTTAATGCTTATAACTTCATTTTACATTATTTTTTCATCCGTATTGATTAGATTTGCATCCGATGGAAATGATGCCGTTGAGTATATAGTGGCGATGATGAAGCATAATTATCTAAGACCTTATAATTCATGGAAGGAAGTTCCTGAATCCATACAACAATTATGGTTCAAAGAATTTTAGGTACAGTTCAATTGAATTTTAGAAAAAAATTTGTTACACTTGTTTCATTGAAGCACATGATTTGATAAATATTGTTGGGTGCCGTTGTCAGAAATATTATGTTTGGACAATAGAGGATCATCACCAAATTTACAAGAATTTTAAAGATCGCGCAAGAAATCAGTTGAAAGATTTGATCTGTTACGTTAGAAATAAAGGGAAGCGACCTATGTGGATAAATGACCATATTTGGAATGATTTATGTGCTGATTGGAATAAGATAGAATTTAGACAAAGAAGTGAATGTGCAAAACAAAATAGAGCTTCCAACTCGATAAACGGCCTATCTCTTCACACTGGTGGCAATATTCCATTCACTAATCATGCTGCACCTCTAGCTGAAGACTTCAGCAGGCCTATAACTCCAGTAGAACTCCATGTCCGAACACATCAAAACCTAACTTCCAGTCTTTGGGTGGATAAAAAATCTGAAAAAACTTTTGTAAGTCTGCTAACTTTATATTCCTTCATGTGAAATGCTCTTACATATATGTATCACTGCTATATAATTTTTTTTCCTTCTTTTGGTTAAGAATGAATATGCAAGATTCAAAACTAACATTGCAAATGTTGTGAATGCACAAAATTTCTCACTAGCCAATGAGGTTACTCAGTGGACAATAGCTACTGGAAGGAAAAAAAGTAAAAGCTCCGTATATGGGTTAGAAAGTGTTTCACATAAAATAGAAGAGAACCCACCTTTTGGTTGTAACTATCGACAAGAAAATGAGTTCTTATCGTTATCATATCCAAGCATGGCAGGGGCCATATACCCACAAGGTCGGCTACATCCCGATATTGAGCACAAATTAAAAGATTTCAAGATCTAAATGCAGGCCAATGAAAGTGCAATATTTGACATGCAACGTCAAATTCATGAATACTGCCAGCAGCATAAAACTTCAAGTAAGCAGCATAAAGCTTCAAGTTCCAAAAAAAAAAAAAAAATTTACCAGACATTCAGTTGTTGAACATATAATATCTGCATATTTTGCATGTTTTGTTCCAGTGTATTAATGTGTGCTGTTATAAATATGTGCTATAACTATTGTAATATGAAGTGGATAACAACATTTTCTACTACTAGCACATCCACGTCGATTTTAAATTTAATTCCTAACATCTATCAACATAGGTGCACTATTATGCATATTCATCAGGTCCCACAGATATTGCCATTATATGTCAATGGAATATTTCTCACTTACTTGTTTTGTGCTTTTGCTTGTATAAAATCACGTGGCATTAAGAACATATGACATTACTTTTTCTTCCATATTTGTATTTATCTTTATCAGTTAGTCCCGCATGTCACACCATCTACAGTGGCATACATACACATTATTTCTTATAGATAAACATAACTTTCTATATATCTCCCCCATAATGTTTTACTGAGCCCCAACACAATCACCAAAGAGGAAGAGGAAGTCACTCAGGACAGCATTCACAAAGTTCTGCAAAGTTCACAAGGTAAGAATGGGAGCTTGGGATGTTATATTTATATTCAAACTTAAGAAATGTGCATGTAGTGAATGACATCTATTTCATTTACAGGATGTCTTCTAGAAGGGGCCGGAGAACATGAAGTAATTTGTCACAACCAGAGTCATCTAATGCTAGAGAAGAAACACAGCCAACTCCGAAGAACTTTCAACGAGAGTTTAACAATCCTCATGATGAGCAAGCCAATGAACACTCCGATGACCAATATCAACCTATGCCAACACTGATTAGACCTAATAGGACGGGGTACATCATTTTATTTCACTGTTTGTCTTAACAATGTTATATGTAAGATAATAATGTATTTCATTATTTTTTTTATATTTTTAGATTTACCCCAAATGATAAAGACATCGGTGCTGCTATTGTCAAGATTTTTAAAAATAAATATGATGGCCCATGGAATTACTAGGCTGAAGTGCCACCAGAATATCAATACCTCTGGTTTTATGAATTTCAGGTGTCATATTTTTCTTCTTTATTATGTTGCAAATAATAACAAAATAAGTTGCGCATGTATAATTGCTATTGACATCCTATATGATTTGGAAGAAACTTTATTGCTGGGAACCAAGACATCATCATGATATCTAGGTAAACTGGAAAAATCGAGTAAAATCTCGATTAAAGGATATAATTGAACATGTACGTGATACACGCAAACAACCAGAATGGATTAAACAATCCATTTAGGCTGACCTCTATGACAATTGGGATTCCAAAGGATTTCATTCTCACAGTGCACAAAAAAAGAAAAATCGAGCCAATGCTTCATTGCACATAGGAGGCTCTACATCAATGGAAGAACATGCTAAACAATTGGTATATAGATAATGTATTTATTTTATACTTTCATATGGCATGCTTAGACTAATTTTTTCTTATTTTGTTCCATAGGCTCGTGAATTGGGATAGGATCCTTCATTTTCTGAAGTTTATATGAAAACTCATCAACGTAAGTCTACCCAAGCATGGGTGGACGAAAAGTCAAAAGCTATATGGGTATAAAAATGAGAAATATACTTATATTTTATTTGTATGTTCATTTATTTTGGTGTTAATCATTTAAATTTTTTCTGTAGGATGAATATATGAAACAAAAAGATACCACCCAGGGTTCAAGTGATAATGCATCTGATATGAATATGTTTATTAGCGCTGTCAGTGGGAAAAAGCGCGGTGCCGTTTATGGTCTTGGTAACATATCTTGCAAAATTTTTGGAAACTCTAAACAAGGGTATACCTATAATGAAGAAGCATCCTCAAGTCAATTACCCCCGTATCCATATTCAAATTACATACAAGATATATTACATAATGAATTTATTAATATTTTTACACAATCATATCAAAGAATGTTTCAAGACCAACAAAGACAAATTGAAAAACTACGCACCCAACTACAATAAATAACTCAGAGTAATTATAGACAACCAATGGGGAGACGTTCGTCCCAGAAGAAAAAAGGTGCCCCAACAGTGTCTCTTGATAGAGATGAAGATGATGATGATAGTGATGAAGGAGATGATAGCGAGGAAGAATAGTGTAAACATATGGTGCTTTAAACCTACTAGCACCACAAAATAAAAATGTTTTACCTAATGTTTATGAACATATATATTTATATATTTTGCTTTAGGTTAATTATTATAAACATATATATTTATATTGATATCTATGAAATATATATATTTGACCTTTTAATAACAAACACACACACACACACACACACACACACATATATACATATATGTGATGCGAATATATTGGACACACACACACACACACACATATATATATATATATATGATGCGAATATATTGGACATATCCTGTTAAATAACCTTAACGACATTTATAAATTTGTTAAGAAATATATAAAATAGGACGTTGTTTATTTTACGAAAAATAAACAATAATTATATATATATATATTGATATAAATACCATTTTATTTGTATTTTATATAATATGATAAGTATTAATATTCATTTAATTAATATAGAATAATAACTTTTTAAATTTTACTTAGATTGAATTTTAGAGTTTTCAACACACACTAAATAATTAAAAAATAATTTCTTACATTCTAATATGTTATATTTATTTCATATAAAATTTCCCCTTATGTTACTTATCTTTTGATTTTAAAGTAAATTTATGTATATTTATTTTAATGGTATTATGTATTGAAAACTCTAAAAATTTATTATATTTAAAATGCAAAAAAATAATTATTTTTTAAATTAAATGAATATTTAATATGTATTATATTATATAAAATATAACTATCCTGCTATTTATATAAAAAAAAAAGTTCGAAAGAATAAAAAATTTAAGAAGAGAGGAGTCGGATCGTCCCACTCCCCTGCAGTTAGACCCGAAGTCCAACTGCCTTGTAGTCGGACTGGGCTATTGTCTAACTGTCTTGTAGTCAGACCCGATGTTCAACTGCCCTACAGTCGAACCCCGGCGTCTGACTACAGTACAGTCGAACCCCTGTCCGACTATTTTCTTTTTATTTTTTTCGTTAGATTTTCGTTTTTTTTTCCTTTTCTTTGAAATTATTTTGTGGTCTTAAAACGGCTTGCCATTTTTTCCTAAAAATTATACATTTTATTCTATGCTGTGTTTTTTCCCTTCTGTTTTATTTGTAGTCATATTTTCCCATGGTAAATACATATATATGCAAAATTTAGAATTTTGGATCTCTGGCGCTTAATGATAAATAAGACTCAAATTGCATTGCTAATCATTCCAATAATCCACAAATACCCACTACCTTGTCTTAAATTTCGATACATTCTAATTTTTAACAAAATTCTGACAACTAATTCAGCTAATAACGATGCAATAAATATCCTACATCATACTACAAGGTTAGTATCATCACGGTCATATAACAAAAATGAAAGAAATATTTTATCATCATGTTCCTCTCTCAATTACGATATGTCAGCATCCCTTATCCTTTGTATCAAAGTTTGCAATCGCATGTGCCATGGAACCCCAAAAAAGGTTCGCTTACTCTTTTCTTCCTTGCATAAAAAAAAATAACATTGCAACTTATATTTCTCGCTTACTCCAATTTTTTCAACTTCTGCCCATACCTCTTCTTCACTATAATGACGGGGCCTACTTTTTTCAAGTTTAGCAAGCCCCTTCTCCGTAATTTCAGCTTGTTTCTCAGCAACAACCACTTGCCTTTTAGATAAAGATATTGATTTATCATGCAAAGAGTTACCATCTCCCATAACTTCAGCTAGCTCTTTAATCCCCGAAGTGATTTTTTCATATTTTTCTTCAATAGCTTCTCTAACAACTTTCTTACGTTTTTATCCCTTTGAGGATGCAGTCCCCGTAGAATGATTAGAGTTGCCACCGATTGGACTGAATGAATCCATGTTAGCTGTTGAGTTGGTGGGCTCATATCCCCAGTTGAACTCACTTTCACTTATTATACCATTCATATTCGTCCCTTCAACAAAACCATTTGAATCAATACACTCTTTCTGCCAGCGTTTCAACTTGTCCTTAGCACTCTTAACGTACTTTTCTGTTGTTCTGTCTACACCAAATAATTCATACAACTTATCATAATATACAACAAGGGTACTCATCCACTTCTTTGCTTGTAGTTTTTTTTGCAAATAGTATAACAAATATATCAAATCATACGCTAAATAAGTATGAATGAAATAGAAGTGCAAACAACTAGACATAAGCTAACACGCACAAGAAATAGATAAAACTACCTCAATTAATTCATTCCAAATCTGAGTATCTGCTTTAAATAGTTTTGAAATAGGACTCCATGAGAATCTGCTTAATCCATTAAATAAGTCATACAGCTCTCCAAATCACTAGGACAATGTCTTCTTCTGATTTTTTAAGTACTGCTTCATTATATGCAGCCCAAAAGAAGTTTTCAGCACTTGCAATACGTTATCACATGCAAATGTTGTGAATGTCCCAGGACGATTCCCTTTCATCATCTCTTCTAGTAAAGCATCTAAAAAGGCTTCATCCATTTCATGTGTCCAACGTAGATTGTCCTTAACTAGTTTCGAGGCCATCGTTGAGTGTCTGCATAGAATACCATATTATGAATAACCAATTGGAATGAAAATTGAATAGAAAAAGGCATAATTCAATATCATGAAGAAGCAATTGGAATGAAAATTGAATAAAAAAGGCATAATTCAATTCAGATGAAGTTGACATGAAATAGATTATTCGAAATATGCCAATGTCACCGATAAAATATTTTAATAACATAAACAATAATATCACACTTATTCAATCAAACACTAGTTAACTTATAAAATAAATTAATATAATCTAAATTATGATCCACTCTGATAGTCATGCCACATCTGGCACGCGATACTATCTCTCAAAATTGTTCCTTGTCTGTAGTCTTCCTCTTGACCATGGTTAGAAGTGTCCTCACTGTGCTCAGGCGGGTTAAGTAGTAATTCACGATCAATTTTAGTGATTAGATTCTCATCAGGATCTACTCCCATCAAGAAATTATGTAATACACAACAAGCGATCACAATATCAATCATGGTCTAAAAGGAATAATATGGTTTAATGCCACTAGCTATAATCGATAATCTTTTTTTTAATACTCCGAATATTCGTTCGATGACATTTCGCAATGAAACATGTCTATGGTTAAAAAAATTTTTTTCATTCTGTGGTGCCCTTGAAGAATATTCTTTCAAGTGATAGCGAACTCCTCTATAAGGTGTTAAAAGGCTACGCATTAGTGGAAAACCGGCATCTCGTAAGTAAAACTTTCCTACAAATGAAATAATAAATTAAGAAGAAGAAAAAGACATACAACTCTAATCTAAATCAACACATTATAAATCCATCATTACTGGCTATACCTTGTGGAAATATAAGGTTATCTTTTCTAGACAAAGCATTTTTTAAAATTCAAGAATCAGATGCAGATCCTTCCCAACCAGCTAAAACATAAGAGAATTTAATGTCAAATGAACATGCCGCAAACACATTTTGTGTAGGGTAGTCTTTTCGTCCTCAAAATCTAGCAACTTCTTCTCTAGGCACCTTTGCTTAAACATGAGTGCCATCAATAGCTCCAACACAATCCTACCAATTTAGAAGCAACATATGTAATTTATCACTCATTGTGTATGAAGTATAAAATGTGATATTAAAAATATTGTTATATACCTTAAAGTATGGATAAAATCTGCTATTATAAAAATTTTGGGTAGGAACCTCTGATCCAGAAGGCTGCACAAAGAACTCAGCCTCAAGCGAAACCACCGCACGTAATACATTATGAAAATGCCGATTAATAGTTTCTTCCGAATGATAAAAATAAAAACACATAGTCCTAGTCTTAACATTATAGGTTAAAATGTGTAGGAACTTGGCAACTTGTTTTTCAACTGTAACCCAGCGTGAGTCTTTAATTCTCCCAGTGTTTCGAAGTTTCTCACATAACTCTTGGAAAGCTTGTGGACTCATACGCAAAATATCCTGACAACTCTTTTCATTTTCAAGCTGTATCATCAACTGTTTCCGTATATTGTATCGCTCTATATCACTCACCCTCATGGGTTTATTCACTACGGTTGACATTTCTTCTAAGAATTGTATGGCATATAGTATCAAACAAATAGCACGTACAACACATGTACTCCTCTGTCTTTCCAAGTCCTCAATTAAATGGTTCAATCTTGAATTTTTAGTTGTCACTCCAAAACTTATTAGACGCTGAACTTCAAAGTTAGAATCGTGAATGTCTTAGGCAACATCGTCTAAGAATTCTGTGATTTCCATATATACTGTAGGTGTGCCGCTAGTGAACAATTATGCAAAGTAGGTAACAACATATTTTGCAGAACTTAAACAAAATAATTTAGAAGAAAGTGGATACAAATGTACTATGAAAAAACATTTTTAAACTGTAAGATGGGTAACAGATATTACTATCCATGATCAATGTTTCCCAATCAACCATGTCATGATGTTAATACAAGGGAAAAGACAGGTGCACGCCTCTTTATTTTGGAGCGGCTGAACTGGCTATCTCAAATTATACATCATGCTAGAGAAATAATAAGAACAGAGAAAAAGAAATTCTGAAAGTAATGTTGAAACTTTTGGGATACAAAACATGACAACGCTAGAGTAGGGGTTTTCACAAATTTCATAATGAAATCATACTTAGAGCATGATTACAACGCATGAGCTATGATGAAAAATGTAAGGATTAATTCTCTCATCATATCATATTTTTCGTCTTCCCCATCTTTGCCAGTTGGAATCTTTTTTTCTTTTCCTGTTCATTCCATGTTAGCGTATGGGTAAAAAACAAAACATGAATGCAAAAATTATTCCTTGCAACTTTCACACAGAATCGAATTCTTGGTTTCATTCTACAGTATGTGAGGACAACATTATGATAGTGTTACGAAATATAGCAATAATCGGCCTATCGCATCTAAATAATACAGATACACTGATATTATGGAAGATGACAAGGAGGAGGAAGACAAGGTGAAGAGAAGAAGCCTTGCAGAAAGGGTGATGGGTGAAAGAGCAAATCAAAGCCTCGGTTCAAAATGGGAGAGTTCTGCAGCAACAAAATGAAAAAGATAACTTAATTTGTATAGCCGTTTGACGAGGGCCGGCAGACATCTTATTAGAATAGTGAAGGGCAATTTTGGAAAGTAATTATTGCCGAGGCATTTTCTCCCACAATCTTTTCATATTCGGGGAGAAAAATTTTAGTGTAAGTCGTACGGTATTTTTCTCTCCTGACTCTCTCCTTTCCTTTGTTTTCTCCTCGAAACAAATCGGGGAAAACTCTGTTTTCTCCCCCTCCCTTTCTTTTCTCTCCAATAATCACCTCATCCAAACGTAGTGTAAGTGTTAACCTGATGTATTTTTTTATTAATTTAATATTTTTTATTTTAACCAACAAAAAGACATAACTCTTTCTGTATACAATTTTCTCTGCCCAAATATCTGAAGTACAATATAAATGTAGAATATACTTCCTTGTAGCCTTTTTCATTTTTTGGGTCGATTCCTTATTGCACTTTATGTTTTGTTAAGATCTCAGAATTAACATCGTGCAACAGCACATATATATAGGCATAGACAGCCCATTTCTTTCTCTTCACCGTTGGCCTACTATTCTGAAGACCTTTTAATATTTATTATTGTTAATTTTTATAACAATATATACCTAATTAAAAAAGAAAAAAATTCACTTAAAAACTCTAATTTAATAAAAATAACACTAAATGGCCTTAATAATTATAATTTTTTGAAATATTAAAATTGCCACTAATACTTTTCAAAATTATCATTTGTATTTCTTACAATTATAATTTGATCTCCTTGATGTTATGAAAGTATTTTTATTCAGAAATAATAATATATTCAAAATACTATTGTAAAATCAGGATGACTAAATTGTAATTTTAAGGAGTATAAATAATAACTTTAGAAAGTATCATTAGTAACCTTGGTCATTTGATCCCTCAGAAAAATTTTAGATTTTAAAATTTTTTAGTATCATTTTTATAAAGTTTGAGGCTCTAGATGAAATTTTTCCAAATATATATATATATATATATCTAGTCTTAGGCTATGCAGCATACACAGATCTGTATGCTTCAAATGTACTGTAAAACCTTGATCCCTCCTCTGGCTTTCCTGTTTGGTTTTAGTGATCTCTTTTATTATTTAAATGTTAGTTTGCATTTTCTCATCATATATATATATATATATATATATATATATATATATATATATATATATATATATATATATATATATATATGTATTTGTCTAAAGTCAAATTATTGTGCACATGGATTTGAGAAGGAAAAGTAAAAGAGATTTTAGCAGATAGAATTTTAGCATCTCCCATAAATTGACCGCAGCCTTACAATTTTTCTGAGAGGACATCCAATGTTTGACTTCCCTTCAGTAACAGTGCAAAAATGGAGATTAATTTTTCTTAGTATAACATCGTATAATATGTTTTGTACTTCGACTTTTCTAATGAGTAAATGCCTCAATAGACTCATCTTAGTTCTTACCTTGCGACACCAGAAACTCATCTTATTGTACACCTGCTTCGATTTTACACTTCTCACAAGGTTTTTGATAGAGAGAGAGAGAGAGAGAGATACATATATATATATATATATATATGTGTGTGTGTGTGTGTGTGTGTGCGCGCGCGCGCGCGCCATTTCTAATAAGTGAATTATTTGCATTCAACTGGGCTAAGTTGTGCAATTTGAAAATTGGTGATTCCCAAATAGCTTGTTTGGCACATAGGTAACTAAGAATTAAAAAAAAAAGTGATTTTTTTAAAAAAATAATAAAATAAAATAAATATTATTAAATATATAATAAATATTTTTCAAAATTTTTCATTCATCTATTTCTTTTTAAGAATTGAATCTTTTAAATTGAATCACTCTACACGGAGCGTCTCACAAAATTAAATTTATTTCTTAAAACATTTTTTTTTATAAAATAAATCTCACCCTTCCTCTTGTATACCTCACAGAAGGATCCCAGTCCTTCTTTTCAATGGGAAACCAAACAGGCAAGGACCGTATCTAATCCTATCCTATCCTATCCCAGAGCAGATCAGAATCTGATAGAAAGGGATGGACCATAAATGAACTCACGTATACCCAAAGCCTCAGCTTTTCTTCAGATTCTGACGCTGTTGCTTCTGCAGTACACACTCTGAGACCACACTGTTTACAAAACATCTAGCCTCTTACGATATGGGCAACATTGAATTACTATATGCTCCAAATATTATTGTTGGATTGGATTATAAAGTGCCTTCACTGTATGTTACTATATGCTCCCATGTATATCTGCGTCCCTTCCAGTCAGACACCCCCGTACTTGATCGTCACTTGGTTTTGCTATTAAACTGGCCGCCAAACAGGATGAAAACTTGAGGTTATAAAGAATTCTAAGGTATAAATTGTACTAAAAATAAGTGTAAGGAACTAATATATAGTCTTATTTAGAAAGGTGTGTCAATTAATTTTACTATTTAGATTATGTATTTTGATTAATTTTTACACTTACTTTTTGGGAAAGGTATATACGAACTATAATTTTATTTGAACTAATATCTCACATGCATGGCAACTGTGTTATGTTAAAATAAATTGGGAGAGAAAAGTTTAGACTATACTAAATCCAAAGACCCTTAGGAGAAAAAAAAAAAAAAAGGACAATAGCTAAAATGGAAGAGAATAGAGAAAGATTACAACTCACAGTATTTTAAGAAGTCTAAAGAGTTTGACAATGTCCCTTAAAAGAAAAAGAAAAACCCCTACCTAATATACATAAAATGTGTTGTAAATTAAAATTGGTTCCCTAAATAAGCTAATAAATAACCCATCCTATTATAGACTATATATAACACATAAAATTAATTTTTTTATAAAATAACAAGCACAAACTTAATTATTTAATATCATTAAAATTAAAAATATAAGCTAGTCTAATAATTAATTAATATTAATTCATAATTTATTAATATTTGTTATAGCTTATAAATTCAGGATGCGGTAGAAGAAAATTAGAAATATTCTTTATTTTTTCCTTTTGTTAATTTAGAATGGGCCGTGGGATTCGTGGCCATTTTTATTATTTGTTAACATAATGACAATTCCCTTTTTTCTTCTTTTTCTTGTTGGCATGAGAAGAGGAAGATGTTAGTGAGTTTTGAAGCAGTCGTCGCATGGAGAAAACATCTCAGGCTTTGGTTTTCAAGGAATACAAATTAATGAATTATTATATATACAAAGACTGGATAAAGGATCGCTCATTTCTTTTTGTATAATGCTATGTCACAATTACTCATTGATTATAGAGAATATGATTATTATTTTAACATGGCTTTTGGGTTTTTTATTTTTCTAAAATCCATAAATATTGTTACATGCTATTCCCTTTTCTCCCTTAAAAAAAATCAGCCTCAATTGAATAACGGTTCCATGATCTTCCTGTTAAAGCTAAAAAAATTATATTAATTTCACAATTCAACACTCATACAAAAAATAAGAAGAATAATAATTCTATGCTATGAATTTAAAACTAATTTGTGACTTTGATGAAAAGCAATTAGATAAAGTTTTTACTTTCTATCATTAACTCGTGTTTTTTTCAGAGATAAATATCACGTGAATCCACGCTGTGACCATCAAGGCAAGCCTTCAACAAGAACAGTCGCCTCCCCATGTGAAAATCGCGAGAATTTGTTTGGAAAAGTCCACCTCATGTCCTCAAATTGTCTGTTTATTATTTTCATGTTAGTTAGAGTAAATTATATTGATTTTATTTAAAATTTTGACTTAGTTATATCTTAACTTATTTTTATTAATAAAATTAATTTTTTATGTAATATGTATTTCTTCTAAGAATACAATTACTTAACTATTTTTATTATCATATTAAAAATGAAATTATAAACTTATATTTGAGCTGAATGTTAACTTAATTGTGTTTATTGTTATATTAAAAATAAGATTACAATCTTATGTCATATAAAAAGTTAATTTATTTGACAAAAAATAACTTATAAAATTTGTAACATATATCAAAATATTAAGAGAATCAAGTATAATTGATAAAATAAAAAAAGATATCAAATATAATTTAATCAAAGCTCATAAGATTTTAATATAATTTATTCTATTATTTATATAATGTTACATGGCAAATTGGATCATATAACAAATTCTCACTACCACCCTTAAGTTTTTTCTAAGGAAGAGTATTAATTTTATTTAAATAAAAAAGAGGAGACAAAACTCCTTAACAGTCATGAAGGGGAGGGTAAAATAAACTCAAATTACTTTTTTACTTGAGCTTATTTGATACGTTATATAAGATAAATCTTGATAGTATAATTTTTAATAAAATAAGTTCTGATAAAATTTTAATATTGGATATTATTTGATATAACTGTGTATAAAATGTTGTATTTTATAAAATAATATTATCTTATATTTCATGATATATTATATAATATTGGATAAATAAAAATTAACTATTTCAATAAAAATATTTTTTATTTAAATATATATTATATTTATCTAAATTTATTATATTATATGAATTTTAAAAGAAATAAAAATCTCAAGAACTAGGGAAAAAAATCAACCAAATGAGGAAGAACCGGAAAACAGTTAGCAATAAGATGACAGAAGAGCCCTTGCAAGCCACTATCATAGGATCTAAGTGGGTAAGACTTGAGAGTTCAAATGCCCTTGCACCAATTTGGACCGACGGGATAAATGGACAGAATGGCATAGAGAGATTCAATTAATTTATCTGGCATGATAATAATGTTAGTTCTTATATTTTTAAAATGAAATTAGCGATTGAACTAGTAAAAATTTAATTCATAATTTATTGATCTAATTATAATTAAATCAATAATAATTAATTTTTAAAATTTTATATATTAAAAATATAATGTAATAGATAAATATTAATAAATTTTAAATATTTAATTATTAATTATGTATTTCTTAATATATTTAAAATAGCATTTTTAATTAAAAATAAATATTGTTCATGATTAAAATTTGAAAATATTTAATATTAAACTTTTAACAATTTTAAATTATATTAAGATTTTATTTGTTTATTGGTGACCCTCCTCCTCAGGTGGAGAAGAAAATGGGTTTAATAATAAATAAATAACTAACTAAAAAGAGAAGGTAGATAATCGCGTGGTGAGGAACACTAGATAGACAATTGTTCAGGAGCACAACATTTCATGTGCTAACACAGAAACTGAATAGACAATTAGATCTCGTTTCGTATCCAAAAAATTTAATGATAGAAAAGAAAACGGAAATATAAATGAAATGTAATAAAAAATTTTGTGTTTGGTATAGGTAAAAAATAAATAAATAAATAAATATATATATATATATATTTATATTTGAGTGTTTGGTTGAATGAAATTGAAATAGAATGAAAATTAATAAAAATAAAAAGATTAAAATATTCTACCAAAATAATTTGAATTGCTCTTTATATCTGTAGCGTTATATATATATAATTTTATTATGTTTTTATAGTAAAATAATTTTAATTTAGTTTATATTTTAATGAAAATTTACTTTTTAAAAAATACATTCTTTGTATCAATTAAATTTTATTTTTAAAAAATTATTTATAAATTATAATTTTAATCCAAAGTATAATTATGTATTTTAAAATTTTATACATATTATCTTAATATATATTAATTGATTTAAAAATAATATATATAAATATAATAAATATTTTTTATTCATATTTATATATTATATATAATAAATTATTATATATTATAATATATTTTTATATTTTATATTTTATATATTAAAAAATATTTTATATGTTTGTCCGGGGGGGGGGGGGGGGGGGGGGGGGAGCTGCATATAAATATTATACTGATTATCGTTTAGTCACATAGGCACCGATTGCATTTCAGTTTTTATATATATATATATATATATATATTAATTTTAATATTAAAAAATATGTTATTATTTTTTAAAATATATTTATTATTAATTGTTTTATAATAAAATTTTAAATACTTTTATTTATTATTATTTTTAAAAGTAATGTTATTTATTTTTAGTCTATACAATAAATAATTTTATATATCATAATATTATTTATTTTTCAATATATATTTATATAAATAATATGAATAAATATAACATACATATATATATATATGTAATTAATTAATTATTTTTATATAAATATTTATATTTTTAAATTATTTTTAAGTACTATACATAGTATATATATTAATTTAATATATATTAATTTATTAATATATATATTAAGACATAAATAATATATATATATATATATATATATAAAAGCAATACATGAAGTTGATCCAGTGAAATAAGTCCATTGGACCTCATCGCTAGTAAGGGTTCGGTTCATTTCGGTAAAGATAATTTCATATTCGTGAGCTCGGATTTTAGAGATAAGGAGTCTAAATTCAGAAATATCAATAGAAGATTTTTCGGTTTGTTCGAATTCAAAAGGTTTTCGGGTTGTTCCGAATTTGATGAGATTAATGGGAGAATAAAATTTCTCGGGTGTTATTTTTGCGACTGTTGAATAACAGCGCATATACATAGTGTATTGGGTTATAATATTTTTATAGTATTTGGCTGCTGCTTGGATGGCTGTTGGTAATTAGCTTACCGAGACAAATATGAATCGAACTTTAGTAATATATCATAAATTAAGAGGAATTAAAATGCCTCCAGAAAGTTGAATAATTAGTATAACTGGAATGGTAAGACTAGTATTTTCTAACGAACATAATATTTATAAAAGAAATATCGGAAATATCACTATACAATAAACAATTTTATATATCATAATATTATTTATTTTTCAATATATATTTATATAAATAATATGAATAAATATAACATACATATATATATGTAATTAATTAATTATTTTTATATAAATATTTATATTTTTAAATTATTTTTAAGTACTATACATAGTATATATATTAATTTAATATATATTAATTTATTAATATATATATTAAGACATAAATAATATATATATATATATATATATATATAAAAGCAATGCATATATATATATATATATATAAACATGTTCCAACTGTATTATAGTCAAAAATTTTTAATTGTAATCAATAAAATTATTCTGATTACAATATAATTGGAAATTCCGATTGTAATATAATTGAAATTTTTTTTTGAATTATTTAAATTATTTTTTTTTAATTTTAAGTATATGTTTTCTTTTAATAAGAACAAAATTTTTTGACCTTATTCAAGAATAATTTTTTATATTATTTGAATATTTTTTTAAATTGGTTTGCATTATTTTTTGTTTCATTATTTGGTTAATTTTTTTAAAAAAAATTGAAATGTAATTTTTATAAGTTTGTTTTCTTTTTGGAAATTCACTATTCTTATTTGTTAAGTAATTTTTTTAAGAAATTCGCTTTGGTTTTTTTGTGTGTGTTAATATCATCAGTCTTTCATTTTTTTACAAGACTAATTATTTTTCAATAATAAATAAATTTTGTATAATAATAACGTTATTGCACATGTTGAAAAAACATATTGTGTGAAGGATAAAATAGTCACTAGCGATGACACAAGAAAAAAGGCATGGAATAGAAAAAAGAATGTGTGGAATATTATTTATTTATTTATATAATAAATAATAATAAAATATAAATAAATATAATATAATATATATAACTTTTTTATATAATATAATATAAATATATTATATATGTATAATGATAATTAACAATAGTATGAATTGGAAGGGTAAAAGTGTCCAAATGTATTTGTTTGAAAAATGTCGCGTGCAAGAGTAAAAAAAATGCATAGTACATAGCTTTCCATTTCTGTTCTCAAATCTCAACCAAATATTTTTTGTTGCAGATTTCCTTTTACTTTTTGTTTCTTTCCAGCAAACCAATCGTGGCTTTAGATTCAAAAGTAAGAATTTTTTTTTTTTTAAAAGAAAGGAATGAGTAGTGAGGATCATGCGCGATACTTCACCACTTCTTTTGTGTGTTACTTCGAGTTTGTTTGATTTTTTATTTTTAAAATAATTTTTTATTTTTAAAAATAAAAAAATAAAAAAGTTTATTTGATAATATATTTTTAATAAAGTATTTTGTAAAAAAAAAATTATTTTCAAAAACAAAAAAATCAAAATATTTTTTTAATATTTTGTAACTTTTATTCTGCAGAATCAATAAAATAAATTAAAATAGTTACTTTTTAAAATAATAATTCAAATACATTTTTTAATTTTTTTATTCTCAAAATTTTTTTTAAAAAATATTTATTTTAAAAATATTAAAATAAAAACAGAATCAAATAGTCCCTTCATCTCTCCTTGTTTTTTTTGGTCATTTTCTCATTATTTCCTTGCTTTACTTGGTTCATTCGATTGATCTCTCATCCAAGCATGGAAGTCTAGCTATGAATTGCTCTTTCTTCTTCCACCTTAGGCTCTGGCAACAATTAAGATAAGGTGGCTTGTTTATTTTATTTTATTTTTTAGTTTTCTTTGTTTTTACCTTCATCTTGTTGCTACATTTCCTTCTCCTAGCTTATTTGCTTCCTTCACCCATCTTGCTTGTTTCCTTTTCTCTTGGCTATTCTGTCCAATTTACACTTTCCCATGGTTGAACACGAAAGCCATCGGCTCAATTGGTTTTCACTAATTTTTGACTATTTTTATGGATTAATCAAACTAGGCTTTATAGTTATTTTATACTAAAATTAGAATAGATAGTATGAAGACAACAAATTAATACATAAAATTTTAGAATCCTCAAATTAGAATATATATATATATATATGTAAATTACCTAACTTTTCCGTCATACAAACTCAGATATAATATATGATAAATTAGATCCTTCTCTCCATACCTCTAGATTTAATAATGGCTTTTGATTGAAAAAGTTAACCCACACTTTTAACTACCAACTATACTGATAGCATGTTTGGAAGTCTGGTACAAAATTATGTTGATATGGAAGCAGCTTCGTGAGAAATGTAGTTTTGAGGAGAGGAAATGTGTTTTTAAACACGCTATTAAATTATAGATATGTGTTAAAATTTGAATACCATAAATCCCTTCATAAATTGAGCTTGTAATATATCTTAATTGACTTTTAGCTAACTCATAATTTTAAAAATTAAATAATACAATTAATATGAGGCCACATATAAAATATTCCAATATTTTCTTGCTTGGTCCATATTAATTGTGTTTTAAATTGGGTGTCAAATAAGATGAAAACTTGAAGTTATAAAAATTCCTGAGGTATAAATTGTGCTAAAAATAAGTGTAAGGAACTAATGTATAGTCATATTTAAAAAGGTTATCAATTAATTTTGCTATCTAGAATATGTATTTTGATAAATTTTTACACTTATTTTTTTGGGAATGGTATATAACAACAATAATTTTATTTGAACTTTATATCTCACATGCATAGCAACTGCGTTATGTTAAAATGAATTGGGACAGAAAAATTTAACTAAATGCATAAACAATCCAAAGACCCTAAGAAAAAAAAAATGACAATAGCTAAAAAGGAAGAATATCCTAAGAAGTCTAGAGAGCTTGGCAATATCTCAAAATTAAAAAAAAAAAAATCCTTGCCTAATATACATAAAATAACGAACAATATCTCCAAAAAAAAAAGGAAAAGAAAAATCCCTACCTAATATACATAAAATAACTGGCACTAAAATGTGCTGTAAATTAAAATTTGTCCTCTAAATAAGCTAATAGACAGTTCATCTTATTATAGGTTATACATAACACATAAACCTAATTTATTTATATAATAGCAAACACAAAATTTATTATTCAATATTATTAAAATTAAAAATATAAACTAGTGTAAAAATTAATTAATACTAATGCATAAGTTATTAATATTCTAACATGTTATAACTTATAAATTTAGGATGCCGCAGAAGAAAATTAGAAATATTCTTTCTCTTTTCCTTTCGTTATTTTAGAAGGGACCATGGGTTTCGTGACCATTTTTATTATTTGTTAATTTAACGACAACTCCCTTTTTTCTTTTGTCTTGTTGGCATGAGAAGAGGAAGATGTTAGTGAGTTTTGAACGCATGGAGAAAACATCTCAGGCTTTGGTTTTCAAGGAATACAAATTAATGATTATTATATATACAAAGATTGGATAAAGGATCGCTCATTTCTTTTTGTATAATGCTATGTCACAATTACTCATTAATTATAAAGAATATGATTATTATTTTAACATGGCTTTGGGGTTTTTTATTTTCTAAAATCCATAAATATTGTTACATGCTATTTCCTTTTTTATTTTCCTTAAAAATAAACCAGCCCCAATTGAATAACGGTTCCGTAATCTTCCTGTTAAAGCTAAAAAACATTACATTAATTACACAAGTCGACACTCAAATAAAAAGTAAGAATAATAATAATTCTATGCTATTAATTTAAAACTAATTTGTGACGTTGATGGCACTCAATTAGATGAAGTTTTTACTTTTTATCACTAACTTGTGTTTTTCAGAGATGAATATCACGTGAATCCACGCTGTGACCATCAAGGCAAGCCATCAGCAAGAACAGTTGCCTCCCCGTGTGAAAATCGCGAGAATTTGTTTGGAAAAGTCCACTTCATGTCCTCAAATTGTCAGTTTATTATTTTCATGTTGGTTAGAGTAAATTATATTGATTTTATATAAAATGTTGACTTAATTATATCTTATATTTATTTTATTTTAAAAATTTTACTTGACCCTTTAATTTTTTATTAATAAAAATAATTTTTTATATAATATTTGTGTCTTCTAAAATAAAATTACTTAACCATTTTTATCATTGTATTAAAAATAAAATTATAATTTTATGTTAACGAAAAATTTAATTTATTTGATAAAAAATAAATTAAAAATAAATTTTTGCAAGATATATCAAAAAAATTCAAGTGTAATTTATAAAATGAAAAAGATATCAAATATAATTTAACCAAAGCTCGAAAAATGTTAACATAATTTACGCGATTATTTATATAATCTTAGCATAGCAAATTTGATTATATAAAAAATTTTCATTACCACCCTTAAGTGTTTTTTAAGGAAGAATATTCATTTTATTTAAATAAAAAATAGGAGACAGAACTCTTTGGCAATAATGAAGGGGAGGGTAAAATAAACCCAAATTACATTTTTACTTGGTAATCATTTGATATGTTATATAAGGTAAATCTTAATAATACAATGTCTAATAAGATAAGTTTTAATAAAATTTTAATATTATATAATATTTGGTGTGATAGTATATAAAATATTGTATTATATAAGATAATATTATTTTATATTTGGTGATATATTGTATAACATTAAATAAGATAAAACTTAATTATTTTAATAAAAATATTTTTTAATTAAAAATATATTATATTTATTTAAATTTATTATGTTATACTAGTTTTTAAAAAAATAAAAATCCCAACAATTAGGGGAAAAGAAAATCAACCAAATAAGGAAAAACCGGCATATAATAAACAAGAAGATGACAAGAGGACCCTTGCAAGCCGCTACTATAAGATCTGAGTGGGTAAGACTTGAGAGTCCAATTGCCCTTACACCAATTTGGACGGACAAATGACGGGGTAGATGGACAGAATGGCATACAGAGATATAATTAATTTATTTGGCGTGATAATTATGTTAGTTCTAATATTTTTAAAATTGGATTTAACTAGTAAAAATTTAAATTATAATTTATTGATCTAATTATAATTGAATTGGTAATAATTAATTTTTAAAATTTTATATATTAAAATTATATTATAACAAATAAATATTAATAATTTTTGAATATTTAATTATTAATTAAATATTATGCATGATTAAAAAATAAAAAATATCTAATATTAAAATTTAAAAATGTTAAATTATATTAAGATTTTATTTATTATTAAAAAATAAAAATATATATTATTTTTTATATTGGTAACCCTCTTCACGTGGAGAAGAAAATGGGTTTTAATAATAAATAAATAACTAAAAAGAGAAGGTACATAAACGTGTGGTGAGGAGAACTGAATAGACAGTGAGTTGTTCAAAGGCACAACACTCCATGTGTTAACAGAAAAACTGAATAGACAATTAGACTGAAAAGTCGCAACAAAAAAAAAAAAAGAGGGGACTAATTAGGGACGATTTTGCACGATGCATCAGGGATTTTGACTTCAAAATATTAGAAAAAATTTTAAATTCATTCCATGCATAATCAAAAATTTTATTTTTTAAGATACAATATGTAATTTTTTTTAAAAAAAAATAAAAAGGGTCACGGTTGTTAAAGAACTGTGACCCTCTATTTTTTTATATAAAAAGTAATAAACCCATTTGTTTTAAATTTAAAAAAATTTTAATTTTAATTTATTTAATTTTTATATAATAAATATAATTTTTAAAATTTTAAAATTTTATTTATTCTTATTTTTAGATGTATTAATATAGATATTGTATAAATAAATATATTAAAAAAATTAATATGAATATTAATCATAATAATTTAAATATAAAAAAATTAAAGATAATATAAAAATAATAAATAAGTAGTTTAAAAAAAATTAAATATGAAATAATTGAAACTTGATAAAAAAGATTAAAAAATAAAATTATTTTAAAAGAATGAAATAGTATTATTTAAAAAAATTAAATAACAATTCTTTTAAACTTGATAAAATATTTGAAAAAAATAAAATACTATTAGAAGAAATTAATTTTAATTTTTTAAAACTTGATAATTAGTAATAAATTTAAAAAATGTAATAAAAAATTTAATGAGTAATTAAGTATGCTTGTTAAGTAATATTGAACTTAATATTAAAATAATAAAAATTGTAAGTAAAATATGAAAAGAAAAGGTTACAAATTTTATTTTAATTACAATTTTTATTACTTTTTTTCTTCATATTTTAGTTACAATTTTTACTAAAGAATATGGAATTTTCATGGGTTTGAAGCACTAGCATATACATGACTCCTAACCCTAACATAAATTTCATTAATTAACAAGAAACATATAAACTCACCCTTTATCAATATTAGTTTGTTTTATCTAATGCAAGTTTAATTTATTTGTACTTACATGAACTTACAGCTAACTATATACAATGCTCAAATACACAACAAATAAGAACTGTTGTGATTTTTATGAGTAATTAAGTATATTTATTAAATAATATTGAACTTAATATTAAAGTAATAAAAATTATAAGTAAAATATCAAAAAAAAGTTACAATTTTTATTTTAGTTACAATTTCTATTACTTTTTTTCTTCATATTTTAGTTAAAAAATGAAGAAGTAATAAAAATTGTAACTAAAATAAAATTGTAACTTTTTTTTTCATATTTTAGTTACAATTTTTATTATTTTAATATTAAATTCAATATTACTTAACAAGCATACTTAATTACTCATTAAATTTTTTATTACATTTTTTAAATTTATTACTAATTATCAAGTTTTAAAAAATTAAAATTAATTTCTTCTAATAGTATTTTATTGTTTTCAAATATTTCACCAAGTTTAAAAGAATTGTTATTTAATTTTTCTTAAATAATACTATTTCATTCTTCTAAAATAATTTTATTTTTTAATCTTTTTATCAAGTTTCAATTATTTCACATTTAATTTTTTTTAAACTACTTATTTATTATTTTTTATAATATCTTTAATTTTTTATATTTAAATCATTATGATTGATATTCATAATAATTTTTTAAATATATTTATTTATAAAATATCTATATTAATATATCTAAAAATAAAAATAAATAAATTTTTAAATTTTTAAATTTTAAAAATTATATTTATTATATAAAAATTAAAAAAATTTAAATTTAAAACAAATGGGTCACGGTTGCTAATTTATTTATTATTATTTATATAAAAAAAATAGAGGGTCACGGTTCTTTAGCAACCGTGACCTTTTTTATTTTTTTTTTAAAATTACATATTGTATCTTGAAAAATAAAATTTCTGATTATGCATGGGGTGAATTTAAAATTTTCTCTAATATTTTGAAGTCAAAATCCCATCACCACCACTGGTTACTTTTTTTTTTTCCCCCTCATTTTCTCCTTACCTCCTTGCTTTACCTCTTTCCGTCGATCCATCTCTCATCTAATCATGGAGGTCTAGCTATGAATTGTTCTTTTTTCTTCCACTTTAGGCCCTAGCAACAACTGAGATAAGGTTTATTTTATTTTTTCAATTTCTCTTGTTTTCCCCTTCATCTTGTTGCTACGTTTCTTTCTCCCACTTCCTTCTCCTAGCTTGCTTGTTTCCTTCTCTCCCCACTGTTTTGTCCGATTTACACCTTCCCATGGTCAAGTACAAGCAGAACCATTGACTTGATTGGTTTTCACCAATTTTTGACCGAATTTGTGGGTCAATTGAACTAGATTAGAAGCTGATTCACATGTTGGTTTGGTTGAATTTTAATTAATATAATTAGTTCATACTAAAAGTTGGATAGATAGTATAAAGACAACAAATTGATAAATGAAATTTTAGAATGCTAAAATTAGAATTAATATATATAAAAATTACCTAACTTTTCTATCTTAGCAAAGCCAAATATGATATATGATAGGATAAATCTTTCTCTCTATACCTCTAGATTTGATATTAGTTTTTGACGGGAAAAGCTCACAAAATTAAAATTAGAATGAGAACATAACTTTGACTTAAATAGTATTTTATTGAACTCTTTCATTATGAGTTTTAATAAAATTTAATAGCTCACATTTTTAACCATGAAACATACTTAAATTATAAATATGTGTTAAAACCCAAATACCATAAATCACTTAATAAATTGAGCCTATAATATATCTCAATGAATCATTAACTAACTTGCATTTTAGGAAACAAAATAATACAATTAATGTGAATCCACATATAAAATATTCTAATATTCTCCTATTTGATCCACATTAATTATGTTTTAAACTATTTTGATTTTATTTTGTAAAAAAATTCTCAAATTGACAAAATAATAAAACTTTATATAGGTAATTTGATTTTTAAAATTGTCCTAAGATAACAAAACATATACAATCCAATTTAATACAACCAAAATTATAGGATAATGGCAATCATTATGTTTTTTTTTATTCAACATAAGGCCAATCTATAATCACATATTTTAACAATCATGTTAATATAAATCATAAGTCTTGAAGTGTGGTAAGAAACAACTCTCAAAAGTGATTAACAATACACTATTTCTTATAATCTTCCATAGAATTTCTTAATATTTTTTATGTTCAATTAGCAAGAGAAGTTATTTAGCTTAAAATAAGTTTATATATCTTAACTGATTTTGTCTCAAGAATGTTATATAGTGCTAATAAAACCATATTATAACAAATATAATAGTCACATTAAAAAAAATATTATGCTATAAAATACACTATGTATTCAATTTTTGACAAATAAAGTATCAACTTAATGATAATTATTAATAAAACATGTTAAATTAATGGCGCAATAATATAATATATCAACTATATGAAAAATTAAAAGTGAAATTAAAATATAATAATATAGTCAAATGACATCAACAAAGTCATCGTAAAAATAAAATGCACTAAACTCCCATTATAACTTAAAAGATCAAAAGATCCTAAAACACTTAAATTCTCAATATATTTCTTAAACTTTAGTCTAATTAACTGAAATACTCTTTCATGTGTTTGTTGAAATTATATGTCTCCTCTTTATTTTCAAAATGGACATTTTCTTTTTGTGAAACTAAAAATTACATTATATTTTGGTTCAATTTTAAGTCTTTAACTAAAATATTTTTCATTAATCTAAATACATATTGGGTGAAATTTTTTTTTAACAATAATGAGAGTTCGTGTTGTTTGGTAATCTAATAACCCTTACCTTCATCATTGTTCTTCATTGTATTATATCTAAATATACACAAATACTAAAGAAAATTCTTCTGAATAATGGAGGCAAATATCACTCAATCACCTACTCACCACTTAATCTTCAAATTTTTTTTTTTGCTACAATCTAACTCCTTCTTTGATTTCGTCAAATGGTCAGCTCCATCATGCTAAAGAAATCATCAAATAAGACGCTATCAATCCAACATCTTCTTTTGCAAGTTTTAAATTAGGCATCCTTGCAAATCAGGACCGGCAGAAATGGATTAATTGCTTTGACCACCTAGTAAAAGCAACTCTTAATCACAGTGTCCTGTTCTTATCTTAAGTTTGTTTCTGTTGTTTAATTTTATATCCAAAAAAATGCACAAATAAAAAAAATAAAAAGGTAGAACTTGCTTTCATTTAATTTAACGAAGCTATAAACTAATTATCAATTTATCAACCAACAAATAGTGTGAACATGATTTTCATGTAAAAAGATGATAGTTTTAAAATAATTATCTTTTCTCTTTATATACAAACTAGCAGTAACCCCTAAAATTTAGGGGTTTTCAAAAAAATGTAGGTCCCACACTAAAAATGAAAAAAAAAGATAAAAAAAATTTTAATAAAAAAAATATGGTGTAAACAGTGAACAAATAGTACATCGATGATGTGACATTATGAACAGTCTATCAACAATGCTTAATGTGTTGTATTCATCGCTTTATATATATATATATATATATATATATATATATATATATATAATTGATTAACTAACTCATAGTTAATTGTTACAAATAAAAAATTTCAACTTGTGTATAATTTTTTGATAACTTGTTTAGACTTGGTTTATTAGTAAACTAGTTCCTTAAAATTAGTTTTAAGTTTAATTTTAGCTCTAAGTAGTAGATTTCCTTATGATCATACCTATTCTCTTGCATTACTGGATCTAAAATAAGGCATTTTAGTCAAACAATATATATATAGATATATATATATGTAAGTTAATAAAGGGTATTTTAGTCAATTGGACTAACATATAGCATAACTTTTAAAGTAGGTGAGGGGAGTGCATAATTTGAGAATAGAATGAAGGGTGGTATAATTTTAGCAAACTTAAAAAAAAGTGTTTTAGTAAATTGAATTAAAGTATAGCAAAACTCTTGGTTTTATAGGAAAATAGTGTATTGTTATGAAAAATCCACAAGCGTATAAATCGAAGAAGTAATACAAAAGTAAAACCAAAGTTGTCCTACAAAGAAGGTTTAATCAATTACTTTAGTTTTCTAACTATCCATATTATCTAGAAAAATAATAAATTGAAGTCAACTAATTCTTAATCTAAATTTAATTAATTATCAAACTAAAAAACTACTTAAACTAAAATTAACACTAAAATTTATTAACTTAATTTATCAATTAAAAATTATAAAGTTTAGAATCCACTATTTATTTTCTAAAGCTAAATAAAGATGAACTCATGTAATTGAATTGATTCGGATTAAAATAATTGCCTAATTTTTATGAAATTTTTTCTCAAGATAAATCATATATGTTTTATGCTAGACCTAAGTCTGCTTCCATGATTCTATGCTTAACACAAGAACCTATTAAGTTCAAGAAATTAAAAAGGCAAGCTTGCATGTAACGACTTAACATGTACATAATTTACTAATTGCTCAGACATAATTTATATCTCCATAGAATTGTCTAAGTCTATTACCTTAGTGATTTATTATTGCAGTTGAATTCTCAATCTTCTTACAATAAATCAAATAATAATGCATATTTGACGACTCATAAGAAAGTAATGCAAAACAATATATTACTTTCAAACAAAATATTAAAAGAAAATTCCTAAATAAACCTATTCAATTCATAGATTAATCTAAACTCCAAAATAAAGAGTTTAGCTACACATAATTAAAACTAACATTTTAAGAATAAAAAAATTTAGATTCATGACAAAGAAAAGTAGAAAAAAAGAAAACCAATAATGTGGTGTAGCAATTCTTTTTGTAGAACTTCGATTCTTCAAAGTGTTCCTTAGATCTCTAGAGCTTTCTTTCTAATTGTAGCATACCTCAATTGAGTTTTTTGTGTTTTTCTTAATATTTTTTTCCTAGGGTTACAAACTCTTTCTTCCAAAATTGCCCATGTATTTTAAAAAAAATATGTTAAAACTACTGAACACGATTAGGTTGTGTTGCTCATGCCTAATAACATGGCTAGGCCATGTTGATGATATGCAAGGGACACAGACCGTTGTGCTCGACACGGCTAGGCTATGTAGACTTTGTCCTTTAGTTGCAGACTTTCCTAATTACACATTCTTGTAGGAGAGCTTTTTGTTTTTTTGGCCAGGGGGGAACTTGATTTTAGCTCCAAATAGTTTCCCTGATTCAATCCAATGACTTTTGATCAAACCATAAAAAGTTTGAATAAAAATCAAGTCCTTTTAAAGTATGATATCAAATTTTAAAGTCAATATAACAAATAGTTTTTGCATTTATCATATATATTTTGAAAATAAAAAAAAATTCATATAATTTTAATAAAACTAAGAGATTGTATATATATTTTACCATGGATTTAAAAATTGGATCGAATCGACTGGTGAACCAATGGGTTGGCCGATCCCCATAGCCTAGAAAACTGTTTTGTGAGAAAATCGGTCAAAAACTAGTAAAATTGGTCTGCCTATGATTTGCCCGGTTCTCAATCTCATTAAAACAAAACAAACAAAAACTGGGATCAGATTCAGCAATGCACGCATGACCACGATTTCTTCTTCCCCTGCAACTATTCCCCATTTCTAATGCCCCATCTGAGCCTAACCTTACCAGCGAATCACCAGTGAAAAAGTCATGAGCTGAAGAAAAATGTGAGCAGCGAAGAGTGATCGGGAGGATGAAGCCATGGCTGAGATTGAGAGCTTGAACCAGTTACATGAAGCTCCTCTGCGACAAAAGTGAAACCAAGAATGGGAGGATGAAGTTATGGCTAAGATCGAGAGTGTGACCTGAAGAAACGAGTGAGTAGCGAAGAACGATTGAATAAGGGAAGCTGAGATCGTTAGCTTGAATCAGTACATGAAGCTCCTCCTTTGCGAAAAAAGTGAGACAAGAATGGGAACCCAGCAACGAAAGTGAGAGCTCCTCTACCATTGAGAACCCATCAACGAAAGCAAAGATCCTGTGATTGAAGAAGTCAAAACTAAGAGCTTGAACTAACCAAGAGGAAGAATGATACAATATCAGTAGGCATGCCCATTGGAGCACAACAAGTTCGAGAAACCTTCATCCATCAAGAACTTCAAAGAGCTCAAGTGGCCCAAATTGTGCACTATGTCCAAAAATTTTAAAGAGCTCAAGATAATATCTATGTTGGACGTTGGCCCAAGTTTAGAACCCAAGATCCATATTTGATCAATTCAAAATATGCTGAATTAGACTTTGGACATGAGATTTCTTTAAAGATGCAAAAGTGGAAGTCCAAGTGGAAACCCAATGTTCTAAGAAGGGCCATGGAGTAACTAAAGTCAATATCCAACATGTTGAAGGCCCAATGTAGTTATACACATACAAGAGGAGTGCTAAGGTCCAATTGGAGTCCAATTGCAAGAGATTAAGAATCATGTGTCAATCATGTGATTTTTAATGAAGCATGAGCATCCCATGTGACAACTTAAAGAAGTTAATTAGTTTTGACTAGGATTCTTTTTTTTTTAATTTTATTTTTTATTATTTTATTATTTTTTGAATTTGGTCAACGAGCTTATCTTGGAGATCAAGTTAAAATTAATATTCTAATCTAGTTCATTGATTTTAGGCACCATTTAAAATATTTCTAATCAGATTTTAAAGTTTTACTTTCATTAAGACTTTAGAATTTTTGCCTATAAAAGATTTCATATTGTACTCTATTAAGGATTATGAATGAATGAATAAATTTGAGTATTATTCAATACATTGTGAGGCTTTTGCTTTTTTATGTTCTCTGAGAGTTCGAGTGACTTATCAAAGGATTGGTCTTCCTTTGTGGCGTCTTGAGGCTAGGGTTCTAAAAGACAAGTTCTCTTAGAGTCTTTCCTTTGACCAATGTCACACCCGAAAATGCGATCGCATGGCATTTTTTAAAAAAGAAATTGTTTGAAAATAAATTTTCTTAAAAAGATGTTTTTGATTCAATCTTTAAAGAAAATAAAAACTGAAATCAAAATAAAAAAGAGTAGTAGAGTTGCTACCAAAATTTTAATTTTTAAAAAGGTAAAATTTTAGAAAAGCCTTTTTATTTGAAAAATAAGAAAAATGGTCTATGAATCAAAGAATAAGTTCGAGAGTCGATTGTGAGTGAGGAAGGTGTTAGACACCCCACAACACCCGTTGCTAAAAACAGTTACCCTAAATCAGTTGTGCAAAATCAATATGGCCTTTAGTCTATTTTGATTCTCCTAGCAAATCACATGCAAAATAAGAAATAAAGATAAAGGAAATAAAATTGAAAAAGAAAAAGAAGAAAGAAATTAAAGAAACAAAATTAGAAAAGACAAAATGAAAGAAAAGAAATTAAGGAAATAAAAATTGAATAGAAAATTTTATTTACGAGGGCGGACTTGATCTAGGATGAAAGTTTAGGGCCTACGTATCCCTTAAAGGGATCAAAGTCCACGTAGTTTGAATATTTATTTTTCTTTTTTGTTTTTTATTATGTTTGTTTGTTTTTTGTCTTTGTTTTTTTTTTGTTCTTTATTTTTTAATTTAATTTTTTTCTATTTAATTTTTTTTGGGTGTTATTTTTTTCGAAAAGATGAAGAAAAATAAATTACTTTTTCTTTAACGAATAAAACAAATTTTGAAATTGATCGATGTGTTTTAATTTGTTAAAGGAAAATATAATTTAATTTTTCCTGCATTTCCGATTTCCTTTTTCTCTCTCTTGTTTTTTGTTTTTCATTCATTTTTGTTTCATTGTTTTTGTTTTTGTTGTTCTCTCTTTTTTTCTTTTTTTTTTACCTTTTTTTGTTTTTTTTGGTTTTTCTTCTTTTTTTTTTGTTATTGTTTTATTCTTGTTTGTTTTTTTATTATTATCATTTTTTTGTAAAAAGTGAAAATCATTCGGCCTGACTAAAAATAATTTCAAAATTGATTGGTTTTTATTTGAAAAGATTAGATTAATTTCACTTTTTTAACCTTTTTCATCTTTCCCTTTTTATTTTGTTTTAATGAGGGGTTTTTTTTTTTTGCTACTTTGTTCCGTGATTCCTTTTCTAATATCTCATTCATGTTCTAATCTTTATTTGATTATTATTTTTTTTTTGTTTTTTTGTTTTTTGTTATTGTTTTTTTTTTCATATGGGGCCCAACTTTTTTTTTTATAACCTTTTTTTTTTGTTCAATTATTTGCTTTTGTTTTCTTTTTTGACTTTCTCACACTTAAAGTTTAAATATTGCCCAACGTATATATATATATATATATATATATATATATATATATATATATATATATATATATATATATATATATATATATATATAAATAATTTTACTTTCAAAACGGCTCTTCTTGTTGAAATCACTTTTTTTTTATATTACTTTTTCCTCTTCTTTTCTTTTGTTAAGGGACGAAATTCATTAGGCTTCTCAAGTTATTGTTTTATGGGTAAAGAAATGCTTTTCATGTGGTTTTGAAAACCTTTCCTTCTTGAAAAATTTTTCTTTAATATACTTTCTTGAAGTCAGGGTTGACTTGATATGGGCCATTGGAACCCAAAACTTGTCAAACATAACTATGAACCTAACAGATACCAGAGAGGCTTATTGCCCTACATGATTCCTAGATATGATCCTATGTGCCTAAGGGGACAAGATATCCCACATGACAACCCTTTTTTTTTTTTAAAAAAAAAAGGATAAGTAAATAAACAAAATAATAATAAAATAATAAAAATGAGCATAAAGACTAAGTGACATATGGACGTGCAGGCAATTGTGTTTGCATGTGTTTGCATGTGGAAGGTACTGAAACAAAGAGTCTCTCCCTCCCTCGAGATTTTCATTCAGAAATTCCTAGATACCTTTTCTAACAATACGTATAGCACCCATATCGAACAACAAAAGACACCTGAGAGGGAGTTAGATTCAGACTACAGCAAATTGCCTACGCCATATTAATAGCAGACTTCGCCCGTTCGAATTTGCGCTAATAAGATCATTGTTTTCATCAACTCGAAATATAGATTAAATAGGTTGAGGATTAGAGGCATTCATGTAAGTATTTACGCTCCGAAACAGACATCCATTCATAAAAGAAGAACATAGCAACAGGGGAATCCTAATTAATATCCTATGGCTTAACAGACTCAGCAACAACATGAGAATCGAATGTTAAAATTTCATCCAGGTTTCTCTCAAGCATTCTGTCGAACACTAGCTATGCACACCTAACGGCGAGTACAGAGCATGGCTGTTCGATCATCATCCAAACCCACTCAATGTAAAGATATCACCCATTTCGTCGTTTTTATTTCATCAGCAGCAGATTCAGGGCATTTCATTCCCAGGCAAGCAAAAGAAAGGAGAAAAAGGGTTCGAATCTTACTTGTAGATGCCACAGCAGAGGAAAGTTATCCTCTGAATCCTTTTTCGCCCCAAACGCTCCTCCTTTTTGCTCCTTTTCTCGACCTCTCCGTCTTGGTTCCTTCGACCCTCTCCTTCGATCAAGCTCACCCTCGATCTCTCACTGTCTCGATTTTTTTCAATCTCTGTTCCCCTCTGATTCTCCTTGACTTGAACCAGCCCAAAAATCCTCCTCGGCCCCTTCCTTTTTTTGTACTCTCGAGGCCTCTGAATCCCCAGAACAAACCTCTGCCTCCTCTTTCTTGTTCCAATCCTCTCTTAAATCGCTGGAATCTCTCCTTCTGCTCCTTCCCTCTCTCTCTTTGATCCCCTCATTTTTCTGACCTCTCCCAATCTCCAAAGCTCTCCCTTTCTTCATTCCCTTTTCGCGTTTCCTCCCCTCAGCCTTCGACAATGAGGTTGGCAGCAGAAGAGGGTCAGCTCCTCGGGCCTCTTGCTGGCTCTCTGCCCTAGTGCTTTTTGAAATACTACCGAAGTTCTTGCCATCCTCATGTTTCCCTGGCGGAATAGCCGGTCTCTGCCCTCCTGTCCCCTTCCTCTTTGGTGCTCTCCTGTCTGTTGGTGGCAGAAGACATAACACGCTGAAGGAAGCTGGGTTAAAACGTAGGGTTCCTGCGTTTTGCCCTTTTCTATTTTTTTTTTAGAAAAATGGTCCCTGCTCTTTTCTTGTGGCCTCGGGTTAATAGGCTAGACTTTGTTAAAAATGACCTATGGGCTTCCTTTAAATTTGAGCTTGTTCTCTCTAAAAGTTGTTTTTGTTGTTTTGTTTTTCTTTTTTTTTTCTTTACCTAATGGGTTAAGGGTACTAAATTTTTTTAGGCTGGGTTGGCCTAATTTCTTTTTTGAGATTTTCGTATTTATTCTTTTTGTGTCTTTTTTTTTTCTCTCTTGATTTTTATTTTTATTTTTATATTTTATATTTTATATTTTGATTTTCTTGATTTTTGATTTATTTTTTTATTATTATATTTTATTTTTTTTAGCCAAAAAAAAGGAAAAAAAAATTTAATCGACTTTTTTGTTAATTTTTGTTTCCTATGGCTTTGGGTTCTTTTTTTCTTTTTTCATATTTTGCTATTTCTTTTTTTTTTTATTATTGCCGGACAAAATACGATGTTCACAGTTGCCCCTCTTTACTTGTTTTTTAAGCAATGAGATTGAAAATATAATTTTTAGTATTTTATATAAGGAACAAGTAAAGATAAGAACACGTATTTTGTCTAAGGTGATTTGATTGCCTTTGACAACAAACGAAATGAGAAAATGACCTAAACAAAATATGGTGTTTACAACCAACATTCTTGTTTTCTAGCCGATCCCAGACAAAGTGCCATCTTGTTGAAGGTTTCTAGGACAAGGTTCCTAGAGGATCTTTCATCATTTGGTATCAGAGCTTTGGTCACTAGTACAAGGTATATCTTTGTATTTTCCCTTCCGTTGTTCTTCATACTTTCTCTCCTTCCATTAGTGTTACCTTTTTCATCTTTGTCTTTGTCTTCTATCTTCTTCTGTCTTCCATTGTTGTATGCCTCCATCCTCAAAAAAAAAAAAAGAGTGTGTGATGCTCTAAAAATAAAAAATAAAAAAATTCAAAAAAAGGTGAAAAAAAAAAGAAAAAAAATTCAGATTGCAGAATTCAAAATTGCAAGTTGTGCCAATTCAAAGTTGAAAAAAAGTTTGGAGTTAGTTTTCTAATTGGAGTCAATTTCTTAATTAGAGTTAGTTTCCTAATTAGAGTCAATTTCCTAATTGGAGTTAATTTTTTAATTGGAGTTTGTTTCCTAATTTGATTGCATTAAGTAGCTACCAAGTTATCTACTTTCCTATTTGCATTCAAGAAAAGATATTTTTTCTTAATTGTTTTAAACTTGAATTGCAAGTAGTTTCCTATTCTTAAAGTTTCTTATTTTCAGATTTTTTTTTTCTTTCCTTCCAGACCTTCCCTTCCTCTTTCTTTCTCTTTTTGTTACACACCTCTTTTTCTCTTTTGTTTGATTCTTTGAGAATTTACATTTTAGGATTCTAGTTTTTTTTTATTGCCACTAGTTTGATCTTTTTATTTGATTTGCTTGTGAATTGCTTAGAACACTTGTAAGAAGCAAATTATTGAATGGTAAAAGGAAAGAGTGCAATTAACATTAAAAAAAAGCCAAAAAGAGAGTTAAACATGAGTGAACTTATCATCTTTTGAGTGCAAACACGTGAGAAGAGTGTGTGAGGTCCTATTTCTTCTTTCTTTCTTTGATTAACTTTTCAGGTGATAAGATGTCTAATGAGTACAAATTCCTTGAAGAGGCTAATAAAGAGCGATTCAAGCAAACTTGTGCATGGTTAGATGCATTCCAATCTAACTCCAACTCTACAGGACAAGATAAGGAAAAGTTATCCCCTGATTTCCATACTAGATGCCTTATCAAAGAGGAAGTTTGCAACGTGGCTATTGATAATAGTAGCTATGTAAATATTGCTAGTACCTTACTTGTTGAGGAATTAAACTTGCCTACTATAAAGCATCCTAGGCCCTATACCTTGTTGAAGGGTAGTGCTGAATTTAGGGTTAATAAGCAAGTTTTGATTTCTTTCTCCATTGGTAAATATCATGATAAAGTGTTATGTGATATAGCTCCTATGTCTAATGGACATATTATGCTTGGTAAACCATGGAAACATGTAAGAAAAGCTAAATATGTTAAGTATAAGCACAAATATTACTATTGCTATTCATTTGTATTTAATGAAAAAAATTATGTATTGGTACCTCTTGATCCTATGGATGCTTATGAGGATCAAATGAAAATAGTACAAGCATACAAAATGAAAGAAAAAGAGAGAGCAAAAGAAAAAGAGAGAGAATATGAGTTAGAGAGAGAAAAAGATGAGATTGAAAAAGAAAAGAGTGTGAGTGAAAAGAAAAAGCAAGAGAGTTGTAAGAAAAGTGAGAAAATCATGAGTGTGAGCTTGTTTGATGAAAAAAGAGAGGTTGAGAGCGTATGTAAGGATGTTTATTTATCTACTAACAATCTTAACCCATATTTGCCTATTGTTGTTTCTAGCTCCTTGCAGGTATGTGGAGATTTGTTTTCAAAGAAGCTATCCAGTGGACCCTCATCTTCAATTAGCATTAAAAAGAGTTGTGATTGTCTAGATTTATTTCCTAAGAAACCACCTAATGGCAAAGATTCGAGGACGAATCTTTTCAAAGAGGGAGGGAATGATACAATATCAGTAGGCATGCCCATTGAAGCACAACAAGTTCGAGAAACCCTCATTCATCAAGAACTTCAAAGAGTTCAAGTGGCCCAAATTGTGCACTATGTCCAAAAATTTCAAAGAGCTCAAGATAATATCTATGTTGGACGTTGGCCCAAGTTTAGAGCCCAAGATCCATATTTGATCAATTCAAAACATGCTGAATTAGACTTTGGACATGAGATTTCTTTAAAGATGCAAAAGTAGAAGTCCAAGTGGAAGCCTAATATTTTAAGAAGGGCCATGGAGCAACTAAAGTCAATATCCAGCATGTTAAAGGCCCAATGTAGTTATACACATACAAGAAGAGTGCTAAGGCCCAATTGGAGTCCAATTGCAAGCCCAATATTCTAAGAAGGGCTATAGAGCAACTAAAGTCAATATCTAACATGTTGAAGGCCCAATGTAGTTATACACATACAAGAGGAGTGCTAAGGCCCAATTGGAGTCCAATTGCAAGAGATTAAGAATCATGTGTCAACCATGTGATTTTTAATGAAGCATAAGCATCCCATGTAATAACTTAAAGAAGCTAATTAGTTTTGACTAGAATTCTTTTTTTGAATTTCGTTTTTTATTATTTTATTATTTTTTGAACTTGGTCAAAGAGCTTATCTTGGAGATCAAGTTAAAATTAGTATTCTAATCTAGTTTCTTGATTTTAGGCACCATTTAAAATATTTTTAATCAGATTTTAGAGTTTTACTTTCATTAGGACTTTAGAAATTTTGCCTATAAAAGGCTTCCTATTGTACTCTATTGAGGATTATGAATGAATGAATAAATTTGAGTATTATTCAATACTTTGTGAGGCTTTTGCTTCTTTGTGTTCTCTGAGAGTTCACGTGACTTATCAAAGGATTGATCTTCCTTTGTGGCGTCTTGAGGCTAGAGACCAAATGATGCAAGATCCTCTAGGAACCTTGTCCTAGGAACCTTCAACAAGATGATACTTTGCCCGGAACTGGCTAGAAAATAAGAATGTTAGTCAAAAGAAAGACCCTAAGAGAACTTGTCTCTTAGAACCCTAGCCTCAAGACGCTACAAAGGAAGACTAATCTTTTGATAAGTCACGTGAACTCTCAGAGAACATAAAGAAGCAAAAGCCTCACAAAGTATTAAATAATACTCAAATTTATTCATTCATTTATAATCCTTAATAGAGTACAATAGGAAGCCTTTTATAAGCAAAATTTCTAAAGGCTTAATGAAAGTAAAACTCTAAAATCTGATTAAAAATATTTTAAATAGTGCCTAAAATCAAGAAACTAGATTAGGATACTAATTTTAACTTGATCTCCAAGATAAGCTCTTTGACCAAGTTCAAAAAATAATAAAATAATAAAAAACGAAATTAGAAAAAAGAATCCTAGTCAAAACTAATTAGCTTCTTTAAGTTGTCATATGCAATGCTCATGCTTCATTAAAAATTACATGGTTGTCACATGATTCTTAATCTCTTGCAATTGGACTCCAATTGGGCCTTAGCACTCATCTTGTATGTGTATAAATACATTGGGCCTTCAACATGTTGGATATTGACTTTAGTTGCTCTATGGCCCTTCTTAGAACATTGGGCTTCTACTTGGACTTCCACTTTTGTATCTTTAAAGAAATCTCATGTCCAAAGTCTAATTCAGCATGTTTTGAATTGATCAAATATGGATCTTAGGCTCTAAACTTGGGCCAACATCCAACATAGATATTATCTTAAGCTCTTTAAAATTTTTGGATATAGTGCACAATTTAGGCCACTTGAGCTCTTTGAAGTTCTGGATGGATAAGGGTTTCTCGAACTTGTTGTGCTCCAATGGACATGCCTACTGATATTGTATCAAAGAAGCTTCCAAGTCGTTGAACCATAGTGCTCAAAGGAGAATAAAAGCGCTTGGAATTGAGGTAAACGATAATCAAAACTCTAAATTGATTGAATTTCTAGTTTGGTATTGATTCTGGCTATCTGCTGGGTGCTACTAGACTTCGGTAGAAGCTTAATATCTCCATGAATTGAAATTACACACCATGTGTTCGAAGAAATACCTCAAAGACTAACAGATTTTGTTACTTGTTATACTATTGCTATAAGAACCAAATTCATTACTTTAATGTCTAAAATTCAAGTTAACTAAGGCTTAAATTATGTAAACTCAATTTTGGGGGGCTAAATTTTTTTCTAGTTGTGTCAAATTTTTAATTAAACATAAAAATCCTTGGTCTTAAACTAGCTGCAATCAACTCTTTGTATATGATTTCAATATTATGGTTTTGGAATAATGTGTGTTCTCTTGTGCTGCATGTTAAAAAGTATGGATGCTCCAGATGGTTCCACTCCCAGCACCAATAATAATGTTGGTAGTAATGATGCACCATCATCAGATAAACAATCCATAGCAGCATCTTCTGCATCAAATCGTGGGAAGACTGATCTAGCATGGGAGCATTTTTCTTTTAAGAAAGAGAGAAAAAATGTTGTGTACACTTGCATTGTTTTTCAATATATAAAGGGGGAGGCATAAATAGGATGAAGCAACATCTTGCTGGAGTTCTAGGTCAAATAAGCTTTTGTAGGAAAGTTCCTTATGATGTTCGTCATAAAATGCAAGAGTTATTGAAGCAAGTGCAACAAAAGAACAATAACAAGGTAATGAAATTGAATATGGAGAAGAAGAAGGTCAAGAGGTTCAACCACTTAAGAAGCAACCACTTGCTCCAGGCAAAAGAAAAAGTAATGCAATTATGGGAAGTTATTTTGCTCTAAGAACAACTCCTAGTTCCCAACCAAGTTTGAAAAGTGTATTATCCAGTAAAGAAGCAATGTACAAAGCTAAGATGGCAATAGCTAAATGGTTTTATGATGCTTGTATTCCATTTAATGCAATTCAATCTCCATACTGTCAATCCGTTGTAGATGCAATGATGGCAATAGGGCCTAGGTTTAAAGTCCCATCTTATTATGAATTAAGAGTTAATTTGTTGAGAGATTGCAAGAAAGAGTGTTAGCTACTTGTTGAAAGTCATCGGGCTAGTTGGAAAGATACTGGATGTACAATCATGGCTGATGGTTAGACAGATCAAAGGCAAAGAACCTTGATAAATTTTTTAGTTTATTCTCCACAAGGTATAATTTTTGTGAAATCTGTTAATACCTTAAATGTGGTGAAAGATACGAATTTCAAATGTTTTGTGAAGTCATTGAGTGGGTTGGGCCTGATAATATTGTTCATGTGGTGACCGATAGTGCAGCTAATTATGTAGCAGTAGGCAAGTTGATACATAAAAAGTATGAACACATTTTTTTGTCACCATGTGCTACTCACTGTTTGAATCTCCTTTTGAAAGACATTGCTAGTATGCCTAATGTGGTAGACCTTGCATCAAAGGCTGCAAATATAACTATCTTTGTATATAAGCATATGTATATTTTATCTTGGCTAAGGAGAAGGGAAAGTTGGAGAGAAATTGTACGTCCAGGAGCAACTCGATTCGTTACTACTTTTATTACATTGAAAAGTATTTGTTATCATAGCATGATTTGCAAGCTTTTATTGTGGATAAGCACTTCAACAATTATAAGTTAGTAAAGACTACAGTAGGAAAAATTGTTAATGTTATCATACTAGATAGTAAGTTTTGGAATGATTGTTTAGTCATCATAAAGATTGTGGCTCCCTTTATTCGATTGCTAAGAATTGTAGATACGGATGAAAAACCTTTTTTTAGGCTATGTTTATGAAGGCATGCGAAGGGTAAAGAATAGAATAAAGGAACTGTTTAAAAATAGAAAGAACTTGTACAAGCTTTACACAGACATTATTAAGGCTCAATAGGATAAACACCTGAAGCATAATTTTCATGCAGTAGCTTACTATCTGAATCCTGTTTTCTTTTTTGATGAAAGTGAAAAATTTTGTACGAAGAATCGCATTATGCAATCAATGCTTAATTTATTTGAGATACAAAAATATTGTTCTAACATAAACTAAGCAGTTCAAGAGATGCAAGTTTATCGTACTCGCCAAAGATCTTTTAGTTGATCCTATGCTTTCAATGTGTCAAAGCCAACACAGTTTGATAACTACCAATTTATACTTTACTAGTTATTACTATTTTTTTAAAAAATTTTTAATACTTTACCTATGGTTAATCATATAATGTACTTTGATCTTTATGTAGATAATTGGTGACACTTGTTTAGGGCTAGTATTCCAATTTTACAAAAGATGGCAATACGTTTTCTTAACCAAACGGCTTCTTCTTCAGGATGTGAGTGAAATTAGAGTTTGTTTGAGCGTATTCATACGAAAAGGAAAAATAAACTAGAACATCAAAGATTAAATGGTCATATGTTTGTCACTTATAACTTACAATTGAGGAATAGGTACGCATGGTTAATCAAAATATAATTTTCATTTATTCATTTTTGCATTATTGAATCTCTATTTGATATTTTAATGCTTTATATTAGGTTGCAAAATAAGAAGAGAAGTTATGATCCTGTTGATTATGAATCTATTGATAAAGTTGAATTTTGGATTGTTGAAGAAGAAGCCCCTCTTGAGTTTAGCAGTGAGGAGATGGAGAATGAGAATTTTATTTATGAAGAAAATGCAATCTTGGTAGTTGGAAATGAAAAAGTGGACATTGCAAATGAACCAATTATAAAATTATTTGATGATTTATAAGTTGGACTTGATGATGATAGTGGTCCTAGTGTGGATGTTAATATATTGGCACATGATGGATTTGATATCAATAAATGTCATAACTGAGAATGATTGCTTGTTAGTTAATTACTTTATTTTATGATTGTGGATGTTGTATTAAATATTGATTTGTTTGGATTTTAATATTATATTTCTTGAATATTATATGATATTATTTATTATATAAGATTTTTTTATATATAAAATTATCACCAGTTGAACCATGGTTCAACCACGGTTGAACTGCTGAACCGTGAACGAATGCGTAGACTAGTTCAATAACTGGTTCAATTTTTAAAACATTATATTTTACTCTATTATTATTATTATTATTATAAATTGTACTAGCTCTCGTGGGATTCAACTAAATTATACTTAATATCTTAATTGTTCTTAAAATATCATTTACTTATTTGATATATTTTGTTATATATATATATATATATATATATATATATAAAACAAAATTTTTGTTAATAAAATTAACTTTTTTGACTTTTCTATAGATTCCTTGCAAAGTGAATTTAAAAGGAGACCCGAATTTTCAAAAATTAAACCCGAAATTATCAATGATTTCAGGAGCTCATACGTTAATCTTTTTAATGATTAAACCCAAGGCATCGGAATATCATAATTGTTACAGTTGACCGTTTTATCAATTATTTTCGGCAGAATTTTTTCATATTAATACAATGATACATAAAATTCCTAGCTGAACAGTCAGGAATTTCAAATTCCAGTGCTTATGAGTCTATCAACTTCACAATAATTTGTTGTGCGAGGACATGCATAAAACAGAAGATTAAATTACAGAAAGTGTAAATCTTATGACAAGGTTAACTTTTTTGTTTTAATAAGTGTTTACTAACCTTTTATATTTATTTTTAGTTTCATATATTGGTTTATTTGATTAAATGATGTAAAGGAGAAAAATATAAAAAATGAATAAATGAGATAGTAAATGATTTTTATATTTTTATTTTAAAAAATTAATTTAATAATTAAAATAATAATTCAATAAATATAATAATAATTATAAAAATATAATAAATTTTATATAAATTATATAAATATATTATGTTTATTTTATCATCAACCAAACATGCGCTTAGCTTTATCTATACAAAGATTATATTTAAAATATTTTTACTGTTATTATTGTTATCGAGAAAAAGTCTAAGGACTCGTTTGAAATTGCGATAACAAATCACGTTCACGTAAAAACATTAATATTTCGCTTGTGTCAAACGGGAGAGGAATCACCGCGTTTCCGAACACACTACAAGCCAACAGAGTCAGCGACCGCGGTTTAGCCGCTTCACGGAAGAAGCTGAGCATCGTGGTCAAATGATTCAAATCGAACGACACGACACCACAACACAACACATGGGACAACACAAGCAAAACCCAAAAACCAATGAGGTTAATTAATGTATCATCGCATCTTGAGCCAAAAATTAAAAAAAAAAAAAAAGAATTGTGTATTATCGCATCGCAGTCCCTTGTAATCCAGTTAACATTAACACACGGGAAGGGCAACAGGCACGCCCACTTGCTTAACCTATCCAAAACCACACTAAATGCAATAAATATCGCCCACGTGGATAAAGTCTGGATATGTTTTCTTTTTCAATTTTGGTATTTCTGAAACTGAAAAATGGATAATCTTTTCCTTTTTACAAGAATAATAATGGATAAAGTTAAATTCGACTGCCGTTCCGACCTTACTCGCCACATTGCCCTCTCCCCCTCTCTGCTCAGCTGGTGTTTGGTAGAACTCCAAAGCAAACAAAACTCTCTCTCTCTCTGTCACCGAATCATTCAAGAAGAACACAGTTTTTTGTTCAAACTTTGCGCTTTTTGTTGAAAAGTTGATTCACAGACCTTCAAATCCTTCTCACCCTCTAAGGCCGAACTTCTCTGAATCCCAAAAAGAAAAAGTTGGGTTTTTGATTCAGAAGCCGGAAGCGGGTATTATTGCTTATTATCTGAGCTCCATTAAATCTGAGTTTGACTAGTAACTATGGCTTGTTCCCCAAGGAGCGTTTTCTGTGTTTCTGGGTTGAACGAGAGTCTGCTTAGCTCTAAAACCAAAGCTGATTTGGGCTTTTGTCCCTCCTCCGTTTGTTTCTCACAATCGAGAGAACCAAAAGCAAGAGCCTCTTCTGTTTTGAGTAATGAAATCATGGGGAAACCCATAGTCCTTTCAGATGAAAAAGGTTCATGGGATTGCGGTTCGAAAACCCCCACCAATTTCTCTGTTCAGGTATGTTAAAAACTTGTCGCTTTCTGGTTTCACTATTTCAGTTCCAAACTACTTCCATTTGTTTTTTTGGCTTTTGTTTTCCCCAAATATTCAATCTTTGGTTTCAAACACAGGCATCCATTTGTGTTAGCCGAGCCCTGAGATGGTGGGAGAAGACCGAAAAGCCTAACATGATTGAGATCCATTCAGCCCAAGAACTGGTCCATTCTTTGCTTAAAGCTGGTGATTCACTTGTTGTGGTGGACTTCTATTCCCCTGGGTGTGGAGGTTGCAAAGCCCTCCATCCCAAGGTATGTTTATGTTGTTCAATTAGAAAAACTTTAGCAATTTGAGGAAAACTTCAATTTTATGAGTCTGTGGAATCTATAATCTGCAATTTTTTGTTTTCAGATCTGTCAAATTGCTGAGATGTACCCAAATGCACAGTTTCTTCAAGTCAATTACGAGGAGCTAAAACCCATGTGTCATAGTCTGCACATTCATGTCCTACCATTCTTCAGATTCTACAGAGGAGCAGAGGGTCGAGTCTGTAGCTTCAGCTGCACCAATGCCACTGTAAGAATCTTAGCCAACACAATCTAAAACGTCTTAGGTTATCTGCTTTGTCTTGTTACTTATGTGGATTTGTTGTGCTACAGATCAAGAAATTTAAGGATGCCTTGGCGAAGCATGGGACTGAACGATGTAGTTTAGGCCCAGCAAAAGGTTTGGATGAGACTGAAATGGAAAATTTGGTGGCAAGTGGTGAAATATCAGTGGATTCTCCATTGTTGTACTCCAAGGTGAGGAAAATGGAGGATTTGCTAACGAAAAATGATGATTTTTCTAGTGTATGGAGCAAGGGAAGTAACAACAGTGAACTTGAGCAAGAGGTTAATAACAGTGAACTTGAGCAAGAGGTTATGTGCTGATCATCGTTTAAACTATCAAGTTTGAACTTGGAACGGAGTGAAGCAGCTCCGAGATTTTTTTTTTTTGGGGTTTTCTAGTGAAAAATTTGAGGGTTTTTAATTGTAAATTACATATTTCTCGGGCAAGTAGCTCGTTGAGGGGTCTTGTTAATTTTTTTTTGTTAAAAATTAAGTCCCTGTAGTATGTTATTTGAAATGGATAATGTGAATTTATTTGTTCTGCGAGATTAATACATATCCATCTTGACCCATTTTACAATCGTGGATTTCTGCATTTCTGGCATATACGGTTTTTGCTTCCTGATTTCTATGGTGAAGTTAGAGGTGTTTCTTCTTACAAGGAAGGTTGTACTAAAGATGTATGACTAGAGAGACAAAAACTCTAGTTTTGGCGTGTATTGGCACAATTTAGCTTGTGGAGATATGGCAAGTGGATCTTCTGGTTCCAAAAGGAATTGAAATTTTAACTCTCTGGATTTATAAGGACGGTCTTAATCTATTTTCCTTGAGTAGCACAACATATTGCATGAGAGGAGCAATATGGAATCCGCAAGGGAAGTTAGGAGGTAATATATACAGTGAAAAATATGAGTTAGTGAGAGGCTGAAAGGCTAGGAGGAAACGTGAGGATCACAGTTTAGATTTGCATTAAATGCCATGGCAAATGTGTTAGATACTTTCACGCTAAGAATACAATTCTGAAGGGGATCAAGTCACCCACGTGAGGTTTAGAAGATAGATTATAAATGTGTTTAGAAAAGTGTTACTGTTTCTCAAAATCACATTTCACACAAAACTCTGATTTTATGCTTTTATATCAACGTGATTTTGTACCGGACTTTTAAATATGCACTACGTCTTTGAGATGACAGGGAAATTGCTTTTATATTAACTAATTTGGATAATTGAATCCAAATTTTATTATGAATTCTTTTACATAAAAGACAGAGCAACACACCAAATATGAAGTCAATATAAATGAATTTTATTACATTTTATCCATTGTGTCACTTTTATGTTTCACATACAGAGTTTTTAGACATGTGAAGATCTTTTCACATTTCACTAGAGGGTGCAATTATTACATGAGGAGATCTTATGTTTAAGAGCTTCTCATATGAGAAAAAGAGTAATATTACTGTCTCCTGCATAAGAAGCTTTAGTACAAGAGAGAATCTGAACTCTAGTAAAATAAGGTGAGTCCCATATAAGGTGAAATTTATTATGCTTATTATTTTTCTTCAACTATATAGATACAATGTCGCAAAAAATTATTTGATAAGTTAACAGCTCAAAGGATCTTACCAAAAGAGTGAGGGTCTTTGAGGGAGTTTTGGGAGGGAGAATTCTTTTGTTGTTAGATTTATTTTAAAATTGTTAATATAGTGATTTTTTATGGATGAATTTAGAGAGAATTTTACTTCTTGAAGTGATGGGATTTTTTTTTTTTACTATGCGACATATTTTGAGATATCCTACTTAACAATTTAAAATTCAAGTGAAAATTTTAAGATAAATATAATAATATAAAAGATCAAATTTTTTAGAAGTAGAAAATTTTTCTAAAATTATTATTTTTATTAGAAAAATTAAATTTTAAAATCATCCTCATGATAAAAATTTTAACTTGCTTAAGGAGTTAAACTGTTCAAATATTTTCCAAAAAGTGAACTTCTTGTAAATTAATTTATTTTGTCAAATAACTTAAAAGAAGTTAAAAAGATTAACTTGCAATTAGTTTTTTTAATTCAAGATTGATTTGTATATTTATTAATTTCATGGTCTAAAACTAAATTGACTTATTTTTTATTAAAAATTTTTATATGGAGTGTCCACTACTTATTTTTATTTTGGTTTTAGTAAAATCTTTGTATCATGTCTTATAAGAAAAAAAAAAAAAGAAACAGAATGAAAAAGAAAAACCTTCTATCGTAATCACAACATTTTTCTTTGTTTATTGGTAAAATTTGAAACGAAAATGAAAAACGTTTAGGCATGCTTAATTTAATGTAATTGAGAAAGAGATGCCAAAAACAAGGAAGAAGGGAGAGGTGTGTGTAACTTAACTTGATTAATAATATCTAAAAAATTATCATTTGAAAGATAGTGGTCCTCTAAGTTTACAAAAGAGATATGAGTTAGAATAAATTAATAATTGAGTTTTAAAAATTTTATTTTAATTTTATATTTTAAAAATAATTTTTTATAAAAATTATTCTTTTTTTAATTTGGTTCTTTAAATATAAAATTTCTTGATTTAATTCTTTAATTAAAATAATTCTTTCATAAAACATTTATGATTCTTTTTTAAAGAATTTTTTAATTGAAGAAAAAAGTTTAAGAAATCCAATCAAGAAAAAATAATTTTTAAAAAATTAAATTAAAAATTTTTATTTTTACAGGAGTAAATTAAAAAAAAATTTCCAAAACCAAAATCATGAATTCAATGTATATGCTATGATGCGGGGTCCCATCCCAATGAGAATGGATTAAGGTCGGTTATAAAAAAGGGATAATATCAGTCAGATAGGCGTGGCTCTGACGTAATACTAAGGAATCCCACTCAGCCTGGGCTTTTCATTTCGGCATTGTAATCATTTGTGGCTATAACAATAGGCCATGTGCAATGGATTTGGCCCCTTCTCTCTCTCTCTCTCTCTCTCTCTCTCTCTCTCTCTCTATATATATATATATATATATATATATGTATGTATGTATTCTAAAATATAAATAAAACTAATTTCATCATATAAATAAAATTTATGACCTTTTACGTGGAAAATACAGAGTGATCTGATCTACAATGGTTATGCCAATGCCAATAATAACAACCTTCCCATAAAGTATATTTATTTAAAAAAATTCTTACTTTATATTAAAAGTGAAAATAAATATATAAATATTTACAATATTTTCTTATGAAGAGATCACTAGTACAGTGATATTTATATGTATATGATATATATTCTAATTTTTGAACAATATAATGAAAAGATACTATATGAAGAAACATAATTATAAAAGTTCTCTATGAATAACTATTTCTTTTAAAAAAACAAATTATATATGTTTTCTTTTGATAAATTAGAATATATATTGACATAAATTAATTAAAAAAACCAATGCACAGGACTGACATAAATTAATTAAAAAAATGAGTGGAATTTCATAATCTCGTAATAAAAGAAAAGGCACTAGGTGTCCAAAATAGTTAAAAAAAAAAAGATTTTAGAGGGATCTAAAATCGAATCGAACCAATTCTAATCGAGCTGATCGAATCCTATCGAACCAAAATTGATCCCTTAATTGGATTAATTGACTGCAAAACCGATTAAGTCTGCGGGTTGTTGAATGTTTATAATCCAAACTGAACCAACTAATTGCGACATTCTTAATATAAAAATGTTAAATTATAATATGCACTTTCACATTTTACCCTATTGCCGATTGCCATTACCATAACCCCAAGTCCTTTTGTGGCCACAAAAAGAAGAAGAAGAAACTGCCAAGTCCCTCGTTCCCTTTTTGGACTATTTGATTCATTTGTGGCTGATGGGTTGGAAGAGAGAATGGAGGTAGACAGGAAACATGACGAAAATGACTCTGCTTATGGGTTGCGGACGAAAGAGGGGCCTGTGACCGTGCATGTTTGTTTGTTAAGGATTTTTTTTTTTTATAATCTTATTATATTTTACTTTTTAAAAAATAAAAAATAAATAAATAACTATATCTAATTGTAAAATAAATAAATAAATGACTGAATTTGTTGTGCATGCCAGCAGCACAGCAGAGGATTCTAATTGGTTGATTGGTGGGTGAGTTCTCAAAGGCGATTAATAGTTGATTTCTTTTAATTTCTAATAGTTTCATTGTACTTAGCTTCATTGATATTTTTGCTCTTCCTTTTATGTTTGATTGCTTTCATGGATGAATCACCCGGTATAATGGGTAAGTTGTTTTACATACATACATACATACATATATATATATATATATTACAGAGTTTCAATTTAAATTAGTAGATCTTGGAATCCCAAAAAAAAAAAAAGAAATAAAATGGAAAAACCTGCTAGAATACAAAATATCTTGTACAATTGAGTTACTTTTCTAATAAGTATTCATTTGCTGCACTGAATTTAGTAAAGAGAGATTATCAAATTCAAAAATCACAACTTGTAACTCCAAATCTCTAGCCATCAACGCACATTTTTTGAGTGTCAGAGCTTCACACATAAAAGATGAGGAGGACTTACAAGGAATACAACACAAATTCAACAAAAAATCATTAAGGCTTTATGGCATGCTTCAAATGGAAACAAATTTTCGACAACCAATAACTCTTGAGAGCTTCATCATAGTTGTCGATATTGGGTCAAGCTGAGAATTTTCAAAACACCTTGAGCATCTTCCTTTCCATATATACCAACACAACACAGCCACCAAAGCTTTGTTAAAATAATCTAAACTTAACTCCATCAGTGTCCAATTAAGCCAAAGGTCTATGCAAGAGACATTATAGTTTTATACTTTAAAAGTGAATTGACCATTAAACCAGACCTCTTTTGACCATTCACACGAGAGTAAATGCTTAGTGGTTTTGACCCCACCTGAACAACTAGGAGATGGACTGCCTCTTCTGGAGATTTTCTTTGGTAGGGATGGCATTTTTGCAAATCTTCCATATAAAGGTACTACATTTTAGGAGTGGAATTTTTAATCGCCATATTGTCTTCCACAATGAATTAGGAACAGAAACAGATCTACCAGGGTCAGAGTCACTAATTGATTCAAAGTCAATATGGCAACATGATATCCTTTCTTAACAAAGTACATTCCTTCCCCCAACACCATATAAGGTTTTCTTCCAAATTACAACAAGCAATAGGGATATTTTTGATGGCTTGAATTTTAGAAAGACAAGGCCAAGGCTCATTAAGAGATAAATCCCACTTTCCATCACATGTCAGATCTGATATCTTGCGATCTTCTAAAGCTGCATAAGGAACATCTGCAACAGTTTTGAAATTTGGACACTTGAAGAATTCCAAAGTAATGACGGCTAATTTCATGAGATTGATTGGATAAAATTTTTTATTTATCAATTAGATCAATTTGATTGATTTAAGTAATTAAGTTGAACCAATTTAATATAATGCTGAATTTTTTGAAGTTTGTTATATTAATGCTGAAGATGAAAAAAGAAAAAGAAAAAGAATAGGTATTTGGGTGGATCAAGCAAAAGTAAAAAATAGCAAATGTTGGAATTTTATTTTAATATATAGATAAATTATAAAACAAATAATAAACACAATATAACAGTCAATTAATTGTCTACTCGTACAACTTTAGGTTTTAGATTCATTTATTTTCATATTTATGTAGAATAATGGAATAGACTCAACCAATTCTAGTCGATGCATGACTAATGTAACATTGGTCCAAATAAGTTTCACATAGAAATTTATTCTTTATATGTTTACTTTTAAAATCTCCAATATAAATATATGTAAATTTTTTTCAAGAGACTCATTTGTTAAACTTATACACAACTCATACACTAGTCTATTATTATTGAAAAACCCAATACCAAAAATATAAAATATGTACTTAAGTTTATTGCTATGCTGTGGATAAATTACAATTTTCACTCATAAGTTGAACAACCTTTTTTAATTTTTTCCCCAAATTGATGTGAAGTTTGGAACATTTAAATTTCCTTTGAGAAAGAAAACGAAAGAGGAAGAGCGAGAGAGAGAGGGTGAAACTTCCAAAGTGGACTAAATACACTCTCATCTCTTCTTGATTCTTCTTCTTAGTCTTTTTTTTTTCAACTTTACAAGAAATTAAAACATAAATAAATAAAAGATCCAATCTTATTGATGTGAAGAGTGCACACTTAAAATCATATTAAATAGACCTATTATTGATATACACGTGTTATCTTTACCATACAAATTAAAATGAAAAAAAAAAGTAAAAGAATAATATTTATAAATTGAAATTGTTTAGTTTTCACAAGATCATTTTTTTAGTAAAATTTAAATATGAAACATTACTAAAAGTAGTTGAAGTACAGTAAAACAAATCAACTCACTAGAAGTTAGACTAACGCAAGAAGCTATCTATATATGAGAACCATTGTCATTACAGGAGAACAACAGTCAAACAGGACAAATGAACACAGCCTTTGTATTATGTGGGATGCTTTTGCAGCACAATCTCCATCAGGCTTTATTATGGATCATGGACTGGAGCAAGAGACCAAGGCCCATTAACCAGCCGAATGCCCAGAGAGCCCGCACGCCTCGACCAACTATCAGAACGTTTATCTACTGTGTTTATTTTATCTGAATTGCAACTTGTTTGGCAGTAGGATAGTTTCACTGTACCCCCGTTTCTTTGTTTCTTACTTGTTGTTTGTAGGTTTTGTCAACCTTCAAAGCCTTTCTTGTTTTTCATATGAGGGTAAGAAATGAATTAGTGTGTTTTGGAGTTCTCTCCCCCACTCGAAAGAGAGTCTTCTTTTCTAAACCTAACAGGCTTCTACAAATCAAATATCAGTTATTGATATCAAACATCAACCGTCAGGTTTATACGCCAATGGCTATGTTTCCTTTCTTTGTGAGCTGCAGAAGCTGGCTTTGTTTTCCCAGTACAAGGTGGCACAAGCATGCACCATTAACATAGAAGAGAAAGCAGACACAAAAACATCTTGCCCAAAGAATTCACATTGCCAAACAAAGTAACAAACAATCTCTGAATAAAGAATGTGGTGAAATAAGGACCATGTGCTCAGACTTAGGTTTCTTTTCAAGCTCTGCAGCTCATAGTATATTCAAAGCCTATCAAAGGCACATCATTCACGTCCAAACTCCAAGGACAAAGAAAATCTTGTTCGCCTACTTTACATTGTTTAAACCAAAGAGCTATAACAAAAAGAAATTAAATCATTAACATAATTTTAGACCCAGAAGAGAACTATTACTATTTTTATTAGGCTTCATAACACCATTAATAAGCATTACTAGCAAATTTACCTCTTGATTAGAGAGAATGTTACATTCCAACCAATCCATCTTCACATATAAAAAGAAAGACATAAAAATATCACTTATGCATTGCCTTAACAAAAGGGCAACGGTTAGGCAGACACAACAAGAGATGCAGATACCGCAACAAACCAGAGACGAGATAGTTATCATCAGATACAAACTCAGAGGTAATGACAATCAAGATATTATCATCATAAACATATCTGATGATAAATGCAAATGAGTACATCATTTGGCAATACTAGAGTATCTAAATTTGTTAAATCATCACTGAAGTCAAATAATATAATAAAAAGTTCACATTGAACATTCTGTTAACAAAGTCATGTTCTCAAACAAAAAGAGGGTTGTTAGAGCTATTGTAACTTCAGAGGAAACAAATTGTAAAATGGAAGCTATCATAGCATAAATTCTTGCACAGGCGCTTCAAGAGAAGAATGTAATTCCAAGTCACAACAGAAACAGCAAAAGAAATATCAAGAGACTAACTGAAAGATAATAGCCCTATCAAATAACTGATAACTAAACTTTCTTCAACCCACTTATTACACCAGTGACAAGTGAAGACAGTGAAGCACAATAAAACGAATATTCCAAAATGAAATGCAGTATTCATAACAAATATTTAACACAACTTGATCACGAAATTAAGAAAAACAGAAATAATGGTACAACGTACCAAAAGTTAAATACATAGGTCTAATTAACATATACGTGTAACAAAACTCTTGATCTTGAAGATGAAAATGTGAAAATGAAAAGATTCTGTATCCATGCATCAGAGAGATTCCCATTAGACCTAGTCATCATTCTCCTGAGGAGTGCTGATGTCCCTGTCTATTTTGTCATCACTTGCACATCAGAAGCCCTTTCACGTTATAATAGCTAACAAGCTACTCATTCAGTTTACAATTGCATAGATGGCATCCATTGGTCAAAGATTACAATTTGAAACACTAATGCGTTCACTCAAGCATCTGATACCAAAAAATCAATGGCAATTGACTCAGGCAAATCGAACAAAACCAGATAATATTTCAGAGGTTGTTCCTTTGGGTGCCTCAGCTCAAATTTTATATCATAGAAAAGAACTCTCTCAGAGTATATTTATAGCCATCATAGGCACGGACAAATGGCAATGAAGAAATCCAATCACCCAAATAAAAGAGTGTAAAAATCATAACTTGTATATAATAAGAGAAAGGAACTTAGGGAAACCGAAAAGAAAGAAGAAACCTAAAACTCATTAGAAGAGAATAGGAAGAACAGAGCCGGCCTTCATTTCAGCCATGGGAATTAGGGTTTCAGCCTTCAGGGTTTCCACATTATATAGAGCCAGAGGGCAACAATCGAAGAAATTAGGGCTTGTTCTCTTTTGAAAAATGAAATAATGAAAAAGATCTTGAATTATGGATTTTTTTCACATTCATAAAATATGTTTGGCCCAATGACTAGGCCCAAGCAATGGGACCCAGTCCAGGAAGCCTTATCTGGGCCTCTCCGATGCAAAATGCAAACCCAGCCCTATGAAATTTCGCCCAATACAAAAGCTATTATACATTTTAGACTCAAAAATACACTTTGGTCCTCCTAGTTTTTAAAAATTTTTAATTTTGTTTCCTCAATTCAAAAACAGATAATATTACCTTTGTATTTTTTTTATAAGGAATTTAATTTTATCCATTCTTCACGTTATTCATTTAAAACTTAACATCAAATTTAATAATTTAATAATTTGGACTTTATTTATATAAATGTCTCTATTAATTTACATTCAAATTTGAGTTCAAATTAGTAAAATGTCAATTTTAGCTTTACATTTTTAGATTGAGATGTAACAAAAAAGAAAAATTAGATCATTTTAAACAATAAGAAGGTAATATTATTTGCTTTTGGACTAAATAAATCAAATTAAAATTTTTATGAAATTAGAAAGACCAAAAATGTACTTTAATCTAAATTTTAAGACACAAAAACTGAACAAATGAGATTTATATATTGATACACAAGCTGATTCATAAATACTCTTACCATATAACCAAAAAAAAAAAAACTCTTATGTTGGTAAAAAAAAAATTAAAAATAGACTCTCAGATAGGGGCTCAGGAATTCTCCTCTTGCTTTTGAGTTTTGCCAAAAAGAAAATACGCCCCAATCACTTGTGCATATTAGCATTTGGGTAATAGAAAATTTGAGAAATTCAAGAACTAATTATGAGTAGATAGTTTGATAATATATGTTAATCTGAAACTTCTATAACTTTTCTTTTAAAAAGGTCCATTGGAAATGTCGCGAAGATTTGATATTGAAAAAAAAAAAAGAAAAAAAGAAAAGAAAAGCTTAAAAGTTCAATTAAAAGTAGAAAACGTTGAAAATGAAATCTATCCCTGGATAAATGTAATAAACAGAGATTAATGGACTTGTATAAAATATTAGCCTTCAAAAGATAACTCGCGTGACAGCACGAAGAATAACTGGATTATGCCTGATATATATGAAACTTTTAGTCTTGGAAACTTAATAATCAGTTAGATGAAGTTGAATGTGAAAGATTCTTGTGTGAATTGTGATGGTTGTGAGTTACGGAAAGATATTGTCCTTCTTTCCTTTCTTGACGTTGGCTTTTCGGGAAACACTCGTAAATCTTGTACTTTTGTGTGGATAGACTTTTCATTGTTAACTTGCATGCGAGAAACTGAAATTGAATTTTTTTTTTTTTTATATAGTAAAGTATTAATTTCGAATTAATTTGTAAGTCATCTTAAATCAATTCCCTTCTCAAATAATATTAAGATTGCATATTTTAAATGAGTGATGCTCTTATATGTTTTTAGAAACACATGTTTTCTAGTTATGGCATAATTAATTATATTAAAAATAAAAATAATATTTTGTCTATTTTAATAGAATTATTACTATAATCATATTTATTAATTACACACAAATTAAATTAATTTCTTTAAAAAGTATTAATCATCAAATAAGTTAATATATTACATAATTATTTAACAAAAATAGTATTTTATATATTTAATAATTAATTATATCATAATTAGAGAATATGTATTCTCAAAAATATGAAATCAGCATTCATTTTACATTAGTTTTGTATATTTAGAAAGATACATTTTCGTTGTGTTGCTTTCGAAGTTTGAACCTAAATAATTTATTAAAACTTTATTTTAGGTTTTTTACAAATAAATTTTTTAATTTAGCTTTTAATAAATTTGTAATTTAACCTTTCAAGGAGTATATCATCAATATCATCCTTTTGTGTGAGGATCATTTATTATTTTGACAAAGCTATTGACGTGGCTAGCTATCTTATGATGGGTCCTTGTCTAGTCAGACTCAATTTTTTGCAAATAAAAAAACATTCTTGTGTACACTACATGTATTTATATTTAATAACCAAATCTGCTTTATATATGCATACCTATTATTTCATATATACATATAGAAAAAAAAAATCTTAACCATTAAATATACATTTACCTAATATGTCTCAAAAATTTTCCTATAAATAGTTACAGCTGGTTGAAACGACGCTCCTAATCAACTTCCTCCCAAATCAAATCACAGCCCATTCACCATTTTCGCATAATCTCTGCAAATCCTTGACATCTGTGGTGCTAAATTAACAATATAAATCTATTAAGAATTAAAATAAGATTTTAGTTCTAAATAATACATAGCATGCTTCCTTAACTATCAAGTCAGTTTCTTTAGAATTAATATTAGTGGACTTAGTGAAGGCGTTTTATTTCACTCTTTGGCTTTTGAGTTACATATGTATCTATATGGGTGAAAATTCTCTTAGTTTTTTTTATCAGTTAAATAAATTTCAAACTTATTAATATAATTCAGAAAAAAAATTAAAATACATGTAATAATAAAAATAAATTTTTAAAAATTAATCATGTTTCGATCGCTAAAGGATGTGATCAATAGTGCCCCAACCTGTGGAGGACAAGTGTCCGGTTAACACTGACAACGTCAATCTTGGGCATCGCTCTCATGGATGTTAATCGTATGAATTGCCAATTTGCAAATCTGAGGTCATCTCTTCATAAAATGGCCGAATGTATAGCTTTTGATTTTGCCGATTTCTGTCGAGGAGATGTATCAAAAGAGAGTGAAAAAGCAGTGTTTGGAATTTTATATATAGGACCATAAAAAATATTATGTCCTTCCATAACAGTGTCATTTGTACCATATAAGAACGATAATAGAACAAGGCTGGGATTACAAAAAGATATGGTAACATGGATAAGGTTCTTTTCTTCTAGCCAAAGTGAGGACGGAAAGACGTAGAAACCTTATCTTCTACTGCGATACCTACTTGTAATAATATGCTTTAATTTAGTGCATGAGACAAGAGATACCTTACTAAAGTGAAAAAACATTAGCCCATGCGGATTAAAAAAGTCAGATCAATAGATTCTCATTAAATCATCGCTCATCGCGTAGATTCATAGTTCATTGATCAGGTTGCTGGCGTGGCCGTCCATTGAAAAGAGGTTGTCTCCTTCTGTGTCCCCAGGGCATCGCATGCTGGGGGCTTCCTGGTACTGAGAGTAGGAGCTATTTTTTTTTTTTGGATTGTTTAAATTAATATAGATTTTTTTTTAATTTTATGTTTTTAGCTAGAATAGACTAAAAATAGAATAAAAATAACTAACTAAAAAAAATAATTGATATTATAAAAGTTTTCACAAAAATTCAAATTATTTAAATCAAATTTTGAGGGCAAAAAGCAACATCACAGCTAGAGAAACTGCATCCATCCCGTACATATGCCCCTCTGCACTCTGATTAAACATACAATTACTACAAGTATCCTAAATTGTCATGTTTTTAACAAGTCAAATGTCACCCCTCAAAGGCAGAAAGGGTCGGTCCAGAATAGAGGATAAGCTATAAATGGTCATCTAGTCCCACTTGTTTTACAAAATTAATCTTGAATATTAGAAAAACGTCATTATATTAATTCAAAAGGACAGATCCAAATGGGGATGTAGCTCAGATGGTAGAGCGCTCGCTTAGCATGCGAGAGGTACGGGGATCGATACCCCGCATCTCCATGCAGATCTCGTTTTGGCCCGTTTGTACTATAAAACAAATTTGTGTTGAGTCGGATTCGTTGGTTTTGTTTGTGAGAAAAGGAAATAAGAAAGGCGCGGGACGGTTCCAACAAAGAGCCAAGAAGAGCGGGTGCTACGTGCAAACCCAGAAGCTGCTCCTGAGTATGAAGCCAACCCAAGAAAGCAAAGTGTGCTGCTACGTGCATTAGCCATACCCTATATCTTGTTCCTTTCTTTCTCCATATACCAACACGTACCTCCACCACATTCATTGATTGCTGCTTTTCAATCCCCTGTTTTTCTAGTAATTCATCCACATGCAGTTTTGTTCTCATACACTTTGTTCATTTTCGGCTTCCGGCTTCTACCCAACGAGTACACATGTTGATACATGAACTTTAAAGAGTCATGTGGGGTGCTCTATTTTTTCAAAAAAGCAATTATTGCAAAGAGGACATGATTTTTCTTCATATAATTCAGAAGAAATCATTCATAGTTTGAGGCAATAATATTATTTAATTAAAAAAAAAAATAAGGAACGAACATATAACTTTTAAATATATAGATTTTGGCGATGCCAGTGCAACTTCAATTACTAGTAGAGAAATATTAATTAGGTTGTTGAAAGGGCAAATTGGGAATAAGTGGGACAGAGGTGTGGCTGGACGTCTCACACAAGAGAAGAGACATCAGCCACTGCGTCACCCACGTGCTGCGCTGCATGTCCCCTATTCTCATTTTTATTATTATTTTTTAACATGCCTGAAAGCAGCGGGACTGCTTTTGTATTTGGTAACATTCAATGAGTAGGTTGCTTCTTCTATCTCTCTCTCTATAGCCTAACATAATAGTTTGGATAAAAATCTTCCTCTATTTGCTATCAACATGCCATGTGATTTGGACTGTACTGTCGAGCTGCAAAAAATATTTGTGTTTGTCTCTCTAGTTTCTACTATTAGGTAAGTTTTAATTTCATTCCACTTTTTTAAACTGAATCAAAGTTATATCCTTAACATTAGTGTTATGATACTCTTACCTTTAAAAAAAATGTAATTTTCTTTTATATGTAAATTAATATAATGTGATTTGAGCCCTTTTGTCATATTTATATTTATGTAATTACCAAAAAAAAAAAATACAATTAATTTACATATGTGGATGTAATTTAAGCTACATGAGCTTACTAGATTGCAAGAAATCAAGTGAAATTTTTAAAAATTTTGATTCAAATTTGTGAGGAAAATAAATGAGGGAAGAACATGACCTTACTTGTAAGTTGTACCTGCCATTCAGGGAATTCATATTACTCAAATTATATTTATGTAAGTGACTTAATTGAAGAATTTTCTTTTTATTTTCATTTTTTATAATCACATAAAAGGAAACTAAAATAAAGGAACGTAATTACATTATTTCTAAATATTAAAGTACAATATTATATCAATTAAAATAGAAGGATGATTCTGGGCCTATGTTTTTATTAGAGTAATGATACTTTAAGTCTAAGAACACTATATATTTAACTATGACATAAATAAGTTTTAAGGTTAATTTAATTTTTGTGTAAATAATGAATATAATTATAACAATAAATTTAATAAGATGAATAAAATATTTATTTTATATTTAATAATTATTATATTATAATTAAAGAATATGATATTTTTAAATTCATAGTATCATTATTTTTTATTAAAGAATATAATAACAACTGTTTATAACATCTTAATTAATACATTGCTAATAATGTTGTTGACAACGTGAATGTAAAAACCGAGATATTGGGTAATTTGAATACAAATTAGGAGGGAGCCCTGCACTCAGTGAATGGCATTAATTAATTGCAGCTTTTGATAGCAAAGCAATAAGCATAGGGCTATCTCGCACGTTCACTGCTGTCCTAGCTTGGGGCAAAATGAATAATAATAATAATTATTATTATTATTTGCTTCGTACAAGAGAAAGCATGGTCGTTTTCTCGATTTTAGTACTCCAATCTCCAACGGTTAACTAGGAATCTCTTGGTTTCATTATTTATCCTGGAAAAACATGGAATCGGATGCTCCTCTTGCAGCGTGTTGGTCAATCTTTTTATATTTGCCACATACTCCGACATGCGTGTATGGACGTCGTTTTTGGTGTTCCTCAGCTTATTTTGTCAACCAACATTTCAACTTCTGGGTCTGTGAATTGAAATTGACCCGATTTTATAATGAAAAAAATTGATAAAACTTATATAGAGTTATTTATATTTTTTTAGTTAGTTCTCTAATTAAAATGTGACAAATATATAATTTTTTAATAGTAATATGACATATATATAATTTATGCAGATAATTATATAGTTTTTTAACTAAACTCTAAACATGTTATATTATTATTAAAAAATTATAAATTTATTATATTTTAATTAAAAAAATTTGATACTAAAAATATAAGGAATTAGTGACAAAAAATTATAAAAAATTGTATATAAGTTTAATTTCTTAAAGAAATAATTGGTCAACATTAAATTGCTTCTATGTTATTTTTTTCTGGTATTGATATTTTATAGTGAAAATTTATAATGTTTAATAGACCATATTTGTTCATTCATATTGATTTATTGTACCATGTAAAATATTTTAATTAGTTTTTATCTTATTAAATATTTAAAAATTTTAAATATATATTAATTTAATTATAAAACTATTATATATATATATTAAAAATTTTAATTTTAAATTATTAAACCATAAATTACCTTTTTATCCGAGTGCAATACCCAATACATATTGTACTTGGACATCACCCAAATGAGAGTAAGCATGAGCCCAAACCCACGTGGTCTCTGGAAAAGTGGTGCATTTGTGCATAAAAAAAAAAGAGGGGTGCCCCAGGCGGTGTAGGGTCCCCAGTCCCCGCAGCTCACGATTGTGTCAGTTCGTTGGGGTATGTAACAATGGCTTCTCTCCCTTTGCAGCGGCATCTATTTATATCCCCCTCCTATACCTCTCTGCTTCTCCTCATAATTCCTCTCTTGTCCCTCTCTCTCTCTCTGCAGAAAAAATGGCGCTCTGGGTGCTTCTCTTGCTGGGACTGGGATTTCTGTCTATGGGATCATCTGCTTTTGGGTTTAATGACGGTTGGATGAATGCTCATGCAACCTTCTATGGAGGGGGTGATGCCTCTGGCACAATGGGTACGTATCTCACTCTCCTTACACAACAAAGTATACTGTGTTTGATATTCCTTTATTGTCATGTTGTGAATATTTGTACGTTGCAGGGGGAGCTTGTGGGTATGGGAATTTGTACAGCCAAGGGTATGGAACAGAGACAGCGGCACTGAGCACGGCGTTGTTCAACGATGGATTGAGCTGCGGGGCTTGTTTCGAGATAAGGTGCGTGGATGACCAGAGATGGTGCCTTCCGGGTTCAGTTGTGGTGACTGCCACCAATTTCTGCCCACCAAACAATGCCTTGCCCAGTGACGCAGGTGGGTGGTGCAACCCTCCCCTTCAACATTTTGATCTCTCTCAGCCTGTTTTCCAGCAAATTGCTGTTTACAAAGCTGGTATAGTCCCCGTTGCTTACCGAAGGTATTTCTTCTTTTTCCTTATCCTCAAAATCTCAATTCTAGTCAGGCTGTGTTTTGGAGTTTTACAAAAAGTATTTAACCTTATGTCTGCCCTGCTCTCCTCGTCTAATTCCTCATAAAATAAACATGGTATTTGTCAGTGTCGCCCCACATTTAGGCACCCTTCTCATGTCTCCAGAATTTTTAACTCTAGCTGATAGGTGAAGGAAATATATATATATCTAGATATATATGCTATAAATTTTTTTAATTAAAACATAATAAATGTATAATTTTTTAATAATAACTTAATAAATATATAACTTTTAAATATTATTATATTATTTTTCAATTAAAAAATATATATTTATTATGTTATTATTAGAATATCATATATTTATAATATTTTAATTAAAATATTTGATAATAAAAATGCAAGAAACTCTATATAAGTTTAGTTTTGAATGAAACTATATGAAAATTAGTAAAATGATAACTTATCTTTTGATTTTTCAAATTTCATTCAATTTTTAATTCAATTTTTATTATTTTAAAAATTTATAATTGAATTTTTCTTATTTAAAAATTTTTAATTTATTATCTATCATTAAACTTCTTTTAATATTTTGTTAATTTTATTGACATAGTAAATTGTGTATTATATGATTTAAATCAATTTATCTAAATAACTTAATATGTATTATATTATATACCATATATTTGAGATACTTTTATTTTATTTTCAAATTTTACTCCTTTTATCAGTTTATACCATACAGATTTAAAATATTAAGATAATACATGGTTACACTATCAAGAGTTAATAAAACATCATCAAAACTAATTCTTTTTCGGTTTGTTTGTTTGTTTGATTGTCGCCCGGGGGGGAGGGGGTGAAGTGAAGACTGAAGATAAGATTTGAGAAAAAGGAAAGCCCTGTGCAGCCTTGCGTGCTTTTGTAAACAACACCAATTCATAGATAGGATTTTTCAGATTCTCACTTTTCAAAACAAAACAAAATAAAAGAAATATATGGGATCCACTATATATTTGACGTTCAAGTTCTGAGTGATTTGTTGGAATATTGAAGAACCACACCCTTTTTATCTCTGATACCTTGGCTTCTGATTCCGCTGTGATGGGGTGACAACGCAGGGTCCCATGCCGAAAGAGAGGAGGTATCAGATTCACCATCAATGGCCATTCTTACTTCAATCTCGTCCTCATCACCAACGTTGGTGGTGCTGGCGATGTCCAGGCGGTTTCCATCAAAGGGTCCAGAACCAACTGGGAAGACATGTCAAGGAACTGGGGTCAGAACTGGCAAAGCAACGCTTACCTCAATGGACAAGCCCTCTCTTTTAAGGTAACCACCAGCGATGGAAGCACTCTAGTGTCCTACAATGTTGCCCCTCCTGACTGGTCCTTTGGTCAGACTTTCACTGGCCAACAGTTCCCATAAGCTTATGTATCCTTTTATGATATGATTGATGTTAGTTTACAAATATCTTATAGATTGAGTCTAGTTGGTGTATAATGTATTAGTTGTTTGTAGAAGAGAAGAAGTGGGTTTAGGAGCAAATGAGAAGAGGCTTATTATTTTAAGAGGGTCCTGATCATTTGAATTGTGTAATGAGGGATTAAAGTTCTGCTCTGTTTTGAAAATGGCAGAGACAGTTTAGATGGTGATGGCGGTGGTGGGAGTTTAGTGTTTACCACCCGCCAGATTTTGGTTCTTGTATTATACTTAATGTATCTGTGTCTTTGTTTATTATCATTCTTAAAACTGAGAATTATAGTAATTGCTAGCTTAGCAGCAAAAATAGAAGAGTAGAGAAAAATAATAAAAGAAGAGAAGCAATTTTTCTTCAAAATGAAGTCATTGAATTCAACTTTAGCTTTTCAGAATGTGTGTGCTTTGTCATAAGCAAGTGATGTATGAATAAAATGTGCCGCTGGTTTTTCCGAATCGTTCCTTCACAGCTTGAAGTATCTGGATTTGATTTCCATCTTTTTTTTATTTTTTAATATCGATTCTCAATTCTCAACACCTTGTACTTTTCTTTATAACCAAAAAAAGAAAAAAGATTGGAATAAGAAATTTGGGTTCTCTCTGACTAGACTGGACTGGATATTGTGGATTAGTTCACATAAGATCAATTGTTCTCAGATTCCAGGTATGGGTTGTCCTACTTGATAACCCTAACCCAAAGCAAAGGTCCCAAATGTCTTCTGTGGAGGCCCATTTGGCCTGGCCTTGCACACCACCAGGGTCAAAATTTTGAGGTCTTGTTTATTGGAATGACAATGAAAAAAAAAATCAGAATACTTTTAGTTTGACGACAAAATTGAATTTAAAACTTGCTGGCTTGCCGCAACTTTCTTACCACTAAACCATGCAAAAATAGTTTTTAAAAAAATAAAAATAAAAATAATGATCTCATTTCTGTGTGTTTTTTCAAATGTGTGTGTGTAAAAAATAAAAATAATGATATCGTTTCTATGTGTTTTTTAATTGTGTGTGTATAAAGGGAAGCGACTCAATCTCTCAATCACGTATACTTTTTTTTTTCGTACATTTCATTTATAACATGCCTACAATTTATTAAAATAAAATAAACAATTTAAAAATCATAACATGATATTGATGGCACCAAATATATAAAAATATCAATTTACCAATTTCTTATAGAGTTGTTAAAGTGGCTTATACACATTAGATTGACATGCTTAACTCATTAATTTGAAGGGTTAGGTTTACTATGTGGAAAAGTTTTATAATAAAAATATTTTTATCTCGATCCACCTAATATACGGCCCATTCCGCATAACCTACAGGCTAACATGTTTATTTTTTATTTTTTAATTTCTCTGACTTAAAACATCTTACTGATAGAAGATTTGATTTGAATCTTTTATGCTCTAGATCTAGATAGTGATTTGTTTCCTTTTTGCTTCTCAAATTTTGAAAACAAAATTGACCAAAAAAATAATAACCTTGCTATAAGACAAGATTCAAATGTTATAATTGAAGTTTAAAATAGTTATTTATATTTGAATCTCACTTGAATATTAAATATTATTAGAATATTGAATGTTTATGTTGTTGATGAAACTTTAAATGTATTTTGTTATTTATTTTTAAATGTATCTTGAATTTGAACTATGTTTGACCCATATATAAAATTTTAATTGTGCTTCACGTGGTCAAGTTCAAGATGTTAATTTGTTTAACTAGGTGGATTTAAATGGGTTAATCTAGTTAACGGTGTGAGTTTAAATAGGGTAATTTATTTAACTCGATCTATGATAGGTTAGTTCACATGGGTTGGACTAGCTCATTTAACAATTCTAATTTTTTGTCAACAAGTTATATAATTTACTTTAAGACACAAATAAAAAGGTGGCAAAATTCCTCTCCCCCCTTAAAAAAAAAAAAACCATAAAAAGAGAAGATAAGATATTAGTGTCATAGCACATTGTTGAGGTTTTTGCACATGATTAGAGATAGATCTAAAAGGGGCCTGGGAGGTGCTCTCCCTATTCCCTCCATCCTCCATCCTCCACCCTAACCCCCTCTCCCATGGGAAACACATATAAGAGTAAATATCATATGCTAATGTAAATATTAACAAACAATTGAAAAGAAAACTCCTTTGTCATGGCTCCGCAAAGCAAGAAACTAATTATTGAGCAATAGATTTTGATCGGCGAATATTATTTACTAAAGCAAAAATCTTGCAAAAAGTATATATTATTATTGATACTAAATTTTTTGTTATCTAAAATATTAATTTTGTTACAAGTTCTTAACAAGCTCTTAACCAAAGTACAACCATTTCAAAGTTTAGGTAACTTGCATTAGAGCAGTTGTAACCAGGTGATAAGTATCATGGTAGACAAGCATTCAAGGATTTTTTGCATATTCTAGATGGACTAATAATAAGGGCTAGAGCTAAAAGAATTAAGGAAGTAATACAAGGATTAGTTTTAACTTGTCAGGTTAAGAACATCAATTTGAAAAAAAATGTAATAATTGGCAAAATAGGCTTGAAGGAAGAAGAGTCATCTTTAATGCATGTGATACAAGTTCAAAATGAGGACTAAAACTTTTACTTACTTGGATGAAACTTGTAATTTGTTAAGATTTTTGTCAATTGTAAATGGGTTGAATATTATCTTTATTTAAGTCCATATGTGTGGTTTTGTGTGTGGTATTATTTTTGGTAAGAATTAAGCTTTCTTATTTTAAATGGATTACCAATCCTATTTAGGTAGGAATCTATATTAGTTTCTTTTTTAATTGGATTTTTTTCATTGTAAATAAATAATTAATCCTACTTAGGCTAAGATTTCCTATTTGTTCAGGCTTTTTTCTTTAATTTTAACCCATTAGCTATTAGGGTTGCTTTTCTTGTCATATTTAAAGGTGCATAAACAATTTTTTTAAACTAGATTTAGATGAATGAAAAAGTAATTTTAAGAAAGTGAACCATTTTCTCTTAGTTCTTGTATAAATTATTATTGAATTTATTAAAGATTTTTATCTTTATAGCATTCTATTCTAGGATTAAGGTTTTGGAACTTACTTTTCAAAGGTTTTAATCTTTTTTGTAGTAAATTTTTTGTAGTTTTCTTTAATTGTGATTTAATTTCATGTGAGTTTAAGATATTCAATGTTTAAGGGTTCACATCACCAAGTAATATTACTAGGTATACTAGTGTACACCATGAACAATAAATAGAATCTTGATGGTATAATATGAGAAATGAATGGATTTAGTAGTTTCTTATATATTTGCAGTCATGTTTTTTAATTAAAATATGATAAATATATAATTTTTGAATAATAATATAATAAGTGTATGATTTAATTAAAGAATTATATACTTGTTATATTTTAATTAAAAAAATTAATAATAAAAATACAAGTAACTGTATATAAAATAAAAATTATTTTTTAATAATACAAATTAAAAAGTAAGAAGGTATACTATTTGTGTGTGTGTCTAATATTTTAAAATCCCCACCTAGTCAACAAAATTAATCTTCAATCCCTCGTTGCACATGATGGTTGCTGCCAGATGTCCAACATTATTTAACAAATCATTTATTGGCCAAGTTGTATAATTTTAACAATAACATAAGAAATATATAAATTAATTAGAGAATTATATACATTTGTAATTCTATTATTAAAAAATTATACACTAATTATATTTTAATTAAACAAATTGATAATTAAGATATATTATATGTAAATTACTTTTTTTAGGAAATTATTTTAAAATTTAACATTTCGATAATTTTATTGGGATTCATGAGAAGGAACACTATAGCCTATTTGGCACATGAGTGGCACAAGTTGTGTAGTTATGCATCTGGCTTATTGAAGCATTACTTATCCAAAAATTTTCTCCTGATCCAGCCATCTGTCTAGCAATGATTGGTTCAGAATCTTGCCTGGCTGGATATTTGAACATCAAATCGCCTCTAAAAAATCTTCCCACGAGGCACACAGTGACCCCACGGTATTCTCCCTCAGCCAACAAAAATGAAGAAAGGGATTTGCGGATAGAACGCCCAGATAAAAGGATAAGCCCCAATGCATCCTCCATCGTTCGATCCTAAATATCGAGCAGATCAACCGTCAGCCACACACAGCGCACGAGAGCCACATGAATGCCCGTCAAATGAAATACAAAGCCACGCACATGATCACCACATTGTCATCTTCCCGCTACTTACTTCCTCTGCCGTCCCTTCCCTCGCCGGAAAAACCATGGCTACCGTCACCACCCAGGCTTCCGCCGCCGTCTTCCGGCCATCATGCTTGTCCAGATCGAGATTCCTCACTGGGTCTTCCGGTAAATTACACAGGCAAGTTGCTTTCAGACCCATGGCGTCGCCTTCCTCTGCCTCTTTCAAGGTTCAAGCCAAGAAAGGAGAGTGGCTTCCTGGCTTGGCCTCACCAGCTTACCTCAATGGAAGGTATGTAATTACTGTTTACGTCACATTCCCTTTGTAGTTTTGATTTCTGAGAAGGAATCCATTAATGGGTAAAACTTTCTTTGTGTTCGATACGTTACAGTCTTCCGGGTGACAATGGATTTGACCCTCTGGGGCTAGCAGAGGACCCAGAGAACTTGAGGTGGTACGTGCAAGCTGAGCTGGTGAATGGGAGGTGGGCCATGTTGGGTGTTGTAGGAATGATACTTCCAGAGGTGTTCACTCAGATTGGGATCATCAATGTCCCTAAATGGTACGATGCAGGAAAAGAAGAGTACTTTGCATCATCATCCACCCTGTTCGTGATTGAGTTCATTCTATTCCATTACGTTGAAATCAGAAGATGGCAGGACATTAAGAACCCTGGAAGTGTCAACCAAGACCCCATCTTTAAGCAATACAGCTTACCCCCAAATGAGGTTGGCTATCCTGGTGGCGTCTTTAACCCCCTCAATTTTGCACCCACTCTTGAGGCCAAAGAGAAGGAACTTGCCAATGGTAAGTTCAATCCCATACTTGTATAAGATACCACACAATGAAAAGGAAGCTAACTGATCTGTGTTTGTATACAGGGAGATTGGCGATGTTGGCATTTTTGGGGTTTCTGGTTCAACACAATGTGACAGGGAAAGGACCATTTGACAACCTGTTGCAGCATCTCTCTGACCCATGGCACAACACAATCATCCAAACACTGAGGGGCTATTAAGTTTGTTAGCCCTGGCATGAAAACTTGTGTCATCAATATTCTCTTGTGAAGCAGAGTAAATGAATTTTGAGAGAAATTTGGGCGTCTGATTGTAAAGGATGAACTCAGCAAACTATTATTTTCCATGTATAGAGGAACGGAGATGGTTTTATTTTGTTATTTAGACTAAGTCTGTAATCGTTTACCAGTTAATTTTACACTTCAAGAAACTAGTCCACGGCAGCTACAACTCAATATCAAATTTACCAACTTAAATCGCAAAATTAAATGCCAAAAAATCCAACAAAGGTAATCGTGGCATTACATGGCTCATGAAAGCCGTTCTGGTTACCCAAAAATGCAGTGACCACAAACCACAAGGAAAATCAGAGCATTAAAATCAAATTCCTGTTTTTCTATTTTACAATGAAGAAATTTTAGTCCAAGTTCCTTTATGTATTTTTTTAAAAAAATAAAAAAAAGAATCATCATGAAATGAATATTGGAAAAAAAAAAACCCGGACGGATCAAATGCTTTGGTGTTTTTGTTTATGTCCATCATCTATAATCAAAAGCTTACATATTTGATTAATTTATTTGAGCCGAAAGCATTATAACACAAAAAAACTTTGGTCTCCATGTTTTCAAATAAATGGACAGTTAACTGGCAATAACTGTTTCCTTTCTTTGAGGCCATGTGTCATTCATCAAGGTTTACCAGTTTCCCGAGATGTTGGTAGATTTTAACTTCTGAGGTCTCAGCATGTCTTAAAAGAGCCATCATGACATCCTAAACGCAGTTCACCAACTTATTGACTGATAAGATTTATTTATTTTTTCTTTTTGCTTGATATTCATTTAGATGTTTTCTAAATTATGGGAGGAAAAAGCACGTTACAGGGGTAAGGTTTCTGACTGTATCTCTGTTCTATTTGGTGATAGAGGGCTTAGGGGCTCCTGTAATACTACTAATTAATTTCTTTTGAAAAAGGTGCTCAATTTACTTTGAATTACGTAGCAACATGAGAAGGGAAATTATATTGGGTTGCTTAAGGAGAAAATGTATAACGGATTACTAAAGTTGTAAAATGATAACATTTTGGGCAAGGCCCAATAATTGCTTTAGCAGGCTGACTTTAGTCTGCCTATGGGCTCAGCCTATTAGACTAGATACATGCCACGCAATTGGGAGAGTAATTTCATCAAATCACATCCCATCTCATAATTATTCGATTAATTATAATTCTATTTAATTTTCAACTAACCTAATTGCACCCCCATTTCCAAAGATCGTGGGCCTAGCTAGAGTGTGGATTAGGGCAACAACCGCGTACCATAACTAGCTTTAAGGGAACTAGAGTATATGTAATAGGGACTCTCTAAGGAGACTTTGGAGTGATGTCGGTTTATCATATAAAAATATGAAAAGGTCACCTAAGCTAAAAGATACATACTCACAATGACACATCAAAATGATATATGCCAATAGAGAAGATTTTTTTTAATTGTCTTGATAAGATATTTTGGTTATTAGGTAACTATTAGCAAAGTTCTTAGTTTTTGGACTAGTTATTAATCTATAGTTGTTAATAAATTGTAATTATCTCTATCTTGAAGTGTTGTTTAATTATCTTGTTATATATAGATGCAAAAATCAGTAAAGTATTAACCTTTACTACTAAGTTTCTTGTATGTTAGCTTTCATTCTTAACATGTTATTTGAACTCTATTATGACATCCAACAATTATTCTGCTCCACCATCATTTACTAGTCAAAACTATCCAATTTAAGTAGTGAAGATTGAAACTTATTTGAGAGCGTTTGATTTGTGGGTAGTAGTGGAGACCAGTAGACAAGCAACTCTTATGCCAACAAACCTTACTTTAGCCAAGGTAAAGTTGCATATTGAGAAGTGTGCAAAGTAGTACAAGGCTTTGGTAGCAATTTGGGACAAACTTAAAGAAGATTTTAGCATACTGAAAGAACAAGATAAATTCAATTGCTCAACTTCTAAAGGGAGTTCAAGATCCTTAAGACGAAGGACATTGAGACCATCAAGGAATATTCGGACAAGTTCGTGGTGGTTGTAAATTAGTTTAGACTACTTGGTGAAGATTTGACAGAACAAAGAATATTTGTAAAAATTCTTGCAAGTGTTCTGATGGAAAAGTTTGAGTCTAAGAAATCCTCTTTGGAAGACTCAAAGATCTCATTTGACTAACTACATTGGAGTTAATCCATGCTCTACATGCTCTTAGGTAGAGAAGAGCAATTTGACATAATGAAGCAATTGAAGAAACTTTATTTAACTTCCTATGTAGAAAAAAAAAAAAAAAGAGAAAGGGTAATCTACCTTTTGAAAGGACATTCTGAAAAGTTTTGTTAGTTCGGGCAAAACGTGAAATGCAAAACTTGTAATCAACTTGGTCATGTTGAAAAGGTATGCAAAATCAAAGACAACAAGTACAAGTTGTTGAAACTCAAGAGTAATGTGAAGAAACATCTATTAGTGACCACTTGTTATGTTGCAAATAATGGTCAAAATTCTTAGTTGATTTGTAGTGATCAATGTTTTATAATTAGATTGGTCATTAAAACAGTAAAGACATTTGTTCACGGTTTATTGCTTGAATTGCTGTTGAACCGTGGTCGAATCAGTAATAATTAAATATATATTTTTAAATTTTATATATTAAACTTTTAATATAATAAATAAAAATTAGTAAATTTTAAATATTTGATTATTAACTCAGTATTTCTTAAAATATTTGAAAATTTATTTTTTAAATTAAAAACAAAAACTACTTATAATTAAAAGTTAAAAGTATTTAATATTAAATTTTTATACTTCTTAAATTGTATAACAATTCCATTTATCATTAAACAATAGCAATTTTAGTCAAATATTTTTATATTTAAGAAAAATATTACTATGAGATATGACATAATAAAGAGGAAATACAAAAAATAACCAAATATTTGCTTTTTATTTATTTTATATTATCTTTTTAATTTCTTTTTTATATTTCAATCCCTTCTTTCTTATAATATTTTCTATTTTTAATTTATCAAATTTATTCAAGATAAATGATCCTATTATATAAGAAAAATTCAAAAAAAAAAAAAAATTTGGATTGACTGGTTGAAACCGATTTTCAGGAGGTTTGGTTTTGATTGGTTAAGTTGATTTTTGATCGATTTAACTGATTTTGTCTAGTTTTTTAATGAATTGATTTTCTGAATCAATTGGACCGGATCAGGGAACGATTCCCTGTTTAACCAATCAAACCAACCTGTCCAATCTGATTTTTTATGATGCTAGGTTTTTCAAGAAGCTTGATGACACCTAAACCTCCAACGTGAAGGTGGAAAAGTATCTTAATGTAAAAGGAAATGGTGTTGTTGCTATTCAAATATCTTTATATAGTACAAAACTTATTTCAAATGTTTTAATTATGCTTAAAATGTGTCAAAATTTGTCAAGTATAGGATAAATGCTAGAAAAAAAAAATGGTATGTCTTACATTTCCAAGATATGTCATGCATTATATTTAATCCAACTGGTTGTGAGTTAATGCTTTTTAAAATGAAAAATAAGATTTTTCAAACTAATTGGAAACAAGTGGGTAGGCGTGCTTATCCAATTGTTCAAGAAGATTCAACTAATCTTGATGATTCTTGTTAGATATGGAAGGAATGAAATAAAAAATGAAATGAAAAAAAAAAGATTTTAAGGATAAAAAATATCCTTTATATCTCTTTTTCAAAAAATAATAATAATAAATAAATAAGAACTATTGAGTAATAATTATAAAAATATAATAAATATTAGACAAAATTTTTGGATAAAAAAATCCATTTCCCATGACATACCAAACGGGTTGTGAGAGGTGCAACTTGTAGGTGTGCTTGAACCATAGATTATAAGGAGGTAGCAAGGCTGGAAAGTTGCAATATAGAAGGAGATAGACAAGATTGAAAAGAATTGAAGTTGGGATTACATAACCAAGCTCAAACTCAATGAGTCTCTAAACAAATTCAAAGCCAACTTTGTTGAAAAAAGTTATTGTCAGTATGGTGTGTAAGAAAAAGAAATATTTTAAGCAGCCAAAAAATTTTCAATTCGTAGGAGTGAAGAGAGATTGTTGATGCCTTGAACAAGTCTCTTCTCGAGAAGTTTTCTGAAATTCTTAGATCAAATGATGGAATCTTGAAGAAAAAGCTTAAGGAAGAATGTTGGATTATTGAGATTTAAAATTTTTTTTTTATAAGATATTTTGGTTGTTAGACAACTATTCATAAATTTCTTAGAACTAGTTATTAATCTATAGTTTTTAATAACAATTGGAGTTATCTTTATTTTAAATAATTGTTTAATTATCTCGTTATATATAGAAGCAAAAATCAATATAAAGGATATAAATAGGAGTGAATGGAATGTATAGGGTAAGTAATGATTGAGTAATTGAAGGACGTGCTCTGGTAACAAAATTATCAAAGTTCTAATATTACAGTACATCGATCAAGTACACCATGTGTGCCCATATATATCCATACTCCAAGCAATGTCTTCGAAATTTCTAGTATTGTGAATGTTCTTTCTTTGAACCTTTGTGAAAAATTATCACAACTAAAAGCTTATCTCTTTACCGGAACAAAAAGTGATTTCCCACTTAATTCAAGCATAGCTTGCACTTTTTTCCAGGCTTTTAATGACCATAGATAAGTACACTAAACTCTCCATTTTAAAGAGTTTGATTTGCCAACATAAGCTCCAGTGCAAATTCTTTATATTTATAAATTGAATATATATATATATATATATATATATATAGTATATTTAGAGAGAAACAGAAAGAAAAAAAAAACATGAGTGTAAGAAAAAGAAATAAATCTCATACACACTCCTACTTTTTTGTATCACTCTCTCTCCAACTGTATAATGTATGAATGTAGAGAATCTAATTTATATAAACTCTTGGCTAATCTTTCAAGAGCAATGAAACTTTATCAGCCTTTCAACAACTTTAAGGGTGGGTAACATAAGTTTTAAAAATGCCTTACTTCAACTCGTTTGTTATCATCCCAAATCTTCCAGTTAGTGCTTTATCAAATTTAACGAGTTAATATTGTCACTTAGTTGAGATTTGTTAGAAATAATGTCCAAGATACCTTTGTTGAAAGTCATGTATCACCCAAGAGCCTTAGCCTGTTTCACCATATGATGATGTTAGTAAACTTGTTATAGGCATTAGTATTCAGTGAAAAGTAGATGATTAATTCTTCATTTTGATAATAATAAATCCATTTTTTTGCCCTAAAAAGGTAGGGCAAAACAGTCTTTTTGCTATGACTCTTAATATTCATTTTATGTCATCTAGGTGGTGTTTATATAATATATATATTGTCTCTTCCTATTAGCTTCTTTATGTCATCTTCTTTCATGTAGTTTAGTTGTGCTACTTGATGTTCATTCCTAGTGCCAGCATGAATTAAATGAATGAAGATAATTCATGATTGTTGCGTTTGAAAATACTTTTGGAGGCTCCCAAATCACGGTTTACAACCCACAAAATGCAGAAGTTATGTTTTGTTGCTTTGGCCAAAATCACGGTTTAACGAAAGCAAAAGCTGAACCAAACATGCACGATATAAGCTTTGAATGATTTTTTTGATCAGCAAATCAAATAGTGATCTAATCTATTTCCTTATTTGATTTACTCTACATTCATTAGATTCCATTCCTTTCCGTATTCCTATAGGAAAAAGTTAATTGAACAAAGGGAAATCAAATGACTGTCCAAAGCTGAACTTATCCAAAAGAGTTCTTGATGCACAGGGTTTTAGATATTCATGACCCTTAGAAAACCAATTTAAGACTATAATAATTATCTTAACTGAAGTAGTGAAAGGACGTTATTTAATATAGTACTGATTTCGGGGGTTGTAGAATCCAATTAATGAACAATTTATAAATTTTGTTGATTCCCAAATGATCTTTTCATCCTTGCATGCGTCTTGAGGCTCCATCTTCCCACAGACATGTTGACACTGCGAAGAACGTGATGATCTTGTACTCCATAAAACGTATTGATATGTTCATTACAGATTGAGAAGAGCCGAGAAGTGAAGAAAAGAAAATAAATTGATGGTTTGAATTAGAGTTTTTCTTCTCTTCTCTTTCATTTTACTCAATCCAAACATATCCTTAAACTTTCATGCCCCAGAAGGATATTGTTGAGGCATTGTTCATTCTTGTAATTACAGAAAGCTGAGTTTGGGTACTTTTCTTGTGCTTCTTTCTTTCATTTTTCATATCATTCACACCATATAATAGCAGTTAATACATGAAGTTTTGCACACAGCTGCATGAAAGAATTTATGTATATACTCTTATAAACCGACGTTGTAATACATTAAACTCTTTTATAAGTAATAAAGGTTATATGTATATATTATTATATTTTTCTACTGGCATCGTTTTGGAAATTTATATAAACTGAAGTATTTCATTTTCTCTTTATATAGGTGTTAGGCCCAGAAAGTCTAATTACTTTGGAAGACAGGTCCATTAACATTTAACATAATTTGTCATAATTCACTCCGTACTAATGATTTGAGGTACAAGTTTATGTTCTTGAATTTTTGAATTGTGCGTCATATACCTAGGAAGCAGTACATTGAATGATATTAGCTTTGAAATATGGGAAAATACAATTAAAAATTTTAATTTGTAAAATTTATAGTAAATGATCTTGTTATAATTAAATCTTTTTAAAATTGATTATAGTCAAGTTTTCTTAAAAATAATTTTTATAAACTTAAAATTTCTGTATGTAATTTTCCTTATCTTACAATGTACTCCAAAAACTTTTTCATTTCCCTATTTTTTCTCTTTTTGCTGAACAGTTTCTTCAACATGCTCAACCTTTTGCATCAATGTGAATCTGCCATTTTTTTGTCTGGGAATAAAGTCTCTATTACTTAGTCCTATAGTCTTGTGAGTATAAAAAAGGGGTTTCTCTCATTCTTCTTTGTTTCTTTTTATGTAAAAAAGCAATGCTTCTCTTCCACACTTTCTTCAAAATGGCTTTCAAACGAACTTTTTTTTTTTTTTTCTCTCTCGCCTTTCTCTTTTTCAACTCACTTTCTTGCCATCTTCCATTAAAGCAACCAAAATATGACTGTAATTTGATTCATCCTATAATCATTTTCTGACGTGGAGTGTCTACTAGATGAGTTTACGGAGAGTACTAATTGTTGAAACTTCAAAAGAAAACTCAATTGCGCACATTGACTTTAATTAACTGTAACTTTCAATTTGAGAAAAGTTTTGGACCCTATTATATATTCATAGAAAGCTTTTTCAAAGCTTGTTTTTGTTCCAACCTGATTTTACTAAGTTAAGGCCAATTTTAGGCACAAAATCCTTTGTTTTCAAATTTCAAGGTTGTTTTAGTATCTTTTTCTTTTTCTTTTTTGTATATTATGTATTTTTATTCATCTTTTCAAAAATTAATTAGGGCAATGTATAAATACTTTTTTTGTCGAATTTTGATGGCAATATTTGATGAATAAAAATTTTGAATTTTTGTCTCTCAATTTTTTAATCACTTTTTTGCGTATTTTTGCACCATCACTTTGCTTCTAATGCCCCATTTGGTAGCACGTGGTAGAGAGAGATAGAGACAAAATTAATTTTTTAATCTTATTTGGTAGCCAGATATTGTCTAAATGCCAAAAGGTCAGATAGAATCCTTTCCTTTCCTCTAGGTAAATGTGTGAATTAAAAATAAATATTGTGCTTAATTTATGCGTAATCCATTATATCCTTATTGTTATTATTTTTTTAAATAAGGGCATGAGAGTTATTTTTTCATTATTTTTTTTCATTTTAATACTATTTTTATTCAATTAAATATACAAAAAAAAATAGTATTCTCATTCTTTTTTATATTATACTAAACACAATTATTTCATTCTATTCATATTTTTATTTTCTTTCTATTTTCATATCTTATAATTTTGCATACTAAATAGAGCAAAAGTTCTAGTTTCTAACTGAGATGATGATATGATTGTATAAATGCACTCTTTTTAGTTATTAATTTGTTTCGAGTTATTTAATAAAAATAGAATTTCTAAGCTACTTTTTTTCAACTCAACATTACATTTTCTATTTCTTTTTTTTAAAAAATTCTTTTGCATGTAATAATTTATTGATATTTTAATAATAAATACTTAAAATATTTTGTTTTTTAGTCTTGTCCAAATTTAAGTAACAACATAAAAAAATTTATATGTAGTTACTTATATTTTTACTATTAGGTTTTTTAATTAAAATATAATAAGTATATGCTTTTTTAATCAAATCATATACTTATCAAATTATTATTAAAAACTAATGCATTTATCAAATTTTAATTGAAAAACCTAAATCTATAGCAATTCTTGGTCCATTCACTCCAATATGTTTCAAATAGCACTTAAAAAAAAAACAAGATTAAGTGATAGCAGGAATTGACTCTAATAAGTGCAATAAAGTTGACATTGGTTTGCTTAGAATTAATTGGAGAGACGAATAGGAGCATAGAAGATTTTGGGAGTTAATTACTTTTCTTAACTCAGTCAACTTTGTAATTACTAATTAGTGGCTTTTACTCCCTGGAGACTTTTGATTTCTCTTTACAGCACAACGCAGATGATGAATAAAATGGATGATGGACCAACTAAATCTGTCAAATCTCACGAAAGAGTCTTAAGCACTTCCAGCCAATAGAACTCCCGAGACCAATTGCATTGAAGCATCTGTAAAATGGGTGGCCCAAAGCTTTTGAATTATGAAGCACTTTTGTAATGCTTCGCAATTTCGCCATAATTTGTGATATCATGATGCTCCAACTCCACTTGATTTTATCCAATTTTCCATTTCTCTTTCATTTTGCCATCCCTTACCAAATATGCCGTCAGACATTGCTTCTATCCCCTTCTCTTTCCTTTCTTAATTAACAGAAGTTCCTTTTGACGTGTGAAACCGGCTAATACTCATTGTTCATAGGACGATTTTTACGACATATACATTTATCAAAGATATATAAATAATTCAAATAATTATAAATAAATATATAAACATATTAAAAACACTTTTTAATAAAATCTACTATAACATATTTATATCTATGTATAATTAATGGCTGAGAAGCTAGCTAATTAACGTCTCTATCGTGTTAATGGGTGGCTTGGCTATTTGGGTGGCAAAGTATCTGGGAATTTAACTTTGACCCCCGAGATATTAATCAAAATAACTAAGAGTACTTTTCTTTCGTTATCAAGAAACATGGAAAAAGAAATTGGAAGATATATGTATCCTTAATTTGCGGATGTGGGTGCTGTAGGTAGCAATGGAGGCTCTAAAAAATGAAATTATGCAGCAAGCTAAATAAGTCATGTTTAGAAATTGATTATGATGCTTGCTTGCAGGCAACTATATTTGTTTCTTTTTTAACTTCACATAATAATTGAAATTTGGCATAGGCCAAAAGATTAAATATATATATATATATATATATATATAGTTTCTTATATTTTTATTATTATATTTTTAAATTAGAATATGACAAGTGTATAGTTTAATTAAAAAATTATATATTGATGCAAAAATTATATAAATTTATCATATTATTATTGAAAAATTATACATTTCTTCTGTTTTAATTAAAGAATCTAATATCAAATATATAAAAAATTGTATATAAATTTTTTTTATAGACAAAAACCTCATAAATGGAAGCAATAAAAATGAGCAGCTACATTTTTTTTAATGATATCTCTATCCTTTGAGAGATATTCAAATTATATAATTTTCTCTTTTATTATTAAAAATTTTAGTCTCCTTTTAAAAATCAAAAGATGCATTATATTGACTTCTTATACAACAAAAGTTGAGTTATAATTACATCTATTTTGACCAAAATATCCTTATAACTATTGTTTATATAATATAATAAGTATTAAATATGTATTTGACCATACAAAAATAGTCAATTTTTAAAATTTAGAATAAATTAAATTTATAGTTTTCAACACTAAATAAATAATATTGAAATAAAATTTAAAATATTTCTTTTAATAAGTCATATTTTTAATAAAAAATTAATATTATTCTTAAAGATATTTTTGTTATATTCTAATTTTAGGAGATTTGTATATATTTTTATAATAAAACAAAGGATTGTGTAATTTAAGTATCTCTTAAAGAGGGGAGACTAATTGACTCTTTTTATTATTATTAAAAAAGAATTTATAGTTTATTTATTAAAAAATAACTTGTCTTTTGTAGTTCAATTTGTGTTATTCATTCTATATGTAATTTGTTCTGTTTCAATGAAAATAATTTACATGAATATTAAACATGATGAATGAAAGGTTTATTTTACTTATATATATATATATATATATTATATATATATATATATATATATATATATATTTCACAATCTGAAATTATTATTAAGTTTAAGATATTACAATTTTCAAATGTTAATTTAATCCTAATAATAATTTGAGAAGACTAAAAATTTATTCAAAATATAAATAAAATATATTTCCTAAAATGAAAGTGTTATTTGTTTTAATACTTAAGTGATTATAATTAAAATCAAAGATACTACTAGTTGGTTGAATAGTAAAATAAAAAAAAGATTTAAATTAGATAATTAAAGATAACCTGATTTCTGAGAAATTACAAAAATAATAACTATAATTTATTTAATTTCCCTAAACAAAAGCACAAACAAAGAGAAAGGATAAAAAGTAAAAGCAATAGAGAATAGTTGTTTGTAAGGTTTATTATATTTTTATAATTATTATTGAATATTATTTTATAATATTTATTTTTTTCATATTTAAATTAAAATAAGGATATAAAAATATTTTTATTTATAAAATTACTTTTTTCTTATATACATATATTTTATTTACAATAGACATCACTGTGGCCTGCCTGTACTAGATTGGGCAGAGAAATATCTCACTGTTTTGTTGTAGGTTTGAAATAATCCACTAAACTGCTTGAGGGACCCCTGTCTCTCCAATTAGCCACAAATTATCACCAACTCTCGAACACATTCCCGCGTTTTTGTCACCACTCAAAACGATTCCTCTAGGGGCCATTTCAAACCACTCACCAGTTCAGTCCTCAAATCAATCATGGCCATAAAACTTACAATATAGTACATTAGACTTGTATATGATGAATTAAGACTTAAGAGAACATCATGTATTGTACTTTTTCTTTTTCTCTATGTAATTTATTTTGAATGCTAAATATGTATGTAAAGAGAACAACAAAGATATTATATCTCCTCGTTACTTGGCATTATATCAAAGCAGATATCAGATACGACAAGAGCATTTCTACCATCCACTACTTTCACTGCGCATTCTTTGTGGTTGTGTATTCCTCAATCTTCACTTCTTTTACCTTTTCAAAAGGCAAAGCAGATACCTCTTATACCCATGTAGGTACATGCGAAAAATAATTGCCGCGAAGATGAGGAGACTTTCTTTTTTTAATGAAAATAAGCAATTTAGTATATTCTCTTTATTTTATATAGGTTAAATTATACATCTAATCCTTATATTTTGATCAAATTTTTAATGTAATTCCTATACTTTTTACTAAAACAAATATTATACTTTCCTATTGTTTTCAAACAAGTCTCTAACCCGTCCGTAGCCCAGGGGAAAGGAGAAGGTAAAAGAAAAATGTTATATAATATCTCTTTTATTTTTATAATCATTACTCAATTATTATTTAATATTATCTATATCATTAAAAATAAATACATTAAAATTATTTTTTATCTTTTTTTTTTATATTTAATTTTTTGTATATCAAACAATTTTTTTGTTTTTTTTACTTTCATACTTTCATCATAATACTATCAAAGTCACACTAAATTAACTAATAGATTGCTTGTGTATTACAAGCCAAAGTTTATGCGGACTTATACAATTCTAATTTAGTCTCGAAACATTTATTTCTTTTTAATTTGATCTTACTTTTACCTGGTTTTTAATTTGATTCCTCGTACTTTACTGTCATTTCCACGTGAGTATTGCCAGATGACACCTATGTACGCTATTATTAGCCAAGTCAATAATTTTTTGACAGCGTCATGTTCAAATTCCCATTGTACCATACATCGTGATAGCTAACGAGTTCATGCCCTGTGGCCAGTACCTATTGTCATTCAACTTGGGGGAAATTACTCAAGTGCCCTTGACCATCACCAGTAAATAACTAGGGGACCTTTCATGCATGAATTATGCTCTTATAAACTCTTGAAATCTCTCAACCCCTTATTGACTTAAAAGTATTAGAGCTTTTGTCAGAAACATCACCCCACATGCTAGGGCTGACTACTGTCTTGGTTTTCTAGGCTTACTATATGGACATTTTTCCTAAGCTTAAATAGCAACAGGTAGAAAGGCACGTGGCATACGTTCATTGGCTTTGTGAGGTGAAATACAGAGGATGTGGCAAAGCAACAATGCACATCCCTTAGGATTGTGGCTGTACCATAGGTATTCTCCACTACTAGCATAACACTAGATAAAAGAAGGAAAAAAAAATTGTTGATTTGGCTAACGGAATACTTAAGGGTTAACTGGCTGTGCTAATATATAAACGATAATGAAGTATGAGGGACCAAATTAAAAATAAAGTAAAAATTTAAGGACCAAATTAAAATGATATGTGGAAAAATCTATATTAGCTATAGCTTGTGACATGAGCAATTTGTTAGTCAACTTAGTATGAGTCAGGCAATGTTTTGACAAGAGTTCTATATTGAGGACTTGCGGTATATCAAAGGTTAATCGTGTCTTTTAACTCTCTTTGTATTTGAACAGTAATATCAGTATAAGTTATAACACTATAAAAAAAAATTGTTGATTTGGCTAATAAAATACTTAAGTGTTAATTGGCAATGCTGATGTGCAAACAAAAAAGAAGTACGAGGGATTAAATTAAAGAAAAAAAGTTAAAAATATAGATACCAAAATAAAAAGAGGTCAAAATTAAAATAATCTATCAACAAAGTAAAGTCCATGTCAGTTATGACATAAGTAATCAGTAAGTTAATTTAGCACGAGTTTGGCTATGTTTTGACAAAAAGTAAACACCGAACACTTGTTGGTATATCAGAAGTTGATTGGGTTTATCAGCTCTCCTTGTTCAAACCGTGATGTCACTAAATTTGACCGCGAGGTGTTTGAATTGTGACTAAGAGCAGTGTAACGTTTGGCCTAGTAAAATAACCCGTGATCCTTGATATATTTGATAGTATCCAAACTGTTTAGGCATGACATGTTTTGGGATAATAACTCTTGCCACCATTTTTTTCGGTTTCAAAATAAAATACAGTACCTCTGGTTTCGTTTTGTGCGTAAATATAAATATTTTCCATCTGAATCTCACATATATTGATTTTTATTATCATTCTAACATTCTCAAACTCAGCAAACTAAGTAACATAAAAAAGGCACAGGTTATACAGTCACATGAAAAGACCATCATTTCCCATCCCACTAAAACTGCACAACAAGATTAGTTCCATCGGCTATGCTGAGACTACCACCTCGTGCTTCTTCCCAAGGCCACTAAACCTAATCAAATTCAAATCCTCAATTACTGAATGATGGTCACTGTCTCTTGCTTACTTCACAGTAATTCACTAACCCAGAAAACAATCATGTCTCTCACAAACTGCTAATTCATGTGTTCTCGTGAAAATTAAAGGATCTAGACAAGGCTGCTGGGTTAGCCCTCAACACCGAAGAGGTTTCAACCCCATGATATTTCTGATTCTTCCCATCCTTCTTCAATCGAAACGCCTCAAACATGACTCCCCCACTCACTGATTCGTTCTTAATTCCTAAGGTTGCCCATATTGAACTCTTCGCAGCCTCACTTGGGTCATCAATTCTCAAAGTTTTGGGTACCAAAACAGAGCGATTTCTCTGTTTCGTTGGTTCTTCTTTCTGCAAACACTCTGGCTCAAGCATGTGCCCATCCCTCGTGTGCTTCCCCAACGTTGGAGAATTTGGACCAGAGCTTGGAGACTTTAAGGTTGGAGAAGATGAGTTTGAGGAAAACCAAGGAACATTCCAATTACCCGAGACACCATAATTCCAAAAAGCTGCAGGATGATAGAATGACAGGGGAGGAAAACCTGGAGGGTAAGGCCAAGGAACACCAGGAAGACAAGGGATTTGAAGGGTGTTCTTCCCACTTTCTTCCATGGAAGATTTATTTTTCTGATCCTCGAAGATATGATTACGAAACCCATTTGGGGTACTTTTAGAAACAACGTTATTCTCTGCAAGATTCAGGACAGAAGCCATAGAATCACAAATGGGTGCATCTAATCCAAAGCTGAGGACTTTTCCATTAGTTCCGTAATGAGCATCAATTCTGGCTGCTTGAAGAGCCTCAGAAATGGTGATGTGGGGATAATGAGAGGAGTTGTTCTTGTTCTTTCGTCGACCTGCACCCACTGGAACGTTCCTCATCGTGCCACCTGCTGTCCAGTATCTTTGACAAGATTTGCAGAAATAGCGAGGCTGATTGATGTTGTAGTTATTGTAGTAACAGAACTTTGTGTCCATACTGTTGCAGCGAGGACATGCAAGCACTTTTTCTGGCTTCTTCAGGATTTTCTCTAGCGAGTTGGTTCCGTCATCATTCTTTGCAGAATTTTCAGTTTCTTCGTCTATGAAAGGTGTTTTTGGGTTCACACTTGCCTCTGGAGGGTGTTCAGCCTCTTTCTCTTTAGGGCTCTCAGTGACTTTTCCAGATTGAGATTCCTGGAAATTTCAGAAAGTTGTGTGTTTTAGTTGATAATAAAGAAACTTTGATCCATTAAGGTAGAAATTAACCGACAAAAAAGTTTTTGGTCTGAAGCAGGACCAGTTCAGTTTGGATGTATGAACACAAATAATGTAAAAGGGGAAATAGTCAGGTTTCTCAGACAGATCTGGTTGAAATTGCTCAATAGAGCTGCTTTTTCTCAGGTACCAAGACGACCAATTGATCAACTGAAACTTTAAAAAATATATAGTAATAAGAGATGATATCATAAATACGTAACCAGTACAAGTAGAATTCGAGAAGAATTAATTATTTAAGATTGGTGCGAAAGAAACTGTACTATGATTTCTTGCCAGGGGAAGGAGGTTAAATTAAGAAAACTAAAATCCTGTCCTTTTTTTGATAACACTGGTTCTTCGAATTCTAAATTTCCGCTCAAGCAGTTCTAAAATATGTTAATTCTGATTTTTAGAAGTTCTAATGCAAAAATCTGGAATCTCCCACACTCTGTTTTTTAGGTCCAGAAACTGGCATCGCCAAATAAAATTTGAGTCCTGAATTTTGCAATTGAAAAGCATAGACATGCTAATATTGGATTGGAAAAACCAGATATGGTGTTTGGTTTCAGAAAATAAGTTGATTAATTAAGTAAATGCTGAATATTCAAGCAATATCCAAAGTTAGAATAGAAGATTTTCGAAACCAGAATATTGGGGAAAATTTTTGGCACTAGGAGCTTACCATAACCAATCCAATAAAAGGTAAAGTGAAAAGGTAAAACCGACCCATGATTTGTCTAAGCAGTTGAACAGATGGGTCATCCTCAAATATCTATATTTCGCAAAAACGTTGTTGGTCTCTTAATCATTTTCTGACTTACTGTACCAACTAACTTGTACCTTGTCTGCTTCATCCTCTTCCTCTTCTGGACTTTTATGTCCTCCTTCGTCTTCGTCTTCTTCTTCTCCTCCTCCTCTTTCTTTCTTCACATCAATCGCCATCGGTGAGACAGAATCGTAGCCGGAAATGGTAGGATCCTCGCCTTCACCCTGCAACGGAATCTTCTTTCCGAAGAGCTTAATTGCAGGGTCTTTACTTTCCTGCATTTTCTGGGTACCCAAACAGGACCCGAGATGGTTCCCGGCTTGTTGGGAATGTGCAGCGTACTCTTTTTTAATTCTTTTTTCTTTCTTTTTTGGTTGGGTTTTGGGGGTCTGATTTGCCTGAAGTGAAGTTTGAAGCTTTTGATCTGAATTGGCAAGGGGGAAACGTGGAATGGGATTTTGATCCGTTTAAAGCAGACGTGAGTGCCACGTCAGCGGAAGGGGGTTGAGTATTGGCCACAAGTTTTTATGGCCTTTCAGATTTTCTTTTGTTGCTTTGTTGATTCTTCTTGGTAGCACACTCGTTCCCTGCACCCAGTTCTGTCCCCATCCAGAGGGCACCGAAATTTTGGCGACGGCAGGTGACGTGGCGGAAAGTGATTGCAAGAACAAAAGTAATATATATAGCCTGAAATAAAAAGCTATGGCTGTGACGGACGACTTTTCTTAATCTACACATGAGGGTGGGGCACATTCTGATTGTGAAATTATTCAGTTTGTAAAACTGAAAAAATTAGTCATATGAAATCCAAGAGAAGAAGTATTAAAGAAGTATGTGACAACCACTATATTATATTATTTAATAATTTATATTTAAATATGAGATTTTTTTTTTATTGAAAATGTACATATAAAATAACAAATCAAAACTTTGAAGTTTAAAAAAAAAAAAAAAGTAAAGGGGTTAATTTGAAAACTTCTTTTTTAATACATGTATGAAAAGTTCAAAATCTAAACACAAGTAAGTTGAAAAGGTTTATTTTAGGTCATTATTTATTTATCTCCTCCCCCCCCTTCTTTTTTTTTTCCTGTTACTGGACAGGAATTAAGTTACGTACTTAATGATATTAAGGGAAACTTCGTCTGATTTTTTCATCATTTATTATACTATTGCATTAAATGATCATCCAAGGAAAGATAATAATTCATTAAGAAAACAGAAATTGAAATTAAGAAAATGACATCAACATGTGTTTCTCACTTTGATTTAAACTTTTCAAACTATTCCTCTTATAAGGACTTATAAATTTTTTTATTAACATTTTATTTTGGTATCTTATAGATGAAGTATTTCTTAATTTAGTTCTTTATAATTTTTTTTTATTTTGACCTTTCACAAATAGAATATTTTTCCTTAATTTAGTCTCTCATAAAATTATTTTTTAAATTTGTTCTCATATATAGGTATTTATTGTTTTGGTCCTTTACAAATAAAATTGTTATTAATGTTATCCTTATGTTAATTTATTGTACATGAAATTAAAAATTGTAATAACATATAAAATAATTTTTGATAAGTTGTTGATTGGTGTAAATTATTCATGTTAATTAGTTTTAAAAATGGATTTTGGGAAGGGGGAATTGGATAGATTTTATATAATTGCCATATGTTTTGACAAGGATGGCTTACATGAGGTAAAGACAGCTTTTGAAGTGAGAAGAAGATAAATTTTACACTGTACATGGCTTCCTCATGTCAAGAAGCATGGGTCATACATTTGACAGGAGTAAATATCTTGACTAGAGAATTGCATGGCTACGCTATGTGATTCTGTATGGGCTATGAGAAATCAGAATATGGTTTAATGTTGCATGGGTATCCTTGATGCATTTTGGTAGTTTATGCATGGCTAAGCTATGTAATGCAAATTATGTGACGAAATTAACTAACTCAAAGAAATAAGTTAATTAAAAACTTTTAAATGATCTTTTGCATATTACAGTTGGGCCTATCACAAGAGTTAGGGTTAAACAACTTAGAGAAGCATTGAGTGGATTTGTTCAAAAAATTTAGGCTAAGTAAAGTTTTGACAAATTTGATTCAAACATTAATCAGGACATCTTCATCATTATTTGGACAAAAGATAGAGCTAATAAAATTATTTTATATTAGAATATTACAAAGTAAAGAGTTTATACCATGGATCATATACGATTGACTCATTTGGGCTTAAATACTGCTATTACAAACTTAATATGTTGACTATTAGAAGTTTTATATATTGGGATGAAATTAGAATTAATTAGGTAAATTTTTCTTTCCTTTTCAATTTTCAAAAAGATTTGACTATTTTTATATTCATGATTTCTAGGTTATTCAATTAGGATTATGTAGTTATTTTTCCTAATTTTCTTTCTAGGCTAATAAAAGGCAAATTTAACTTATACTATATGAATATGTATTCTACCTCCATTTGCAATTAGATGAGATGAATAAATAAAATTTTAATTTTGGAGATTCTAGACTTGAGAGTAGATTCCTTCTAGGGTTCTTCATAGGACTGAAAGATTTATTAAGGCTTGATTAACCTTGTGGCATCTTCTAACACTCAGAGCCTTTGTTCGTCTATGCTCAAGGGTTCTAAGTGGGTCACTAGACCTTTGTTTAGTTTTCTTAGTATATGTATACTATAGCATTGGCTGTGGGTTTAAGGGATCTAATCCTTATGGATTTACGCCATCTTGGTATCAAAGCTTTGGTCCTAAACTAAGGTCATATCCTTGTGTTTTTTTGTGTCTTTAGTTTTTTCCAATTGTGTGTTTTGTTCTTGTGTTTGTTCATCTTCGTTGTGTTTAGATGTCACCTTTCTTTGTGCCTTTGTTCATCACATTTTCTTTTGAGTTTTTTTTTTTAATGTTTAGTTGATCATTTTTATAGTTTAGAATCTCATCTTTCTGGTCATCTTGGAATGACGTAAATTGGAGTTTTCTATAGCAAGATATAGCCATTTCTAGTCGGACATGTCATTCAAGACTTTTTAAATTGATTTGGTTATTTGTATTTTATTTATGTGATTTTTGTGTTTTATTCACATTTTAGTAAAAAAAAAAAAAGGAAGGAATACAACAAATAAAAAAAATAGAACACAAAAAAAAAAGAGAATTCTATGTTATTCTAAAAAAAAGAAAAAGAAAAAGAAAAAGAAAAAGAGAAGAAAAAAATTGTGTTGTTTTGAAAATATTGCTTGACCTAGGCTAAACTTCTACAAAAATTTCTGTTATTTGAACTCTTGATTCCTTAATTCTTAATATCCACCCTTTGCTATTTCAAAATCTCTAAGTATTAAGTTAGTTTTACAAATATTGTAATAGCTTTTGATGGGGTTGTCTAGTTATTTTGAAGAGCCAAAAGAGGAAGTTAAGAGTGGAAAAAGACAAAAAAGTTTAAGACCAGCATCGAGAAAAACCTATAAAGAGTAAAACATGAGTGTAGAGTGTCATCTCTTGAGAGTAAACCAGTGAGGAAAAATTGTGAGGAACTTTATTCCACTAACAAAATTTCTTACATCTTTTTAAAATGTCTAATAAGAAGGAAACATTCAGTGGAGGTTAGCAGAACATAAACTTTGTTGTAAAAGCCATGCAACAACAGTTTGAATGCCTTAATGTGGTTTTTAGAGGAATAAGGGATTGGATGGATAGGTAAGATATAATGATTACAAATTTGCAGATAAGACAACCTACAGTAAGTCCTAATCTTAGAAGACATAATAAGTGTAAGGATGTATCTATAGATGAGTCTAAATCTAAAAGTGAAGAAGATTTTGATTCTGTAGTTGAGTTAGGTAGAAATAAGTTTAAATGAGTTAGATATGAAAGGAGACATGGTGGAAATACTTAGGTAGATAGAAATCTTAGGAACATTAAGATAAAAATACCTTCTTTCCAAGGTAAAAATGACCTTGAAGCTTATTTGAGGTAGGAGAAAAAAATAAAGTTAATTTTTGAATGTCATAATTATTCTAAAGAAAAAAAAAGGTGAAGCTGGTTGTGATTAAATTCATTGATTATGCAATCATTTGGTGGGATAAATTGGTTCTAAATATGAGGAGAAATAGTGAGAGACTTGTAGAAACATAGAGGGAAATAAAAGCTTTTATGAGAAAGAGATTTATTCTTAGCCATTACTTTAAAGAATTTTATCAAAAGTTGTAGACCCTTACATAAGGTTCTAAGAGTGTGGAGGAATATTACAAAGAGATAAAAGTGGCTATGATAAGAGCTAATGTGAAGGAAGATAGGAAAGTCACAATGGCTTGATTCGTGAGTGGGTTGAATAGAGATATATCTAACATAGTGGAGTTGCAACATTATATGGACTTAGAAGATATGGTGCATATGACAATGAAGATTGAAAGACAACTCAAGCACAAAGGAGCAGTAAAACACATCTCAAGCTCTAGTTTTTCATTGAAATCGAATTGAAAAAAAGAGGAAAAAGATATATCTAAGGAGAATTCCAAAAGTGAGGATGAGGCTCCAATAAAGGGCAAAGGTAAATCAAATTCCCCATCTCCTAGAAATAGATATATTAAATGTTTTAAATGTTTGGAATAAGCTATATAGCTTCACAATGCCCCAACAAGTGAGTTATGCTTATGAAAGATAATGGAGATGTTTTTACTAAAAGTGAAAATGATGATTCTATGCCTTCACTTGAAGATGTGAGTAATGATGAAGTTGAATATGCAGTGGAGAGAGAGAAGCTCTTATAACTAAGAGAGCTTTGAATTCTTAAGTTAAATAAGGTGACATGGAGTATCAAAGAGAGAACATTTTTCATAGTTGTTGCCTCATAAACAATAAGGTATGCAATATGATTATTGATGATGGAAGTTGTGCCAATATTGTTAGTACCATTTTAGTTGAGAAATTGACCATTAGACACCCTAGACCATATAAGTTGCAGTGGTTAAATGAATGTAGGGAAATTAAAGTTGATAGACAAGTTCTGGTTTTATTCTCAATTAGTAAATATAATGATGAAATTTTGTGTGATATTGGTCCTATGCATATTGGGCATATACTTTTAGGAAGACCTTGAAAATTTGATATAAGGGCAACTAAAGATAGGTTTACTAATAGATATTCATTTGTAATAAATAACAGACTCATTACTCTTGTATTTTTGACACTAAAGCAAGTGTATGAGGATCATCTTAAGATGAAGAAAGAGAGAGATAAGAAAGAATGCAATCTGAAAAATGAGAGAGAAAGATCCAAAAGAAATGAGAGAAAAGCTGAGTGCTCCAAAAAAGAAATTCAAAAGAGCGAAAATTATAGAAAAAAGAAGAGGAAAAGTAATTTTTTATGTTAAAGAAAGTGAAGTGAGGAGTGCTTATCTTGCTAAATAGTCTTTGCTTATACTTGTTTATAAAGAGGCCTTTTTAACACTAACGACCTTAACCCTTCTTTTTTTTTAATGTTATTGGTTCTTTATTGTAGGAATTTGAAGATGTGTTTCCTGAAGATATTTCTAGTGGGTTACCATCTATTAGAGGCATTGAACATTAGATTGACATTATTCTTATAGCAACAATTCCCAATTAGCCAACTTATATAACTAATCCAGAGGAAACAAAAGAGATTTAAAGGTAAGTTGAAGAGCTTATGGCCAAGGGATATGTTAGAGAAGGTTTGAGTATAGAAGGTTTGAGTCCCTGTGCAATTCGAGTACTATTGGTGCTAAAGAAAGATGAATCTTGGAGGATGTGCATTGATTGCTGAGGTATAAACAATATCATTGTAAAGTATCACTATCTCATATCTAGATTAGATGATATGCTTAATGAATTGCATTGGTTTAACGTCTTTTCAAAAATTAATTTAAAATATAGGTATCATCAAATTAGGATAAGAGAAGGGGATGAGCGAAAAACTGCATTCAAAACAAAGTGTGGATTGTATGAATGATTAGTTATACCATTTGGGCTAACTAATGCACCTAGTATCTTCGTGAGGTTAATAAATCATGTTTTGCATGAATTCAATGAAAAGTTTATTGTGGTTTATTTTGATGAAATTTTTATTTGTAAAATTCTTGATGAACATTTGAATCATTTACATTGTGTGTTTGATGTTTTGAGAAAGGAAAAGTTGTATGCTAATCTTAAGAAGTATAGTTTTTGCATGCATAAGGTTGTTTTCATTAGTTTTATGGTGAGTTCTAATGGAGTAGAAGTTGATGAAGAAAAGGTAAGAGCAATAAAAGAATGGCCAACACCTATAAGTATAATCGAAGTAAAAAGTTTTCATGGTTTGACTAGTTTTTATAAGTGGTTTATGAAAGATTTTAGCACACTTGCTGCTTCACTCTTTGAAATCATTAAAAAATTTGTTGGTTTTAAATAGGACAAAGCACAAGATCATGCGTTTAATATTCTTAAGGATAAGTTATGTTTTACACCTGTGTTAGCATTGCTTGATTTTAACAAAATTTTTAAGATTGAGTGTAATGCTTCAGGAGTTGGTATAAGAGCTATTTTGATGCAGAAAGGTAGACTAATTACTTATTTTAGTGAAAAGTTAAATAAGGTTGCCTTGAACTATCTAATATATGACAAGGAGCTTTATGCACTTGTAAAAGCATTAAAAACTTAGTAACATTACCTTTGACCTAAACAATTTGTCATTCATATAGATCATCAATCTTTGAAGCATATCAAAGGTCAAAGTAAGCTGAACAAAAGGCATGCTAGATGGATGGAATTTATCAAAACATTTCTATATGTCATTAAATACAAGTAAGGTAAGGAGAATGTGATTGTAAATACATTGTTCAGAAGGCATGTTCTTTTTACTTCTCTGAATATATGGATGCTTGGATTTGGACATATCAAGGAATTGTATGTTATTGATATTGACTTTGCTGATGTGTTTGTTGCTTGTGAAAAGAGAGCATTTGATAAGTTTTATAGACTTAATGACTATTTGTTTAGTGAGAATAAATTGTGTATGCCTTAGTGTTTCATGCATGAATTGCTTATGAAGGAAGCCCATAGGGGAGAATTAATGGGACACTTTGGTGAGAAAAAGACCTTAGATGTGTTGCCTAAATATTTCTTTTGACCTAGAATAAAACGTGATATTGAAAGGATTTGTGGTAGACGCATAACATGCAAAAAAGTTAAATCTAGAGTCTTACCACATGGTTTGTATATACCATTGCCCATACCTAATGAACCTCGAGTAGACATATCAATGGATTTCATTTTGGGACTACCTAAGTCAAAAAGATGAATGGATTCAATTTTTGTGGTTGTTGATAAATTTTTTAAAAAGCCTTATTTTATTCCATGTCATAAAATTGATGATGCCACTTATATTGCTAATTTGTTCTTTAAAGAGATTGTGAGACTTCATGATATTCCTAAAAGCATTATTTTTTTATAGAGATGTAGAGTTTATTTGTTATTTTTGAGAGGTCTTGTGGGAAAAGCTTGGTATCAAATTGTTGTTTTCTATAACTTGTTATCCACAAACTGATGTCAAATTGAAATTGTTAATAGAATTTTAACTCAATTGCTTTGAACTATCATTTAAAATAATTTGAAGAGTTGGGAAGATTGCTTACCATTAATTGAGTTTGCATATAATAGAAGTGTTCATTCATCTACTAACTTTTCTCCTTTTGAAATAGTTTATGGTTTTAATCTACTAACTCCATTGAATTTAATACCATTGCCTATTGATAAAAGAGTAAGTCTTGATGTAAAGGAAGGCTAAATTGGTAAAGCAACTTTATGAGTGTGTCAAGTAGCAAATTGAAAAGAAAAGTGAGTAATATGTATCCAAAGCAAACAAAGGAAAGAGGCATGTTACTTTTGAGCCTAGTGATTGAGTTAGGGTGCATATGAAAAAAGGAGAGGTTTCCAACTTAAAGGAAATCTAAATTGGCTCATAAAAGGGATGAACCATTCTAAGTTCTTGAGAAAATCAATAACAATACTTAGAAGATTGATTTGCCTGGTGAGTATAATGTTAGTATTACTTTTAATATTACTAATTTATCTCCTTTTGATGTAGGTAAAGATTCAAGAACAAATCCATTTAAGGAGAGAGGGGATGATGCGAATCATAAGACAAAATTAGCTAGGTCAAAAGAATAAACTAATTCAAATCTTTCAAATGATTCTTTGCATCTTCCAGTTGGACTTATCACAAGAGTTAAAACTAAAAAACTTAAAGAAGCATTGAACTTGTTCAAAAGACTTAGGCTGAGTAAAATTTTGACAAATCTGATTTACGCATTAATTAGGATGTTTTCAACATTATTTGGGTTAAAAATGGAGTTGCTGGAGTTATTTTGGGTTAGAATATTGCAAATCAAAGATTATATATAGATTGATTTATTTGGGCATAAATAATGTTATTATGAGTTTAATATGCTAATTTTTTGAAGTTTTATGCATTTGAACAAAAATTAGAATTAATTGCGTAAGTTTCCCTTTCCTTTTTAATTTTAAAAAAGATTTCTCCTAGGCTAATAACAGGCAAATTTGACTTACACTATATAAACAAACATGTATTCTGCCTCCATTAATCAAATGAGGTGAATGAATGAAATTTTAATTTTGGAGATTGTAGACTTGATAGTAGATTCTCTCTAGGGTTCTTCATAGGACTAACATATTTATCAAAGCTTGATCAACCTTGTAGTGTCTTCTAACACTTGGGGTCTTTGTTCGTTCGTGCTCAAGGGTTTTAAGTGAATCACCTTATCTTTGTTTAACTTTCTTGGGATGCGTAGGCTATAGTGTTAGTTGTAGGTTCGAGGGATCTAATCCTTGTAGGTTTGAGCCACCGTGTGTAATAAAGTTTCTATAATTCTAGAATATTTTAAGAGCATTTTTGGAAGAGGACTTGAAACCCTATGTTAGACACTTTAAATTAGATCTAAAGAGGCTATTTTGGAGGTGCACTGTTGTTAAGGAAGAGCTTTGGAGAACAATTGTGACACTAAGATCTAAAATTCCATTCAAAAATTATTATGCCATAGTTTTTCTCTTATCTACTCTTTCTTTTTTCTATTACTATAAATTCTTTTACTTTTGATTTTAGGTTTTTATTTTTGTTATGAGTAACTAAATTCCCAATTATGGGGTTTAGATAAATCTATCCATCGAAGAGGCTTAACTAAAAATTTTCTTGTAACAAGTTGTTCGTATGTTAATCTATTACTCGCTTTTAATTTCATACAATGATTGGCCACGATTCTTATTTTGATTTATTATGAGAGGATTAAGAGATTAATTACTATAGCAGATCCTCAAGGAAATGGACTTTGGTACAATTTATGTAGATATAAACTGCGTCTAAGTGATTTGTATGTAGACTTTGTGGATGTGGAGCCATTATACGCAAGCTTACTTTAATTTTTATGGTTAATGAGTTCATATTATATATATGATCATGATCGTAGACTTTAGACCTAGCATGAATATATATGATTTATTTTGAAAAAGAATTTCATTGAATTTAGAGAATTGTTGATAATTTGGATAAATTTCAATTGCAAGAGTCAATCTTTAATTAAGTTTAGGAAATGGATAGAAGATTTTAAATTTTAAAGCTTTTAAATTTGATAACTTTAAGTGAGTTAATAATTAGTTAATTTTAGGTTGAGTCAATTTTTAGTTCAATAGTCAATTAAATTGAGTTTACTATTTTTCTAGATAATAAAGAAAATAAAAAAAATAATACTTGATTTTCTTTCATATAGGTTGACCTAAGACTCACTTCAGTATTACTTATTGGATATGTACACTTGCGAAAGTGTTATGGCTTAGTCACTATTAAATAATATACAAATTGATTATTAATTTTATTAATCATAAATTAATAAAAAAATATTTCATTTGTGAGGGATTAAATTGGAAAAGAATTTGTAAATATCTATTTAAAAAATACACCATATATGAGAGATTAAAATAAGATTTTAATCTAACATTCCTTGTTTGCCTTGTAATTGGATCCTTATATATTTAAGTTTAAAAATATTACCTTAAAATTTTTTTAAAAGCTCAAATTTAACAAAACCCAAATGAGGGAGTTGTGTCTTAGACGTAGATGGGTTGATTGGGTTTGTTTCCAAAAAGAAAAAAATTTAACAAAAAGAGAAAAAAAAAAAGAGCGTTAAAAGGTTATTAAAGTAAAATTAAAAGAAATGAAAAGAAAAGTTTGAAAGTGGGAAAAGAAAGGGTAATGGGTAATAAAAAAAGTGAATGATAAATTATGTATAATTCTCCTTAAATTTAAAGTTATATATAAATAAATTTTAATTTTTAAGACTTTTAAATTTATATAAATAACTTTATTATTATTAATTAGTCTATCATCTTATTAATGAAATGTAATATGCCAATGGCATTATTTGAACATAACTTAAAGTTTAAGTCATTATTTATACATAATTCAAAATTTAATTTGTACAAAAAAGTTAAAGTTTATTAATATTCATTATCCTTAATACATCATATTTTTTTAATAAAATAATAAATTAATTAATAGTAAGGAATTGTTTATATAAATTTAAAAATTAATAAATTATTTTGAAATTTTAAAATTTGGAATATTATTTATATATAAGTCAAAATTTAAAAAATTTTGTGCAATTGAACTAAAAGAAGAAGAATGATATCTGCTTTTTGAAACACAGTTAAAATATTCAAAATTTCAGGACACGAGTCTGTCGAAGTGTTGGACATCCAAGAATCTTTGAATTAGCGGCTCTCAAACAGGGAACACGTGTCTCAGAGTTGGAAAAGTTATACCATTAGAAAAATAATCAACGCAACACATAGTGACAGCAAGTTAGTGTCTTTTGGTGGTGAGTTGAAGTGGTTTGGCATGACGTTTAATTTAATCACGTAATTAAAACAAGGTTAAGTGGTCTAACTCATTATTAGTCGTTTCCTCCAATCAACGTTACTCCCCGAGATGCAAGGAAGCACCACGTAGGCGCTTCTGACTCAGACACCATATTTCACAGCCAAAACTTTGATTACGACACAATATGCTTCTACTATAGTCTTAATTAAATACCGAGAAAGATGAGTGAAGTGTAATGACAACTTTCACAATATTATATCATATTAAAGACTGAGAATCTGACAGCCACGTGTGAGTTTGTGCCTCTTGCGACGATCTAAATTAATTGGTGCAGAGTACTGTATATCCTAGAGATAATTTATTTTTTGCCTAGGTTTTCTTTTTTTTTTTTGGTCTTAAAAGTTGGGAATCAGTTTTAATTTTCTTTTAAACGTTTATTTTGTATCGATTTTGTTTGATATGTTTGTAGAAATTCTTAATCACTTCTTAAATGTTAACATCTAATTGGTTGATGAAATTAGTTTGTTATAGGATCATTCATAGGTATTACATTACTTGTAATGTTATCACCCTAGCTCCTAGATACGTTATTTTAATTCTTCTATTTTCAACCTAATTTGATTGAGACTTAGTTCCTAATTACAGAATTTTTCTTAATCATTTTTAAGGTGTGGACGTATTTGCAGGGCTATATATATGATGGTTCGACTAGTTCTATTGAACAATTAATAGCCATTAATATTTAAAATGATGTTGAGAATCATTGCAAATATATAAAATAAAATTAACATAAAATAAATATCTGAGAAAATTAAAATTGACTCCAAACTTTTGAAATTAAAAAGGTAGTTTTGCCTTTATTAGATTATGTAGCATAAAATTTTATAGTATGTATATCAAATATCAAATAGTTAAGTATTAAATTAACATGTATTATTATTCTATTTAATTTTATACTATTCAATCTTCAGTCTTTTGTTTTTAAGTGAAGGTGGCTTTTACATTTACAGTACAAAATGCGTAAAATGTGTTATTAGATTTTTAACAAAAATATAATACATAAAATTTTTAGGAAATCATATTCTTCATCAAATTTATTAATATAAAATTATTCTACACATATTTTAGAATAATCCCACAATTAAAAAAGTCTACCTGCAAACTTTTCATCATTGAAGAGAAAACTGGACCAGACCGGCCGATTCAACCGGTTGGACCGAGAACCGGCCTATTGTTCGGTCCGAATGTGGCTAAGAACCGGTAGGTTAATGAACTGGTCAAATTCGGTCAAAAACCAGGTTGAACCTGGCTAATTTATGTGAAAACCGAACATCAAACCGTTGGTTGGACCGATTTTTCTTTTATATCTGATATGTGAAGCAACGAAGCAGCGAACCGGTTCTCTCCTTTTGTCTTATGTGTGAAGCAAAGCAGCAAACCGGTGTGAAGCATTGAAGCAACAAAAGTGGGCCTACATGGATTCAAACACATGCCATGAGGGGAAAAGAACGCCTGTCATCCATGCTGCCACAATGCTTCTTTGTTAATATCATGCAAACAAATATATATATAAACTTCTAATGAGATAATATAATCAAACTATATATATATATTTAATTTGGTTAAATTTTTTATTTGATAAATAACTTTTTCTAAATTTATTATTTCAAAAAATTTTATTTTTTATTTTTTAATTACAAATAGAATCTTAAAAAATATAACATTAATAGTTAAATATTTAAAATTTATTAATACTCATTTGTTATATTAAAATTTTAATATATAAAATTTAAAAATATATATTTAATTATTACCGGTTCGACCACAGGTTGACCATGATCAGACCAATAAATCATGAACCAATATTTTCACCGATTTAATAACCAGTCTGATTTTTAAAACATTGCTTTTCATAACATTGCCCAAATTGAATTTATGTATTGTCCCACAAAATGTAATCTACCAGCCCACCATTACCAGTCCACTACAGATTGATTCAGTGGTGCATCTATTGGGCCACCCTTCTTCCCGTTTCTATTTATTCGAAGGAAATTGAAGTCCCAGAAGAAAAGTTGACCATACATGCACACACCTAGAGAGGATAGGATGACAACATAATAGCATCTTCTTGTGATTTTTTTATAGTGATGTATTGCAGAAGAGTGAGTAACATTAAAAATAAAATAAAAGTGTATATGAGGTTTAATTTTTCTCTTTTCACATATTATTTATTATTTAAATATATATTATATATTTATTTATTAAATGTAAAGGATCTAAATATGAAAATATCGAAAGAAGAGAGAAATGAATTAAAAAAATAAATAAAGATGTAGGATGTTGACAACTTAATAAATAAATCATCTAAATTTCTCTTCCAAATTGATAATATCAATATTAGATAAAGATAAATATAGAATGTATGTGACTTATTATTCAATTGAGCCTCATACATTCAAATTTACAACTTCTGTATTTGTTTTTCTTTAAAATTGATAGTTTAAATTGAAATGATCGAGTGGATCAATTGCACTTTTCCCTCTCCAATAGGAAGGACATGCAAGTTTGATCCTGCTTATGGTAGGGTGTGTGAGTGTGATATGAGTGTGTGCTGTGGGTGCTTTGTAATAAAAAAAGAATTGAAGAAAAAAAATAAATAAATTACATTTTGTATAGGCATTAAAAGCTCCACAATCAATTCCCTAATTTTGTGTTGTGGAAAATTAAAATTCTAAAAGGATTGACCTTATTTGTATGAGAATTTCGTCATGACGCTCTTTCAATATCAAGTATTCTTGTCAAACATCATTTTTTTAAGTTCATGCACAATGTCTTTTTTAGTGGCAACATGCGTGAAACTATAATTATTTGTTTTTGCAATTTGATTTTGAGAAAAAAATTGAGAGAATCTAAATTACAGCATATTATAGTTGACAGGAGAGTAGGAATAAAAAGAACTCATTACTCTTCAAGGCTATGAGGTCAGTTCTACAGACTTTCAACTGGAGATATGATTTTGAGATCTACATTATTAGTTTGTCCAATCCCAATTATATGAAGAATCTCACAAATCATCTGAAGCTGAATTTGCAAGTGAGCATTCCGCTTCATGATTTATAAAAGATCCTATCTAATTTTTTTCACTATCATGCAGAAGTTGATGAACCAGTGAGTTTTTCAATTAAGATTTGTCTTAAGTCTTTAATTCCATGAGATCTATTTTTAAGATCCAATAAATTTTTGTTTTTTCCCCCCTCTAATTCCCCATTTTATAATAAAAAAATAGGATTCAAAACTATGTTTCTTATTAATTTATTTGACAAACTTGCAAACACCTATATATTTTGTTGTTTCAACTAACAGATGATACTGGGCATGTGGTGAGTACATTTTTTTTGAAGAGCAGTTTCTCTCCCGTTTGTGCCCAAACTGGATCCTCTAGTCGTGAGAGAAGTTGCTTTATTTTATTTTATTGTTTATTTATTTATTTTTTTTTTTTTCAAAGTTATGATTTTCTCCTACCACAACTGGACCCTCCAGTTTGCGTGAGAGAATTTGTTCTGATTTCCTTGCCACCAACACAGGTTTATTTGTTGAGGGAGTTACCATGACTGACTTCTCGTTTTGATTATTTGAAGTGTAACATTTTTAATTTACTCTTGCTATAATTTTTTTGTCTTTTGAAGAGCTAAATTGAAAAGTTGGTTCCCATGATTTTAATAAGGATGAAAAATGGCTAATTTATTCAATCACTAAATTTAGAGAGTTACATTTTAAAAGATTAAATTTCTTAAAATAATCAAATTTCACGAATAAAAACAGTAATTTTCTTTTCTTAATAAAATTTAACAATTTTTGGGTGTTTGTAATATGATTGGATATTTAAAAAAATCACGTCATATATTTATTATACAACTTGCTAGTAAATAATTATAAAATTATACTTAAGTTGGGGCCTTTTTCTCACTTAAAAACTTTTTTTTTTTGAGCCCAAGAAAATGATGCTTCATTGACACAAAGAACAACCACGAAAGACAGTACACAGTCAACCCACCCCTTTCTTGCAAGCTACAGAATGTGATTCAAGGCAAAAAACCAAAGGAGAGAGGGGATTTAATTTCCAACAGACACTTTGGCAAACCAATCAGTCGCCATGTTATTACCTCGAGGAATCCAACAAAAAGAAATAGAATTAAAAGACTCACTTAGCTTAACAATGTCTTCAACTAGTGTCAAGCCTTTCCAATCTGGGCACCTGTGAAAGTCCTTCGCAGAATTAATCTGGGGCATATTATCATATTCAATAATTAAGTTGTTCAGATTCAAATCTCAGGCCATTTGAATTACTTTTCTCATGGGCAAAGCTTCACTCATTAAAGCTGATAAAGCCAAGCAAGGAGTAGAACTCAGATTTAGAACTTCACCATTGCGATTTCCAAATAAAACGCCCAACCCAGCCTTTCCACTTTTAATGTCAAACATTTCATTTACATTTACTTTAATCAAATTATCATCTGGCAGCTGCCAAATAGCACAAACTAGAGGAATAGTATCATTTACTTCCTCAATATCACGACACCAGCCATTAGCCAACCAAAACTCCTTTACTGCTTCCCCAGCCTTTGAAATTACCACAAACGGATCCTGAGCAGTATTTTCATGCACCAATGGTTGGTTGCCAAACAAGACATTTCTAGCCCATCCACATGGTAGGATCATATGCTCAATGGTTTCAACTTCAGAAAGGCAAGGGCAAATGGGAGAAGAATAGCATTTTTTTCTTTCATAAATTCTCTTTAGATCGGATTGATGCAGTCCATATTCTTCATAAGGAATGCTTCAATTTTGATGAATTTCTTATTTCCATATGAACCTCTAGAGGGTTTTTGGAACTATAAAAGAATCGGGGTCACTTTTCTCTTCCTGCAGACGAGGAACTTGACAAATGTTAACTTTCTTTTGCTGTATATTCCCCATTCTTTCCTTTAGCCCACATAATGCAATCATCTTTATTTTGTGTGGAAATAGGAATACTTTCAATGGCCTACGCTTCAGATGGTAAAAGCCATTCATTCGCCAAAGACAAATCCCGTCTTCCATCAATCATAACTTTAGCCACTTTATAATTATTAAAACATTCAAAGGTCACATCAGATTCTATTTTATAATTAGACAAATTTGAGATCTAAATATCCTTCTAAAAATTTATACTCTTAGTCTAAAAAATTTTAATTTTTTATCGACTTTCTCATTTTTAAAATCTTATATCTAACCTGAAAGGCCTTAACACTCCTTTTAATATTCAAAAAGTTAGTTTTAAGGAAATAAACCCCTTTCAAGATTTACGCCCGTAGCTCATTATAAGATTGAAGAATTCTCCATCTTTACTTTGCTAAGGGGCCAAGTTAAACTTGAGAAAGTCCTTAAAACTAAGGTCTCCATCGTTCTTTACTAATGCAAGCTTCTTCCATGCTATCCAATGAATCCTTCCTTCATTTTTTTGACCCTACCAAAAATTAGGTACTGTACTATCCATCTCTTTACACGTTGTCATAGGGAAGAGAAAACAAGACAAAGGAAATGTTGGAATAGCACTTGCAACTGCCTTAATTAACACTTCTCTTCCTGCTTGCAATAAAAGGCTTGCTTCCATTCCTGAACTTTACTTCTAACTCTATTTATAACAAAAGCTAATGCCTCCACCTTTGATTAATCCCATAACCAAGGTAGGCAAAGATATTTTCCAGGTGAACTGCCATACCAACACCTAAAATCTAATCAATTCCGTCTCTAAGATCCTCAAGAATATTTTATGATAAGAACGCATAGGATTTCTCCAAAGTCACAAGCTTTCCCGAGGTTGCATAATACTATTCACTTGATCTATATGAATTAATCAATTTTTAGAGAACGTACACAATAATAATGAAAAGATAAAGAGATAGATGGTCCCCTCTTCTAGCTAAGGCCCCTTTGAAGAGTAATTTTTGCAATTTTTCTACCTAAAAGAAGAAGCTTAAAATCGACAGTAAAAATGTAATATATGATTCTATCAATCCAATCACTACAAAAAAACCTATTTGTAAAAGAATTTGCTTGAGGATATCCCACTCCACTTTATCCTAGGCCTTGTTCATATATAACTTTAATGCTAATTCGTGATTATTTCCTCTCTCAGCCTTTAAATAAAAAAGGCCTTATGGACTATCCGTTACGTTCTCTTCTCATTTGGATATGAATATAAATAGATATATGAATAATATATTTTATCTAGTTAATTATAATTATGTGAAGTAAATTTTATGATAAAATATGTGATATATATTTGAATTTAAATGCTTATTTAATCAGGATACATTATATGTTGAATTATGTGTTTCATATAATTATCATTATAAATTATATGAGTTGTGTAATGTGTGATAATATGTGTATATTAACATTGTAGTAAATATATTTATTTTAGTTTATGATATTTTTATGCTTTATATAATTATTGTTATGGTTATTTCAAATTTAACTAGATATATTTTTTAAAAAGTGCATCAAATAATTATGTATATAATCATATTTAGTGAAATTAAAATTTATTCAGTATTTTGTTAATAATATATAAGCTTGGATAAAATTTAACGATAAGAAATTTATTGAAATGAATGATGCTAGGCGAAATTCATAATCATACATTCGCTATTAGAATTTATTCAAATTCTTTGAACAAAATTTTGATACTCTATATGTTACATAACGTCAAAATTTTGGGAAAATGTTGTGGGAAAAGCTAATTTTAATTTTACTTACATAGAATAAAACAAGAATTGGATCCATCTTAACTTAGTTGCAATTTAACTAATACCAAGTGTTAAAAATGAAGAATGGTTCGTGTGGAAGAAGAAAAGAAGAAAGAAAAATATGCTTCCACTTAGCCAGTATATATGATTTCACTATCCTGCATCCCATATCCATGTGTCTCCAAGGGAGTTGTTTTCTTGGAAAGGAAGAAGGCAAATAACACATGCTAATGCACCTCACTAACTTAACTAATGCGAGGGAATTATTATATATAGCACATAAGCATGGTGACTTAGCAAGGAAATCCTTAACCTTGATGCTTGGAATAATTTTGGAAGCCAAATTCTCCTCACCCCTCACCTATAAATGGCACCACTCCCTCCCTCCATTTTGCACCAAGCAAACCTTCATCCAAGCTTTAGAAATTGAGGTTGAGATAGCGAAAAAGGGGGCGGGGGGGAAATAAAGAAGAAAGAAAGAAAGAAGAGAAAGAAAGTTATTCCAAATTGAGGTAGAAATATTAACTTTTCTTTTAGAATTTTGCTATCAGCAAGTTCTTTTAACATATTTCTCTTATTAATTCATGGTTATAATGAAGATTCAAGTAGATTAATTTAGAATAGAAACTAGTTAAAATAATTACACTGTGTTCAAATAGCTTAATCATATGATTATCTCAAAATATTTTCCTTTTTCATATCATTCATGTTGCCTAAGATATTATTAAATTTTTAATTATATATGATAATTTCTCATGTAACCATGAAATTAAAACTTTAAAATCAACTTGCTTTATCTAATAACTTTTGAAACTTGAAGCATAAAATACAAATTCCTCATGTACTTATATGAGAAAAAATGATTCATAACTACTCTATGCTTGGAAAAGGAAATTTGATGGACTTTGATTAAAAAAAATTGTTACCTATACATGAATAATGGACATGAAATGTGAGCTTTGGATTAAAATATTTAAAGTAATCTTTAAATAATTCTAAATATAACATATTATGTTTGATTCTACAAGAAGGTATTATTCTAGGATTTTGCATTATCTAAGTAATATATCAATTAATCATGATTCCTTTGTTATTTAATGTCTTATATTTCAATTGATAGTTGGATTGTTTTTCAAATCTTTATAAGTAACTAGAGTAATATTTAGATAAATGATCATTAGTGAAAGAGGTGACTTTTAAAAAAATGATCTTCAATAAGTGAGATGATTTAGTGAAACGAGATATAATTCTCGACAAGGGAGGCAATCTTTGATTGTATAGTTCTTTAGTTATAGATCCATTTTGGGAGACACCATAGCTAGTGAAAGCACTTGTCATTAGCAATCTCATTTCACATATATTGAAACTTTAAACAAGCTAGAAATAATAGCAAAAGCAAGAAGTATACAAACAAAATTTGTATGTTTTACTTTTCTATTGCTATTTAGTATGACTATGAAAATGTGAAGTCTGTAACTTCATAGAGTTGGAAGCATGGTATTTTTTTTTTTTGGATAAATGGAAGCATGGTATTTTTATTGTTGTTACTATATACTGAAAATTTCAAGTTCTCACTATTTTTTTCTTATGATGTGTCTAGACACTAATTAGTAGGTTGTCTTTGGTTTGAATTATTGAAGTTGAACTAGTCTTGGTGGATGTCCTAAGTACAGGATATAAGTGCAAGTGTTGCTAGATATTAGGATCATTGCTTGGGACAAAGCCTAGAAAGAAATCTTGGAGCAGGCATCATATATATCTAGTTATAAAAATATATGTTTGTGTGTATATGTATAAATATTAGAAGTAGAAGACTTTTGACAACTTTTGAAAAGGTAAACCACAAGTTGTGTATACAAAAAGTGATCTGTAAGTCATGTGGACAGTATATGAATCCAATTATTAATTTATTATATTCAAAAAAATTAAAAGTTTATTAGGTGATTATTTTTAATTAGTGTTCAACTTTCAAATAAACTTTATATTATTCATATTACCTATTTATTATAAAAAATAAAAAAAATAAAGAAACCACGGATGTCACACTATCAAAATGTTGTCTTGAATTAGTCTTCATGGGCAAAAGCACATTGGTTCTTGGAAATTGTTCTCAATAGAAGTCCTTTCACTCTGTTAGCTATCACCTTTGAAAAAATTTTAAGGGAGAAATTGTAAAGGCTAATTGGTCTAAAATTAACCACTTGTTCCAACACTTCAATTTTGGGAATCATCACCAAGTCTGTAGAATTTAAATCAGCAATAAAATAAATTTTGAGAGAAGAACCATTTTACCAAACTGCAGACCTGCTCACTAAGTCCCATGCATGGTGACAAAACAATCCAGAGTAACTATCAGGTCCCGGAGCCTTTAAGACACCCGGATCAAAAATAGAACTTTTGACTACTTCAGTAGAGATAGGTCTCATCAACAACATATTATCTTCTTCTTTGATTACTGTATCCAAAATTAAGTACCCCAGCAAAGTCTTATTGGCCCACAGTAGAAATAAGGTTTTATAAAAACTTTCAAAGCACTTTACAATAACTTCCTGACTTTCTGTACAAGTTCCATCATCCAGCTTCAAACTTAGAATTTTGTTCCTCTGCCTTCTCTGCATTGTTGTGGTAAAAAATTTAATATTTTTATCCCCTCATTTCAACCATTGGATTCTTGATCTTTGGGCCAATATTTTTCTTTTTGACCCCACCAACTCTCTATTTCTTTTGCAAAAAAAAAAAAAAAAATTGTGTCCAGTTGAAAGCGCATGGATGAGGCATTTGATTGTTTGTCATTTTAATTTGAGAATATGATAGATATCTTCTGAATCCAGGGAAAATTTTAGACCTTCATATTTAATTAGGATGGTATCTAAAAAATAGTTCAAAACATACATGTCGGATACTCAAAGAATGTGAAGATCTTGAATTGTCAATGATCCTACATATTTATTTGTATTTTCACATATATTATGGCTATTAATATAATAGTGAGAACATAAAACTGCGGAAAATTTTTTTTTGATACCAACGTTAAAATGTCCACATAATTAACACGTTAGTTAAAAGTTAGTTGTCACAATCGTGGATTAGTAATTTCTCCGAATTCCGTCTTAAAATTCAATCAAGGTGTGAGCAATAGAAATGCTGGTGCTGCATTGAACGATGTCAGGGAAATGAGTAGGATTGGACATAGCAGATTCCAAGAATAAGCGAACAAATGAGCATTAGTTCAATTTGTAGCTTTATTTGACCTTTCTTCCCTTTTTTTTTCTTTTTCTTCGAAAGCAAGTGTGAATATGAGCCAATTCCAATTCATCAAGAATTTCCCAGAAGTTGAGTATTATTTTTACTTTCTAAAGGTTAATGAACACGCAAAGCAGCAGAAGCAGAAAGCAATATGAAAAGTGGGTCTATTATTTAGGCTTTTCTCTGTTGCATGTGCTTTTAACTTTTGAGGACCATTTGTCTATACAAATTCACACTTCCAAGTACATCTATATTCTCTATATATTAATTTTGTCTCCGTGGTATTTGGGTTTACAACCTTTTTCTGTAATGGCTTTGTAGAACATTTCTACTTTACTGTCTGATTAATTATTCAGCATCCAAATCCATATTCATTAATGAAATGACCCACCATGTGAAAAGGCTTTAAATTCCCAAAGTCAAACAATCTGATCTTTTATTATATATATATATATATAATGATCGTTACTGCCAAATTCGTCTGCTTCTTGAATGGACAGCCTTAAAGAGAACAACCACTCGAGTAAAAAAGGAAATTATGCTTATGCTTAAGGTCAGCGAAACCTTTTTCATTGAAATTTCGCAACTTGATTTCTCTTCTACATGAAAGCCTTTTCTTTCTTAGGCTCCGTTTGGTTCAATGAAGGGGAGGGGAAGGGAGGTAAATGGAGGGGAGGAGAAGGGTTTTAATGAGTTTTGTTTGGTTGGAAGGGAGGGTAGGGGAGGGAAGGGGAGATTATTGTTTGGTTCAGAAAGGGAGGGGAGGGGAGGGAGGGGAGGTAATTATGTTTGGACAAATTTACCCTTTATATTATTTTAATTTTTTTAATAAAAAATTATTTATATTAATAATTTTTAAAAAAATTATAAATTTTAATCTTTTTTTTTATTTTTAATTTCTGATAAAAAATTATCTTAATTTTTATTAAATATTAATATATTAAAAATTAAAAGAGACAAAAAAGTAAATTAAAATTTTAAAAATATCCTATCCCACTCTGTCCCTCCAAAACTCCCCAATTTGGAGGGGAGGTAAATTTGGCTCCTCCCCCCTCCAAAAATCCTCAACCAAACACTCCCTTAGGTCCATCACAAGAGGGGCACAAACTCTGCTCTATCAAACCATTTTGTTTATTCACACTTGCAAGATCAGACCTCTTTTGAAGAGGGAAAGCTTGCTTCAATGGAGTTTATTTATTTATTTATTTTCCTTATCAGAGAGCATTGTCCTCTATATCTTAGTCTGACTTAGTGGAGAAAGGTGATGTTCCCACTTGCAATAACATGCATGACTATTGAACTTAGCCTAAAGGTCTTGTGTTTTATAGTTGAATATGACTCCCACCATCTGCAATATCTGCATGCACTAGGTAGGGGCAGAACAACTAAACCTCCTTTGCTCTGACATTACCATACAATGACCCAGGAAAATACCCATCATGGAGAAATCACCACCACATTTGGTGCCTGTCATCTGTTTGCTTTCACGTCTCAGTTGAAAATGCACATTGGAATTGAAGCGCAAATGTGTGAATGCCATTGCTTTTTAGTGAGTTTCTTGGTTATGTGTAGGTTGACTGTTTGGATGCCATTCATATAGGGAATATGGTGAAGCTTTCATAGTAAATCCCACTAGACATTGACTTAAATTAGTGTACCAGCTTAGGTTTTGCCACAGCAAACATTCTTGTGTCATCTTTCCACTTCCATAGTGTACTCCATCTTTTGTTACCATATATCTTTGACTTAAATATAAGTTCCGTGTCTACCTAACTTGACCATCCCCTTATTGCACTCCAATACTGGTTTTGTGTTTTCTCATTCACAAGCCACAATTTAGCTGATGAATGATGATATTTATATATACCATTAATTTTTCTGCGCCAAAGAGTTAAAAGGCATTGTTCCCCCACGAAATGATGGGTTGCTATCACCTTTTTGACCTTTACAAATATGATTGCTTTTCCAATCACCTACATTCCATACTCAAAAAACATCCACAAAAATCTTAGGCACCCTGCATTATATAAATTGAGAACCACCCACCATATGGAAAGCAACATACATACCACAGAACTAAGCTTATCTCTAAGCAGTCTATTGCAGCAATGGCGAGCACTCTCTTTCGTCTGTTTGTGATTTTGCTAGGGCTTTCTCATCTTTTATCTTTGCAAGCAATCCCAATCACAAGTAAAAATATATTTCCTTTCCTATTCTCTTAGTCCTGCTTCTTCTTCAGCCTCTTGTTCTTTTTACTGATTGTGTGTTTGTAAATGCAGGAACTGAGCGCCTTATGCAACATCCTCAAGTTCATGTTGTTTTGGAGAATACCCACAAGGTACAAACTTGATGCCATAAGACAGGACATGTAGTGCAAAATTACTAGATCCTTTTATGTTAACTAGGAACTTCTGTTGTGCTCAAATTATTGCAGGTTACAACGGCAAGAAACTTGCACTGGGAGGAGCCAAGTACAATTACTGAGAGGATGGACTTTGAACTCCATGACTACCCACCCTCAGGACCTAATAATCGTCACACTCCAAGAGCACCATGATGATGTGTGTGAAATGCTGTGTTGATTGTTATTTCCTTTTGGCAGTAGGCGTGCTTTTTGTAATACAATCGTATAATGTCAAGTGCAGTTATCAGCAACGTTCTGCTCTTCAATATCTTGCTTAGGCAGCCATAATTGTTGATGCTTGATTCTCTAGTGTCTTGAAAGCAAGCAATTATATCTTATGAGAGAAAGAAGTAACTAGAGTTGAATTAAGACTATTCAGTAGTATCTATAATTTATCTGGGGACTCAGACTCCTTTATGTTTGTTCAACTTCTGCTTTAATTAACCTTAGGATCTGTGTTTTTCACAGCTCATCTGAAGCTATTATTGTGACGCTTATCATATTTCTCTCTAACAGTATCTTTCAGAGAGGCAGTGTAGGGAGGGGAAAAAAAACAAAAAACCAACGTTTACAGGAAAACTAATAGCCATAGAATTTGGCTCAATGATGATTTTAAAGTAAAGGCCTTAATGAAATGCATGTAATTTGACACACCAAGAAGAAACTCATTTCTTCTTTTGCTATTTAAATTTAGGTAAATTATAATTTATTTTCTTGTAGTTTTGACTCAAATTCAGTGGTTTGTTTCGTCATCACCGGTGATGATTTTAGTAGTGCTCCCCCCCCCCCTTTTTTTCTCTTTAAAAAACCGCCTCTGCCATAGTTAAACATAAATTGGTGCTATTATTTACTAACAATGTAAATAACAGCGAACGATAGAAAAAAAAAAAAAACCTTTGTATTGGCTTCACATGGTAAGAAACTAATTATTGAGCAACGGATTTTTATGGGTAAATATTATTTACTAAAGCAAAAATCCCCCACCAAGCGTATGTGATTACTGGTACTAAATTTGTGTTATCTGAAATATTAATTTTGTTACATATTCTTAACAAGCTCTTAGCCAAAGTACAATAATCCCAAAGCTTGGGTAGCTTGCCTTAGAGCATTTGCAACTAGGTAGTAGTATTAGGGGTATTTGTATGCACCATGAACACCAAATAAAAATCTGGTGGTACAATTTGGGAAGGGATAGACCCAATCGTTTCTTATATCTTTATAACAAGGTATTCTAATTAAAATATAATGAGTATACAATTTATCAATAATAACATGACAAAAATATTATTTAATTGAAGAATTATATATTTGTTATATTTTAATTAAAAAATTTAATAACAAAAATATAACAAACTGCATGCAAATTTTTTTAAGAGAAAATTACTTTTGAGTGATACATGTTTAAAAAAAAGAAAGAAAGAAGGTATGTTTATATATATATATATATATATAAGCCTAATATATATATATATATATATATATAAGCATGTTAATTTTTTTTAAATTTTTTCCACAATAATTTCATCCTAGATCCATCCTTGATTATCACTTAACCACCTTGTAGTATTTTTTGTCTTATATTTAATTGAACAAATCATGTGAAAGTTAAAATGATGAATAATCTCAGTTATTAAAAGTATGTTTTTCTTATCTCTTAAAAACTTCCATAAAGCATAGTCTTTTGAGGCTATTACTATAATTATGCTGGCATTTCAAAATTGAGAATTTCTATTTAATTCCAACAACAACCTTAGAACACCATAAAAATATACAAAATACAAGAGGCACAAACATTTAACAATAAAATTGTTCACAGTTTGACTTTCATACGAGTATTTTTTTAACTTTGGATGAGAGTAATATATGGTAACTGAATAAACTACAGTTACAAAAGGATAGACTAATTTTGGATTAGACTACCGATGAGTACCTTTAAATTTCAATACCACGAATGATATTTAACAGTTCCAAACAAAATTATCGATTATGATGAGATATGGGTCACTCATGGTGCCACATATCTTCCATACTACATTAAAAAAGTCGCAAAACAAACCAAGATTTGTAATAATTGATGTTTATACATGTATTGGATGCATTTGGCAATAAGCCGACAAATAGCTTTTCTTGTTAGCCCTTCTTTTGGCCAAAAAAGATATGGAAATATAAAGCTGAAATACCATTTGTCAACCCGCAGATTGATAGGTGTTGAATAACAAAGTTCGTAGAAAGTGTTTTAGGAGCTAATCGAAATTGTTTAATGTAATCATGCATGTTGCTTTGCCAATTAGAAGCCTTTGGAAATATATAAATATATAATCAAATATTTGATTTGTTTGGGTGGAGAAAGTGATCCATCAAGTTGTGGGAATAGACTTTTGTATATGGCTGGCTGACCCCCATGCTTTTATGCCCTTGCACCAAACTCCCTCGCAAAAGCTTCAGCTTTTCAGGCCAATAAAATATTGCTCATTGTGGCATATGAAATTGTTGGCCTTTTCTATAGTTATTATTAGGGGTGTATATGGGTAGGGTCGGGTCGGACATCTAATCGGCCTGATGTCATGCCTGATTAAGACATCAGGTTTGTTTTTATGTCCATGGCCCTACTCGGTCCGAACAAACCCGATTTTAGGACGATTTAGGGCAGGTTTGGGCGGCCCGATTTTTTTTTAATAAATTAATACTTGTAATATAAAAATATTTTTTTACAGACTCATAGGTATATATTTCAAAATAATAAACTTTTAGAACATTTATATTTTTATCAGTAATAAAAAAATAGTTTAATATTATTAAACAAAATATAAGTTATATTAGTATAATTAACCTTAAGTAAATATGTGTATTTTCATTATTTAATAAAAGAAATACTAGTAAGTATTCACATTAATAATAAAAACAATTAAGAAGTACGGAAGGTTTGCGTAGGTAATAAAAATTATAATATATAGAGAAAATCAGATGAAATAAGAATTAAATATATATATATATATATAAAAGATGATAAAATGTTAATAATTAAAAAAATATAACTATTAGGGCAAGTTGGATAGAATATGCTTCGCCCGTGGCCCGACCCGACTTAATATAATTTTGTTTAAAGTTCTGCTTATTTGTATTTTTGGTCCGGCTTGACCCGACTCGATTAGATCAGGTTAGGGTGGGCCCCTAGAGCGTATCGGGCCAATGAACACCTCTAGTTATTATGATGAAAGTTCTCTCAATCTTTATTAATTTATTTTATCAGTTTAGTTAAAAACATGTCATCTCAAAAATTAAAAAGAAAAATCTTGTGACATGACATAAAAAATTGACAAAATTAAAATTTGAATTATTGACAGTGTATTTAACCTTACGTTATATGCTCGCCTATATGATCATTATGTTAATCTCTTAGTTGAAACTTCAAAATTTTTTTTAGCAGATAAGTATGGTGATTAACGCAGGAGATACAAAAGTAAAGCATGCAAAAGAATCAATACAAATAGACGGAGTACAGCTGTAAGGCTATAACACCTCTTATAACAGATTAGATACTAGTTAGAATACTCACAGTCTTTGTAAGCCATTCTATATACCCAAATGGACATATTATAAAACACATCCAGTTTACAATAATATTGATTTATATAATATTTATAACACTAGAGTGCCGTATATGTAGTGCCAGATAGAAAGACCAGTTGCCATAAAAGTTGGCGTAATTGACACGTTTTGTAGAATTAAAAAACTTACTTAGAAAATAAACCTCTCGCCCCTGTATCTGCGTCTTCCTTCAGCTTTATGCCTTTAGTTTGTACTGATGCCAAGGTATAAACGTATAATTGAGAACAGTAAAACAGTAAAAGTTGGCTTTTTATGCGTTGTTAGTTGGATTCCTGCACTACAACTTTTTCCATCCCGTACATCTATGGCCGCCATAATTTCTAAAAATTCAGTTCGTAATCCAAGGCAGCCCTTTCAGTTTTAACTTTCATAATTTTTTCTATATTCTATATAATCATACAAGTTCTCTTTTCAGAGTTATTCTTTCTCAATTTTAAATTAAAAAGTCATATTTGTAAAATATGACTAAACAGTTTAATTCTATCAATATACTAGATAATTGGATTTGGGTTTGAACAATACTATGAATCAGTGACTCTATGAATTAGTTAATATTCGTTAAAAATCAGATTTGATTGCTCTTTTTTCAATGAAAATCAAAGTTGATTAGGGAATTGAACTAATCTTTTGTCTAAAATTTGACAAAATTGGCGATGCAAGAAGTCAAACATGAACCTCTGTGTTTTCAAAGAATATACCATCATGTAACCTACAAGACAGACTTGCCCAATATATGCAAAATCTTTTATAAATATATTATTTTAGTGGGTTTGCAAAAACAGCTATGCATTTTACAACACTTAGAATCAAACTAGTGTCTTGAGACTGTAATAATCACTTCTTCCAATTCTCCTACAATAGTTGTTTAGCTAATATATACAAAGTTTACATAAATATATTTATAAAAATATATATGAAATTATATATATTTTAATTATTATTAGTTTAACCGTGATTAAACGAATAAATTTTCAACTGATACTTATATTGGTTTAATAATTGATTTGATTTTTAAAACATTAACAAATAGTATAGATATGATAAATGCGAGGTGGCCTAAAAGTAAGTAACAAATATACTAGAGGGAGTCAAACAAAAACAGACACAAGCCTGGGCAAAGAGCACAAATCTGTCCAGTGCGCACAATTACGGTCATACTGCAATGTTCCTATTGCAGTGAGCATTATTTGAAGTTACCACTTACAAGCTTCTTTCTGCTATTATATATTGTATAACTAAGTTCCCTTTTTCATTATCAAATAGCCATAACAACAAAATTATGCGTAAATAACAGGTCAAGGAACAGAGAGAAACTTTCTTCCATTCCAAGTAACAGGAGCAATTTTTGTTAATCTTTTGGAGAAGGAGCAAGAGCAGGTGCAGGTGAAGGAGCATTTGTTTGCTCAACGCGTAAAAATCCGAATTTCTTGATGAGCTCATTGGCAATTAGCTGATTTGCATTGTCTGTGGGGTGGTACTCATCCCAAAACACGTACTTGCTTCTGTCTTTGCACAGCTTTGATGCCGGTAGACATGTTAGAGCAGGTCGTATTTTCCCAAAGGAGCAGCAGGGCGAGTCCGAATTCTCAAATCCTTCAATCCAAATATAATTATAATGACAACAATTTTCTGTATAACATGTCAGAAATGAAGCCCGCTAAAATATGTGCATGTTCACCACTTACCATATTTGTTTGGATTGCTAATAACATCATTAACAACATCATAGGCATCACCAAATTTATAGCTTGAATTAGGAAGTTGCGTCACCAAGTCATCTACCAACTTGGTTGCAGCTTTATTGAAGCTTACAGCCAGGTTGTTTGCTTTTTCTTGGCAATTCCCTGAAGTACTAAGCACCCTTTGAAGGGGAATGCAGCCCATTGGTCCCAGCCCGAACACTATCAGTTGTCTTGCCCCTAACCTATGCAGAAGCTAAAGAGAAACAACAGACATGATTATTAAAACCATTAAAGAAACAAAAAAAGAGATTTTTCTTCTTGTTAAGAGTAAATTAATTAACCTTGAGTTGGTCTTGTAGTGTTCCCATCAAGTAGTCGACAAATGTGTCATCGTTGTATGTCCATGAATCACGATAAACAGGCATCAAGTAGTTGTTGATGAAGTCATTGCTCCCTAGAGCGACCACATAGCGAGCTCCCTGGAAAAACTCATCTGCTGCCTTTTTTCCAATTTTGTTTCTGACTAGTTCCTGGGTCCCCTGAAACAGCTCAATTTGTTTGTAGAGAGAAAACCTCTGAATCTGCAAGTGCCATCATGTTGTCCAACAAGTTTTAGCTTTGTGTTCTTTGTTGAAATTGATAAATGTATTAACACACACATAGTATAAAAGTTGATCCTTTCGGCTTACAAAATAACTGCCAGTTTCATTCAAGATGCCACCACCTCCAGAAGCATAATTCACTCCCTTTTCCAATATAACATCTTCAGTTAAAGATGGGTCCAAGAATGCTGGTGGCCTAGGGAGGCCCATCTTGTCACCTGATCATGCGGAATACCAATATGGTCATCCCAATTCTGAAACAACCTTATGACAAACTAAAACTTGCAGTAGATATATGGGCTTGTAATTCATTGATACACAGAAGAAAAGCAATAGGAATAACTTCCTCACATCTGGCAAAAGAATGAACATAAGTTAAAAATAAAACGAGTAAGCACCTACGACATATTAGGCTCAAGCGTTTACTATTAGATTAAAAATTATACCCAATTAGCTATTGCTAGTTAAGGTGCAACGATTTATTTACTCAACTCATCAACCACCACAGAGTAGATGCCAAGCACCATGCATAATTCGAACCCCAAGAATATAGTGACAAATCAGAAGTTAGTCGTATCCATCAACTTCCCTTTTGTTCGAACCGTGATGCTCGGTGTTTGATATTATAGTTTTTGGCATAGTGATGATTGCTTAATCCTAACATGGCTGCTAAAAAGTGAAACTTGTTACCTATTATGTCAGCAACAGTGCGGCCATTAGAGAATCTGCCATTAGGCAAACCGTTGCCAAAATCAATACCATACCAAGGGAGGCTTGCCTGAGCAAGGCTTCTGGAGAGGTACCCGTTGTTTCCAACGTCGGAGAGGGAGTCTCCAAAAATGAACTGCACACCCTTGCAGTGGCATCCCTCAAGCCCATTTCCTAAAATGGCCATCACTACAAAAAATAGCCCCACATTGAACTTCATATTTTTTCTAGTTCTCTCTCCAAACTCTTCTCAAGGGTCTTATTATTGGTTCCAATGTGTCCTAGAGTTAGGAACTTTCGAGTCATATAAAGGGTAAGATTGTACTATTCAGAGATTGGCACCAATTGACGCAATGGCGTAGGCAATAGTGGGAAGTAGATTGTTTGATGAACCAACTATCACCCATTCAAACCTACTTGTAACTACTCTTATTCTCTTACAATTTTTGTTTTTTATTCCTAAAGTCCTGGATATTACAAACGTGCCCTAATGCACTTATGGGTTAGCTAGGTATTGGCTTGATTTTGTGTGACGATCAAGTGCCAAAAAGCCACTTCAATTCAGAACTTGAATTGTTAAGTGGGTGTCATTAATTTTGAACTGCGAACAACTCATATTGTGCCAAAACTTGATTACCATATTATAAAAACTTTGGGACCACTTCAATTATAAAAAATTCATAAGTAATGTTTATTGATATCTCTAACATAAGCTATATTGAAAAGTTCAGAATTTGTTGATGTTGTAGTTGTAGCTTGAAACCCATTGGCGTGGAACCATTTCCCATACTATTAATAATAGAAGTTCAACGTTGAAATTCGCTAAATTGGCAGAACAAGGTGATTCGATAAAATCTCAACAAACACGTTGGATATTATTTGGGTGAATTGTTATGGTAAGTTCACCCAACTCTTTCGTTTCTTGAGTCTAAATTATTATATAAACGCGTTGTTCAATTGGTAACTAAGCCATATTAAGGTCTACCCGCAAACAAACCTATTAAGCCACGTTAAGGTCTACCCCCAAACAAACCAGAATACGTCACTTTCTCCTGCCTCTTTCTTCTAAAGTGGTGCCAATGACTACAGCCCATTGCCCTTATCATTTATTAACTTCCGAGGTGAGAGACAAGTATGCAGTCTCATATCTCATTGGTTTTGGCAGGCTACGCTTAGTCTGTTAAAGTTCCTTGCGATGATGACAAGCCTAAATCAGTGGTAGTGCGGTTGATTTGTTTTTAAGACGTTAATCGTATTGCCACCGGCTTCTTAAAAAAAAAAATTGAAAAGATAATAAATAAAAATTGGGGAAGTCGGTGCTTATGTCACAGACTTCCCCACAAGTAACGTGTATTGGTGTAATATATTTGCTTGACACAGGTTTGGGCATTTAATTTCTCTCTGACGTGGATTTGGCTCAAGAAACTATTGGGATTCGTTTGTTTCATATCTTTTCTTAAGGATTAAAAAAATATAAGATATTTAAAAAATTATAATTGTAATTAAGAGAATAAAATTTTAATTATGAAAATAATTATATTATACAAATTTTAATTTTATTATACAATTTTGTATAATTCTCCTACTACATGTCACCCTGACATGAGAGGCCACCCTAAGTTTTTTCTTTAATATCTTTTTTGTCCGTACTTTATCTTTAATGCGGAATAGGTATGAATGATAGAGCATTTATAAAATATATAAAATTTTTTTATGTAGTTATTTATATTTATATTAATAATTTTTAATTAAAATATAATAATATATAATTCTTTTAATAATATTATGACAAGTATATAATTTTTATAAATAATTGTATATTAAATTATAATTTTATAAAAAATATATTCTTATCATATTTTAATTAAGAAATTTGATAATAAATATATAAAAAATTACATTTAAGTTTAATCTTATATATAAATATTTTTTTTCAGTTTTAAGTTGAAAAAATTCTAAAGTGAGAAATTTTTTTTTTTTCAGAAATTACACTTTGGAAACCTTATATCATTTTTTAATCTTTCAACAAAAATATCAAAATAATGTTATTGTACCCCATACATTAAGAAAATTCACACAGGAAATCTAAACTTTACTTTGGATTTGTTTGGTTGAAAAGGGAAAAAATATAAAAAATAAATAAGTAAGATAATAAATAATTTTTGTATTCTTATTTTTAAAAAATAATTTGATAATTAAAATAATAATTTAATAAATAAAAAAATAATTATAAAAATATAATATATATTACATAAATTATATAAATATATTATGATGTTGCAACAAACCAAATGACTCATTTATCCTAATGATGGGCACAAATTTTTTTAACTAACTCTCCTTTCTTCATTTTTGGACTTTTTGGCCAATGGGACAATAAAAACCACTTTGTACATCCGATTGCATTATTTTGTAGAAAAGTTTTTTTTTCTTTGAGAGGTGAGGTAGGAATCTCAAAATCATCTACCAAAAGACTTAATTTCTTGAACTCTTTATAAAATCATCTAAATTTAATATTCAAAAGACAATATAAAAAATATATAAATATGTTAGATGTTTTTAATATAAATTATTTTGTTTGTGATTGAGTGAACCAGGTTAAAAAAAGAATAGATAAATATTTAGTTAAAATTCTCTCAGCTAAAGTTAGATGAGGAGATAAATATTTAGCAAATCTGCATCTCATATACGTAAGTGTCATCGGCACATTCAATATATTCAAATTCCGTAGAATTTGTCCAGTTCGAAGTGAATTTGAGAAGGTGGTGATGTGTTGAAATTCTATTGGCTATATGTAGACATTGACAAGACAACTATGAATCTGACACTTTGAGCAGCAAGCTGTGCAGACCGTGACAGCTAGTGAGTCACGAGCCACTCAAAATCATGAGTTCAACTACAGCACTTTCCACGTAAGGGTGAAATACCATGAAAACCATCCCCTATTATCCACATCAAATCTCTACCGCCAATTATGTCCATTGAACGGTTCAAACTCCCTCAAACCCTCAACAATATCTACCGACAATATATAATATCAATTTTTTTTTTTTCACTCAAATGCATCACAATCAAAATGATCTCCATGGCTCTCAAATCCTTCGTCGGACTCCGGTAATCCTCGCTGAAAAATCCCCATTCCACCACTACCAATACCAACACAAAACTCATCATCCTCTAGCACCAGAATCTGAAAGTCGTTGCCGGCAGTTCCAGCCCCAAACTCGCCGGTCGGAACCTCCGGGTCGCTGTCAGCCGCCGAGACACAAGCCAAAGGCGGCATCGAGACGTTCTAATCTAGCACAAGCTTGACAATTGCAAACCCTGTGGCGGAGCCATTTCACTTTGCATGGTGGGAGAGTTCGACATCATAGACCGCCGTGTCACCAAAATAAACATGATTTCGCTGTCAAACGTCGCCGTGGACATTGGTCGGACCGTTGAACCCCACGAGTACCTCAGCATGGTTCAGGTTCAGCGTGAGGGCTTAGATGCTTATCTGACCGGGCCAAGGAGAACGGGACGAGTATCATAAACGGGTTTTTCTTGAAATTGGATATACTCGAAGACAAGGATCCGCCCTATGTTCTGCATTACTCCGGCTACGATGTTAAAACGGGTGCGGTTGACGAGAAGTGCACCTTGGAAGTCGATGCTGTGACTGGAGCTGATGGGGCTGATTCCAGAGTCGCTAAATCTAAATGTCAGTGACTACGACTACATTGCATTGCATTTCAGGTACATTTCATTGATTAACGTTAGCTGATCTCCTGTAGCTTTTGGAGTCTTGATAAAGTAGGAGTCTTCGTGAAGGAGTAGGCTATATAGGGCGTTTTTTTTTGGCACGTACATATGAAAAAATAAAAAATAAAATTTTAATACATATGACCGTTTTTGTTTTCTAAACACGAAAGGTGTTGTTTCACATTTTATAATTTTTTTTATGTAGTGTCTCTGCGTTTTTATATATATATTTTTATTTTAAAATTTTTTGGGGAATATAATAATTTTTTATTTTTTCTTCATATTTAAAGAAAAATATAAAGAAAACGGGCGTTTTGCACTTTATAATTTTTTTATGCGGTGCCTCTCTATTATGATATATTTTCTTTAATTTTTAAAACTTTTTTGGAATGCAAAGTTTATGGTTTAATGATATTTTGAAATTACTAAACATGGAATGCAATATATGACCTTGTCTATTATTCTAAGTATTTAAGCTATACATTGATGTATTTGCACATCTTAACCTGATTATCCAACGAGACATAAGTATAAAAAATATAAAGGGATATTACTTATGACTATATCATAAGATATTGATAGAAATGTTGTGTGTTTTACATTTGTTATAGTGGAGGGAAAGACACGAAGAGCTTAGTCACGGTTCTTTTTTAATTTTTAAACAAGTATTGTTAAGAACAAAAGTGAGATTTGTTTGCTATAAGATAAATATCATTTAATTTTATCTACCTTCTCTAATTCAAGGGTTGGGTGACAATTACTATATAAGTATCATGTTTTTTGTTTTTGGCATATGGCTTATAACTTACACAAAGTATATGGGACAAATTGACTAAAAGAGAGATTCATAAATATTGGCTATGCATATGAGTGTTGTATTGTTGATGAGAAATTGGCCGAGTTAGCAATTTTATATTTGGATAGTTGATATTCTTAAAGAGTAATGGTCATAGGCTTACAACATAGAAGGTCGATGCTATAGTCATATGACAACAAATTTAGCTAAAACAATAAGCGATATCCTTAAAGACATCAAGAATTTGCTTATAACTGGCATTGTGAAGGAAACCATGTATAGTGTAAATAAATATTTTGTCAAACGAGCTCAGTAAGTACATACACAGTTAGTAATTGATGAAGTATTTTGTCAAACTTTTAACAAAAAGTTAGCTCCAATTACGCATACTGCCTTTGCATGTGTTGTCTGAACATTTGACAGAAAAGCGACAGTATTCAAGGTTGAGAAGCCTTATAATGTCTAAAACTATTAATTTGGTCAATGTTGTAAGGTTAACTTAGCTGAGTATAAATGTGATTATAATGAATTTCAAGTTGAAAAGTATTTATGCTAGCATGTTATTGTAGTTTATGCTAATATTGGCCTTGACCATTTTTAATTTATCAACCACATTTTTCACTTGAAAACAATATGTAGCACATAGAGCAATGAGTTCCAACTTATTGATAGTGAGGTTCATTGGCAACAGATAGATTTTTCAAAATTAATTTTTAATCTATTGATGATTCAAGTAAAAGGGCATTTCCGTTCAACATGTATACGTAGTGAGATGGATTAGACATAGCTAAATCAACCTAATAAGTATAAATTTTGTAGGGAAGTTAGTCAAAATCATTCTACTTATCTACACCATTAGCCCAATAGCTAGTAATAGGATCATAATTTTGTATATTTATGTATAAAATTTTGGTTTCAATATATATGGGTTAAGACTTTACTTTTGAATATGTTTTACTTTCATGTATAAAAATTAATTATTATTATCCTTAATATGTACATGTATAAAAGTTTGGTTTGATTGTGTATGGGTTGAGATCTTACTTTTGAATGTACCTTACTTTTATATATAAAAACTAATTATTATTATTTTTGATGATTGAGTCCTATTTTAATTTATAATGTCTATAACAAAATGTGGTATGCTAAAAGGTTAGATTAATGGTATATCTACAACAGATTATCTAACCAGAGTTAGAGAGAATGGCTCTCTTTTGTACCCTTTAGACACGACTTGTGTCATAAGTTGTGTGGTTTGATCACGTAAAATAATTTCACACTCATATTGTTTTACACTCATAATGTTTCACCTCTATTTTAGTTAATTTAATTGTAATAATGTATGCATAATCTTTTACACTTCTTTGTAAGAGGATTGAGTACTCCAATTGTGACGTGTCATGCATAATGATTATCTACTTTTACTTTTGCTCACTATTGTTGATTATTTTTTACAAGCTAGATTTTATGGTATCACCCAATTAAGCCAATTTGAATTTGATCCATCACTTGTGTCAACACTTATAGAGAGATAGTGGCTTGAGGCCCATACCTTTTACATTACTCATAAAAAATGCACGACCATTCTAGAGGATGTTGCTGTATAATTAGGCCTCTTTTACACAAGGAGGCTTGTTATTGGTCGCACAAACTTCTTATAGCCACAAACATATGAGTGGCTTCTTAGAATTATACCACCAAATGATAAAATTATTGAATAAAAGATTGTCATCAGTTGGTTAGCTAAACACTTTAATAAACTACTAGATGATGCAAATAATGATGATGTGTAACGATTTGTGTATGTATATATATTAAGGTTGATAAGGGGTTATCTTATGTTAGATAGGTCTAGTCACAAGATATACTTGACATACCTCCCTGTGAGATTTTGAATAAGTTAACAAATATAGTTAAGGAGTTATATTATTAGCTCATTTGTATAGAAAGTTTTGTAATATAACTAACTCTGAGGAACAAGGCATATGTGGTTGTCTAATTTTACTTCACTTCTAAGCATGGGATAGATTCTCAATATTAATGCCACATATACCTCCATTGTTAGATTCCTTGACAAATATTTATCCAGTATTATTTTTTTTAGGTTTTAGCTAAGTTATGACAAATAATTTGTATATATTACCTAGTTTCAAAATGTTATTTATTCCTATATTAGTGTGTTGTGATATAGTTACTTGGAACCACAGATAGAAGAATATGAGACGACTTCCTCATCATGGTATCATAACCTTATGATAATATCAAATTTTGTTTGATATAATATGAGCCCTATGCCTTTCTAGCTATGGTTGTCCTTGACCTATAAGCTATTCATGTTCTTGATCTTAGAAATTGTTAATAGGAGTAGGCGGTAAAGAATTTAAATCAAGTGTGAGAAAATACATTGGAGGAATCGAATGCTGTGGAGTCATGAACCCAAAATGCAACAATCTTCTAATTTCAATAAATTGAGCACTATATTCAGCATTGAAGATTGTTGGATCATCAAACAATAACATGAATGACTCAATTTGAGAAGGATCGAGAGGTTCAAATTATGATAATGGTGAAAGAAACATATGATAGGAGAGATTAGCATCTCCAAAATCTGCATATTGGTTAGTCAACATGAAAAAAGATGAATCAACTGTACCAACATATTACTGGTCTATAGCACCTCCAATTAGCACAAACAATGTCAAAACACTGATGCCATGATGATTTTGTTTATCTGGATAAAAAATAAGCAACTGGGCTGACATGTAACCCTTATGTCTCTTGCTTGGCTTGCTTTCTAGAATTTAAGGTCATGATAAATCTAGTGTAGGTAGAGTAGGCTAGGAGATCATTGTGAAGCGCTATTCCCAAATAGCCAGTAACATATTCATTTGATCTTAATTCACCGATAGTCACAATAGTTCATTTGCGAAGAGTTATGAATGTTTAACCTATAAAGGTCATTAGCAATATTGGTTTGGAAAAAAAAATTACTATAATAAAACAAAGATATATTATGTATTAACAAAATGAAAATAGTAAGGGCGATAAAAAAAATGTAATGTGAAACTAGGGACATCACTAAGAAGGTAAATCCACTGTATGTATTTGAAAGTACAATCCATAGATGCTATAGCTATCAGAACTTGAGGTAAAGTATCTTGCCATGCATTCCACATCTAAATAAAGCTCATATACTCTTCTTGCCAATCCATTGAGAATTTTCCTCACAGTTGTTATGTATGGCAAGCTCCTAAATTGACTTAAGAAGTGGGAACTGACTATTGTCTGCCAAATTGGTGTAACACATGATTTGAGCAGTGCCACTCTATGATATGAAATCAAATAAGTAACATTAAAGCTAACCAAATATCTTGAGATGTTAAGCAATATTGTGGGATGAGCTCTTACATATTATATGATTCATATAGTTGTCAAATAATCTATGTAAAAAAAATGAAAGTGTCATAATAAATACATCATATATAATAGTCAATTTATTGAAGATTAATTCATGTAAAGTGAACAAATCTTATTGTTTGTATTGTGTTTGACAAAATCTGATACTGTGCTGTAAGGCCATGACATCAAGAGGTTATCCTACATTCTTCCATCTGTGATTTCAAGTAACTACATTATAACATGTTAATATAAAAATAAATAATATTTTTGAAATCATGTAATATATATAAATTATTTGTCATGTCTTATTTAAATCCCAAAGGAGGTAGTATTAGATAAATATCTATTTGAGGATTTGGATGTGGAGGTCTCTATGGTGTTAACATCAGAAATTTATCCTATGTTTAGAGGTAAAGTAGGTTAGTAAACCACTTATGCCTTGTTTTTTAAGGTTAGTTATATTACAAAACTCTTTATATAAATGAGCTAATAGTACATATCTTTGACTATATTCGCTAGCTTATTCAAAATCCTGCAATAATGAGAGGTACATTAAGTACACATTATGATTAAACCTATCTGGTATAAAATAACCATTTATCAACGTCAATATATATGTATGTGCAAATCGTTACACATCTTTATCATTTGCATCATCTAATAGTTCATTAAAGTGCTCGACTAATCAACTGATGATGACGCTTTATCTAGTTATTTTATCATCTGGTGGTATAATTCCAAGTAGCCACTCACATATTTGTAGCCATATAAAGTTTATGCGATTAATGACAAGTCTTCCTATGTAAGAAAGGTCTAACAACACAGTAACATCCTCTTGAGTAAACGTACACTCTCTGCGTGTAATGTGAAATTTATGAGTCTTGAGCCGCTATCTCTCTACAAGCACTGACACAAAATAATAGATCATATACAAATTAGCTTAGTTGAGTAATACCATAAAATCTAACCTATTAAAGATAGTCAACAATAGCGGGTGGAGACAAAGATAGATGATCATCGTGCCTGATACATTGCAATTGAAACACTCAGTTCTCTTACAAATAAGTGTAAAATATTCTACGCATATTATTACAATTGAATCAGCTAAAGTAGACGTGAAACATAATAAATGTAAAAATAATATGAGTGTGAGATTATCTTATGTAGTTAAGCCATACAGCCAGTGACGCGTGTTGCATTTAAAGGTACAAAAGGGAGTCATTCTTTGACCATGACTAGATAACTTGTTGTGGATGTGTCATTACTCTAACCTTTTTGTATACCATATTATATTATAGATAATATAAATTAAGATAAAACTCAGTCGTCAAGGATAATAACAATTGGTTTTTATATACAAAAGTAAAGTATATTTAAAAGTAAGATTTTAACTTATATACAATCAAACCAAATTTTTATACATATACATATCAAGTATAATGATAACAATTAGTTTTTATACACAAAAGTAAGGTATAAACAAAAGAAAAATTTCAATCCATATACTTTAAAATTAAGACTTTATACATAAATATATAAAAATTATGGTCTTACTACTAGTTAGTGGGATGATGGTGTAGACGAGTGGAATGATTATAATCAATTTTCCTCCATAACCTATACTTGTTGGTCAAACTCAGTTGTGTCTAATCTATCTCGTTGCATATACGTGTCTAACGCAAGTACCCTTTTGCTTGAATCATCGATGGATTAGAAATCAATTTTAAACAATCCATTTGTGGCCAATGAATCTCAACCTTAATAGGTTAGAATTCATTGTTGTATGCTATATGCATTGTTTCTAAGCGAAAAATGTAGTCGAAAAATTGAAAATGATTAAAGTCAATATCAACACAGGCTACAATAACATGTTGGTACATGTATTTTTTAACTTAAAACTTGTCATAGTCACATTTATACTTAACTAAGTTAATTTTGTAATAATAACTAAATTAACAATTTAAGATATTATAGGGCTCCTCAACTTCAAAGGAGCTTTTCTATCAAATGCTTAAACAACACACACAGAGGCAACCTATGTAATTGGAACTAACTTCTTATAAGAATCTCACAAAATACTTGACCAATCATTAGTTGTGCATGTGTTTGCTGAGCTTGTTTGATTAAATATTTATTTACCTAGTACGTGGTTGCTCTTGTTAAGCTAGTTATAGACAAACTCCTGACACCTTTAAGGACATCATTAATTGTTTTGGTTAGATTTGTCATTATGTGATCATAGGATTAGCCCTTTGTATTATAAGCTTGTGACTATTACTTCTTAGGAATGTTAGCTATCCAAGCGGCTGCAGGCTCGTATGTATATCCAATATTTATGAATTTTTCCTTTAACTAATTCATCTTATATACTTTGTATAAGTTTTAAGCTACACACTGAAGACAAAAAATTTGATTCCTTTATGTTGGTTGCCATTTAACTCTTAAATAAAAGATGACAGACAAGACTAAATGATGTCTATTTGATATTAAGCAAATCCCCCTTCTATTGTTGACGACACTCATCTGGAGATTGAAAAAGAACAATGACCAAGTTCTTTATATTTCTCCTTCTACTATAGCAAATGCAAAGGGCACGACCTTTTTGTAACCATCTTATGATATAATTGTAAGCAATGTGCCTTTGTATTTTTCATGCAATAATGTCCCATCAGCTTGAACAATTAGTTTAAAGTATTCAAATGCATCAATGCATAATTTGAATGCCCAGAATACTTAACAAAATATCTCCATGGGTTACCCATCAAGACTATTTTATTGACATTGTTTGTTTGAAAACTATACAACCAAGCCAGATATAAAATATTGAACAGTAGCTAACCATTTAGGTAATAACGTATATAAGCTTTTCTAGTTACCAATAGTAAATGTGAGAGCTCAGTCTTTTGCCTTCTACGCTTTTCTATTAAAAATAGTGTAACCAAACAAACTTTGTATCCTTCTAATGATTTGGAAAACTTTAACATCTAGTTGGTTAGTCACCATTGCCACAATACACGACAATATAATATCAAAATCTAACTTTGGATAACTTTAGAATAATGTCACAGAAAGACATGTATGTGGTCCCCGGTACTTCATAATCTTCCAATATGTTCTTTTTGTTTTTTTGCATACTTTAACCTTTTTAATTGTCATTGTAGTTGTAGTCAATATATTGATATTATTCATTTTTTGGCAAAAGAATAGTACATATAAAATGCGTGGTGCATTGGAATTGAGTATAGTTTAACCATACGACATAATGCCTTTATATTTGCATACTGTGTGCCAATGTTCAACTCTTGGTTGTTTGCTAGAATTTATACACTTTCCCCTTTTAGGAAACTCGGGACCACTTGCTATCTCTGTATTAGCTTGTGTGAAGAAGGCAATTGTTGACTTATTATATTTGCTTGTGATTTCGTTCACCTTATGATCCATCGAATCATCCCTACCATCATTGGTTTCTTCATTGGACTTATTGTCATTTTTGTTATCGTCATTATAATCAACATTCACAGTAAAGTCGTATTTATCTTTATCCTCAAATTTATTTATTAAGTCTTTTGTCATAACCATAAGAGATTAAGATAAAGTATTGCTAATTGCTTGATAGAATGAACTATACTAAACTATGTGGTCTATAGGACAGATGTTATATTGTTAACCATAGCTGGCTTGTAGATCAAATGGGTGAACGTTTTTAAGATATGCATTGAATATGGATGCTTGTTCTATTGGCTTATACATATTGCTAGTAGATATGAGTGTCTATGCAACATGATCCTCCTTTGGTTGCAATTCGAGCTTTAAATCCACTTGATAAGTTAAGATACGCATATGTAACTCTACATTAGTCGATTGGAATGAGAATCACGATCACTTGCCACATCTCTTGCATTTCAAAATCGTCTTTTAAGTTACTTGCTTTGCATTGTATTAGATTTAGCAATGCGAGATACCTATATACTAACTGAGATATAAGGTGGTTTGAGAAAAGTTACAACTTTTATCTAATCAACTGTTTTAATATCTTTAAAGTGATGTCTGAATCAACCTTTATTATCTTTACTTCAGTGCACTCAAATGTCGTACCATCTAAATCATTATAAATTCATCCATTTGCAAATATATATACAATTTCATCCTATTGGTCATTATTTTTCCTTATAGGATGATTTGTGAACAAAATAAATATTAAAAAGGTAAATTCAAACAAAATAAATATAACCACAAAATAAATGTGGATAAAACAAATAACAAAAAGCAAACTAAATAAATACAACAATACAAATAAATGCAAATAAAATAAATATAAAACAAAATATAAATGCAAGCATAATAATTATAACAAATAAATAAATGTAACTAAAATAAATATAAAAAATGAAAACAAAATAGATATAACCAAATAATTTCATGAAATCATAATTAATATAGCAAAGAAAAAAATAAATATAAAGATAACAAATATAACAAAAAACAAATGCAAACATAATAAATATAGCATAAAAATATATGCAATCAAAATAAATATAGAAAATATTACAAACTAATTAGATATAAGAAAAAAGCATTTAACACAAACCAAATAAAGATGACAAAAAATGCAAACAAAATAAATATAACAAAAAAAACAAATGCAACCAAAATAAATATAAGAAATATAACTACAAACAAGAAAATATAACACAAAAAAATAATGCAAGCAAAATAAATATAACAAAAAAATAAATACAAACAAAATCAATCTAACACAAAAACAATTAATGCAAACAAAATAAATATAACAAATAAGTAAATGCAAATATAATAAAAATAACAAAATAAATAAATATAAACAAAATAAACATAAGAAAAAAATTAAATGCACACTAAACAAATATAACAAAAAATATGAGCAAAATAAACAAAAATGCAACAGAAATAAATTTGACAAAAAGATAATTAATGCAAACATATAAAATATAACATACAAATAAATACAAAATAATAAATATAGCAAAAATATAAATGTAACCAAAATAAATAAGGTTTACAGTTACAATCCCTATAGTTACAATCGTCACAGTCAGCTCATATAGTTAAAACCATGAAACCTTCAAATTATGTCACTTCTTCTTCACAATCAAATCCAATACAGAAAACCCAGACTTTCAAATAGACAGTAACTCAGAATTTGCCCACAGAAAAAAAAATCATAGTTTATCACCAAAAATTACATTCTTCATGTTTGTGTTCTTAAACAAGAAGAATGCAAAAATACCATACAGGAAACAGTTGCAGCTGCATTCCCATCTCATTCTACAGAAGGAATTTGAAATTTTATTCCAATAAATTCAAAAAAGATAGAAGATTTTATGAGTACATTCTAATAGATTCTCATTCGGTGGAAATCACCCACTAATATAAAGGAAAAGAATTTTCTCAAATCAGAATAAAGAAAGTTTTTACATACCAATCCTAAAAACAGTCACCTTACACAGTAAAAAGATTTTCTAAAGAATATAATGACCTCATATCTTATAATTATCATGATTATAAAGATGCGTGGTACAATACTCTTTATTACAGAAATTATAACCATTCTTGATTTATCTTTTTTGATAAAGAATGTCCTAATGATTTTTCAAGATGATTTTTCGACTGGTTCTCAGCTTTCAAACCTATACAACAGATTCTTCCACAGACAATTCTTGAGGGATATCAAGCCTTCAGGATAGCTGCAGACTTTAAAAAAGTAGAGAAACCATTTTTCTTCTTTTTCCATCTTAGGGTCCCTTGGATCCTTAGCTGGACTTTTATAGTGACCAATGATGTTGCTCTCTATCCTACTCTAAATTATTTAGCCTAAAGATTTATAGTAAAATGGTGGGAGTATGCAGATGTAAACCAAGTCAATATATGGATAAAGAAAAATACGGCTAGAATCAAAACAGTTGATAATGCCGCTTTTCTAATCCAAAGAAGTAAAATTCTTGCCAACTTAGCCGCCATAGGGGATGTTGAACAGTTTACTAAAAGGTTATAAGATTTTTCATCTCAAATGGCCATCTCCTCAGATGCCGAATCGTCTACGCAAGACAAAGAAGAAGAAGATCTCTTAGAGAACGAAGATGATTACTTTGACTTAGACGTTGAAGCAGAATTTAGCCATTAATCTACAGTCATCTCTGCTATAGATTGCAAATCAATGAGTCAGCAAAAGGATAAAAGGCCTGACTAAGAACAGACAAAGTAGACAAAGTATGCAGCAAGATTCTTCAGACATCATAATGCTACAGACAAAATGAAATGCACATTAAAGCAAAATGAAATGCAAATGTAAAGGCCTTTGCATCTATAAAAGGCCTGAGGTTGAAGCAAAAAGGCATTTTAACATTTTGAAAAGAAGCCTTCATATAAGCTATCTTTTCAAAATACCTTCAAGCTTTCCTTCACCTTCAAGCCTTCTTTTTTAAATTTCAGACTATAATTTGAATTCTGATTATAAGTCGTTTACAACAATAATACTTTGAACTTTATAGACAATATTAAATTCCTTTGATCTTTCTCTCTCTCTTAACTAGTCCTGTGTGGACTACCGCTGCTCTGGTTCTCTCTTTTAAATTATCTGTTCATATTTGATAGTAAATGGTATCAGAGCCTTTTGATCTTTTAAATTGGTGAAGTTATATTGTTATTATCTTTCTCTTATTTAAACTTTGTTTTCTATTCTGGTGGAAACATTGGTAAGCTTGATAGGTCGGACTCGGCAGAATTTGTAAGTCCGTTGGAATAGGTTGGTGTTCCTAAAGTAGGATAAGAAAATAAAGGATAGAATGGAGAAGATAACAATGGTATAATGAGTTGGTTTAAAAGGATGATAGGTTCAGATAGTGAAAATAGTAGCTATAAAAGTTTAAGTCAAAGAAGTTGTAGTTTAGCCAGTAACAAAGGAGAAAGTAGCATGACTACAGGAGGAACAAAAATAAAAAAGATAGATGACGAACAAATATTAAATGAAGGGGAAATAACTACAAATTTTGCAGGAACAATTAACAAATTGGAATGTGCCAACCTTTAAGAAAGAAGAAATTTATAGAAAAACCAGCTTTGATTTTTCATATGAAACTCATACTATAGAAAGAGAAATTGGGATAACTAATAGTAAATAGTCTATTTCCATGATCACTAGAGAAATTCTAGCAAAATATAGAGAAAAGTGGACCTAGATGCATTTAGGAATGAATCAAGTAGCAATTAAACCCTACTTTAGATTAGGTTTAAATAAACTAGTTTTAGTATGCTTAAGAGATAAAAGACAGAGAATAAATTTTGACGAATCAATAGTCAGAATGATACAGTCAAATCTACATGGAGGACCAGTTTATTTTGACTACTTCCCAAATTATGTAATTAAGTTAAAAGATGTTAATGCTCAAAACGGATTAGTAATGGAAGTAGGATCTAATGATTCTTGGGAAAAAGGTATTACTGCTATACTTATTCAGTATAGAATGACCTTTAAACTCACAAGAATCCATCCGAATTTTAAAGCATTAAAAAAATCTCCTAAAGGACAAACCATGCTTATAGAAAGAGGAGATCCTTCTAAAACTACAGTCTTAGTACTAAAGTTGCTAAATCACAATGAAATATAGTTTGTAACATTCGGTCCCTCCGTAAATGTAAGAAACACAATGTTCGATTTTTTTCGTAAACGTTAGAAATTGGCCAGATATAAAAGGAAGTCCCCGAAATAGAAGGATTTGTGGCCAACTAAAATTATAATAAAATTTTAAATATTAGAAAATGAGGATTTAAGGTTTAAGATACCCAAAAACCAAAGGCAGAAGGGCTCAGAAAATTTGTTGAAGAAAGTAGGGGCATTTTTATAATTTTTGAAAAATTTGAAAAACTCACAAGAGGGCTTATTAAACAAAAAATTTGAGCTTTTTAGGGTTCTCAGAAGCCCTGAAAATTATAAGAATCCCTAGAACAGTTGAAATTTCTCCGGTGAGCGATTTTGGCCATTGGTTGACCGAAACTTTGATCGAATAGTTCGAAATAGTTTCAGATCCTTTTTGAGTGATTCCAAAGGCAATTCTTATGATTGAGAGCCTAAGGAATATGACGGAAAAAATGGATTTAAAAAAGGAGTTGATTTGAGACAAAATGATAAGAACAAAGAATAAGGACTAAAATGTAAAATAGAAAAGTGCATAAAGTGGACTCTTCACCTTCTTAAAGCATGTTTTCTTTTGGCCTCTGATTAACAAACCTTCTTGCTGCCGAAAATAAAGCATGAGACCAAGGGAGAGAGACGCACTAAGAGAGCTCAAGAGGAGGAAGAAAAGGCTAACAAAAGGTAGGGATTTCCATAGTCTTTCTTCTTAAAGCCTTCCTCTCCTCTCTTTGCTTCATCTTTCCATGTTTTTGGTGACTGAAATGGTTCTATTTTGGCCTTGAACCAAAGGAGAAAAGTTAGAAATCCAAAGAGGAAGCTAAAGCAAGAAGAAACACTTTTGAAAGAAGGTTGAACCCAAAGTAATTTCTTGTTTTTTGTTGCTTCTTCCTTTTTGCTCTTTCTTGAGTGTGTAATGCCTAAAAATAGAACCATCTAGGGGAGGAAAGTTTTGACCTAGAACTAATAAGAAACCATGAAATTGGAGTGTGGGAACTTGGAATTTGCCAAGAAATTATAAGCAAAATTAAGGGATTCCAAGTTAGAAAAGTGTTGAGCTCTTAAACACTTTGTAAAAACTAATTTGATATATGAGTTTTCTTGCATGTGTGAGTATTTGATTGAGCTTCTAAGACCTCTAAGAAGCCTCCCAAGTGTGTCTCCGGCATCAAGAAAAAATCAAGAAGGCCATTCTTCTTCCCCCTCATGTCTCGACCTAGGTTACTTGAATAGGTTAAGAAATGTTTTAATTTGTTCTAACCTTGGTTTGAGACTTCTTATGATGATAGAAGGTGGGAGGAACCTTTAGGAAAAATTTAGAAGCCATAGATAGTGAGATGGAGGTGTAGGCTCTATAATGTAGCATAATGAAGCAACTTCTAGATAAGCTCTTTAAAATAATTGTGTGATGACTCCAAGGGGTCTAAATGGAGTCAAGAATTATAGATTAAAGGAGAGAAGGAAGTCAAGATCATAAATTTTTGTAGTTGCTTCATTAAGTGCCTTATAGAAGCATAATGAAGCCATAAACCAAAGTAATATCATGTAAATTGTGTATAATGCCAATGCTTATTCCCATGAGTAATTCATGTTTCTTTTGGTGTGTCTAGGCAAATGATCTCTACCTTCTTAGGTGTGTGAGGTTAAGGGAGAGGACTCAAGGTTTAAGGAAAAAATGTGTAAATGCAAGCAAGGTAGCTCTCTCTCTTTTCTCCCATGCATGAATGAATGTCTACATTGTTTTTGAATGTGTGTATGTGTATTTTAAGCTATGAATTGTATTTTAGTATGATGCCTATATTCCATGAAACCATAGTATTGCATTATGTATTCAAATGATGCCTAGAATATTTGCATTAGTTTACTTGAATGTGGAGAAGCTAAGAACCTTCTATCTTCGGTGAGGATGAGCCAAGAGCCCTTAGAAGTGGTTGAGACCAAGAGGAAGTCTCCTAAGAGCAAGGCTTAGTTCAAAACCTTTGAGAAAAAAAAAGGTAAGACAAGTCCAAGAACCTTGAAGAAAGTGGGTGACGCTAATCCATTCATTTGGCAAACCTAAGTATGCTATGTGTGCTTTGTGTAAATGCCAAGAATGTATCTTTAACCATTTCAAATGTTAGTATGCCATGCATGCATTTTAAGGCTTGTATTACATTTTTTATGTATGATTAAATGGGAGATGAGCTATTGAGATTCTTTGAATCTCACTCCCTCCTCTCCAATATCTTAATATGCTAGGTGGAGCTAATGAACAAGGAAATGGAAGTCACTAAGGTGGAAGATAAAGCTTTGGCTCTAAAGTGCTTGCTTTTGCTTATGTTGTAATAGAAGGAATGGCATATGATGTAATCTTTTGATAGAATTGGTAGACAATGAATGGAACATGTATAATTATCCTAATAAATGATGTATGTATAAAATTTGATGATAACCGGAATGTATTGCAATTTTTGGGTATCGAATGGCCATTTCAAGTACATGTTTCTTAGCATATGGCTTGGGGATGAAGGAAGAGATTTTGTGTTTTGAGTTTCTACACCTTTAATACAAGTTTAGGGAGTCTTTTTGGGCCATTCCCACGAGCCCAAGTGGCCACAAGAACCTTAGGAGCCATTTTGCATACCTTTACACCATTAAAAGGTATTAAAATGACCTAAATGGCATCCTATGGCACTTTTCTGACCAAATGAAGGAATTTCTCCATGAAATTTGGCAAACATGTAGAGATCATTGAGAGATTTTTGGGAAGCTAAAGTGCAGCAAAAATGGAGCTCTACAGAATTATTTATGAATTTTCAAAGTTGGGATTTTCTATTGATTCTAGTATGTACACTATTCACACTAATAGGTTTGCGTTTTTGTGTCATCTGATAGGCAAATGGCATCCAATGCTTGTGAAATTTTATAGGCATAAACTAAAGGTTATAATTTTTCTGTGGCCATCGAGATCACCTCATTTGGAATTCTAAGCAAAGAGTTATGCAATTTTGAAGTTTGCTGTCAGTAGCAGTAGCGCCTCTTGAGTCCAGTTACTAGTTTATAGATTTCTAGTAGCTAAAAGTATCTTTTTCATTCTGAAATTATTTTTTGCATAAAGTTAACATCTGTATCTTTCTAGAATGACCAAATATGTATGATTTAAATTTTTATAGAATTAGTTATGAATTTTGAAAGTTCACATCAGTAATATAAACCAGTGACCCAGACAGCAACGACCTCAGTGGTTTTTTAGATGTCAAAATTTCTTCCCTTAATGATTTATGAGCTGAAATTATTTTTACCATGGGATAGACATCCAAAGCTTTTTGGAATGGTAAATTTTGTTGGATTTCAATTTTTGTGAATTTAGTTATGAATTTCCGAAGTTGTGATAGAAAAATTGAAAATTTGACTGTGACTAATTTATGGAAATTGATGTGTTTCATCCACTTGCATGAGTTCCGAGCCATTTTCTTGGATGGTTTTGAATTGCATTAGTGTAATTAAATATGAGAATGAGTTTAATGAGTTCCCTTGATCCATGGAATGCCGAACGAAAAATTTATCCACTACGCAATGCAAGAACGTGTAATATTTTCATGTCTTTTCTTAAGTAATCCTATGTTTCATGGATTAGAACCTAAATATGAGTTATGGTATGATAGTGTTACATAATTCCCCACTAGCTGGGATTTTCCTAAATTAGCACCCCTAACACCTTTATAGGAAATGAAGTTAGAAAGCATAATAAGAACTCCAGAAGGAGATATATCTTATAAAATGTTAAGCAGATCCATGTCAACTCCTAGAATAGAGAATATACAATCAACATAGTATGAAAAGGCTAAAAGCTCTATAGATAAATCCAGTATAAATTATAGGTTAAGAGGAGTTAATTTTGAGTCAAATATTCCACAACTTATCTATAAACAAGAAACTTCTAATAATGAAAATATTAATAATTTAAAAGTTCAGTCAGAAATCGAAAGAGAATTCCAACCCACAGAATACTAATTAATTAGATCTCAACAGCTTAGAGTAATTAGAAAAGAAAATTATCAGATAAACAAAGATTTATTAAGAAAAAAATTTATGTTAAAGGTACATAAATCTAAAAGAGAATGGTTTTTCTCAACCTTCTTTGAAGAAGAACAAAGGAAAATTAGAGAAGAATGGTATAAAGAAATGGAAAGACTTAAAAGAGACATATATTTTTTTAAATGGTTAAAAATGTATACCTATAATAATGAAATATTCAACCCACTTGTAGAAAATCACCATTCGATTAATGTAACAAAAGCTAGAACCCAACATTGGAAATGTAGAAATAATCTAAGTGTAACAGTTATACATCCGCCTTTAACAGAAAATAATTTAGACCATCAAAAGCCAATATTTAAATATGAAGCCATACTGGTAGAAGAAGTAAAAAAAAAAAAAAAAAAACCTTAGGAAAATGGGAACTTAGAGATAAGAAAACTAAAGAAACAGATGAAATTTTAAAGTAAATAAATGATAAGTTACAACAACTAAACTTGGGAAAAGGCTCAGAAGCAAGAGTTAATACTATAACCAAGTTAGAACAATATTTCAAAGATACGAAGCAAATAACCCTAAACAAAATTAAAAGAAATTATTCTAAATTTGGAAAAATAACAAAAAAATGTTATCCACGACCTACGGTTCCCAGTTTACAGTTTGAAGAAAGAAAAGATATGGCCACATCATTTTATGATGGCAGAGCCATCTATGAATGGAATTTAGATGGCTATAGTGAATATGAAATAATGAATGTAGTTTAAGAAATGATGATTACAGTAGCTGCTTATAGAACAAATGATAATAATATTTTTGATATCTTAATCCAAGGGTTTACAAGAAGTCTGAAAGGATGGTGGGAAAATATCTTTACAGAAAAAGAAAGAAAAGGAATAAGAAATCATCATACAGTAAGAATTAATCAAATAGGACAAGAAGAAGTATATTTAGACAATATTGCACAGCTAGTCTATGCAATAATAAAATCATTTGTAGAAGAACCCACGAGCATACAAGAAAGATACTTAGAAGAGTTAATGAATTTAAGATGCCCAACTTTAGCCAACTTTAAATGGTACAAAGATAATTTTATTCTTAAAGTTTTTCAAAGACAAGATGGGAATTCGGATTTCTGGAAAGAAAGATTTATTTCAGGATTACCAAAACTTTTTGCAAAAAGAGTTAGAGACGAAATTAGACAAAAACAAGGAGGTTCAATAAAGTATAGTTATATGATCTATGGACATATTATTAAAGTTATAAATATAGTAGGATTAAGACTGTGTAATGAAATGAAAATGCAGAGGAAAATGCATTTAGACAGAAAATAAGGAAAATTAGAATTAGAAAATTTTTGTGAACAATATAGATTTGAAAAATAAAAGCACCCTCAAGAAGAAAGAAAAAATAAGATAACCTGTAGATATAAACCTACTTATAAAAAATATAAGAAAAGATATAGTCAGTATAATAAACCTTACAAAAATAAAAAATCTAAAAATACTAACAAAAAAGATAAAAAAAGAAATAGTTTGTTACAAGTGTGGCCAATTTGGTCACTATGCTAACAAATGTAAAACAGAGAAAAAAATCAAGGCCTTAGAAATAAGTGAAGAAAATAAACAAAACCTTTTGAGAATATTGATAAATGACGATTTTACTTCCGAATTAGAGAGCAATAGCTCTTTTGACAATGAAGAAGATCATATTTATCAAATTCAAGAAGAATTAGAAATAGAAACCTTAAGTTAAAAGCAGAATGCTAAGGCACAGACATATGTGGATGTGAATCTTATATAGAAAATATTACCGAAAACAAAGTAAATGTAATATCTAAAGAAAATATTCAATTCTTAATCGATATAATAGATAAAATAAATGATAAAGACATTAAAAGATAATATTCGTTGAAAATAAAAGATATTTTAGACAGGGATGAAAAGCAAAAAGAAAAACCCCCTCCAATAACAATGAAAGACATCTTAAGTAAATTTGAAGAAAAATCGCAGCTTGTAGGAATAAAAGAATTACAATAGGAAATAAAAGGTATTAAAGAAGAAATAAAAGAACTGAAGGAAAAAGCTACATATAGAGATTTAGAGATATTATAAATAAGGACTTTGTTAGAAGAAAAGGAAATACCTCAAGTTGAAGAAAAGAGTGATGATAAAAGGCAAGATGATAATGAAAAAATGGCAAAAAAAAAAAAAAAAAGTCAAGAAAAATTCTTACATTGAATTACTAAAATAACATATCAAAAATGGTATTGTCAAATGAATTTAGTTATAAAGAATGAATATCGTAAAAATTTAGTACTATTAGTTGATTCCAAAGCAGACTCAAATTGTATTCAAGAACGGTTAATACTAACAAAATATTATGAAAAAAAACATTAGAGAGTTTATCTACAGTGAATAATGCAAAATTAAAAATACAGTATAAATTATCTAATGCCCATATTTGTAATAAAGGAATATGTTTTAAAAATATTTTTATATTAGTGAAAGATCTAAATGAATCAGTTATATTAGGAACTCCTTTTTTACAACAAATAATACCTTTTAAAGTAACTACTATGGGGATAATTACTAAAGTTGCAGGAAAAGAAATTTGCTTTGAATAGACAACACCTCCTATGACTAAAGAAATAAAAATGTTAAAAGAAGATTCAATTTATAAAATAAATCAAATCAAGAAAAAATAACATCAGATAAATTTTCTTCGAAAAGAAATATAATATAAAAGGATAGAACAAATACATAATCTAAACATAGTAGAAAGAATTAATCAATTACAAGAAAAATTTAAGAAAAATATTTGTGCAGATCATCCAAATGCCTTCTGGGATAGGAAAAAAATATGAAGTTGAACTACCTTACGAAGAAAATTTTGATGAGAAAAATATTTCCATAAAAGCCAGACCAATACAGATGAATGAAAAACTCTTAGAATATTGTAAAGAAGAAACACAACAATTATTAAATAAAAAGTTAATAAGGCCGAGCAAATCTCCTTGGAGTTGCCCAACATTTTATGTACAAAATCATGCAGAAATAGAAAGAGGAACTTTTCGCTTAGTGATAAATTACAAGTCCTTGAATAAAGTTTTAAAATGGATAAGATACCCCATTCCAAATAAGAAAGATTTTATAGGAAGGCTTGCTCATGCAATTATATTTTCTAAATTTGATATGAAGTCAGGATATTATCAAGTTCAAATAGCAGAAAAGGATAGATATAAAATAGCTTTTACAATTCCTTTTGGGCATTATGAGCGTAACGTTATGTCCCTTGGTCTTAAGAATGCCCCTTCTGAGTATCAATAGATAATGAATGATATATTCAACTCTTATAGTAAATTTACCATAGTCTATATAGATGATGTTTTAGTATTCTCTAACTCAATTGAATAGCATTTTCAGTATCTTTAAGAATTTTATGATATAGTTAAAAGAAATGGACTCGTAGTTTCTGTAGCTAAAATGACACTTTTTCAAGTCAAAGTAAAATTCTTAGGAATGAAAATCTATCAAGGATCCGTGACCCCTACTAGTAGAGTCATCGAATTCAGTAACAAATTTCCTGATGAAATTAAAGACAAAAATCAATTACAATAATTTTTAGGATGTCTAAATTATGTGTCCGACTTTATGCCCAACCTTAGGATAAAATTGAGACCTTTATTTAAACGATTACAGAAAAATCCCCCACAGTGGACAGAAGAAATGACCAGTATAGTTAAAGAAGTCAAGTCACAAGTAAAAACTCTTCTTTGTTTAGGAATTCCAGACCCTACAACATTTAAGATAGTAGAAACTGATGCTTCTGAAGTAGGCTATGGAGGGATTCTAAAATAGAAAATAGGACAGCAAGAGCAAATAGTAAGGTACCATTTAGGGAAGTGGATAGAAACCCAATATAAATATTCCACCATTAAAAAAGAAATTTTATCAATCGTTTCAAGACGATTTGATAAATAAAAAATTTCTTTTAAAAGTGGATTGCAAAGCAGCAAAAGAAGTTTTACAGAAAGATGTTAAAAATTTAGTTTCAAGACATTTTTTTCCAAGATGGCAGGCAATCCTTTCTTGCTTCGATTTTGACATTGAATTTATCAAAGGAAAAAACAATTCTTTGCTAGACTTTCTAACTCGTGAATTTTACAGGGAAAATCTCTACCCATTTCCTTATGAGTTCTATCCACGAAAGATCTTCTTCCTGTGGTGGAAGAGGAAAGGGTTTACAGTTACAATCCTCACAGTCAGCTCATATAGTTAAAACCATGAAAGCCTCAGATTATGTCACTTCTTCTTCACAATCAAACCTAATACAGAAAACCCAGACTTTCAAACAGACAGTAACTTAAAATTTGCCCATAAAAGAAAAATTGCAGTTGATCACTAAAGATTACATTCTTTATGTTTGTGTTCTTGAACAAGAAGAATGCAAAAATACTGTAACACCCCGAAATTAATTAAGGTATTAATTATGGATTAAGATTAATTAAGGATAATTAATATAGCATGATTGGGCAAGTTAGTGAATAGGTATTCTAGAGAGATAAATTGTTAATATGGGTTAAGAATTTATTTAGGATAGAGATTTACATCTAGGCCCAAATTAATTAAATCATGATAAGAGGCTAATGGAGGCCTAATGAATTAAAGGCAGACCTAAACTAATTTAATGAGATAGAGGTCCAAGATTTATCTTGTGTAGGCTCAATTAAGTGGCCCAATTACCCTTGTGCAGACCCAAGCCCTTGAGCCCTTCAAATTAGGCCCAAAACCTATTAAACTTCAGCAACCCAATGTGTGAAAATTGGCCCAAAAGAATTTTGCAGCCCAACAAGTGAAAACTGGTCCAATAAGCAAAATCTGAAACCCAATTGGATTTGGACTTGGAGCAACCCATGGCCCAGCCTTTTGACCCAACTTAAACCCATCTAAACCCTAATGCTTCAGTCACTTTCCCCCCATTTGCTGAAACACAAAGTGAAATTCGGAGGTGGAGAAGGAGGCTAGGGTTTGGGGCAAAGATTCTGCATTTTCACACACTTAGAGCAAGATTTGGCCAAGGTAATAGTTATAGAACTTAACCCCCTCATCTTTCTCTTTAATTTGGTCCGATTAGTATTTCATTTAGAGGATTTTCATTTTACCCAAAATCTGAAATGTGGTTATTTGGGGATTTTCTTGATGAAATTCGTAGGTTGAGGTTAGGGCTGATATTAGATAAGTTTAAACCCTCATTTTGATGCTTTCTTTGATGGTTTAAGACCCCCATAGCTTATTTATATTATGGATATTAATTTGGTACGAATTTGCTTAGGATTTTGGGTGAAACATTGAGAATTCTGGTGGGAGATACTTAAATCCGAATTTGAGATTTGTGGTGGCTGTTGCAATTGTCTGCAAGTGAGGTAACCGGGGTTTACATTAATTCCATACATATGTCAGTTTAAATTTCATACTTGTTGTATATGAATGATTTGAAATGTTGAATGAATTGGTTGGCTATCTATTGTATGATGATTGGACCTTGTGAGTCCATGGTGGAGCTGTGGTGCGGCTGCCACCCGTGCATATGCTACGATCGAGCACCGGGTATGATCAACCCCAGATGCACCGAGCCCTGGTTGTGCTCAATGGGGAGTAGGTGCCGTGGACGGGCATCTCCCGGTGTTAATGGCCTTTAACATGTTAAATATATGATTGCTAGTATGGGATAGTAATCATGATAGCTTAATTGTTTCATTTGCTGAAATGACTGATATGATTCTGATATGGATTTTGATCCATGCATATATGATTAAACTGGATTATATGATGGAATTGTCTTGGTTACTGAGATTTATATCTCATCCCGTTTTATGGGATTAATATTTCAGGTGAAAGTTCCTAGGGTAAGGATAAGGGTAAGCAGGTGGATGAGAATCCATGAGTTCCCACCTATGGGGAGATGGCTACACCTAGGCTGACTTAGCTAGTATAGATGCTAATTTTGTATTCCTTAATGTATAGCATCATCATGTATCTATATTACCAAGTGTAGGCTTGAACATTTGATTTATTGAGAATGTATGTACTGAAGGGCTAGACCTTACCATAACTTGATAATTGTTGAATGGATTTATGATATCTGCTATGAGCCTTGTTGAAGTCTGAGATAACTTATCATTGGAAATGAAATCTTGATATATATATATTACTATGAACTTATGTTATTGTTATTTCACAAACTTGCTGATATATGGACTTGTTGTCATAGGGTAATTAGAGAAAGGAAAATGACCCATTAAATCTTGATTTAGAGAAGATAGATTAACTGGTTAAATTAGACTAATGAAGGACACTTGAGTCCCACAATGAAGATAGAGGAGCCCTAGGGTGTTAATGGAAGGAGAGTGGAGAGTAGGAGGCAAGAAATTCGGAGTTATAGGATCAGGAGGAGTTTAGCCGCGGCTAAAATATGGTTGGCCGAGGCCAATAGTGGCGAAGTTGCCCAGGGAGAGTTCCAGAGAGTAATTCGCCGCGGCGAAATGTTAATTGGCTGCGGCGAAATTTGAGAGGTCAAACTGGGAATCATCCAGAGGGGAATTCGCCGCGGCGAATTAGGGAATTGGCCGCGGCGAACTTTTAAGAGAATGTCCCCGGCATTCCAGAGAGGAATTGGCCGCGGCCAATATCGAGAGGCGAGCGAGGAAGCTCCAGGAGGCTTCTTCGCCGCAGCGCCATGTAGGTTGGCCGTGGCAAAGGTCCAACTCGCCACGGCGATAACTAGTGAAGAAGAAAGGGGTAAAACAGAAAGGAATTGGCCGCGGCGAAGGGTAATTTGGCCGCGGTTAACATGTTGAAACACTTATATTAACTAGAAAACCTTGGTTTTCCATATGTTAAGCATAAAAGATGATTTAGAGTCATTAGGATGAGTTTTAATTGATAAGTAATTGAGTCTAAGGCTTATAAATGGATGTTAGTTCCCTTATGAATATAAGTATATGTAATTGTATGATTGATGACTCTAATCACATTTTGGTTTAAATTTGTCCACATTTTCATGTCCTATGATGATCAATCACGTGTTTAACCTTAATTATGATAATAAGAAATTAGGGTCGTCACAAATACCATACAGGAAACAATTGCAGCTGCATTCCCATCTCATTCTAAAGAAGGAATTTGGAATTTTATTCCAATAAATTTAAAAAAAGATAGAAGATTTTATAAGTATATTCTAATAGATTCTTATTTGGTGAAAATCATCCACCAATCTAAAGGAAAAGAATTTTCTCAAATCAGAATAAAGAAAGTTTTTACATGCCAATCCTGAAAACAATCACCTTACACAGCAAAAAGATTTTCTAAAGAATATAATGGCCTCACATCCTATAATTATCATGATTATAGAGATGCGTGATATAATACTCTTTATTACAGAAATTATAACTATTCTTGGTTTATCTTTTTTGATAAAGAATGTCCTAATGATTTTTCAAGATGATTTTTCGACTGGTTCTCAGTTTTCAAACCTATATAGTAGATTCTTCCACAGACAGTTCTTGAGGGATATCAAGCCTTCAGGACAGCCATAGACTTTAAAGAAGCAGAGAAACCAATTTTCTTCTTTTTCCATCTTAGAGTCCCTTGGATCCTTAACTGGACTTTTATGGTGACCAATGGTGTTGCTCTCTATCCTACTCTAAATTATTTAGCCCGAAGATTTAGAGTAAAATAGTGGGACAAGTACCTTCAAGAGTATGCAGATGTAAACCAGGTCAATATATGGATAAAGAAAATATAGCCAAAATCAGAACAGTTGATAATGCCCCTTTTCTAGTCCAAAGAAGTAAAATTCTTGTTGACCTAGCCACCATAGGGGATGTTGAACATTTTACTAAAAGGTTATATGAATTTTCATCTCAAATGGCCATCTCCTCAGATGCCAAATCATCTACGCAAGACAAAGAAGAAGAAGATCTCCTAGAGAGTGAAGATGATTGCTTTGGCTTAGATGTTGAAGCAGAATTTAGCCATTAATCTACAGTCATCTCCGCTACAGATTGCAAATCAATGAGTCAACAAAAGGATAAAAGGCCTGACCAAGAACAGACAAAGTAAACAAAGCATGCAACAAGATTCTTCAGATATCATAATGCTACAGACAAAATGAAATGCACATTAAAGCAAAATGAAATGCAAGTGTAAAGGCCTTCGCATCTATAAAAGGCCTAAGACTAAAGCAAAAGGGCATACAAACATTTTGAAAAGAAGCCTTCATATAAGCTATCCTTTGAAAATACCTTAAAGCTTCCCTTCACCTTCAAGCCTTCTTCTTTAAATTTTAGAGTACAGTTTGAATTCTAATTGCAAGTCATTTATAGTAATAATACTTTGAATTTTATAGACAATATTAAATTCCTTTGATCTCTCTCTCTCTCTCTTAACCAGTCTTGTGTGGACTATCACCGCTTTGGTTCTCTCTTTTAAATTATCTATCTGTTTATATTATTTAAATTATCTGTTCATATTTGATAGTAAATGGTATCAGAGCCTTTCGATCTTTTAAATTGGTGAAGTTATATTGTTATTATCTTCATCTTATTTAAACTTTGTTTTCTATTCTAATGGAAACATTGGTAAGTCTGATAGGCCGGACCCGGTAGAATTTTAAGCCCGTTGGAATAGCCTGGTGTTCCTATTGAATAGAGAAGATAACAACAGTATAATGAGAAAGATAGTCTGATACCATTTACTATCAAATATGAACAAATAATTTAAATAAAACAAATAGATAGATAATTTAAAAAATATAAACAGATAATTTAAAAGAGTGAACCAGAGCAGCAATAGTCCGCACAGGACTGGTTAAGAGAGAGAGAGAGATAGAAGAAGAAGAAGAAGAAGAAGAAGAAGAAGAAGAAGAAAAGTCATGTATATATGAGAATTTGCAAGTTTTGCTTAATCATTTTCATACCTTCAAATTCATGCCTGTTAATTCACAGATTTTGCTTAATTTATCTATATGTTAAAATTTATGTGCTTGCTTTAGGATATTCAATAAAAATATTATATATTAAGTTAATATTTATGTAACATAATTTAAATCTTATGAATTATATTATTATCATACATTAAGTTAATATATATTAAACTCTTAAATATATAATTTTTACTTAATTTGTTAAATATTTTTTATTAATTAAAAATATTAATTGTACATAACCTAGCTGCATAAAGAGTAATAAAATTACATAAAATTAAAATTCATTCATTCATCATCATCATTGTTATCTCTAATTTGACCTCTAATATAAGATATATCCAGTATATATAGGAGTGAATATTCTTATGAACTTGGGCTAACATTTTGTTAGGATTGTTGTTGATAAAAACTCCTATATTCATTTATTTGATTCTGCATTTCTTGTATTTGTTTTCTCTATCCTTTAAGTTGAGCATCATAAATTTTTGTTGTATAATCAATAAATTCATTTCTTATTATCTGATATATATATATATATATATATGGTAAGTGAGTGTATGGTAGCTTTCTACTATAGAAGTATCCTTGGCTATATCCTATAATCGAATTTCTAACTATACAATTTGAGATACTTCCTAAGCCAAGCATAGAATATTTTTTCTCCCACTAGCTGTAACACCATAAATTCTAGCTTATTTCATGACATTCATAAGCTTCACATCATCATTTCCATAAGAGCACATAAAAAAGGGCATGAAAATAATGAATTTATTTGCGTTGCGTCATACTTAAAATTCATTTTAGTGTCACGTGGACCGTGTGAGCTCATGCTGTACATTCTCATATTTAAATACATCATTACAACTCATTTACATCATAAAAACATACCTACAACTCATGGAAACCGAAATAGGCTATAGAACATGAAGACTCATTTTCAGCTTGAATTGACCTCTTTTCTGGACAAACTTTGGAAATTCATAACTAATTCTAGAAAAATTGAAATCATGTGTTCTTGGTCATTCTGGGAAGTTTAGGATGTCTACTTCATATTATAAATATGCCTAGGTCATAAAATTCATCACACAGGACATTTGACATCCAAAATGGTCCAAAGGTTTGACTAAAATCTGGAACTATCACAGAATTCTACAAAAAACTTTGAAAATGTCCAATTAATTCCACAAAAATTCAATCCATACAAATGATACCAATCTGAAAATTTGTAGATGTTAACTAAAGAGAAAAAATATCTCCAGATTAGTCCATGAAGCCCAAACCTTAGAATTCAATGGAATAGTACTTCTGGTTGGGTAAATTTATTGATATTAGATAGAAATTTTAAAAATTCATATCTTCCTCTCTATACCTTCAAATGAGGTGCTTCTTGTTGGCATGAGTCACTGTGATTGTCTAATTTCTCTGTATAAAATTTCATGACAATTGGACATCTTTTGAGCCTCGTGTGACAAAGTGCAAATTCAGATAAAATGAATAGTGCAGCAAACCAGAAACCATGAAAATGGCTAACTTTGAAAAATCATAAAATATTTTGTAAATCTCCAAAAATTATGATCTTTAGCTTTCCAAAAAGCTCTTAATGAGACCTAATTGCATGCGAAATTTTAGACCAAGGCTAACTCATTTGGCCAAAAAGTGATATAGGATTCCATTATGGTCAATTTTGGCTCTATATAGGGTACCAAAATTGCCAAATGGATTTCCCTGGGTATTAGCACCTTTTGGGCAAGTCTAAAAGCATGTTAAAGACTTGTGTGAGCTGTCCAAATGGTCCCAAACCTCATGTATCTCATTTTGGCCATTCAACCCACACTTATGCATATTTCCATCATGCTTTCACATTGCATAATTTGGCATCTCATACTCAAAATATATGCTACAGCTCATACATCATATCCATAAATATAAACATCACATAATATCATATTTATACATGTCTCAAGGGTTATGGACCATTTACAACATCATATACATCATGAAAGGTAATTATGGTTCTAAAATGGATAAAGCTAGGCATAAGCTTGTCAATCTTCCTCTTTCATTGTTGTTGGCTCCCTTCACTATAGTTACTTGGTCCACCTAGCATGTTAGATTATTGGAGAGGAGGAGATGAGATTCAAAGAATCCCAATAGCTCATCTCTCATTCAATCATACATAATATGTGTAAAGCAAGCTTTACAAATGCATGCGTGGAGAAAATAGAAGTCATGGACATTTTAAAAGCAAATTTGGCATATGAACAAATCATACAAGACATTCAAGAGCTCACTAAGTGTTTGGATTGGCCTCACACTTCTACTCATAGATTTTTGGACTTGCCTTATGTTTTCTTTAAGAGCTTTGGACTCAAACATACTCTTGGGAGCCCACTTTGCTTTTGGAAAACTCTTTACTTTGTCTCAACCAAGTTCAAGGGTTCTTGGCCTCTCCACACTCAAGCAAACTCATACAAACGTCATGTGTTCATTTGAAACATAACACGGTATCAATGATCATAGCATATAGAGGCATGTTAACATACTTTTCATAGTTTGAAAATGCACATACACACATTTTAAAATAAGCTAAACACACATCCATGCATGAATGAAGGTGGAGAGAGCTACTTTGCACACAATTACACATTTTTCCTTTTGGATTCAAGTCTCCTCTTTTGGCCACACACCCACAAATTGGTGAAGATGGTTTCTCTTGGCCTAGATATAATTTATGGGAGCCAATTAGATTCATAAAACAAACTCTAAGGCCATAAAACTTGCTTAGATACTAGATTGCTTTATAAGCTCCATTATAGTCCATAAATACACATAATGAAATAATACCCCTCAAATAATTTTTAGACTCCATTTTTTCCTTTCAAATATGATTCTTGACTTCTTTTAAGCCTCTTGGAGTTATCACACAATTAAAACAAAGAGCCTAATATCATGTTGTTTCTTTAGGTCATAATATAGAACCTAAGACACCAAATCACTTTCTATAAGTTCTAAATTTTTTCCAAGGCCTCTTCTCATTTTCATTCATCAAATATGACTAAAAAATGGCCTTAGAAAAATTTAAAACTCTTCTTAGCTAGGAGAACCCATCTAGGCTGAGGCTATAAAGCATATTGGGTTCAATGGAGCTTTCTTTATTTTCTCAAGGGAAGAAGCATATGGGAAGCCTCTTAAGGATCTTGGGAGCTCATTTAAACTCTTACTTAGGCCTAGAAATCATCATACAAAATAAGATTTTACAAGGTGTAATTGAAACCCTAGAACTTGCATATTGAAATCTAATGGTTTTTTGTTAATTTGCTTTGCATATTCTTAATCTTCACACCCTTTTTCCTTAGATTCATACTTAGTTCTGCCTAAAAATTATCTCCTCCTAGGGCTTTCTCAAGTGGGGTGAAATGGTGGAGGAGGGAACCAAAGATAACAACCATAGGAAGAGAAATTACCTTATTTTCTTGCTTTTTCTCATTTGAATCTTGTGTTCTTTGAGCTCCTCTCTTCAAATCCGAATTTTTCCCTTAATTTTTTCCTTAAAACAGATTTACAAACTTCATTATAATCATAGAAAATAAAAGAGAATGGAGGAGAAGAGGTTTGGAAGAGAAAGAGCATGAAAAACTACTAATTTCCATACCTGAAACCTTTGATTTCTCCTCCTCTTTGCCTTCCTCTTGTGTGCCACTCTCCCTAGGGTTTTCCTCTAGTTTGGGTAGAACTTGGTCATGCAACATGAAGGGAGAAGAAGGGTGCATCATATATATAGGTGGGAGGAAATTACACTTTTCAAAAATTTTAATTTTGTCTTTCGTTCTTGGCATTTTTGTTTCTCCTTCGTTTTAACTCATTTTTGAGAACTATCTTTTTCATTATAAAATTTAGGTTTCTAATTTAATAAAATGCCTTTGGAATCACTCAAATTGGAGCTAAAACCTTCCCGAATAAATCAGTCAAAGTTTGGGTCAACCGACATTGAAAAACGTCCACCGGAGGGGTTTTAACTCTCTCGGGCCTTTCCATGGTTTTCAGGGCCTCTGAGAACCCCGAAGAACTCAAAACTTCCATTTAAAAAGCCCTCCTGTGTGAATTCCAAAAATTGCTCAAAATTACAAAAATGTCATTACGTTTCGTAGGCTTTTCGTAAGAAATTATTTCTTCATTCTAGCTCTATTTTTCTTTCCGTCCGAGCCTGAGATTCTCATATTTAGGAGTCTAGAATACTTTCCAAATTTGTTGGGACCTTAACTATATCATTTCGGGGGACTTCCTTTTGTATCCTGTGAGTTTCGTTCATTAACGGAGAAACCGTATGTTATATTTCTTACGTTTTCTCTGGTTTTCGAAGAACCGAATGTTACACTAGTAGCCTGCAACCACAAATCTAAATCTATTATACTTTTCCAACACTTTATGCTACATTTGTACTACAGTTATACTTGTGTTTGAAATGATGAAAAGGATTAAAATTATAAAGTTGTAATAGCAAATGTAAATTAGATACAAATTGGTACTTACAAATATAGCTTTTAAGTTTTTGTCAACTTAAATATTATTTAGATGTTGATAGGTTTTAAGGAACATCTCAATTGGTGTTGCCTCACTTCTCAGTTCTTGTGTCTTTTATGTATCAAAAAATATTAGTAGTTAAATACATATTTAAAATAATAAGTAATCATTAAAAGAAATAAAATTAGTTACCAATCTTTTTGCAAGCTCTATTACTAGAATAAAACCTCCAAAGTGTAAAGATGAACAAAAGCTAAAGCTAGAGGCTATATTCTTTTACTTTCTTTTTTTTTTGTTTTTGGTTGGAGCTTTGAAGAGTCCCAATGTTCACATAGTTGGTGCCAAATGGATTCTTCAATCCATAGAGTTCTTTTTCTTGCATCTTGTGCATCAACAATCAAATTTTTTAAACAAAGTATTAACTTCCCTTAAAGTTTTTCCAAATTTGATGATGATCCTCGACTTTCTAATAATCATATTTCTACAAAATAAAGGTTTCAATCTTTAATAAGATAAAACATACAATATTATTTTTATGTCATAAATAATTATGGAAACTCATATGAAAATCTCCAAACCATAATTCCTTATATGTGCCACGAACATCGGACCAACAATTTCATGGGCCTTCATATTTACTTTTAAAAATATTAACTATATAGGTAACAACTTCCCCATGATTTGGTTTAAATATGATTAGTAGATAAATTAGATATGTAGTATTTAAATTTATAAATAATTAAAATTTATATTGATATTAAATAATATAGATAAATTAAATAGTGACCTTATTGCACCATTGGGTTCAATGAATTATTTGTAAATTGGCTTCTACTTGATGATTTACCCTACTGAAATATTTAGATAAAGAATTATAAATTTAAGATATGTATTTTTTTTCATTTTTTTATAAAATTTTCCTAAATATGGGATCAAAGTAATTAGAAAAAAGATTAGTAGATAATTATGGCTTTTTACCTTTTACCTTTTAAAATTATAGAAATAAACCAAGCGACCTAGCTACCTTGTGTGAATGGAAATAGGTTAATGGAAGTAGGAAAAGAAAGTGATAAATTGCTAAGAAAATGGAAATAAGAGAATGATAAATTACAAGAGAAACTAAAGAGAGGTATGGTGAGAAAGAAGAATAAACAAATCCTATATGTATGTGTGCGCACGTGTGTGTAAAATATGATATAATATGGTATAATATATTCTAAAGTTGGCATGTTATTTCATTTCAATGGTTTGGAACTTGTCATTTAACACTTCTTTTCCTTTATGTGATAAAATACAATAAAAAAACTTTTTTTTTTCTTATCATGCAAGTAAAAGTTAAATAAAAATATCATTCAAGTAATTAAAAGTTAAATACATAAATTCAATAGAAATTATTTACAAAACACAAAAATTCATTCATTACCTTTAATATAATTTTCTTAATCTTCTTGCTGACTTGGACCATTATTTTCTTAATGATATTTGTTATAATATCTCTTATACGTGTGAATTGGCTGTTACATGGCTTTTATTGTTATTTTATTTTGCTATAATTACATGACATAAAGAGCTAATATAAGGGCAATATCTCCATGTATTTTGCCTTGTGATTATATAGTTTCTAGCAACTTAAATATGTCTAAGGATTGAGCTTGGCATTGTATTTGTAACTACAAATTAGATCTCTGATTGTTTGACATGAAACACCTTAGAGACCAAACACCATGCTAGCATATTTTCTTCTAGCGATTTTCATCCATAGCTCTATTTCTTCCTATTGTGAAAATTGTTGTGAAGAAAAAGTAAAGCTCTTTCATACTTTTAAGGTTGGTATAATATTCTGAACCAAAAAAAAAGGTGAATTTATTATGTAATGACAAATATAAAATAAATAAAAATTTATACTTATAAACAAGACTTATGATTTTTTATCAAACCAACTATTATTTATTAGTTTTCAATAGGTTCAAACATAAAGTTCAGCTAGTGTTGCATCCTTGCCTAGTTCTTTGCCCAAATTTATAGTATGCACTAAAGCTAGAATAGAGCCTCTAGTGTGAAGAGATAAGTTAGAACTAGAGTTAAATGCTTTATTTTTCTTTGATTGCTCACTTTGTTAGAATTATCGATTGTTCCAACCACTACAAATTTTTCTGTTTTATCTAGTCTACTATTTTTCCATTATGTCGTGCAACACCAATCAAATCTTTTAACTAAATCCTTACATAATCCTTGAAGTTCTCACGAATTTGATGGTGATCTTTGACATACCAACAATAATATTTCTAGAAAAATGATGGTTGTAATTATTAATAAATTAACACACAAAATATTGCAATTGTGTGACACATGCAAATAAAAATACATCTCAAATTCTTAAAACAATAATTGTCTAATTGAGTAAAGAACTTCTTTCCAACAATTTTATAGACTATCATAATTATTTTTTACTATGGAAACAATGTAATTAACAGCATCATTATGGTTGGGCTTAAGCTTGATTGGTAAATAAATTAAATATATATTAATTTCATTTATAAATAATCAAAATTTATGTCAATATTAAATAAAATAATTAATTAAGAGCATTACCCTATTTTTTCAAATGGTCTAATGAACTGTTATTCAAGATTATATCTTTCATGAATTTGGAAATACTGAGATAAACTTCATCCTTTTGGATGAGACATTTATATAGAAAAAATTAATATGAAAAATTAGAAAGATAGATATGATTGAATTACCTTTCAATCAAGAGAAAATGTAACAAAGAGTAAAAGGAAGCTGATGAGTAAAGTGGGAGAAAATCGAAGGAAGAAGAAAGAAATAAGAAGTCATATATATAGATATAATTAAATATAAAAACAAGAATCACATGTCACGGTGTAGTGAAGCATCACTTCATTGAAGCTCACAACTTCATGTGACGTTGGTTTTTTTTAATTATTATAAATGTATTATAAATATTTTTTAAAAATATAAAAATGCTTATTATATTATATAAATATAAAATAAAAATATTTAATAATTCAGCAATTCATAAATAAAACAATTCATATTCATTATAAAAAACCAATATAATAAAAAGAAATAGAAATATTTATTATTTAATAATAATAAAAGAAATAAAAAATATAATACATGGTATTAGATATATGATACTTAAATAAAATAGAAATAACTCAAATTTTTTAAAATTAAATTTCCAGTAATATTTGTAGTATTAGTTAGTTTTAGCCATTATAAATTAATAAATAGATTTATTTTTTATTTAATCTAATAAAATAAAATAAAAACCATTTTGTCATTTTAAAAAAATTCAATGTAATAGTAATATTTTATTAACTATTAATCAACTACAAATTATATTACAAATTGTTAATCTTGTTCTTCATCATTTTTATCATCATCTTTTTTTCTTCCCTCACTTTCATTGTTATGCTCATCATCTTTAGCCCTTATACTCTCTTCATATTCAAGATCCACCTCTTTCATTTCTCCCTTATCTTATAAGATATTACCTAATATGTCATTATCTAGTGTACTAAATGAGCCTTATTATCTTGATAAACAATCTCTAATGTATGATTATTATCTATTAAGCTCTTTGGTTTAGTTTTAATGACAATTTATCAATCTAATTTATCTCTATTTCTTATAGGACGTAGTACATAATAAACTTGTATGACTTGTTTTGCAAATACAAATAGATCAAATTTTTCATACCTTCTAATATGTTTAATTTCAATAATCTTATATTCTTTGTACACCTTTCTCTCATGATTTATAATAGAATCAAACCAATCACTGTAAAATAAAACTAGTTTTTTTTCATAGGTTCATATTGTAATTGTACAACCTCTTTAAGAATGCTAAAATAGTCATTTTCTCTATCTTCCTCAATACTTTTACATACACTTCACTATTTATTGTCTTCTTGCCAACACTCCAAAATTTGTTGCAAAACTTGTATACATTCACAACATATATTGGCCATATTTGTAATTCTCTAAATAGTCCTCAGGTTAAGTTCTTCAAATATACATTATCATTAAATATTAATTAATTAAAATTTTATTTAAGGACAAAATTGGGCAATGTTATGGAAATATATATATATATATATATCAAAAGCGATAATGATGTCCCTTCATACAAAGGCTTTAAACCGTAGGGCAAAGTTTTGCTCAATCATGGAGTCAATTTTTTTAAGTTAATAGTTGGATTTAATCTTCTCAAATCTTGCTTAAAAATCCTATAATGCAATTTAAATTTTAGTAAGCAAATAATAATTAACCTTAACATGATGACAAGTTTGTGTTTTGCACAATATATGGCTTGGTTTAATCATAATTCAACAGGACATAAAAGATTAGTAGTGCCTAATTCTCTATCATTCTAATAATGAGTGGAGTACTTTTCAAATGAATATCCAACTTTATTGATAATAAAGTTAGCTCACTTGCCATTATTTTATCTACACAATCATTTAAAGCAACTATTTTTTGTATAAAATGTATATGTGACTCGAAATAGTATAAACAAAAGTGCAATGCCTCTTATGACAAATGTGCTTCATAGATTGAACCTTTCACATGTGTTTTGTTTTTAACAACCCATTTTAATCTATTTAAAAACCTATATGACCAAATGATAAGTAGTTACAGAGAATTAGAAATCGTTACAATATAAATTAGTTAGAAATAGTTAAAATATCACATAAGTATTAATTACTTTTCAAAAGAATACATCTATTTGCACTAGATTAAGACAACAACCCTTATCCCAAATGGCTAATAGACTAATAAATGCTTCATAAGATCAAAGAGTCTAGGTAAAAATATTCTTTCTAATTTATTGAGAATAATAGTGATGTTGCATTCCATTTGCATTAAATTATCCATCTCTAACATCATTGAACATAAGTCTCTAAAAAATTGAGTTAACCTCATTATAGGTTTCAAGATTTGCTCAGGCAGTGTTTCAAAAGCAATTATTAGTAAATTTTCTAAAAAATGTGACAATTATGACTTTTTAATTTGAATAACTTTACTTTCTTTAAATCCACAAATTGATAAATTTGAGGAATATCCATAAGCTATTTTCAATCATTTTACCCACTCATAGATAGCCCTTCTTTGCTCTAATGTTAAAGTGAGCTTAGCTTTTGGCTAAAACACTTTCACAATAGCTAATTCTTGTAATTTTAAGTATCTTTACTTATAATATTCCTTCAAATCCATCCTAACTTTCATCATATCTTCAGTTTTTGCTTTGCTATCATAATAGTATTAAATACATTAAATACATTTAAATTATAATGAACCAATAGATATTTTTAATACAAAAGCTCCTAAAATATACACCAATTTATCTAATTGTGATTTTCCTTATTACTTGGTAATCTAAAAATCTCATGCTTTACTATTTTAAGAAGGGTATTAATATATTGTTATAATTTTTTCCCATCCAATTTTGGAGGTGAGGATCTTTTTTAACTCTATTTCTTTTAACACATTCTTATTTCTTCTTAAAACATGCTTTATATGGAGGAACTATTGATAACAATTGAACTATGAGTTCTTTCCTCATACTCCAAGGTAAAATATTTTGAGTTAGCCGTACAATAAGAACAAATTAATTTTCTAGCAGAAATCCAATATGATAACATTCCATACATTGAAATTTATTTATCGTCCATATTAATGTTGCTTTCATATGAAAATTCTACTTTTTAGAGTCATCATAAGTTCATAATCTTTCCTCTCATAATATTTTTGACTTATTAATTAATGGTTATAGGTATACATCAATCTTAATTTTAGGATTTTGCAGTCCAAGAATGATTGTCATGAAAAATAAGTAAGAAGTAGTCATACACAATTTAGGAAGGAGATTGTAAGATGTAATTATCATATACCAACATAAAGATGGTAAAGCAGATTAAGTATAAAGAATGAATCCATTTGTATATAAACCTTATCTAACCAAGCATATGGTAATTGATTCTTGAGTATTACTTAGCATTACTTGATATGTGGCACACATCGATCCTTATCATTTACTTCCACATCATTTAGTGACACCATGATGATTGCATGCTCCCAACCTACTCCACTAGCAATGCTTTTGCTTATGCCACCAATTCTTAAAAGCAAGCTCAGCAAAAAAAGTCATGGTTTTATGTCTGCCAAGGAATCTATTGTGGATGATAAGGATTAAGATGACGACAACACTAATACTAGCACTTTATCTATGATAGATAGAGGTGCTAGTTTTTCTTTATTTGTGCCAATAACACAGTTTATATATTTCAAAGGCACAAATATGCATCATCATTACCATAGTCTCCTTTTGCAACTCTTAAGTCATATTCTTTAACTTGATGCCACCACATATTCCATATGGCTACAAGTCATTCAAGACATTGTTTTTTTTCTTATTCATTAGCATTTAGTGTCAAATATAGTAGTCAATCTTTTGAACATGGACCATTTTGGATGAACTATAGTAAGATCATTAAATGGAGAAGTATGGAAACATTTTGATAGGATATATCTCAATTTTACTTTGGAACCATGAAATAGGTTGTTATGATCCATTGCCATGTTAGACTGGGTTTATGTTCAGATGGGTTCACTCTTTACAATTAATTTACTTCACTATATTCATGTTGGACTAATAGTTACTCTTTACAATGTCTCTTCTAAATTATGCATACTTGCTCCTTACTTATTTTTTGACAATAATTATTCTTGAATAGAAAAATTTGAAGATTAAGATTGATGTATTCTTGCACTTATTGATTGATGAGTTAAAAATATAATAAGAGGAAGGAGTATTAACCTTTGACGCTCTAAAAAGAAAATTTTCCAAATGGAAGTAACATTAATGTGGACAAGAAATGACTTTCTACCTTATGAAATGTTGTCAAGGTTGTGTAACTTAAAAGTTTTTATCTTGAAGTATAAGTGAAAAAACTCTTGATTCGATTGTCATACTTATGGACTATGTTTTTAGAAGGAATAAAAATGCATTCAAGAAAAAAAAAGTTAAAAAAAGATCCTCTACCTCCAAAATTGGATGGGAAAGAATGGTGGCAACATGTTAATACCCTTTCTAAAATAGTATAGCACAAGGTTTTTAGATTACAAGGCTATAAAGAAAATCGTAATTGGATAAAATAAAGTATATTTTGAGAACTTTCATATTAGAAACATCTATTGGTTCATTATAATTTGGATATGATATGCATAGAGAAAAAAGGTATTTGATAATATATTTAATACCATCATCAATATCAAAGTGAAAACCAAAGATAACATGAAATCTAGGATGGATTTAACAGAATATTGGAGGCGAAAATATCTAGAGTTCTGATAATTAGCTACTAGGAAAGTGTTTAAGTTAAAAGCTAAGTTCATTTTCACATTAGAGTAAAGAATAGCTATATATAAGTGGGTAAAATGATTGAAAATGTCTAACAAGTATTTCTCAAAATTTTCAAGATGTGTAGATTCAAATAAAGGAAAATTATTTAGACTGAAGTGTTATAATTGTCATATATGTATAGAATGTTTGCTACTAATTACTTTTAGTGCACTAACTGAGCTAATTTGGAAGCTTGTAACTAATTTGAGTCACTTTTTTAAAGTCCTATGTTTAACGATGTTAAAGATAGATGATTTAAAATAAATAGAACACAACATTCCCATCATTCATTCTGTAACACCCAGTTTGCTGAAAAAGGGCTAGAAATATAAGAATTCAAAAGGAAGTCCCCTAGATAGAGAGGTTTAACACCAATTAAAATTATGATAAAATTCTAAATAATGAAAAATAAGAATTTGAGCCTTGAGTTTCCTAGAAACCGGGGCTAAAGTGATTCAAAAAAATTGCTGAAAGGCCAATGGCATTTTCGTAAATATGGACAACTTTTGGAAAACTCACAAGAGGGCTTTTTAAACAAAAAATTTGAGTTTTTCGAGGTTCTCAGAGGCCTTGAAAACTATGGGAACCTTCGAGACAATTGAAACCTTTCCAGTGAGCGATTTCAGCCATTGGTTGATTAAAACTTTGACTGAACGATGCAAAATGGTTTTAGATCCTTTTTGAGTAATTCTAAAGGCAATTCTTATGATTAAGAGCCTAAGGAATATGATAGAAAAGAAAATTTTCAAAAAGGAGTTGATTTGAGCTAAAATGATAAGAACAAAGAATAAAGACTAAAATGCAAAATAGAAAATTGCATAAGTGGACTCTTCACCTTCTTAAAGCACGTTTCTTTTAGCCTCTGATTAATAGACCTTCTTGCTGCCCAAAATAGAGCATGAGACAAAAGGAGTGAGATGCATCAAGAGAAGCTCCAAGGAGGAAGAAAGAAGCTAAGGAAAGGTATAAAATTTTAAGATTTTCCATAATCTTCCTTTTAGAAACCTTGTTCTCCTCTCTTTGCTCTCTCTTTCCATGGTTGTGATGGATGAATTGGGTCTATTTTGGACTGGTTTTAGAGGGAAAAGAGTGGATTTCCAAAGAGAAGCTCAAACCAAGTGAGAAAGCCTTTGAAGGAGACAAGAACTCAAGGTATGAATCTTAGTTTCATGCACTATTCTTCCTTTGTTTGGTTCATGTGAGTCTCGATCAAGAATAGAGCATTCAAGGGGGAGGAGTTTCTATCCAAGAGCTAATGGGAATTCATTGATTTAGGCTATGGGAACTTGAGAAATGTAAAGAAATTGCAAGGAAAGCTAATGAAATTCAAGTTAGAAAAGTGTAAAGTTCTTGAACATTTTGTAAAAAATGTTTTGGTTCTTAAATTCCCTTGCATGTGTGAGTATTTATTTGAGCTCTTAAGACCTCTAGGAAGCCTCCCAAATGTCTCTCTTATCAAGGAAAAATAAAAAAGCCTGTGGACTCTTCCTCCCTCCATCAATTCGGCCAAGACAGAACCATTGGGTTTAAGGCTGTTTTAATTTGTTTTAGCCTTGGTTTGGGACTTCTTATAATGGTAGAAGGTGGGAGGAACCCTTGGGAAAAATTTAGAAGCCATGGATTGGGAGATGAGGCAATGACTTCCATAATGTGACCTTAAAAGTAACTTGTATCTAGGCTTTTGTAAATGAATATGTAATGGCTCCAAGGACCTTAAATGAGGTCAAGAGACCTAGAAATGAGAAGAGAATGGAGCCAAAAACTTAAATTGCTATTTATGGAACCATTATATGACTTATGGAACTAAGTATGTTCTTAAGAGAAATTGAATGCTTTAGCTTGCTTCAATAATATAATTGAGTGTCATTCATGATGTTTAGGCCAAGGAAACCAACCTCACCTAAGTGTTCTTGTGGAATCGAAAAAGGGGAAGGAATAAGGTAAAGTAAAGCTTGCGTAGATAACAAGGTAGTTCTCTCCTCCTGCTTTCATACATGCTTGAGTGTTTTTCTTGTCTTGAATGTGTGTGTGTATGTTTAAAGTCATGAAATATATTTCTAACAAACATTTGCATGCCATGGTATCTTGATGCTTTACTTATGTATTGAAATGATGTTTTGATGAATGCCTTTGGTTTGCTTGAGTTTGGTGAAGTCAAAAGTCCCTTAATTAGGATGAGGATGAGCCAAGAGTCCTTAAGGTTAGGTGAGACAAAGCCAAAAATCTCTAGTGTAACACCATATATTTCTAACTCATTTCATACTATATCTATGTCTCACATCAAGCAATTCATACAAGAGGCAAGAAAATGACATTATTTTAATGCATTTCTTAGCGTTACGTCACATATGAAAATTTCATTTGGTATCACATGGACCATATGAGCTCATACATCATATTATCATATTTAATCACATGGATACAGCTCATTTGCATCATTAAAAGTGACCTACATCTCAAGGAACTCGAAGGGAAGCATGAAATATGCATATTCATTTTTGTTTAGATTTTTCTCTTTTTTGTCACTAACTTTGGAAAATCATAACTAATTCTAAAAAAATTAAAATCATTCATTCTTGACTATTCTGGAAAGCTACACATGTATACTTCATACTAAAAATATTTCTAGACCATAACTTCCAACACAAAGGACATTTGACATTCAAAAAGATCCAAAGGTCAAGCTGTCCACTGGTGCTGTTACAGAATTTCACAACAAATTTAAAAAATGTCTAATTAATTTTACACAAATCCAATCCATACAAATAATATCAATCTAGAAATCTATAGATGTTAGCTAGATAGAAAAAATAACTGTAGACTAGCTCAGGCACGTCTAGACCTCAAAACCTAATAAAACAGTAACTGAGGTTGACTGAAATTCTTAATACTGGACAGTTTCTTTGAAAATTTATATCTCCCTCTCTAGACATACAAATGGGGTGGTTCTAGTTGGCACAATTTACTAAAAAATGTATAGTTTCTTTGTATAAAATTTTGTGCCAATTGGACATCAATTGAGCCCTGTGTGACAGATTCCATTTTCAGACCTGAGTGAATAGTAACTGACCAAAACCAGAAAATTTGCCAACTTTAAAAATTTATCAGATATTTTGTAGACATCTAAAAATTTTATTCTTTAACTTTCCAAAAAGCTCTCAATAAACTCTAATTTCATGCAAAATCTTATATTAAGAAGAACTCATTTGGATGAAAAGTTATATAGGGTTTTAAATTGGTCAATTTTGGCTCCATATGGGATATCAAAATGTCCAAATAGCTTTTCTTGGAGTTTGGCACCTTTTGGGCAAGTCTAAAAGTATAAATAGGACTTGTGTGAGCTTCCCAAAGGGTCCCAAACCTCATGCTCCTTAATTTGGCTATCCCACTTGCATTTATACACAATTCCATAATACCATTCAAGAAGCCACATTGCCATAACATGCTCAAATTACATTATAATGGTTACATAACCTATTTTTCCATTTATACGTAACATATTATCATAATTACTTATGTTCATAACATCATAGTACATGTATAACCATTGGTTACATCAATTATCACTTGCATGGCCTTAAAGTAGTAAAATTCACACACTTCAATGTCATTCTCTCTTCTTCAAGGTAGTTGGCCTCCATTATCTTGCTCTCTTAGTCCATCTAGCATATTAGATCATTGGAGATGAGGGAATGAGATTCAAAGATTCCCAATAGCTCATCTCCCATTCAATCATACATAAAGCATGCAAAACAAGTCTCACAAATGTATGCATGGCATATGGACATGTACAATCATTCAAGAAGCATTCTTAGCATTTGAAAAAGTCATACACAGCATACATAGACTTGCCAAGCGAGTAGATTAGCCTTATCCATTTACTTGTGAATTTTAGACTTACCTCACCCATTCTTTAAGAGGTTCTTAGACTCAACTATGCTCTTGGGAGTGAACCTCACTTTTGGAAGACTCTTTACTTTTTCTCAACTAATTTTAAGGGTTCTTGGCTCATCCTTACCATGACTAAGGGTTCTTGGCCTCACCACACCCAAGCAAACTAAAGCAAACATCATAAATATCATTTGGAAAACATAATGCACTATCATAGTACCATGGAGGAAGAGCTCATGCTAGGACATTTTTTATGTCTTAAAATATACATACACACATTCAAAGACAAGTAAAGCAAGCAATCATGCATAAGAAAAGGTGGAGAGAGCCACCTTGGATACAATTACATACTTTTTCTCTTAAGTCAATGCTCCCTTTCTCAACCTCACACACACAATGGTGTGAGAATGAATTCTCTTGGCCTAAACACAATTTATGGAAGCTAATTAGGTTTATGGAATTAATCTTAAGGCCACACAACTTGCTTAAACTTTAACTTGACCTATAAACCCCTTTATGGTTCCGAAATGTACCTAATGAAGCAACACCCATCAAATAAATTTTAGGCTCCATTCTTTCCTTTCAAATATGATTCTTGACTCCTTCTAAGCCTCTTGGAGTCATCACATAATTAAAACCAAGAGCCTAACTACATGTTGCTTCTTTAGGTCATATTATGTAACATAAAGCACTAACTCACTTTCTATGGTTTCTAAATTTCTTCCAAGGCTTCATCTTATATTTTTTCATCATATATGACTCAAAAATGGGCTTAGAAAAATTTTAAACTTCCCTAGCTACATAAACCCCTTTAGACCGAAGCTATGGAAGGTTTTGGCTTCCATGAAACTTGCTTTGTTTTCTCAAGGTGAAAAGCAGATGGGGAGACTTCTAGGGATATTAGGAGTTCATTCAAACACTCATTTAAGCCTAGGAATCATTGTACAAAATCAGACTTTACAAGGTGCACTTGAAACCTTAGAAATTGCATCTTGAAATTTTATGATTTTTTGTTAATTCCCTTTGCATATTCTTAATCTCCACACCTTTTTTCCTTAGAATCACCCTTGGTTCTACCTAAAAATCAACCCCTCTTAGGATTTCTTGAGTGGGATGAAATGGTGGAGGAATGGGAGGAAAAGATATCAACCATGGAAGAAGAAATTACCTTATTTTCTTACTTTTTCTCACTTGAATCTTGCTTTCTCCAAGCTCCTTTCTTCAAATCCGAAATTTCCTCTCAATTTCTCCCCTAAAACAAATTTATAAACTTCATTTTAATCAAAGAAAGAAAGCTCAAGAGGAGAGGAACAAGTTTGGAAAAAGAAGGAACATGAAAATCCATGAAATTCCTTACCTTTTCCTTGCTTTTTCTCCTCCTTTCTTCTTCTCCATGGTGCACCTAAGAGAGCTAGTATTTTCTCTGGTTTTTGGGCAGAATGTGTCGTGCAAATGAAAGAGAGAAGAAATAAGAAACTTAAAGTGTGTTCAAGAAGGTTTCACTTTCTTAAAAATTCTAATTTTACTCTTCATTTTTGGCATTTTTGTTTCTAACTTATTTTTGCTCCTTTTTAAAAACCTTCTTTTCCATTATAAAATTTAGATTCCCAATTTAGTAAAATGCTTTTGGAATCACTCAAATCGGAGTTAAAACCTTCTCAAACAAATCATTCAAAGTTTGGGTCAACCGATATTAGAAAACGTCCATTAGAGGGATTTTAATTGTCCTGAGGTTTTCCATGATTTTCAAGGTCTCTGAGAACCTCAGAAAACTCAAAAATTTCATTTAAAAATCCCTCCTATGTGAATTCCAAAATTTGTTCAAAATTACAAAAATGCCATTATGTTTCGTAAGTTTTTCGTAAGAAATTGTTTCTTCATTCTAGCTTCATTTTTCTTTTCATCTGAGCCTTGGATTCTCATTTTTAGGAGTCTATAATGCTTCCCAAATTTTTTGGGACTTTAACTAAGTTATTTCAAGAGACTTCCTTTTGTATCCAGTGAGTTTCGTTCGTTTATAGAGAAACCGTACGCTATGTTTCTTAAGTTTTCTCTCATTTTTAGAAAACTAGATCTTACATCTAGCAAGAGTGAGGCTTAGTTAAAAATTTCTTGAAAATAGGTGAAGCAAGTCCAAAAGTCCTAAAGAGAGTGGATGAGATTAAACCAATGCTTTGGCAAGCTTATGTGTGTTATCTATGTCCTTATGAATGAAGAGAATGCTTTATGTATGATTGAGAATTTCATATTGGCATACATGCATCTAGACTTGAAACTTATATCAAGTATGTGTGTTTGAAAGGGAGATGAGCTATTGAGATTCTTTAAATCTCATTCCCTCCTCTAATGTCTTAACATCCTAAGTGGACCAAATGAGCAAGGAAATAGGAGCCACTAAGTTGGAAAATGAGAGAAGGACAAGAAAGTGTGCTACTTTGTTCATTTTTGTAACCCTTTGATGCTATATGATGAAATCCCTTGATAAAGATGTTGTACAACCATGAAAATATATATAATTACAAGGATATTTAATATATGTATGAGAACTAATGCCATGGGAATGCTATAGCAAAATCTTGACATTGAATGACAAAATGAAGCTTGTATGTTCATGTGTAAACCTTGGGATGGAAGAGTGAATTTATAGAATCTAAGTTATTAGCCCTTTGAGACATGTTTGATAGAGCATTTTAGTGCTTTCCCATGTGCTCATGTGGCCATAGAAGTAGAGGACCTGAAATTGGACACCTTGAGACCCTTAGGAAATATGAAAATTGACCATTTGCACCCCTATGTCACAAACTGGCCAAATAAACAAATTTCTTCATAAAATTTAGCAGCCATCTAGAGCTTCTTGAGAGATTTTTGAAAAGCTAAAGTAGGTAATATTTGGATGTCTATGAAATATTTGGTAAATTTTTAAAGTTGGCTAAAAAATCAAAATTTGCTGCTATCACTTTGCTTTGTGTCAATCATGGGGCACACGATGTCCAATTGCTATTAAATTTTAGAAGCAGAACCTAGACCTTTCTAGTGAATTGTGCCAATTGGAATCACCCCGTTTGGATGTTTAGAAAGGGAGATATAAATTTTTGAAGTTGCTATCCAGTATCAGGCACACAGTCAAACCTAAAGTATTATTTTATGATTTTTTCCCTTTAGCTAACATCCATATCTTTCTAGATTAATATGATTTGCATGAATTGGATTTTTGTGGAATTAATTGGACATTTTTAAAACTTATATCAGAAATCTGTATCAGTATCAGAGGGCAGTCGGACCTACATGGATATTTCATTATCAAACACGGTCCAAATGCTTTGTTCATGGCTTAGAATTATTTTTATTGGAAATTTGACATCTAGAGCTTTCCAAAAAGCTATATTTTGTATGATTTTGATTTTTCTATATTTAGTTATGATGTTTCAAAGTTGCCTCAAAATCTGCCACCTTGGAACCCAAGGCAAAATGTGAGAATTTGTGATTTTTAGTTCTTGATCCATGATTCATGTGAAGTTTTAATATGTTTATGACTTATATGAATGGAAAATAATTAGAAAATATTGTTGGTTAGTGTCCAGGGATTCACGGATCAAAATTTGAATCCTCACCCTAATATAACGCCATTAAGTCATGATTTTAACGCAAAATTCTTGGGATTTCCTTGCTACTTTGCGTAATCCCACCTTGATAAAGGAAATTGATGCTATGAATAATATGGTGTGACACATTCTAAGTTAGAAAGAATACTTTTACTTGAGTTCTTTGACTTTATAGAACATTTATTAGTCCATTTGTCATATAAGGCTAAGGTTAGTGGTCTAGTCTAGTATCAATATATATATATATATATATATCCCTTTAAAAGGTAATTGATACTTATGTTATATTTTAATCATTTCTAACTACTATTTTATATTGTAACAATTTCTAATTCTATCTAACTACTTATCATTTTGTAATGCATGTTTTTAAATAAAATAAAATGAACTATTAAAAATAAAGCTTTATTTACGAAGTATATTTGGTATAAGAGGCATTGCACTTTTTTTTATGCTACTTCAAGTCACATGTACATTTTGTATGGACATGAGTTGCTCAAAATAATTATATGGATGTAGGAAAAGAGAGTGAGTAAAGTTGATCAATTTTCAATAAAGTTAGACATTCATTTGGTAAGTACTGTACTCATTATTTGAATGTTAGACAAAAAAAAATCAATAAAGGTAACATAGGCTAACCATGAGTATATGATATGTGTTATTATCCATTATGGAATTATCAAAGTCCCATAAATTTTCTTGATTAACGACCAAATTCCCAAACTAATTATCAAAATATATAAGACAATCCATGTAAGTACTCATGATGCAATTTATGAAATAATTATCATCTTAGTATGCTTTACAACTTTTAATTCATTAAGGCAACTATTTCCTTTTTTTTTTTCTTTCTAATACAACAAGCAAGCTAACACTATAGAGGCCATTCTTTGTGTTTTGTCATTAGGTGCTCATAACTTTTTCTTTTTTTCTTAACCTAAATGACAAATTCAAAGGGCTATGCATTATTCTCATAATTTGGTTTTCTTTAGCTTTAAGAACTTCTTTTTTCCAAGCTAAATTCAATTAGCTTAAAATAGTAAAGTAAAATCTTTATTGGTACTCTCACTACTAAGCACTTGATTTCAAACTATACAGAAGAAACCAAAATGTCTACTTTTTAAACTTTTTTATTTATGTCTTATATTTTTTTTTCCACTTTATAAAAACCTTTATGAATATTATGCATCTTATATGAAAATTAATCATACTTTCAGTAGTTAAGTCAAGAGTCAAAAGGTTAAAACAGGTAATTCCAAAGACTTAGTTAACTTATAAACAATTAATTGTAGATAATCAATTACTTAAGATGGCCTAAGCCTTAAGCAATTTCAAAGCATATTTCCAATCTTGAGATTTGTGCACAAGAAAATTAAGTTTTTATTTTTATCCACTCCCCCAAACCAAAAAAATTTGTTATGTCCACAATGCAAGAATAACAATAAAAAAGAAAAGAAATTTGATGGGTCAAAATACTCCTTCATTTGTATAGTGGATCAAGCACATGCCATGGAAGAATAATTCCTGCATCTTGTCTAAGTGTTCCTACTTCCAAATAATGAATTCTATCAAAATAGTATAAAGATATAAGAACAATCATCATAGTAAAACAAGGTAGTAAATTTATCAAATAATCACAAATAAGGATAAAAATAGTCAAGATAGATATCTAATCATAAAAGTAGGAAATAAAATGGGGACAATTACTATCTACAGGGTATATAGATAGGTAAAAGAGTCAGTTATCTAAGGGTGGTGGGGTAAGGGATCTCTTAAGCGATGTATTGGCATACACTCAGGCCTCAATAGAGTCAAGGTGCTGAAAAACCTGGGTGAAGTTTTGGCGCATGAATGTATTCATAGACTCCATCCACATGAAGAGCTCCTCAAACATAAGGGTGTTTATCGAACTAGTAAAAGGCTACTCAACTGGATCCAAGTATGTATCATAAGGTGTAAGATGGTCCATGTGCTAATCTGACCCTTGTCCTCCTTAAGGGAGTCATTAGCATATGGGTCATTAGCATTCTAATTAATCACAACCTACGTCCCTACAGTACCATAAGTATAATACTCCATTTTGGCAGGTACAAAATTTCATAGACATTAAGAGCTTTTTTCTACTTGCTTATTACCCTTGACATAAGTGAGGGCGGTGTTCTCAAGATCAAAGACTTCTAAGCTTTGGCTATATGTGTAATGTATTTGCTCACCACAATCTCCTTTTTTCTTTACATATATACATACTAGAAGTGCTTATAGAGCCAAATTCCAAGATTCACTTTAATATCATTAGACATGCCTGACAGAAGAAAACAAAACAAAAAAATAAACCTCCATTCACATTAAGCACCTCATGCTCCCATCCTACCTAAGCAAAGAATGGACAATGAAACAATGTATCTACTGGTGCAAATGTTTAATCAATTTGTAGGATTCATCTTGCTTAGGAAATAATGAATTTTTTATGCCATATTTTACCAACAATCATTATGGCTAAAATTAAAAGGTATCATTTCGGCTCTATCATTAAGGAAAGCGAACATGTCATTCAAGCATACTAGATCTATACTAAATTCTCGGCCTCCAAGTCTAATTCAATCTACCCCTAGTCATTATCATTTGCAGCTTGTAACCTTAATAAGAAGAAGCCTAAGAATAGCTAGAGTTAAAGTTAACTTTAGAATTCTTAAGCTCCTTCTTATTATAGATATAAGCAATAAATGATAATGACTAAGGGCGAATTGAATTTAGAATTAGTAGCCAGGAATTCAGTATTGATCTGGTGCATTTGAATGACATGTTTGGTTTCCTTAGAGATAAAGTTCGAATGATATCATCTAATTTTAGCCATAATGATCGTTAGAAGAATATGGCACAGGAAACTCATTATTCCCCAAGCAGGTGGAAATATGGCAAATTAATTATACAGTTGCATCAATTCATTGCCCACTCTAAGCTTAGGCAAGGTGAGAGCACAAGGGTGGTCAATATGAATAAAGTTTATTTTTTGTCATGTATGTTTGGTGGTATTAAAGTGAGTCATAGAATCTAGCTTTACAAGCACTTCTAACATAAGACTATAGGGAAGATTATAGTGTGCAAATATATCACTCATATAACTTAGACCTTAGGAGTCTTTGATCCTAAGAATATCACCCTCACCCATGTTGAGGGTAATGAGCAGGTTAACCTAGAGTTCCTAATGTCTATGAAATTTTATACCCACTGAAATAAAGTATTATACTTGTTGAACACAGTGGGGACAAAAGTTTCGATTAATCATGATGCTAATGACCTATATGCTAATGACTCCCCTAGAAAGGATGAAGGCTCAAATCAAGACATAACCAATGCGTACCTTATGATATGTCGTTGGGTCTATCTGAGCAGCCTTTTACTAATTCAACACACCATTATGTTAAAGGAGCTCTTTAAGTGGATGGAGTCTATGAATACATTCATGTGCTAGAATTTTGCTTAGGTTTATCACTGCCTTAACTCCATTAAGGCTTAAGTTTATGTCAATCCATTACCTAGGAGATCCCTTACCTTACTGCCCTCAGATAGTTGACTCATTTGCCCATCTATGTACTCCATAGATAGTAGTTGCTCCTTTATTTTTACCTGCTTTTATAATTGGATATCTCTCTTAGTTATTTTATACACTTATTTGTGATTAGTTGATAGATATTACTATCTTATTTTATTGTGTTGATTATTCTTATATCTTTATGTTGTTTTTGATAAAATTCATTATCTAGAAGTAGGAACACTTGGATAGAAGGAAAGAATTAGTCTCCTATGGCATTTGCTTGATTTGAAGTACTCATAAGGGAGTATTCTAAGCCCTTGAATGTCTTTTATTTTTATTCTTGCATTACAAACATTGCAAATTTTTAAGTTTATAGGAGTGGATAAAAACAAAAATTTAATTTTCTTATGCATAAATCCTATGATAGGAAATATGCTTTGAAATTGCTTAAGCCATCTTAAGTAATTGATTATTTGCAACTAATTATTATATGTTATCTTAGTTTTTGAATTGTCTATTTTAACCTCTCGATTCTTAACTCAATTGTTGAAAGTCTGATTGATTTTCATATGAGTTGCAAGATAATTGTGAAGGTCTATTAAAGTGGAAAAATATAAAATAAAATATAAATTAAGTAATTAAAAAAGAAATAAATAAAAATAAAAGTAAAGTAGGCATTTTGCTAACCATTTGACTTCCCCCTACATAGTCCAAAGTCATGTGTTTAGTAATGAGAGCACTAACAAAGGTTTTACTTTTCTGTTTTAGGCTACTTAAATTCAGCTTGAAAAAGAAATTTTCAAAGCTAAAAAAGTCTGAATTATGAGTATCTATGGCACTTTAAATTTTTTGCCTATGTTAAAAAAGAGCAAAAGTTGTAAGCACTTAGTGACAAGACCCAAAAAAGGGCCCATACAGTGTTAGCTTGCTTGTTGTATCAAGAAGAAGGAAAATTGGGAAGTAGTTGCCTTAAGGAATTAAAAGTTACAAAGCATACTAAGATGATGATTGTTTCATAAATTACATCATAAGTACTTATTGGATTATCTTGCATATCTTGATAATAGGGTTGAGAATGTGATGGTTAATCAAGATAGTTTATGGGACTTTGTGATAATTTTATGATGAAAGATTATATCATATAGCCATGGTTGGCCTTAGTTATCTTTATTGATCTTCCTTTCTTTTCCTTTACTTAAAGGCAAGCAAAGATCTAAGGTTAGGAGAATTCGATTAGCAGAGAAATTACACATTCCACTAATTTTAAATTGGGATATTTGAATTTAATTGACTTGATCTTGAAGCTAATATTGCATATTTTGAAAAGGAGTTATAATTCAAGTTAAAGGAACATTTTTTAGTGAAAATAAAAAGCACATTTGACTCAACAAGTCCCTCGTGCCAATTAACATAGGCTATGTCAAAAGTAGGGAAAAATACAAAATTGAAAGATCAACACAACTTCCCATGTTGGCCAACACAACCCTATGCCAGCATCATTAACTTAACACAACTTGGCCATGTAATAGGGTCAAATCAACATGGCCAGGTTGTGCTCAGCAAAATTTCAATAAATTAAGGAAAGCTTGGGGTATTTTTGAAAGGAGACTTGAAACCCTCGGGTAGAGACATTTAAATACACGCCAAAGGGCAGTCAAACACTCACACTGCAATTAGGAGAGTAGCTCTAGAGACTTGGAGTGACCCTTGAGAGGGAGTTTTATTAAAGAATTACTGTGCCATAATCACTTGCTTTGCTTTCTTCTCTTATTTTACCTTTCTTTCATTAGTGAGTTTGATTTCTTTTATGTTTAAGGTGATAGTTTCAATCATGAATAGCTAAATTCCCTATTATGGGGGTTTAGATGAATATATGAATTGAATATACTTATTTAAGGATTCTCTTGTAATGTTTTGTTCAACATTAATTTATTGCTTTAGATTACTTTCTTATCAATGGTTAAACACCATTTGTTATTTGATTTATTATGAGAAGATTGAAAGGTCAATTGCAATAATAGATCATTAGGGTAATAAAATTAGGAAACAATTCTATAGAGATATAGGGCCTGTTTGAAATTGTTTTTGTTTTAATATTTTCAAAACATATATTTTTTAAAACAAATTTTGAGAATAAAAAAATTAAAAAAATTCGTTTGAATCATTATTCTGAAAAATAATTATTTTCTATTTTTTACTTGATTCTGTAGAATAAAAATTACAAAACATCTAAAAAGTGTTTTGATTTTTCTGTTTTTAAAAACAAAATTTTGTTTTTTTGTTTTACAAAACACCTCATTAAAAACACATTATCAAACAAGTTTTTTTTGTTTTTTTGTTCTTGAAAACAGAAAATTATTCTGAAAACAGAAAATCAAACAAGGTCATAAATTATGTCTAAGTGATTTGTGAACTATGTGCATGACAAGCCACTATATATAGGCTTACCTTTTAATTCCTTGTGCTTAATAAGTTTTTATGTTAAGTGTTGGATCACAAAAGTAGACTTAGGCTTAGTATGAATATATGTGATTTACCTTGAGAAAGAATTTCATAGAAATTAAAGAATCATCATTAATTTGATTAAATTAAATTACATGAGTTCATCTTTATTTAAGCTTAAGAAATAAATAAAGGATTCTAAACTTTATAATTTTTAATTGATAAGTTAAGATAGTAAAATTTAGCATTTAACTAGTTAATTTTAGTTTGAGTAGTTTTTAGTTTGATAGTTAATTAGTTGAAGAGCTAGTTAATTTGAACTTGTTATTTTTCTAGATAATAAGCATAACGAGAAAAAAAATGGTAATTAATTAACCTTTGTTTTAGGATGACTTTGGGCTCATCACCTTCGTATTACTTGTTCAAGCCATACACTTGTGAAAAACTACCAACAATTACTCTTGTAGATACCTCAACTATTGCAAAAACAATCTAGTCCCTCTTGTAGATACCTCAACTATTGCAAAAACACTCTAGTCCCTCAAATTTTCAAAATCAAGCCTTAAATACATACTTCTTTAAGCCCATTCAACTCACAAGATCACTAGTAAACTTAAGGGCAAGTGTTATAGATATCTTATAACCTAAAATGATCTAGTCTACATTGCCAAGGTCATGTTACTAAGGTAATCCCATTAACCCCAAGAAGCTTGACAACAATTGGCAAAAATTCCTATCTATAAAAGGAAAATAAGGTCTAATTCAGACAAGGACCATAACCCTAGAATTCATTATCTTTTCAGAATTTTCATTGTACATTGTCAAGTTCAAATCACCATCTATTCCTCCGAGCTTATAAAGGAAAGAACTTGCACCCTATACCCATTCCAAGCTACATAATACATTATGGTTGGACTAAGCTTCCCTTTCTCTTTAGCTATAACCTCAACGACCAACAAATAACATTATATAAGTATTATAACAAAAAAGGGCTTAAATTACCATAAAAAAATTTGTACATAGTTAAATTGAAAGTTTATTCATCCATCATCAAAGAATTTCCTAAAACTTTTAGTCTGACAAAGAAGATAGTTGAAGTATAAAAGAGAAACAGAGGTCATCAATTTTAGTTTGAAAGATCATTGACAAGGATTTTAGATTATATTGCATTGTCAATATTCACAAAATTAAAAACTCAAATGTTAAATTTAAGGATGGCAATCTTATCCCGCCATCTACTACTTCCTTTATCCCCATCCCCATTCCTTGTCGCAAGGGGAAAATTTCCTCCCATCCCTGTTCCCCCCAAGGATGCAAATCTCACATAGATCTTTGTGAGGACCTTAAAATTTTTATAAAAAATAATTAAAATAATATTAAATAAAAAATGATGTATTTGAAAAAAAATCTTAAATTTAAAGCCAAGCTCCTTTTTTAAATTATCTAATAGGTTCTAATCAAATTCAAAAAAATCTTTTAAAAAAATTCAAATAACAAGTTGTATAATAAATTAAGTAATGGAGAAACGCTAAAAAAGTTAATAAGAATATTTAGGTTAATTTATTTTATTTTAAATCAATATAAATACAATAGAGTAAAATAATTAAAAGAGATAGGATAATAAGGCATATATATATATATAAATCTTAAAAAAATATTTATATAAAATCTATAGGGATAGGATCTCACAATACAAGAAATATGATTTCCATCCTGCCCCGTTCTGTTTTCCAAATTATCTTTACAGAAATTTTCTCCCTCATCTTAATCCCCGCAAAAAAATAAAAAGAAAAAAAATTCAAATACAAATTCTTAAATGAGACAATTCCCATCTAGATCTTCAAATTTGAAAATCGTTGCCAAGTTCAATTTGATAATGTAAATGCTTTTTTAGGAGGGGATAAAAATCCTGATGATAGGCGCACAATGAGAATCTTGCGGAGATGTACGTGGGCGATGATGTTTGTCCAGATTTCTACCAGTGGGTGTTCCCCAATTGTGACCATGTGGCCGTGGGAACAGGTACAGTAACCCACGAGGGAGACATCAAGAAGTTCCAACTGGCAACCAGAACACAGCCAAGGACAAGATTCTAGGAGGCAAAATCATCCGAGTTGAAGCACACCCTGTTTCGAAACACTCCCGACCATGAAGGTTGTCGGGAAGAGTAGCGCTAGTCAGCGATGCCGCTGGCTACATTACAAAATGCTCCAGCAAGGGAATCAATTTTGCGGCCAAGAGTTAGAGATGTGTGCAGAGTCGATCGTTGAAGGGCCAGAGAATGGGAAGAAAATGGTGGAAGAAGGCGACCTGAGGAAGTACTTGGAGAAGTAGGATAAGACATATTGGCCAGTGATCAACTTACAAGGTGTTGAATGTGTTGCAGAAGGTGTTCTATGGGTCGAACCCTGGAAGGGAAGCATCTATGGAGATGTGTGAGTATGAGTAGGCAGAAGATGACATGCGATTGCTATCTGTACAAGACGCACAGTTGCTCCTGGCAATCCACTGGAGGATATGAAATTGGCCATTAACACCATTGGGAGCTTGGTGAGGGCTAATGCAATCAGGAGGGAGATGGAAAAGCTTAACTTATGAGTATGAGAAAATAGTAAGGATTGGCCCTTTATGAAGTTTTATATTCTGGAATTAAAGATTTAGGCTTTAAGCTTGTCAGTGTGAATGGCATTATGCTGGTTGCACAAGTTAAATATACTATATCAGACCATCAGTTGTTGCTGGCTCTTCAACTTTCATGCGGTATTACTATTACACTTTCAACAAAAAGTGTGTCTAATAGTCTAATTAGTCTAATTGTAATACTAAAAGGTAATAATAACATTGATTTCAGATTTCTGGGTATCGTTTATTTTTTTTTCCTTTATCAAATAATTTTATTTTATTTATTCTTACATATTGTTAACCATTTTTTTTTAATTTATTATAAAAATAAACATTTAACTAGTTCTTATAAACAGTGAAGTCTTTTTCTTAACATTCTAGTTTTAAGAAATAGATTTTTTAATTTAATATAATAAATGAAATAAAAATCTATGATTTGAAGAAAATAAATTAGGTAATTTCATTTACGAACATTTTAATTATATCAAACTAATGGCGTATTTAGCTCTACGTTTGTCAGGTCTGCTTCCTTTTGATGACGTTGTTGCAGCATTTATGTTTTATCGATAAAATTCTTTTACAAACATTTTGTAATTATAAAGACCAACTTATGTATATATATGTGTGTGTGTGTAAAGGCAGGTAATAAATTTGATAAAATTATAAGAATTAAAAAATTAATTTAATTAACAAATTTTAAGGAAATAGTGAAGAATTGTAAAAGCTATGGTACGGAGTACGTAGCTTTGCTTAAGAATAACGCTCAGATATTGGGGTGAGGTCCATACACGGAGATGGAGCTTATAAACTAATGGGACCCTACAATTAGCTTCTTACAAATTCACCTCTCTAGTTCCATTCTCATTTCACTTGGCAATTCAAAGCTTTCTAGGTTGCTTCCTCTTCCTCTCTTGTATTTTCCTTGGCCGTTCATTCATTTCTGGATCTCATTCCTGAACTTTTTGATTTCTCCATTTGAATTTTGAATCCAAAAGATTGTAATTCCACAGTAATTATGTCTTCAGATCAAGTCCTGTTTGTGTTATTTTAGTTTATCAAGTTGCTGCTTCCTCAGAATGCTGTAAGCAAAGGGATTTGTGTTTATGTTACGCTTGCTGTATTATTATTATTGTTACTATTCAAACATCTTCACTGATTAATAGAATGCTGGTTTTTCTTTTGGCTTTCTTTCAATTCTTTTTTTCCTGAAAAGGCGTACAAGGTTAGAAAACAGGGGAATTGGAAGCAGACAAAGAGGGCCAATCCTTTAGTTATGAAAATCCTTTACTTCTTAGATTATGGAAGATTATGTCATTTCATCCTCAATCAACGAAATTTGACATTGACTTTTATAGAGATGTAATGCTGGAGACCTGTATAACCGGCTCTCTTTACTTACCGTAGGTGGAATGAGGACAATGACTATATATTCTGCATATGATTTAGAACTGCAAAAGATTTCTTCTTTCCCGTAAATTTTCTGTTCCATATCGTAAGTAACGTGTTTTTACTCATTTGTTGTCTCTGCTAGTTTCTTGAAGCATTGAATCATATATTAGGGGTATGTTTTGAAACTTATGCGGCTGACACATTTTCAGCCCTCATTCAATTTTTATGTCATAGTTCCCATTGAAACTACGTCCAAATAATTGTGAGAAAAAAAAAAAAAAAAACTTAAACAGCGTTGTAGTTGATCTTTATCAACCTTATCTATAATATTTGGGTTCTATGGCAATTCTTCCGCATGTAAGAATGGAAGATGTAGAATATGCGGTATAAACTCACTTATTGCATCATGTACTACTCGGATATACTTTTTACTTTTCTCTATACTAGGGGTTTGCTCTTTGCGTCTTGCCTTGCTTCTTTATATTGTTGTGTACCCTTTTTTCATTGCATTTGATAGTTATAGCTTCAAACTTTCAGTCAGTTTTATTAGTTACTAAGCAGACCGTAGCTTGATCACCGTGTTAGTTTCTTTTTATCTATCTGGATTATAGACATACGTAATACATATAATTGTTTCATATTCATAGCTCCAAACATATATTTTGCGAGTGCATTAATGCGATAGAGACAATACCTTCCTTGCGTCACAGAGATTGAGATGGCTGTAACATCTGCAATTACTTTTACAATTGGAACAACTGCCTCCCTCAGCCAAAGAGGAGGCGCACTTCCTGTATCAAAGCCTTTGGGTTTGAGGTTCAACTGTGAGAATTCTCTTAAGAACTTCTGTGGCCTCAAGGCCGCGTCATCTGTGAGCTGCGAGTCAGAATTATTCTTTTCAGGCAAAGAAAGCAATGCTGCTCTGTGGGCATCTTTTGCAACCAAAGCTCAAAAGGCAGACCAAAACTTCCAGTACTACCTGCAGCCTCAAGATGCCTACAAAGTGGCAGTTCTAGGTGCTGCAGGAGGGATAGGTCAGCCTCTGGCACTTCTTATCAAGATGTCTCCATTAGTTTCTGAACTGCATCTGTATGATATTGCAAATGTAAAGGGAGTTGCTGCTGATCTCAATCATTGCAACACTCCCTCACAAGTTAGGGATTTCACAGGAACTTCTGAGCTAGGAAATTGCTTGAAAGACATGAATGTAATTGTTATACCTGCTGGAGTTCCTAGGAAGCCCGACATGACTCGAGATGACCTTTTCAATATCAATGCTGGCATTGTGAGAGACTTGGTTTCAGCTGTTGCAGATATTTGTCCTGATGCTTTGATTCACATTATCAGTAACCCAGTAAACTCTACAGTGCCTATCGCAGCAGAAGTTCTGAAACAGAAGGGCGTCTATGATCCTAGAAAGCTCTTCGGTGTCACTACATTGGATGTTGTGAGGGCAAACACGTTTGTTGCTCAGAAGAAGAACCTGAATCTCATTGATGTTGATGTCCCTGTCGTTGGGGGCCATTCTGGGATAACCATTCTTCCTCTCTTGTCTAAGACAAGACCCTCACTAAGTTTCACCCGGGAAGAAGTTGAAGAGTTAACTCTCGGGGTCCAAAATGCTGGGACTGAAGTTGTTGAAGCAAAAGCAGGCACAGGTTCCGCCACTTTGTCAATGGCCTATGCAGCAGCTAGATTTGTTGAGTCATCTCTCCACGCACTTGATGGAGATAGTGACATCTACGAGTGCTCTTATGTGCAATCATATCTAACTGAGCTTCCATTCTTTGCTTCAAGGGTGAAGCTTGGAAGGGAAGGCGTGGAAGCTTTTATTTCATCTGACCTTCAAGGTTTGACTGACTATGAGCAGAAGGCGTTGGAAGCCCTTAAGCCAGAACTAAACGCTAGCATCGAGAAAGGGATTGGTTTTGCTCAGAAGCCTGCAGTTACTACTTAGTTTTCATTTGTCAAAGCTTTTTGTCTCAAGAGTCCAACAGAGAGAATGTCAAAAGGTTATAGCTTGGTCACAGGTTAATTAAGGCATTGGTACTTACAAAAATTAGGTTCTGGATTTATCGTATCAGCATTACTACTCCCAGAACTTTAAGATGCAGATTTTCCTATATTATCAATTTTACTTCCAGTTTTGTGGGGCAGGAGCTGCATTTCTATTCTCCGTGTTGAGAGATATCTGTGTTTAGGTTATCAAGTAGAAATGAAAATTGTAACGGACACTCACATTAATCAGCTATGCCGGTCCTTTTGGGCTTGTAAATTGTTACACACACACACACAACCAGTTAGCAGTGCTTGGACATTAAAAGATGCAGCTAGCGATGTTGCAAGGGTCTCTTGGTTCGCTTATAAACACAAACATGAGTTGTGCGATGCAAGGTTCTGCTGAAGAATAACTTCCTTATTTGCTGTAAAGAAATAAGGTAAAAATAGAATTAGAAGAATACATTTAGAGAGAGCGAACATATGTTCTTAAACAAAAAGACTAAGTTTTAATAATTTTTGCAAGCAAGCCAAGGTGATAAAGTATAGTTAACTAAAATAGTATTAGTTAGACTAAAATGATAAGGCACGGATAAAAACTTTTAGTTGACTACAATAAGATTTAGTTAATTAAAAGTTGAGGCAATAAATTTAAAATAATGAGAAAAAAATAATATCAAATTTATTTTACCTTCAGACTCCTCAAACTTTAAGGCTTTTCTTCAATAAATTTACCAATATAATAAAAAAAGTTTTCTTATATACATCTATCTTAACTTACTTTAAACTAATATATACAAAGTTTTTCTTTCAAATTTATCCACAACTCACTCTACACTTTGTAAGATTTATAAATCCTTTTGAAGGAACTACAATCAAAGCTATATAAATGTTCTCGCTAGCAATAATAACCCAAAACTAAATTCAACAAAAATAAGAGATGAAGTGAAATGCAGAAGAAATTAATGTTCTGTTTTTGCTTCTATGTTTTTTATTACTTTGACTTCTTTGCATTTACAGGCTTCACCAATCAGCTAGCTACTGAGAGAGGATAGTCCATTCTCTTTGTTGTATTATGTTGAAGTGTTATCAGTAATAACTAGAAATAGCTAACTTTCAGCTTGATCAAAAGAGGACTAGCTTCAATGTTTAAATTATTTTTTCTTTCTTCTTTCCTCTGTTCTGTTTTCTGGCCAAGAGGTAATGGTGGAGAAGCAAGGCTTTTCAATATAATAAATGATATTCAATGCTCTGAGCAAGTTAGAGAAAAAAACAAAACCCGAATATTGTATTATAATAATTTTCCTTATGCAAGGGACAAAGGGTGTAGAACTTTTGCATAACTGTAGACTTGTTTTCACTTCACGGTTGCAGAGCTTTTGCACAATTGATGGAAAAATAAAATATGTTTTAGTTCTCTTTGTTCTTTTTTGTACACTTCCTCGGCACTTTAAGCTTGTTTTGTCTCGTGCTTTGAATAAAAAATAATTACTAATGAGTTGGGTTTCAAACAAAGAGTTAATCAATTTTAAGTTTTTGGTATTCACTTTAATAAATGAATTTCATACTTAATATACTTAACTTAAATTTTATTATTATCCAACATCTAGACTATTCTGATTACTCGACCTTTGTGAAACCCTTGGAGTAACAGCATTTACAAACACTTGTTCCTTTTGTATAAGCAAAGATTTCACCTGCTGAGAAGGATATCAAAATGTTAAGTAAACGACAAATATATTTAAAAAAAAAAAATTGCTGGCATGCTGTGCTTATAGAAAAGCATTTGGCATAATAACTAAGTTTTCCACGATTGTTATTCTCTACAGATTTCCCCAAAAAAAATTTCATGAAGAATAAATCTTATCCTGCTACGATGACAAATATCGGAAAGGATAACAAATAAGTTTCCATCTGCAGTAGCTGTTGGCAGTAAGTTTTGCTGGAGCAGTGACCTCCTTCGAAGTGATCAATCCTATTGCGATTTCCGATAATCACATCACGATTGTAGACTCCAGAAAAAAATGTTCATATTATTGTGACAATCAACGCATATGCCTAGATTGCTGGCCACTCTCAGTTTTGTAGCCGGTGGGGTTGCAAGAACCCCAAAAACGATAGCCAACTTTTCACTGTGATAAGAGAGCACATGCCCCTTTTCTCTGTCATCCAACTTATGTAACTCAGATGATACTTCATCAACATACCCTGCAATCTTTAGCTGCTGATTGACTTCGCCTAGCATCTCATAAATCTCACCCTTTCTCGGATGTGAGACATCTTCCACAATGAACTAGTGTACTTCACCTTTCAGTTCAGTAGTGCTACAACCGGGTGTGGTCTTGATTGTTTTGTCTTTCATTAGTTTTCTCACTTCTGCTACCTTCTCCTGGTGACCTGCCGAAGGATAAAATATTTAGCAGCAAAACAAGAACTCCTGCTTCTTGAGCTTTCAGTTCAATAAAATGCCCAATTAACCCGTTCATCAAGATTAACATCTCCCATCTCTATGAATTCTACTAGCCCCACGTAAGGTTCTCCACATCGTTAAATGTGGTTTTACTAACATTGACGTTATAAGCTGATAGACTTGATCACAATGTTTTGTTCATTACAGCTCAAGCTTGTATTCGGGCTAGTTTTGTTTTAAATGAGAAAACTTGATCATTGTTACCTAATATTGTAAATACATAGCTATAAAGAAACAAGTTGAAAAAAAAGTTAATTAGGATTCTGTTAAGAAGTAGTTATTAGGATTCCTATTAAAAGGTAATTAACAAATAATTATCTATAAAATAATTGTGTTTTTTAGTCTTATATTAGAAAGCATATTTTTTGAATTATAAATTGTAAAATGTATCGAATAATAAGATTTATAACATGTAAAAAATAACTTACAACATAAAATGGCATATTTAATATAATAAATCTAATGCAACAATTAAACGTAAATCATATAATATATAATTTGCAAGTAATTAATATATTTTTAAATAATCTCAAGTATTATATTCTTTATAAGAGGTATAAACAACATTTATCAGCAATATAATACTATCATGCTAACTTATGATTTTCATATATTTCTAAAATAAAAAAATCATGTTATTCTACCATATTGGCTTAAATCACATAATTTCTAATCAATTTAGTCTCAAATTATATTGTTAGCGTTAGGATTTATTTCAAATCATAATATTCAAATTATAAATTATACAATTCAAAACTACTTTTGATTCAACAATTGATTCATATCATTAACTTTGAAACTCATCACAAATTATAAAATTCGAATAATGAATTATACAATTTTGATTATTTTGCTATTAATACATAAATAGAAGGTAAATAAATGTAACGACTATGACATGAATGAATGGAAGTTTACACTAACATTTGACTACCCGAACTTTAGCATTCACTATGTACCAATCATGTTAAAGCTTGGCTTGGTTCATTCACAGCCTTACCTACACCTAAACTGGTTAGATTATCCAAATTTAGTTTTTGCATAACTATTTTTCATATGGGTACAAATGTTCAACTTATATTATTTTTTCTTCTATTATAAAAATATGAATCAACCTTTTCTAAAACTAAGAGTATGACTAATATATCATCAAGAATAATATTAATTTTTTTGCTAACTATAACATACTAAAAAATATATTTTTTAAACTTTTATTTTTAATGTTATTTATTTTGTGTTGAAAATTATAATTTTATTTTATTTTAAAATTGCATTAAATTTATGATAATGTTTATATTTTGCTAATATTCATTTAATACATATATTATTGTCAAAATTAAATATTATTTTCAATTACTTAATGTTAAAAAATTTTTATGAATAAGTTTTTGGTTTTTAATAATTAATTTTTTAATCAAATAATTTTATAATTTATTAAATTTTTAAAAATAATTATTTGATTAGTTAAATACATATTAAATATTTATTATATTATATAAGTAAAAGTAGGTTGATAAAAATAAAGTTTGAGACTTAGTTCCAACTATAGCAGACAAGTGCCATTGATGCTTTGATACACATTGTCAACATATTAGTAAACTTATTTTTTATTATTAATTTTTTCAATAAAAATATGATAACTACATAATTTTTGCAAAAAAATGTATGCTTTTTACTACTCAACATCACATTATTAAACTTTTTAAAAAAATTTATGTATGTTATAATTTTATTGAAGAATTTTATAATAAGAATACAAATAATTGTAATTAAATTTAGTCCCATGACAAAAGTAGTGAACCAGAAGAGTCTTTGATACAACATTTTAGTAAACTTATCTTTGTTATTAATTTTTTCAATAAGAACACGATAACTGTATAATTTTTACAGAGAAATATATGTTTTTTATTTCTCAACATCATATTATTGGAATTTTTTAAAAATCTTATATATGTTATATTTTTATTAAAAAATTTGACAATAAAAATATTAGTAACTATAGCTAAATCTGATCTCATAACAGAAGTTGTGAAATAGAAGGGTGTCTGATCCCAGAAAGCTCTCTAGTGTCAATGTTTTGAGGGCAAATTCGTTTGCTACTCAGAAGAAGAATGTCATGAACACTAATCAAGAGGCTAGTCACATGGAGCAGGCACTTGTAGAGTTAGTTATAAATGATGAGGTGGCAGAGAAGCAAGCACCTACAAAGGTAGTTATAAATGATGAGGTGGCAAAGAAGGATGGGGAAATGCCTCCAAATGATGAGAACGATACAGAAGGACAGGTGTCGGATGATCCGCAGGTCAAGGAACGTCGAAAGGTAGTAGTGAGATGCAACACTCGTGTCTGCAAAAAGTATCTGAAGGTTAGAGAGAATGAAGGTATATGAGCTGGGGTGTAGTGGGACTAAAAGGTATGAATTTTGTGAATCTGGTATTGTAACACCCTAAAATTAATTAAAGTGTTAATCATGAATTTAGATTAATTAAGAATAATTAATATGAGATAATTGGATAAGTTAAGTGAATGGAGATTTTAGAGAGATAAATTATTAATATAGGTTTGAAATTTAATTAGGATAAAAACTTCATCTAGGGCCAAATTAAATTGAATAGGCCAAGGTTAAGACTAATGATGGCCCAATAACCCTTGTGCAGACCCAAATCTTTGAGCTTTTCAAACTTGGTCCAAACCTAATTAAAATTCAGCAGCCCAATGCATAAGAGCTAGCCCAATAAAGCTCAAATCTGAAGCCCATTAAGAGTTAGATCTTTGGAGCAACCCATGACCCATATTTGACCCAACTTATCCCAACTAAAACCCTAAACACTTCAGCCACTTCCCTATTTTTCTAAAGCACAAAGGAGAAAATCGGAGGTGTGAAGGGAAGCTAGGGTTTGTGACAAGAATTCCATATTTTCTCACATTTAGAGCAAGATTCAGTTAAGGTAATAGTTATATAACTTAATTAATCCTTTCATTTTTCTCTTTAATTTAGCCTGATTAGTTTTTCATTTGGAGTATTTTCACCATACCCAAAATCTGAAATATGGTTGTTTGGGATTTTCTTGGTGAAATTCGTAGGTTGAGGCTAGGGCTGACATTAGGTAAGTATAAACCCTCTATTTTGATGCTTTCTTTGCTAGTTTGAGAACCCCATAGCTGATTTATAATATAGGTATTAATTTTGTATGAATTTGCTTAGGATTTTGGGTGAAATATTGAGGTTTCTGGTAGAGAATACTTCAATCTGAATTTGGGACTTGTAGTGGTTGGGTAAGTGTTCCCTAAGTAGTCATTAGCATTTTAAATTCTTTGGGTACTTGTTGCTACTGTAAATGATGAATTAAAGTAGTAATTCTGTGATGCTATGGTTATAGGGAGATTTTTGTACCATTGGTGGCTATTGCAAATTTATCTACAAGTAAGGTAACCGGAACTATATTAATTCCATGCATATATCTATTTTGATTCCATATTTACTGTACATGAATGATTTGAAATGTTGAATGAATTGGTTAGCTATCTATTATATTGTGAGTAGATCTTATGAGTCTATGGTGGAGCTGTGGTATGGCTGCCACCCATGCATATGTTTCGATCAGGCACGGGTTATGATCAAACCCCAGATGCACTGAGCCCTGATTGTGCTCAATGGGGAGTAAGTGCCATAGACGGGCCTCTCCCGGTATTATTGGCCTTTAACATATGAAAATATGATTGCTAGTATGGAATAGTAATCATGATAACCTGATTATTTCATTTACTGATATGATTGGTATTTTCTCTTATGCTTATATGAAACTATGCATGTATGCTAATTAAACTGGAATATATGATGGAATTACCTTAGTTACTAAGATTCGTATCTCACCCCGTTTCATAGGTTAAATATTTTAGGTGAAAGTTCTTCGGGTAAGGATAAGAGTAAGCAAGTGGATGAACATCCATGAGTTGAAGCCTGGTGTAGGGGAGCTACACTTGGTCTGAGTAGAATAGAGTAAATGCTAATTTTGTTAAGTCTTGTATAACATTATCATGTATCTGTATTGCCAAGTGTAGGAGTCTGTATTTGATAATATAATGTGTACCTAGTGAGGAGTAGGTCTTACTTTAGTTTGGTATTTGATGTATGGATTTGTGATATCTGCTGTAAGCCTTGTTGAACTATGATATGGCTTATTATTGGAAATGTAATCTTTGAGATATTAATATGAACCCTTAATGTATGGAACCCCAACTGATTGTGTATCAAATGATAACTACTGATAGTTCATGAATTCCTGTTATTGTTACTCTACAAACTTGCTAATAAAGGGTAATTAGAGAAAAGAAATGGACATTTAAGTCTTGAACTAGTAATGATAGATTAGTTGGGTAATTAAGATACATAACTACCATTAGATTTGCATAAATTAAGGTAGAATAACCCTAGGATGATATTGGAGGGAGAGTGGAGAGTATGAGATAAGATTTTTGGAGTTATAAGACCAGAAGGAATTTTGCCACGGCCAAAATAGGATTAGCCGTAGCCAATAGAGGCGAATTCACCCAGGGGGAGTCCAGAGAGAAATTCGCCGCAGCGAAATGTGTAATTAGCCTCGACGAAAAGTGAGAGGCTAAACTAGGAGTCGTCCAAAGGGAAATTGGCCGCGGCGAACTTTTGCGAAAAGGAGTCAGGCATTCTAAAGAGGAATTGGTCGCGGCGAAATGAGGTATTGGCCGCGACCAATAGTGAGAGGCGAGCAAGGTGAGTTCTAAGAGGCTTCCTCACCGCGACACCAAGTAGGTTAGTTGCGGTAAAGGTCTAACTCACCGCGGCGAAACTAGTGATGTAGTGAGGGGCGAAACCGAAAGGAATTGGCCGCGACGAACGTTCTGAAACCCTTATATTAATTAGAAAACCTTTGTTTTTTAGATGGTAATCTCAAGGGATGATTTAGAGACATTGTGATGAGTTATAACTGATGAGTAATAGAATCAAATGCTTATAAATAAATATTTATTTCCCTTGTGAACATAAGTGCTTGTAATTGTATGATTGATGACTCTAATCACATTAAGGTTCAAATTTTCTCATATTTTCATAATGTAATTCGTCGTAATGCCTTGTAACCCCAATATATGATTATTAATCATGTATTTAACCTTAATTATAATGTTTAAAAATTAGGGTCGTCACAGGTATTCTCTCTATATGTTTCTTTATTCCCTTCCTTTTTAAGTTTTTCTTCTCTGAATATGTGAACCTTTAGCTGTGCTGCTAAGATATTGTGGCTTAATATTATACACCTAGCAAATTTTCAGTCTTTGATCAGTGTACCTCTGGAAATTATTCTCGGTTGCTTGCAGGTGTTCCTGACATTAGGTGCTTTCATTGAGAGGTTCTGTCATGGCAGAAGCCAATATGATGAAGGAGTTCTAAATATAGTTGAAGAAGTTGCAAGTGCTTGGTGAGCAGCGTGACTTTGCTTCATCCTAAAGGATGGACAAGATTGAAAGTAGTATTGAAGAGATTGCTTAGGCAGTGACGAACCTCTCAAATAACATGGTCACGTGGAGGCTTGAATTCGCCAGTGGGTCCTTGAACTCGAGTTCGAACACTCAAGTAATGGATGACCAATCGAAGCGAGCTAAGATAGACTTTTCGAAGTTTAATGACACGGATCCTTTGAACTAGATTTTTCGGGTAGAGCAATATTTTGCTTATTATGACACCCCTAATGCTCAAAGGATTGTCCTAGCATTTATGAATATGGAAGGGGATGTGGCTTGGTTTCAATTGATGAAGAACAGGAACCAATTACCTAGGTGGGCTGCTTTAACTTGGGTGATTGAATTACATTTTAGCCCAACTGAATATGAAAACCCTAGGGCCCAATTATTCAAACTTATTCAAACAGGTCGGTTCAAGAGTATCATACCCGCTTCATGGTTATGGCAAATCGAGTTGAAGGGGTGCTCGATGAAGCACTCCTTGATTGCTTCATCAATGGTTTGAAGGACAAGATTCACAAGGAAGTGATTTTGAGGGAGCTAGCAACCTTGACCAATGCCGCATTGGTGAGACTCTTAGACGAGAAGAATACTCCGAATTAGGGTTTCCTGGAAAGTCGAAGCTCTCATATAAGGATGAATGCCAAGCCCATCGGCGGTGCAATAAGTATAGCTCCATCATCATCAAAAGTTGCTTTGCCTCCACTGTTGTCGAAACCAAACGCTAAACCCCTGACTCCAGTTAAACAATTAACACCAGCGAAAATGTAACTAAAAAGGGATAAAGGCCTATGTTATACATGTGATGAGAGATTCACACCCAATTCTAAGTGCCAAAATCGACGATACCTGTTGATACAGTGCGAGCCAGACGAAGAGAGCGAAGAACATGGGGAGCAAGAACCTGAAGTTAAAATGCCAGAAGAATAAGAAAAAGCTCTGGAGTTACTCTATCTCTCTCACCAAGCTATACAAGGGGCGCCAAGTAAATGCACCATTCTTTTCTGATGAACAATTTTGGGGACTGATGTATCTATGTTTCTAGATGTGAAAAGTTCTGATAATTTTATTAAACCATGGATTGTTAAGCACCTGAAATTGGGTGAAGAACAAATTTATGGGTTCAAGGTTTTGGTGGATGGGGGTCGTTTTTTGAAGGGAAATACCATGGTGAGAGACATTCCTCTCATTATAAATGGAACTCATATTACTATTTCTGCTTTGGTGTTAGATGCCATATGATACGATGTAGTGTTGGGGCTGATTGGTTAGCTACTCTGGGTGAGTATATTTCTTACTATAGCACTACTACTTTGAAAATATTTGAGAGTGGGCAATGGTTTACTCTAAAAGAGGATTGTAATAGGTTACTTGAGGTGGTTCATTTCCACCAATTACTCTAATTTTGTGAGACTGATGCTATCGAAGAACTTTACACTATGGAGTGTAGAGAGGCAGAGGAAAGTAAGGAGAATTCCTTGAAACTACCTAATGATGTACCAACTGAATTACGAGATTTGCTCTGTAAATATCAGAGGGTATTTCAAATTCCAAAGGGGCTGCCTCTTTCTCGGCCACATGACCACACTATCACTCTTCAATCGGGAATGCCTTCTGTCAAGGTTAAGCCTTATAGGTACCTTTTTTGTCAGAAGAATTAGATTGAGCAAAAGGTGAATGAGATGTTACAAGAAGGAATTCACCCCAGTAACAGTCCATACTTGGCCCCAGTACTCTTGGTAAGAAAAAAGGATGGCTCGTGGAGATTTTGCACAGATTATAGGGCTTTGAATGTAGTCACGGTGAAGGATTCATTTCCAATTCCTTCAGTGGATGAATTGTTGGATGAACTCAAAGGCGCTTATTTTTTCTCTAAATTAGATTTAAGATCTGGATATCATCAAATTTTGATGAAGGAGGATGACGTTTCTAAAACAGCATTTAGGACACCTCAAGGCCATTATGAATGGATGGCCATGCTTTTTGGACTCACAATGCACTAGCCACTTTTCAGTCACTAATAAATGAAGTATTCAAGACTTATTTGCTGCGGTTTGTATTCGTATTTTTTGATAACATTCTGGTGTTCAGCAACGATTGGGAAAATCACTTATAGCATTTAGACTTGGTGTTAGCTCAGTTTTTGGAAAATCAACTATATGCAAAGTTATCAAAATGTTCCTTCGATCAGCCCAAGATGCATTATTTTGGGCATGTGGTCTCTGCCCAGGGGGTTGAGGTGGATCAAGAGACAGCAGTTCTTAATTGGCCTGTGCCTGCCAATGTATCATAGCTGCGGGGATTCCTGGGTTTAACAGGGTATTACCGCCGGTTTATTAGAAAATATGCTTCTATTGCTTACCCACTTACAACGCTATTGCAGAAAAATAACTTCCAGTGGAATGAAGAAGCACAAAAGGCCTTCAAGCAACTCATGACAGCTTTGATTCAAGCACCCATTTTGGTCATGCCAAATTTTTTTAAAACCTTTGTGGTTGAAACAAATGCATCAGGGGGGTGGGATTGGTGCGGTGCTTTCCCAAGACAAGCACCCTATTGCTTATTTTTCAAAAAAATTATCTCCCCAGATACAAGTACAATCAACAAATGTACGGGAGTTGTATGCCATCACTGAAGTGCTAGCCAAATTTAGGCATTATTTTATTATAAGGACTGATCAAAAGAGTTTAACGCATCTTTCAAAATAGACTATACAGACCCCAGAATAAGAAGCTTGGTTACCCAAGTTGTTGGGATTCCATTACTCCATTAAGTACAGATCGAGAAGCACAAATCAAGTTGCAGATGCACTCTCACGCTGCTGCCATGTGGCCATCACCATGCCCTAAACAGAATTGTTGTTTGAAATTAAGGAGGTCGTTAAGTAATTAGGGGAGCTACAGGAGTTATTACTGCAAGTTGCACAAAATTCAAATTTGAAGTCAAAATATCAAGTGAAAGATGGCTTGCTGTATTGGCAAAGAAGGTTAGTAATTCCTCATACCGCAACTACTATCATTAATAAACTCTTAAAGGAATTTCATTCTTCCACCCAAGGAGGCCATGCTAGTTTTACTCGAACTTTGGCTAGGGTGGCCACTCATTTTTTCTGGACACATATGAGGAAGCACATAAAAACTTATATCCTGCAATGTCAAATTCGTTAGAGGGTGAAAGTATCCCAATTGCATCCTAGTGGGTTGTTAAGTCCACTCCCAATTCCTCAACAAATATGGGAAAATGTGGCAATGGATTTCATTACTGGATTGCTGAACTCTAAAGGATATACAATGATCAGGGTAGTGGTTGACAGGTTGTCTAAGTTTGGTTATTTTACACCTTTGAGAGCTAATTACAATGCTCCTCAAGTGGCTGAAGCTTTTGTACAAACAGTGGTAAAGTTGCATGGCATTCCAAATTCCATTATTTCAGATAGAGATAAGGTTTTTATTAGTGCTTTTTGGCGACAGCTATTTAAATTACAAGGCACTACACTGAAAATGAGCTTGTGTTTTGTGTTTGATACTCTGAAGCTGTGGGTTAATTATCTTCCATGGGTAGAGTACTGGTATAACACCTCTTATCAATCTTCCATTGATATGACACCTTTTAAAGTTGTTTTTGGTAGAAAACCCCCTGTCATCATTTGAGGTGTTTTTCCTGAAGAAGTTCCCGGTGATGTGCTAGAACAGTTAAAAGAGCGAGACATTCTGAAATTTAATTTAGAAAAAGCACATATAAGAATGAAGAAATTTGTTAATAGGAAGCACACTAAAGTACAGTTTCAGGAAGGTGAATCAGTGTTTGTCAAGCTTTAGCCATTTAGACAACACTTGGTATAGTGGAGGAGGAACCAGAAGCTATCCCTGCATTATTTTGGACCTTTTGAGATTGTAGAAAGAATTGGGTCAATTGCATATAGGCTTAAGCTTCCAAAAGAGGCCAAGATTCACCCTGTGTTTCATGTGTCATTTCTTAAGAAATGTGAAGGTTCACCATTAGAAATGCATTTGCCATTGCCTCTTTTGACTGTTGAATAAGGGCCGATCATGTCTCCCCTCAAGATTCTCAAGGAGCGAATAGTTCCAGTGTCTGGGAATCATGAACAGCAATTTCTCATTCATTGGGACATGGATGTACCTCCGACCTGGGAATTCAAGTCATACCTTCGGAAACATTACCCAAGCTTTGACCTTGAGGACAAGGTCAATTTCAATAGGGAGAGTATTGTCATGACCACTAATTAAGAGGCTGGTCACATGGAGCAGGCACCTGCAGAGTTAGTTATAAATGATGAGGTGGCAGAGAAGCAAGCACCTAGAGAGGTAGTTATAAATGATGAGGTGGTAAAGAAGGATGAGGAAATACCTCCAAATGATGAGAACGATACAGAAGGACAGGTGTCAGATGATCCGTAGGTCAAGGAACGTCGAGAGGTAGTAGTGAGACGTAGCACTCGTGTCTGCAAAAAGTCTCTGAAGGTTAGAGAGAATGAAGGTATATGAGCAGGGGTGTAGTGGGATTAAGGGGTATGAATTTTGTGAATCTGGTCTTCTCTCTGTATGTTTCTCTATTCCCTTCCTTTCTGAATTTTTCTTCTCTGTTCTTCCCAATATATATGAACCTTTAGCTGTACTGTTAAGATATTATGGCTCAATATTATACACCTAGTGGATTTTCAGTCTTTGATCAGTGTACCTCTGGAAATTATTCTCAGTTGCTTGCAGGTGTTCTTAACAAAAAACCTGAAGCTCATTGATGTTGATGCCTCAATCGTTAGGGGCCATACTGGGATAACCGTTCTTCCTTTGTTGTTTAGGACAAGACGCACTGGTGAAGAGGTTAAAAAGTTAACTGTAAAGATTCAAAATGCCTAGGACACAAATTACTAAAGCAAAAGAAGGGTTTGGAATCACTTATGCCACAACTAAAGGCTGGCATCAAGAAAGGAATTGGTTTTGCTCAAAAGCCAAAACCGAGGCAACATGGGGGCGAAAAAAGGGGGATCCTATCAACTTGTTCCGACCTAGGATAATAAGCTCATGAGCTTAGTCTTACTTCACCGTCGAGAAACGAAAGAAGACTTCCATCTCCAAATTGAACTCAGACGTAGCTCGCTTCTTTTTGGGTGTGAAGCAGTGTCAAACCAAAATACCCAACAAGTATTAGCTCTCCCTGAAAAGGAAGTGATCCAGTCGCACCTTTTAGTACGGCTACCTTGTTACAACTTCACTCCATGACTCTCAAAGTCATGTGCGATAGCAATACCAAACCAAATACGACGAGTAGTGGGGTTCTGAGCTAAGCCTTGGCTAAACCTTGGAAATCTTAATGCCACAATGCTTTTCAAATCCTCTATCTAGACCTGATGAAAAAAATGGGATCACTTCTTATGGACTCGTTGAGAATAATTCTAATCTAGTTCATGGCCTATTAGAAGTAGAAGGTGCTCTGGTAGGATCCTCACAGACAAAAAAAGACTGTAGTCAGTTTGATAATGATCGAGTGACATTGTTTCTTCGGCCCGAACCAAGGAATCCCTTAAATATGATTCAAAATGGATCTTGTTCTATCATTGAAGAAGTGAGTTCTTTATTAGCCAAGCATTCTATTCTTCTTATGGCTAGATCCAATCTCCCAGTCCTAGTAATTTCTTAATCACTAAATTAACGACGGGATCTATTATCATTTTTCGCATGTCCTTGGAAGTTTAGAGTAGGTGACGACATGGGGACGTAAAAAAGAAAAGAGAGGGATGGGGTTTCTCTCGCTTTTGGCATAGCGGGCCCCCAACAAGAGGCCTGCACGACGGGCTATTAGCTCAATGGTAGAGCGTGCCCCTGATAATTGCATCGTTGTGCCTGGACTACGAGAGCTCTCAGCCACATGGATAGTTCAATGTGCTCATCGGTGCCTGACCCTAAGATGTGGGTCATCCAAGGCACATTAGCATGGCGTACTTTTCCTGTTCGAACCGGGGTTTGAAACCAAACTTCTCCTCAGGAGGATAGATTCCAAACGAACAAATTCAAACTTGATTGAAAAGGATCTTTCTTATTCTCGAAGAATGAGGGGCAAAAGGATTGATCGAGAAAGATTTCTTGTTCTTATTAGAAGATTGTGATTGGATCCATAATTGTCATTTGTCAAAGCTTTTAGTTGTGTTCAACAGAGAGAATGTTAAAAAGTTGTTGCTTAATTCACAGATTTATTTAAGCATCGATAGTTGAGAAATTAGGATATGAATTTATTATAACACCATTATTGCTTCAAGAACCTTAAGATGCGGATTTATTGTGGCACCATTATGTTTCCAGAAATTTAAGATGCAAATTTTCCTATAATATCAATTTTACTTCTAGTTTTGTCATTTCTGCTCTCCTTGTTGAGAGAAATCTTAATATGTTTCTATTTTTATACAAGTGTTTGATTTTTCATTCTTGCTCTCATTACATATAGTTTCTTATATTTTTATTATAAGTTTTTTTCAATTAAGACATAATTATATAATTTTTCAATAATAAAATGACAAAAGTGCAATTTTTACAAATAAGTATTCAGTTTTTCAATCAAATTATATACTTATTATATTTTAATTAAAGAAACTAATTGTAAAATTATAAGGAATTATACTTAAATTTAATTTCTTATTATTTGTTGTGAATAAATAAGGTAAAATTAGCATTTATAGCTATCGTATGGTTTAGAAAATTGAATCCGACTGGTTAATTGGACCAAAAAATGGATAAATAGTCATAGTCCCCCACTAATTGATGCTGAAAACCAATTGGTTAAAAAATTAATTCAAAACCCACTAATCGAATAAGAACGGTAAAAGCCAGCCAATTTGATATTGAACCAATTAAAAATCGATTCTTGGTCCTTTTTGTTTTTATTAGAGTTTTGGTATCATGTAACCCTAATTTATGATGTTTAACAACTTCTATTTAACTTATTTTATATAAATTTGTTATCATATATAACAAAGCATTATAATCAATCTTTATATTTTTAAACATTTATATTGATTTTAATTTTTTTTTACACATATTCACAAAAATTAACTTTAACCTGATTTAACTACAATCATTAAATCATAAATTACTCATTATTTCGATTCAATGATCAATTCAATTTTTAACATGATGGCTACATGCATTTGTTACCATGTAAGCAATGATAAGGTAAATGACAGAAGTACTTGAAAAAAAAAAAAATAGAATACTGGCATGCTGTGCTTAAAGAAAAGGATTTGGCATTATGACAATGCTTTTCACGATTCGTTTTCTTCTATTATATCTGGAAGACTGGTACTCCTTACATACTGCCTGCACATGGTGCGAGTTCCTCATAACATCATAATGAGCTGATTTAGTAGATAACAAATGTTAAAATAACTAATAATAAAGACCTTCTACACAAATTTCCTCAAAAATGCCCCCACCAAGTTTTACCGTTCAGATGGTAGGCATTGAGATATTTGTAAGCCTTTAGCAATTCACTCAGGGCAGTTGATAATTGTGTGGTGGAATGTATTCGTGATGCATCACCAAAGAGATCAACCTTGGACAAGGCAACAGCTTGAAACAGAGTCGGATAAGCTGGTCACAGCTTCATGGCTGCGTCTCGAGCAAGCCATTATTCAATATTCATCAAAGGATAAATCTTTTCTGTGTTGGTACTTCCAAAAAGAATAAAAACATCAAGAATAAATCTTTTCCTGCTAACAAGTTTCCATTTGCAGTAGCTGTTGGCAGTTATTTTGCTGACCATTGGCTTTGACATATACCAAAACATCCCTACCAATAGTCACTACAAGAGCAGTGGCCTCCTCGGAAATGGTGGAACCTACTGCGATCTCTGACAACCACATCACGGTTGTAGACTCCAGAAAAAAATTTCATGAAATTGTGACAATCAACACATATACGTAGATTGTTGGCCACTCTCAGTTTTGTGCCTGGTGGAGTTACAAGAACCCCAAAAGCGATAGCCAACTTTTCACTGTGGCAAGAGAGCACATACCCCTTTTCTCTGTCATCCAACTTATGTAACTCAGATGATAGATCAGCAGCATACCCTGCAATTTTCAGCTGCTGATTGATTTCACCCAGCATCTCATAAATCTCACCCTTTCTCGGATGTGAAACATCATCCACAACGAACTCGTGTACTTCTCCTTTCAGTTCGATTGTGCTACAACCGGGTGTGGTTTGGATTGCTTTCTCTTTCATTTGTTTTCTCACTTCTGCTACCTTCTCCCAGTGACCAGCTGAAGAATAGATATTTAGCAGCAAAACATAATCCCCTGCTTCTTGAGCTTTCAGTTCAATCAAATGCTCAATCACCCTTTCACCAAGATTAACATGTCCATGAATTCTACAAGCCCCAAGCAAGGTCCTCCATATTTTTGAATCCGGTTTTACCTCCATTGACGTGATAAGCTGATAGGCTTGATCGAGTAAACCAGCACGCCCCAAGAGATCAACCATGCACCCATAATGATGGATGTTGGCAGTTATTCCGAATTCTTTGCTCATACGATCAAGAAATGACATTCCCTCATCGATTAGCCCAGAATGGCTGCAAGCAGAAAGAACTCCTGTGAATGTCTGATCATCTGGATGAATCCCCATTCTCTGCATCTCTTCAAATGCTTCCATCGCTTGTCTTCCACATCCATTCATTGCCAAACCAGAGATCATCGCACTCCATGAAACTACATTTTTATTGTCTGTTGCCTTAAACACCTGATAAGCCTTATCCAAACAACCACACCGAGAATACATGGATATGAGAGAATTAGACAAACGAAGAGACCCACCATAGCCATGTTCTGTAATGTAATTGTGAATTCGTTCTCCAAATTCCAGGGCATTCAAATGGGCGCAAGCTTGAAGCAGGAGTAAACACGTAACATCATCAGGTTCGCATTTATAGCTTTCACTCTGCATAACATCGAACAAACTCAAAGCATCCCGAGTTCGATTATTACGAATGCAGCAAGAAATCATGACGTTCCAAGCAACAGTATCTCTCTGAGGCATCTCATCAAACAGTTTCCATGCTTCATCCCATTTCTCACAATGCGAATACAAGTCCATGAGCGTCGTAAGCAAAACGCTATCACATTGATGCCCATCTTTCAAGATATTTCCATGAACCTGAACCCCACCAAGAAGATGGAAAATCTTAATGCAAGACTTGACAGCAAAGGAAGAGGATAATGGGTCTGGAAGAATGCCTCGTCTTCTCATATCTCGATATAAATAGAGACCCTGTTCCGGGGAATAGCTCATAGAGTATGCCCTGATCATGGTGTTGTAATGAGAAATCGAAGGGTGGATGATTTGGTCAAAGAAACGGCGCGAATATGTGGGATCTTGAAAGGGACCCCAGAGAGCTACACGAGACAAGAAGGGAAGGGAAATTGCAGGGTCTTGAAGGAGGAATGTACGGACAATTTGAGCGTGAATTTGAAGCAAATGGGCCTTATGGATAACGCATTTTAATGCAGAAATCAAAAGTTGTTTCTGGGAGTGACCGGGAGGGACCGAGATGGGTTTTGTTTGGTTTTGATTTTGGCGAGGATAAGGCAGTGTTTGGGTTGGAGGATTCAGTGGGCATTGCTGCTGCGGAGAGGTATGAAGAAGAGGAACAGTGTGATGATAGAAATGGAGATCGGGAACAGCATGAATGAAACGGGGACAGTGAAGAAGGTTGAGTAACATCGCCGTCGACGAATTTGGGCGCCAAATTCGTTCATTGCGTTTTATAACGAACCCCAGGTGCCTTGCGTTACATACGACAGTGTTTTACTTATCTTGATGGTTCTCCCTCGATCGTGGTCAAGGACCAACAGTACATATGAACTTTTCTTTATAAACTCCAATCCCCACGATGAGGAGCACAAAAAGTTGTATTGCGTAATGTGAAAGACTAAACTATATTGAATTTTCATGGGGTACAGATTTATTTAAATTATTTAGCCAAATAGACATTTTATCTAGTTTAACGCTTAGATTCTAAAGGTTAAAAAATTGTAATTATATAATAGAACTAGTTGTAAATCATTTTGACATGATATAGGTTAAAATAGTGATGTAATGATTTGATTTTATTTATTATTTTAAAATCATCATTTACTAAAAATAAAAACATTAAAAACTCATTTAGTAAGTTATATATGATAAAACCTGATTGAATAAGATTATAAAATTTAATAATATTTCAAGAGTATATAATATTTAGTGTGATACTATATAAGATAATATATTATATAAAATAATATAATTATATATTTAGTAATGCATTATATAACACTAGATATAATAAAAATTAATTATTTCGACAAAAATATCATCTCCTTAAAAATATATTATATTGATCCAAACTTATTACGATATATTAAATTTTAAAGAGAAAGAGAAAGCATATGTGAGTAAAACTGCACATGAGGATTGGTAACTTAGTTGGCTCGGTCTTGCCCAATCACATTTAGCCGGCCAAGGAAAAAGTTAGGTAGACCAAGTTAGGCCACTTGATTGGGGATGGTTAAGCATCAAATGGCCCATGTTGGGCAATTTGACCTAACTCAACTCAGTTTTATAATTTTTTTAAAAAATTTAATTTATAAAGACTTATATGAAAATTTAATTTTTTAGAGCAAAATATTCTTTTATAAGAATTTATATAAAATTTGTTTAGAATCATTTTATAATTTTTTTTCAAATTAAAAAAAAATGACTCAACTAACCTCAAAAACTAGTCCAACTTAGCTCAAAACTAAGCTAATTGGGCAAACTTTGGGCACCAAACTTAGAAAAAAGTAGCTTATTGCAAAACCACACCAGGCACTAAGTTATACTGGTGATTATGGTACTATGTGACTCGGCCAGCTCAGCCTCGCTTAGTCATAACAAGCCGAGTTGAGCCAGGCTAAAAGAAAAATAGGCATATCAGACTATGTTGTATGATTAAGTTAGGTTAGGTATTAGGCCAGTTATATTAGTCAATTTAGCCTATCCTAGCCTAGACCTATTAATTTTAGAAAAAAAAATTTTAAGGACTTATATAAAAATTTTATTTTTTAGGGATAAAATATAATTTTAAAAAAATTTATATGAACATTTTATTTTTTAAAGGTAATTTATAATTTTTTTCTAATTTTTTTTAAATTGGCCCAAAGAGTCCAAAAAACTAACATGATCTGCCCTAATATTAGATCAAACTGGGCTGGGTCAAGCACCAGGTTAAGCCAATACTCAACCTAACCAATGATCATCCTTATTAAACTAAGCCAAAACCTAACTAGGCTTAATCTATGAGCACTCCTACAAGTTAGGGTTAGAATAAGAAAGTACTAACAAGGCCTCATACATCAAGATATAATTAGACCTAATTACACCCTTAAAAGCTTGATTAGATTATATGTAACACTCCAAAATTAATTAAGGTATTAATCATAGATTTGGGTTAATTAAGAATAATTAATATAGAATGATTGGGTAAGTTAAGTGAATGAAAATTTTTTAGAGATAAATTATTAATATAAGTTTGGGATTTAATTAAGTTAGAAACCCCATCTAGACCCAAATTAAATTATATAGGCCAAGGTTATGAGCTAATGGAGGCCCAATAATTTTAGGTGCAGACCCAACCATTTGTTATGAGACTTGGCCTAAGAGAGAACACCTAGTGATGGCCGAATTCAATTTAATAAATTAGAAATCCAAGACCCAACTTCTACAAGCTCTTATAAATGGCCTAATAACCCTCGTACAAACCCAAATCAATTAAGTTCTTTAAACTTGGCCAAACCCAATTAAAATTTTGTAGCCTAACACATGAAAACTAGCCCAACAAGGTTTAAATTTGAAACCCACTTGTTATTGGACTTTTGGGTCAGCCCATGACCCATATTAGACTTAACCTAAAACCCTAAAAACCAACTTAGCTACCCCCATTCTACAAAAACACAAGAAACAAAAAGGAAATTCAGAGGTCCAAATGAGAGACTAAGATTCTTAACATATTTCCTTCATTTCTTACTTCTAGAGTAAGATTCGGTCAAGGTAATAGTTATATAACTTAATCCTTTTCTTTTTCTCTTCATTTTGGCCCGATTAGTTTTTCATTTGGAATATTTTCACCATATCCAAAATCTGAAATATGGTTGTTTAGGATTTTCTTAGTGAAATTTCCTAGGTTGGGGTTGAGGGTGTTATTAGTTAAGTATAAACTCTTCATTTTAATGCTTTCTCTACTAGTTTGAGACCCCTATAGCTGATTTATAATATGGGTACTGTTTTTATACGAATTTACTCAGAATTTAAAGTGTTATTTTGAGATTTTTGGGATAGACTCAACCAAATTCGAATTTGATTTTAGTAGTAATTGGGTAAGTGTTTATGAGTAGTCTTATATAGCTTAACTTTTTAAGTGATGGGTTTGTTGATACAAATTGTGATTAGGGATAGTAATGACTTAGTTTTGTGTCTATAGGCCGAAGTAGCATTCAATTGGCTCTTAGAGGATTGGCTACAAGTGAGGTTACCGGGACTATATTAATTCTATGCATATATCTGCTTTAATTTCATGTTTGCTATACATGAATGATTTGAAATGCTAAATGAATTAGTTAGCTATCTATTGTATTGTGTTTGAACCTTGTGAGTCTATAGTAGAGCTATGGTACGGCTGCCACCCATATATGTGTTTCAATTAAGCACCGAGTTGTGATCAAACCCCAAATGCACTGAGCTCTAGTTATGTTCATTAGGGAGTCAATACCGTGGACGGGCCTCTCCCAGTGTTATTGGCCTTTAACATATAGAAATATGATTGCTAATATGGGATGATAATCATAGAAGCCTAATCATTTCCTTTGCTAATATAACTGATATGATTCTGATGTTGATTCTAATTCATGCATATATGTTAATTGAATTGGATTATATGAATGAAAATTTCCTTGGTTACTAAGATTCGCATCTCACCCTATTTCATGGGATCATACTTTCAAGTGAAGGCTTTTCAGGTAAGAATAAAGGGAAGCAAGTGAATGAAAATCCATGAGCTCTAACCATGTGGAGAGAAGGCTACACTTAGACTGGTTTATTTAGAATAGATGCTAAATTTTGTATTTCTTTTTGTATAGCATCATCGTGTAATCATGTTGCCAAGTGTAGGCTCTTATATTTTGATTACTTAAGATGTATCTATTGAAGAGTTAGGCATAATCTTAGCTTAGTATTGGATGTTTAAACCTATAACACCTAATGTATGAATTTTACTGAATTTATGGTATGGTATACTATTGAAAATATAATTATGTGATGCATTAGATGTTGATATAAACCATTGATGTATGAAATTTCTAACAGAATGTATATCGAATATTAATTGTTGATAGTTTATGAATTCTTACTATTATTACTCTATGGACTTGCTGATATAGGGTAGTTGGAGGAGTAGAAATTAACATTTAACTTTTAAATTGGTAATGGTAGAATAGTTAGGTAAATGAGGTAGATAAATACTATTATAGTCGTATAAAATGAGGGGGAGTGGTCCTAGGGTGTTCTTAGGAATAGAATTGGAGTACATGAGATGAAATTTGGGAGATGTAGTTACAGAAGAGAGTCATGCCGCGACTAGGAAGGCCTCACTGTGGCCTGGAGAGTGACAGTGGCAAGGAACGCCACGACTTGAGAAATTTTGCTGTGACTTAAGCGAAAAAAATTGCCAGGAGGGTGGCAGAGAGAAACCTCGCCGCGGTGCAACATGTCCTACTGCGGCCCAAGTCAAGGAAACTAGGTAAAGAGTGTCTAGTAGCAAGCCTCGAGCATGGCGCAAGTGTATTCTATCGAGACGAGAATCGTGGGACTTCAAACAGTAGTTTCAAGAGGCATTTCTACCGCGGCTCCACGTATATTTGCCACAGCGACTGTCCAACTCACCACGATTCGCGTGAGTTGCCAATAAGATTCCCAAGATTAATTTAGCAGTGGCGTGGAAAGTCAGGGCCGCAGCACAAAGTGAAAAACTTAGTTTTTGAACTCTAGTACCTAACTTAGCCGCAGCGGGAGAACTTCAAGTCACGGTGAAGGTTCCCAAACTCTTACCTTTAGCTTAGGAACCCTAGTTTCTTCAATGGTGATACTAGGAAATGATATAAGAATACTTGCGGTAGGTTTTTGTATATTGAAATTGATGGATGGATGAATCACAAACCCCTCATAATAGTACAATTTCTTTTATGCACTCTCACATTTGTGGTTGTGTAGTTAATGAATCTAATATTATCGAGGTCCAAATTTTCCTATAATTTTCACGATGTATTTAATTTTAATCATCTAAACCTTGATCATTAAGAATTAATCGTGTATTTAACCATAATTACTATGAAATGGAAGATATTATACATCATATTGATGTATAAAAAGGCTTTGACATATAAATTTATACAATACATTATGTACACTAAACAAGTAGGCCAATCATATATTTATATGAATGAATATTTTATTTTTTTAAAGCATAATTTATAATTTTTATGGATAAAATGTAATTTTAGTAGAATTTTTATTAATATTTTTATTTTTTTAAGGGTAATTTATAAATTTTTCTAAATTTTTTTTTTAAAAAATATTAGCCTAACAAGCATAGGAAACTGACACGATTTGTCCTGATATTAGATCGAACTAGGTCAATCAGGCATCAGGCTAGGCCAATACTTGACTTAACTCATGATCAGCCTTATTAGGCTAAGCCAAAACTTAACTCGACTTAAACCATGAACATCTCTACAAGTAAGAGTTAAAATTAAAAAGTATTGCTAAGGTTTTATACATCAGAACATAATTAGGCCTAATTACACCCCCCCAAAAGCTTGTTTAGGATATATATGATATTGATGTATAAGAGGGCTTTGACATATAAACTTATATATTATATTATGTACACTAAATAAGTGATAAGTTTATAATATATTATATTACCTTATATAATCAAACCTTATATAGTTTACTAAATAGGGCTTGAAACACAAAATGTAGGAAAGTAAAGTCATCCTAGACTTTTCTCTTGTAGGCTTTAATCAAGGCTTGACTGCTAGAGCATAAGATGGCTTCCATGGCAGTGAGTCTTGTTGGACGGCAACTTTTGGCTATCTACGACAACTTTTAGCGAACAACGAAGAGGACATTTGGTGTAAGCAATATTGTTTAGCCTTTGTTCCATATTCCACCACAAATTGCACATTTACCTTTCATTTTTCTTTGGCTTCAATTAGGTTTGGGAATTATGAAATATAATAGGTTTTCTTGTTGATTTCAATTGGCTTCTGGTGTGAATTTTCTATGCTATCGTCTATATAGTCATTAACTAATTTGGCCACAACTTGATTTGGATTTTCCTTCTTTCTTTGCTCACCTATTCTTTCAATCATTTGAAATTTTTATTTCCCTACTTTCTAGTTGGAATGCTAATCAAATCCATTTTCTTGCCTTTTAGACCATTAGTTTGTATTGAATACTAACTTATATAAATAACGAAAAGCTTTGAAATTCAATTTTGCATTAGGACCTAATTTAAAATGGCTAATATAATTATGAGCTATTATGTATATTGAGGTTGCACTATGACAATGGTTTAAATTAAATAAGGAATCTATTTTTATTCACTCTAAAATGCTAGCAAGAGAAAGAACCCATAAGGACTTTAATTATGGATCAATAGTTGCAATGTTGTAACAAGAAAAAAAAAAGGTTATTGCTTCTATCATTTTTAACTTTTATTTAATGGAAATGTAAACAAGGAATGGAGATAAATTAAGGAATGGGTTGACATTAATACAACAAATGGGACTTAGGAATGGCTTAATCTTAAAGAGGTCTTTCTTAGATATAGTAAAACTATCACTAGTCAATTCTTTAATGGATGCTTTGAATGAAGCAACATTTTAAAATATGTTAATAAAAGCAATACTATCAAACTTTAGATATAATGTGTATTGCACTCCACCTTTTGGAACATATATTATGGTAAGTGAATCTTAGCACTTTGTTGTAATAGGTAGCATTTAACCTTTTGATTTGGTGGTATACTCTTTTGGCACCCTGTTCTTTGGAGCATTGTTTAATGTCTTTTCTTTTTGTACTTTGTTGCTCTTTTGAAGTAATGAGTTTAAGTAGTGCTTATTGGGAAATCAATGTAGGTATTCACATTAGGAATGTACGTTGAACCCTGTTTGACATCATTTGATGAGAGAATATATCATCTATTGGTCAAGCTAAATCTGCTGAAATGAAGGCTAAGAAAAGAAGTAATGGCAAGACAAAAGTAATGGGGCTCTAATGGATTCTTTTTTTTTCTTCAAAATCTTTTTTGTATAATATTATATTAGGGATGATATTAGAAATATCTTATTAATTCTTTTCTAATTTAATTATAACTGTTGTATTTAAAGTGAATACTAGATGTTTTAAAAATACTATTGATAAGTGCTAATTTTTATATATTTTTATCCGCATTTATTATTATTTTTAATGATTAATTTGAGTTTAAATGGATTTATTATTCAATATTTGAATTTTTGGTTAATTTTAAAAAATAAAATAATTTTGAATTAATTAAGAGAATTTTTGGATTTAAATTGCTAATATTTTATTTTTCATATTTCTTTGATGGATTAAATATTTTCAATCTTCAAATTTTTTATTAATTTTGTGCAGAATTTTGGGCAACTAAATTGAGGAATTGAAATGAATTGAGGATTTAAAATGAGGGAGCAGATTTTTTTATTATTTTTATTAAATAGCTTGATGGCATTTTTGTAATTATGAATTTAGGTTTAATTTTGTTTTGTTTTTCTTGCAAGGGAGTCAGGGGAGACGCCGAAATTTGGGGAGCTACTGTTTCATTCACTGTGGGGTTCTGGTTCTATTCACGCTGAGGGAGCGAGCAAAGACGCCGAAAGCTGGAGGAGAGTGTGGCTGATTCTTCACTCAGATTCTTGGCATTTTCGAACTATACCTGGACAGTAGAGGAACGCCTGAAACTCGAGAAAATGCTGGAGCTGGAGAACGACGCTTTTCTCTCACGCTGGACCTGATGCAGAGACGGGGAGCACGATTTGGACTTGAAAATGGAGAGGAGGTGCTGGCTGCTGCTTGATTCTGTTTCATTATACTTCGGACTCGACCTGGACTTTAGTATAGGCACACCTACAGTTGGAGAGGAATGCCTGGAGCTTGAGAAGACGCTGAAGGTGCTGGAGCATTGGACTTCACATAAGAGTCAACGTCTGGAGGAAGGAAAGTCAAAGTTGACCTAGAGGCAGAGGAAGAATTCATTCATTCATCTTTTGGCCTTTCTGGACGTGGAAGCAGAGACACCGAGAATCATCATTCATCTAACAAGCTCTATTCTCCTGAATCATATCTTCATGGCAGCAAGCTTGAAGGAGTTTAGAGAAAAGAAATTCATGGAAGCTTAAAGAGGAGGTGGCACCAAGGTGAAGCATGGAGGAAGAAGGCTTGAGCTCTTGAATTAAATGGATTGAAGACCATTGGGGAGTTTATTTTTTCTATCTTTTTCCTCTTTCAATTTCAAGAACTTAGAGATTTTCTAGTTTTAGGAATTTCAATGTGGATTTAATGTTGAGACCTAGTTTTAGGTTGGACAATTATTTTATCTTGGATTGTAATTGGAATGGTTATGATTTGGGACTGGAATTATCTTTTGTGGTTGTTGAAATTTTGGTTTTTAGACCTTATAATGTTGATTTGATTGATGTTTGAGTTCTTTTGCATTAATTTGATTCATATTATGATTTTAATTGCATATATTGGTCTATTGCGCTGCTTGATTGTTGATTGGGTAGTATAATTGCTTAATTGTTCAATTAGGTAATTAAAACCAAATTTTCAGAATTAATTGAATCCAATTGTTGAAGAATTTGATGAGTTTAATTGGCTTAATTCTTGCAAATTGCTTGAATTAACTATGGGTTTCCTAGTTAAGTCAAGTGATAGGCATTTGAGTTTAGGGTTTCCTATCCTTGGATTAAGTTAATTAAATTCATTGTTCTATTGTTTAATCACTTCTCTTGGTCTCAGTCAATCTTTGGTGAGTGATGAGAGCCGAAATCCCCTTGCAAAACCTTGGTTGCCTCCTATTAGTTCTTTGCAATTTCACAATCATTTTTATTTCAATTTAGAGCATTCTAGTTTAATTACTTGTTTAGTTTTTTTTTCCCTTTTAGTTGAAATTAAATTTTTTAATCAAAACCCCCCCATTTGCATAATATTTTAAGTATCAAATAAGCACCTAAATTCAATCCAATTAACCCCTAAATTGCTCCTTTGGAAGAATGACCTAGGGTTGATCTATACTGCATTAAATCAATCTTAGTTTAATTAAGTGCTTAAGCGACTAAGGCAAAATCAATTTTGGCACCGTTGCTGGGGAGCAATGGTTTAGGTTTGAGTTTTTAGGTGTTTTTCCCTATTTTCTTCATTTTGATTTTGTCATTTCGGTTGATTTTTCTTGAGTATCCTATTCTGGAATTTTGTTTGTCACTACCCAGAAAATTCTGATCTTTGGTTTTCCAAAGTTTTTGGGTGTTTGGAGTAAAACTAATACTGTATTAGGCCTGTCATTTTTAGGGCAAATTCAATCGTTTTGACCACTTTTCTGAATTTTCTTTTATTTTTGCGAATTTTTCTTGAATTTTTTAATTTTTTCATATTTTCTTTTTGAATTTTTGTGTGATTTTTCTTATGTTTTTTTGAGTATTTTTTGAGTTTCCTAGTGTGTATTGAGTCTTTTAGGTTGTTTTGAATTTATTTCTTTGGTAGTTTGAATTTATTTTGCATTTTTTTTATTTACTACTTTAATCCTACTTTGTTGATGTTGTATGACTCGATCCTCTTTTAAAATGTTGTTTGACTTTGATCCTGAGATTGAGAGGACGTTTCATCAGCAAATAAGAGTTAAAGTTAGTAATCTTGTAGGTAGTAGTTCTTCTAAATCTTGTTCTATTGAGTCATCTGTTGATTCTTCTGATTCTGAAACTAAAATAAAAGATAATGAAGGAAATGTGAATAATCAGGCACATTTAGAGCATGCTGATGTCAATGTTGATCATAATATTCCTACTAGGACCATTAAAGAGTTAGTTTCACCTTATCTGCATTTTCAAAATTGGTGCATTAATTATCCTGATATTAATACTAATCTTGAGTTGAAACCTGAATTTATACACGTACTTCCTAAATTTAATGGACTTGCAGGTGAAGATCCATACAATCATTTGAAGACTTTTCATATGATTTGCACTGCTATGAGGCCTAGTAGTGTGTCTAAGGATCAGACTAAGATGCGTGCCTTCCCATTTTCTTTAGAAGGGTCTGCTAAAAACTGGTTGCTTCGACTACCCCCTAGATTCATAACTACATGGGACTAACTGAAGAAGATGTTTTTGGAGAAGTATTTCCCAGCATCTCGCACTTCCTCTATTAGGAAGGAAATATGTGGTTGCCGACAAATGTCTGGGGAGTCCTTGCATGAGTATTGGGAGTGGTTTAAGACATTGCTATCTCGTTGCCCTCACCACCAGATCCCAGATACTTTATTGATACAATACTTCCATGAAGGTCTTTTGCCTCTAGAGAAAGATTTATTAGATTCTGCTGTTGGAGGTGCTCTTCTTCACTTGACTGTTAATGCTGCTTGGGAATTGATTGAAAAGAAAGCTGAGAATACTCAACAATTTGGTACTAGACAACAAGCTAAAGTAAATGAAGTTAGGTCATATTCCTCAATTTCTGAGTCTCGTCTTGAAAGCAAAATAGATAGACTTGCTATGCTCCAATTGTATAATCCTTCCAACATGGCAAATTCTATAGGGTCTTCTACTTCTTTCACCCCGCAATCGAGCTCTTCAGCTTTGATTGGCCCACTTTGCTCTATTTGCTCATTAGCTACTCATGTTACTGATGCTTGCCCATTCTTGAATGATAAAGCTAAGCCTTGCAATGCTATGTATTCTTCTAAGCCTATGAATCAAGGTGGCTAGAAATATGATCCATATTCTACCACATATAATCCTAGATAGCGTGATCACCTAAACCTTAGATATGGTAATGGCCAACCTCAGCAACCACGGTTCAATCAGGGTGCTAGTTCTAGTGGTCAGGTGTTCCAACCAGTTAGGCAAGCTGTACCTATTTAAGAAGAGAGTTTAAGGTTAGAGAACAAGATGGATACTATGATAAAGCTTTTGATAGATAGGCTAGACCAAACAGAGAAAGAACATCAACAAAAGGATTTGCAACATAGACAAGGGATTCAAACTCTTCAGACTCAGATTGGGCAGTTGTCTAATGCACTTAATAACCTACAAAGTCAAGGTTTTGGAAAGCTTCCATCCCAAGTGATAGTTAATCCTAATGTTGGGACCTAACAGAATCCTAATCATGGTGGAGTTAATGCTATCTCTCTTAGAAGTGGCAAGGTGGTTACCTTTGCAGATCCTGTTGCCACTTATGCTTACAAGGACAAAGATGCTATCATTAATTATTCTCCTTCCACAGGATAAGCCACTTTAGCAAAAACACAAGTGGCACCACAAAATGAGCAAGAGAAGAAAGAGGAGGAATTGAGCAGATAGGTTCTACCCTTCCCTACTAGGGTAGCTAAGACCGAGAGAAAAAAAAAGGAAGTAGAGATGTTTAAAGAAGTCTATGACATTTTCAAAAAGGTGGTGATCAATGTTCCATTAGTTGACTTGGTTGCACAAGTACCTAAGTATGCAAAGTTTTTGAAGGAGTAGTGCACCACAAAAAGAAGGCTTAAGCATGACAGTAAAGTTGATTTGGGAGCAGTTGTCTCTTCTCTTTATCATATGCCAATTCCAGTGAAGTGTAAGGATCCTGGTAGTTTTCTCATACCATGCATCATTGGTGATATTAAGTTTTCAGATGCTTTGGCAGATCTAGGAGCAGCAATCAATATTATGCCAAAATCAATCTTTTCTCAATTTCAAGGAGTAGATCTAAAGCCCACTAGCCTGATTGCCTCCCTTGCTGATAGACGTTGTGTAGTCCTAGAAAGAGTCTTAGAGGATGTCTTGGTTAAGGTAAAAGATTTCATATTCCCTGTAGATTTCTACGTTCTTGATATGGATGACAGTAGGTTTAGGCAAAAAGGACATTCGTCTTTGATTTTAGGTAAGCCTTTCCTTAAAACTGCTAGGGCTGTGATAGATGTACATGCTGGTACTTTGACTATGGAATTTGCTGGAAATATCATTAGATTTGATGTGTTTGACTCTATGAGACACCCCATGGATGATTGTGCTGAGATAGGGGTCAGTCTTATTGATGTGCTTGTTGATGATACTGCTGTAGACTTTAAAGATAGCATGCTGAGTAGATCATGTGATATTGTTAGTTTAGATGATTCTATCTCTTGTTCATGTCTTGAAATTGATGGTTGTGATGCTTGCACTGGTATAGATCTTGCTGATATTAATGTTTTCACTGATTTTATGGAGAGTGTTAGACATGCTAGAGAGGATGTTTCTATGCCCATTCATTGTAGTAGTGGTATTAGTGATCATTTATCCACCACTTCCATTGATTCAGATGGATTTTCTCAGTTACTGAGTGTGATTGATGCTATAGATGAAATTGATATGTGTTCATTGCCTGATTCTAAGTTGTTAATTAGTGTTAATCATGCTTCTGATGTAGATGTTATTTCTAGTTCTGTTTTGGATTTGAATGCTACTGATGGCACTACTTCTGTTGATGATTCTGTGGATTGTGATGTGTTTCCTGATTTTTCTGCTTTCACTATTTCTACTGATGATTCCCAAGTTAGGAAAGTCTCCTCTTCTGTTTGTGAGTCTTTAGTGCAGGTTTCTAGTTTGGTTGACATTGATCTGAAGCCGCTTATACCTTCAGCTGAGCAAGCTCCTTCTTTAGAGTTAAAGCCACTTCCTGACTCACTGAAGTATGTCTATTTGGAAGAAGATGAGAAGTTACCAGTGATTGTAGCCAGTGACATAGCCATGGAAGAGGAAATCCGCCTCCTTGAGGTGCTGAAACGAAGGATAAAAGCTATTGGATGGACCCTTGCTGACATACCTAGGATCAGTCCTGATGTATGCATGCATTGAATTTTGCTAGAGGATGGTGCCAAAGCTATGCGACAACCATAGAGGCAACTCAACCCACTAATCCTTGATGTGGTAAAGAAAGAGGTTTCTAAACTTCTTTCTGTAGGTATAATCTACCCTATCTCTGATAGTCAGTGGGTCAGCCCAGTTCAGGTAGTCTCGAAAAAGACTAGTCTTACTGTGATGCGTAATGATGAGGGTGAATTAGTTCCTACTAGGGTCCAGAATAGTTGGAGGGTATATATAGACTATAAGAAATTGAATTCTGTGACTAGGAAGGACCATTACCCCCTCCCTTTTTTTGATCAGATGTTAGAGAGACTTATTAGTAGATCCTATTATTGCTTTCTGGATAGTTTTTTAGGATATTTTCAGATTTGTACTGCACCTGAGGATCAGGATAAGACCACATTTACATGTCCATTCGGAACCTTTGCATATAGACGCATGCCATTTGGCCTGTGTAATGCACCGGGCACTTTTTAACGTTGCATGGTTTCCTTATTTTCTGATTTACTTGAGCATTGCATGGAAATTTTTTATGGACGATTTCACTGTCTATGGTGATTCTTTTGATGCATGCTTAGCTGATTTGGATAAGGTTTTGGGAAAATGCATTAAATATAATATTGTACTGAATTTTGAGAAATGTTATCTTATGATTAGGAAAGGAATTGTTTTAGGACATGTTGTTTCTTATGATGGCATTGAAGTAGATAAAGCTAAAGTTGATATCATTTCATCTTTTCTGTATCCTTCTTGTGTGAAAGATGTGCGTTCTTTTCTTGGGCATGCTGGATTTTATAGGAGATTCATTAAGGATTTTAGTAAGATAGCATTGTCATTGTCTCATTTATTGTAGAAAAATATGGGTTTTAATTTTGATGATGCTTACAGGTGTGCTGAGGATGAGTTGAAAAAGAGACTTACTACACCTCCCATCATTCGGCCGCCTGATTGGAACCTTCTATTTGAGCTCCTGTGTGATGCTTCAGATTATGCACTTGGTGCAGTTCTTGCGTAAAGAGTGGAGAAACGATATCATGTCATAGCTTATGCCTCAAGAACACTGGATGCAACTCAGGCTAATTACACCACCATAGAGAAGGAGTTGTTTGCAATTGTCTTTGGGTTAGAGAAATTTTGATCCTACATCATCCACATGAAGGTGATCATCTTTACAGATCACTCAGCTATCAAGTACTTGTTTAAGAAGCGGGACTCCAAACCCCACTTGATTAGATGGGTAGTATTGATACAAGAGTTTAATGTGGAGATCCGTGACAAGAGTAGTGTAGAGAATATGGTAGCTGATCACCTGAGTAGGATTGAGACACCTTTGGTAACATCTTCTCCACCCTTAGATGATTTTCCTGATGATAGGCTTTGTGTGGTTGGTATGTCTGTTCCTTGGTATGCTGATATAGCCAATTATCTAGCTGCATCTATTTTGCTTGCTAATTTGAATAAAAACCAGTTAGATAAATTTAAAAGAGAGGCTAGGTATTATATCTGAGATGATCCTAATTTGTGGCATATAGGTAGTGATCAAGTGATTAGGCGATATGTTCCAGAGCATGAGCATGAGTCTATATTGCATTTTTGTCACACTCTTGCATGTGGGGGGCATTTTAGTGCTAAGCGTACCATTAGGAAGGTGTTAGATAGCGGGTTATTTTGGCCTACCCTATTTCATGATACCCATGTGTTTTGTAAAAATTGTCCAAGATGTCAATTTGTGGGTAACATTTCTAGGAAGCAAGAAATGCCTCGACAACCTCTTTTGTTATGTGAAGTTTTTTATGTTTAGGTTTTAGATTTCATAGGGCCTTTCCCTGTTTCATTTGGCTATCTTTATATTATATTGGTTGTGGATTATGTGTCAAAGTGGGTTGAGGCAATTCCCACTCGTACTGATGATTCTTTTGTAGTGGTTTCTTTTGTCAGGTCTTACATTTTTTATAGATTTGGGATTCCAAGAGCCATCATCAGTGATTAAGGCACTCATTTTTGCAATCGGAGTATGCAAAGCTTGCTTAGCAAGTATGGTGTGATGCATAAGGTGGCTACTCTGTATCACCCTCAAACGAATAGCCAAGCAGAGATCTCCAATAGAGAAGCCAAGCTCATTTTAAAGAAGACTGTGCAACCCAACCGAAAGGATTGGAGCAAGAGGTTAGATGACGCACTTTGGGCATATTGCACAGCATATAAGAGCCCTATTGGAATGTCTCCATACTGGATAGTCTTTGGGAAAGCATGTCACTTGCTGGTAGAGGTGGAGCACAAGCCATATTGGGCGGTTAAGAGGTGCAACTTAGATCTTGCCAGTGCTGGTGTTAAAAGGAAATTACAATTGCAAGAGCTTGAGGAGATCAGAAGAGATGCCTATGAAAATTCTAGGATCTACAAGGAGAGAACCAAGGCTATCCATGACAAGTTTATAGTGAGGAAAGAATTTCAAGTGGGCCAGAAAGTGTTGCTTTATGTTTCTAGATTGAAGTTAATGCCTGGAAAGCTCCGCTCTAGATGGGAGGGGCCTTTTGTTGTTACTAATGTTTTTCCTTATGGAGTTGTAGAAATCCAAAGGGAGCCAACTGGGAGATGCTTCAAGGTCAATGGACACTGCTTAAAACCTTTCTATGAAAGATACCCCACTCAAGCAGTGGAGGTTGCTGCACTACAGGATGCCACATAGCCCTGGTCATATTCCTTCCCTTTACTCTTTTTACTTTGCATTGTCATATTACTGAGCTGGGCTGTGCTGGATATTATTTGTCCATTATTTGCTCTGTTTGCTATGCATTGAGGACAACGCATTGTTTAAGTGTGGGGGAGGGATGATTTGTAAATAGTTTTGTTGAGTTTTTGGTTTGTACAGTTTTTGGTGTTGTCAAAAGCAAATTTTTGAAAAAAAAAAAGAAAAAAAAATATAGAAAATTTTTGGAAATTTATAAAATTTTTGTTTTGAATGTGACAATTGCAAGCTTCAAGTGACTTGGACATGATACATTCTTGATTTGAAGAGTAATTGATCATGTTTTAAGTAGATAAAACTAAATGGCAATTGTTCTGATTTAGGTAGATTTAGGCTAGTAGTCATGACCTAGTGAGATTTTTGAGACTATTGCATATTTCTTTTCGTGTGTGTTTACCACCAATCTATTTCTTACTCTAAAGTTTGGCTTAAATCTTGTTTGAAACCACATTTTGTGCATTTGCATGCATAGAAATGATAAAGGCATTCATTTTGTTTTATCTAGTAAAAAAAAAAAAAAAACCTACCCTTTCATGCATTTTATCCCTTGTTTTACCCTTTTGAGCCTTTATTTGCTTTCTTTCTTTTAACCCAAACCCATAGCCATTATAAATAAATATTTTTTTTCCTACCCTTGTTGAATGTCTTGGGAGTTGATGAGCATGTCAATTTGCTTGTTTTGGATGAAAGAATATGTAAATAGTTGGAATTTAGGTCACAAAAAAATAGTTGAAAGAAAACAAATGCGAAAGAAAAAAAACAAACAAACAATGAAAGAATAAATGTATATATTCAAAGAAAAGAAATAGAAAAGGAAGAATTAAAAAAAAGCAAGAAAAAATAATAATAAAGGCCCTATCCAAGTTTGTTTGTTTTGTTTCTTTTATTCCATGTTATCTTATTTGACATTGCTTTTCATTCTCCTAAGGTATTCAATTTTGGTTTTTCCTATCATTTGACCATTCATTTTTCTTGCCCTTAGCCTAGTCCAACCTAATAAAGTCCTTTTGATTTATGTTTGCATTTTCCTGTTAATGGTGGAGAGCTTACATTTTTGTCAAGCTTTGGAAAAAAGATTTGGATAGATTGGTTTTGAGTGTACATACAAGCCTAAACACTTTTGAGTGAGAGTGTTATACACATTACCTTTTGGTAAGAGATTGCTAGCTTGCGTTTTCCCTTGTCAAGTTAATTGTCATGATGTCTTTAATCTTAATGCATATAATGATTACTTGGATAAGAAAGATATTGAATGTTTTGATTTACTTTTGGCTTGTGATTAGAGCATTCACTTTTTGCAGTTTTGTTTTGTTCTTCTTGTTTTTCCTTGATTTTGTTTTGCTTTGCCCAGGAGTGTAAAGAGATAAGTGTGGGAGAGTTGATAAGTGCTAATTTTTATATATTTTTATCCACATTTATTATTATTTTTAATGATTAATTTGAGCTTAAATGGATTTATTATTCAATATTTGAATTTTTGGTCAATTTTGAAAAATAAAATAATTTTGAATTAATTAAGAGAATTTTTGGATTTAAATTGCTAATATTTTATTTTCCATATTTCTTTGATGGATTAAATATTTCTAATCTTTAAATTTTTTATTAATTTTGTGTAGAATTTTGGGCAACTAAATTGAGGAATTGAAATGAATTGAGGATTTAAAATGAGGGAGCAGATTTTTTTATTATTTTTATTAAATAGCTTGATGGCATTTTTGTAATTATGAATTTAGGTTTAATTTTATTTTGTTTTTCTTGCAAGGGAGTCAGGGGAGACGCCGAAATTTGGGGAGCTACTGTTTCATTAACTGTGGGGTTCTGGTTCTATTCACGCTGAGGGAGTGAGCAGAGGCGCCGAAAGCTGGAGGAGAGTGTGGCTGATTCTTCATTCAGATTCTTGGCATTTTCGAACTACACCTAGACAGCAGAGGAACGCCTGAAGCTCGAGAAAATGCTGGAGCTGGAGAACGACGCTTTTCTCTCACGCTGGACCTGATGCAGAGACGGGGAGCACGATTTGGACGTGAAAAAGGAGAGGAGGCGCTGGCTGCTGCTTGATTCTGTTTCATTATTCTTCGGACTCGACCTAGACTTCAGCAGAGGCACGCCTGCAGTTGGAAAGGAATGCCTGGAGCTTGAGAAGACGCTGGAGGCACTGGACCATTGGACTTCATGTGAGAGTCAACGTCTAGAGGAAGGAAAGTCAAAGCTGACCTGGAGGCAGAGGAAGAATTCATTCATTCATCTTTTAGCCTTTCTGGACGTGGAAGCAGAGACACCGAGAATCATCATTCATCCAACAAGCTCTATTCTCCTTGATCATATCTTCATGGCAGCAAGCTTGAAGGAGTTTAGAGAAAAGAAATTCATGGAAGCGTAAAGAGGAGGTGGCACCAAGGTGAAGCATGGAAGAAGAAGGCTTGAGCTCTTGAATTAAATGGATTGAAGACCATTGGGGAGTTTATTTTTTTTTACCCTTTTTCTCTTTCAATTTCAAGAACTTAGAGATTTTCTAGTTTTAGGAATTTCTATGTGGATTTAATGTTGAGGCCTAATTTTAGGTTAGACAATTATTTTATCTTGGATTATAATTGGAATGGTTGTGATTTGGGACTGGAATGTTTTGTGGTTGATAGAATTTTGGTTTTTAGACCTTATAATGTTGATTGGATTGATGTTTGAGTTCTCTTGCATTAATTTGATTCATATTATGATTTTAATTGCATATCTTGGTCTCTTGTGCTGCTTGATTATTGAATTGGATAGTATAATTGCTTAATTGTTCAATTAGGTAATTGAAACCAAATTTTTCAGAATTAATTGAATCCAATTGTTGAAGAATTTGATGAGTTTAATTAGCTTAATTCTTGCAAATTACTTGAATTAACTATGGGTTTCCTAGTTAAGTCAAGTGATGGGCATTTGAGTTTAGGGTTTCCTATCCTTGGATTAAGTTAATTAAATTCATTGGTCTATTGTTTAATCACTTCTCTTGGTCTCAATCAATCTTTGGTGAGTGATGAGAGCCGAAATCCCCTTGCAAAACCTAGGTTGCCTCCTATTAGTTCTTTGCAATTTCACAATCATTTTTATTTCAATTTAGAGCATTCTAGTTTAATTACTTGTTTAGTTTTTTTCTCTTTTAGTTGAAATTAAATTTCTTAATCAAAACCCCCCATTTGCATAACATTTTAAGTATCAAATAAGTACCTAAATTCAATCCAATTAACCCCTAAATTGCTCCTTGGGAAGAATGACCTAGGATTGATCTATACTGCATTAAATCAATCTTAGTTTAATTGAGTGCTTAAGCGACTAAGGCAACATCAACTATTATTCTTTTTTTTTTCTCATGATCATTGTTGCAAACAAGGAATGGTTCTTATAATTGTATAATCTTTTGTAGCAATCATTCTTATATAATTGTTCACTCTTTGGTTCTTATGACAAATTGATTAACAACTCTAATTAATTATCATCTCTAACATATAATTATCAAATCAACTATAATATATAATTAAAAAATGAATAACAACTTGCAATAACCATTCTTATGTAATTATCAACTCTAATATATTACATCTTGATCAAACAAATATTAGCACTAACATAACAACTTTCTAAATTAACATGCTAAACATGAATCCCATTATCAACTTTAAAACTAATTATATGATAGACAATATTTTGACATCAATCCCATTATCAACTCTAAAACTCAAACATTGAGGGCCACAAAATTGTCATAACATCACAAGGGTGCAAATTCACTAATCTTCACAATGGTGGATCAAAGATTTATTATGACCTTAATGGTGGATATGCCCTTTTTCTTTAACATATTTTTGGTCTTTGACAGGGACTAGTAACCTATTACATAAAATTTATAAGCATGATTGATCTTGAATTGAGGGGTTAAAATCATAGTTGGTCTTGACTAAATTTTTATCCTTGCTTATCTTGTTGAGAAAGAGATAACTTGTCCTTCTTGTGTTAGCTGACTCTTTTTTAGTGGGCCATTTTTTTGCTCTTGGCAGCATATCATTGTGGTATAAATAAATAAATAAATAAATAAGAACAACAAACTTGATGACCAATTAGTACGAAGAATGAAATATTAGTCTATTATGGAAGTTAAGGTGGTTAACACTTGTTGACTTAGTTCTTGTTAGCTTATCACTTGATGATTAGGCTCATTGCTTAATAGCATAACATTATGTTAAAAAAGTAAGAATAATGTTAAAATATGTAATATTAAAAAAATAAAGAATAATAAAGTTAATGATCACCAATTACAAATAATTAATTATTATTTTACTATTGACTCTTGTTGGCTTGCCACTCAATGACTTTAACTTCTTGGCTTGGTACTTCCCTTACCAAGTGAGCCTCACACTGCCTTGCATTATACCTCACATTCTTGCATTTGTTACACTTCACCTTAAACCTTCCCTTACCTATCATGTTTGTGTTTTGGCTTTGGTTTTCACTAGGGTCCTTCCTCCTTTACTTCTTTGGCTTTATATGTCTCTTATATTTAAAGGTTAAGAAATTATTAAGACTCATGTTTGGCCATTGATTAGAGTTACTTGTTAGGCATATCAAGGGTTAGTAACACAAGGCATATTGCTCTTTCTTGTAGATTTCTGAGATGTAATCTTTAGGGTTGTAATGCATATAATTCATGCAACTAATTGCATGGGCACAAGGGATCCTTGTCAACATCCATCTTTTACAACTACATTATTTTGCATGTAAATCAACTTTAAATTTCTCACCACAAATTGAAATATATTGGACTTTAAATTTATGGTCACCTAACCATCTCAGTAGCCACTTCCCTACTATCCATTGTTCCTTCTCTAACTTCTTTCTTTTCTTGCAAAGAACTGAGCACCTAGGTGCTTCTACCCTTTTCCTTATTGTTAGTCCATGTACCTATAAGATAAATCTAATTTCCTCATTATAAGAATCAATTTTTTTCTTGTAGAAACAAAGACACTATTAAAACCCTTCGACATGTTATTTAGTAATGCATTACATTCAGGTTCAAATTTGAACCTTGGCTTACTCTAAAACCTTATGGATATATTGAAATGGTGCAAAAATGCATCCTTACTTACTTTTTGCATCTCGTTCACACATCTTTCCCATTATTGTGGATAAGCAGCCTTTATGGCCTTTGAAAGTAGCTCTTTCAACGTCATGCTAGGAAATCTCTTTCTAAAGTAGTTGTATAAATGTCTCACATAGAATCTTTGGTCCATTCTTGGTAATAGTTCCTCCAACTCTAGTAATAGACCTTACAAGCAACAAATACAATAAATATGTCAGCACATTACCTTTGCACAATGAATAATGCAGTATAATCACATTTACCTTCTAGTAATCAAATATGAAAATCTAATATTGACTAGCCTCCCTCTCAATACCATTTGTTAGAATCTCCAGAAAACATTTCCATGAATCTTTATTCTTAGACTCAATAACTATAAATGTGAATGGCAACATCTAGTTGTTTAGATCTTTCCCCACTACGGTTAAGAGTTGACCATCATAATATCCCTTAAGGAAGCATATGTCCAACCCTATAATCATCCTATATGACCCTCTAAACATACATAATCTCTCAAATTGGGGTACCATGCACCTTGAAGGTGTTGTGTTTGAAGAAATGAATTGCTCATAGTCTAAAACTTTCTTACTTTTAGCTTGATCATGGAGATAGGGTTAGATCTTAGCAGTTCATGATAGTAATCATAGAGCCTAGTATACTGCACACTAAATGACCCATTAACTAAGTCCACAATATCCTTCCTTGCTTTGAATGCCTTTGATTTTGTTATATCATTGTTTCATGTTTGATTCACTTTATTAACCATAATAGACTATCTAAACTTTGGATTTTTTTTTCCCTGACACTTTTTTCCAACCTCTTATTTAGCCATTTTACAGAGAACATTCTCACCTTAACAACAATCTTATTGACATTTTACTTTGCATCTCTTGTTATCATTCTTCACAATCCTTAAATCTCTCCTAAATTGGATAGCATATGTTCTTATAGCATCTTTGAACTCTTCTTTATTGATATGCTCATTGCTCAGTTCCCATTCGCACTCGCTTATATCCTTATAGGTCCTCTTCCTTGGATAGCTTAGCTTTGAGCCTCCACCATCCTTATCTAAGTCCTTCTCATATTTATCTAATAACTCTAATGAGTACTCCTCATCAAATATACCTCTTGTCATCTTTGTCTTCCTCTTCATTAGCGATTTGCATTCATCATATTCACCTATAATAAGTTGTTCTCCCTTCGAACTTGACAATTCATTTACAAAGTGGAATTCATATAGCTAGATAGTACCCTCAACCCTTGCATCTTGTTTCTTTAGCCTAGCCCTCTTTTTTCCTCATATATATATATATATATATATATATGTTTGTCTTTTCTTTCCTTTCATCATCTTGATCTCTTTCCTTACTTGCTGTGGTACTTAAAATGGAACACAATGACATTAAATATAAATATAAATATAAAAACTCACATCACAAAGAAGGATTAATTAAAGTATATACAAAATATTTTCATTACATAAAGAATGGGGTAGGATTTTGGCTTGAAAAATAATTACTTACATGTTCTATATTGTTTGCTTTAATCTGGGTTTCTTTGTTTTGAAGAAGCTCATAATCATTTGCTTCCTCTTAAGAATCATTGATAATAATGCCCAATGCACTATGTTCTATTTCATACCTATCCTCATATTTTTCGTTAGACATTTCATGAAGCCTCTCCCCTTCATTAATCGTGTCATTGCCTACCCTCATTGATTACATCATTCTCAACATTTAATAGTTGGGGAGTCATCCACCACATGACCTACATATAATTTTACCTCCCCAAACTTGATACCAAGATTACCCAATTCCATGGCACCCTTGTCACCTGATATAGGCTCGAGCCTATCCTCTAAATATACATTGGAATGCTATATAACAAATTAACATTTTTTGTATATGTTAAGGCAGCTCCATAGGTCTATATTGTAATTACCCCCATTGATTTACTAACCCACTAACTTATTGCTTGTGTAGCGAGGACCGTGAGGTTAAGATGGGACCTCCATGATGAATTCTCACACTAAAATGTTCTATTCTTTATTTACATTAACAAAATTAATATAAAAAATTATTGGTTACAAATAATATTATTATTTAATTATATTTACTTATTTGAAAAAAAAATCATTTAACAACTATTCATTTTACTATTCGTTATACAGCTAGTATATAAAGAGCTTGGTGTCAAGCTATATGTGCCTATATATTTACTTGGTGTCTATGCTCGATGTTGGGTATATAAGAACTACTTCTGTACATGAGATTTCAAGTTTACATTGTTAAGCGTATTGAGCAAAAGCAAGAAATCCATAAACAATGCACTTACATAAAAAGACTTCATTATATTTTGGTCCCTTACTCCTATGGCCATAAATTTTAATGACAATAAAATAACAACCACAATCAAATATGCATAGAACATGGTCCCCGTTTACACTTTACACAGCACATGGCCCCCCACATACATCAAGCACAAAAGGGAATAAAAGGTAAAGAATCGGTTCTTCTACTACCAGAGAACGCAAATAAATAAAACTTTATTCACATACATGGTAGTTGCAACTACAACTGAAATCATGTTAATGTTCAGTGACAATGGTGGTTAAAATTACATGGGATGTAGCTGGATCTAGAATAGAAGGGTTGCAATAATAGAATCAAATGGGAAAGATGCAACTATAAGGGAGTTCGTTGCTCACCAGAAATCGCCCTTGATTGCTCCATGCTGCCATTCAACGCCAGCTACCACCATTAAAACTGCCAAATCATAGAAAAAGGTCTTTACCTAAACAAAGGTGCTCCTGGGCTAATTTTTTTTTATATGTGAATCTTAAGACTACTTGCTTAACAACTCATATTTTTCATCACTAGACCATATTACCATTAGATACTTAGCTAATTAACACCATTATTTTAAATTGCGATTGCGGGCGTTGCAGATAATATAAGAAGGATTACGGGCATTGCAGCATATTAATGCACAGATAATATAAGAAGGATTGTAGGCATTGTGGCCGATTGATACGGATGTGGGCCATGTCACAACAGCAATATTATGGCAACATCATATAATGTGGACCGCAATTTAAAACCATGGTTAACACTGTTATAAGAAAATATCTAATATCTTGTTCTTCTAATACATTGTAATTGTCTTCTCTACCACTTGTCTCATTTGTACTTTTATGGCCACATATCTAGGAGACTTGGAAGATTGGAGTTCCACTTCCAATGATTCGATGAGCTTCCTCTTCTTGTAGTTGGCCTTAAAACACGCTTGTCTAAGCCTTTTTGTATTATCCTCAAGTTGTAAATCTGGCATCTCTTCCATCTTCCTTTTTTTCCTTCTTTAATATCTCTATTGCATTCCTTAATTTTTCTCTACTTCCCTTTCCCTCATTCTTCCCTAGTTCTTGCAACAACCACCATCCCTCCACTTTAGCTAAATAATACAAAGGTTCTAACTCTATCACTATAAATATTTATAAACTAGAACTTTCTCTGGTAATAACTTTGAGGATTAATTGACTTCCTAAAAGTTTTTTGTATTACTTTAATACCTTGAAAGTTTAATATTTTGTTTCAACTCACATAATATTTAATTCTCAAAAGATTTTGTGTGTGTATGTATATCATTTTAGTGTTTTGAAAAAATAAAATTAAAACAAAATTAGACTCCGTAATGTCGATAAAAGTGATAAAAAAAGTTGAGAAATGCAACTAATTATGAGATTTTAAATGTGATCACTTATATGTAAACAAGGGCCTACCTACACATTATTTATTAGGGTTTGAAGGCTTATGAGCTTCCGGTAGGGCCACTTTGGGATTCCCAATTCTTTACACCTTTTCTTCAGAAGGGTTAGACCCACATTAAGTTCCTTGGTTGCTTATGTTAAAGGCATGTTGAAGTGTTAAGAAATGGTTTTCCTTGATAATATTTTGCTACTACTACTTCCCCTTCTCTCTTTTATTTCCTCTTCATTTTCTTCATCTTTGCAAATTGACAACATTGGCTTATCCAAATCAAACCCTGCATAAATTTCACTCCAAGTGGCGAGTCTTATTTGAATATCATAGTTCTCTTTGACTGCGGTAGCTTTAAAAATCATAACCCCTATTAGTATATGGATAGAATTGTAGTATTTATAAAGAATTAAAATTCAAAAGGTTGACTTAGTTGTTTGAAAAAATAAAAGGCTTAAATTAGGCAAAGTCTAAAAGTAGCCCTGATAGTAATATCCAAAAACATATATGCATAGATTTATAATTGGAAAAGAGTGAAAAACTTACACCAATAACCTTGTAAGCTTGACAGAGGTTCAATGGCCAGCATTTCATATAAAGGGTCAATAAAATACATAGCATCAGAAATATTATCTTGGAAGGGAAATTCGTACAGCCAATCTAATGCAAAATATCGATAATTACCCTTAACATTTCCACTGGACAAAGGTATATAATGGAAAGTAAAGTGTTAGTATCAATATGTTGTCCAACTTTTAGAGAAGAGTCTATTTGTGTATGTTTGAACCAAAGAAAGATTAGAAGTTTCATGAACCTGAAATCAAATGAAGGGAACTTGCATGCAGGTAGAAATGGTGGGTCTTCTTCATCTTTGGTCATTTCTTCATAATTTGAAGTCCAACTTATGAGTACAAGAAAAGACTTATAAGAATTCTTAGAATTGGCAGCCCGGTGATCACGAAGTTGGCTTTATATGAATTATGGGATAATAATAATGACTCTACATGACTTTATGTATCTAGAGAGGTAATTACCTTTTGGGGAATGAGTGCTGTGAAAGTTATTTTTAACATGTGTTCTTGTGAAAGTTTCAAGATCATCTTAATTGCAATTGGGATATTTCATTTCACATTTATCATCTTTTTCTCTATAGAAGAATGTGAGATATTGAGAATTGATTAGTAGCTGATAGTCGGTGGCTACTAGCTACTACTACCACTAAACGAGGTTCTTAAACCAAGTAGCCTCATAATTAGGCCCAATAATGCTATCTCATCAATTATCACATGTCACTATAACAATTAATAAAAAAAACTCTTTCTTTTTTTTTTTAAATTTCTTATCAATTTGAAAAGGAAAAAGTAAAAAAACAATAAAGAGAATAGAGAGTGGCTTATTTAATGAGTCTCGCATACTCATGCATGGCTGCCACTCCACGTTTTAGTGTCTCTTCTAGGCAATAGTTTGGATTTGAAAGTTTAACTAATACAGGATATTGAACGTGAAAATGGATGATTTTTTATCAATTTGTTATTAGTTTGTTATTTTTTTATTATTTAGTTTTTTCTTTTAGTTACAAAATAGTTATTTTTTTTATGTATATAAACCTATGTATAGTGATTCAATGACCTAAGTTAGAATAATAGAAATTCATTTTTCAATATTTCTGCGTCATGGTATCAGAGCGATACTCCTTGGTCTCTTCATCTTTCATCTTCTTCTTCCTCTTCCTATAACGATTCTGATATGCAAAAATGGCCAAAAATTCTTCTTCCTCTTTCGATGATGGTTTCAATATGGTGAACTCTACAGACTCAACCCAAAATATCAGTAATCCCTACTATTTCCATCTGAATGAGAACCCAGCATTAGTTCTTATGACTCATGTGCTCTCTGGTTTTAACTACCATCCTTAGTTAAGAGCCATGAAAATGGCTCTTTTCTTGAAGAACAAATATAAGTTTGCTGATCGAAGCATCTCAGCACTTGCTTCTTCAGATCTGATGTATGTTGCCTAGGAGAGATGTAACACTATGGTAGTTTCTTGGCTCAATCAGGTGGTTTCTCCTACCATATCTTAGAGTATCATGTGGATAGACAAAGGTTATAAGATTTAAGAGGATTTGAAGGACCAATTTTCGTAGAGTGATGTTTTCAGAATTGCCAAGTTGCAAGAAAACTATATGCTTATAGACAAGGTGATCTATCAATGAGTGATTACTATACAAAGCTAAAAATATTATAGGACAAATTGGTGAATTTGAGACTGTTTCCTTCCTATGTTTGTGTGACTCATTGTTCTTGTGGTGTTCTTGACCAAGTTCAGTTGTACTAGCAATAAGATTATGTGATTTAGTTTTTGAAAGGCTTGAATGATCGTTTCTCTGTGGTTAAATCTTAAATAATGATGCTAGAGCCTCTGCCTCAAGTTAACAATGTCTTTTCCAAGGTATTACAACAAGAACGGGAGTTAGGATTGGATACAAAGGCTAAGGTATTCTGTAATCAGTCAACCAAGCCTTCTATACTCGGTCAACCACCAAATCGCTCTTCCTCTAGTAAGCAGTGCATATACTGCAATAAGAATGGTCACATGCTGGATATGTGTTATAAGAAACACGATTTTCCTCTAGGTTTCAAGCCTCAGAATCGTTCTTCCTCTGTTAATGTTATGGCTCAAGAACAATGAGAGACCAGTGTAGTAGTTAATGCTTCCGCATCATTTACTCCATGTTTTGGGTTAACAGTTGAATAATACAATAGGCTTCTACAGTTGGTCCAAACTGAATCCACTATTTCTTCTTCATCTCCTTCACCTTCTGTTCATACAGTAAATCATATTTCTGCTTCAGGTAACTATGTTGTGTATTCTGCTTTATCCATTGCTGTTTTGTGGATAATGGATTCTAGTGCTACAAACCATCTCTATTGTTCTCTGTCTCTTTTTACAATTTACCAAGAAGTTAATCTAATTAGTGTTAAACGGCCCAATGGATCTCATGTTATTGAAAAGTATTCTGGTATAATTCATCTTCCTTCTATCTCACGAATATATTATACATTCTTAAGTTTGCACTTAATTTGATTTTTGTGAACAAGTTAACTGACTCTTTTAATTGTTGGGTAATTTTTCAGACCTCTCATTGTCTCATACTGGACCTAAGCTCATGGAAGATGATTGGTTCAGTTAAAGTAAAGGAGGGTCTCTATATCATGAGTCATCTTGTAAGCACACACACATAGAGAATTATGCTCCACAGATTGCTAATATCTCCACACAACCTAATACCTTTGATCTTTGGCACTATAGGCTAAGACATTTCTCTCATACTATTTTATAGAATATACAATCCCAATTCCCTTATGTTTCTTTTACATTAAACACACATATGAACTGTGATGTATGCCATTTTACTAAGCAAAAGCGATTACACTTTCCTGTAAGCACCACAAAATCAAATAAAATTTTTGCATTAATTCTGTTGATCTCTGGGGGCCTTACCATTTAGCTTCTGTGCACGGGCATAAGTACTTTTTAACAATTGTGAATGATTTTTCTCGACATACTTGGACAATATTATTAAAACATAAATTTGAAACTCAAGAAGCTTTGTAATGTTTTATTTTGTTTTGTGAGACTTAATTTCAAACTAATATACAGATTGTTAGGTCTAATAATGGATTGGAATTTTCCATGTCTAATTTTTATGCTTCTAAAGGAATTCTTCACCGGACTTCTTATGTTGAGACTCCTTAATAGAATAGTATAGTGGAAAGAAAGCATCAACATTTGTTAAATGTTGCACGTGCACTTTTGTTCTAGGCTAATTTGCCTAAGCTGTACTAGGCTTTTGCTATTTTACATGCTTCTTTCATTATTAATCGTGTACCTTCACCTTTACTTAATAATCATTGTCCTTTTATCTTTTACATGGTCAACAACCTTATTTGACTACTTTAAGAGTTTTTGGTTCACTTTGTTATGCTTCCACCATTTCTCAAAATCACACAAAATTTGTTCCAAGGGCTAGAAAATGTGTCTTCCTTAGGTTCAAAATAGGTATGAAAGGTTATGTTCTTTTAGATATTTTGTCTAGGCAGATTTTTGTTTCTAAAGATGTTCAATTTTATGAACATATGTTTCCTTTTCAATCTTATTCTAGTTCACATAATTCTCCTAAATCTATTGATAACTTTTTTATTTTCACTACAAAATCCTACGTCTTTTACTTATGATGACACCATATATTCTAACTCATCATCTTTCTCGAACCCAACACCAAATACTACCACCACTCTAGAGATTGAATCATCACAAAGATCTGAAAATACCACTCTTTATCCTTTAGATGTACCTCTCCCAACCCAAACACATAATGATACCACCACTTCAGAACTTGACTCATCATAAAGACTTGAACATTCCTCTCCTAACCCTGTAGACATACCTTCCCCTGAGCCAGAACTAGAATTACATCGTTCCACTAGGCCTCACTATGTTCCTTCTTACTTATAAGAGTATCATCATAATCTCCTCTCTTTAGTTGTCTCTTCTTCTTTCACGAGTTCAGGTATAGGTAATTCTATTTCTACTTCTGATCTTGCTCATTCTTCCAATTATATTTCTAATTCTTCAAAATCTGCTTATGTTTCTATTTCTCCTCATACTCTTGCTTTTATCATTTGTTATAACCATTTATCTCCTATTCATAGACATTTTAGTTTGACCATTTCTTCTATAGTTGAGCCTAGAACTCACAATCAGGCTGTTAAACATGAAAAGTGAAAAAAGGCGATGGATGCAGAAATTGTTGTACTTAAATAGAATCATACATGGGATTTAACTCCTTTACCTCTTGGAAAGGAACCTATTGGGTGCAAGTGAGTTTACAAGGTTAAGTATAAAGCAGATGGCAATGTTGAACGGTACGAGGCTAGACTTGTTGTGAAAGGATATACGTAAAAGGAAGATATTGATTATATTGCTACTTTTTCTCCAGTAGCTAAACTAACCACTGTGTGTCTTCTTCTTGCTTTAGCTTCAACTAGACAGTGGCATTTGCATCAACTTAATGTCAATAATACTTTTTAGCATGGTGATTTAGATGAAAAAGTATATATGGTACTTCCTCTTGGATTCAATTCCCCTAATTCTTCTTTGGTCTGCAAATTGCATAAGTCACTTTATGGGTTTAAACAAGCCAGCAAATAATGGTTTTCAAAATTGTCCCATTTTCTCATTTCTTATAGGTATATTCAATCCAAATCAGATTATTCTCTCTTTGTTAAGAAAACTAATCACTCTTTGTTAGTATATGTTGATGACATGATTTTGGCTGGAGATAGAGATGATTTAGATGAGATCCAGTGTGTTAAATCCTCTTTGGATGTAGCCTTCAAGATCAAGGATTTTGGAGAGCTCATGTTTTTCTTAGAACTTGAGATTGCTCGTTCTAAGCAAGACATTTCTTTATGCCAACAAAAATTTTCTCTTGAAATTCTGGACAAGGCTAGTTTACTACATTGTAAACTTGTTAAAACCCTTATAAATTGCAGCTTGAAGCTTTCAACATATAAGGGAGCTCCTCTTCCTAATCCCACAATTTATAAAACTTTAATTGGAAGATTATTATATCTCACTAATACCAGGCTGGATATATCATTTGTTGTCCAACAATTAAGTCAATATATGTGTTCTCCAACTTAAGAACATTTGTAGGCAGTTTACCGTGTTCTTTGTTATCTCAAATCTGCTCCAGCTAAAGGCTTGTTCTTTCCTTTTTCTTCAGACTTTTGACTTAAGGCTTTCAGTGATAGTGATTGGACAGGGTGTATTGACACTTGTCGTTCTATTTTTGGGTATTGTGTTTTTCTTGACAATACAATGGTTTCTTGGCGTGCGAAGAAGCAATCTACAATTTCTAAATCTTCTTTAAAGGCTGAGTATTGTGCCCTCATCACAGTTGCTTATGAAATTCAGTGGCTGTTGTTTCTTTTGGATGATTTTTGCATTAATCATTCTCAGTCTGCACTGGTTTACTGTGATAATCAATATGCTTTGCATATTGCAGCCAACCTTACTTTCCATGAACGTACAAAATATATTGATCTTGACTATCATTTGGTACGTGAGAAAATGCAGGCTGGCATTCTTCGGTTGTTGCCTATCAAGTCTGCTGATCAGCTTGCTGATTTATACACTAAGGCTCTGTCTCCTACTCCTTTTCAAGTTGGAAATGGTTGGTATCCATTTTCCAACTTGCGTGTGCGCACGCGCGCGGAGTGGGGGAGGGAGGGGAATATAGGATAATAAACATGAAAATGGATGATTTTTCATCAGTTTGTTATTTTGTTATTATTTTGTTTTTTCTTTTAATTACAGAATAGTTATTTTTCTTATGTATATAAACCTATATACAATGATTCAATGACTTAAGTTAGAATAATAGAAATTCATTTTTCAATATTTCTGCGTCATTAACCCTCAATTGAGCATGAGAGTGATCTTCTGCAACAAATTATGATTTACTAAATTACAACCATTAACCAACCTCTCCCCCAACTTAATTTGTAGACTACAATTAATCATTACCCGAGCAGACAAGCAAAGTTCCCCTCCCCCCCCCCCTCTCTCTCTCTCTCTCTCTCTCTCTATTTAATTTCTGCGCTTAAAAACATTAAACTGAAGGGGAAGATATTGGAAGTTTATGACTATCTCAATGGAGATGTAACGGAATTATCAAATTGAGCAATCATTTTCCTCTCTATGTATTATTAATGAAAAGAACTTCGTGGGGTGAGTCACCATCAGTCCATGAGGAATTTTCTTTGCCTTTGCCAAAAATTAATTGTATAATTTATAAGAAAAATTACATTAAAGAATTATAAGTTGAAAATATTAATTGTAAAAGATTTTAAATTTTAAAATTATTTTAAAGGCTTAAAATATTAAAAAAAATAAACTATAAAAAATCATTTCTTAAACAATAATAAGTAAGGATAAAAGAGAAAATTAGATAAACAGTAAAAAGAATTTATAAATTTTATAATATGATATATAATATTTCTTCAATAAAAACTGTTGTCTTCATAGTTAAATTTTTTTATACTTTATGTTTTTAAAATAATTTTAAAGTTTAAAATCCTTTAACATAAATATTTTTAAGTTATAATTCTTTCGAATTTATATCTCCTTAATGCGGTAGAGCAGTGGATGATTAATCAATTCCCAATAATTAATGGCTTTAAAGAGATAGCGAATCAAGAGTTTTTTTTTTGGTTTTTTTTTTGCCCCCGGGGGGGGGGGGGGGGGGGGTGGTGGGTAGCGGCAAAGAATGATTTCAGAGTCATCCATGATTTTCACGATTTATGATCTTAATTGAGACTCATAACTTTGTACAAAAGAAATGGAGTTTAACGTGAACGCTTGAGCACTGAAAGGCATTTAATAGAGTATTAAATAACATTTACAATCATTTTAGGAACGCTCTTTTTCCTACTAAGAAGAGTGATTTTTGTTTTTTCATTCTTTTGTTGGCTTTGAAGATGATTTAATGAACGCATATCGTAGACAAACACAAGAGGATTTATGAGACCAATTTCGATTAGACATGTCAAGTGACAAAAATCAGTGGCACAAGTTTTAGTACAAGTTTATATATAAAAAGGTATAGGTGAAAGTTCTCCGTTTTACAACAAGCATAGTTCCGTTATGATAGAAACCCAAATTCGTTACTCTGGACTAAACTATAAAGCAATGCATTATATTGCAAGGGATCAGGATTTAACACTGAAAACTGCATGTCACTCTCAAATAATCGCAAGTAACACAGTCAACATATAAATTATAAGAGCAGAAGGAAAAACGAAACAAGCTGGAAATGCAGAGAACATCTTAAATCTTCAAAGTCAACTCTGACTAGCAACTATTATACTCAGCGCCTCCACTTTCCTCCTTTCCCGTGACCACGGCCGCCTCCTCTCCCACCCCCGCCTCTTCCTCCGCGACCCTTTCCTCCTCCACTACCTAATACCTTGTTCACATGGGACTTCAATTGCATCTCTTCTGGCAGTGTAAGTATATGATCTACACACTTCCGGAAGCTAAAATCATCAACGGACTCATCCTCTCTGATCAGGAAGAAGCACCTGCTTTTCCACGTAGGATGGTTGCGTACTTGGAAAGCACGGATCCCTCCACCAATCTTTTTATCTGGCTCTGAATGGCCCTTCTTAAGCAATTCCAGCAACATTACATATTCGTACTGCCACACAAAACAAGCCACAGTAAATGAATTAAACTCAGTACATTCAGGATGTGGCTACCGCAACATGAAGGTTAATGTCCATCACAATTTGGAGATATTGAAAAGCATGAAGGTTACAATCCGGACATGTACATATGAAATGAAACTGGATTGCCACTTCACAACTCGAAGGTATTGAAAAGCATTCCACAAATACATGCATTAAAACAACCATTTAAAATGTACTGCTGGAAAATTTCCCCCAAAAAAACAAAAAAAAAAGACTTAAACTATAAATTAAGCTGCTTTGCGATAGAAGCACCAAAGATGGCAAGCACATACATCTCTGCAACAAGAAGAAATGCATTCACAGATACACATGCCTACAAGTATAAAGGATAACCACAGTAGAGTGAACTTTTAGCACTTTACACACAATGCGGCTGCAGTTTATGGAAGCTGGAGGTTGAACTTTGAGGCTATAGATGATTATAAGGATGAAGCCAGAGCTTACAGAAACGAGAAGCGCAAGCAGTTCTCAAACCAACATTCAGTGGAATCAATCAAAACACAATAGGGATACAGGACATGGGTACAATTACAGTGCTATACAAATTATGGATGGAAGTTGCTTCTATTTAAAAACAAAATGAAAATATAGCAGGGAATTAAATTTTAACAGATTTATACAATTTCACATAAACACATTAGTATACATAATAATACTAATATCATCAAAATCAATTGGTGCCACTGGGAATTTAATACATGGCATGTTACCAAAACACACATAGAGCCAGAAAATGACGTAGATACAATACAAGAGCTTGAAAGAACAAAGTTTGTATAAAGTGTCATGACCTCCACACTTCCTTCTGCCTTTATGGGCTCTGCTAGTTGGCGCATGATAAGCTAATTCATGGATTCCTCCAACCACTAATCAACAAGAACCTCTCTAAAAAATTTTTCAGCAATACTACTATTGTCATCCGTTTTTATTTATCTATAGAAAAATTTTAATGCCTAAAGCAAGCTTTCAGTAATCAATGTCAGGAAAATACATTGATTCTTCAATGTCCCAATTATAGAAAAACTAGTCCCTATTAATGCCTAAAAACTACTAAACATCGCAGAGTAGTGAAAGATAATCAGAAAGAACTTCAGATTTGTCAGGGAGAAGTGGAAGGACATCTTCATTCCAGATTCTTCCTAATTCTCCAACCAAAACCAGGTGAAATGCCTTCATTATCTCCAATTCAAACAGCTTAGAACCATAGTACAAAATAAAGAGTTAAAGACACCATCTATCTTCCTATATGTACTTATTAAATTTAATAGCATCTATCTCTGATGGCATCCATTATCATATAGTCTAACATCAAAGAACAAGTTACAATTACTGCAGCAAGACATAATCCAGATAAATTTGCCATCCACTAAATAGTAAATTTGATACACGACAAGGGATCAATTAAATGCTTAAGCTAATAACTTGAGTGTATATGTTGTGCCAACTAAAACAATATACGAAAAAATTTCATCTTCAATATATTGCGCTTTCTTATCACCCAAACAGAACAAAGAAAGAAACAGAACAAATGTCCTAATACCTTGTTAACATTCAGATAGGGAGGCCAGTAATGAAGAAACTTGTAGAAGTATTCGAACATTTCCACGGAAGACCCAAAAGTCTTGGGACCCAGGTTCACCGGACCTGATTTCTTCTCTTCCTCCACACCTTCTTCCAACTTCTCCAACCTTTCTTCTTCCACTGATTTCTCCACTTTTGGCTTCTTAGAAACCCCATCCTTGTCTTCCTCGGACTCGTCCTCCTCCCGATCCCGCTTCAGGTTGGACTCGCCGTTTGTTGCCGAATCGGCGCCATTGGGCTCAGAGCCAACGTTGTCCCCGGCGTTTTCGGGGGATTTAATACTTTCAACTTCCATGTCTACGGTGGCCGTAGTGTTGGACTCGGCAACTTCCGGTACTGTTCCTTCCGCCATGGGTGAGAGCATACAGCGAGAGCAATGGTTTTGGCTAAAACCCTAGACTATGATCGCCACAAAGCACAGAGGATGTTGGGCTGAGTTGAGATGAGAGCAGGGGCAGCGAAGGAATTTTATAGCCTTTTTTATTAAAATATTTTTTTATATAAAACCCTATCTAATAAAAATAATTATTTATATTTTTTTTTTTTGAAATGTTGGTAATACATTTTTTTATTTTAAAAAAAAATTTAATACTTCCTTGTAAGCTATTAGGATATGCAATTGTATTACAGGACAAAAAAATTTACGGTTTTCTAAAAAATTATTATAGTTTCATAAAAATAAATAATTTCTTATTATATAAATAAATCATTAAAATTTTCAATTGAATGACATATCTTCACACTAGTTCAATTTTTTTTTTCTATATCTCAATTTATTCATTAAAATTTTTTTTTTAGGTAGAACCAACTCTATTCATAATATATATAATAATAAAGAATCAATAAAATCTTTTTTATCTCTTACAAATAATAATTTTCTCTCTAGTTTAATGTGAATTAAAAATTAATTTTAAAAATTTTAAAAATAATTCAAAATTTTCGTTACAGTTTAAAAAAATAAATAATTTCAATAATTTCATTAAAGTCTTAAAGAAAAGAATGATTAATTAAAAAATTGGCTTATAATTTCAAAAAAAATTTAATTTAACTTATATACTTTTTCTTCTAAAATTATAATGAAATTTTTTATAAAAAAACTATAATGAAAATGTTGAATTCTTATTATAAAACCCAACACATTTAATTTAAATTTAAAAGTGTTTTAAAAAAACTAGCGAAATTCCGGTGTGTTGCACGAATTCATCAGTGAAAAAATTAAAAAAAAAAAAAAAGAGAAGATGGCATAGAACCTAAGGCAAAGCCGCGCTGTAAATGGCTTATCTATAATATGACTTGAACAAGATTTATAATATAAAATATTTCGAGCTCATAAATTTAAAAAAAAAAAAATTAAAAAAATAAATTTAAACTAAATGTGTTGACTTCCATTGCAAGAACTCAACATTTTTATTAAAATTTTTTTAACAGTTATTATAGTTTTAAAAGAAAGAATAAATATTTAAATTCAAAAATTCTAACTATAGTAAAAATATCTGCTAATTTTTAAATTAATTATTCTTTTTTCAAACTAGAATGAAATTGTTTAAATTATTCATACTTTTTTTTAATTGTAATGAAATTTTGTATTTGTTTTTTAAAATTATTCAAATTATTTTTGAATTCAAACTAAATTAGAGAAAAATATATTGTTTGTAAGAGATAAGGAGAACTTTATTAATTTCTTATTATTATATTTATTGTGAATAAAAGTAGCCTACCTAAAAAAGAAAATCTAATTTAAATGAATAAATGAGATATAGAATAAAACATTAAGTTGACATAAAAATATGTTATTTGATTTGAAATCTCACTGATTTATTTATACAATAATGAGAAATTATTTATTTTTCTTCTAAAATTGAGAAAAAATAAATTGTAATTTTTTTAATACTATAATGCAATGGCATTACAGTTTTGCTATGTTAATAACTTTAGTTGTGGTTGTCATACTCGAAAATGCAATCTCGTAACGCTTTAAAAAGAAAAATTCAATTTTCAAAAAAAATGAGAATCGAAATCAAAATATTAAAAATGGTAGGAGTTGCCACCAAAATTTTATTTTTTGAAAAGGTAAAATTTTAAAAAAATCTTTTTAGTTTGAAAAAAATAGTCTATGAACCAAATTCGTATTCGGGAGTCGATTATAAGTGGGAAAAGTGTTATGCACCTTACTACATCCGTTACTGATAACAGTTATCCTAAGTCAATTGTACAAAATTAATATTGCCTTTATTCTATTTTAATTCTCCCTAATAAATCACATATAAAGTAGAAGGAAAAACTTAAGGAAATAAAATTAAAAGTAAAAAAAGAAAAAAAATTAAAAATAAAATAAAAAGAAATTCAAAGAGTAAAATAAGTAAGAAAAAAATAAAATTAAAAGTAAAATAAGATGAAAAGAAATTAAAGAAATAAAATTTTTAAAAAAATATTTATTTATAAGGGCGAATTTGACTTAGAATGAGAGCCTAAGGTTTATATACCCTTCGAGAGAGATTAAAATCCACGTAATTTGACTGAAAATTTTGTTTAGTTGGTGTTTTGTTTTGTTTTGTTTTTTATTTTTTTTATTCTTCTCTTTTTTTTAATTATTTTTTTGTGTTGTTTTTTATTTTTATTTTTTTTTTGCTAAAAAATAAAGAAAATAAAATTTACTTTTTTCTTTAACAAATAAAACGAGTTTTAAAATTGATTGATACGTTTTGATTTGTTAAAGGTAAATTTAATTTTACTTTTTTTGCACTTTTAGTTTTTCTCTCTTTTTTTATCATTTTTGTTTTTTCAATTTTTTCTTTGTATGTCTTTTTTGTTTTTTTTTGTTTTTTTTTTAATTTATTGTTTTTATTTATTATTATTTTTAAAATTTTTGTTTTGGTTTTGTTTTTGCCTTGTTTTTGTTTTTTCCTTCTTTTTTTTTTTGTTTTTATTTATTTTTTTAATATTTTTTTATGACATTAAAAAGGATTTTCATTTTTTCTTCTTTCCTTTTTAAATTTTTTATTTGATTTATTGATTTATTGGCTTTTTTAATTTTTCTTGTATTTTGATTTTTTATATAATTGATTTTTTCTCCCTTTTTTTGCGATAAAATTTTGGTTTTAATTAGATTTTATTTTTTGTTTCTCATTGTTGATTTTTTTATTTTTCTATTTTTTTGTTAGATTTTATTTTTTTCAATATATATTGTACTTTTTTGATTTTATATATATTTATTTAAACAAGAAAGATTTTTTGTTTTTATAAAATATATTTTTATTAAAAGAAACTTTGAAAAAAGTCCATAAGTCTCAAAAAGTTCAATTCTTACTTACTTTTTATATTTTTCTTTGTTTGGTTTTGTCTTTTTTTTTTGTTCTTTTTTTTTTGGATTTTCTTTTCCTCTTTTTTATTCTTTTATTTTTACTTTTTATCTTTTTTCAATTGGACAATCTCTGGAAGAAAAACTTATCTTTGAATTTTTAGAATATTATTTTTCAAACATTTGCAGAGTAACCTTTAAAAAAGAAAAAAGGTAAATCTTTGATACTCAATTTAAATTTTAGTAAAAAGATTTTTAATCCTCTTTTTTTTTTTCTTGTTCTTTTTTCGTATTGAAAATTTTTCCTTAAAGAATCATTTGACTGGGCTATTGAAACCCAAAAATTATTACAATGTAAATTTGAGACCCAATAAATACTATTGAGGCTTTGTTGCCACACATGACCTATAAGTTTGTTCCTATATGTCTGAGCAGACAAAGAATCCCACACGGCTATTCTAAAAAAAGAAAATGAGATATATTAAAAAAAATAGTATTTACAAGTGTAAGATATTTGTGTTAGTGTGTATTCTTGTGGTTAATCAAACCAACATCATAATTCCAGACAATATTTTACAAATATAATAAAAATAGAAATATGAAAGGATTAAACCACAGTCAATTGTTTATCTCTGAGTTCCTCCATTTTCTTCACGCCCTCCTTGATAACCCATAGGATACCTCTTCCAACCATTTCCTCAGACAGCTTCCTACCCTTTTGTTTTCATCAGATCATGAGCCTCCAGGTCATGGGCCTCACACAAGGAAAGCAAAATGTGCATTAGTTTCCATGAAAAACTATTTACACCTGAAGCGGCATAGCATCCATAAACTAATGCATAAGGTCAGTAAGCCTATTTGGCATTCTAGCAGATAAAATAAATAAAACAATAGGATTTTCATTATGAAGTTCCAATAATTGTGCCCACAAACTCCACTCTCATTAGATAGTGTTGAAGGAGCGTTTGACCAATGATAAGGAAACACAAATACACACAATCTTATAACAACTAGGACCTATAACTGGTACCCACACAAAAGGCCAAAAACCAGAGCATGAGATTCTAAACAAGAATGAACTGCACAGGTCTTATTCCTTAACTCAACTCACCCATCAGCATTGTGTTCAAACCACAATAGGGAAAATATGCAAAAGCAAAAACAACTGAGCAACCAATGAACCAACACAAACTAAAAAAAATGGGTCAAAAAAGATATCCTTATACTAGCAAAAATAGAAAAAACTAAACCATTCACAACAGCCTTTGAATCCAAATCTCATGTTAATGGTAGAATATAGCAACAAGAAGCATTAACCCAATCCAAATAAGAATGCCAAATTGCACGAAGTCCAAATCCTCTCTTCAGGTACTAGAGTAGCAAAGAACATCAGAACCTACAAATAATGAAACCTGAACAAACCAATGAACCATATCCATTTTAACTATTCTCATACCCAATCCCGTAACAAAGCGCACTATGACAGACTTAAAATTACTATTAGGGTAACAACAAATGAAAAATTGAAATGAATCTCCCAACAACAAGGATAGGACTTCATCAGGACAACAGGGAGAATGTGGAAGTCCCTGAGAACCTCTTTCAGGTAGACATATTCAGCACATTGATTTTCAATCCGGGCCATACAACAAAATTAAAACCCAAACTAGTAGAGGCCATAATCAAAGCATACACATACAGAAAGACAACACAGAAACAGAACAAATTGATCAGAAACGATATCCTACACTAGTAAAAAAAAAATTAACAGAACTCAGGGACTATCAGAATAAAAAAAGAATTCATGAACTCGACAACATTAATGTAAATGCTAAAAAAAATTATCCAACCTATGATGAAGGTCATAGCAAAAACTAATGTAAGAAAAGGAAATCATAATCCGAACTTGATAAGCAAAAATTACTAAAATTAGATTCCTATTAGAGGCATGTTCATTCATACACGAAATCAGCATTTGAACTATGGAGAGAAAGTAATACCTCTGTTCTTATGGCTTTGCTTTTTCATTCTTTTCAACACTATTCCTCTGTAACTCAAAAATCACCTATCAAGAAAGCTGTAACCATACTAAAGATGGCCCTTCTTGTTTTCTTCCTCTAATCTCGTTCTTGATCTCCTCCTTAACCTCTCATCTCTCGTTCATCTCTTATCTGACCCCCTGCTTCTCATTCGCTCCCTCTCTTCTCCAGTTCTCAGCCCCTTCTGTCTCTTAGTTTTAGATTTCTCTCAAGCTCTCCACTCCCCCACTCGAGGATCCCCTTCTCAATCCCTCAGACCTGAAACCCATATTTTCAATTGCAAAAATTCTCCCCTCTCTGCTGCTTTCCTACTCTCAATCCCTCGCCAGAAAAACCCCTAATTTTCACTCCTTCTTTCGTTCCCAATGCTCTCAGCCTCTCTACTCTCTCTAATTCGAAAACCTCACTGGCTTCCTCTCTAGACAAAACGCTCAAAAGCCCTCCTCCTATTCCATTTCTCCTTGCTTTTATAGGCGTCCTCGCGTGGTCCCATTCTGCTCCTCACACCAGAAATCCTTTGTGATTCCCTGTTCCACTAACCTCTCCGTCCCTTTCTATACGATTAATTTTTAGGAGTCGCGCCTCCAATTCTCCTGTGGGTAGTGCGAATGTGGTCTCCTCTTCTCTGTCTTATCCTTCTCGTGCGTCTGTGTGCCCTTCAGAATCATGCCTAGGAGAAGGGGACTGGGTAGGGTTTAATGAAATGGATCCTGGGCTGGGTTGCTCTAATTTCAGTTAATGGCTCTGATTCTTTTTTTTTTTTTGTAATTTTGTTGGGACTCTGATGGTGGGCTCTGATGTTGAGTCTTTGGATTGGGCCTTTCTCATTTTTTTTAGTCTTTTTTTATTTTATTTTTTCCTTCTCTTCTTTTTTGGTGTTGGGTTATTGTTTTTTTCGTTGGGTTATTTTAGGCTGGTAGGTTCTATGGGCTTAAGACAATGGACTTTGAAATTTGAGGGAAAAATATATACCATTTTTTTTACTTTCTTCTTCTTTTTTCCTTTCTCTCTCTCTCTTTTTTAATTTGGTTTCATTTTTCATGGCATTTTTTTAATCTTTTTTTATTTTATTTTTTTCTTCTTTAATTAAACAATATTTTATCATTTGATTTTTTTAATCATCTTTCTCTTCTTCTATCTCTTCCTTTTTTTTGTTTTGAAAAATTTTGAGTTTTGATTCTTTGATTTTTTTTTTGGAAAATATAACTTTTGATTCTTTCAAATTTTCTTTGAATTTCTTTTTTTAAAAGAAAATATAATTTTTATTTTTTCATGATTTTTTCTATTTTTTATTCTCTTGATTTTTTTATTTCTTTTTTAAAATTTTTGTTAGTCTAATTTTATTATTATTTTAAAATATGTTTAGACAAAATATAGTGTTCACAGTAGTGATTTTCCCTTCTTCTAAATTGATGGATCTGTTAAAGTTGGGTATCCAAGAAAAGTTTTAGGTGTCACTGTATCCTTCTCCATTAAGTTGGAAGCACAGGTATGGCTTCTTTACCATTAAAGACTATGATTTATTGAATTTGAAAGCATAGGTCTGGTCTCTTTAAATCTCAATTGTTGCTTGATTCTTCTAATGTTGTTAGAAGAGAATATGTTAGTCTATGTCTTTGTTACCACATCTTCATTCATTGATGCAGGGAGATATTGCATTAAAGGAATTAAGATATACTGTAGAAGTTGTTGCTTCATTAAATTGCCTAAATTGCTCGCTGGTTGAATAGGTTGGATTCCAAAGGTCTCAAGTGGGTATTGCATTGAATTACTTACTAGTTTAATTTGAGTTGCTTACTAATTTAATTGATTGAATCCACCTACTAGTTTAGTATGTTAGTTCGACTTAATATTAGTTTAGTTAACAAACCAGTTTTGGAAGGAAATTTCAACCCCCAAATGCCTCATTGTGCAGTACCTTCCAAGTCCAACTGAACTCAATAAAACCATTTGTTGTTTATGTGTAGTTACCTTTCTACTATTTTGAAAAAATTCTATATTTTGTACATAAACCCTCTATAATGCTAAAACAATAGTGTTCCTAGTCAAGCAAAATGACCAAAAGCCATACCAAAAATAAGCTTTTATAGAACAATGTCCTCAAATCCCAAACTAAAGAACACTATTAAAATGTTATACCAATCCTGGCCTTACAATGTGTCATGTCATATATTTTCTATCATCATATTCTTTCATTTACAGTAATTATGTACATGTTCTTAAGATCTCATTAAGGAAAATCATGAATTAATATGTTTTTATCACATTACGTCGGGATTCAATTCTTCACTTCGCTTTATATGGGCTTTGTGGATTTTTCCACATCATTCTATAGTCATTTACCACTTATACAAATAACAAATAATCCAAAACGACATATAATCCACAGATCCAAACTTGAAAACCCCGAATTTCTCTTGTTCTTCCTGGATAACATAGTGGCAGATTTCAAGGGCAACTTTGAAAAATAATAACTAAATGTAAAAAACTTGAAATCTACTCCACCATAGCTCCCTTGAAAGCTTTGAGTGTTAACTTTACACTACAAATAAATTCAAGCCATGAACATAGCATTTGGACCACATTTGAGATGAAAAATACACAAAGGTCAGGCTGTCCAGTGATACTAATACACATTTCTAATATGAACTTCAAAAATATTCAATTAATTCTACAAAAATCTAATCCATGGTAACAATACCAATCTGGAAATCTATGGATGTTAGATAGAGCAAAAAAAATAACTCTAGTCCCTTCCAGGTGCATTCAAATCTTGAAAATTAATCAAACAACAACATGAGTCTGATTGTGTGCCTGAGCCAAACTAAAAATTTTAAAAATTCATATCTCCCTCTCTAGACATCCAAATGGGGTGGTTCTAGTTAGCACAAGTCACTAAAAGGTCTAGTTTTTTTTTTTTTATAAAATTTCATGGCAATTAGACATTGTTTGCCCTATGAATGACAGAGAACAAAATTCAGATCATATGAATAGTACCTGTGGCAAATTCTAAATTTTTAGCTAACTTTAAAAATTCGCCAAATATTTTATAAACTTCTAAAAATCCTGTACTTTAGCTTTCTAAAAATCTCTAAATGAGCTCTATATGCATGCCAAATTTCATGAAGAAATTTGACCATTTGGTCAAATTGTACTATAGGGTCACAAATGGTCCATTTTTATGCTTCATAAGGGTTTCAAAGGGTCCATATTGGCTCTCCTATTCCTATAGCCACATGAGAACGTGGAAAAGCATCAAAATACTCTAACAAACATGTTTCAAGGGCTAATAACCCAAATTTCATAATTCTACTCATGCACACTAAGATAGACACAAGATTACATATGTGCTACTCTTGCCATTCATTACCAAAACCATGCAATATCATTCATTTGGCCTTAGTTCTCATACATACATTAAGTATTCATATATTTACATATGTTCAAATGGTTATACAATACATTTCTCATGGGGTTACATCATGTGCCATCAAAGTGGCTACAAATGAACAAAATAGCACTCTTCTTGTCACTCTCTTATCTCCTAACTTAGTGGCTTCCATTTCCTTGCTCACTTGGTCCACCTAGACATTATATGGCAAAGGAGAAGGAGGAATGAGATTTTAGGAATCTCAATAGCTTATCTCTCTTTCAAACACACATACTTGATGCAAGTTTCAAGTCTAGATGCATGTATGCCAACATGAAATTCTCAATCATATATAAAGCATTATCTTCATTCATAAGGACATAGATAACATACATAAGATTACCTAAGCATTGGTTTAGCCTCACCCACTCTCTTTAGGACTTTTGGACTTGCCTCACATATTTTCAAGGGACTTTTGACTAAGCCTTACCCTTGCTAGAAACTTTTTTAGCTTTGTCTCACTCAACCTTAAGGACTTTTGGCTCATCATCACCCTAACTAAGGGACTTTTGGCTCACTAAACTCAAGCAAATCAAAGGTATTCATCAAATATCATTTCAATATATAAGCAAAGTATCAAGATACCATGGCATGTGAATGCTTGCTAGAAATATATTTCATGACTTTAAACATACACACACACACATTCAAGATAAGAAAAACACTTAAGCATGCATGAAAGAAGAAGGAGGGAGTTACCTTGCTTGCAATGACATACTTTATCTCTTAGAAATGGTTCCTTTCCCTTAGCTAAGCGCCCACAAGTAGGTGGAACTTGCTTCCTTTGGCCTAAACATATCATATGGAAGCCAATTATACTCTTGAAGCAATTCTTAAACTACACATTCATTTTAAATCTTAGATTGGTTGTATGGGTCATTTATGGTTCCATAATGTACCTAATGAAACAACACCCATAAATCATGATCTTGGCTCCATTGTTTCCTTTCATCTATGGTTCTTGACTCCACTTAGACCTCTTGGAGCCATTACACAATCAAAATGAGGAGTCTAACTATATGTTGCTACTACATGTTGCTTCTTTAGGTCTTAATATGGAACCTATGCTATCATTTCACTTCCTAGGCTTCTTAAAATTTTTTCAAGGCTTTCTTTCATCTTCTCCCATCATATATAACACAAAACCAAGCTTGGATGAATTTAAAACTATCCCTAGGTATTGGTTTTGCCCTAAGTCAAAACAAGTTTCAAGAATAAGAGTCAATTAACTTCCTTTGTTTCCTTGATGAGAGATGCATGTGGAGAGATCTCTAGGGGTATTAGGAGCTCATACAAACACTTACATTAGCCTAGGGACTCTTGTATAAAATCATATTTTTGGTTATATTCTTGAATCCCTAGCATTTCACTATTGCAAAATCATGGATGGTTATTTATTCTCTTTGCATATTCTTAATTCCCATACCTTAATCCACATGATTCATTATTGGTTTTGCCCAAAATTCAATCCCACTTGGCTATTCTCTCCTTGGCCAAAACTCACTCCAAAAGAAGTAAGAAGGAAGAAGCATGAAAGACAACAAAGTTATCTTGGTTTCTAACTTCTCTCAAATGCTCTTCCAAGTGGTGAACCCCTCTTTTCCAAACTCTAATCTTTCTCCTCTGTACTAGACCCAAAACATCACCATATCACACACAAAAACCATAGGAAGGAAGGCAAGGAGGAGGTGAGCAACTTTAAAGAAGGAAGAAGTTTGAATTTCCTTAAATTTTTATACCTTTTTACCTTGTTTCTCTTCTCCCTTGAAGTTTCTTCTTGTGCATGAATGGCTGCTGGTCTCTACTTTTGGGATAGAAAAATGGCTAGTTAATCAGATTAGGAAAGGGACACGTGCTATATGGAGGGGAGGAGTTACTTTAACAATTTTTTACTTTTGCATTTTAGTCCCTTTTCTTGGCTTTTTCATTTTAGGCCCATTTCAACTCCTTTTTGAAATTTGTATTTTCCATAATAATATCTAGACTCTCTAACTTATAAAATACTTTTGGAACCACTCAAATTGGATTTAAAATTATTTCGAACCATTTGGTCAAAGTTTCGGTCAACTAATAGCCAAAATCGCTCACCGGAGGGGTTTCAACTGTTCTAGGGGTTCTCATGGTTTTCAGGGCCTCTAAGAATCTTAGAAAGCTCAAATTTTTCATTTAAAAAGCCCTCATATGAGTTTTCTAAATTATCTAAAAATTACGAAAATACCCCAACTTTCTTTCATAAATTTTCCTAGCTCGTTTGGCTCAGGTTTTCGGTGCTCAAGTTTTCGGGTATCTTAAACCTTGGATTCTAATTTTTTATTATTTAAAATTTTATTTTAATTTTTTTATCTTAAATAACTCATCTTAAGGGACTTGCTTTGAAAACTAACTCATTTCGGTGTTTTATAAAAAATCGAACATTACACAATGGAGATACACTACTATTCCATTGTCTCAAGTAGAACATGCATTGTTACCATAAGTAAAAGCTTAAGTGAATTACAATTAGAATCAAGTTATCAAAAATTGATCAGCAGCACCATGTTATTTTTCTGAAAGACCATAACAAAAGCTATTAGACCCAGTTCAATCCTTGTCCATCTAATACAAAAAATATCTTTATTTTGTGTTCTTGAAAGAAGAAGAAATTAAGAGAAAGATAAATACAAAAAAGAAGGATAATCAATCCTCTTTGAACAACCAGAGAAGAACAAACAAAACAAAGGTGACAAAAGGAAGAAAAAAAATAAAAGTCATTAAAAGCATTAATTAGCAAGCAATACCATATTTTCCTTTTTTATAAGATTAACTACTCTTATCATCTTAGTAAAATTAAGTTCAATCTCATTTATTTAATGGCATGCATAAGGTGCTAGAAGTACTGAGCATGATATTCCAAATTACATTTGATTGTGTGCTTCATTGTCATAAAAAAATTATGCAAAATTTTGATTTCTTCAATGAAAATTACAAAATGGCTTAGTAAAATAAATACAAGCACACCTATCCATACCATAAATTGTTGAGTTTATGAATCTCTAATAGTGGAAGCTATTCTTCTTCTTTTGAATTGACGCTCAACTTAAGCCTTTATTCGTCTCTTACTCCTTATACTAATTCTTTTCTTAAATCCCTTTGCTTGTGTTATACATTTCATTACTGGTGCCATGATAGCACCACCATCATTATTTGAATTCTTTTGCCTCAAAGCTTCATCACTTGCTTGCTTAGTTTAAACATGGCTTTATGCACTAACGAGAATGGTTTTAGATAATCAAACACTTCAACTGCTAATATTATTAGCATATGACAGAGTTTCTATGTCATTTTGTGTTTTCTAGCTTAGAATCTACTTTGACTTTCTTCCTTTTTGATATCATATATCACATTACTTCTTGCTTCTTTTGTCTACCTTTTTAAAATATATTGCTCAAGAAGTTTTTTCACATCTATCACATCATATACCTTTAAAACATGGCAATATAGTATTTCAAAAGTCTCAAACTTTTGATACTTGTATAAAATTGACTTGTTCATGGGATCAAACGAAACACTTCATTCTCCCTCTTAGTCAACCATACTAACAACATATTCAAATAATAACTAACTCTCATTTTTGTGTTTTATATAGGCAACTACATATAAATCAAACTCTTTTTTGAACAAGTCAAAGATAATGTGCATCTAAACCTAAGCAAGCTATCACAGCATAAGCAAACTCTTTATTTTTAATCTTGGCATTTTTCTATCGTAACTAAAAACCACGCCTTAACTCATTGTATCGCTTGTCCATTACATCCCATTTAAAGCGCTTGAAAAATATATTGATGTCTAAGTTTGGTTTAAAACCTTAAGTTGTGTACTTTTCATGTATAATACCCCTAAAAATTAGGATTTTCTAATTATTTAGTATGTTATAAAATGAATTTATTAAAATTTAATAAGATGAATTTGAATAGAATAACTTTGTATATGAAAAGTGTAAGATAAATAGGACTCATAGGAATTTTTGAAATTTTAGGGGATCCAGGGGTTTAGGGGCAAAATCATTATTTGTCATCTGGATGAACTTTAATAATTTCTTCAAAAGGTTAGAAAGTCAAGAATTAACGCAATATATATATATATATCAATAGTTAGGAAATAATGTGCAAAAATTATAAATTTATTCCAAAAAATTCTAAAATCATTAGGACCAAAAAATGAATCCAGAAAATTAAAAGCTTATATGAAAACAAACTAAATCTCGAAACCTAAGTTAACTACCTCAAGAGATTTTATGCAGAAAGATCTATAGGATGGTGGTGGTAGAATCTGAAAATGTGATGTTAAAATGGAGATATAAGAGAAAAACGAATAGATGTGCTTGTCTATTACCCTTCCACCAGAAGTAAAATGGTCATTTGAACCCTAAAATAATAAAATATTAAGAATATAAATAATAATAAAATATATGACTAAAGAACTTAAATAAGACCCACATTGGCCCAATTAATATTAAAATACAATGGAGAACCTAGAGAACACAAGCTAAATAAAATATTACGAAAAACTCACAAAAAGATGCATCAGCAAAATGGAGATATTTCCATAGAATCTATCTAGGAAGGTACTGATATGGCACCATGAGCAGGGGAAGAGATGATGTGGTGCCATGTGTAGAGAATTTTTTGGAGACTACATATGTTATGGAGTTATGACATCAGCTTATGTCAACAAATCTTAGCAAATCTCACATTTTACAAAAAAGCTACCATTGACATCACTACTAACACTTAATGACATAGCTACTGACTCAAGCAATAATAAATGCAAAGTTATCTTCATAAATTATGAAAAAAGTAACCATTATGAAAATTTAACTGTAGTTAAAATCCAACTGCTAATATTAATCCGTAAAACAAAATGCGATTTCAACCGTCGATGTAATTCTATGGCCTAGATTTTTCTACTTTTTAAGATCAAATCACAACCCTCCATCTAATCTCCCATTTCAAGACTTAATCTTAACCATCTATTTGATCCAAAGACCAATATCTTCTATCTTAAAATTTATTTAATCCTAACCATGCATTTAGAAATAAAATTTACATGAAACACACCCACACGAAACAAACACTCGCCATTTGGCCAAACCAAGAAAGAAAGGAGGGAGGAGAGCCACGGTCAAGGTAGAAGAAAGAAGAATGAGGAAAGAGGAAAGAAAAGCTATCAAGGGAAAAGAAACACTATAGATTTAAAGGTAACATAGATAAACTTTCTTCTTTGTGGTTTTCTTCTATTTTTCTCCAAGAATTTATCTCTTCTCTTCTCTTTAAATTTCGGCCATGGCAAGAAGAAGTTGGAAATTCTTGTTGTCTTATGAATCCATGGCAAGAAAAGATGGAGATTTCATATATGTAGCTTATAGATTCATGTAATTCAAGAAAATTTCTATTTTTAGAAACCTTTTTGTTTTTTATAAATTATGGAACTTTGTATTTCAAGAAGTCATGGAAGAAATTGAGGAGAAAATGAAGGGGAGAACAATGCGAGAAAGCTTAAAGAAGGAATATATTAATATAATTTTGATTTTCATAAAGATTAAGGCAAGAAACCATTGAATTTCATTTTGATAAAAGTTTAGAATATACATGGACTTTCTAGAAAGTATTTTAGAGTTGTTGTTCACCTCCTTGAATCATGTATTATTGGCTATTTTGTAGAAGAAAAATGAAGAGAGTACACTTCCACTCACCCACATATAGGCTTGGCCTAAACCACCACACACACCTAGGAAGGAGATTTTCACGAACCAACTAAATTAGATTAATCTACATTAAAAATAAGCCTTATGGTAAAATTTTGGTGAATTGTGGATAATTATATAAAAAGTCAACTTTTGAGAAAAAGTATTAATCAAAAGTTTCTTGAATTTTTAGTTATGTTATTTGATGTGTTTTGGATGATTTATGTGGTCTAATATGTTCTATATGTTGTCTAGATTATGCTATATTTATTTTTCAATTTTTGGAGCCTATTTATGATAGATATAAATTTATGAAGCATTATGTCGATATTAAAATACACAGTGAATATTTGCTCTCCTTCTATGTTGCTTGCTGTTTGATTTCCTGATAATATGAATAATATGTTATTTTTTGTCTGATTTCATGAATATAGATTGTTTGGTAAAGGACTAGCCTATGGCAAAGTTGCATTGTTCAGGGGATAAGCCTTGTGTGTATCAGAGTTGGCCACTAGATATTATTGCGGTGCTAGATGTCCAATTTTAATTAAGTAAGACATTTAAAATATTTTAAAATAATTAATTAAGACTGGTGAAGGCCATTTAGATATTTGGAACCTATTTGGATTTATTAGGCTTTATTGAACTTCTCGTATACCTAAATGAGCCTCTTATGGCTATATTGAACTTTATTTTGTACCTTGATACTGGACCTTGAATTATGAGTCATTTTGGACATTGGATGAGCCTCAGGACAAACTTGGATTTAGAAAAGTGAAAAGATAATTTTTAATATTTATATATAATTTTTTCAAACTTTAGTATGCTATTATGCTATTAGGAATATTTATTTATACACAAAGTTATGTAAGATAATTTTTTTCTCAAATATACATATTATACCTTGATCAAATAATGGCTTGGATAACATATTATTATGATATTTTATATAACTTTCCTTAGATACCCACTGGGAGATGCCTCAATAAAGGAAGGAAAGGTGAACCTATTAAGTCATGGTAATGTAACATGATCTTGTATTGATCTTGCCAATGCCAATGTAACATGATCTAGGTATTGAGTTTGGTAGTCTCTAAAGTCTAATGGTTAAGGCGAATAATTGTTTTCTATTATATTTTTCTATATTCTATATATGTTAATATCTTGTGGTTTATGAACTTGATTATGTTAATATCTTATTAATCATATTTAAATCATGGTCCATTTACATGTGCAAAATCTTGAAGTTTACATAATATTCTTTGTTATATGTTTGTATAAAACTCTCTGTTACCCTTCATTTTTGTTATTTTGCATTCATGTTAAATACTACAAAAATAGTATTTTCTTTATTTATGTTAACCTGTGAATTAATTATTTTTCATAGAGTCTTTCGTTTATATTATCTCTCGTTTGTTAAATTTGTACTTAATATTTCTTTACGAATATTATGTTGTATTAATTATATCTATATTACTAAAAAAGTTATTTTTCACTATATTATGGTTTACATTTTTAAATGTCAATTTACAAAGTAACATTAGAGTTGTAGGCAAAATGAATGCAATTCCCTCTAGGGGTTTAGATCAATATGTTTCAATATACATGTATTATGTCTTGTGATAATGCTATACGAGCTGTATTGATGAATTTTGTGGCACCGAGAGAGTTGGAGACTCACTTATTTCTTATGAGTGGATCTTCTCCCCCGTTTTCATAAAAATATGTAGCTACTGATAGTTGTTTTTTTTTTTTTTTGTAAATAAAGGACTGACTTGGATAACTCTTTTTGGTATTTGGGAATTTCCTTTTTGGGTGGTTAGACTAAATCCCTAATGATATACTTTGGTCTATATTTGTAATGATCCCACTCCCTTATAAAAGAGAAGAGAAAAGAAAATTTTTTTGAGAGAAATAGAAAAAAACCAAGAAGAAAAGAGTTTATCTATGTTACATTTGAATTCATAGTGTTTTTTTTCACCTAGGTGCATTTCCTTCCTCTTTTTTCTTTCTTCCTTCTTCTCCTTTGGATGTGGCTCTCCTCCCTCCTTTCTCTCTTGGTTTGGCCGAATGGCGAGTGTGTGTTTTGTGTGTGTGTGTGTGTGGCATGAATGTGTGTGTGTGTTTCATATAAATTTTATTTCTAAATGGATGGTTAAGATTGAATAAATTTTAAGATAAAGGATCTTGGCCTTTAGATCAAATAAATGGTTAAAATTAAATCTCAAAATGAGAGATTAGATATGAGACTTTGGATTAGATGGAGAGTTGTGATTTGATCTTAAAAAGCAAAAAAATCTAGGCCATAAGATTATGTCAACAGTTGAGATCGTATCTCATTTTACAAATGAATATTAGCCATTGGATTTTAACTACAGTTAAATTTTAACCATGGTTACTTTCCTCGTAATTTGTGAAGATAACTTTGTATTTATTGCTGCTTGAGTCAGTGGCTGTGTCATCCAGTGTTACGTCAATAGTAACTTTTTCATAAAATGTGAGATTTGCTAAGATTTATTGACGTAACCTGATGTTAGAGCCCTATAACATATATAGTCTTTACACATGGCGCCATATCAACACCTTCCTGCCCAAATTCTATGAGAATATCTCCGTTTTATTTGTGCATCTTTTTGTCGGTTCTTCGTAATATTTTATTCAACCTATATTCTCTGAGTTCTTTGTTATATTTTAATATTATTTAGGCCAATGTAAATCCCATTTAAGTTTTTTAGTTATATATTTTATTATTATTATTTATTTTCTTAATATTTTTATTATTTTAAGGTCTAAATAATTATTTTATCTTTAGTGGAAGGATAACAGGCAAGCACATTTGTTCATTTTTTGCTTACTCTGTTTTAACACCACATTTTTGGATTCCATCACCACCATCCGATAGATCTTTCTACACAGAATCTCTTAAGGTAGTCAACTTAAGTTTCAAGGTTTAGTTTGTCTTCATATAAGCTCTTAGTCATTCAAAGCTATTTTTTGGTCCTAACGATTTTAGAATTTTATGAAAGAAATTTTATAATTTTATGTGCATTATTTCCTAATTATTGATATATATATATATATATATATATATTGAGCTAGTTCTTGACTCCTCCACCTCTTGGACTCCCCTAAAATTTCAAAAAGTCTTATAGGTCCTATTCATCTTATACTTTTCATATATGAAGTTATTCTATTCAAATTCATCTTGTTAAAGTTTAATAAATTCATTTCATAAAATACTAAATAATTAAAAAATCTTAATTTTTAGGGATGTTATAGCATGCTAGACATGAAAGCATTCTTTATATAACAAGCTGCCCATTTTCTTTTTATGTTGTAAACTGATCTTAGTTATATGTTTTCATCCACATTATAAGCTGATAAAAAAAAAAAAAAATAACTCTATGCTATCTCAAATTGTGTTTCTTCCTCATACTTGTACATGCACTTTTTAATATTAGTAAAAACTTGCAATCCATCATTCATCAATTTTCCAAAATATTTGATGTTATTTTGCATTAAATTCCATATGCATAATCCATGTGAAGTCTTAAAAATTATCATAAACAATGCTTTTACTATCACTTGATCTTGATCAATAAAATAATAAAAGAATTTTTTTAATTGTATACCTCTAAGAAAGTTTCAAATAGTCATTTAAACAACTTTGTGATTTCATCATATAATAATGTCACCCAAAAATTATCACTCCTTTATATTGACTAAATACTATAAATATGACAAGTAGTCTATGTGCATGGTTAGTATTATGTGTTATGTCAAGTGACATCATATTATCAAAATAAGTATAGTTAGTCAATATTCTTGTGTTAGCCCAAAAGATATTTGTTATTTGTTATTCCATATTTATTTTATAAGTATGATAAAATAATGGATTTTCAAATAAGTATTGTTAGAAATATTGTAATAGACAATTGACTTCCCCAGACACCATATTTTTTTATCTTTTGCATCGAAAAAAATTTTTTGTATCCAACTAGATATAATTAAGATTAACTTTTCCTTTGGCATGCCTACTTATTAACTTAAAAAATGCTTTTTGTTGAAATCCAAAATCTTCTAACAAATTAATCTTATAGGTTTGAACTTCAATTAATTTACATTGCGATACTAGCATGTGAAATGTTTCTAAAGGATGAAGCAGATGATTATGTTCCTCAACATAGTCATTAGCTTTATATTTTCTATTCACATGTGTAACTCTCATTCTTTTTCTACAATTAGTCCTAGTCTCAAAATGAGTAATTTATATCAAGTTGGACATAGATTTATTTACTTGAAAACATTTCAAAATGAGTAATCCATTTCAAGTTAGAACTTGTCTATGTGAAACTTTTTTGGGCACTTGTCTATATTAAATTTATTAATATAAAATCACAAAAATAAAATAAAATGTGTCACAACCATTAATATTATTTAAGCATACACTTAATATAACTTGAAATTATCCAATCCTAAAAATGTTATTCTTAAATATATCTAAAATATAACAATTGATAAATAAATATGACAACTAACTAATCTTTATTCAAATGTTTGTCATATTTCAAGCTTAAGGCATATACATAAACATCGTAGGTTTGAGATGGGTTGAGTACTACCCTTCCAAGTCAAGACTTAGAACTTGTAAAAGTTGCCAAACAAATCTTTAGGCCCAAACTTGGATCCAAACTCATTTTTTTATCATTATAACTAAATCCAAATGAGTAAATTTGGCATATACTCATAGAATATAAATATTTTAATTATCATTACTCATGAAACTACCAAGCTAATATAATCCAAAAAAAATACCAAGCTAATAGTTTTCAAGGAATTAGTTAGTAGCTCGTGTTAATAACTAAAAATTAATGTATGTTTTATTATTTTATTTTTCTTTTAACAAATATTTTTTTAAATTTTTTTATGAGGGATTTGAATTTTTTAAATATTTTTTCTTTCTTTGTAGATTTAAACATTTTTTAGTTTTTTTAAATAAACAAATAGTAAAGTATCTCTCAAACAGAAAAAAAAAAAGAGAAAAGAGGACATGGATAAAAAGATAAAAAGTGAACCTCTTACAAGTTCTCATTTCTTGTGTTACTCTTCCTTCACTTAAGAAGTAATTTATTATCTACTCAAATAAAAAGATCCAAATTCATCTTTTAATTTATCTCTTTTGATAGACAAGACAGTTTTTAGTCTCACTTTGATTAGTGTTTGTATTATTGTTTAATTAGAGGTTTTGTAATTCTTTTTCCTCTAATCTAAAATCTTATGTGATTGTAAAAATTATTTGATTTAATACATCAACGGCCTATTTAGTACATTGTATTAGGCTTGATAGGATAAATTAATACAATATATTATGAATTTATCAATTATTTAGTGTAAACATTGTATTATATAAGTTTATTCATCAAAACCTTATGCTTGGATAGGCCTAACAAAATTTTAAAATTTACAATATATAAAATAATGTATTGTATAAGATAATATTATTTTATATTTAGTAATGCACTATATAACATTAAATAAAATAATTAATTCTTTAATAAAAATATATTTTACTTAAAAAAATATAGTATATTTATTCAAATTTAATTTATTATATATATATAGAGAGAGAGAGAGAGAGAGCAAGTCATCCCAACCCTACTCCGATCACATTGGATTAGGTTGGGTTGGGCCAAAACATAATTTAGCAGATTGAGCCAAGCATTAAATTGGTTTTATTGGCTAGTTTGTTTGTTTGTTTTTTTTTTTTTGGTTGAAACCATCCGATATCCATAGGGCATGAATCTATTACTAAGTCCCTCAACCCATGACTAATCTTGACTTGAACTGGGTTGGATCACAAGGACAGAAAAAGCTCTCCCACCAAAACATAATTGCATTTCCAAGGACTTGAACTTAAGACCCTTGGGTAAATTAGAACAGTCTCAACCAATTGATTTACATGCTTGGTGGTTGGCTAGTTTGTTTTAACTTACCCTAATCTTATAATTTTTTTTAAAAATTATTTTATAAGAAGTTATATGATAATTTTATTTTTTATAAGGATAAAATGTAATTTTATAGAAACTTGTATAAAATTTTTAAAAGATTATTTTATAATTTTTACAAAAATTATTTAAAAAAAAATAAGTGACTTGACTAACATGAGAAGCCAATTTGTCGCTGGTTTAATACTAATTTGACTAGTTTGATGTAAAAATTGGGCTAATGAATAAATTATAGAGATGATCATGGTGCCTAACAGCCAGCCAACTTGATCATATTAAGCGGTGTAAAGTCAAGCAAAAAAAAAAAAAGCATATTAAACTTCACCATATGACTAAGCTGGACACTAAATTGACCATATTAGCCTAACGTCCATTCTAATCATATTGATTTGATCTTATTAATTTTTTTTTAAAAATTATTTTATAAGAATTTATATAAAATTTTTATTTTTTAAAAATAAAATATAATGTTATAAAAAATTATTTTTTTAATAATTATTTTATAATTTTTATCATTTTTTTTTTAAACTTGATAGTCTAGAATTAGCCCATCAGCTTGGCTATTGGACTTACAAAAGGAAGTCCAGTACAAAATTAAGTCGGACACCAAAATATGGCAATACAATCAATTTTATTGAATTAGATCAACTCGATCCAACACAGCCAATAAACATCATTGGAGAATGAGATTGGAATGAAAAGATATTTATAAGGTCTTATAGATTAAAATTTAATTTACTCAAACCCATCCCTTCCGGTCACGATGGCCATTGTTCCTGGGTCTGACCTCCTAGATCCTCGCCATCTCCCTCAACAAAATGTGAGTGAAGGGTTAATTAACCATTTGAATCCTAGCCACCACTGTAAAGTACTCAACTTCAGCCGAATTCAGAAAATGGAGTGGCTGGAAAGTAGAAATCCGTGGAAGTGGAGGTCCAAGGTGAAGATGGTTCAAAATTCGTGTTGGGAAATCCATTTGGGTGTTTAGCAAGAACGATGGAGCGATTCGAGTCCTCAGGAAGTTCGAGAAGGGTGAGTTGGAGATTGGTAATCGTTTCTATTTGTCTGGAAAGGCACCCGTTTGGTTCGAGTTGAAGGCCAACGAAGTTCAAGAGGGGAAGACGAGGGTTTTGGAGAGTGAGAGTGAGGTTTCTGAGAGTTCACGTAATGGGCTCGACATTGAGGACATTGATGTTTCGGGAATTGATCTTGTTAAAGGTAATGGGCTAATGACTGGCACTGTAATTTTTCAATGTCCTGTTTAGTTGATGAGATAGATCATTGTATGAATGAAGCTTTGGTTTTGTAAATTTTCAATTTTTGGTTAAAAGATCTGGACGAAAGAAAGCACCTGGTGTGGATGAAACTGTTGAAGATGAAGAAGACGATGAGACACCGGGGGGCTTCTTTGTTGATGGTCAAAAAGAGGATCAGGAGGAGGAAAACAGTGAAGAAGAATAGGAGTTTGAAGAAGATGATGATGAAGTGGAGGATTAATGCCGAGAGAGTGAACAGACTTATACTTCTGGATGGTGAATACATGCTGTAGCTTTACAATGTCAATACTAACGATAAGTGCTTTTCTGTATCATCACATCATTTTGAGTTTTCATATTTTTGTTTGGACGAATAGTTGTATTTTAAGTTTTCTATTCAATATGGGAATATATTTGTTCAGTTTAATTGTAGGCAACACTTTTTATTATGAAATCATGTGTTAATTCCGAGTTGTTTAGTCTGATTTGGTATTCAGCTTACATTCTGGTTCAAGCTGTGGTTTTTGGTGCTTTGTGTGCTTTGATCCTTTAAGAAAAACTCCTTCTCTGACGATGAGATAATTGAGTTTATTGGAAGTTCTCCTCTTGTCTTGACACTGTCAATTGATACGGTTCAGAGGAATATGACCTTCACATTGGGTAAATGAAGTTTGAAGCTAAAATAGTTCTTGAAAATCCACGTCTCTTAATTTTTAAACCTGGATACCTTGTTGAAGCTACAAGTTCTCCTAATAAGGAAGATACAAGACATGGATGGAAGTTAAAGTTTACACCGTCTCTGAGGGTGAAAGAAAAGAGGTTTTTACAGTCGTTCATTGAATGCCATCCTAAGGAAGTCACCAATGAGTTAATGGTGCTCTATATGAAAGCAAAAGAAGTGAAGAGATTAGCAGGATCATCAAAGAAGTGTATTCATAAAGGATTTCTATTTTGAAATTTGTTGCACTTGTTCATGATAGATAGGAATTTCCTTGAAACGGGAGTGTCAGTTTTGTGATCCATGGTTGTTCGGAATTTATTTCTTCTTTCTGATGCTTGTTAGTTGATACTGAGTTCTATCTCTCCCTCTCCGTCTCTTGTGGTGAATTCTACCACCTGAACTTGAATTAGAAGCATTAAACTTTCTAGATGAAATTCTAGATTTGAATAAACTTGGAATTGCTCCTTACCAGGGTGCTTCATGGTAATCTGAACGATGAAGTTGTTGGATAAGAATCCACAAAATCCTTTAGGAGGGATTATGAGGTTACTATTGAGTTGCATCGTAGAAAGCCATATAAATTTTTAGGTTGATGGGTAGATGTTTCCTATATATATATAAAAGAACCTTCATCTTCATCTTCATCTTCATGTCCCTTATTTTCTCTTTTATATTTTTGGGAATAAGGAGGGTTGTTTGTTGTTTTGTTCCCCCTCTTCTGATTGTTATGCTGTGATGTTGGCAGGGTAACTTCCCGTAAATCTTGGTTGAGGTCCAAAAAAATATCTGCACAGAAGGAATTGAAATATGCCATCAACTCTGTTATGGCTATCTAACTCATCTTTTTTACCTTTGTATATTTTATGATGCAAGGATTAAATTACAAATTAAGTAAAAGATATTTTTTTTAAAAAAAAGTTAATTTTTATCTTATTTAATATTATACAATGCATTATTAAATATAAAATAATATTGTTTTATATAACACATTATTATATATAGTATACACAAAATGTTGCATAATATTAAAATTTTATTAAATTTTATTCTATTAAGTTTTATAATATACAACATACTAAACAAAGTCAAATAGATGTACTCATCATGTTGCACCAAAGATATAACTAAGAGAATTAATAAAACTTGTATTTGCACCTTAATTTAACAAGAAAATTATCAATGTTTACTTGTTATTGTATTAGATTTAGGATTTTTACTAAGTCGCAAATCCGCGAGTTTGCATTTGAATGAAGTTTATGTTTCATTAAACAAAGTTAAATATAATGTGTATTTTATGTTAAGGGTTCAGTCCTACTCCCAATTTTTTTTAAAAAAAATAATAAATGATGTGACATAACATCATATTTGAAATAAAATATGTGAATGTAGGGTTTTTTTAATTTTAAATAATTTAAATAAAATAATTAAGATAATTTCTACTACTTATTTTACTGATATTTGAGAATTATGTGAACGGCACCTAATTTGTTAAGTAAATATATTATATCTTTTTAACAACTAAATGAACCTTTTTGGGTTATGTGTGAGTCTTTTTGGGTTACATGATTTTTCACTTTCTCTAACTGAGATCGTATAATTTCAATATTTCTAAAATTAGTTATGATTTTTTAAAGTTTGGTTAGAGAAAGGAAAAAATTAGGCCAAAATTAAACAGGCCTATTTTATACCTAATTTCGGCTTCCATAAGTTGTGGACATGATTTTATAATGTAAATAAGTTATATTGATGTAATTAAATATGAGAATACATAATATGAGTTCACACGATCCACGTGATATCGAATGAAATTTTGAAGTACGACGCAACGCAAAGAAATTCATTATTTTCTTTCTTTTTCTTTATACCTTTATAAACATAATGATATGAGGCATGTATATATATGATAAGATGAGTTAAAAGTTATTTTGATATTAATAGTTATATATATATAATTAATTCAAATGCAAAGCCTAAACCATATTGTTAAAAGGGGTTTACTTAACTTGTTTATAAGTAATTATAGTGTACGTTTGGCTGGATGTTAAAAAATCACGTTTGCATAAAAAGTGATAATTTGTTACTTCTTTTGAAATGTGATTTGAGAGGAGAGAACGCGATTCCAAAACAATAATAGTTTCTTATTTTTTATTCCGTTTAAAAGATAGTGACATTCAACCTTGAAATTAATATTGTACTTTTTACGCTTTATGAAATTATTTTTTAAAATGAATGCATCCATTGTAGTGTTTATATATTTAATATGAGAAAAAGAATTATCATTATTTGACTTTATTTTTGTACTTAAAAAATTTTATAAAGTAAATAAAACAACCATTTAGCTCATTTAAGAGATACCTACAAACTATACTATTTAAGTCACGAACTTGAATGGGAGGATATGCACTTTACTTTGCTGACCTGTTTATGGCTAGTCTACAATGAGCTGCCCTATTTAAAATGCTACTTACGAGTTGATTGAAAGACCGAATTTTTTTTTTAAATTTGTTAAAAAAAACACATTTATGAAAATCTCTTATAGATAACAAATCTTATGAGATTTATTTGTTAGAAAAAAGCCAAAAAAAAAAAGTGAGAAGAAAAAGGGAGGAGTTGCTACTTATAGTTATCTACTAACAATTTCATGTGTAAAAATTTTATATTGGGGGAAAGGGGGCGGGGAGAGAGAAACATAGTGCATGTGAGGTTCATATCATATATTACTCTCTCTTTCACATAACAATTTTTTAAAGATAAAAAAATTTAGATTATAGTACTACTCTCAAAAAATGGAACTATTTTTTTTCTTTTAAGTTAATGGACGTAGAAAAGCAAAAGAGAGAACAAGAGTTGTCAAAAAAGGTTTTTTGATTAATATATATTTAAAAAAATAAAAAATATATGGATAACATACAAAGCATATTCCCAAAATATATAATAAAATATTTGTTTTATATTATGGGCACATCCCTTTTTTTAATTTTTTTTCTAAAATGTTCAAAGGATGTGGAACTACATGCTCAGCATTTCATTTTAATTTTTTTTATTTTTTAACTTTAAAGTAATAATTTTAAAAAAAATTTTAGAAATTTTTTTTAAAAATTAAAAATTTATTTTTAAAATGGGTTTTAATATATTTATTCTATAATTTTATATAAAATCTTTTTAATTGAAAATAAAATTTTTTATTTGTATTTTGAAGAGTATAATGCCTTAATATGTATATATAATTTTTATAATTTTGTAATTGTGAGAAATTTATGTTTTGAGAAATATTAATTAATTTTAGTTAAATTTGTAGAAATTAAAATTTAAATAATTGTTTTAAAAAATTCAGATAATAATTAAAAAAATTAGCAAAATTATTTTTAAAATTATATTTAATTATCTATTGTATAAATTTATATAAAATTTGTTCAACCAAAAAGAAAATTTTTTATATATATTTTGAAGAGTATAATGTTTTAATTTGTATATGCAATTTTTTTTATTCTTATAGTTGTGAAATATTTATATTTTGAGAAATATTAATTATTTTTTGTTAAGTTTGTAGATATTAAATTTTAAGTAATTGTTTAAAAAAATATAGATAAGAATTTTGAAAAAAAATTTGTAAAATTATTTTCAAAATCATTTTTTAATATACTTATTATTTGAATTTATATACAACTTTTTCAACTACAAAGAAAAATATTTTATTTTAATTTTGAAGAATATAAATCTTAATTTGTGTATACAATTTTTTTAATCTTGTAGTCATGAAATATTTATGTTTTGAGAAATATTAATTATTTTTTAAATTTGAAGTAATTAATTTAAAAATAACTCAAATAATAATTTTAAAAAAATTTGAAAAATTTTAAAATTATTTTTTGATTTATTTATTGTTTAAAATGATATAAAATTTTTTCATAAGTGATTTTAAAAATAATTTTGCTAATTTTTTTAATTCTTATCTGAATTTTTTTAAAAAAATTATTTAAAATTTAATTTCTATAAATTTAACCAAAATTAATTAATATTTCTCAAAACATAAATTTCTCACAACTACAAAATTTTAAAAAATTATATATACGTATTAAAACATTATATTCTTCAAAATACAAATAAAAAAAAATTTCTTTTTACTTAAAAAAATGTTATATAAATTTACAGAATAAATATATTAAAATCCTTTTTAAAAATAAATTTATAATTTTTAAAATTTTTTAAAAAATTTTTTAAAATTATTATTTTAAAGTTTTTATAAAAAATAAAAAAAATTAAAATGGGGTGCAGAACCACCCTTGAACATTAAAAAAAAAAATAAAAATAATAAAGAGACACTGAGCCTATGGTTTCGCATCCCATATTATAAAAAAATTATTTTGTTATATATTTCAAGAATATGTTTTACCTGTTATCCGTATATTTCTTTTATTTTTATTTTTTAAATTTCTATATATATATATATATATGTCAAAAAGACACCCTCACCCTTAAATATTTTAAATTTTTAGAGCCAAGTTAAGGCAAGTTCAAGTTAGGATCTTTTCATCCTAACCAATATTATTAGGGGTTAAGGCTACTTCTCTACATTAACCTTAATAACTTATTAATTTGTAAATATAATTTTTTAATGGAACTAACTATTAATATACTGGTAATTTTTATGACTATTTAATTTATTTTAGTTAATAATAAAACATAATAAAATAATATATAAATCTTATATGTGTGTTCACCATTCTAATTTTAAATAGTAGAAAATACTAATTTGGTGGGAAGAGATCAACTTGTCAATCTTATCACAATTATCTTTTTTAAATTTGAAACATATTTCTTCCCTCAAACTGGCCATTGGCCAACATAGAAGAAAAAATGGAAATATATATATATATATATATATAAACCATAGGATGAAGATTAAAAAAAAAAACTAGCCCTTAATTGGTCGGAGGGCGAAAAAGCCTTACTAAAATATAGGCTACATTTTCCAAGCCCAACTCTATAATTCTAAAAGGGTTTAACGGGCTAATCCATAAGACTTTGTCATTTTGACAACTCTTAAAAAAATTATTTGATATTAATACTTAAAAAAATATTTAATTTTTGCCCACGGCGATCCCTATTGATAATATTACGCATTTTGTAGAATAAAAGCCTTTTATATTGAGCAAGGAGCATTCTATGAGATCTCTCTGTTTTTCTGGATCAGCATTGTAGTCAATATTATTCTAAATGGATTCTAAATGGACCATTACACTATAATTTCTGCAAAACCAAGATGAGCTCGTTAACCCACAAACGAGAGCCTTTCGTTGTAGCTCTATTTCCGTGTGATGAGAAATGCTCGAACTCGTACTGATTGTGCAGTGTTAATCATATTAACAGTCATGGTCTACAAAAGCCGAACGTGATGGTGAAGAATGTTTTTTTTTTTTTTTTTTTCCTTTCTGGGGGGGGGGGGGGGGAGAAAGCAATATCGCATTTATTTCTTCCTTTTTTTAAACTTTTTTTTGAACTTAAAAATCAGTCAGATATTTCTTTTACTTTAATACAGCTCTAAAGAGGTGGGTCACAAAGACTATCTCAGTCCTTGGTTCTGTACTTAGAATGAGATTTGTCCTATCCATCCTTCTCTCTCTGAGATATGTGTTTACTTGTTTATTGGAACCATAGAAGTTTATAAAAATAATTTTAAAAAAAGAGGGTATAATATAAGAGATAAGAAAATAGAGGTCAGTGGTCATCACTCATCATAGATAAGCGAGAAAATTTAAAGGAAGAAGTTAAGAGGCAAGATTTAGAAGCAAAAAACATTTTCTTTCAAACTTTGAACGGGGATGGTTTGGGGCTAAGCAATCCAAAGAGAGCTAAGAAAAGCATAAAGGAATTCCATTAAGCACAAGAAACCAAGACTAGTATTTTAGTTGCATGGAGAGAAGAGCTTGGAATTCTAAAGATAGTTACCCATAAAGAAAGTGCTGGCTGCTGCTGGGAACACAAAAGCCAGTTCTTGCTTGGTTTGTTTTCTTTGGGAGTGTTTCTTATTCCCCACCATCTCCCTATTTCTCTACTTTTAATGCCTTTCTTCCCTCTCTTCCATTACCATTCTCAACCTTTTGCTTCTTTTAGCCATGTCGCCAACATAACTGGGCTGATCCTCTTATCCAAACAAAGCAAGCTATAAATTTCATAATTTTTTTTATCCCCAGAACCAGAAAAAATAAATCAATATTGGCTTAAAAGTTCAAGATGGATGAAACTTTTTGTTGTTTTGGATCAATACCACTCTTAATAATAGTGTTTGGTGGGTTATGAGAATTTCATGGAACATACACAAGATTCTCTTTTAGCCTAACGCTTTGACTCAAAGAAAGGTAAGATATATTAAGGAACAAACAGAGGCCTCTCTAGAAGACTAGGCGCCAGGGATGTTTTTGGAAAGAATTAACCACTAACAGAATCTCCTAATATTAGGCATGACACTGACGGCCAAACTCTAGTTGAATTTTCTTTTATCATGTTAAAAATTTTCGCTTTCTCATTAATAAATCCAGAGGCGCTGCTGGTTCAATTAAGCAATATGCAGAGAGTGATTAATTATGTCTTAAGAATATGGTACAAGGACATGTCAGCAAGGTCAGGCGACGTGGCAGGTTAATAAAGTGTTCAAGAGAATGAGGATTCGGTCTTTGTTTGGTAAAAAAGAGCAAGGCAAATGATAGGGATGTAGGGAAACTGAACGAAAAGATACTTGTCTTCCCAAGGATATTGTTCCAATTAACACTTTTGTTCAAACCAGTCAGAGTCGTCTAAAACAGCCTTATATATCAGCTTCTATAGCATGCTTATGATTGAGGCGAATCTAAAACTTCCTTACATCTTCTGCTCCTTCTCAATCTCATGCTTTATGCTTTTATCCTCCCAAATCCCATAGAAGATAAACTTCAGGCTTATTCTTGCAGGCATGAGCAATAACACCTAACTCTAGCTACCCATCTCCTCTTCATTATTGCTTAAAGCAAAGAAGCTTCCGTTCCTCCAATTTTTTCCATTCCATAGAACCATGAGTTTCTTCACTTTCAGAGGCTTGATTCTTTTGTTTTGTATTGGGATTTTAGCTTCTGAACCATACAAAGTTTGTAGCCTGACAAGCAAGAATCTTGCATTGAGATGGGACAAGGAGAAATTACCATTTCTTGGAAGTTTTCGCAGCCTAAAGGGTGTTGCAACACAGGATTTGCAAACAAAGCAGGAATCGGCACCTGCATCTTCAATGACCTTCGATCCTGATCAATCAAACAAAAGGACAGTTGGAAAAGGGTCAGACCCAATTCATAACAGAGGTTGACATGCTGTTGTGGCTATGTCTTTTACTACGCAGAGAAATGACAGGCGAGTTATATCATTCTTTGCTTAAAGGATTCTGAAGGAGGTTGGTTGGGTTTCTACGTTTTTCTTTTTCTTCCAATGTTTCTACTATGAATCTATCAGCAAGCTGAAATCCATCCTTGCGCTAGCATAAAGTATGATAGTGTTAGAGCAATCATAGGTATTTACCAATAGCTGGATAGTTAATGATCATGTTAGCTCTCAAATACAGAATATGGTGCATTTTTCTTTTCTTTTCTTTTCTTATGAAAAGGCATTCTCTGTCTCTGTCTCTCTCTCTCTCTCTCTCTCTCTATATATATATATATGATCTTAGCTCTGTCGACTTCTTTAATGATACAGTTGCTAACGTCTCAGTTTAATACAGTGCTTAGCAATAAATCACAAAGAATAGGCTTTTAGAGGGGGGAAGAGTTAAGAGTTTTGTGTATAAGATGATCCGAAGAAATTATGATCTTAACAGGCCTACAAGACACTGGATGATGATCCCGGTCTACAAGTTTTCAATAGCCCTGTGATTCTAAAACAAAAATGTTCAATTTTTTTTTCCCTTAATCTGCGTTCTCAAAACTATAGCTACAACTAATAAAATAAGATCAGCGCTTCAGCCAACAACAGTGAAAATGGAGGAAGGTAGCTCGAATATAAGAGAAACCAAACCAAAATAATAAATGCCTCAACCTTTGAACATCTCGGTATTTCAGTTGGTCTTGACAAGAAGCTGAGGTCTCTGGTATCTGTTCTTCCTGTGCCAATAGAACCGCGCAGAAGAAACCTTATGTGCAACTTCCTGCCAAACCATATTCACAGCATCCCCAGGCTGGGAGGGATATTGATACTCAAAGTGCAATGTAATCTCCTTCAATCTTTCCCACATCTTGGTCCACCTCTCCTGCGTGATTGACCAAAGCAGATCCAGCAGGTAACCTTTCCTCACAGCATCCTTGGCACGGACAAATAAGCAGAAGTCTGAGTAGTCCAAGGCATCTTCAAATGGTAGCTCAATTTTATCACTAATAATCACAGGAACACAGTGGCTCGCTATAGCATCAAAGAGACGATTGGAGGATGGGGTATCCCCAGCAATGTTCAGGCAGAATTTGGATAAGGCCATTCCATGACTTGCGTCACGTATCCCATTTCCTCTTATGGTTCCAAATGCAAAATGAACATCTTTCTCATCTTTGAGAAGGTAATACAGTTCTTGGCGAATAACTCCTCCCTGTAAGAGTTTCCAGTTTAAAATCAGATCAATTTGGATATATACCTATCTGGCAGATTTAAAATTAATAAACCATAAAATTGATATGGATAGTAATTTGATAAAAGGACATCACTAACATGACTAATAAAATTTTTATTACTCCAACAGTAGTCCTGAATCAAATGCTTAACCTGTGCCTTCGAATGTTAAAGGAAATAACTCAATGAAATCATACTGAAAACAACCATTCAAAAGGGTTTTGATGGCAGCATGGAATCTAATATTTTTATGCACCGCCTCTGAATTGAAAGCTTGAATTCAACTAATAATGATTTAACCTGTGTCCCTTGAGGTCCGGATGAATGTACATACTCAACTAATGCACAGGGGTTACTGGTTCGACAGAGTCAGCTCAGTGATACCAGTATTTTATCCCATTTCCTTTTAATAGTTCAATTAAAATAAGTGAAGGGCCATAGATAGTGTGGAAAAAGCAAGAGATGGGGGTGGCAAGGACCAAACTCTTGATCACTTAGTCATAGAGGCTCTAACACCATGTCAGAGGGCCACTTCAATTCAAAATTTTAAGTTGTTAGAACCTATCAATAGTTTTATTATAATCTCTAGCAACAATGCTGCAAATTCAGTGTATCATAGTATTATTAATATCTCAAAATAATAAGAGATGTGCTCTCTGCCAAATTATGTGAAGAGCAACAATTTTCGTTTTTTATTTTTTGTATTTAATAATTTGAAAGCTGGGCAGACAAGAAAATGCAGATTGTTGCTTCAAGGAGCAAGGAATAAGTTAACATATTATTCATGTTTCAGTTGTCTATGCTGATATTGATAAGTTGTTACAACGATGAAGGAGTTGTTAAATCTAATTCCACTCATTGAAAAAACAGTTAAGAAGCTAAAATCACCTTCCCTATCATGCCAGAACTTAATAAAAGTAAAAACAAACTTTTTACCGGTTTTAAATGAGCATAAATCAATTATCAAGTAAGTCATCGATAAAATTAACAGCCAAAACAGGGGAAAGATTAGAGCAAAAGTCAATGATAGAAAATTTTCATAACAAAGCAATAATGCATTAAACAGATAAAAGGAGTATGGCAGACACTCACATCTTTCCTATATATTGCCCCTTGGAAATACAAGAGTGTGGGACGCTCCTCATATGAAAATGATTCAGCTCTTGGTATGGTACCTACTAGATGCTTATAGGGAGCTATAATATCTTTCTTAACATTTGCTATTTCAACAGGATACCTTCCAAAATCTGCAAGAACAAGAATGGCAGAACCCAACTTTCTTCTTGCATTCAGCATGCTGTTAGGATGGTGGGCTACAATGAGATGATCTTTCCCTCCTAAACGTTTCCATTCTTCCTGGTCCATAAGAAACCGTACCAACTTTTCTTGCAACATTGTGTCAACGCTAACTTTCTTGTTCCCTTGAAGCTTAGAGAGCCGATTGTAACTCAGAGATGAGAAAAATGGTACAAAAATTACATCTGCTTGACTTGAATTCTGCACTCTAACTGCAGTGCAAGGTCGGACAACTTCTGCAGAGTTTGATGACAGGAGATCAAGAGTGAGCCAGTATTCTGGACTGTGCTGTGAATTTAGTCCACCTGGATATGATGGGACAAGTTTTGGGTTATCCACCTGTGGCCATGTTTGGTTTTCGCTTCCCTTCCAATCCAACATCCCAAAGTGAAATTCAGGAGGCAAGTCATACATGAACACTCTCAAAAGAGCCCGAGTGGGGTCACATGCCATAATTCTCTGTTGTTCTATAGAGCTTAGTTTCTGGCTTGATTCGGAAACTCGACAGTCCAATTCCCTGGGTCTTTGAGCTTGAATTTTTTGATCTCCAGAAGGGAAGGGGGGAAGTGTAATTTGTTCCTTCTTGAAATAGGGATTGAAGTAAAATGATGTGTTATTGACAAGAATAAGCTCTAGCACTGATCTAGGCATTAACGAATGATCGCTAAACTGAAGAAGGAAAATTGAAGACAAGACCAAAAGGAACATAGAAACGACAATTACACAAAATATAAATCTTGATGGAACCACGCTCTTCTCTGACATTTTTGAAGATCAAGGAAATCAAACTTCCGGGATTCCAGCAGATAGAACAAGGCAGCTAGCGGCAGAAAATGGTTAGCTCTTATTTTCTCTACTATTGATTAAAGAGCATGAACTGAATACACAAAGTAAAGGCTTTCAATTAAGGGGACGATGGCTTTACAATAGGACCTCTTGAATTGCAATTCATCCACGTTGACAGCTAGAGTTCCCTAGATACGAAAGGACAAAACCATTTATGGCTCTTAAATGGTTAAACCCTCTAAGTTTTAGTGATAATGATTTCTAGCAGCGCATTCACAATAAGTTGCCATCAATAGCACAAAAGGGAAATGGTCCATTTTATAAAAGACATTCACGAGACATACTTTTAACAATTAACAAAGATGACCTGGAAATTCAAACTGTATTCAGTCTCCACTCAATGAATAATCAGAACCAGCGACAAATGTGCACAAGAAAGTGAAGAAACACACTGGAAAACAAGAACTTATCAGCTGGAGTAAGCACGCAATCAGATAACAAGCTCTGGAGCTACTACAGTCATAGCAAACCTAAGGAAATCTTCCCGGGAAATTGAAGAGAACCGAAGTAAACATCAATATACTGGAAGACCGGGGAAAAGAAAAAAAGAGAGATAAATGCATAAATTGGCATCTGGGTATTCAATAATTCATCACCAGACGAAGTGGTTGAGCACGTACTCCCAGGAAGTGTAGATGATCGTCGGCTTCAACCACCCGACTCCATTGGCTTGTTCTCAGACAAGGTAGAGGAAAGGAAAAGGCTTTTTGGACAAAGGCGCAGGACAATGTGTGACCCAGCCCTTTATATATTCGAGATTTATTGTGGTCTTCGGCTTTTTTATGGGATTAAAAAACCCATTAAATAAATGAGTTAATTCTTGTACATTCTCATTTTTGGCTGTTCATGGATGGAAAATAGAAAAACACTTACATTCTCATTTTCTCCGACTCCCCAAAGTTTTATAAAGAAAAAAATTTATTACTGAAATATTGTAGTAAGTTAATGCCATCCTCTCATCCATTGACTTAAACAAATTAATAAAAATGAAAAGCTATTAAAATATGCTAAAGTAAATTAGTTTTGATAATTAATGATTTCCTTTCATTTATATTTGTAAATGTAATCTTTTTAATTTTAATTCTGATATAGAAAATTTTAAATGGAAAATCCTATTTTTGTTGAAAAACAATTGAATTAGGTTTTCTACCACTAGTTAGAAATTAAGAAAAGAAAAGTTTGAATTTTGAAACTAGAGTGGATTCTGCCCAACAATTTTCGGGGGAAAGTCAATTATCTTGATTTGCGTTATTATGGATTGTGATTTGTGAAAGATAATCTCCCAACGCAGTTGCTCTGAATAGTGCCAGTAGGCAAACGGGCGTCATCAAAGTAGAGATTAGAGGTAAACCTGTTTATTGTTATATTTCTTACAACAATGACAAAATTAAATGGGCTTTCAGAGTGCAGATTATTTCCATTTTATGCACCAATTAGTCAATTTTATCAAATCATATCCGTTCATTTCATAATTTCACTTGACACATCGAGCGATTTTATCTATCAATATCAATTTTAATTTTAAAAAAAGTATACTATAAAAATTTTAATTATAAAAATAAGAATTGTAATTATAAAAAATATTTATAATAAATAACCTTAAAATTTAAAAATATAAGAAATTAAAAATTTGTCCTCACAATTAAAATTTTTATCTTTATAATATATTTTTTGGTCCTTATTGTTGAATTTTCTTTTCATAATAAAATTTTTAAAATCTAATTTTTTTAAATTAAAATTAAAATTAATAGATGAAATGAGTCGACGTGCCACACAAAGCTCTACAAAATAAAATGAACAGACATAATTTAATAAGCATGATTATCCAATTGACGTTTAAAATGGATTGAATCCGCACTCGGCTTGAAGATTTTCTCCATTTCCGTTCCAGTTAGTTCATGCAGAAAATGGACATGACAACTGTTAAGCGTTGATGAAGTCTTTCGTCATTTATATTATTTTTATACATCATTCTTTTTCTTCTCTTTTCTTATATAATGGGCCATCCCCTACAATAGACTAGTGGGACATTTTTTATTTTTCTAAGTTATGCTATTTGCATTTTTTCCATGTACATATCAAAACAAAGCATATTTAGGAATTCTTTAATCCAAATTCCTAAGCTGATAAGTTTGTCAACCCACAGGATAATAATATGACTTTTCTTGCGAAGAATCTTTTTACCTCTTCTCTATGGGTATTGATAGGACGTCTTAATCACATTGTCTATTTTACTTATTGAGTGGTAGTTTTCATTAGCTTAGTGCATACGAAACACGATATTATGGAGAATAACAATGAGTCCTTCCTTTGTTTTTCTTCAGCTTTTGCCAATAATATTTTTTTATTTTGTATTTTTCCTTTTGATGGCTTGGACCACCATTTTATTTTTTGGAATTGTTAGTGGGCTGCGGCTTGTTCGTCTCCGTATATGGCAGCCCATTGTCCATGACAGTTGGCCCAAGTTTTACTTTGTAAACTTCTTGAGGCCCAAAAAAGTAAGCTTTGGTAAAGCAAAAAAGAAAAAAAAACTGATGCTGTGCATTTTTGGTCTGGACTTCTATATTTATATTCAATTATTCTTTTTTAAGAAAAAATTTAAAGTAAATTGTGTATGTATACCAAATCAATAAATAAATGGGTAGAGATATAAAGACATGAATCCCGATGATCTTTTATACTTTTAGCACCAAAAAGGCTGCAATGCTCCCTTACAGGAAGGCCATTCTATATTTTTCAAAAAAAAAAAAACTTTATATATATATTTTTTAAACTTATTACACAAAGCAGCAGAGGATCTAGAATCAGAAAAACACAGTCATATGTGAATTAAATATACTTAATTTTTTTTCTATTTATCGGTATGTCAAATGTTTAATGCTTATGAATAATTAAATATTACCAAACTCTTGAAAGTTTGCACAATGGCTTCTGGTGCATCTGGCAGATTCTATAAGTAGCATAAGTATTGGGAAATGCACAGTTAAATTAGAATTAAATTAAGATTGAATATTGGATCTCTAGATCTCATTGACCATTTAAGATAACAAGACGGTTATACTGTATTTTATATATGGATGAGCCAATCATAGGTGCTACCCTGAAAATAAAACATTAGTCATACATGTTCTCTCATATATATGTATACATAGAGTTGTGAGTTGAGTAATTAAGGACATTTGGGACCTCCACGCTTGGTCTTCCAGTTGTTGTAGCAGGGGCAGACAGATTTGTTGCCATAGAAGCCAGGAGGAACACAGAGGCACTTGGCACAACATTTTTGGCAGAAGAACATGCATGGTTTGTGGTTCTGTGTTTGACTACATCTTCTCGAGCATTGAGATGGGCACTCTCATTCCATAAAGAAAAAGACTTCATTACGTTATGTTACATTCAATTTCATGGTTCTTGATGAACAATATAAAGAACTTGGTGAAATAAGATCGCTTACGGTAGCCCTTTAGGCTGCCAGGTCCATAATTCCCCTGAAAAATGCACAAAATTTTAGTCAGAATACCTGAGTGTACACAACACGAGCCTGAAGAAGAAGACTGAAGAGATACTCACAGTGAGAGCAGTGCCTAGTTGATGTGCATTCTTTGCCATAACCTGCAGAAATCATAGAGCCCATTTTAGATTAGTTTGAGAATTGAGACACACAACAAGTGAGTGTGAAATTGGACCTGGGTTGGGATCATGAAAACGGCGAGGAGTGCTAGAAACAGAACGCAGACAAGCTTAGCTATGGCCATTTTCAGCACACAGAAAGCTACAAAACTCTCTTCAATTATACAGAGAGAGAGAGAGAGAGAGAGAGAGAGAGAGAGATTGATGTAGAAGGGGAGGTTGAATGGGCTATAAATAGACGTGGTTGAGTTTGATTGGATAATTTGAAGTTTTGGATTCCACTATGTGTTGTTATTAATTATTATTAGGTTAGGTACTTCTTTTTAGGTGTATGGCAACGTAAGCTTGTTGCACCACTATTGCTATCTTATCCCCCATTTGTCCCACCACAACGTCTAGTTGAAAGTCCGGCACCATTCAATGCCCATTATTTATAATTTTACTCTTTAAAATTAATATCTTAGTTTCTGGCAAAACTATTTAATAAAAAATTTTCTTTTCTTTTATGTGCAAATGGCCAACTTGATATTGCCCCCGAAAAAGAAAAAATGAGAAGGAAAATATGTAGTAAATTAAGACATTTCAATTATGAATTTTTTTTCTGTTCTTTGGTGTCTTTTGATTTCACAACTAATATAAAAAAATAAAATAATTTTTTAAAGGAAACATGTAAATTATGATGTAGGAGGGTGATTAAATTAAAATAATGTGAGAAAGTGAGAAATTATTAAATTTTCTACTTCTGTATTCTATTAAAACAAGAATTAGTAAAAATTATTTTTTATTAAAAAAAGTATCAAAATAAATTTCCAAAAATTAGCATATGTGAAGCACTAATTTTAGTAATATATTTGAACTTGAGTTTTTTTTTTATTAGTCTTTTTGAACTTGACAAGTAGTGAGATATAACATATCATATATTAAAAGACATATGATAATATTGCACTTTATAATTTAATTTTTTAAAGAAAAAAAAGGAGTATTTGAAATTAGACTAAATTTATGTATAATTCTTTATATTCTTATTATTAGGTTTTTTAATCAAAACATGATAAATATATAATTTTTTAACAAAAATATGATTTAAATGAAAAATTATAGTTATTTATAAAAATTATATATTTATCATGTTTTAATTAAAAAATTATTCATTTATTATATTTTAATTGAAAACTTGATAATAAGGATATAAATATATAATTTTTTTTCCTTTGAAGTTTGGGCATGAACCAAAAAGCGAAGGACACACTTTAATAAAAATAATAATAAGGATAAAGCAAATAATTGTATTATGGGTATTTCAAAAAATGAAGAGAAAAATTAAAAAAATATGAGATATGGTGATGAAAATTATGAGAAGGACAAAGTAGTAATTTGGAGAAAGCAGATGGAGTCGCATGTGCAGTTAGTTAATCGTGGGGCCCAAAATTCTGGAGCAAAAGAGAACACGTGGGCCTCCATTACCAAGTAAAGTCGATGAATCAGAACGCATTCATTTGCCCTAGCGCAATAAAAAGTACACGTTGTTCGCAAGGTAGGGTCAAGGGGAAAAAGATAGTGTGCGTGGGGGCACAGAGAGACCAGCATGAAACGTACTTTGGTGACGTGGCGAAAGGAATGGAGAGATGATGCAGTTAAGGCTGATGATAAAATTGGACCCTCTAAAATAATTCTTTCTACGTTCTTTTTAAGGTATCTCATAAAATTTAATTTATTTTTAAAATATATTTTTATTTTTTTATAAATTTCACCTTTTTTCTTTTATATATGCCACTGTAGGAGTATTGTATTGAGATCTCATTGCAGAAGATTCTAGTCCGGATAATGATAGGGTGGTACAAATAAATTGCAGAGGGAAAGGCTTGCGGCAATGATTCGGTGAGAGAGACAGCAGAGGGCGTCATGTGCTGTCACCGAAGCCCCTTTGTCGAACTTGTGCTTTCCCATCTCCATTGGGGATTTCTTCAACCCTACTTTCTCTAGGCTTTTACAATTCGCAAAACAAATCTTCTCTTGCATGGAATGTTATTTTATTAGGAAGAGAAAGAAATAAAGTATATGAAATTCATATCCCTTTATTCTATTTGACATTTTATTTGTGTGTTGATTATAATTAGACTTTATCACAATTTAGATTTTTTTTTAAAAAAAAATGGGATTGGATCTTTGTAAGTATAAAAGTTTTAAGATTTGATTTGAGCTCAAGCTCAACTTAATTTTTTTTTTTTTTGCTTTTTTAGCTTAGGCTCAGCTGGCTTTTAGAGCAAAATAGTATAACCTAATCCGTCTATATTATTATTTTTTTTTTCAAAATATGAAGATATTAGTTATCTTTAAAAGTAAATTACAAGAATATTGACATGCACCAACGGCTAGCAATCAAAACATTAATACTATTTATGAAATAGTAAATTATAAACTTGAAATTACTTTTTATATTTATGTAATATGCTAAATTAACTTTTTAAGGTGATTTAATTCCAACTCATTCGTTTTTAATCAAGGCTAGAGTAATAATCATCTATCACAAAGGAAAAATGAATGGTAAAAAACACAGTACACTAACCCCAAATAATCAGCGTAATATTTCTTACTACTCTAACTTTTGTTTTTAATTTCAATATTTCTTTTAATTTTTAAAAAAGCATACTTACCTACTTTAATATTTTGTTTTAATATCAATTTTTAATTTTAAAAATTGTACTAAACTCTTAATTTATTAACTCTATTGTCATAAGCTCCTATTATCTAAATTTAAAAATTTTAACCAAGTGAAAACTTAAAAAGAATTGTTTTTTATTTGGACTTTATTATCAAAACTTATATCAATTTTTTCAGATCAGACTTAATGGATTGGACAGATTTTTAACCAATAATCAAGTTTATTTACAATTCTCCCTAGTAGGTCTTCTTACTCTCTCTCTCTCTAGGCTTTTTTTAAGGATTAATTGCATTTAACCCCTTATAATTAAAATCAATTTGTTAAAGGATTTTGAGGTTATTATTGAGATTAAATAAGCAATTTTAATTTTAAAATATCAACTTAATTCTAATAATAGTCTTCAAAGACTATTAGAATGTTCAAAATATAAGCAAAAAATTCTTTAACAATTAAATTGTTTATTATTTTAACTTTCATATGATCATTTATGACAAAATTACGATTGAAAATACCACAAAATAATCAAGTAGTAACAAGACATGCTCTACAGGAATTGAACAAGACATTCTCTACATGGGAGCAAATTAATTTTGAACTGAACCACAAAAGAGTGTATTATACTTTATACTTGTTTTAATTTTGATCTGACTAATCTTGTTATCTTGAAATGAAATATGATTTAAGTTGTCCTAACATTATTAATCTTATTATTATTATTTTAATTTCCTTTATACTCAATAGTAATTGCTAATGGTGATGAAATAGAATTTTATTTTGGTCATACATATACACCTGGTCATATACACCAGTCCCTCTATTAACATATATCATACTCCCAAATTTGATAAAATATTAAGTCACTTACACAAGTTGAAATTAATGAGTAATTGTTTAAGTGTACATGTGAAATTATTTTACTTAAAAACTCCCCCAAGTTCTACATAATTAAGTATGAAAAACCACATTATTGGAAACCAACATAATGTAACTTGTAGTTAATTATGTGGACTTTGGATAAATTCTTTATTGAAAAATAACTCCATATGTGGGCTTAACGATTACGTATCACTATTAATAGCTCTAGTCACTCATTCTCTCAGTTTTGAGGGCAAGATGTAAATACATCATTGGATTCGGCGATGGTATATTTGGTGTGGAAGAACGAATTTTGTTTGTTTTTTTTTTCTTTTTTCGATAATCAAATTCTACATAATTAAATATGAAAAGCCACATTATTGGAAAACAAAACAATGCAGTTTGTAGTTAATTACGTTGATTTTGGATGAATATCTTAGTAAAAAAATATATAGCTCCATACATGGACTTAACACGCGATTACATATGACTATTATTAACTCTAATCACTAATTTTCTTGCTTTTGAGAGTGAGATGTTAAGAGATCATTGGATTGAGTGGCGATATTTAGTGTGAAGGAATAGTTGAATTTTTTTTTTTAAATGATCCTTTTTGTAGATAATCAAAGTAAAATTTGACTACACTTTAGTGATGCAATTTAATTAGACTTGATCACAAGCAAATTGTAATATTTGTTTCATATACAAGTGATCTAGTTAAAATGAACAATACATCTTTTTAATTACTAAGGCAGCTTTTGGTATGAGTTATATAAAGATAATTTTTTTTATATAGTTTTTGTATGATATCTATTATTATTATTATTTATTTGAAATAAAAATATAAAGTTATTTTTTTTTTAATTTTTTTTTTTAATTCTCTCAACCAATATATCTATTTTTTATATTTTACATTCTGAACAGGTTCTTAAATTAATTTTTGAAGCTACGATCCTAGTTTAATCCTTTGGAGAAAAAAGAGTGTGGCTCGATTGAGCTAAAGGACTCAGGCGTCGAAGGGGATGGCTATGAACGATCGTCATGTGAGTTGGCCCACCGAGCCAAAAGGGCCCACCCTGGATAACTTAAACGACATCTTTCCTGTCTCGGTCAATGACTTAAACGACATCCAACCGCCATAACATACGGAGTCGCCAACATAACACATCTGCTTTGCCTGGCCACAAGTACCAGAACTTCATTTTTTTTCTTTTTGTTCTTTAGATGCTATACCGAAATCAGGGCCCCAAAAAAGAGTCAAAACACCAGCCACAGGAGTCGATGCAGTTTTTTAATATCTTTTTTATTTAGGATATAATTTTTAAGAATGAAGATAAATTATATTTAATGTAAAAAAATTATACTTTAAAATTTTAATTATACTGTATAATTAAACTTTTTAAAATAGAATTTTTCTTTTCACAATTTAAATTTTTAACCTTATAATTACTATGTTTATTTTCATTCTTAAAATTTATTTAAAAATAAAGGCCAAAAGAACCTTGATTGCATCCTTTACTTGCTGGGCGACAGTGCGTACTCAAAAAGAGTGGGTTTTCCAAAATGAGTTAAAGAAACCAAAGAATATGGCATAAGGAGCTAAGTTGAAATGACACCCACAATTAAGAGGGACTACATAGAATATTATATGCCGAGTGTACATGTTTTGTCATGAACAAATGGGAGAAAATCCAAGAGGGAATTTAGTTTGGAATTTGGACTTTGTCCATAAACTCATCTAACTATCATATATATATATATATATATATATATATATATATATATATATATATATATATATATATATATATTACACTTAAGTGTGAAAAGTGTCTATCATCTTCTGTAACCATAAGAATATATATGTGAAAAATAATATCCCCATCAATATGATCTTAATTCTTATTGAGTGGAAAATTCATGTAGTATATTTTGTCTCAAATATAAGAAGCGTATCAAGGGAGAGGAGTGATGTTATATGAAGGGTGAGACAGATAATTATTACTCTTAAATTATAAATTAGTCGCTGATATTAATATAAAAACAGTTATAAATATATAATAATTTTTTTCTTTAATTTTTGTATTATTAATTTTTGCCCTAATCTAAATCATTAATTTTTGATTAAAGAAATATTTATTCGTCTCACCTTTCATCTAATATCACTCTTCTTATTTGGTACCCCTATGTATATATATAATCAAATAATAAGTCATTGATTGATCCTCTCATCAACTCTTATTAATAAATCATTTAATCACTAAATATGGTTTTGTATATTTACAAACACCCAAAATATATTATATTACTATATTAAACAAAAAAAAAAAATCTAGCGTTTTTTAGGGTCATCTCTCAAGGATTTCCCTAACTATCCCTTTATGTTAGGGAAAACTCTTAGGATTAAGTTTTCAGCCCCTTAAAAGATTAGATTAAACTAACAAATTGACATCCCATTTTTAAGACAAGTTTTTAGCCCCAACCCTTATAGCCTTATGGCCAATTAGAGCCAGAATGATCCTAAATAACAATTCTCATTATTAGGGCCTACTATCAAGCCAGTCTTTAGGATTCACTATTCCTTTTACTCATAAAATTGACCTTAAGCCTTAATAAAGTTGGATTGGACTAAAAAATTTTTACCCATATTTAAATACGACTTTTTCAGCCCCATCCTAAAATCTAAAAGCTTAAATTAATAGTTAGGGCCCAGCTGGCCACTTTACAAACATTCATTAATGCTCTTTGTGGTAATAGATATTTGCCATTATGATGCGCATACCCATGTGAAATGGAGGTTAAGGTCAAGTGCCCCAGAGAGAAAAGGGAAAGCAAAGTAGACACTCGCTAATTAAGTGATTGAAACCACCATGCTTAATTTTAAATAAGAATCTGCAACTGTCATGCTTAAATTAATATTTTTAGTTTGATTTAAAATGATCATTAACTATGTTAATAAATGGATATATTGCATTACATTATTTTTCTGATTTCTTTTCTTTTCTATATTTTGCGTATCAGAGGTTGATTTCTAAGTTCCTTCTATCATGTAATTTCTAATACTTTATAATATGCAGAGAAGGCAACAGGGTTTAAGAAAATGCTAAAAGCGGTTGGATATGGGTCGATCGTTATTCAATTGCAGTGTAATTAATTGATGAAAGACACTAGGCAGATAATATGTTCATGATATAAGGAGAGAATCATAACTTGATCTGCCGATATAAACTGAAAAAACTAATAAACAAACTAAAAATCTGTCCTTATTTACACTTGAAGCTTCATCAGCATATATATCGATCATAATCGAGGAAATCTCATCAGTATGCAGTGCTGTTATTGGCATAAAATTGAACCTTCCTAATTACTACAGCAGCATGCTGGATATATGACACAAGCGAAAATAGCTTGAAACCTTCCAAACAATAAAGACACATTACCTAGGTCCTATACATGTGACAACACATAGTCTGGACAAACAAATATATATATATATATATATATATGAAATTCTCTTTATATAAGATGCAAGTAGCATTCCCAAGGTATATCATATACTAGAGATCCTTTGCATATGGGTACTGAAAATTCTTTCTTTCTTTCCAAAGCAAAATTTAATTAAATTTATTAACAGATCCCTCTATTTCATCATCCATTTACTTCTAATTCAAATTTCTCCTTCAATTTATCATAACTATATAGGTAAAATCTCGTTAACTATATATAGCTCATGCTAAGTACTTGTGGAGGCTAATATGCTTTTCTCAAGTAATTAATATATACGATAGGACATATAAATATTGGACAACACAGCGCATGACTCAACAAAAGGAATTTTTGTGCTTTCATGAAATTGCAGAGATGTACAACAGAAATGAGAATCAGCAAACAAAACAAGGACATGCACACTTATCTTTCCCAGACATGGCATGGACAAATATTTTAAGGCCAACCATGCATCTATGCCTAATTAGGGGACTCCTCACATGAATCGTATGAATGATTTAATATAGTTTTTTGGCGAACTTTAATTTCTTGACGGACCCTACAATATATACCCGTATACAAAGGTGGGGTGACTAAGTTACTAATTGGTTATGTCTGCCATCTAATATTGTCCACTCCGAATAAAGAATATCTTTTAAAATACTTGACGGCCCTGTAGAAGGTATTCACTACTCAGCAAAGCCCTATAGCGGATATAAAAAACAAAAAATTGTCATACACCACATTGAGTGGTTTTTATTGGCCTTAATTAAGTCAGTTTCCTCACAACAAGAATAGAAATAAATATCTTTTCCTCCCATAATAGGGCAGAGATCAGTGCTAGTTTACACTCAAAATCAATAGATAAGTTAGGTTAATTTATTGGAATGTGTGCGTTTAATATATATGTATATATATATATATATATATATATGCTTTATCGATTACAAACAAGTAATAATCAACTCAAATGCCCATACATCACAAGGCAAAAGATTGATGGTGCAGGTGCTTGCCACTTCCAACTATTAAGCTATATATTGGATGTGCATCATGTGCTTTCCCTTTTTTCTTTATTGAAGACATTTATTTATTGTTTGTAACTAATACCACTGATCATCCCAAAAAGAGAGGCTAGTAACTTCTCAACTATATATAAAGATTTTCGGCTCAACTTTTAGACAACTTTAATTAATAATATCTACTGATATATATCCCTGACATGATGGGATAGAGGTGGGCCTTCATTTTACTATAATATATTTCAAATGCTAAATGATTTGGACAAAGATAATTATCTTGTCAAATATATAGACCCTAACCTGTTTCCTTGCCCATGAGAACATAAGAAGGATGAATATATATCATGCACAGTAAGATCATTTCGATTTCTCCAGAATCTATAACTTGAAGTTATAACTGAGCCTAGCTCATTCCATAATGTTATTGATTTGAGAAGCCTTTCTGACTCTGACTTAGTCATTTTCTACAAATATTTTCTATGCCTCAAGGTTTCAAACTGCTAGAAATGCACGTCCTTAGCTAAATGACCAAGTCAGCAGTATACGGATGAAAGATGCACATATATCCAATTTGAGACTATAAATAGATAGAAACAGTTTATATTCTTGGCTTGCTAGCTAGTATATGCAAAGCTTGACCAAGATAATTTGATTGCACAGGATGCTATGTATAATCCACCAGTCAGAGAGTGAGAGGTATTTAGATATGATATAATTAACTCGAAATTGGACAGCTAATTTACTTATTAATTAAATGCAATACTATAGACAAGCAACAAGGAAATCTTTGCCCTATCTACTAGAGGAGTGGGTGTTAACAATTATTGGCTTGTTCCCCCCTCAATCCATAAGCCAAAAAAGAAAAAACAATATGGCTTCCAATTAATTGATTACACTAATTAAGATTATCTGCTATTTAATTTGCACTTGAGTATATTGATGTAGCCAGAGTGGCGAAACATTAAAAAAGGATACATAAAAGAAAAGATGAAGATGAAGAAATTAAAAGCAATGGCAAGCAAATTAAGAAGAGAATAGATCACTTGGATATATATAATAATATTACAAAACATACCCTGAAAATCTGAAGTTTCAAATATTCTTCGCAAGAAATCAAGAATCAAATCTGTTGGGTAATCCACACTCGAGAAACCAAGGGAATTAAGATCAAGACCATTAGAATTCAATAATAATATATATCCCATACACAAATTCATGAAGCTATATATATTAATCGTATATATATATGTTTTGTTTTTATTGGGTTGAGGTAGCAGAATTAGGCAGAAGTAGAGTACTCAGAGACGACCTCAGTTTGCTCTTCTCTTTTGTGGAAATTCCTGTGACAGCCGCAAGCGGCACATGTAAGAGCCCCACTTGTCCCCTCCCTTGCGCTAGCCATGAACTCTCTGCACCCATCCACAGCATACCCTCCAATGGAAGCTGCATGATTCTTTTGACATTCCCCGTATCGAATATTTCGAACCACTGTGTTGCCAACTCTAGTTATAACCTTCTTCATCCTCTCCCTTTGGGTTTAATGTAGTAGAAGTAGAAATAGCACTGGGATTCCCTAAATGATCATTTAAGCCTACGGTATCAGTGCTTGTTGGTGACTAACTCTAACCCTAACCCTAACCTAGCATGTAAATTTATATAATGGCTATTAGGGGTGGAATACCAAATATGACCAAGAGATTCAAAATAAATTATTGATCAGGATCAGGATTAATTGAGCAACATTTTACCAACCTTTTTTGGGTGCTTTATATTGTTGTACAAGCATAATGAGACACCGATTGACCAAATTAACTATTTTGTATCTTTATCATCCAATGATGGCACACCACATCACCAAGAGGTTGTGGTAAGTGGTAATTTCCTGATCCTGGTCATCCGTTTCCGATGGAAGTAAATAAATAAAGGCATGTCTCCATAAATACCCCAATGTGGCGCCTGTCAAAGTAGACCATAAAAGAAATAAAATAATTAATGTTTATAAATAAATTCATATATTAGCTAATTAATTGGGTAAGCAAAGTATATTCAAGAATTATACCATACAAGAAATAAAAATTTCCTAAAGTAATTAATGTTTATAAATAAATTCATAATGTTAATTAATTAGGTAAGCAAAGTATATTCAAGAATTTCTTACTTAACAGAAGTCAAAAACTAAAAATTACGTTGAATGAAAGACTTGTCCGCATACAAGCCACAACCCTAATATTGTCTTTGAGAATTGATAGCCTACCTGCCTCAACATGAAAAAAAAAAGAACAGTAGACTATTTATAATTCTTAGATGTCTATTTTATATTTTTCAATAAAATAATATATATATATATATATATACACACACGCACTTTTTATAACACAACTTTACATCATTAACGCTTTAGAAAAAAAAATATACTAGTCAGATTTGATCACTAACTATACTAGTCAGATTTGATCACTAACTAAATGCACCTACATTTCATCTATTAAAAATAGTTCAAAAATAGAAAAGCTATGGGGTATGGCAAATGAGGAGCGTGAATTGCTTTTTGGTCAAACTCATCATTGAAATTATTTTAGCACAGAGTTACCAAACCAAGGATAGATGCTAATTTTATATCTGCAGTGGGTCCAAACCGAAACTCCAAAGGCAAGTTGCTATGGCCCTTAATTGCAACTTTGACAACAACTCTTGTCTAGTTTACCTAAGATTCTAATGATAATTACAAAACCATTCCCCACACTTTTGCATGAACAAGGACCCTTTTCTATTCTTCCCTCCGATCAAATCAAGGAAAATCATAACTTTCCAAAATTCAACTGTCAACCACCATCAGAAATTATATAAAATAATTCTATTTGTTTTTTCGGATCAATAAAAAGAAAACTTGGGGTGAAACTTGCGATTTCCCATATAGAGAAGTTGAAAGGTGTATGTCCTTCTCTGCATATAAAACCTGACAATTTTCACAGCAGGCCTTTACAAACGTCACATATATATATTTTGGGGGAATGGTAGGGGAAAGAAGAAGAAGAATAAGAATAGAATCACATAGCTAGTTTGATGTTGAAAGGTGTGGGATTCTTCAATCGATCCATGAGTACTACATGCACTAGTAAGCATTAGGAGGGGCCTCCACCACTACCATATAAAGTGAGGAACTAAAAAGGGACAAGCGCACAATGGAGGCAGTAACATGTGCACACTTCAGAAAGTGACGAATTATAAGGATAAATGGAACTCATTTTCTTGTCAATGAAACGATGGAGCACGTCATTTTTATAAAATCATTTATAAATCTGATATCATCGTAACAACTAGTTATAAAATCAATTAAATTTTATATCAAGAACTTAAAAAATAATTAATATTAAAGTTGCTTGGTCCATATAGTACATGCGCTGAGAGAATTAGTTATCCTAGTTTAACAGACAATCTGCTAGCTCAATGGCCCTATGAGCCTGGATAAATAAATATATAAACAACTGAATTTGAGATTTGTAATGTATGCATGCTCTAGTACCAGAATTTAGGAAGGTGTTTGTTGAAACTTGAGACTCTGCTCTGATGCTTGGCTGTACACGTTATTCTGTCCTTTTGGCTAGGGTCAAGTACTAATTATATTGAAATTAATCAGTGTGCGGTTGTTAGATCTCTTGGACGGTGTGAGAGTCACTTTTCTCAAATTGTTTACCCGAAAATTTCTTGCGTGCCATTTGTGTGGGGAAGGGTTGAGACTAAATCTATGTAACTACAAAAAAAAAAGTAGAATTATTAAGAGACTTCAACAAGAGGAATATTGTCTCTTGCTAAACAATTTTTGGGGGGGAGGTGGGGAGAGGGGGTGACTAACGAGGCATAATAAATCCCTCGCTTGTTCCCTTTAAGTTTTTTTTTTGGGGGGTGGATGAATGCTCTCACCAAATCTGTGAGGACTTAGCGAGAGAATATTTTCCTTCCCAAGTCATACATTCCTTATTAATACAGTGGCAAGATAGACATTTCCCTTGTTGTGATTAATTGTTAAAAGAAAAAAACTAGCGAGGGATCAATTCCTTGCTAATTCCTTATTAATTAAGAAAATATATTATTAATGAGGGATCAATAAGGGCTTAAATACCCCATTGATCCCTTAAAGTGAAATCCCTATGCCTTGAATCAGAACTCCCCTCTTTGATCTCTCTTTCTCTCTCTTGAAAATTGCACCTTCTCTTTGTTGCGGATTGCTGCCCTTGTCGTCATCCACACGCCCTTGCTACGGTCCTTTGGCCTAATCGTTATCAGTCTCTCGTTAGTCGACCCTATCCATGATCCATTCTCACTGGCACGAAGCCTTCCTTTATTTTATTAATAATAATATTATTATTTTGAATTAGTTATGCTGAAGGTTGAGGAAAGCTTTGCTTTGCCTATGATGTATAAATGGTGGATCATCAACGTATTGATGATCCCATGACTTGGATGGTTGATCTTTGTGTTAACTCTCAACAATTTAGTTCTTTTTGGTATGTTTTTAGGAGTTAAATTTGGTTTAATTTAAGTTTTAAGGAATGAAAGTTAGTATTTTAGTTCTAATTTCAATTAAGATGCATAAATATGTTTAATTGCATTTTTAAGTAGTATAAATGTTAGATTTTGATTTAATCTTTCATAATTTGTAATTAAATAATTTCATGTGTTTTTGTAAGTTAAAAGTTGCAAATAAAAAAGTTTTGGTGACTTGAGCCAAAAGCCAAGAAAATCTAGAGCTATAACTACAAAAAAATTGCAAATTACAAGTGCTGAGTACTAAACATGATTGGACAATCGTAGTTGTGACCAGAAAGGTTCTAGTTGCAATTGTAAAGTTTTAGTCATGACTAAAATACTAAGAATTTCTATTATGGAGCCAGATCGAAAACTTAGCACAAAGTTGTTTATGAGGCTTTATTTGTTGGTTTTAAAGGGGGATTTGAGGGTTTTGGAGAGGATGCTAACTTCTAGGCTATTTGGGAGGCGAAAAAGGCAACTTTGGAGCTTTAATGGATAAGAGGAATGATTGGGTTTGGGGGAGATTCATTGATTAATTTAGTTTTTATCTTCTTCCATTATTTTTCTTTGTATTGCTTCACCCATTTGGATGATGCACTATTTTTAATGTTATTTATTCTTGTAACTAAGAGTTAAGATTATTGTTTTGGGATTGTGATGAATCCTATTATGTAGTAAGTTATAATTACTCTCGTTACTTGCAATTAATGTGTGATTTGCTTATTTGATTTCTATTCTTGATACTTTTAAATATGTGAAAACCATTAGATGATATGAGTAACTTAAATGAACTTGGAAAAAAGATTTTAGAATTAGACCATGAATTAAGAAATGTGAGTCATGAAACTTGTGATATTGAGTGGACTAAGTCGCTTGTAGGATAAGTATACCTATGCCTCACATAGCCATATTAGAATCCATTTTTAATCATGTGTCTTAATCAATTGTATAAGGGATTATAAATTAGCTTAAGGGGAAGGCCCATAGGTAACTCAAAATATGTTTGTAGGTAATTTAGAGTCTTAGGTTAGTAAAGATTATCATTAAGAATAAAATAAAGAGATATTAATTGATTTCCTATGCAATACTAAAAAAAATCATAATTCTAAATCTTTTATTCCCTAATTTAGCCTAGAATTCCTTCTCTCTCTATTTTTTTTAATTTTTATGTCTTTAATATATTTTCATTTCCATTTTCATTTATTGTTGGCTTGGCTTAGATTATGAAGTGAATTTTAGTACTTAGCAACTATCTTAATAAAAAATTCTTGTAAGAATGATAATTTACTTATCATTATATTACTTGTAAGCTACATATATTTGCATATAACTTTTTGTAACACAACACTTTGATATTGATTAATTTTCTTTTTTATGATAATAATGTGTGAGTAGTAGTGTTGTCTTTTTTGTGCTTTGTAAACCATTTTTATTAGATGCTTTATGCAACCCACAAGTTACATTTAAATTTGAATTACAATTATTGATACTAAGAAATGGTGAAATTGGTTTGTTGTAGGATCTCAATGCTTTTGTATATTGCCCTATTCCTAGTTAGTTCTCACTTGTTTCATTTTTTTAAAAAAATAGTAATGCTGAAATTGTTGCTAGTTTTTTGTCATTAATGATATGGTCACTTTGTGTGAAATTTTGTGATTAAGTTGCTTAGTAGCATATTTACTTTTGTGGCAAAGTTTTTTTAGTCTAAATTACGACCCAAAGTTAGAGAGTTTTTTTCCCCCAAAGTCGCTTACTAGTATATTTGGTTTAACATCATAAAAATGCCTAAGCATCCATTTTCATTTCTTCATGGCTTCGGATTGGTATGTGCTTGTATGATTTAAAGATTTGAAATTTAGTGTTGAATTGGGATTTTGAATTAGGATTCTCAATTGTGAATTAGGATTGTTGTGAATTGTCAAGTCATGTTAAAACCTTAGTTTCCTATTTAAGATTCAATACAATTGAGCACATGAACCTATCAAGCTACGTGTCATTGTATAGAATCTTGAATTGTTCAATATTGAATAGTTTGGGAAGAGTCTTTTCCTCCACTTAAATTATAATACCTATGAAAATATCATATCTTGTACATGGTGAAATTCTATGCTATTACATTTCTTTTTGTTCTTCAGGAGTGTACTTGATTAAGTGGATGTTACCTTGCTAAAGTCATGCACCTAGGAAACCAAAGGGAAATACTACTCAAATTTTATTAATTGTAGGATATGAGATTTTTATGGGTGTTATTAAGTTATGGTCAGAAAAGTCATTTCTTGAACAGGATAGGGCCATGCCTTGTTATGATAAAAAAGAGGAAGTTGTACACGATAAATTGTTTGCAAAAAGTTCCTAAATGTATAAGTTAAAATGAATTTTAGCAAGTATGAGACCAAACTAAAGTTGAATGTTTTAAATGAGGGATCAATGGTTAGGTAACTATAGAATCTAAAGATAGGGCTAATGATTTCCTTAAGTTTGCTCATGAAAGCCTTAACGTGGTGGATTATTTAAGCTATCATCCTTGTCCTTACACAAAATGCAAGAAATTTATTAGGATGGATTCTTTTTTGGTAGAACAACACTTGTATACTCATGAATTCATGGAAGGGTACATTAATTTAACACATCATCATGAGAAGTGTTTGGAAGACATTGGTTTAACATTGACCAAAAATTATATTTTGATAATTGCCCTTTTAATGTACCAACTTGATACAACATAATCTAGATGTTATGTACATTGAGAAGAACATGTTTGACAATACTCTTAACACCATATGGACATAAAAAGTAAGACAAATTACAATGAAAATGCGAGAAAGTATATAGGAAATTTATTTGCAAGCAACCTATCATGGAGTTGATCATTGAGGATAGGCAATGTAAAAAATTACAAGTTGTATATGTGCTTAATGCACCTAAAGGAAGATAATGTGCCAGTAGATCTAATAGTTGGAATTTTTAGATAGGTATGCCTTAAACATTAGTTGTTACATCAATATAGACAATAGGAAGATATATGGAATGAAAAGCCATGACTGCCATATAAAGAGTGTTAGGTAAACTTAGCTTTTTTTTAAAAAAAAAGAAATTATGTGTGACAAAGCTCTATGCTTTTAACATGGAGAATGTAGAAGTTTTAGTTGTTCAAATAGTGTATAAGTGGAAAAAAAAATATTTATACTGGCATTCTTCAACAATATGGAACATCTAGTAGTGCAATTCCCATATAAGGTTATGGCTGAGAATCTTATATAGGATAGGTGTATTATGCTATGTGTGTTGTATTTAAAGAAAATGGTGATGAACAATGCTATAGTCAAGGGATCTATATATGGAGTATATACTAGAATAGACAAACTTAAGTTTGAGTGATTGCTTTTATGTATTTCAAGCTACATCTAAACAAGATGGGCTTAAGTTCCTTAAAATTAAGATAGTGGTGGCATGACAATTCTAGTAAGTTTTTATTTGTATTTACACATTATTGTTATCTTATTAAAAGATCTTGTAATAGGTTCCTCAGAGACCAAGTGCTTAAAGTTGTCAAGACATATGTTCTTGTCAACTATAGTAAAATAACCCTATCTCTAGTAATTTTACCTTTTAATTAAACCTATTAGTATGTGTTATGTACCTTTTACAATCTTGTAAATTTAATGTTTATCATTAATTTCATAGTTTAAATAATTTGAAGACTTACATTAGAGAAGGAAATCTAAACATTACAAGCAATAAAATATTGTTGCTTTGGGATACAAAATTTGTTAATTGGCTAAAGCAACTTCTAAGTGTTAATATTAACTCAATTACTTTGTAATTTGTATGTCTAATAATCTATGTTTATTTCTTTATCTTATAATTGAATTGTTTAATCATCCCCAAGTGAATATGAGTAGGGTTAATAATCCAATGATTTGACTTTTAAGTTCTAGTCTATTAAAGGCAACGAAATGTTATAATGGCATAATTGTTATTATAACAATTCAATGAATAGTGGGGCATAAGAAAAGGACCATATATGTGGTGAGAATGAATGGGCTACTATTATGGCATCCTTGAAAAGATAATAAAGTTCTCATATTTAAAAGTTCAAATAAAAATAATAATGTTTGGGTGCCATTGGTTTTAACCCTGAGGATATAGTTAAGTTTAACAACAAGTATGAATCAGATGATGTCAAGCTTTAAACAACCTTCCATATCACCAGACTGGGCATAAATAGCAAGTGTACTACACAAGAGCTCACTCGATAGAAGTAAAGTAATTGGTGAATGGTGTTGACTTGCAACATTAAACCAAAACTCTTTATAGTTTAGACACTCCATGAAGAATGTTTTATGCTAGAAAAAGCAACTACCATTGATTACCATTAAGAAGATATGTCTCCAAAACTACAAGTCTTCCTTGTAAACCACGAAGAGATCTGCTTATATGATGACAGTGCTCTAATGGAAGAGGTTAGTATAAGTGAAATACATAACCTATTTGACAATCTATTGGTTGATGACTTCATCAAAGACAATAAAGACATTGAAGTTGTCAAGAATGATGACAAAGAGATAAAACTAGACAATAAAATTTGAGTAGTTAATTCAAGTATTTCAATCTAAGTATGGTCATAAAAAGTATCTAATTAGATTTATTAATTATTTGCATTTTGATAAGTGCAAAATAGTTATGCTTGTCTTAAGATTATATTAAGTCTAATTTTTAGGTTTTTATGTATTGTACATTAGATGTAACAAGGAATAGTTAGAAGTAGAAAAGTATGAGTAAAATAGCAAGAAATCAAGCACATTTAGCAAGAAACACGAGCTAATTGCGTTTGTAAGCATGGGTATGTAAAATAAGAGACTTTTGACTAAATCAATGCTACACACAAGTAGGCCATGGCAAAAAAGTAAATTACTAGAGTTGAACATGGGCAGACCATGTAATAGGATAAATTTTGATAATTAGTTGATTTCTTTCCTAGTAGGAACAATATTATACTCATTGATTTATTACTTGTACACTTGTGAAATCATAGCATAACAATTTTTTGTGCTATTGTTGCAGAAGACAATTCAATATTAATTAAAAGATTTTTTCTATTAATCTAGATATTTTATTTTTCATTAAATTCTTTTGTTTTCTTAATTTTTCAATTTGGTTGATTTGCAATTTCTTCTCTTCAAGTACTCTAACATCATGAGTTGCTCGTTTAGTATTGTTCTTTTAAAGCCTGAACCTAGACCAGAATGCATCCTTCATGCTAAGTGCAAGCAAGTAGAGTTTGCATAAGAGCCTTAACTAGTAAATGAATGCTATTCTAGGCGCACATGGATTAGTTAGCTTGACAGTTACAACTAATAACCTTGGGATTAAATCAAGGATGATCTAAATATTCAATAGAATAAGTCCAGAGGTAGAGTTTTAGAAAATCCCAATACGCATTTGATTAAATTTCTGAGCATTTGTGATACTATCAAGATGAATAAGGTCATAACTAATGCAATTTGACTTAAGATTTTTTACATTTTCTATTTGGGATAAAGTTGCATTATAGCTTGACTCTATGTTTGCTCAATCTTTTTAAACATAGGATAAACCTTTACAAGCACTTTTAGGAAAGTATTTCCTATAAGGCAAAACAAAAAGATTAAGGAATAACATTTAGAGTTTTGTTCAACATGATGGGAAATCTCTATATGATACTTGGAAGAGATTTGAGAATTTACAAAGGCATTGCCCACATCACAATATTTAAGACTGGATGCTTGAGCAAACTTTTTATAATAGGCTTGAGTAATTCTTCAAAGTTAATTTAGATGCAACTGCTAGTAGATCCTTACTAGGCCTTAGTGCTAATGAGTATTTGATATTATTGAAAAGATGATTGCAAACCATTATAATTGGCTCAGCAAAAGACACAGAAGAGTACCTAGTGTTATGGAAATGGAAACCATTTATGCATTGAATAACAAAATTGATTCTAAGTTTGATATGCTTATGAAGGGGTTTGATTAGATTGGTGTCAATGAAATCTCAAATTTTTCATCATATTTAAGCTATAAACTTTGTAGTGGTGATCATCCATATAGTGATGGCTAAAATAACTTTTCAGAATCTTATAAGTTTGAACAAGTGCAATATGTCTCTAACAATCTCAAACCATAAAGTAATCCTTATTTACCTACTTATAATCTTGGATGATGCAATCATCTTAACTTGTTTTGGGGAAATTAGAACTAGCATCATATAGGGAATTTAGGAAATCAAGTTAGACCATCTAGACTAACTTTTCAAATGGGAATGAAAGAGTTTAATTTCATAATGATAATAAGCAAAGTTGGAAGGCTGCATTTGAAAAATTTTGTAATGTGTCTTTTGATAGATTTGAAAGGTTGGAATTCAAGTTGGATTAATCAGCTATCATAATAAAAATTTAGAAACGCAGTTGAGGTAGTTGACTGGGTCATACAATACTCCACTTGCCTAACAAAACTGAGGTTAACCTTAAGGAGCAATGCAAAGCAATTATATTAAGAAGTAGGCAAAAATTGAGCAAAACTCCTGCACCAATTAAGCAGAATGAAGTTGTGACACCTTAAACTACTACCACTACCTAGCCTCTCCATAGGCTCGGTTCCATATGATTTCCAAAATTCTTTGGTTTTTTAATTTTTCAACCGGGGTTTCATGTAATTTCATCTTTTACCCCGTGGGTCCTGTGAACCCATCTCAAGCATCCTCAACTCAAACTCCATATAGATGACTCATACATAGCATAACACAAACCATAGGCCACGGGTATAGACCAAAACCAGTAAAATTTGCATTTCCCTTGGGCCCAAAGGTCATATTTTGGCTAAGTTTGGAAAATCATAGTTAATTGTAGAAAAATGGGAATGCAGCAAACTTTAGCTTTCTGGAAAGCTCTAAGTGTCAACTTTACACTAAAAATCATTCCCAACCACAAACACATGTTTGGACCATGTTTGACATCAAAAATGGGAGGATAAAAAGCTGTCATGTTTCTGGTAGCTTGCTGTCATGATTTTCGGAAATTCATAACTAAACCAAAAATCCAATCTGGGCACATTATACCAATTCAAGATACGGATGTCTACTAATATTCAAAAATAAGTCCAGATCAGAGGTAGAGTCCTGTTGGAAAACCAATGGAACAGTGATGGGGGTCAGATTCACTGATGCTGATACAGAACTTCAGTCGGTTCAATACTCTCACAGACCTGAATTTGGGTGATTCCAGTTCCTACAAGTCACTTTGTTTTCTAGTTTATGTGTATAAAATTTCACCTCATTTGGAATCCATTTGGGAAAAGTGCCACAGATTTCATTCTAGCTACATGACCAATCCCTTAAATTCTCCCAAATTCAAATTCCCCAAATATTTATAATCTTAGGATACCCACTTTAGCTTTCAAGAAGCTTTTACAAACTCTAGAGGCATGCCAAATTTCATGGCAAACAGAGCTATAAGGCGGAAACAAAAAACCAGTTTTGGATTCCAAAAGGAATAACATACTCACTCCACATGGACAAGTTCAAAAGCATAAAACTAGTATATCTAACATGTCCATATGCTCCAAATCATCATACATTCAAATCTCACTATGCTATGGCCAAATTTACACAATATCATTCATGCATCAAAGGCATTGCCCACATTTCCATTACTTTGGCTAATAACAGAGTTCAACATCATCCTTTCATATTTCTACATGTGTTACAAACTTTACATCTCAAAAATAGTGGGCACATCTTCATTTGGCGCCACTTTACATCATTTATACATCAAAATATCAAAATAAACTAACATTTCCCTATACATGCTCCTAGGCTCCTTGGTGTGTGCTAATGAGTAGCTCCACCTAGCATATTAGTTGGGAGGGGAAAGGGGTGAGATTCGGGGGATGATTGCAAACCAAGCATAATGGCAATCAAGGCATATAACAAGTCAAAGCATGTGAATAAACACTTAGCCATTCTCAATCGACCAACACACAATGTACATGCTATGGAATCACAACAATGCCAAAAATGAGCTCCAGGGATGCCTCACCCGAGTCTAGGGACTTTTGAATAACCCGAGTTTAAGAACTTTTGACTTGGCCTAACTCGTTGGAGATTTGGCTTGTTATATCTCAAGGGGTTTCGGATTACCTCACCCATTGGGACTTTGCACTACCTCACCCGAGCAATCTCACATTTCAACATACAAGCATATTGGCATTCAATGCATCAAAGCAATAACATATGGCATATTCCATACAACAAGCATATACATCATACAATGACTATCATATCCAAGTGATGGCTACCTGGAGCCAAAGCCAACACAGGCTTTTTTTCAGTTTCTCCTTTCCCTCCTTAATCACAATCACACCTTAAGTGTTTCACTTGAGCCTAGACACACCAAAAGCATGCAATTACTCTCTTGTCATATAATCCTTCAAATCAATTCTCCTATATACCATAACCTAAAGTTCTCTCTCTCTAGAATGCCATTAACCCCTTTCTCTCTCAAGCTCCCATGGTAGTGGAAAACCACATTTTCAAAGAAAACACAATGATTCAAAAGCGTTTTCCACTTTCCCTCTTCTGACCCATACCCAGAAATCGTCCATTCTTGCAAACAAAACCGTAGGAAAAGAGGGCAAAGGGAGGGGACTAAAATTTCAAAGAGAAATGGAAAGAAGACCTTACCTTTCCCTTAAATTGATCATACACTCTCCTCGATAATCGAAGCTTAGGGCAGATAGAGAGAAGAAATGATTTGGGCGAAAAAGTTTTGCTATTTGTCTTTTGATAGATTCGCTACGGCGAAACTAACCTTCGCTATAGCGAGCTCGATGTAATCTGGCTTCGCTATGGCGATGTAAAAATTTACGGCGAGCTCGTGCAGTTCCCTTCGCTATGGCGAGAATTACCACTCGCTATGGCGAAATCGCGTCATCCAGACTTCACTCCGCTATGGCGCCGCTAACAAACTCCCTGAGGCTGCTAACCTCGCTATAGCTAGAATCGCCTTCGCAATGCGAAAGCAATTATATTGGCGAGAATCTCGCTGTTGCGAGAGGATTTAAAAAATTTGAGCGAAAAAGATTTCACTTCCTTTCTTTTCCCTTTTCAATTAAGCAGAATGAAGTGATTGAGAAGACTCTGTATAACACTTCTATTTAGATTAAAGATGTAGAGGAAACTACTGATCCGCCAATACTAGCATCAGTTAAGGCATATATGCCTTCTATTATATTTCCTCAAACATTGAAGCAACAAAAGCTAGATAAGTAGTTTGATAAATTTCTTAATATTTTAAAACAACTTCATGTAAATATACCTTTTGCATATGCATTAGCTCAAATGTCAACCTATGTGAAGTTTTTCAAGGAGGTCTTGTCAAATAAGAAGAAGTTGGAGGACTATGCTATCATTGCACTAACTAAGAAGTGTAGTGTTATGATCTAGAAAAAGCTACACCAAAATTAGTTGATTTAGGGAGTTTTTATTTTCTTTGTGTAATTGGTAATGTCTTTTTTAATAATGTATTATGTAATATCCCAATTTTTGTTTAGGATTTAGAGTGTTGGAAGTGTCTTTAAAGAAGACATTAGATTAAGCAGTAAGCCTAAAATAGTAGGACATGGGGTAGAATATGGGGTAATTAAATTATAAACTATTTGAAATTTCTTATAAAATAAAAGATAAAAGAAACCTAAGAAATTAAAAAAAATGAATAAGTAATTATAAATGAATAATTATGAATATATAAATATATGTATAGCTGTGATGGAAGATAAAACTAAAAATATATTTTAGAGATAAAGTAGGATAATAAATTATAGAGATAGTAATTTAAAAACCTTGTTAAGTTTTAAATAATTCAAAATTTTAAAGTCATCTTGAAAATAATTTTATATCCAGTAAGGATTTTAAAATAAATAAAGATATATATATATATATAATGAGATCAGAAAAGTGTTTAAATTTTATATTTTCTACCAACTTAAATTAATCTAATTAAGAGAAAAACCCTAACCTTTCTTTTTTCATTTGTCTTTGCCGCATTGCATCATTGCTCTCTACTAGGTACTTTGCCATATTTTTCTCTCATCGCCCTCGTTTATTGCTATTTCTCTCACCTTGTTTTTTTTCCTCTGGACGAATACCTTCCTCTTATCGGGTGGTAAGTATTCTACAATTACACACACACATATATTTGAAGCATGAAATTGTTGACTCTTAATTTGTTCTCTTCCTATCTCCAAATGATCACTTACAGATTTTGTTTGAAATAGGAAACAAAAGGTTCAAATTTTGTCTTTTTCTATTGTTGCTTTTGGTCCACGGTGATTGCTCCTTTAATGCAACTTTTGTCTTATTCTTATAATCCATTGTTCCATTCTCCATTTTATATCACACTTTGGTTCCGTTAAAATATAATTTTTTATTCAAATTATCCTTTTTGTTTTTTTTGGTCACTTACAGAATGCTTGAAATATGAAGGCTTGAATCAAATTCATTCTTTTCTCATAATTTTGGTCCCACACTAATTATTCCTTAAGTCAAATTGTTTTTTCCCTTGTTCTATTATTTCATATGTATATTATATATATTCCATGGATCCAGTAACTATTTTGTATCTCACGTTAGTCTCCCTAAATTACAAGAATATTCAAATGTTGTCTTTTTATTCTAGTTCTAGTGACTTAATAAACGAGGACATAAATATAGATACATATATGTAAGTGTGTATAATGAATTTAGCGTAAATATAAGTTATAAGGATGATAATAATAATGATTTAGGAAAATTTGGAACTTTCATAAATTAAAGATTAAAAATGAAATTTGACCATCCTAATTAATCGATTAAATTATAAAGGGGTATGAAATTAAGAAAATTTTTAGGAGTTTTTCTGAGATAGCTTTAAGGCTTTAGAATGGCTTTAAGTAGACCTAGAGTAGTTTTAGAATGATTTTATAGTACTTTCGAATTTCATATTAATGCTTTTTATATATGTGTGCGATCTCTATAGACTCTCGCTAAGAACATTTATTGCTTGGATTGTCATTTGTTGTCTCGTGAGCTAAGGAGAACAAGTAACTTAGGATTTTCCATGTGTGTGCAAGCTGTATTTGTTGTGTTTTATTTAAATAAATAAAATTTATGTTGTTGAGCATGATACAGGTAGATAGATTGAGTATGATATAGTAAACTATGAGATTTGCGAAAATGGTAAAAAGGAATATTATTGTCAAATTTGTTGGTTTACTAGAACCTGTCAAGTATGCTTGTAACTGTAATGAAATTTTGATATAGTGTTTTCCCTTTTCAAGCATGCTTGTATGATTTTTGAATAAACATGAAATGCATTGTTGGGGTTGAGGAGATGATGTTGATATACATATGATACAATAACCACGTGGTTTGCCTTTACTCCGCTTACAGTGGTTGGCCTTTTGTAGGGCTCTGTCCCTCAATACTTACCTGGCCGGGTTTGTAAAAGGGGAATGTAGGATAGTGACACCTCCTAGTTTATTTTTTTAAGGAGGGGAGCCATAGTTTGGGTTTGGGCTCTGTATCTTTGGCCAGGTATATCTCAAGCACCAAAGAAGCTTTGGTCGGTCCAGTGTGTGGGCCAGACCATGGATAAGTCTATGGTTCCAGTCAGCGGTATAAGGCTGGATGAAGCAATAAAGGAGGGTGCATTACATAATATCATGTTTTCTTATAATTGTTATGAGTTATATCTGTGATCTTTTATGTCAGTAATTGAGAATGACACTGATGGAATTATATATCTGCCTATGATATGTCTTTATGCGTGTTTGTTAGTTTGTATGTGCATGGTAAAATTCTAAGTTACTGAGACGTTAGTGGTCACCCCATTCTCTTAACATTTTTAGGTGAAAGATTGAATAGGAGGCAGGGGAAGGCATCAGAGGAGTGAGCCACTGGCTTTTATACTCTCCGAGCACATGCTGGGTCATTATTTACTTTCCGCCATGACCTTAGGATGCCGTTTATGTATCTCCATTGTTTTGGGACTTAGGACTCTGTTTGTTTTATTCGTTCTAGGACAATATTTCTTTGTTTTAATTATTTGTTTACGTTAAAACTTTTGGAACTTATTTACGGATTGGATATTAAAAGTTGGAATATTTATACTGAGCTGTGAACTCGGGACATTTATGATTTAAATTGAATAAGACGGGCGAAGCCCTTAGATTTTCTTAAACTATTGATTTGATGATTTTGGTTTTGATAGGGCTAAGCCCTCTATATGAATCTTAAATTGAAATCAAGAGGCAAAGCCTCCTTTGTTATAACTATACAGGTACTTGGGCCTATGTTTGCGGGATGGAGTCCTCAGTCCATTGTATGTGTTTTAGGTCTCTTATCATTAAATGCTTGAGATGGTCTGCTAAATGTGTAAGTGGTAGGATAGGTGTTACATATTACGTGACTTAGGTACAAGTGTTAGTCTTATGCCTTTATCTATTTGTAGGAGAATTGGTTTGGGAGACTTGAAGCATATAAATGTCACCTTATAGTTAGTAGATAGATTAGTTGAATGTTTTATTGAGTTTATTAGAAAATGCTTTAGTAAAAGTCAAAAAAGTTTATTCTTCTTGTAGATTTTGTAGTTTTAGATATGGAGGAAGATATACTAATGCCATTTATTTTAAAACACCCATTTTTGCTATAGTTTTTAATTAATGTGAAAAATGGAAAACCTACTTTGTAAGTAGGTGAAAAAGTGGTTGAATTTAATTTATTTAAGCAACGAAGAAGTCTAATGTAGATGCTAATGAACAATGTATAAAAGTTGATGTGGTAAATGAATTTGTGTAAGAAATTAAATTGAAATCATCCTTTAATGACCAATTTAAGGCTTGTGTTTCATTGACTACTACCATTTAGGATAGTGATAGTAGCATTGCCGTAGTAGCTCATTTATTAGAAGTCACTCCCTTTGTTTCATTTCTTAAGCAACATAAGTTTGAAAACCTAAGCAAAGGCAAACCCCTTCCACCACTTTCCGCTAAGAAAGCTTTTACTTTAGAGGTAAAAACATTACTTTATTGCCTTAAATATGTTTATTTAGGAGAAAATGATACTTTACTAGTAATTGTTTCTACATAATTCACTGATATTAAGTTGGATAAGCTGTTGTGGGTTTTGAGAGAAAGAAAGAGTGCCATAGAGTAGACCATATATGACATTAAAGGATTAAGTCCTTTCATTTACATACATAGAATTGTGATGGACGACAATCATAAAACTTTCATTGAATATTAGAGAAGGCTCTATCCAAACATGAAAGAAGTTATCAGAGCAAAAGTTCTTAAACTCCTAAATACTGGTATTATACATCTTATTTCTGATAGCTTTTAGGTAAGTCTTGTGCAAATGGTTCCTAAGAAATGTGGGATGACTATAATAAAAAATGAAAATGATGAGTTGATTCCCATTAGAACAGTGACTGGCTGGTGAGTATGTATAGACTATAGGAAATTGAATAGTGGTACTCACAATGATCATTTTCCCTTGCCATCCATTAATCAAATATTGGAGAGGTTAACTGGACATGCTTACTATTGTTTATTGGATGGTTTTTCGGGTTACTACTAGATCCCTATAACTTTTAAGGATTAAGAAAAGACAACCTTCATTTGCCTATGTAGGATCTTTGCATTTAGGTGAATCCCTTTTGGTTTGTATAATGCACTCATAACTTTTCAATGGTGCACGATGACCATCTTTTATGACTATGTGAAAAAGATTATGAAAATTTTCATAGATTATTTTCTATTTTTGGTTCTTCATTTGATCACTATCTTAATTTGTCTTGGATTTTATAGAGATGTGAAGAAAGCAACTTAGTGTTAAATTGGGAGAAATGTCATTTTATAGTAATTGAAGGCATCATCTTGGAATATAAGATATCTAAAAAAAAAGATAAATGTAGTCAGTGTGAAAATAGTTGCCATAGAATAAATGCCACCTCATATATCAAAGGAGTTAGGGGTTTTCTGGGTCATGCGAGTTTTTATCATCACTTTATCAGGGACTTTTCTCAAATATCTAAACCTCTTTGTAATTTGTTGAACAAAATGCTATTTTTTATAGTGTTTGGATTCATTCAATAGGTTAAAAAAGGAGTTGATTTTGGCATCTATAATGGCTACCCTAGGTTAGTCCTTGCCATTTAAATTGATATGTGATGTTAATGACTTCACTTTAGGAGTGCTTTTGGGACAACACAAAGAGAAGAAGTTGTATGTTATACGCAAGTTGGACTCTTAATGATGCTTAATTGAACTATACAACAATTGAAAAAGAAGAGCTTGCCATTGTCTTCATTTTCAACATATTTAGGTTATATCTTATTAGGTCAAAGACTATAATGTATACTGAGCACACAACTATTCGTTATTTACTTTCCAAAAAGGATTCTAAGCCACGCTTAATTTGTTAGGTTCTACTACTTTAAGAGTTTAATATAGAAATCATGGATAAAAAAAGTACTAAAAATCTGGTTGCTAATTGTTTATGATGCCTTGAGCAACCCACCAAAGACTTAAATGTTGAACCACTTATCCAAGAAGGTTTTCTTGATGAGCTACTATTCATGTTAGCTATCGCCATACCCTAGTATGCAAACATTATTAGCTATTTGGTGTGTGACATCTTACCTTCTAGCTTGAGTTTTTACTAGAAAAGAAAGTTCTTATCTGATGTTAAATGTTACTTTTGGGAGGAACTATTGTCATATAACGTTGGCCAAATATTGTTATTTGTTAATGTGTTTCATAAGATGAAGTTAGAAGCATTATAAAGCAATGTTACTCTGATAAGTATGGTGGACATTTTAGTGCATCCAAAATTATTGCTAAGATCTTACAATCTAGATTTTATTAGTCTACCATGTTTAAAGATGCCTGACATTTTACATTAGCTTATGACCATTGTCAAAGGATAGGAAACATTTCTAGTAAGCAAGAAATGCCCATGAATAATATTTTGGAAGCTAAGCTTTTTGATATTTAGGGTATTGATTTTATGGGACCATTTCCATTGTCTTTCAATAATAAATGCATTTTGGTTGCAATTAATTATATGTCAAAATGGGTTAAAGCCATTATCATGCCTTCAAATGATTCCAAGATAGTGATTAACTTTTTCAAAAAGAACATATTTTCTCACTTTGGAGTCCTGTGTACTTTAATTAGTGATAAAGGCACTTACTTTTGCAATTGGTACTTGGATATAATTTTAAAAAAATAATGAGTTTATTATCAGATATTTACTCTGTATTGCCTTAAATGGGTGGATAAGTTGAAATTTCCTGTTGTGAGCTAAAAAGAATTCTTATAGTAAGTTCATCAAAGAATAATTAGGCTAAATGATTGAATGATGCACTTTGGGCTTATTGCATTACTTTTAAAAACATCAATTGGGATCTTTTCTTATCAATTAGTGTTTGGTAAAGCTTGTCACCTGCCAGTAGAGTTGAAACATGAGGCTTGGTAGGCAATCAAGGTGCTAAACTTTGATCTTAAGGCTATTAGTTAAAAGAGTTTGTTACAATTGAATGAACTAAATGAACTTTACCAGGAAACTTGTGAAACCACAAGGCTTTATAAGGAGAGGACCAAATTCTGGCATGGTAAACACATTGAAAGAAAGGAATTCCATGAAAGCCAATTGGTTCTCTTTTTCAATTCATGCTTGAAGCTCTTTCTAGACGAGCTTAAATCAAGATAATCAGGTCCTTTCAAGGTTGTCAAAGTTTCCCTTCATGGAGCAGTTGAAATTGAAAGTGAGATTATCGGAGCCTTCAAAGTTAATGGGCAGTGTTTGAAACCTTATTTTGTTAGGGAAGTTATTGAGAAAGTGACTACCTATAATTTAGGCACCCTTTAACCTTGCCAACTTTTGAAAGTCAAGCTAAAGACTTTAGATTAGAATCCCTTCTCTTCCTTTATCCTCTAATTTTGTTTATTTAGTGTGTTATTTTTATTTTTAATTTTTATCTTTTTTCTATTAGGAACTATGTTCATTTGGTTGGCTGATAGTGGAAATTACAATGTTTCCAAGTGGTCTCATCATTTCAGGGAGTTTTCTATCCCCTTACCTTTTGTTTTGTGTGACTATCTTTAAATTCCTTAAGAACATGTCATATGCTAAGTTTAGGAGACCATTTGATGATAGTTTGAATAGAAAATTGATAGGGAATTTTTACGTAAACTTTAATTTGTTAATGAATCATTGTGTTGGGTTGCTAAGTATACAAATATGAAGTTTAAAGGGTTTATTTAGAGGTTATTTGGGTGTTTTCAGAGTTTTAACTTTGTGCAAGTTTTGAAAATTTAAGGTCTTTAGGTATCAGTCCTTATAATAGGTTGCATACAGGTAAGTCGTGTTGAGCTGCATATCTGTGTGCTATATAATATTTGAACCCATTGTAGACTCAAGTAAGTTATGTCCATTTATACAAGTGTGTTCTCAAAACCAGATATAAACACAATCAAGCCATGTGGAACCATAAGATCATGTGTTTCATGTCCTTAAAATTTGTTAAATAACAATGTTGCACACAGGTAGTCTATGTGAATAGGTATACCCATGTGCAAGACTTAAAACTAATTAGCTCGTGATGAACACAACTTAGCCATGTTCACTGACATGTGCATGTGTTGAAATTCTCTAACTTTCATATTTAGCTTAAGGTGGACATGGGTGGGCTATGTTGATTTACACTCTTGTATTCATAAAAAAGAAAAAAAAAAGAACTCTTTTTCTGCAACCTAAACTTGTCCTCTTCTCCTACATCCCTTGCCTAAAACTAAACCCATAACTTGTCCTATCCCTATATTATAAATCCTAATCTTAAACTTCCTTGTTTCCTTAGCCCACAATCTCACGCTTCTAATCCATGGCACCCAACACCATCATTGCCATCCTTAATTAACCTTTACTGTGCCATCATCATCATCATCATCATCATTATTGTCTCTATCCATCCCACACTATTTACCTTTCCTTTTTTTTTTTTCCCTTCTCATTCTTGAAATACCCCGTTACATACCTTTATTGCCATGGGTGTTTATTGCTGCATAGGTCTTTTCCTTTGTCCTCTTCCTCTCCCTTCCATTTTTTTAGCTACAAGGTAAGCAAATTACCTTCTTATTAGTCCTTGTCCCCTATATGTTTTTTATTTGGTCCCCTATCTTTTTTATTATATATTTTATTTTCGTTTGTTTCATTCTTTATTTTCATCTTCCTTTTTATAATGCTACTATTGGGTTACTTAATATTTTTTTTGGCTTTACTCTAAATTTTTTTATGTGACTTTATCTATTACTTGTTTTGGTTAGGGGTGTGACACCTTGAACTACTACCACTATCTAGCCTCTCCATAGGCTCGGTTCCATATGATTTCCAAAGAGTCATTACTCTCCCGTGGCATTTACATGCTATGAACCGGGGTTTCATATACTCATCTTTCACCCCGTGGGTCCTATGAACCCATCTCAAACATCCTCAACTCAAACTCCATACATATGACTCATACATAGCATAAAACAAACCATAAGCCATGGGTATAGAGCCGAAAACCATAAAATTTACATTTTCTCACTTGGGCCCAAAAGTCATATTTTGGCTCTAAGTTTGGAAAATCATAAGAAATTGTCGAAAAATGGGAATGTAGCAAACTTTAGCTTTCTGGAAAGCTCTAAGTGTCAACTTTACAATAAAAATCATTCCCAATCACAAACACATCGTTTGGGCCAAGTTTGACATCGAAAATGGGAGGAAGGTCCAGCTGTCACTGTTTCTGGTGCAGCTTTCTGTCATGACTTTCGAAAATTCATAACTAAATTCACAAAAATCCAATCTGGATACATTATACCAATTCGGAAAGATACAGATGTCTACTAGAGGAGAAAAATAAGTCTAGATCAGTTCAGTGGCTCCTGCACCCCGAAAATCGATGGAACAATGATGGGGGTCAGGTAAGCTCCCTGATGCTGATATAGAACTTCAGACGGTCCAATCTCTCTCTACAGACCTCTGATTTGGGTGATTCTAGTTCCTACAAGTCACTTTAGTTTTCTAGTTTATGTGTATAAAATTTCACCACATTTGGAATCCATTTGGTCTAAAAGTGTCACAGATTTCATTTTCTGGTTGCATGAACAGTACATGACCAATCCCTTAAATTCTTCCAAATTCAACAATTCCCCAAATATTCTATAATCCTCTGAATATTACCCACTTTAGTTTCTCAAGAAGCTTTCTACAAACTCTAGAGGCATGCCAAATTTCATGGCAAACGGAGCTCATCCGGTCATACTTTGACGGAGCTCACAAAAATACCGGTTTTGGTACCCCATAGGTCCAAATAGCCTCTCTCACATTCTCACTCCACATGGACAAGTTTAAAAGCATAAAACTAGTATATCTAACATGTCCATATGATCCAAATCATCATACAATCAAATCTCGCTATGCTACGGCCAAATATACACTATTTCATTCATGCATCAAAAGGGGCAAAACCCTCATTTATATTCATTTGGCTATAAACATAGGTCATATAATATCCTTTCATATATTCATACTTGTTACAATCTTTACATCTCAAAAATAGTGGGCACATCTTTATTTGGCACCACTTTACATCATAATATCAAAACATAAACTCATAAATAGCTACGCAAGCTCCTAGGCTCCTTGGTGTGTGCTCGGTTCTCCTTGAGCTCCACCTAGCATATTAGTTGGGAGGGGAAAGGGGTGAGATTTAGGGAATCTCAGTAGCTCAAGCACTCAATCCAGCAAACAATCAAGGCATATAACAAGTCAAAGCATGTGAATAAGCATTAGCTATTCTCAATCATCCAACACATAATGTACATGCTATGGAATTCACAACAATGCCAAAAATGGGCTCCAGGGACTTTTGGTCTAGCCTCACCCGAGTTTAGGGACTTTTGGATGGCCTCACCCGAGTATAAGGACTTTTGACTTGGCCTTACTCGTTTGAGACTTTTGGCCTTGTCTCACCTATCTCAAGGGACTTTCGGCTTCACCTCACCCATCTCAAGGGACTTTCGGCACTACCGCACCCGAGCAATTCTCATAATTCAACACACAAGTATATTGGCATCAATGCATCAAAGCAATAGCATATGGCATATTCCATACAACAAGCATATACATATCATACAATGACTATTACAACCAAGAATGCAACAAGAAAGAGTGAAAAAGAGAGCTACCTTTGGAGCCAAAGCCAACACAAGCTTTTCCTTTCAATTTCTCCTCTCCCTCCTTAGGTTCACAAATACACCTTGATGTAAGTGTTTCACTTGAGCCTAGACACACCAAAAGCATGCAATTACTCTCTTGTAATTTAATTTAGAGCAACTCTTTTATCACACACAACCTAGGGTTCTCTCCCTAGAATGCCATTACCCCTTTCTCTCTCTCAAGCTCCCATGGTAGTGGAAAACCTCATTTTCAAAGAGAACTCAAGGATTCAAAAGAGTTTTCCACTTTCCCTCTTCTGACCCATGCCCAAAATCCGTCCATTTTCACAAATAAAACCGCAGAAAGAGAGGGCAAAGGGAGGGGATCAGAAATCTGAAGAGAAATGGGAGAAGTGACCTTACCTTTCCCTTAATCTTCCTCCTTCTCTTGATCTCTCACACTCTCCATGCCTCTTTTCTCTCTTTGGGTCGAAGTTTAGGGTAGATATGAGAGAAGAAATGAGTTTGAGCGTTTAATGAAGTCTGATTCTCGCTATTTACTCTCTTCCGGACTGACTCTCGCTACGGCGAAAACTAACCTTCGCTATAGCGAGCTCGTGTAATCTGGCTTCGCTATGGCGAGGTGTAACCTTCGCTATGGCGAGATCGGGTCAGTTCCCTTCGCTATAGCGAGATTTACCACTCGCTATGGTGAAATCGCGTCAGTTCCAGACTTCACTCTCGGTATGGCGCATGCTACAGCGGGCAACTCCCTGGTTTTTGTATGGGCTGCTGCCAGCACTCGCTATAGCTAGAAATGCGACACCTTAATCTCCTTTCACTACCTAGCCTCTCCATAGGCTCGGTTCCATATGATTTCCAAAGAGTCACTACTCTCCCGTGGCATTTACATGCTATGAACCGGGGTTTCATATACTCATCTTTTACCCCGTGGGTCCTGTGAACCCATCTCAAGCATCCTCAACTCAAACTCCATATAGGTGACTCATACATAGCGTAAAACAAACAATAGGCCATGGGTATAGAGCCGAAAACTATAAAAATTACATTTTCTCACTTGGGCCCAAAAGTCATATTTTGGCTCTAAGTTTGGAAAATCATAAGAAATTGTAGAAAAATGGGAATGCAGCAAACTTTAGCTTTCTGGAAAGCTCTAAGTGTCAAATTTACACTAAAAGCCATTCCCAACCACAAACACATCGTTTGGACCATGTTTGACATCGAAAATGGGAGGAAGGTCCAGCTGTCACTGTTTCTGGTGCAGCTTGCTGTCATGATTTTCGAAAATTCATAACTAAATCCACAAAAATCCAATCTGGGCACATTATACCAATTCGGAAAGATACGGATGTCTGCTAGAGGAGAAAAATAAGTCCAGATCAGTTCCGTATCTCTTGCACCCCGAAAAACGATGGAACAGTGATGGGGGTCAGATAAGCTCACTGATGCTGATACATAACTTCAGTCGGTTCAATCTCTCTCTACAGACCTCCGATTTGGGTGATTCCAGTTCCTACAAGTCACTTTAGTTTTCTAGTTTATGTGTATAAAATTTCACCACATTTGGAATCCATTTGGTCTAAAAGTGCCACAGATTGCATTTCTGCCCTATGAAACAGTAACATGACCAAATCAACAATTTTTCCCAAATTCAACAATTCACCAAATATTCTCTCGCCCTCCGAATATTTCCCTCTTTAGCTTCTCAAGAAGCTTTCTACAAACTCTAGAGGCATGCCAAATTTCATGGCAAACGGAGCTCATCCGGTCATACTTTGACGGAGCTCACAAAACTATCGGTTTTGGCACCCCATGGGTCCAAAACGGGTCCAAATAGCCTCTCTCACATTCTCACTCCACATGGACAAGTTCAAAAGCATAAAACTAGTATATCTAACATGTCCATATGCTCCAAATCATCGTACATTCAAATCTCACTATGCTATGGCCAAATTTACACAATATCATTCATGCATCAAAGGGGTAAAAACCCACATTTCCATTACTTTGGCTAATAACAGAGTTCATACATCATCCTTTCATATTTCTATATGTGTTACAAACTTTACATCTCAAAATTAGTGGGCACATCTTCATTTGGCACCACTTTACATCATATATACATCACAATATCAAAAGAAAGTAATATCTCTAACTATGCATGCTCCTAGGCTCCTTGGTGGGTGCTCGGTTCTCCTTGAGCTCCACCTAGCATATTAGTTGGGAGGGGAAAGGGGTGAGATTCGGAGAATCTCAGTAGCTCAAGCACTCGATCCGGCAAGCAATCAAGGCATATAACAAGTCAAAGCATGTGAATAAGCATTTAGCTATTCTCAAACATCCAACACATAATGTACATGCTATGGAATTCACAACAATGCCAAAAATGGGCTCCAGGGACTTTTGGTCTAGCCTCACCCGAGTTTAAGGGACTTTTGGATGGCCTCACCCGAGTTTAAGGACTTTTGACTTGGCCTCACTCGTTGGAGACTTTTGGCCTTGTCTCACCTATCTCAAGGGACTTTCGGCTTCACCTCACCCATCTCATGGGACTTTCGGCACTACCTCACCCGAGCAATCTCACATTTCAACATACAAGTATATTGGCATTCAATGCATCAAAGCAATAACATATGGCATATTCCATACAACAAGCATATACATAATCATACAATGACTATCATACCCAAGAAAGCAACAAGAAAGAGTGAAAGAGAGAGCTACCTTTGGAGCCAAAGCCTTCACTAGCTTTTCCTTTCAATTTCTCCTCTCCCTCCTTAAGTTCACAATCACACCTTGTTGGAGGTGTTTCTCTTGAGCCTAGACACACAAAAGTATGCAATTACTCTCTTACCCTATAATCCTTCAGATCAAATTCTCCTATATACCATAACCTAGAGTTTCTCTCTCTAGAATGCCATTAACCCCTTTTCTCTCTCAAGCTCCCATGGTAGTGGAAAACCACATTTTCAAAGAAAACACAATGATTCAAAAGCGTTTTCCACTTTCCCTCTTCTGACCCATACCCAGAAATCGTCCATTTTTGCAAACAAAACCGTAGGAAAAGAGGGCAAAGGGAGGGGATCAGAAATCTGAAGAGAAATGGGAGAAGTGACCTTACCTTTCGCTTAATCTTCCTCCTTCTCTTGATCTCTCACACTCTCCTCGCCTCTTTTCTCTCTTTGGGTCGAAGCTTAGGGCAGATATGAGAGAAGAAATGAGTTTGGGCGTTTAATGAAGTCTGATTCTCGCTATTTACTCTCTTCCGGACCGACTCTCGCTACGGCGAAAACTAACCTTCGCTATAGCGAGCTCGTGTAATCTGGCTTCGCTATGGCGAGGTGTAACCTTCGCTACGGCGAGCTCGTGCTAGTTCCCTTCGCTATGGCGAGATTTACCACTCGCTATGGCGAAATCGCTTCAGTTCCAGACTTCACTCTCGCTATGGCGCTGCTACAGCGGGCAACTCCCTGGTTTTAGTATGGGCTGCTGCCAGCACTCGCTATAGCTAGAATCGCCTTCGCTATGGCGAACTAGCTCTCTCGCTGTAGCGAGACCGTTTCTCGCTATTGCGAGAGGACTTGGCCGATTCTGGATTCCGAAAATTTCCAGATTTCATTTCCTTTCTTTTCCCTTTTCTTTTCTTTTTCCCGGTCGTTACAAGAAACGCCTTCGCTGTTGCGAACTAGCGCTCTCGCTATAACAAGACCATTTCTCGCTATTGCGAGAGGACTTGGCAGAAATTCTGGATTCCGAAAATTTCCAGATTTCACTTTCTTTCTTTTTCCTTTTCTTTTCTTTTTCCCGATTGTTACAAGGGGTCCTTTGGGTCCCGAGTTCTATTTTTAGATTGTCATGAGTATTTATACTTAGTTGAACTTCTATGATTGAACTTTACATTTATGGGCCTTGTTCTTTTGCTTTGTTTATGGTCTTGGTGAGCTATAATGTTATTAGTAATCGTTAGAGCCCTCAGTTTGGACTTCATTTAGACTTTTCACATGTTTAGTAGTTTTATTTATTTGTTAATGATGAGGACTAATACACTACAAGAAAAATAAGAATTAGCGACAGAATTTTTTGTCGCTAAATATGGATAATTCTGTCTCAAATTGGTTAGCGACAGAATTAGCGACGGATTATTTCCGTCGATAATTTTATCGTCGCTAAATAATTAGAGACAGAAATTAAAATTCCGTCACTGATTTGAATTCCGTCGCTAATTATGGGTATAGCTTATTCCAAATTAGCAACGGATCAGTGACAAAATTTTCCATGACTAATTAGCGACGAACCAGTGACAGAAACTCCGTTACAACTTAGCGACGGATCAGTGAGGGAATATTCTGTCTCTAATTTGTGATGGATCAATGATGAAAAATCCGTCACTAATTTTTGACGAATCAATGACAAAATTTTTCATCAGTAATTAGCGATGGAATATTTTGTCACTGATCCGTGAAGGATTGTTTCCACACTAATCTGGGCCAAATTAGTGACAGAATAGTGACAAAAATATGCTGCTTATTTAGTTTTTTTATTATATTGTATTTTTTTAATACAGCGTCAATATTATTTTTGCTACCCATCCAATAAATTAAAATAACGCAACAGTATTCAATAAAAAGTAATAGATAGATTAAAATGATCCTTAGTTAAACATTTATAAAACAAATTATAACAATCTTTAACTTAAAATACATAACTTAAAATGACATAAAAAAATAAAATCACATTTATAAAAAGGGACAATCATCAGGGCCTGTCTTCTCAACTGCTGATTCTTCCAGTACAGGATCTGATGGGGCACGAGATAAACGCAATTCAAGTTCTTGCAACCTATTAAGTGTTTGCAGATGCTGGTCTAACATAGATAAGATTTGTTGATTCTGCTCTCTAAGCTCTTGGTTTTCCTGTCTCAAAGGTGCTGTCTCTATAGCAATCCTCCTGCGTAATTCCTTTTCAAAATCTGAATGGAGTCTTGAGTTATTAATGGAAGAAGAGGTCCCACGAGAACAAATAGTATCAACATCATGAGCTACAGATCCTACTCCAAAGATGCGACCCTTCTTATTCTTGCCATTTACAGCTTCTAACCATAAGGCAACTTCATCATCATCATCATCATCTATATCATTTGATGCTATGCCTGGTGAGTCCTGAGTAGAAATTTTGGCATTCTTAAGTCTTAAATAATCAGCCTATTAATAGAATCAAAGAAAGAAAATTTGAAAATGAAGAAAATAGTGACAATTCATTCAGAAGCAAAAGTATGCACATGTTTAAGTATATTTTATGTCATAAAGTATGAACATGATGTGTAATCATATAAGAAAGACTAAGTATCTTGAAACTATAAATATATTAAGCCATCATAACCAAAGGTATCAAATATTGAAATTACACAATTAGGTATATGAAAAGAATATGCAATGATATTACTAGCAACAAAGTAATAAAATAAGTAAAAGATACTGAATAGAAAATCAAACAATTGTAGTGACAAAATAAAAAGATGAAGACTAACACTACAACTGGTTGGACCTTCAGCTATCAGCACAAGTTCAATGATTGTCAAAACCAAAAATCAAGATTCACATTACAACTAGTCAGCCCTTCGACTGTCAGCACAAATCTAATGACAATCAAACACAAAGAATAACGACTTATACTATAACTGGTCAGGTCTTTTGCCATTAACATAAGTTTACTGACAATTAAAACAAAAAATAAAAACTCACACTACAGGTAGTCAGATATTTGGTCGTCAATAACAAAAAATAAAAAAACACACTACGACTATTCAGGTCTTTGGTCATTAACACAAGTTTAGTGATAATCAAAACAAAAAATAAAGACTAACACTACAGCTATTCAGGCCTTTGGTTGTTCATATAAGTTTAGTTACAATCAAAACTAAAAGTAAAGATTCACACTATAGTTAGTTAGTCCTCCAGCTATCAGTACAAGTCTAATTACATTTAAAATAAAAAATCAAGACTCACACTAAAGGTAGTCAAGCCTCTGGCCATTAGCACAAATCCAATGACAATCAAAATAAAAAATAAAGAGACACTGTAGCTAGTCAAGCCTGTGGCCATCAGCACAAGTCTAATTATAATCAGAATAAAAAATAAAGACTTGCATTAAAGCTAATCAGCCTTCGGCCATCAGCACAAGTCCAATGACAATCAAAACAAAAATAAAGACACACTATAGCTAACTAGACCTCTGACCATTAGGACACGTCTAAGTATAATCAAACCAAAAATAAAAACCCAAACTACTACTAGTCAAGCCTTTAGCCATCAGCACAAGTCTAGTTATAATTAAAGGAAAAAATCAAGATGCACATTAAAGGTAGTAAGGCTCCGACCGTCAGCACAAGTCCAATGTTAATTAAAACAAAAAATGAAGACACACTACAACTAGTTAAACTGCTCACCACAAGCACAAGTCCAATTATAATCAAAACTAAAAATAAAGACTCACACTACTACTAGTCAGGTCTCTGGCCATCAGTACAAGTCCAGTTATAATCAAAATAAAAAAATTAAGACCCATACTACAGCTAGTAAGGCCTCTGGCCATTAACACAATTTCAGAGAGAAAGGAAAAGATAAACATATACATACATAAACTTCAGCTGCCTTATGGTCCATAAATTGATTAGTTGCCTCGTCATAGTGTGTATGCTTGAACAATTCAAACATTGTAGGTAGCCTTCCAAGTACTAAAGTCTACAGTTATTTATTAATATTAGTTATCTCATGCATTAAATAAACAATGATTATATTTGAATTTAAATGGTTACTAGCCTCCTCTTATGTTCAGTTGAAGGAATGCTACCCCCTTTATGTTGCATGCCTCCTGTGGCAAATGTTCGGTTGTTTTTAGTTGTCTGGCATACGACCTTATATTCTTCTAACTCCCAATAGTGCTTTAATTGGACCATTACATTATCTGGGACCCAATTAGGTGTGACTCCCTTTTCCAAGTCTAGCTAGACTCTGTGCATTGCATTTCGCAAGACGTCCCCACACTTTTTGTTCCAATTACATCTAATAACTTGGTCATATTGTGGCAGCGATTTATACTTTTTCTACATAAACACCAGAAAACTCAAAATTGAGACAAATTGAGGAAAAAAGATATTAACACATGATACATATATAATGATAGAATAAGATATATACCGCCCATTCATCAAACCATAGTTGTTTGACCTCAGGAGGCATTACTTTCCAACTATAACATGGATGTTCAAATTTTGCTTGGATTATAGGAAGAATATCATGAACAACAGCAACAACAGGATTAAATCTAATCATTTAACATCAATGATTAAAAATATTATAAAGGCACTAAGTTGTTAAATGAATAACAAATAAAACAATATAAACTTGATGACTTACGTATGCTTGTCAGGGTATAACCATGTTCGACCATCTATGGGGTCACGACTAAAAGGTTGGATAGGTGACATTAGTGTAGAACTAGTGGAAGGACCCTGAGGAGTGGGATGTGAGTACTGGGAGTCAGGGGATGGTACAGGAGGAGATGATACAGATGATGCTGAGGGTCTCTTAGATGATTCAGGCATGGTTGGAGCTGATGCAGGTGTAGTGGAAGCATCTAGCGCTGTAGGAGCTAGAGTAGGTGCTGAAGTCAGAGGACAATGAGATGATTGAGGGTGCAGAGGTGGCGGTGTAGTGGTACTCCATCGAGGACGACCTCACTTAGAACCACGACCTGACATCTACATATATAATAGCAAACTTGAGTCAGTATAAGTTGACCAAAAATAAAATAGAATGTAAACAAAAATAAATTCATACTTAAAACAAGGAAATATATTATAAAAAACTCAAACTCAAAATTAAATAAAACCCAACCCTAATCTATGCATCATTATCATCATCATCTTCAGAATCATTATCTTTATTCTCCTCCTCCTCCTCCTCATCATCATCAGAATCAGCATCTTTATTCTCATCATCATCATCATCATTAGAATCAGCATCTTTATTCTCATCATCATCATCATCATCATCATCATCATTTTCTTCTTCTTCATCTTCTTCTTCATCATCATCATCTTCTTTTTCTTCTTCATCTTCATCATCATCATCATCATCATCTTCATCATCATCATCATCATCATCATCATCATCATTATCTTCTTCTTCGGCACAGACTATGTTAATGGTTAACATATCTATTTCTTCATATGAACTTTCAATGTCTCTTAGGTTATGGAATTCATCATTTGGGATGATTACAGGTAATATGATTTCCAATCCATTTACCTGAAATGGCCTTATATTTGTTTCAAATGAAGAAGCATCAATTATGCTACGAGCCTTAACCTCGATTATAGCTAACCAATTAGCCTTTTGATGGCAACTATGATAAGAAGTATAGTACACTTGCATCGCTTGTTATGTAAGTATAAATGGATCGAACTTGTTATACCTCTTTAATTCATGAACTTCAACAATCCCATATTGTTTGTGAACCTTCATAGCACGATTAGGTGAAGGATCATACCATTGACAATTGAACAACACTAATTGCTTCACAGGAACCCTTTTGTATTCAATCTCCACAATCTCTTTTAGAATGCCATAAAAGTCATATTTTAATTGTGCAAAGTCAGTCTCCTTAATACATACACCGCTATTTATCGTTGATTTTTGATGGCTCAATGAATGTATGTGAAATTTGTACCCATTAACAAAATAAATAGGCCAAGTTCTAACGCGTCTCTTTGGTCCCCGAGCAATGTCATGTAAAAATGGATCCAGAATCTTGTCGGCTGAGTTTTGAATCTGTGTGATATTTTTTAATATTTTATATGAGTTGAGGTTAGATTTAATACATACTTAGTCACAATTTATTACTCCGTACATGCTTTCGAAACCATGTAGAAAAATTTTCTTCAATCTGACCTTCTATCTTAGCATCCACAATTTGAGGATTAGATAAAGCTAACTCATGAACAAATAAACTGCATAGTAAAGGAATGTGTTAAGCATATACAAACAAATGAATTGTTTAAGTAATATCACTTACTTGACATAAGGGTGCACTTCATCACAGTTTATTAAAACATATTTTGTAGCGGCATCTACTTCTTGATCATTTAAGAAACAACACTTGCATTTTTTAGAAGGCCTTCCAGGATAGTTAAAAATGGAAAGTGTTGGCAGGCCTGATTCTCCATTATCATAATTTCTTGGAGGTCTCATAATTTTGATGGCACATCATGCTCAAAGGAATGCGAGAAAAATGTTGCGATCTCCTCAATTATATAAGCTTTGCATATAGATCCTTCCACTCGAACTTTGTTCTTGACTTTTTACTTCAAGGTATGGAGGAATCTACATAAAGAGTAGTTGAACAAGTGTTATTACCTTTCAAACATATATTCATTTGAAGCATATAGTAAAAGGCTTTATTACCTTTCAAATGGATACATCAATCGATATTGAATAGGTCCCCTTACCTTCGCTTCATAAGGAAGGTGGATGGGTAGATGCTCTATTGAGTCAAAAGACCCAGGGGGAAGATCTTTTCTAACTTGCATAAAGTTACAACAATGTTCTGCTCTAATAACTCTAGCCGAGCCATCATCAGGGTAGTGGAACAAAGTTCTCTAAAGAACTGACTAATCTCAGTTATTGGATTCCACACAGCTTCAAGCAAAGTACCAAAGGCCATGGGAAGCAAGCGTTGCATAAACACATGACAATCATGACTCTTCATTCTATATACTTTTGCTTCTTTTGTGTCAACCCATCCAGCCAGATTAGATGCATACCCATCAGGGAGTCTTAGGTTCTTTACCCATTGACAAACTGCTCGTTTTTGTTCTATATTCAAAGTATATTGTGCTTTTGGCTTCAGAAGTTTCCTTCCATTGTTAACAAGTTCTAATTCTTTTCGTCGGCAATATTCTTTCACGTCCAACTGAGCTTGTGTATTATCTTTAGTCTTCCCTTTTATGTCCATAACAGTGTAAAATACATTATCAAATACATTTTTTTCAATATGCATGACATCAAGATTATGTCGAATGAGATTGGTTTTCCAATATGGCAATTCCCAAAATATGCTCTGTTTCGTCCAATGGTAAGTGTCATGATACCCTTCGATTGTTACAAGTTTTCCCCACTCAGTTACTTTTGGCAGCTTGCACACTCTTTGCCAAACTTGCTCTTCATCTAACCGCGGCGGAGGTATTGAGTTCTCAACTCTATTCTTATAAAAGAGCTTTTATTTCTTCTGTATGGGTGATCTAGTGGAAGAAATTGTTGATGATAATCAAAGAAAGATGTTTTCCTCCCATGCTTCAATTGGAATGACTTTGAGTTCTCCATACATATAGGGCATGACAATCTCCCTACTATCATCCAACCAGACAACATGCCATATACTGGAAAGTTATTGATTGTCCACAATAATACGATATGCATATGAAAGTTCTATCTCAATAAAACATCATATGTTAGGACACCATCAATCCATAATAATTTTAATTCATCTATTAATGGCTGTAAATAAATGTCAATTTTCCCTTTGGGATTGTTAGGACCAGGGATAATCAGTGTTAAAAACATGTATTCTTGCCTCATGCATATTGCTGGTGGTAGATTGTATAGAGTGACAATAATTGGCCAACAAGAATACTTTCTCCCATATTGGCCAAATGGCGTAAAGCCATCAGCACACAACCCGAGTCGAACGTTTCATGGATCATACACAAAGTTGGGGTATGTGCTATCAAACACCTTCCATGCTTCTCCATCAGAGGGGTGAGTGAGGATGCCAGTTGCTCGACAGTTTTCATAATGCCACCTCATTTCTTTTGCTGTTTTTTCAGAAGCAAATAATCTTTGAAACCTAGGAATTAGTGGTAGGTACCACAACTGCTTGGTTGCAATTTTCTTTTTTCTTTCATGGCACTTTCTTGCAGCATACTATGCTTTACCACAAAATTTATATTGGGTTGCATTTGCATCTTCTTTATAATAAAACATACACCCATTATCACAACAATTAATTTTCATAAAACTAAGTCCTAATTTTGACACTAACTTCTTTGTTTGATACAAGTTTGGAGGCATACGAGTGTCATTAGGTTGTGTTCTCCGCATAAGTCGTGACACGAAATTGTAGCCTTGGTGTGACATGTTGGTTTCTGCCTTAATGCTTAGTAACTGCACAGCTGTTGAAAGTTTAGATTCATCTTCACAACCTTCCTATAAGGGTTGTTGTGCTACATGCAACATGTCATAAAATGCCCTTGCATCTGGGTTTAGCATCTCTTTAATAGAGCAATCATAGTTATCCCTAAAACTTGGCCCAGTTGCATCCATCACCATGGTGTCATATTGTGACAACTGGTTTCCAAGTGGCCCCTGTGTATTATGTTGGACGCCTGGCATTGGACATACAGGTGAATGACAAGCAATCGACATTTCACCATGACTAGTCCATATATAATAGTCTGACTTGAATCCATGTCTATAAATGTGCACCTTCACCTCATCAACATATAGATAGTTCTTACATTTACACCGGGCACAGGGACACCTAATTTTTTCTGACTGTAAAAAAGAAGGTAATCGACATGCATGGGTAAGAAACTCCTCGACACCTTGCTCGAACTCTACTGTAAAACATCATCGACTTGAATCTACTCTATTATACATCCATCTTCGATTTTCTGGCATCTCCATTCAATCAATGCTATCTGTTTTCAAGTAGTCATGAAGTAGTCCAGTAGATACTTAATAATCATCAAAGATTCATCTACAAAGCTATAATGGTTCGTAGTTATGTTTTTCAAGAAAATAATAAAATAGTTTACAAGGGAGTATTCAAATGGATTACTTATTTTATTTTTCCCCTACTATTAATTGGGGCATTCTTAATAACATGGTTACTGTTAAGTAATTGGATAAGAATATTTAGAAAGAGTAAAGATTTGATAAGTCCAATCCCAGGTAGTGGTCATTAATCACGAAGACTAGAGTCAGTAACATTAAAGTTATACAGTGGAGTAACAAAAAAAATGCTAGTAACATCTACTTTACAGCTAGTTTTTTTCTATTTCAGAATTTGGGAACCTAACGTGAAGTCCATGTATGCATCTTTCATACAGAATTTCATCATTACATCTACACCTTGCAAAAAAGAAATAACTTGAACAAAGAACAACAATATAAGAATCTTATATAAAGGATTCATAAAACAGCTCTTAATATGTCCAACAGATTTTTCTCAAATGAAGGACAAGCACATGGTAGAAGGATAAAGCTAGAAAAGAAATTAATGCAATAGAAAACTAGAAAAGTTAAACATGGAAAAAAGTAACCTAATATTTCAGCCTAATATCCAAGAAAAAAAACTATGTACTTGTGAAATTTTAGTTGGAAAATTGACTTAACTGCCAGAAGCACCTTTTTTAGATAAGGCCGGTATATACCTATACTATTATATATGCCTTTGAAGACAAATGTAAATATAAAATTATGATCTAAGAAAAAGATATTAAAAAGTATGTGAGAAATAATGGGAATTTATTTAACTTTTCACTATTTTTTATTAATAAATAAAAAATATTTTTATTTAAAAATAGTAAAAAATTAACTTTAAAAAATTAATATGCATTTTAATGCATCTCAAGCAACTACTAACAGTAATTCCCATACTAAAAAGGAAGATCCTTTTTGTAATACCAAATCATGGTCATTGGCTTAATTAAAAATATCAAATAGATTCCTTAATACTTACTGAGAAAGGATCCTCTGAAGCTGTGCTACTACTATTTTCCATCCAAAATTCCAAGCCAAACACAGCACAAAAGAATGGTCTTTTTTTGTTCTTCTTTTGCTTCCAACCAAAACAAAAGAAAGAAAGAAAGAAAAATTTTTAAGTAATATTTATTTTATTTTTATAATTATTATTTAATTATTACTTAATATTATTTATTAATTATTAATCAATCATTAAAAATAGAGATACTAAAATTATTTTTTATCTCTAAAATTATTATTATTTTTTTATTTTACTTAACTTTTTATATATTAAACGAGTTACAAGAGATGAAAAGCAAATCGCATTACTCTCGGAAAGTTACATTGAATGAACCAATGGATAATCTCCATAATATCATGACAATAAAGACAAGCGTTGTGCTTTACCAAAATACCTGCTACAGGCAACGCATTTATGAATGGTAATTTAAGCTTCTATAAATGTTGCCATTCTTGATATTAGAAGTTATTGATTCATTACATTCATAAGCCAACGTTTTATGATGATCTGCCACCTTACAAATACTTGATATATTGCTTATCCATATTGATATCTTTCTAATCTATATTGTTTATATTATCATTAGTTCCTGTCGCACTTGACAACCCATGATGACAAAGTGCAACACAAATGACTAAAAGAAAATAGAAAACAAATTAATTTTTAAAAATGAATTCAAAAACTAATTTTTTTGGAATCACCATCAAAATTTTAATTATAAAAAAGAAAACCTTAGAAAAAAAACTTTTTTCTTAAGAAAAATGATAGAATGGGGTGATCTGCAAATTAAATATGAATTTAAGAGTTAATGAAAGGTGAAAAAAGTATTAGACACCTCACAATATTTATTTGTCAAATCAATTACCCCTAAATCAACCATGTAAAATTGATATAGCTTTAATTTCATTTAAACTATCCTAATCAACGCACATACAAAACAAAAGGAGAGAAGAAATAACAAAAGGGAAATAAAATCAAATAAGATAAAATATTTATAAAAAGAAAAAAATGAAAAATGTAAATGAAATATTAACAAAAGAAAAGAAAATAAAATAAAAATTTATAAAAATAGAGAAAATAAGATATGTACCAAAAAAAATTGATCTAATAATGTGAACATACCAATAAAAGAATCAAAGTCCACATAATTCAATTAAATTATAAATATGTGTCACTTAGTTGGTGTTGTTGTTTTAATTTTTATAAACAAAACAAACTTGTGATTAGTTGATGTATTTTAATTCATAAAATTTAAGTTAATATTTATTTTTTTGCTGTCTTCATTTTTTTGCGTCTTTTTTTATTTTCTAAAATAATATCTATATATATATATAAAAGATGAATAAGTGAACAAAACAAAAAGAGTCACAAAATGAAACAATAACATTGCTACATTTCAGATCCGTATTTGCTTGAGTAATTAGGACTCATAAAAAACATAATATCCAATCATCCATCTAAACAGATTACCAAAAGAGATGCAAAGTAGATTTATCATTTGAACTCCATACATGCCAATCAAAACAAACTTAGAACAATATGGTTCAAGAGAGAGGCCCATTCCTCAAAACACATAATATTACCAAAAAGTCCAGACCACCCTGGCCCATTTGAATTTGACTTTCAATGTTGGAATGTGAAAATCAATGGAAAACACAATCCAGTTTCTCAACCAATCAACTTCAACATTTGTAATAACTCATTTACCATCGAGAGCATGGCAATATAAATTAGTGACTCCAAACAAGAAAGAAAAACAGAGGCAAAAAATAGACCATATAACAGCAAAAACTAACTCTTGGAATTTAACGTAAAACGTTAGTAGCTATGACCATCAACCAGCTTTAATCAGAGTCCTATATTCCCAGTTACATAGCGCAGCTCAATTCTTAATATAAAATTAATTAAATCAACATTCAAACATTGACCACATTATTCAAATGACAAAATGCATTATACTCATCAAAACTGAAGGACGAAAGAGGGGACAAATCAACAATTCAATGTAAGCCACATCACCGCATAGAAAACTATATGGATTAAGCAAGAAAAATCATGTCCTTCAATTGCTTGTTAAAGTAAAAGCCCTTCTCCTGTCCAGAATCACTCATCTATAGCTTTGTCTCTGACATCAGGAAGAATCGAATGAAGGGGACAGTAAGCAAGATCTGAACATGATTTATGTCAAACTCCAAGCTAAATTACACAATTAAAATCACGCATGACTTTGTACAGCCTTTTATCTCAAAACCAAGATTGAAAGCGAACTTAAATCATGTCAAACACACAGAACACAGATATATATTGCAATCAAACACACAAACACAAACACAAATATATATATATATATATATATATATATATATATATATATATATATATATATATCACAGAACATAAAATAGGATAAGAAATACGTGAATGAGGGAAGGAGAGGGAGAGAGATAGAGAGAGAATGTACATAACAAGACCTCGATCTTTATACACATGGGATCCTGAAGCTTTATTGCATCCACCGCCAGAGGGTCCAAATTCAGGGTATCTAGTAATCCAAGATGAAGAAGCTGAGACTTACTATTGTTTTGGCATCAGCAACCTGCCATTACCGCAGAACAACAATTTGACAGTTTATTATACACAGGGAAGTGCAGCTACCATAGAAGTTTATCAAGATAAGGTCATCTTCATTCCTATTCTTAATCAAATAATTATAAAAGACGGTTGCTTTTTCTAACTTCCCATCCATTGAAACGTTGGAAGAGTGGGACAAATGTTTTGCTGGTTCTGCATTTTCTTACAATGATTCAATTATATGACTCTGAAACATTGCTCTATTAAGCTCCACTTTTTTGTTTTGAATGGGAACAATGCACAAATCACTCGTTTAAGTGAACTAAAAGGGACAATGTATTCAGGAGATGATGTTTGTTGTTCTTGTAAAACTTTTTGAGGAATATTGACTCCTTGAAAATGCCTAAGAAATTCCAAAACAAATAGAACAACATAGTGTGACACCTTAATCTCCTACCACTACCTAGCCTCTCCATAGGCTCGGTTCCATATGATTTCCAAAGAGTCACTACTCTCCCGTGGCATTTACATGCTATGAACCAGGGTTTCATATACTCATCTTTTACCCCGTGGGTCCTGTGAAGCCATCTCAAGCATCCTCAACTCAAACTCCATATATAAGATTCATACATAGCATGAAACAAACCATAGGCCACGGGTATAGAGCCGAAAACCATAATAATTTCACTTTTTCACTTGGGCCCAAAAGTCATATTTTGGCTCTAAGTTTGGAAAATCATAAGAAATTGTAGAAAAATGGGAATGCAGCGAACTTTAGCTTTCTGGAAAGATCTAAGCGTCAAATTTACACTAAAAATCATTTCCAATCACAAACACATCGTTTGGACCATGTTTGACATCGAAAATGGGAGGAAGGTCCAGCTGTCACTGTTTCTGGTACAGCTTTCTGTCATGACTTTCGAAAATTCATAACTAAATCCACAAAAATCCAATCTGGGCACATTATACCAATTCGGAAAGATACGGATGTATACTAGAGGATAAAAATAAGTCCAGATTAGTTCAGTAGCTCCTGCATCCCAAAAACTGATGGAATAGTGATGGGGGTTAGATAAGCTCACTGATGCTGATACCAAACTTCAGTCGGTTCAATCTCTCTCTACAGACCTCCGATTTGGGTGATTCCAGTTCCTACAAGTCACTTTGGTTTTCTAGTTTATGTGTATAAAATTTCACCACATTTGGAATCCATTTGGTCTAAAAGTGCCACAGATTTCGTTTTCTGGTTTAGATGAACAGTACATGACCAATCCATTAAATTCTTCCAAATTCAACAATTCCCCAAATATTCTATAATCCTCCGAATATTACCCACTTTAGTTTCTCAAGAATCTTTCTACAAACTCTAGAGGCATGCCAAATTTCATGGCAAACGGAGCTCATCCGGTCATACTTTGACGGAGCTCACAAAAATACCGGTTTTGGTACCCCATAGGTCCAAAACGGGTCTAGATAGCCTCTCACACACTCTCACTCCACATGGACAAGTTTAAAAGCATAAGACTAGTATATCTAACATGTCCATATGATCCAAATCATCATACATTCTGTTTTCACTATGCTACGGCAAAAAATACACTACTACATCCATGCATCAAAAGGGGCAAAACCCTCATTTCCATTCATTTGGCTATAAACATAGGTCATACAATATCCTTTCATACATTCATACTTGTTACAAGCTTTACAACTCAAAAATAGTGGGCACATCTTCATTTGGCACCACTTTACATCATATATACATCAAAATATCAAAAGAAAGTAATATCTCTAACTATGCATGCTCCTAGGCTCCTTGGTGGGTGCTCGGTTCTCCTTGAGCTCCATCTAGCATATTAGTTGGGAGGGGAAAGGGGTGAGATTCGGAGAATTTCAGTAGCTCATACACTCAATCCAGCAAGCAATCAAGGCATATAACAAGTCAAAGCATGTGAATAAGCGTTTAGCTATTCTCAATCATCCAACACATAATGTACATGCTATGGAATTCACAACAATGCCAAAAATGGGCTCCAGGGACTTTTGGTCTAGCCTCACCCGAGTCTAAGGGACTTTTGGATGGCCTCACCCGAGTTTAAGGACTTTTGACTTGGCCTCACTCGTTTGAGACTTTTGGCCTTGTCTCACCTATCTCAAGGGACTTTCGGCACTACCGCACCCAAGCAATTCTCACAATTCAACACACAAGCATATTGGCATCAATGCATCAAAGCAATAGCATATGGCATATTCCATACAACAAGCATATACATCATACAATGACTATTACAACAAAAAATGCTACAAGAAAGAGTGAAAGAGAGAGCTACCTTTGGAGCCAAAGCCTTCACTAGCTTTTCCTTTCAATTTCTCCTCTCTCTCCTTAAGTTCACAATCACACCTTGATGGAGGTGTTTCTCTTGAGCCTAGACACACAAAAGCATGCAATTACTCTCTTACCCTATAATCCTTCAGATCAAATTCTCCTATATACCATAACCTAGAGTTCTCTCTCTCTAGAATGCCATTAACCGCTTTCTCTCTCTCAAGCACCCATGGTAGTGGAAAACCACATTTTCAAAGAAAACACAATGATTCAAAAGCATTTTCCACTTTCCCTCTTCTGACCCATGCCCAAAATCCGTCCATTTACACAAATAAAACCGCAGAAAGAGAGGGCAAAGGGAGGGGATCAGAAATCTGAAGAGAAATGGGAGAAGTGACCTTACCTTACCCTTAATCTTCCTCCTTCTCTTGATCTCTCACACTCTCCACGCCTCTTTTCTCTCTTTGGGTCGAAGCTTAGGGCAGATATGAGAGAAGAAATGAGTTTGGGCGTTTAATGAAGTCTGATTCTCGCTATTTACTCACTTCTGGACTGACTCTCGCTACGGCGAAAACTAACCACTCGCTATGGCGAAATCGCGTTAGTTCCAGATCTCACTCTCGCTATGGCACCGCTACAGCGGGCAACTCCCTGGTTTTTGTATGGGCTGCTGCCAGCACTCGCTATAGCTAGAATCGCCTTCACTATTGCGAACTAGCTCTCTCGCTGTAGCGAGACCATTTCTCGCTATTACGAGAGGACTTGGCAGAAATTCTGGATTCCGAAAATTTCCAGATTTCACTTTCTTTCTTTTCCCTTTTCTTTTCTTTTTCCCGGTTGTTACATTTCTACCCCTCTTAAAAGAAATTTCGTCCTCAAAATTTAAAGACTTACCTCAAGGGAATAATTCTGAATATTTCTGTCTCATCTCATCCGCCAATTCCCAGGTTGCTTCCTCAGATGTCAGACCTTTCCAGATCACTTTCACCAGAGGAATGCTCTTGCTTCTCAGCTGTTTAAGCTTAGCATCCACAATTCTCTCCGGTTTCACTACATAGGAAAGATCTTCCTGCAATTGCACATGCTCATATTCTATGACATGTGAGGAATCTGGTAAATACTTTTTCAACTGGGAGACATGAAAAACACTGTGTATTTGGGCTAGGTTAGGAGGCAAGGCTATTCGGTAAGCCACGGGTCCAATTTTCTCAAGGATTTCAAACAGACCAATATACCTAGGACTGAGCTTCATTACCCTCATTGACCGAGCTACTCCCGTCATTGGAAATATTCGAATGAACACATGGTCTCCAATCTCAAACTCTAACGGCCTCCTATGCTTATCAGCATAGCTGTTCTGTCTACTCTGAGCCGTGAGGAGCCTCTTTCTAATCAATTCTATCTGTCGGGTGGTCTGGTCCACAATCTCAGGTCCTATCATACTCCTCTCACCTAACTCAACCCAACACAGAGGGGATCTGCACTTTCTCCCATACAAAGCCTCATAAGGGGCCATCTGGATATTGGAATGGTAACTGTTATTATAAACAAACTCTGCTAACGGTAAATACACATCCCAGTTCCCCTTCATCTCTAGCACACATGCCCTCAACATATCTTCTAATGTCTGGATGGTCTTTTCAGTCTGACCATCTGTCTGGGGGTGATATGCAGTACTAAACCGCAATCTCGTCCCTAAGGCATGCTGCAATGACCTCCAAAAGTTCGATGTGAACCTGGGGTCTCTATCCGAAACTATACTACTGGGTACTCCATGAAGTCGCACTATCTCTCTGATATACAACTGGGCCAATCTATCTAGTGTATAAGTAGCCTTAATAGCTAAAAAGTGTGCAGACTTCGTCAGTCTATCCACAACTACCCATATAGCATCGTGTCCAGAGGATGTCCTGGGTAACCCCATGACAAAATCCATGGCTATACTATCCCACTTCCACTCAGGGATATCTAGAGGTTGCAACAACCCAGCCAGTTTCTGATGTTCAATCTTTATCCTCTGACACACTAGGCATCTAGCCACATAATCCGTCACATGGCTCTTCATCCCTGGCCACCAGAAAACTCTTTTCACATCCTGATATATCTTGGTGGCACCTAGGTAGATAGTATACTTACTCTTATGCGCCTCTTCTAGAATGCTTTTTCTCAACCCATTCTGACTAGGCACACAGATTCTATCTCGATATACTATCATGCCATCCTCAGACACCTTAAAATCTGAGGTCTTACCTTGGGTGATCTCATTCCTGATCCGTTTCAGGAACTCATCCTCTCTCTGGGCATCTAAGATCTGGGTTCTCAAGACATTCTCAATTCGGGTTTCACTCAAACATAATCTACCCGATACCACCTGACAAGAGAGGTTCAAATCTCTGAACTTCTCTAGGAGCTCCTGCTCTCTAATCATCATATGGGCTACATGGATGGATTTTCTACTCAGGGCATCCGCCACCACATTGGCCTTGCCCGGATGATATTTCAACACATAATCATAATCTTTCAAGAATTCCATCCATCTCCTCTGTCTCATATTGAGTTCTTTCTGATCAAACAGGTATTTCAGACTCTTATGGTCACTATAGATCTCTATAGTCGCACCATACAGATAGTGTCTCCAAATTTTAAGAGCAAACACTACGGCAGCTAACTCCAAGTCATGTGTGGGGTAATTCTCCTCATGAGGTCTCAACTGCCTCGAGGCATATGCCATTACTCTACCCTGCTGCATCAACACACATCCTAACCCTTTGCCTGAAGCATCACAATAAACTACAAATGGTTCACTAGGGTCAGGGATAATCAGTATAGGGGCAGTGGTCAAACAGAGTTTCAACTCCTGGAAACTCTTCTCACATCTCTCATCCCACACAAACGGTGTATCTTTCCTGGTTAGCCTCGTCAGTGGTAAGGCCATTCGAGAAAAGTCCTGAATAAATCGTCTGTAATACCCTGCCAAACCTAGGAAACTCCTGACTTCGGTGATCGTTCTAGGTCTATCCCACTGTAACACAGCCTCAACTTTATGGGGATCCACCGCAACCCCATCCCGTGAGATCACATGACCTAAGAATCGCACCTCGGTCAGCCAAAACTCATATTTACTCAGTTTGGCATACAACCTTTTCTCTCTCAAGGTGTCTAGGACTAGTCTCAAATGCCTCTCGTGCTCCTCAAAAGATCGGGAGTACACTAAAATATCATCAATAAAGACCACCACAAACTGATCTAGATACAGTCTGAATACCCTGTTCATATAATCCATGAACACAGCAGGCGCATTCGTCAACCCGAATGGCATCACAAGGAACTCATAGTGCCCATATCTCGTCCTGAAAGCCGTCTTAGAGACGTCTTCAGTTCTTACTCTCAATTGGTGGTAACCAGATCTAAGATCTATCTTAGAAAACACAGATGCCCTAGCCAACTGATCTAACAGATCATCAATTCTAGGGAGAGGATATTTATTCTTGATGGTAACTTTATTCAACTCTCTGTAATCTATGCACAACCGTAAGCTACCATCTTTCTTTTTCACAAACAACACCGGAGCACCCCAAGGTGAAACACTAGGGCGGATAAACCCTTTCTCTAACAATTCCTCTACCTGCGCTTTCAACTCAGCAAGCTCGGCGAGAGCCATCCTGTAAGGAGCTTTGGACACCGGTTCAGCACTAGGCACTATGTCTATAGGGAACTCTAATTCTCTCTCAGGAGGTAGGCCACTAAAATCAAACTCTCTAGGGAAAACCTCCGGGAATTCCCTGACAACTGGGATCTCCTCTATCCCTTCTTCTACCTCAGCCCGAATAGAGAAAAAGACTAGAAACCCTTGACATCCACACTCTAAATATCTCTCAGCCTGGGTGGTAGTCATAAAAGATAACTCAGCTCCTACCCTAGGTATGGTCCCACAAGCAGGTAAGGAGATGGTTCAGTGTTCACAATCAAGTATGGCATTATTTGCAGCTAACCAGTTCATACCAATAATCAAGTCAATTTCATGGAAAGGCATACAAACCAAATCAAGAGTGGTATGACAATGGTTAAATTGGACAGTGACATTCAAGCAAGTATGGAAAGTGACCACGTGGCCTCCAGTGGGTGTAATGATAGATAAGTCAAAGGGCAAGACACTAACAACCAGACCCAATTTCCTCACACAATCATAAGATATAAACGAGTGACTAGCACCCGAATCAAACATAGCAACTACAGGAAAGCTATTCACTAACAGCGTACCTCGGATCAAACTGGGAGATGCGCTGGCTTCCTGCTGAGTAAGGGCGAACACTCGGCCCTGGGTCTATGGTCTAGGAGGAGGCGCTGTCTCCATCTGAGGACAGTGTCTAGCAATGTGCCCCGGCTTCCCACACTTGTAACATGTCACCGGAGACTGCTGGAAGGATGACTGACCCCGCGGAGGTGGCATACCTCACTGTGGTTTTCTACTCCATGGCCCCTTGCCTCTTTTCTTGGTACTAGGGGTCAAACTAGAGCCCTCTTCTGGTTTCGACCTCTTCAAATCTGGAACCCTCTTCTGACTAGCCGTCGTCACAGTAGGCATGATAATTTGCAAGTTCGTCTCAATCACCCTACTGACCTCCACCAGAGTATTAAACTTTCTGATCTGCTGTGGAGTGACTCTGTCGCTAATCAGGGGCCTCAAACCAGTCTCAAACTGCTCACATCTCTAGGGTTCATCATCATACCTTTGGAGGTAAGAGGAATACCGAGACAGCTCTATAAACTTGGCCACATACTGGTCCACAGTCATCTCATCAGTCTGTCTCAAACTCATGAACTCCATCTCTTTCTTCTTCCTCACTGAACTTGGGACATACTTCTCATAGAATTCAACCAAGAATGTCTCCCAAGTGATCTGTATATTCTTGGTCTTCATCAGTGGTTTCGCACTCTCCCACCATCTATCAGCCTCCTTTTCTAGCATAAAGGTGGCTAACTGGGCTTTCTGCTCAGTGGTACAATCCATCACTGAGAAGATTTTCTTAAGCTGCATCACCCAAGCCTCCGCCTTATTCGCATCTAATTCCCTGTCAAACGAGGGTGGATTGTTCTGCCTGAACTGCTTCAATACTTTTTGGATAGGCGTCTGGGTCTGTGGAGCAGCAGGCTCCTGGGGAGGTATAGGTGGAATACTGGAGGTAGACGGTTGCGGTCCAGGGGCATCCCTTCTGGCTTCTTCTTGCCTAGCCAGGGTGTTTTGCAGATGTATGATCATATCATGCTGCTGCTGGGCAATGTATCTCTGTTGCTCCAGCATCTCTTGGTGCTGGCCCATCATGGCCTTATACCGGTCAAGTCTATCCATGATGGCCTGCAGAGGAACCCTAGTCTCAGTAGGAACCTCTGGCTCATCTCTCTGAGCTCTGGGCAGTCTGCCTCTGCCTCTGCCTCTACCCCTGCCCCGTCTAGTCTCAACCATGTCTGAAATAAAATAGCAATCCTCAGTTCACAATAATATCACAACACTTATGCAAGGATGCTACAACTTCTATGACCATTCACACCAAATACAAGCAATTCACATACTTCAAGAGCCTAACATTGAGCAAAAGTGCCTAAACCATTGCTCTGATACCAAAAATGTGACACCTTAATCTCCTACCACTACCTAGCCTCTCCATAGGCTCGGTTCCATATGATTTCCAAAGAGTCACTACTCTCCCGTGGCATTTACATGCTATGAACCGGGGTTTCATATACTCATCTTTTACCCCGTGGGTCCTGTGAACCCATCTCAAGCATCCTCAACTCAAACTCCATATATACGATTCATACATAGCATGAAACAAACCATAGGCCACGGGTATAGAGCCGAAAACCATAATAATTTCACTTTTTCACTTGGGCCCAAAAGTCATATTTTGGCTCTAAGTTTGGAAAATCATAAGAAATTGTAGAAAAATGGGAATGCAGCGAACTTTAGCTTTCTGGAAATCTCTAAGCGTCAAATTTACACTAAAAATCATTTCCAATCACAAACACATCGTTGGACCATGTTTGACATCGAAAATGGGAGGAAGGTCCAGCTGTCACTGTTTCTGGTGCAGCTTTCTGTCATGACTTTCGAAAATTCATAACTAAATCCACAAAAATCCAATCTGGGCACATTATACCAATTCGGAAAGATACGGATGTCTACTAGAGGAGCAAAATAAGTTCAGATCAGTTCAGTAGCTCCTACTCCCCGAAAACAGATGGAACAGTGATGGGGGTCAGATAAGCTCACTGATGCTGATACTGAACTTCAGTCGGTTCAATCTCTCTCTACAGACCTCCGATTTGGGTGATTCTAGTTCCTACAAGTCACTTTGGTTTTCTAGTTTATGTGTATAAAATTTCACCACATTTGGAATCCATTTGGTCTAAAAGTGCCACAGATTTCGTTTTCTGGTTTAGATGAACAGTACATGACCAATCCATTAAATTCTCCCAAATTCAACAATTCCCCAAATATTCTATAATCCTCCGAATATTACCCACTTTAGCTTCTCAAGAATATTTCTACAAACTCTAGAGGCATGCCAAATTTCATGGCAAACGGAGCTCATCCGGTCATACTTTGACGGAGCTCACAAAAATACCGGTTTTGGTACCCCATAGGTCCAAAACAGGTCTAGATAGCCTCTCACACACTCTCACTCCACATGGACAAGTTTAAAAGCATAAGACTAGTATATCTAACATGTCCATATGATCCAAATCATCATACATTCTGTTTTCACTATGCTACGGCAAAAAATACACTACTACATCCATGCATCAAAAGGGGCAAAACCCTCATTTCCATTCATTTGGCTATAAACATAGGTCATACAATATCCTTTCATACATTCATACTTGTTACAATCTTTACATCTTAAAAATAGTGGGCATATCTTCATTTGGCACCACTTTACATCATATATACATCACAATATCAAAAGAAAGTAATATCTCTAATTATGCATGCTCCTAGGCTCCTTGGTGGGTGCTCGGTTCTCCTTGAGCTCCACCTAGCATATTAGTTGGGAGGGGAAAGGGGTGAGATTCGGAGAATTTCAGTAGCTTATACACTCAATCCAGCAAGCAATCAAGGCATATAACAAGTCAAAGCATGTGAATAAGCGTTTAGCTATTCTCAATCATCCAACACATAATGTACATGCTATGGAATTCACAACAATGCCAAAAATGGGCTCCAGGGACTTTTGGTCTAGCCTCACCCAAGTCTAAGGGACTTTTAGATGGCCTCACCCGAATTTAAGGACTTTTGACTTGGCCTCACTCGTTTGAGACTTTTGGCCTTGTCTCACCTATCTCAAGGGACTTTCGGCTTCACCTCACCCATCTCAAGGGACTTTTGGCACTACCGCACCCGAGCAATTCTCACAATTCAACACACAAGCATATTGGCATCAATGCATCAAAGCAATAGCATATGGCATATTCCATACAACAAGCATATACATCATACAATGACTATTACAACCAAAAATGCTACAAGAAAGAGTGAAAGAGAGAGCTACCTTTGGAGCCAAAGCCTTCACTAGCTTTTCCTTTCAATTTCTCCTCTCCCTCCTTAAGTTCACAATCACACCTTGATGGAGGTGTTTCTCTTGAGCCTAGACACACAAAAGCATGCAATTACTCTCTTACCCTATAATCCTTCAGATCAAATTCTCCTATATACCATAACCTAGAGTTCTCTCTCTCTAGAATGCCATTAACCCCTTTCTCTCTCTCAAGCACCCATGGTAGTGGAAAACCACATTTTCAAAGAAAACATAATGATTCAAAAGCATTTTCCACTTTCCCTCTTCTGATCCATGCCCAAAATCCGTCCATTTACACAAATAAAACCGCAGAAAGAGAGGGCAAAGGGAGGGGATCAGAAATCTGAAGAGAAATGGGAGAAGTGACCTTACCTTACCCTTAATCTTCCTCCTTCTCTTGATCTCTCACACTCTCCACGCCTCTTTTCTCTCTTTGGGTCGAAGCTTAGGGCAGATATGAGAGAAGAAATGAGTTTGGGCGTTTAATGAAGTCTGATTCTCGCTATTTACTCACTTCCGGACTGACTCTCGCTACGGCGAAAACTAACCTTCGCTATAGCGAGCTTGTGTAATCTGGCTTCGCTATGGCGAGGTGTAACCTTCGCTACGGCGAGATCGGGTCAGTTCCCTTCGCTATGGCGAGATTTACCACTCACTATGGCGAAATCGCGTTAGTTCCAGACCTCACTCTCGCTATGGCGCCGCTACAGCGGGCAACTTCCTGGTTTTTGTATGGGCTGCTGCCAGCACTCGCTATAGCTAGAATCGCCTTCGCTATTGCGAACTAGCTCTCTCGCTGTAGCGAGACCATTTCTCGCTATTGCGAGAAGACTTGGCAGAAATTCTGGATTCCAAAAATTTCCAGATTTCACTTTCTTTCTTTTCCCTTTTCTTTTCTTTTTCCGGGTTGTTACACATAGTCTTGCAAAGAACTTTCCTTGTCAATATCTTAAACCAGATCTGCCCATCTAGAGACATGAGAGCCAGTAAAAGAAGCTAGAGATAAAAACAAAGATGGAGAAGCTAGATATAAGTACTTAGTTGCTAATGGCTTCTATTACTAACATTAGATTTAGATTGAGGGAGAGAGACAGAGGCAGAACAAAAAATACCACATAGGAAGTATATATCAATTTTCACTAAGGAAAGGAAAAGAGAGACAAACCTTAACTACCAGAGAGAGACAACGACCTTCGACGGAGCTTCAGATAGCAGCGGCAACAAGCTTTGAATGAAGAGGAAAGAGAATGGTTTAGGGCTTTTGGCAGAGGGGGATGGCGTGGACGTCATTTTGTTTGTACTGGGTCTTCTGTCTTCTGAAAGGTTAACACATTTGTATATTTATTTCATGAATATTTATTATTATTTTCAGATCTTTTAATTAAAATATAATAAATATGTAGTTTAATTGAAAAAATTATATAATTATTTATAAAAATTATATATTTCTCATGATATTATTAAAAATATATATACTTATTATATTTTAATTAAAAAATATAAAAACAAAAATATATAGAAGTGTATATAATTTTCTTTCTTATGGAAAAGTAGAATTTTGAGAAATAAGATTTCATTCTTGTATTCCATAATTTTTATATTAAAATTAAATTATTTTAGTTTCAAATTCGAATAATTTTTGTAATAAATTAATTTAGTTTAACAATGATTTTAATCCTTTAATTAACTTATCTATTTTAGTTTAATCCATTAACTTGTCATATCCATTATTGTTTGTTAAATTATTATTTTGAAACACTAAATGAAGCTTAGGAATTAAATTAAAATAAATAAATAAGTTAAAGGATCAAATTAATTTCATCATTTTACAATTTCTTTTTTTTCTTTTATGAGATTTATAATTTGAATAATTACAAAAAAATGTGATTATTCATTTTGTAAAATAAGTTTATTATCAAATAGATTAAACTCGATAGTCGTCAATGAATTAGTCATAAAAATAGTCTAATTGACTCTTAAAATTAGTTTGTCAAAAAATTGGTCAAATATTAAGATTATTTTCGGAGATTTTTTTCACCAAAAATCAAGAAAAATAAAGACCAAGTAAAAATTAAAAAAAATTAACAGCCATAAAAAGAACTATTAATGCTGATATCCATTAGTAGTATTTATATATATTTTTTAATATATACAATTATTTATTATATTATATTTTTAATATAAAATAAAAATATATAGTTAATTACCATCATCATTGTTAAATCTTATATTGTTTTTTCCATTGTTATCAAATTGATAAATTTTTTTATGTACAGGGAGGCTTGGAGAGAAGTCACAAGATCTACTAGTTAACCAACTGGCATTGTAATGGAAAAAGGCTTTCCTAATGCGACAGGGAGAGAGCAGTCAATAAAAGGATGAGAACATCAGAGTTTTACCTGCACCTGTTGGTGATTCACCCACTTCATCCAAACTTTTTGACATCATTCAATATCTCTATATACCTGTCATTGTTAGCGACAACATTGAGCTTCCATTTGAAGGCATAGTGGACTATTCAGAATTTTCAATTTTTGTGGCAACTAGTGATGCCCTGAGACCAAGGTGGCAGCTAGTGATGCCCTTATCTATTTCATGAAGAATGAAAGTATATATTTTTTTATTTATCAAAAAGTGCCTTGTAATGTAATTTGAAGATAACTCAACAGATTACCAAAAATATGAATAATATCAAGAATTTAGATATTTCAACTTATACACACGCATGCACACACACGCGCGCGCGCGCGCACACACACACACACACACACACACACATATATATATATATTAATATGGTTATTATACTTATTATGATTAAACTATAACTAATTAAATTCAACTTGAATTGTTGAAAGAAAAAATGATGAAAATACATAAATAAATATGAGCTAAAATTCAATTAAAATACTTTTAAGAGAGTGAAAAGTTTTAATAACCAATGCAACTTAAAAGTATATATAAGATTATAGTTTACACTAATAAAAAATTAGATTAAATTTACATGTACCAATGATGAAAATATAACATTTGAGTTAAGTCAGCTTCGAGTTCTTTTATTCCTCAATCCTTGAGCTTCTCTAAATAGAATTTGAGTTTGGCCATAAGTTGAAATTAAATTCATCTTAATTATTTTCTAGGTCGCAGAGAAGAAACATTTAGTGAGTTGATCTATAAAGTGTAGTCTAACTAAAATCCTAGCGCATTATTATTTTTAAATCACCTTTTCTAATTTCTTTAAATAAGTTTGATAATTTACCATATTTGCTTTATTTTTCGTTTATAAAAAATTACAAATAAATAGTGCTTCTATTTACTAGGAATGCATTTTCTTCTAATCAAATTTGTTTATGAGTTATTCAATTAATTTTTTTGGGTGGGATATTATTCAATTAAATTTTAGTATAAAATATAATGGCTTTTAAATTTCACGTTTTTAAGTTTTTATTAGGAAAAAAAGTTATTTATGCTAATAGACACAAATTATTCTCTCTTTTTTTGAAGTAAAAAAAGTATCTTCATTTCATAATAAAGTAATAGTAGTTAACCTTATTATCAAAATCAAAGAGTTATTAAATAATAAAAAATGTTGGAACACGAACAATAACTAGGTCAATATTTATTTATTATATCAAATTCAACAACTTCCATATTATCATTATATATATATATATATATAAATTAAAAAGCTTACATACTTTAACAAAAATATGAGTTTAACTACAATTTAAGCAGGATTAAAATACTTTCACAATAGATTGAGAGAATAGAAATTATAAACTTTTCTTCTACTATAGTATATAATTCCAACTCATACACACACACGCACACACACACAAAAGTATATATCAAAATACTAAACTTAGGTAAAATTCTATAGATATTTATTTTCAAATCCCTCAATATATATATATATATATATTACAAAAGGAAAATTATTTTAGAGTCCAATTATATAATATTGAATTGTTAAAAACAAATTACTCATACTTAAGGCCAAATCTCAACATAAGTTATTAGGAGAGTGAAAATATAAAAAAAAGTTACGAACTCATAATTTATATAAAAATTTTATATTAACAAGATTATATGTAACATACCTTTTTATAATTTAACGACATAAATTACTATGTAGTCTACAAAAAAATAATATTTTTCATATTATTTAACGAATATAACATTATGTTATAGTTAAATTTACTAACACTTATTTTTATTTTTTATAAATTAGGAGTTAGGTAATTAAATAATTTACTTAGCAAGATTTAATAGATTGGTAAACATAGTTAACATCATATATTATGATAATTTTTATGTTAAGAACAATCATCTTAACAAGTTTTTTTTTTCCTTTGTTAGGAGGGAAAAAAAGCTTTCTTATTCCTTAGACTCTTATGAGTAGGAAATGAAAAATCATTGCAAATTAATTGGAAACAAATATGAACCAACAAATCAAATCTCAATTGAAAATGAAAGAAAATAAAAAGGATATTAATTATGTTTTTCCATATAGCGTAATTAAAAGAGATTGGGGAAAAAAAAAGAATAGGTGTGAAAAATAAAATAAATTGGATACATACTCTTTTATATTATTCTTTCTCTCTAACTACATAACTATATAATATGTATTAGATTTTAGATCATACCCTCCATTTCTTTTTTGATTTTGCACCTCTCGGTATTTAGTCTTTGCTTCTTTTAAGAGAATTTGAGAGATTTGACATTTAAATGAGAGAAAGACTATTTTCAAACAAAGAAAAATCTTGACATGATCACTTAAAAAAGTGCTCACAGAAATAGAGAAACACCATGAAAAATGCATGAATTTAACTGATTAGGAGCACAAAGAGGTGAAAGACATGATATAATTGAAGGATAGTGGCTGAGTAGAGTCATTTTTAATATTTATACAATTCTGGAAAATAGACATGTCATAATTTTTTTATATTATTTATCTTTTGAATTTTGTTGAGTGAAATATTTATTTCACTTTTATTTATTTTGTATATTTTTATTTCAATCATTTCTTATACATAATTGTTTAAATCATGATTTTAAATTTGCAAAATTTTTTCCATTTTTAGTTAATTAAATATATTTTATATTTATATTAATTTATGACTTAAAATAAATAAATTATACATTTTTTTAATTTTTAAACATGAATGGATGCCTTTTATTACTCATAGAATAATTAACCACATTACTATTTATCACATTTTACTATTTTGATATTGAAATTATTAAATTATCAATTTATATATACATACATATATATATATTTAAGTCATTATATCATATAAATTATTAAAAAATAATATTTAAATAATTTGAGACCGATTTAATGACGGATTAGCGACAAAAAATTTTGTGACAGAAATTTCGTCGCTAAATTAGTGACGGAATATTCCGTTACAAAATTTGGTCGCAAAATTGGAATTGACTATCTCACTTAGTAGTGACGGAATTTTCCGTCGCTAAATTCCGTTACTAACTTAATTTACGACGAAAATATTTGTGATGGAAATGTTCCGCCACAAATTCCGTCACTAATTTTTGCAACAGAATTAGTGACGGATTTGCAATGAACTTGCGATGGAACAAAATTCTGTCGCTAAATTCCATCACAAATTTACAATTTTTTTGTAGTGATATGATTTTTTAGGTCTTACTCAAAATTGGGTTGCTCTTTCGTTTTGACCTCAATTATTGTTCCATTGAACTAGGCTATACTCTTGTTTTATATTGTCTTATCTTATCTTGCTTATGTCATAAGCATTGGTTGTCTCTATTGATTAGGACACATTAAGTCTTGGGCTAGTCCATTTCTAGTATTTTGAGGCCATTTTCTTGATTGGGTTGGTGAGATTATAACCTTTTTTTTTTTAGTTTTTCCTTGTAGGCTATTATTACTGTCATTGATTTTAGACTTGTTTTATTTTGCACTACTACATTTGTTTGCTCATATATCCTTATTCTTTAGTTAATTTACCTTTTAAGGTTGAACTTTGGGCCTATGACATTGTAGTTAATTATGCCTATAATTTTCTTTATTTAAGTTTTGCTTATCTTTTATGCTAATTGTGACACCTCAATCTACTACCGCTACCTAGCCTCTCACTGGGCTCGGTTCCATATGATTTCCAAAGAATCACTACTCTCCCGTGGCATTTGCATGCTATGAACTGGGGTTTCATATACTCATCTTTTACCCCGTGGGTCCTGTGAACCCATCTCAAGCATCCTCAACTCAAACTCCATATAGACGACTCATACATAGCATCAAAAAAACCATAAGCCACGAGTATAGAGCCAAAAACCAGAAAAAATTGCATTTTCTCACTTGTGCCCAGAAGTCATATTTTGGCTCTAACTTTTGGAAAATCATAACTAATTCTAGAAAAATGGGAATCTAGCAAACTTTGGCTTTCTAGAAAGCTCTAAGTGTTAAATTTACACTAAAAATCATTCCCAATCGAAATCTCAGAATTTGGACCACGTTTGACATCGAAAATGGGAAGAAGGTCCGGCTGTCACTGTTTCTGGTGCAGCTTGCTGTCATGACTTTCGAAACTTCATAACTAAATCCACAAAAATCCAATCTGGGCACATTATACCAATTTGGAAAGCTACGGATGTCTGCTAGAGGAGAAAAATAAGACCAGATCAGTTCAGTAGCTCCTACTCCCCAAAAACTGATGGAACAGTAACGGGGGTCAGATGAGCTCCCTGATACTGATACAGAACTTCAGATGGTTCGTTCTCTCTCTACAGACCTCCGATTTAGGTGATTTGAATTCCTATAAGTCACTGTGGTTGTCTAGTTTATGTGTATAAAATTTCACCACATTTGGAATCCATCTGGTCTATGAATGCCACAGATTTCATTTTCTGGTTTATATGAACAGTACATGACCAATCCTTTAAATTTTCCCAATTTCAACAATTCGCTAAATATTCTCTAGACCTCCGAATATTACTAACTTTAGCTTCCCAAGAAGCTTTCTACAAACTCTAGAGGCATGCCAAATTTCATGGCAAACGGGGCTCATCCGATCATACTTTGACGGAGCTCTCAAAAATACCGGTTTTGGCACCCCAAAGGTCCAAAACGGGTCCAAATAGCCTCTCACACACTCTAGCCACTCATGGACAAGTTTAAAAGCATAAAACTAGGATATATGACAAGTCCATATGGTCCAAATCAACATACATTCCAATCTCGCTATGCTACGGCCAAAAATACACCACTTCATTCATTCATAAAAAGGGGCAAAACCCTCATTTCCATTCATTTGGCTATAAACATAGTTCATACAATGTCCTTTCATACATTTACATTTGGTACAACATTTACAACTCAAAAATAGTGGGCACATATTCCTTTTGCACTACTTTACATCAAAATATATCAAAATAGCCAAAACAAAGCTAACAACTAGCTGAGCATGCTCCTAGGCTCCTTGGTGTGTGCTCGGTTCTCCTTGAGCTCCACCTAGCATGTTAAGTTGGAAGGGGAAGGGGTGAGATTCAGGGAATCTCAGTAGCTCATGCACTCAATCATGTAAGCAATCAAGGCATATAACAAGTCAAGCATGTGAATAAGCATTTAGCCATTCTCAATCATCCAACACACATTGTACATGCTATGGAAATCTCAACAATGCCAAAAATGGGCTCCAGGGACTTTTGGTCTAGCCTCACCCGAGTTTAGGGACTTTTCGATGGCCTCACCCGAGTTTAAGGACTTTTGACTTGGCCTCACTCGTTTGAGACTTTTGGCCTTATCTCACTTATCTCAAGGGACTTTCGGCTTCACCTCACCCATCTCAAGGGACTTTCGGCACTACCTCACCCGAGCAATTCTCACATTTCAACACACAAGTATATTGGCATTCAATGCATCAAAGCAATAGCATATGGCATATTCCACACAACAAGCATATACATAAACATACAATGACTATTACATCCAAGAATGCAACAAGAAAGAGTGGGAAAAGAGAGCTACCTTTGGAACCAAAGTCAACACAAGCCTTCCCTTTCAAATTCACTTCTCCCTTCTTAAATTCACAATCACACCTTGATGAAGGTGTTTCTCTTGAGCCTAGACACACAAAAGCATGCAATTACTCTCTTATTATGGAATCATCAGATCAAACTCTCATAGCATACCAGAACCTAGAGTTCTCTTTCTCTCTCTAGATTGCCATCAACTTTTTTTCTCTCTCAAGCTCCCATGGTAGTGGAAACAACATTTCAAAGTAAACACAAAGATTCAAAGGTGTTTTCCACTTTCCCTCTTCTGACCCATGCCCAAAAACCATCCATTTTTACAAACAAAACCGTAGGAAAAGAGGGCAAAGGGAGGGGATCAGAAATCTAAAGAGAAATAGGGGAATTTTCCTTACCTTTCCCTTGCTCTTCCTCCTTCTCTTGATCTCTCTCACTCTCCACGCCTCTTTTCTCTCATTGGGTCGAAGTCTAGGGCAGATATGAGAGAATAAATGAGTTTGGGCGTTTAATGAACTCTAATTCTCGCTATTTACTCTCTTCCGGACCGACCTTCGCTACGGCGAAAATTAACCTTCGCTATAGCGAGCTCGTGTTATCTGGCTTCGCTATGGCGAGGCTTAGCCTTCGTTACGGTGAGCATGTATAAGTTCCCTTCGCTATAGCGAGATTTATCCTTCGCTATGGTGAAATCGCGTCAGTTCCAGACCTCCACTCTCGCTATGGCGTACGCTACAGCGAGCAACTCCCTAGTTTTTGTATGGACTGCTGCCAGCACTTGCTATAGCTAGAATCCCGTTCGCTATGGCGAGAAGGCATTCTCGCGACAGCGAGATCATTTCTCGCTATGGCGAGAAGACTTGGCAAAAATTCTGACTTCCAAAAATTTCCAGCTTCCTATTTTCTTTCTTTTCCCTTCCTTTTCTTTTTCTCGGTTGTTACATTTCTACCCCTTTTAAAAGAAATTTCGTCCTCGAAATTTAAAAACTTACCTCAAGGGAATAGCTCTGGATATTTTTGCCTCATTTCATCCGCCAATTCCCAGGTGGCTTTCTCAGATGCCAGACCTCTCCAGATCACTTTCACCCGAGGAATGCTCTTGTTTCTCAGCTGTTTCAGCTTAGCATCCACAATTCTCTCCGGTTTTACTACATAGGAAAGATCTTCCTGCAATTGCACATGCTCATATTCTATGACATGTGAGGAGTCTGGTAAATACTTTTTTAACTGGGAGACATGAAAAACATTGTGGATTTGGGCTAGGTTAGGAGGTAAGGCTATTCGGTAAGCCACGGGTCCGATTTTCTCAAGGATTTCAAATGGACTAATATACCTAGGACTGAGCTTCCTTACCCTCATTGACCGACCTACTCCCGTCATTGGAGATATTCAAATGAATACATGGTCTCCAACCTCAAACTCTAACGGCCTCCTACGCTTATCAGCATAGCTTTTCTGTTTACTCTGGGCCGTGAGGAGCCTTTTTTAATCAACTCTATCTGTCGGGTGGCCTGGTCCACAATCTCAGGTCCTATCATACTCCTCTCTCCTAGCTCAACCCAACACAGAGGAGATCTGCACTTTCTCCCATACAAAGCCTCATAAGGGGCCATTTGAATACTGGAATGGTAACTGTTGTTATATGTAAACTCTGCTAACGGTAAATACGCATCCCAGTTCCCCTCCATTTCTAGCACATATGCCCTTAACATATCTTCTAATGTCTGGATGGTTCTTTCAGTCTGACCATCTGTCTGGGGGTGATATGCAGTACTAAACCGCAATCTGGTCCCTAAGGCATGCTGCAATGACCTCCAAAAGTTCGATGTGAACCTGGGGTCTTTATCCAAAACTATGCTATTAGGTATTCCATGAAGTCTCACTATCTCTCTGATATACAACTGGGCCAATCTATCCAGTGTATGAGTAGCCCTGATAGCTAAAAAGTGTGCAGACTTCGTCAGTCTATCCACAACTACCCAAATAGCATCGTATCCAGAGGATGTCCTGGGTAACCCCATGACAAAATCCATGGCTATACTATCCCACTTCCACTCAGGGATATCTAGAGGTTGCAACAACCCAGCCGGTTTCTGATGTTCTATCTTTACCCTCTGATACACTAGGCATCTAGCCACATACTCCGTCACATCACTTTTCATCCCTAGCCACCAGAAAATTCTTTTCACATCCTGATACATCTTGGTGGCACCTGGGTGGATAATATACTTACTCTTATGCGCCTCTTCCAGAATGCTTTCTCTCAACTCATTTTGACTAGGCACACAGATTCTATCCCGATATACTATCATGCCATCCTCAGACACCTTAAAATCTGAGGTCTTACCTTGGGTGATCTCATTCCTGATCCGTTTCAGGAACTCATCCTCTCTTTGGGCATCTAAGATCTGGGTTCTTAAGATATTCTTAATTCGGGTTTCACTCAAACACAATCTACCCGATACCACCTGACAAGAGAGGTTCAAATCTCTGAACTTCTCTAGGAGCTCCTACTCCCTAATCATCATATGGGCTACATGGATGGATTTCCTACTCAGGGCATCCGCCACCACATTGGCCTTGCCCGGATGTTATTTAAACACATAATCATAATCTTTCAAAAATTCCATCCATCTCCTCTGTCTCATGTTGAGTTCTTTCTGATCAAATAGGTATTTCAGACTCTTGTGGTCACTATAGATCTCTATGGTCGCACCATATAGATAGTGTCTCCAAATTTTAAGAGCAAACACTACGACAGCTAACTCCAGGTCATGTGTGGGATAATTCTCCTCATGAGGTCTTAACTGCCTCGAGGTATATGCCACTACTCTACCCTGCTGCATCAACACACATCCTAACCCTTTGCCCGAAGCATCACAATAAACCACAAATGGTTCACTAGGGTCAGCGATAATCAGTACAGGGGCAGTGGTCAAACAGAGTTTCAATTCCTGGAAACTCTTCTCACATCTCTCATCCCACACAAAAAGTGTATCTTTCCTAGTTAGCCTCGTCAGTGGTAAGGCTATCCGAGAAAAGTCCTGAATAAACCGTCTATAGTACCCTGCCAAACTTAGGAAACTCCTGACTTCGGTGATCATTCTAGGTCTATCCCACTGTAACACTGCCTCAACTTTATGGGGATCAACCGCAACCCCATCCCGTGAGATCACATGACCTAAGAATCGCACCTCGGTCAGCCAAAACTCACATTTACTAAGTTTGGCATACAACCTTTTCTCTCTCAAGGTGTCTAGGACTAGTCTCAAATGCCTCTCGTGCTCCTCAAAAGATCGGGAGTACACTAAAATATCATCAATAAAGATCACCACAAACTGATCTAGATACAGTCTGAATACCCTGTTCATATAATCCATGAACACAGCAGGCGCATTCGTCAACCCGAATGGCATCACAAGGAACTCATAGTGCCCATATCTCATTCTGAAAGCCGTCTTAGAGACGTCTTCAGTTCTCACTCTTAACTTGTGGTAACCAGATCTAAGATCTATCTTAGAAAACACAGATGCCCCAGCCAACTGATCTAACAGATCATCAATTCTAGGAAGAGGATATTTATTCTTGATGGTAACTTTATTCAACTCTCTGTAATCAATACACAACCGTAAGCTACCATCTTTCTTTTTCACAAACAACACCGGAACACCCCAAGGTGAAACACTAGGGCGAATGAACTCTTTCTCTAACAATTCCTCTATCTGCTCTTTCAACTCAGCAAGCTCGGTGGGAGCTATCCTGTAAGGAGCCTTGGACACCGGTCCAGCCCCATGCACTGTGTTTATAGGGAACTCTAATTCTCTCTCAGGAGGTAGGCCACTAAAATCATACTCTCTAGGAAAAACCTCCGGGAATTTCCTGATTACTGGGATCTCCTCTATCCCTTCTTCTACCTCAACCCGAATAGAGAAAAAGACTAGAAACCCTTGACATCTATACTCTAAATATCTCTCAGCCTGGGTAGTAGTCATAAAAGATAACTCAGCTCCTACCCTAGGTATGGTCCCACAAGCAGGAAAGGAGATGGTTCGATGTTCACAATCAAGTATGGCATTATTTGTAGCCAACCAATTCATACTAATAATCAAATCAATTTCATGAAAAGGCATACAAACCAAATCAATAGTGGTATGACAATGGTTAAATTGGACAGTGACATTTAAGCAAGTATGGGAAGTAATCACGTGGCCTCCAGTGGGTGTAATGACAGACAAGTCAAATGGCAAGACACTAACGACCAGACCCAATCTCCTCACACAATCATAAGATATAAACAAGTGACTAGCACCCGAATCAAACATAGCAACTACAGGAAAGCCATTCACTATCAGCGTACCTCAGATCAAACTGGGAGATGCGCTGGCTTCCTGCTGAGTAAGGGCGAACACTCGGCCCTGGGTCTATGGTTTAGGAGGAGGTGCTGTCTCCATCTGAGGACAGTGTCTAGCAATGTGCCCCGGCTTCCCATACTTGAAACATGTCACCGGAGACTGTTGGAAGGATGACTGGCCCCGAGGAGGTGGCACACCTCGCTACGGCCTTCTATTCCATGGCCCCTTGCCTCTCTTCTTGGTACTAGGGGTCAAACTAGAGCCCTCTTCTGGTTTCGACCTCTTCAGGTCCGGAACCCTCTTCTGACTAGCCGTAGTCGCAGTAGGCATAATGACTTGCAAGTTGGTCTCAATCACCCTACTGACCTCCACAAGAGTATTAAACTTTCTGATCCACTGTGGAGTGACTCTATCGCTAATCAGGGGTCTCAAACCAGTCTCAAACTACTCATATCTCTAGGGTTCATCATCATACCTCTGGAGGTAAGAGGAATACCGAGATAGCTCAATAAACTTGGCCACGTACTGGTCCACCGTCATCTCATCCGTCTGTCTCAAGCCCATGAATTCCATCTCTTTCTTCTTCCTCACTGAACTTGGGACATATTTTTCATAAAATTCGACCAAGAAAGTCTCCCAATTTATCTGTATGTTCTTGGTCTCCATAAGAGGTTTCGCGCTATCCCACCATCTATCAGCTTCTTTTTCTAGCATGAAGGTGGTTAGTTGGGCTTTCTGCTCAGTGGTACAATCCATCACTGAGAATATCTTCTTAAGCTGCATCACCCAAGCTCCGCCTTATTCGCATCCAACTCCCCGTCAAATAAGGGTGGATTGTTTTGCCTAAACTGCTTCAATACTTTTTGAATAGGCGTCTGGGTCTGTGGAGCAGCAAGCTCCTGGGAAGGTACAGGTGGAATGCTAGATGTAGATGGCTAAGGTATAGGGGCATCTCTTCTGGCTTCTTCTTGCCTAGCCAGGGTGTCTTGCAAATGCATGATCATATCATGCTGCTGCTGGGTAATGTATCTCTGTTGTTCCAGCATCTCCTGATGCTGGCCCATCATGGCCTCATACCGGTCTAGTCTCTCCATGATGGCCCGCAGAGGATCCTCAGTCTCAACAGGAACCTCTGGCTCAGCTCTCTGAGCCCTAGGCAGTCTGCCTCTGCCTCTACCCCTGCCCCATCTAGTCTCAACCATGTCTGAAAGAAATAGCAATCCTCAGTTCACAATGATATCTCAACACATCTGCATAAGGATGCTACAACTTCCATGACCATTCACACCAAATACAAGCAATTTATATATTTCAAGAGCCTAACATTGAGCAAAAGTGCCTGAACCATTGCTCTGATACCAAAAATGTGACACCTCAATCTACTACCGCTACCTAGCCTCTCACTGGGCTCGGTTCCATATGATTTCCAAAGAATCACTACTCTCTCGTGGCATTTGCATGCTATGAACCGGGGTTTCATATACTCATCTTTTGCCCCGTGGGTCATGTGAACCCATCTCAAGCATCCTCAACTCAAACTCCCTATAGACGACTCATACATAGCATCAAACAAACCATAAGCCACGAGTATAGAGCCAAAAACCAGAAAAAATTGCATTTTCTCACTTGTGCCCAGAAGTCATATTTTGGCTCTAACTTTTGGAAAATCATAACTAATTCTAGAAAAATGGGAATCTAGCAAACTTTGGCTTCCTAGAAAGCTCTAAGTGTTAAATTTACAGTAAAAATCATTCCCAATCGAAATCTCAGCATTTGGACCACGTTTGACATCGAAAATGGGAAGAAGGTCCGGCTGTCACTGTTTCTGGTGTAGCTTGCTGTCATGACCTTCGAAAATTCATAACTAAATCTACAAAAATCCAATCTGGGTACATTATACCAATTTGGAAAGCTACGGATGTCTGCTAGAGGAGAAAAATAAGTCTAGATCAGTTCAGTAGCTTCTACTCCCCGAAAACTGATGGAACAGTAACGGGGGTCAGATGAGCTCCCTGATGCTGATACAGAACTTCAGACGGTTCGTTCTCTCTCTACAGACATCCGATTTAGGTGATTCCAATACCTATAAGTCACTGTGGTTGTCTAGTTTATGTGTATAAAATTTCACCACATTTGGAATCCATCTGGTCTATGAATGCCACAGATTTCATTTTCTGGTTTATATGAACAGTACATGACCAATCCTTTAAATTTTCCCAATTTCAACAATTCGCTAAATATTCTCTAGACCTCCGAATATTACCAACTTTAGCTTCCCAAGAAGCTTTCTACAAACTCTAGAGGCATGCCAAATTTCATGGCAAACGGAGCTCATCCGATCATACTTTGACGGAGCTCTCAAAAATACCGGTTTTGGCATCCCAAAGGTCCAAAACGGGTCCAAATAGCCTCTCACACACTCTAGCCACTCATGGACAAGTTTAAAAGCATAAAACTAGGATATATGATAAGTCCATGTGATCCAAATCAACATATATTCCAATCTCGCTATGCTACGGCCAAAAATACACCACTTCATTCATTCATAAAAAGGGGCAAAACCCTCATTTCCATTCATTTGGCTATAAACATAGTTCATACAATGTCCTTTCATACATTTACATTTGGTACAACATTTACAACTCAAAAATAGTGGGCACATATTCCTTTTGCACCACTTTACATCAAAATATATCAAAATAGCCAAAACAAAGCTAACAACTAGCTGAGCATGCTCCTAGGCTCCTTGGTGTGTGCTCAGTTCTCCTTGAGCTCCACCTAGCATGTTAAGTTGGGAGGGGAAGGGGTGAGATTCAGGGAATCTCAGTAGCTCATGCACTCAATCATGTAAGCAATCAAGGCATATAACAAGTCAAGCATGTGAATAAGCATTTAGCCATTCTCAATCATCCAACACACATTGTACATGCTATGGAAATCTCAACAATGCCAAAAATGGGCTCCAGGGACTTTTGGTCTAGCCTCACCCGAGTTTAGGGATTTTTCGATGGCCTCACCCGAGTTTAAGGACTTTTGACTTGGCCTCACTCGTTTGAGACTTTTGGCCTTGTCTCACCTATCTCAAGGGACTTTCGGCTTCACCTCACCCATCTCAAGGGACTTTCGGCACTACCTCACCCGAGCAATTCTCACATTTCAACACACAAGCATATTGGCATTCAATGCATCAAAGCAATAGCATATGGCATATTCCACACAACAAGCATATACATAAACATACAATGACTATTACATCCAAGAATGCAACAAGAAAAAGTGGGAAAAGAGAGCTACCTTTGGAACCAAAGCCAACACAAGCCTTCCCTTTCAAATTCACTTCTCCCTTCTTAAGTTCACAATCACACCTTGATGAAGGTGTTTCTCTTGAGCCTAGACACACAAAAGCATGCAATTACTCTCTTATCATGGAATCATCAGATCAAACTCTCCTAGCATACCAGAACCTAGAGTTCTCTTTCTCTCTCTAGAATGCCATCAAGTCTTTCTCTCTCTCAAGCTCCCATGGTAGTGGAAACAACATTTCAAAGTAAACACAAAGATTCAAAGGTGTTTTCCACTTTCCCTCTTCTGACCCATGCCCAAAAACCATCCATTTTTACAAACAAAACCGTAGGAAAAGAGGGCAAAGGGAGGGGATCAGAAATCTAAAGAGAAATAGGGGAATTTTCCTTACCTTTCCCTTGCTCTTCCTCCTTCTCTTGATCTCTCTCACTCTCCACGCCTCTTTTCTCTCCTTGGGTCGAACTCTAGGGCAGATATGAGAGAATAAATGAGTTTGGGCGTTTAATGAACTCTAATTCTCGCTATTTACTCTCTTCCAGACCGACCTTCACTACGGCGAAAATTAACCTTCGCTATAGCGAGCTCGTGTTATCTGGCTTCGCTATGGGGAGGCTTAGCCTTCGCTACGGCGAGCACGTATAAGTTCCCTTCGCTATGGCGAGATTTATCCTTCGCTATGGCGAAATCGCGTCAGTTCCAGACCTCCACTCTCGCTATGGCGTACGCTACAGCGAGCAACTCCCTGGTTTTTGTATGGACTGTTGCCAGCACTCGCTATAGCTAGAATCCCGTTCGCTATGGCGAGAAGGCATTCTCGTGACAGCGAGATCATTTCTCGCTATAACGAGAAGATTTGGCAAAAATTCTGACTTCCGAAAATTTCCAGCTTCCTATTTTCTTTCTTTTCCCTTCCTTTTCTTTTTCCTGGTTGTTACACTAATCAACATTCTCCATCATTCATTTCATGTACCATTTATGGCTTTAAAAAAGTGTTCACCCTATGCCTCAACTAGCTCTTCTGCTGTTACCAACCTAAATGGCATTGTGTTTCGTGATATAGCCTAGGAGGCCTTTTACACACAATTAGCCAAGTGACCCATTGTCCTTTATAAATACATTGATAAGTCTACCCTAGCCCAACTTGGTCTTTTAGAGGAGGTTCACTAGCTAGCCCATGCAATTGGTTAAGATATGTTCTTAAAAATATGACTGCCCACTTATTACGAGTTGACACTGGAGTTCCTTAGCTTGTTCTCCTTAACACTTGTTTTGGTGGACACTTTGGAATAGGGGATAATTCATTTCCATTTATGTGAACAAGAGTTCATATTTATATTGCCATATATTAATGCTATGTTTAAGTTTGCTGATGATGATAGGGTATGATTTGCTTCCTCCTACCTCGCCACGACTTGTATTTGGCAAGCCATCTCAAGTGAGCTCATGTACTCCTCAAGCCAATCTAAGGCCACTATGGTACATAACCTTCCCATTGATATCTTTATCATTTCATAGCCTACTCCATATTTGGCCATGGTGACAGTGTAGGGGTTGTAAATTGGTGTTTGGTTGCTTAAACATTGGCAGTGAGTTGTCATTAGCATTATAAGGTTGATAGTAATTAGTGGCTATATCACCCACATTGCAGAGTATTTTATTTGCTTGATTCTCTTGATCTTCAATTGACTTGCATTGAGGGCAATAAGATGATAGACATCACAATGCTTCTTGTTATGAAGTTTTGCAGCCTTTGTAATAGCTCATTAGTCTTATTTGATTATGATAAAAACTTGATTCTAGTGAATACTAAAGTTGATGATATAGTTTATTAGCCAAATGCCTTAGAGATTTAAGAGCCACCATTGGTATTTGAACATCCTCTACCTCATACCTAGACCAGTCCTTCACTCTTTCTCCATTATCCCATACTAAGATGTTTCAATAGTCGGTATAAGTATGGAATGTTTAAGAGATAAGGCTCATCAGGGATTTGCCAAGTTTCTTTATGATTTGGATCATTAAGTTCAACATATGAAGGCCTAGATGCATGTTTTTGGCATCCACCTTCTCTATCCCCACCTAATAGTTGGCCTCAACCTTATTTTATTTTACATGTCCCTAAACTTTGATTTCTGTTTTACTCCTTAGCTGTATTCAGAACTTTATTTCCGACTATTTGTTTTATACACTACTATTATTTGACTAATTTTTGTCTTCTATTGATATATTTTGAGTTTTCTATCAGTTAACCAAGCCCTTTTTCCCCTTACTCTTAATGGAATTGTAGTATTTGTAGGGGAGTATTCTCACTCCTTTCTTCTTTTTACTTTTAGTTTTCTGAATTTATTGTGCATTGATGACACTATAGTATTTAAGTTTAGAAGAGTAGTTAAAATTTATTTGATGATCTTGAGTAGAGAATTCTAATATCATTTGATTAGGCCTGATTGCTTGGATTTGCTTTCGGAAATTTTAAGCTCACTTAATTTTGAAATTTGTCTATTTTAACATTATGATTTTGGATTTAGCTGTGGAAATTGTTGGTAAACATTGATATGCATTGCATAATTGTTATAAGTTGTGTATATATAGAACTAAAATAAAATTTCTAATTAATTAGCCAATTAATTTCTCTTGCATAGTTTGAAGATAAGTTTTAAGTAGTTAGAACATTAGTAAGGGTTTCACTCCACTGATTTAGGCTATTCTCTAAAAAGAAAAAAAGAAGAAGAAAAATGTCACAATAAAGTAAAATAAAATAAATATTTTAGTAAGAATTAAACAACATGGATTGTGAGTATGCATAACACATCAATTTTGTCACTTAAGTAAAAATTAAATTGAGTAAACGACATGACCACCTAGTGACAAGACGCTAGGAAGGGCCTTTATGCTACTAACTTACTTGTCATATAAGGAGAGACATAAATGAGAAGGTTACTTTGCTAATGAGGATTAAGAACTAATTTAGGCTTAATCGATGGAAAAATTCATGAATTTAGAGAGCATGAGAATTGCCTTGAAAATAAATATCTCTCATTATAATATTATGAAATAAGGTTAGTAGATTAACCAAATGAGATTGGTTTGACTAAATCCTTGATGATATACAGTTTAGGGTCCTAAGTAGTGATAACTTTGACTGAACTTTTTCAAACTATTTAAGTCCCTATAACCTCTAAGCAGATATTTTTAATGAAGAATAGAGTCTAAATTTTAGTGTAGAATTGTTGGTTTTTGAAAAATACTAAGAAATATGCTCAAATGGTGGGATTAAAATATAGGGGCAAAATCAATATTTTTGAAAAAAAAAAACTTAAAACCCTATAAACCTCTATATATAAGATGCCCTAATCCTGCCACACCTTATAACTAACCTTCATAGGCCTCAAATCCTCTCTTGGTGGCATGAAGAATGAAGAAGAAGGAAGGGAAAAAGAAGCTTCATATAGCTAAGCAAACTTGCTAAATTTGAATATGATATTGTTATAAACCTTCTCTTACTCCTTCTCTTCATTTTCATGGTGGTTTTGGTTTCTCAAGTGGGTTAATTTTATAGTTGGTTCCTTGAGTAAAGAAGCTCTTTTAAGGAGGCTAATTATACAAGAGCACATCAAAGCAAGGTGTAATTTAGGGTAGGAAAAATTTCTATTCTTGGAACCCTAGACCAACCTAAGTTTAGCCAACGAGGGAAGAGAGGGAACCATGTATGAACTTGATGAAAACTTGGTGAAAATAAAGGTTTTAAAGGGTGAAGAATAAGAATATAAAAATGGAATTGGTTAAAGACCAAAAGAAAGGCATATGACTTTACTAGGATTTAGTTTTAGCTTTAAGAGATTCAAAACCCTAAAAGGGTTAGTTAATTCCTATAATACCATAATTGAGTTAGAAATAAATTATAGAGATCCTAAAACTATCAAATTCCTTATAAAGCAAACAAAAGTCCAAGATTGGGAGGCTATAAGTGTGTCTTAGTCGAGGGAGATTTTGATATCTAGGGAAGTTTTTAATTTAGTTTCATGATTCAAGAGGCTTAATGGAGTAATATAAAGGCTAGATTAATCATTGGTTTGAGGAAAAGAATGAGTTTTCATGAAATTGCAAGTTTGCTACTAAGAGAAACCCTAATTGGCTCTAGCAATGGAATAAGACATATGGCTAGGCTTTTAGACTTATTTTAGCCATAAAAAGTGAGTAAATTGAGATAGATGAATGATGAAATTGCTACATAAAATGTGGCAAATGAAATGAGTTATTTTGGGACACTTAAAATAACCAAATCCATATTTTAAGACCTAGTTTGCACATATATTGTTAAAATAAAATAGAATATATCTTAATTGATTATTTTATGTTTTAATTGATATGTCTAGGCCAAGCAAGTGGGATCATACCAAAGTGTGTATGTGAGGCTGTGGGATCAGGAGAAGGAGAGCAAGGGAATTGATTGAGTTTGGTTGTTAAGGTAGCTTTTCTTTCATTCTTATATATATGACTAGTTTGCTTGAGTGCTTGGTTACTTGTGTGTATTGTTTGCAATGGATTAGTTTGTTGAATATTAAATAGAACATACAATTGCATAATGCCTATTTGCATTTGTTAATAGAGTGGTTCTTTGATGAGTAAAGCTAGGGAAGTGAGCTTGGACTTGCTCTACTTTAAGCAAAAAGTTTCTTGAGGGTATGCATTTGCTCTTGCTTGAGCCCAAAAAAAAACCCTTAGAGTATGAATTTGCTCTCTTGTATATGATTTGGCTATGATTGCATAACATGCATATTTACTTCCATATGCTTAAGTGAACCATATGTATGTTTGAATATTAGTTTAGCCCGTGGGATTTTTTGAACTTCATATTTCCTTATCTCTACTAACCATGGCCAGTTGAAACTCTAGGAAAGGAAAATAAAGATGCAAAGATTAAATTCTACATATGGAAAGCTTAGAATTTGGTGTATGTACATGAACATATGAATCTATATTTTGATGTAATGAAATACAAACATATTAAAAGTGTTAGACTATAGTTATATAACTTTTAGATGTATGTATAAGATGATAGAACATGATTTGATATATGGAAAGCTATGACGTTTTTATGCATTTTCACATGTCAGATAGTGAATTTTTTATTTAAGGCTATTTTCATATGATGAATGATTGATACATGATACATATATGGATTGAAATATGCTCATGAAAAGAAATGGCATTTTAGAGCTCATTTGGTCCCAATTAAAACTAAAATTTTAACCATTTGAGCTACAAAATATTCATCTACCCTTGACAGTGTTGATGACCCAATTTATGGTTGAAATTTGATGAGCATTTAGAGGACATTTAAATCTTTCTATAAAGCCAAAGATAATAATTTTTTGAAGTTTTATAAAATATGTGGCAAATTTTTTGATAATTAGTAATTGATTTCTTTCCCCATAAGAATGATATTATACTCATCAATTTATTTGTGTGACACACATACTTGTAGAATTTTAACACAACATATTTCATTCATTTTTACTCGTAAGAGATTATTTTAACATCACGTATCCTTTACAGGTATCTATCATATCTTTTAAAGGTAAATCAAACTAAGGTGCAAGGGGGAAGCAGGTTATAGGTAGTCATGAAGACTATCCTACTACCTAGTGAGAAGAATCCATCATCCACTGCTCAAATAATTTAGTGGTCTCCATAGGAGGAGGGATGGATCCCATGATTTCTTGATAAGTTTTTTGCTATTATGGAATTGAGGTTGACCTTGAAAAGTGAGTTGGGTTAGTATTTGTCTTGAGAGCAAGTTGCATAAATGAATTTGTGAGGTTAATAGGCATAGGAGAAAGGGATTGGAAAGAAAAGGAAAAGAGAAAAGAAGATAGGTTCAGAGATAGGATGATTGTGTCATTGACGGAGTTTAGTTAAAGGGTTTTCAGCAACATTGTCTTTTTTAGTTTTCTAACAATGTTAAGCTTCCTTTGCTTGATAAAGACAATATTTGATGAGATATATATATATATATATATATCTTATTTTAGTCTTTCTTGAGTTTTCATATGAAGCTTTTTTTTTTTTTCATTTTCTTGTGCTATAGAAAAAAGGAGGACATAATGAGCTCTTCCATTCTTATCATGAAAGAAATGTTTATCATATTATGTCTTAAAATTTTTAATGGTGTTAGTTTTTATATTTTAACAAAAAAAATAATATTTGTCTGAAAAATTTTAGGCTTCGATTTAAATATATTTAAAACTAAATTATATGATTTTTGAAATAAAAAACAAATTAAACTAGAATATATAAATTATAATAATTTCAATAACTTAATACCAAGAATATAAAAAGTGAACTCCATGGATATAGCAAACTTGTTTGAAAATTATACTCTGTCCTCAATTAATGGTCATCAAGATTAGCATACTAGTTTTTATTTCAAGTAAAATTTTATTTTAGTCCTATATAGATGGAGTTTTCAATTTAGTTCTTTACAATGCAATGTTTGTTATTTAATTTACTTGTAATTATGATAAGTGTCACATCGTTTGCTCATGCATTGGTTTGCCTACATAGTCATTCATTCATAGTCAAGCTATTGCTAGGCCATCATCTATCCCACAAAGTAGAACAAGAATAGAAGATAGGAGAAGGCTTATTGGATATATGTCTAATGATCCCCAATAAGTATTAACTTAAGGTATGTAATCATTTTAATTGGAATTTTTAATTTAACATTATTTTGCTTGAAGCACATACACAATTTGATCTTGGTAAAGTCACTATTGAGATCATTCATGTGATGTTCATATATGGATGCCATATGCATCTACTAAGTGGATGGATTGCCTAGTGAAGATGAAGGAGACAATGTTTACCAACTTTATGGTACCTAATGTTCTTCAATTCATTATATGTATTTACTTTTCTTTGATGTACACAATCCAAATATCACTTCACCATGAGTGGTGGCTTGGACCACTAAGAATATGACTTGTGAATAATACTAATTGGATATGATTTTTAATGTGAGAGCACATGCCATGAAGTCAGTGAAGATAATGAACCTTACAAACACTAGGGGTTATGATCCCTTAAGAATGTGCACTGACATCTAGGATGGTTTCCTTGACATTTGGTAAAAGGAAGGATGGAAGAAGAACTTGGAGGCAACAAAGAACTAGTTATTTATGCCTGGAACACATGTTAGTATTGTTTCGTTGCTTTTTATTTCATTTCAAGTTATTATTTTACTTGTTATCATATTTTTATAAACTTCAAATTTAAATTAACTTGCAGGAAGATGAGTTTAATTGAAGCATTACATTATAAGATGTGACAATGAGACACACAAGCACAAGACTACTTATCAATATGTCTTAGATCACTCTAAGAAATTTATAGTAAGTGATCACATTTAATTTACATTTATTATCTCATTATTCATTTTATGCTTAATTTTTTTCCTAATGTGTTTATTCAAGGAAATCTAGGCTTTAAAATGTTACAGAGATATGGGGAAGATCTTTTTACATATCTAGCCATTGACCTATAGCTATGGAAGAAAGTTGTATAAGAGAATAAGAAGAGACATATGTATAGTTTAGGTTGTAGCTTGACCCTACAATCACCCTTAAATAGCATTACTATCTGAGCCAGGTCCCACTTAGCTCACTACTCATATGTAAATAGCCAATATTTGAGCCTAGTCACTCTTTGCTACAACTAAGATGACTTTTACCCATTCTAAGAAATAGCTGCATTCTTATCCTGACCAATCATGGGTCTTGTTGCAACCAACTTTGCCTTTTTTTTTTTTGTGTTTTGCATCTCATTTGTCATGGCCAAAAGGATTTTTCTCACCATAGTGTCATTGCTATTGGATTCCTTCTTTAGCTTTACATGACTTCTCCAAAATTTGAGCCACAAATATTCAACAACCATTTTGTAATACCCTAAAAAAATTTTAATTTTAATTGGGTTCCTATTAGTTAAAAAATGAAGTATACAAATAAAAATAATATTTATTAATGTAAAATAAATTATTTAAAGTTATTAAATAAAAACTAAATAATTTGTAGATTGATTATAGAGCTTGTAAAATTTTCTAAGGACTTTTCTAAGTAAATTAGGTACTTAACTAAAGCACTTCCAATCTTACTGAATTAAAAATGAAATTTTAGCAAAAATATATTAAAATAGTCCCTTCACCTTTTCCTTTATCTTTCCTTGAGTGTTTTTCTTTCTTTATGCTTTTTGTTTCATGTTGCACCATCTGTTCCTCTCAAAAAAAAAAAAAAAAGCAAACCATATCTTTCATCCCTCAAATGCATCAATCTTCTTCATTGTTAAGCTTCCTATTCATTTGTCACTCATTCATTGTTGTTGATTGTCCATTCTATGAGTTCCAACTAATATTTTGACTATGTGTGACAACAACTTTGTTCTTCGTTTTTTCCCCCTTCCCTTGTTAACTGTGATTCATGGAGCTTTAGGTGTAGGTTAGTTTTCTCTTCTTTGCATCTTCTTCCTCCCATCTTTCTTCTTCTCCCATGTTGCTTAAACTTGGATTTTCGCTATAGCTCCTTCTATCTCTGCATATATTATGAGTGAGCCTTAAAATTGGAGGTTCCTTGAATTGCACCTTTAAAGTGTGAATTAACACTTCCATCTTCCACTTTCAAGCTCTATTAAGTAAGTTTTAAGCTTAATTTAAATTATAGAAGTTTAGATTAAAAAAAAATTTAGGATTTGCATTTGAGATAGTAAAATATGCAAAAGTTTAAGGGTTTATGTATTAGAGAGCATATTGAACTACATAAATAATTATGGATGCTAGTTGAATAGATAAAATATTTATCTCATGTTGAACATAATTTTAGGTAATATCAGAGAGACGCTTGTAATTAGAGTTCAACCTTAAGTAATAGGAAATAAGGACCTCTACTATTGGTTCCAACTGGTGAGTATATAAATAACAAAGTAACACTTTCATTTTATTCTATTTTATCTTTTTGTAGCCTAAATTTCATTTTATGATTTATATGCTTTGTGTCTTTAAGGAAACAAAATCGGTGCATTCAAACCTTCAAATCAGGTGTTGTGATGCAAGTATAGGTGTGTATACATATTCATATAATGAAATAATAAATAAATAGATAATTGAAATATGGCAAGGTTATGTATTTGTGGAATTTAAAGGAAAAAATTTGGGAAAGTGAGAATAATGATGTGTGTATATATATATTTGTAAGAGAAGTATTTTGTGTTATTTTATTATTCCATGTTTTATGAAGAATTTATTAATGAGTAATTCATTTTATTTTATTTTTTTGATTCATTATTTTATTTTTAATGACCTAAATGCTATTTTTAGTGGATTTTATTTTCTATTTTCATTTTTTCAAAATAACTTAATGTATAGGGACCTGGTTAGGACCCTGTAGCGATTAGTAAAGGTAATGGCTTAAGTGCACCTAGAATGAGTGGCGATTTTGTAATAGCACTGCGATGTGATGTATCCAGTGTCACGACTTAACATGCTAGATGTGTACCATGAAAGCAACGGGATGTGATGTATCCAACACAATGATAAGAGATATGATGTTGTAGTTTGATGGTGTGAAAACACTTGGTGGTTTGGTTCCTTCTTATGATGCCCCTTTCCTTTATATTTTCTTAATATTTAGAAAATATGATTTTTATTTGAGAATTTCTTATTTATTAAATAATTGCTTTTATTTCAACTATAAAATATAATATTGCTTAAATTATTTGTTAATTACTTGATTTCTAAAAACTCAAACATGCACTTGTTTCCTTTTTATGCATTTTGTTATTTATGTGCTCGTTAAGCTAGTGGTAGGCTTATTTATTTCTTTTATCATTTTTCAGGTCAATAAGGCAAAAGAGTGAGCTGATCTAGAGTTCATATGCTACCAGACACATTAAGTATGTACTTAGTCTTATGCAATTGGTGTCAAACTCCATGATGTGGTGGCCTATAGGTGTAGGAACACTTTTGGAATGATAAGTGTCGTGTCTTTTATGGGGCTTGTTATGGCCATTTTGAACTTATGCATGTATTGTTCATAGCTTCTTGGTGAACTATCATATTGGATATAACTTGATATTATTAGAATTGGTACTAGATTGATCTATTATGTAGGTTAGGACGTCCAACTTTTAGGAAATGTGTTGCCAGATTTCTAACAACCCCCAACAAATTATATGATATGCATATATATTTTTGAAACATATGGTGCTAACTTGGATTGTGGCATTATATTTGATTTTGGATTTTTAAGGCTAGCTAAACTAAGCTAATAATTGGATTGATTTAGTCTATGCGCCAGTCATGGCTCATAAATTAATTCATGACACGTTCCTTCACTAAACTACGCTTAAGTAGTGTATGTAAACCCCATATACACATATTCTTTGTTATTACATAATGTACAAAAATGCTATAGAAGAATTCCTCATTTCCCTTCTCATTTCTAGATTAAAACTCTCTTGCCTTTATATTACTATCATAATCGAGAACACATATTAAAGAATATCCTTTTAATCTATTCATGAGCCAAACATAAGCCCAATCTCATGTATTTATATGCATAATGGCTCCTTTTCTTCTTTCCTTTATTTTTTTATGGTATAAAAGATCTTAAGAACTCTAACAATCCCTTGCTACTACAACATATAATGGTTTCTTGTTCTTCTCTTCTAACTTTCATGTAGTTCACTTCATTAACTTAGTAATTAATTCGTAGAGTTTTTAATGCTTGTGTAAAATTTCCCTGTAGATGGAAATTGTTTTAGGTGGTTGCTTATAAATGGCTAAATATTGGTTAGCCTATACTACCATATATGTCTAGTTCATTAGTCAAAATTTATTGAATATAATTAGTCAAATTATTGGGCAAATTAACCAATCTTGAATCAAGTAAAAGGCAAGCGCATGCAAGAAGCACTATTTTTCTCAAGGCAATGATCAAAGTAAGATAAATCTTAATTATCTAAATTTTTTAATTGTTAACTGAGGAAGATATTGCCCTAAGGCTTACATTTGGAAGATAGTCTTATATGACATTTTGTCTCATAAATGTAAATGAGCTAGCTCATTTTGAACTAGTATGTCTACATATATTTAAAGGATACAACCTATGTGTATATGTGATTTTGTGAACAAAAGGTGGAATGAGAAAGTGACATAATTTCTATCTGAATGCTCAATAGCGAAGCCATGTCGGGGGGAAGGGGCTCACGGCCCCTTAATTTTACAAAATTTGTATGCATATAGTATTAAAATTTAATATTATGCCCCCATAACCCTTGAAATTTTGAATTCACATGACTCATAGAATTCATAAAACAAAAATAAGTATCTTTTCTAATTATTTGATATTTTAAATTGATGCTAATAAATCCACACTTTTTTCCCCTTTTTTCCTTCATTTCATTTCATTTTTTCTCTACTTTTCTTATTTTCTTCTCGCCTTTCTTCTTCTTTTTCCATTTCCCTCTCACTTTTTCCTCTTTCTCCCCCCCAAATTATCTTTAGCTTGTTGGATTTTATGCAATGATTTTTCTCTTTTCCCTAATTGCTCCTATATCTAATATTTCTTTTATTTTTCAATTTATATTTAATCAATACATGCTTTTGACAAATTTTTGTATTTAGTAATTTTATAATAATTGAGCAGAACATAACCAAGTTTAAATATCAAAATATTATTGTTTATTAGACTAATAATTATTTTTGAAAATAGTGCAAAAATTTTTAAAATATTATTGGATAAAATAGTCTTTTGTTATACTTTATAGATATATATATTTTTGCAAATTAATAGTCATAAATTTCTATCCTTCATCAAATAAATCTTTTATTTTCTTCAAAATGCTATTTTAAGATGTTCATGAATTAGTATGATATTGTTAGCAATAATATATTTCTCTAATGTATTATTATTATGCATTATATATGTACTCTCTATATACATAATTATATCCTCATGTATAAGTAGTAAAATTGTGAATATTAATATAAAGTGTAATTCTTTATACATTATTCATTTAAATTCAAATTTGTTTTTTAGATTTAAGAGGAAAAAATTAAGATATTGTTAGTAAGTTAATATCATTTAACTTATTCCAAAAATTTGAAAAGAAATATTTTATTTAAATAATATACTATAAAAGTATATATTTTTTAAAATAAAATATAAAAAGTTTTTTTAATCCCCTTAATCTAAGGTTCTAATTCCGCCACTTTAAATGTTGATGATGGGCATATATAACTGTAATCAAACCTATGAGCCAAGTTTTGGATAAGTTTTGGATGATGAGTAATACGATTGATTTGCACTTTGCAAAGCCACCAATGATTGTCATTTGCGAAGATAATGTGGTAAGATCCTTTGCTTCTTACCAACCGTACCCAATTTGTGAGGCTTATCTGGTTTCAAATTTATGCTTCCCTGTGATTCCTTTTATTATGATAGTTGGAATGATTTGTAAGAGGAAAGTGATCCAATGTAGAGACCAGCGTGCTGTAGTTCACTTTTAGCACTATGTTTGTTTGTTTGTATTTTGGGGCCAGCTACTTTTAGTATTATCTAACTGTAAGATGTTTTTGGAAATTTAAATATTAAAAAAATAATTACAAACGCATATTCTTTATGTATAAAAAACCGTAGGGGCATTTACTGTTCATTCACTGTTTTTAATACCGTTTACAAAGTTTAATCCATAAATGTTTATTTGCATTGTTATTTTTTTCTAAAACTTTTTTTTTAATATTATCTTTGTGTGGGATCCACGAAACTGTGAGTCCCACTGGATCCCAAAAAAGAATTTTTAACATCGTGGGTCTCACAAAAGTTTTTTAACCTACCAATGAATGCATGGGCAATACTACTAGTATTTAATATAACGATATTTAAGATGTTTTATAGATTGCTTCCAAAACATTATAAACATAGAATAATATCCTTTTGAATAATGTCTCAATATTTCTTAAAAAAAAACAACAATTTTTGCTTGAATTTTGAGTAACTTATAAATATATAATTCTTTAATTTTTTAAATCTTTTATTTTCACAATAAATTATTTGATTTATTTATTTTAACAACAATAAATCAAACATCACATCAAATTTCTCTATAATTTACATAACAAACTTTTATTGATCTCCAATGCCAACATACATCTAAATTATAAAAAAAAAAAATTTGATGTAATGTCTGAGTTAATATTGTTAAGAAAAAATAAATCAAAAAGAGTGTAAAAATTCAAAGATATAATTTTTAAGAGTTAAAATGTATATAATTTTTTTTAAAATTTTAAATTATATATAAATTTTTTTATCTTTAAAACTTAATAATAATTTTTTTAAAATTTTTAATTTTGTACATATAATCTCCGCCATCAATAAATTCCTTGAATCACAAACAAAAGAATGTTTCATTATACTTGATGGAGGCATGTGACGCTGACTGCTTGCCAGGCCCGAAAGGCACTATAGACAACTTCCCCGCTACAAAACGCACAGCATCGTTTCAGGGGCCAAAACGCACAGTGCTGTCCCACTCTTAATCATGTCCTTTGTCCTTCATCTCCAACTCTCTTTCGTTCTCCATAAGCTGCTACTCCATTCGAACCTGTCTTCCATTCGCACATCTTCGAACAGAAAAACAAATCTGTACGGCTTCGCCAGCTCCATCTCACCTGGCTAGGGCACGCCACTTTGCAATCGAAAGCTACAGTAAGATTTGTTCTCGCTAGGGCATGCTGTCGCACAGAGGAGGACACGGAGGTGACTCGTTTTTCTGTGAAGAACGACCGATTTCGAGGTGGAGATTTATTGGACCAGGTAACGTTTCCAGTGGTAATCTTCTTCATTTGTGGGGTTTCCATGGGTTTTGGTCGTTATAAGCTTCTAAATTCTATTCTCATTTTATTGATCTCTTACTGAGAGTTGAAAAATGAAAATCTTCATGTTTCTTTTCCACTAAATTGTAATGTAAATATAATGGATAGATACTGATGTAAATACCTGATCTGCACTGATTAAACGAAATAAAATTAAAGAAAATAAAAGGATAGATAAATCAACAAATAGAAGAAAGTGCCAGACTAAAAAGCTTTGTTCATTGATTAGAGAAATTGTAATCACCTGTCAGCTAGCAATTTCAAATGTTTGATTAAAATGACTATGTCATTCCAATAATCAAAGAGCCCGAGCATCCTGAACACATGATTACGGATCAAATTGATGTGTTCTAGAATTAAACAATTATGTTTTATAATGATATTTTCTCCTTTAACTCTGCTTATGACGAGTCTTGATGCAAATTATTTTTCATAGTCAGTCCCAAGTCCGAAAAAAAGAAGAGAGTTGTGTTAGGTAATCGACAACCAACGTAAAACTTTGTTGAATCTTTATGACATGGACAATCGATATATTAAACGTAATGTTAGGTTGTTGCCTAGAAGTAATGCGCTGTATAGCTCGAATACAATGACAAATGAGCAAGAGCCGCTGTATCGTTGTCTGAGTGTAGTGAAAAATAAGTAAGGACTTCCACATTTTCGTGAACGAATGTGGGTAAAGAAGTTAGTTCATGAGAGTAGGATTCATTTTGGGACTTGGAATATAGGTATACTTACGGGTAAGTCAATGGAAATAGTAGATACTATGATTAGGAGGAAGATTAATTTTATATGTTTACAAGAAAATAAATGGGTAGGAGAAAAAACGAAAGAATTAGACACTTTAAGTTTTAAACTTTGGTATACTAGTAAGGCTAAATCTAGAAATAGGGTAGGTATAATTGTAGATAAGTTTTGGAAAAATGTTATAGTGGATGTAAAAAGGTTAGGAGATAAAATCATTGCATTAAAATTAATAGTGGAAAAGGAAATCTTTAATGTTATTAGTGTTTATGCACCACAAGTAATATTAGAAAAATTTCACAAAGTAAAGTTCTTGGAGGATTTAAAATATTTAGTTCAGAAGATACCATTAGGAGAAAAGATTCTTTTAGGAGGGGATCTAAATGGTCATGTGGGAAGTGTATTTTTAGGTTACGAGAGTGTTCATGGAGGACATGGCATAGGGAAAGCAAATGCAGAGCGTAAAACTATTCTAGACTTTTCATTGACGTTCGATCTTATATTAGTTGACACTTTTTTTAGAAAACGTAAGGAACATCTTATCACATACAAAAGTGGAAGGGTATGTTCTCAAATTGATTTCTTTCTTATAAGGAAATTGGATAGAAAACTTTGCATGGATTACAAAGTTATACTTAGAGAGAGTTTAACTACTCAGCATAGAGTTTTGGTTATAGATGTACGAGTTAGGAGGAGAGTAAAAAGCAAAGAAAAAGATAGGGTGTTAAGGATTAAGTGGTGGCAACTAAAGGGGGATACAGAAAAGAATTTACAGATACGGATTGTGGAAGAAGGACCTTGGGAAATACAAGAAAGTGCTAACAATATGTGGAATGAAACGGCTAAAGAGATTAGGAATGTGGCAAAGGAAATATTATGTGAATCAAAAGGTTTTAGACTTAGAGATAAAGAATCTTAGTAGTGGGAGGCAAGCGTGCAAGATAAGGTTAAAGTTAAGAAGGAGTGTTATAAAGTGTGATCGTTATGTAAGAGTAATGAAAATTGGAAGAAATATAAAGTATCTAAGAAAGACACTAAGAAGGCGGTGAGTGAAGTGAGAGTAAGAGCATTCATTCGATGGGTTATACTAATCTTTAAGTACTAAAGTTGGAGAAAGAAATATTTACAAGTTAGCTAAAAGTAGGAAAAGAAAGACAAGAGATATGGACCAAGTGAAATGCATTAAGGATGAAGAAGGGAAAGTCTTGGTCATGGAACAAGATATCAGAGAACAGTGGAAAGGTTACTTTTATAGGCTTTTTAATGAAGGTCACAAGATTTCATTACAATCAAATAGATTAGACACTAGAGAAGATGATCAAAATTATACTTTTTATCATAGGATTTATGAGTCAGAGGTAAAAGAAGTATTAAGGTGAATGAAGAGTGGTAGGGCAGTTGGACCGGATAATATATCTATTGAAGTATGGAATGGTTTATGAGTGAAAGGCATAAGTTGGCTCACAAAGTTATTTAATGAAATTATGAGATCTAAGAGAATATCAGACGAGTGGAGGAGAAGTTCTTTAATTCCTATTTATAAGAGTAAGGAGGGACATTCAAAATTGTACAAATTATAGAGGAATTAAACTCATGAGCCACACTATGAAATTATGGGAAAGAGTAATTGAGCGAAGATTAAGGAAAGAGACCCAAGTTATGGAGAATCAATTTGGTTTTGTAACACCATAATGTCTTAACCTCAATGAATCTCCCTCTTGGCTTGATTCCATATGATTTTCAAAGAACAAGTACAAACTGTGGCATTTTTATGCTATAAAACAGGGTTCAAATACTTATATTTTGCCTCGTGGGTCCCGTGAACAAATTATAGAGGATAGTGTCTAGCAATATGCCCCGACTTCCCACACTTGAAACATGTCACCGGAGACTGCTGGAAGGATGACTGGGTCCGAGGAGGTGGCATCGGCTTACCCTGCTATGGCCTTCTATTCCACGGCCCCTTACCTTTCTTCTTGGTGCTAGGTGTCACACTAGAACTCTTTTCTAGTTTCGGCCTTTTCAATTCCAAAACCCTTTTCTGACTAGCTGTAGCCGCAGCAGTATGATAGCTCGCAGGTTAGTCTCAATCATCCTGCTGACCTCCATAAGGGTATTGAACTTCCTGATCCGCTGTGGAGTAACTCTGTCGCTAAATAGGGGCTTCAACCCAGTCTCAAACTGCTCACATCTCTAGGGTTCATCATCATACCTCTGAAGGTAAGAGGAATACTGAGACAACTCAATGAACTTTGCCTAAGAGGTGCTAAAGCATATATGTTTTGAACCCTTTAGGGTGTCAAAACCGCCAAATTTGTGAGCTTTGCCAAGATATGACTAAATGAGCTTTTTTTTATATGAGATTTGGCATGCCTCTAGAGCTGGTTGTGATAGGTTTTATGCCAGAAAGGTCAACTAAGAAAGCAATATATTTGTTGCGAAAATTAATGGAGCGATATCGAGAGAATTAAAGAGATTTACACATGATGTTTATCGACTTGGAAAAAGCATATGATAGAGTACCAAGAGAGGTTCTATGGAAGGCTTTAGAGAAAAAAGGAGTTCGTATAGCTTATATTCGAGCAATCCAAGATATGTATGATGAGGCTATAACTAGTGTAGCGACAAAAAGTGGACCTATAGAAGATTTTTCGATAACTATTGGTTTACATCAAGGGTTAACTCTGAGCCCTTATCATTTTACTTTAGTATTAGATGTACTTACTGAACATATCCAAGAACCGGTGCCACGGTTTATGATTTTTGCAGACAATATTGTCTTAGTTAGAGAATCGAGAGTGGAAATGAATGAGAAGTTAGAGAGGTGGAGATTAACTTTGAAAACTCATAAATTTTGTTTAAGTAAAAGTAAAACAGAGTATATGGAGTGTAAGTTTAGTAAGAGACACACTACTTCTAGCGCATAAGTGAAAATTGGAGAACATATTATATCACAAGTCACATGATTTAAATATCTTGGATTCGTCATACAACATAACGGGAAAATAGAAGAAGACGTAAAACATAGGATTCAAGCGAGGTGGATGAAGTGGAGGAGTGCTTCGGGTGTTATTTGTGATAGAAGACTACCACTCAAACTTAAGGGTAAATTCTACCTCACAGTTATAAGACTTGCAATGTTGTATGAAACTGAGTGTTGGGTAATAAAAAGTTAACAAGAGAATAAGTTCAATGCTGTAGAGATGAGAATGTTACGTTAGATGAGTTGACACACTAGACGAGATCAGATTAGAAATGAATGCATTAGAGGGAAGGTGGAAGTCGCACCTATTGTGAAAAAGATTGTAGAATCAAGACTTAGATGGTTTGGTCATGTTGGGAGGAGACCTATAGAAGCCCCAATTAGGAAAGTAGATGAAATGGAAAATAATCCAATAATTAGAGGTAGAGGAAGACCAAGAAAAACTATAGGAAAAATTATTAAGAGAGATTTAGATTTAAATGATTTGTCTAAAAATATGATTTACGGTAGGTGTTTATGGTGTCGATTGATCCATGTAACTGACCCTACTTAGTGGGAAAATGCTTTATTGTTTTTGTTCTTGTTGATATTTTCTCCCTTATATCCTAATAGAATTAAGCAAAATTAGGGTCGGGCAATCTAATTTATGCAGGATGCAATCTCATAACTTTGTTACATTTTACTTGATCTCTGCTATAAGGAAAAGTGACCCATGAACTATGCAGGTTTCCATGGATTTTGGTCAATATGACCATCAACTTCTGGTTGAGAAAAATGACAATAACTTAGCTTCATATAAGCTCTTTATGAAGGTTTCAAATATGATTTTTAATTCTAATGTTGTTTGTTTATATGCTCAAGTTTGATTAAATGCTTTGTACTGCCAAGAGGTTTGTTAATGAAGTTTTATTGGACGTCCCAATAGATTAAAGTGAATGTTGGAAGTGGGTGCTATGACTGAATCAGTTGATGTCGAAATTAAAAAAAGCGGCTGATTGTTTAATTTGTGGTAGAAAGTGGTTTGTTAATGAAAGTTGTTGTGTTGTTTTTCTTTTTGTTTATCCTTCTCTTCAACACTTCCATCCACCAATGAATTCAAAGTAGTTTTTGTTTTTGTTTTTGGAGATTGTTTAATTTGAATGGGAATTTGGACATTGCTTTGGCTTTCTATGAAATTGCTGCTGGTTAATTTGTAGATTTTCGATTTGTGTCCTGTTTATTAGAGTCCTTTGTTAGAGGAAAAAAGAAAAGGAAAAGAATATTGTTCTGCTAAGAGAGTGCTGAAAGCATTGATTAATCTGGTGGAAGGAGAATATTTGAGTTAGTATAGCTATTTTTTGTTTTTATCAATTTCCTATTTCTCGGTTTATGGTAGACTCATTAATTTTTTTACGTGATTAGATTTACTTGTGTTTGCTTAAACTTCAATGTGGATGGATGTCAGTGTCTTTTTTCTTTCTGATATGATTTTTAAGCATATTTGGCTTTTGGGTTGTAGGCCATGTACCATTACCCGGGGCATCTTTTTTGTTTTTGGATTGATAGCCACTTGAATGCTTCGGTTATAAGGCACAGTGCCAAATAAGATCAATATAATATCCTTTGTTACTTTGGAATTATTCTTCTTCTTATGTCTTTTTGTTTCTTTGCCATATCACAACCACTTATTCTTTGCAATAGTTGCCTTGGAAAAAAAAAAAAAAATCCGCCATTGAAAGTTTCCAGTTTTGAGAATTGCCTACATACAGCAGGCCGACATTCCTTTAAATCATATTCATAGTGTCTATGGGAATGCTTCATTAATCATCTTCAATAATTAATTAGGAAAAATGTGCTTTTGTTTGTAGGAATGCTTTATTGAATCAAATTGACAGAGATTAACATTAAAAAGAGGCGTGTACCTACCGTGAGCTTTTGTTGCATTTGTAACTTTGGTGAACAAATAGCCTTCTTCATGTACATAGAGCAACTAATTCCTTCTTGTAGAGCAAGACTACACGCTGTTCTCGGCTACATGTACAGCTAATCAATCACAAGGATTCACTAAAACCCATAAAATTTCCATTACAGTAACTAAATGCACTCAACATCTCATTCCAAATATCAGGCACCCCAGGGAGGCACCGATGGCTGCAATAAGAGGAAAGGCTACTCTTGGTTTTTGTCTCTTCTTGGAAAGGCCTACTGGAGATCTAATCTCTTCGACTCTCGTTGTAGCTCTACTGGTGGTTCAAGAACATGCTGGGGGCTGAAATAAGCTCATATGCAAGAGATAAAACAAGGTCACCTGTTCATTAACATCAGAGGCCCAATAAATCCTACTTTTTCAAAAAAAAAAAAAATTGTTAAGAGTGCATTCTAAGAATGACCAAGCTGTCGGAATTTGTTTCCTGTAGCTCCTGTGGCGTAAGAATCATATTAATTTGTCGTTCCTCTAAAAGAATAAGCAAGCAATAGCATGTTGAAGCAAAAAATATAATGTTACGTATCAAGATCAGAAAACATCTACTAACAATAGCAATTTCCTTTTCCAAGTAAAGAAAGAAAGAAAGTCTAAAACTCTAAATTTTTCTTCTAATACACAATGAGCAGCCAGACTCTATATGAGAAGTTAACAAAAAAACTAAAGCTAAATAACAAAAATACCCTTCTTATCCCATGCATATTTGTTTCATTTTTTTCCCCAGTATATTCCTAACATATAATTAGGCTAAACTACAAGGTTTAAAAAAGGAATGAAGACCCAGATCATAAAAGAAAAAAAAAAAAGAGAATAATTATGAAATCTTAATTCCATATTCAATTCAATTCTTCAACTAAGAATCAAAGTGCACAATAAAGGAAATTTTAAAAGGAACCATGTATGTGTAAAAGAGGACCATAACACAATAAATAAACTTTTTTCTTTTGTCACTGACATTTAAACATATACAACTAAAGTTGGAGTATTAAAAATTACAGACAAAATCCCACCATACATCATTAACCACAAACTCCAAATTTCAATAGCTTCCATCATATAAGTAAGCTATAAGGCAGTGCATTTGATTAAATTCTTCCATCAGACAAGTATCATACAGGGGTATCAATTTTCTTTTATTTATTGAAAATCAATAGGCAGAGCTCGGCATTATATTGGGAGATACATAAAGCACAAGAATCTATGCTAATTTTCCTAAATGCATTAGATTATTGGAATTAACCCCCCCTCCACACACACACACAAAAAGACTAAAGACTCATTCAAGGAATAGCACCCAAAAGTTAGACCACTCATTACATTATAACCATCCCAAGGCTACCTAATTTTAAATGAAAAGAAATAACCAACCAGTGTTCATACAAAGGGAAAGGAATAATAATTGTTCATTAGAACATACAAAGGGAAAGGACCAACCATTGTTCATTAGAACATTGATGGGAAGTAAAACTTTAGATAGAAGTAATCTATAAATCTAAGATGGGACTTCTATAACTTAACACAAAGATAAAGGAAATGGATACAAAAAACTGACCCAATCCCATGTAACTGACATGTTGGAGTATATACATGTGTGTGTGTCAAAAGAAAAGAGTTTCACATTGCTTAAAATAGAGAGAGTCTTAGTGTATATATATACTAAGATGTAATATTGGGCAAGTGAATGGGCCAAGAAGAGGAGTGGATTTGCGCGTACAATAACGGACTAACGTAGTTGAAAACCACTGATTTCCCTCATGTGTACGAGTTAGATGCAGTACTAGGCATTTTTGCTAGAAATATTTTTGTAAAATTCAAAAAATTTTGTTTAAAATAAGCCTGTCGGAAAAACCTTATTTCTAGCAGTTTTAAATTTGGAACCTTAAATTCCTGAAAGTTGAAGCCTTTTAATTATTGATTTTAATTTTCCCATTAAACTAGTCTTCCTCCCAATGTTCAGAAATTGTCTTCCTTTAATTATTTTTAGTCCCAACATTCAAAATAATTAATCATGATTAAGATGTCATTAATCGATTTTATTATTGTCCAACATTTCTGTCTGCGTCTTCGACCTATAAAAGGCAGTGCATGATTCAGTTCAAGATATACCAAGCCATTTAAGTTTTCTGGCTTCTTTACTCTTCCTTCTATTTTGAGCTTTTCATTCTTTGCTGTTCTGCTTCCCTGTGGACTTCCACAGGAAGGATTCATTTAATCATGAGGAGTTATCGACCTGTGCCAGAATAGCTCTTAAAGATAGTGTCTTCGAATATGATTTGGATCAATTTTCTTAACATGCTTGTGAATTGCAATTTACAATCTTAAGAGCTATGGAGTCACACCATGATGCTACTATTAATTCTGATGCTGCCAACGTTACCGCTGTTGCTTTTAGTGGGGATGTTAATGGTGGTGCTGCTGCCTTTGTGCCCACCGCACTACTGCTTCCTAAGCAATTCCTAGACATCTTAAAAATTGAGGTGTTTGATGGAAAGAACGTCAAATGGTGGCAAGAATGTGTTTTTCTGGGTGCTGAACATGCATGGAGTTACTATGGTTCTCTATCAGATCGAGCTTACTGCAAATGTTAACTAAGTCCAAAAAGATGTTTAGGCTTATGCCAACAAGGTATGCAGGCATACTATTATTAGCACGTCATCTAATGATTTGTTCGATGTCTATTGTGTCTACAAGGAAGCCAACAAAATCTGAGAGTCACTGATCATAAAGTACATTGCTGAGGATACTGGAAAGTAGAAATTCATGATAGGAAATTACTATTGATGGGAGATGTCTGAAGATAAAGACATCAAGTTACAAATTAACGAATACCACAAGTTACTAGAAGAACTTCATGCTGAGAAGATCAACCTTCCAAATGAATTTGTAGCTAGAATCCTAATCGAGAAACTATCGGATTTGTGGAAAGACTACGAATAACAACTAAAACACAAGCAAAAGCAACTTCCACTATCAGATATCATCATTCACATCATCATTAAAGACACTGACCGGAAGAAGATTCAAGCTACAAAGGGCAAAAAGATAGCTTCAAAGGCAAACTTGGTAGAGACAAAGCTGCACAATAAGAGGTATGATTCTCATGAGAATCCTGATTACAAACCTAAGAATTCTAATCCCAAGTTCAAAAAGAAAGGCAATTGCTTTCTTTGTGACAAGCTAAGGCATTTGCTGCCCAATGTAGAAAGAGAGATAAAAATAATAATCATCTCAAACTAAATGCAAATTTGGTTCAAGGAGATGAGAACAATGATAATGAGGTCATTGTTGCGGTTATTTCTCAAACTCTCATTGTCTCTGATGTGAGAAAGTGGATGGTAGACTCTGAGGCTACCAAGCACATCTATACAAATAAGAAAATGTTTACTTCCTATGATCCTATCAAGGAACAAGAAGATCACATTTATCTTGCTTATTCCCGAACTACAAAAGTTCTTAGAAAAGGAAAAGTGATTTTTAAACTCATATCTGGAAAGACCTTGACTCTTAATGATGTTCTACATGTGCCTAATGTTAAAGCAAACTTAATTTCAATAGCTCTATTGGAAAAGACTGGGGTTAAAGTGTTATTCGAATCTGATAAGATTGTGATAACAAAAAATAATGTTTTGTGGGAAAGAGTTATCATAACCAAGGACTATTTATACTAAATGTTGCTCAAATAAATGAAAATACATACTTTTCTGCTTACTTGCCTGTTTATATGATTGATTTATTTGATGTGTGGCATGATATATTAGAATATGTTAGTAAGTTTTATATTAAGAAAATGCAACAACTTAATTTGATTCCTAGAATTAAAAATAATTATTTAAACAAATGTGAAATGTGTGCAGAAGCCAAGTTAACTTAAAAATTATATTTTTCTATATAAAGAGAAACTGAATTGCTTACTTTAATACACATTGATTTGGATGATTTAAAATAAACAATGACTAGAGGTGGTAAAAAGCATTATATTACTTTTATCAATGATTTTTCAAAATATACTAAAGTATATTTTATTAAGAAATAAAGATGAAGATTTTGAAAAATTTTCTTTTGTATAAGGCAGTGATAGAAAATCAACTAAATAAAAGGATTAAAAGAGTAAGGGCAGATAGAGGAAGAAAAAATGTTTTATTAAATGATTTTTTGTGAAAAAGAGAAAATTATTCATGAAGTAACTCCTCCATATTTACCTGAGTCTAATGGTGTTGCAGAGAGGAAAAATAGAACTTTTAAAGAAACGATGAATGCTATACTTATAAACTTTTCTACACCAGATAATTTATGAGGTGAAACTTTATTGTCTACTTGTTTTTTACAAAATAGAATCCCCTATAAGAAAACAAATAAGACACCTTATGAATTATGGAAAGGTTATACACCAAACCTAAAATATTTAAAAGTGTGGGGATATCTTGCTAAAATAATGTTGCCTGATCTTAAGAAAAGAAAAATTGGGTCTAAAACTTCTGATTGTATGTTTATTGGATATGCTCATAAAAGTGTAGTTTATAGATTTCTAGTTTTAAAAAGTGATGTTTTGGATCATAACATTATTATAGAAACTAAAGATGCAGAATTTTTTGAATATTTTTTTATTTGAAAATTGAATCGGATTTTAAAAAATTGGAAATTTCTACTTCTTTTCTTGAACAAAATTTAAATGAAAATTTAGTTGAAAATTTAAAAAAAAGTAAGAGGCAAAGGAAAGAATATTCTTTTAGAAATGATTTTTATACTTATATAATACAAGATGATCCTTTAAATTTTTATGAAACTATTTCTTCTTTAAATGCTCATATTTGGAAAGAAGCAATTAAGGCTGAAATTGATTCTCTTAATCAAAATAAAACTTAGATTTTAGTAGATTTGCCCCCAAGAGCTAAGCCTATTAATTGTAAATGGGTTTTTAGGAAGAAACTTAATCCTGATGGGTCTATTGATAAATATAAAATTAGGTTGGTAGCTAAAGGTTTTACTCAAAAATAAAACATTGATTATTTTGATACTATTTCTCCAGTTACATGAATTTCTTCTATAAGAATTCTGATTGTTTTAGCTTCAGTTCACAAGCTTTATATTTATCAAATGAATTTTAAAACAGCTTTCTTAAATGGTGATTTTGAAGAATAAATTTATATAGTACAACCTAAAGGATGTATCGCTTCTAAACGAGAAAATAAAGTATGTAAACTTGTTAAATATTTATATGGATTAAAACAAGCACCTAAACAATAGCATAAAAAATTAGATCAAGTTTTGATAAGTAATGACTTTGCTATTGTTGAAGTAGGAATATGTGTTTATACAAAACTTGTAAATAATGATTGTGTGATTATTTACTTATATGTGGATGACTTGCTTATTTTTGGTACTAACATGAATATTGTGATTGAAACTAAGAGCTTCCTTACATTTAAATTTGATATGAAAGATATAAGTGAAGCAAAAGTGATTTTGGATGTTAAAATTATAAGGAGTGAAAATAGTATTTTATTATCTCAAAAACATTACGTGGAAAATTTTTTTTAAAAGTTTGGACATTTTGATGATTTCCCATTAAGTACTCATTATAATCCTAGCATACAATTATAGAAATATAAAGGTGATTCGATGGCTCAATCTAAATATGTACAGATTATTGGAAGTTTGTTGTGTTTAATGAATTTTACCAGGCTTGATATAGCATATGTTGTATGTAGATTGAGCAGATATATCTATTATCCAGGTAGCAGGGGTGTTCATTAAGCTCGAATGCCCGGTGGGCCTAGCCTTGCTGGGTCAAATTGGGGCGAGTTAAGCCGGACACAAGAAATTTTTTTTAAAAAAATTAAGGTCAAACCAAGTTACAAATAGAGCTGGGTTGGCTGGGCCGGGCATCGGGCCAACCCTTAAGGCAATAAGGGCCAGCCCAAGCCCAGAAAATAAATTTATTTTTTTGAAAAAATATTTTTTTTATGAAGATTTATATCAAAATTTTAAATTTTATGAATAAAATATAATTTTATAAAAATTATATGCAAATTTTCTTTTTTAAGTATTATTTTATAATTTTCATAATAAATTTAGGTTGCTCCTAAAAGATATATTAATCTAATCAAATCTAAAAAATAAAAAATATTTTTTATAAAGATTTATACTAAAATTTGAATTTTTTAAAGATAAAATATAATTTTATAAAGATTTATATAAAAAAAAATTTTAAGTCATTTATAATTTTTATGATAAATTAAAAAAATTGTCGAGCTATCTGGTTTAGCCCTACCATGTCCTATATTAAACTAAGCTAAGCTCGGGTTAGGGCAACGGGCTTCAATTTGGAAGCCCCTCTAAAATTGGACACGACCAAAGCCTTGCCCAACCTAACCCGACCCATGTACACCCCTACCAAGTAGTGAGCATTGGATGGTTCTAGTTAGATTAATGAGATATTTGAGAGGTACCATGAACTATGGTATCTTTTATGGTGGATTTCCCACTATATTAGAAGGATATAGTGATATTAATTGGATCTTAGATTCAGATGAGATTAAATTTATTGGTGGCTATATATTCATTCTTGGTGGTAGTGGTATAGTATCTTGGAGATCAACCAAACAAAGTATTATAACAAAATCCTCAAGGGATTTAAAGTTTATTGCTATGGAATTGGATGGTACTGAGGCTGAGTGGTTGGAAAACTTCTTAGCAAATATTCTATTAAGAGAAAAACTAACACCATTAGTGTTTTTACATTATGACAACCAATCGAAGATAGCTATAGCTAAAAATATGACCTTTAATGGCAAAAGTAGACACATTTAATTGAGACATAATATTATAAGGCAGCTGCTAAAAGACAAAGTGATTTCAATCGAATCTATAAGGTTAAAAGTAAATCTGATAGATCCATTGATTAAGTCCTTCGAAAAGAAACAAATTAATAACATATCGAGGGGAATGAGAATTAAACTAATCTAAAACTAGCAATGATAGTAACCCAATCTTTATGATTGGAGATCCTATGAATAAGGTTCATATGAGTGAAAATAAGTCATGTGTTAGTTCTGCTAGTACTAAAATTCTAATATCTTCCTATAATATGAAAAAGTGTTAGAATGTATTGTTAGTGAGGTTGAGCAAAGCTCTTAACGATTTCATATTCCTTATGAAAGGTTTATTTATTGTAGATACACTTGATGAAATTACCTATATGAATGTGGAGTGGGGTCGCTCCTATGAAATCGTGGCAAAATCTTTACAACATTCATTAAATACCAAGCACGCGTACAACTGTTTAAAACACAAAATCGCCATTAACAGTAGGAACTGTAGAGATATAATCTGACCACTAAGTCCTCTAATATACAATCAAGAGTTGTTAGTTGGTAAAGGCTTTAAGTTTCACTAACAACTTTGTATATTAGGTGTTATTGGTTTAGGTCTGGTTCATAGTTTGAAAGACACTAGATTCGAAATGATTATACTCATGTGTGTAGCTCAGATTATAATATTCTTTTGACACATGGGGGATTGTTAGAGTATATACATGTGTGTGTGTCAAAAGAAAGGAGTTCCACATTACTTAAAATAGAGAGACCTTTAGTGTATATATACTAAGATATGATATTGGGCAAGTGAATAGACTAAGAAAAGGAGTAGGCTGGTGTGCACAACAACGGGCCAAAATAGTTGAAAACTTCTTATTTCCCCCCATGCGCGTTATTAAGCATTTTTGCTAGAAATTTTTTTGCAAAATTCAAAAATATTTTGTTTAAAATAAGCTTATCGAAAAAATCTTATTTTTAGCAAATTTGCATTTAGGACCTTAAATTCTTAAATGTTGAAGCCTTTAATTACTGATTTTAATTTTTCCATTAAACCAGTCTTTCTCAATATTCAAAAACTGTCTTCCTTTAATTATTTTTAGTCTCAACGTTCAAAATAATTAATCATGATTAAGCCTTCATTAATCAATTTTATTACTGTCCAACATTCCTGTTTGTGTTTTGTCCTATAAAAGGTAATGCATGATTCAGTTCAAGATGTACCATGCCATTTGAGTTCTCTGGCTTCTCTCCTCTTCCCTCTATTATGAGCTTTTCGTTCTTTGTTGTTCTACTTCCCTATGGATTTCCATAAAAAGGATCCATTTAATTATAGGGAGTTACCGACCTATGCCAAAATAGCTCTTAAGAACAGTGTTCTCGGACACAACTTTGATCAATTTTCCTAACATACTTGTAAATTGCAGCTTATAAGCATTATTAACAAATAGAATAGGATAAACTCAATTCCTAAATTGAGATGCAAACAATCTCATTTGTTTTGAAAGTACTATAGAGCTCAAACACTGAAAATCTAAGAGAAATTAATTAATAACATATATCCCAAAGTGAGAACCTTGTATAATTTATACTCCATTTCAAGAATCATATTATACTAGAGTTGGATGCTATGTTTCATGAAATTTGACAAGTAATGGACCAAGGTCAATAAGAACAAATTGATAGAAAACTACAATTGGTGAACATGTTTCTGCCAGAATAGTTAATAATTTACTTAATTTTCACAACAAACTAAGCTATGAACCAAATAATAAATTTATTTGAGTTTATTTATAAAACTTAGACTAAGCCATTTGAGTTTATTGCAAAAAAATAAATAATGAATATGTTTACTGCAAAAACAGCAAGGTATGTGCTCAAAATTATAGGAAGTCAGAACAAAGTCTCCCTCGAGCACACCTTGGTAGAATGTGCGACCACGAGTTCGAGGGTGATGTTTTCCTCCTTATGCCCTCCTTCAATTAATCTCTCTAGGTGCAAAAAGGAGAAGAAAGGGGTGATTTCATTTGTGACCCTAGCCTATGGAGTGACTTTATTTGAAGATGGTTGGAGTTTGAATGGGAGAACGATGAAGAATGAAGGCAATTAGAGTGACAATGGTGTACCCTAGTGATGGAGGACGAAGGAAGATGCAAAATTTGGAAAACGAAGGTGTACCTTGGCTATGGAGAACAAAAGAGTTGTCTGTTTTGGCCCATGTTTGATGTTGTGTGTTTTGCGAGCTTGGTAAAATGGCTAATTTACCATTCAAGCTAGTTTAGATATCACTAGGTCTAACTCAAAGCTCATTTGGTTGCACGATATAAATAAGAAGAAAAAATAAAAAGTGCGCAAATAAGATAAAAAAATGACTTTTGTTCTCAATTAAAATGATAATTTAATAAACAAAATAATAAGTATAAGAATATAATAGATATTATATAAACTATGTAAATATATTATGTCTATTTTACGGTAAACCAAATAAGTCCTTAGTCTGACATGTTATCTTTTTATTAATGATTAAATGAATTTATTTATAATGGAGTTTATTTATCTAAAAAATAATTTAGAGAATATATTATCAAATTTTGAAAAACAAATGTTTTCTATATATAATCCTAAATTTAAAAACTAAATTGATAGAAGAATAATCTTTTAAGGAATAAATCATTCATTTACTCAGAAATTAATGAAAAAAATTAACTCTTTATGATTAAAAAAAATACAAAACTATACTCTTCTATTCCTAAAAAATATATGCATCAATTTTTTTATTTTTAAATCTAAAAATATATATTCGTTCTCTGAACAGTTGCAAGTTTTTAACTTGTGACTTGTAAGTTTTTATCAATGAACAACAAAGCAAAACAAGCTAAATGTACATGTTCTAGAGAGTAGTGAGTTAAACTTTGTTTAACAATTAAATCATATATTTTTAATATTTAAAAACCAAATAATTAAGATATATATCTTTGGCCGAAAAATAAAATTGAGTTACCCCTGCTATCAAGCTAGGTGACATCTATTCAGGCCAAAATGATCAAATTGCCATTGAGGAACTCTTTATAAATACACTTTAGGTAAGAGGTTTTTGGTATTTCTTTAAGGGCATATTTTTCTCTCCATGATCATCTTGATTATTCCTCTCCGTCGTAACCTAGGCCATGGAGTCCGTGATTAAGTCATCCAGTACTCCCAAGACTTCAAGAACCCACCAATAAATTTCTTTTCATCAGGAGTTAAAAAGAACATTTTCTTTTTTAAAAAAATGCCTCTTCATAATTTTGGCTAGCATGATTTAATCCAATTGAAAATTGTAAATTGTTAGGACTCTTTTTTTTTTCAAGAACTATTATAGATTTGTGTTTAATATGTAAAAAAAAAAAAATGTTTTTCTTGATACTCTTTAAAAAATTATATATTATTTTTTGAAAAGCACGTTAAGAAAATTGTTTTCAAAGTTGGTAAAAAATATAAATTAGCTAATAGCTAATATTTTTTTATGTATTTGAAAATTCAACTATTGCCATTTCCAAATTTAAAATTATACATTTAACCTTATATTTTTATCAAAAATATTTTTAAATGTTCTTATAATGAGCATGCAATTTATTTTAATTGGTACATGAGCCTAACTACGTTTAAATTGCCTAATAGTCGTGCAATTTATGAAACGAGGCTTTTGTTCTTTAGAAAAAGGCCAGGAGTTAGATCACACATTGTTGCTCCCATATCAAGACTTGAAATGTTAGTACTAAAGCAATCTGAGGGACTCTTATCAAACTGAATATGCTAACTTTATTGATTTCTGAACATCTAATCATGTTTACAAACTCTTCTCAATTCACAAACGATCAAAACTATCAGATCAGCTACTTTACATCTTGAAACAAATAAACATATATGGTGGGGATAAGACAAGTCCCCCAAAATTCATAAATGGGTTACTAAAACGTGAGGTAAAACCCTACAATGAGGATTCCAAATAAATAATATGCATGTAAAAAAATAATATTACAAGAATTACATGTTTAAAACCAAAAAATTCCCATGTCCCATCAGCCTTTCCTGGTTCTTCTGAGAGTTACACTACAAAAAAGAAGGCCTTTAGTGGCGACAAAAGTCACCGCTAAAAGTGGCTAAAGTCGCCACTAAAGGTTTTTAGTGGCAACGAAAGGTCATCACTAAGTTATCACAAATACAACTATAGCAAAAACTCTTTAGTGGCGACAAAAAGCGTCGCCACTAAAAAGAACAATTAGTGGGACTTGTGTCGCCACTAAAAGCAAGTTGCCACAAAAAATGTGTTAATTAGTGACGAAAAATACTACAATTAGTGGCAACCTATGGTCGCCACTAATAGTGGTAATAGGATATCGCCACTAATTATTATAGTATTAGCGGCGACTTATGGTTGCCACTAAATATCGAAGGTTTTAGTGGCGACAGATAGTCGCCACTAATCATGTTATTAATGGCGCCAATAGTCGCCACTAAATTTTATAGTTTTAGTGGTAACAATTTCGCCACTAATTCAACTTCTTTTAGTGGCAACTCATTGTCGCCACTAATTCTTATAGTTTTAGTGACGACCCATTGTCGTCACTAATTTTATTAGTTTTAGTGACAACTCAGAGTCGCCATTAATTCTTGTAGTTTTAGTGGCGACCCATTGTTGTCACTAATTTTACTAGTTTTAGTGACAACTCAGAGTTGCCACTAAAAGTTGCCACTAATTTTTATTAGTTTTAGTGACAACTCAAGGTCGCAACTAATTCTTATAATTTTAGTAACAAGTGGTTGTCGCCATTAATTTTTACCAGTTTTAGTGACAACTCAAAGCTGCCACTAATTCTTATAATTTTAATAATAAATTTTAATTATGTTGTCACCATTAAATTTATTGCTGAAAATTATTTTTAAAGCATTTGATGACGACCTATTATTGCCGTTATGGGTTACAGAATCTTTTTTTAAAACATTCTATTTATAATTGCACGTTATTTGCCTAAAAAAATAACAAAATTCAAATGGTTCTAATAGCAACTTCAGAAGATATGAGAAGACAATGATAAAATTAAAGTACAACAACTAAACTGAATTACATCAAAAGAAAATTGTGATTAAAAATAAAGAGTAAACTAAACAAAATCATAGTCAAACACATAATTAACAATGAGAAAACAAAAGTTACAAATTATACATTCACTAATAATAGTTGTTGAACTTCTCAAAAAAAAAAAAAAAACTAGTGAGGTGGAATATATTTAATATGTTCCGTTATTCTTTGAAGCACACTCAACCTGTAAGAAGAGGGAAAAAAAGTGTTATTGAATTTAATACTAATAATTACTTTGGGTTAAAAGAGAAACAATAACAGTTAAAATATCAAATGGCATTTAAATGAAAATTTGAACTTTGAACCATGCTTAAATAAATATTTAAACTAGTAGGAAAGAAACGATGATTTATAAACATACCTCTATTTATTTAAATTTATTGAGCTGGTCTACTTGAAATATTGCTACTTGAAGGTAAATGTCCCTATTAAAATTAAAAAAAAATGGTAAGTATTGTTTATTCTTAGAAATAAGAAAGAAAGTGTTATATACCTGCTGTTGTAATGTGGACAACAAGGCAGCAACTTGTGCACGAACTTCAACCTGCACTTGTTGGGCCATCTGAGATCGCTCTTGTTAGAGCTTCCGTTCAAATTCTTCTTGCATTTTTTGCTCCATTTCTTCACGCTCTTGGGCCATTTAGGCACGATCCTCCTCCCGTTTTCGTTCTATTTCTTCCCAAACTTGTTCTATTGCAGATGAGACTCTATAGTTAACGTCAACTTGGTCAACGGGTCTCTTTTTTAAGGGTTTCTTTCCATAACCCTTTCCACGAACAAACCCTGATCGTGCACCCAATACAGTAGATAAAATTTCATCTCCAGTCATGCGAGATTCAACTTCAGATGATTGTTGTCGAACAACAAGCTCATGTAGACAACCCTTCAGTTTAATTAACAAGTTAAAAACACATACAATAAATTATAATTAAGCAAAGATAAAAAATTGAAAGATATTGAAAAGTTACATGAATCTCATGTGACTTGGGATCAACCCACTCTATCTCCACATCCTTTATACGACGAGTGTGTTGCGCCTCCCATACCACGTCAGGTCTCGCTGGCTCACCAGTAATGGGATCCCTCTAAAATATTTTGTAAAGAGCATTATTTCATCTTATAATGGAGAAAAAAAATTCTTATATAGAAGTACATTGGTAAATAAAAAATAAAGAGTCCATCCTTACCAGACTATGCTCTACCTCTACAAATGACCGCGTGCCACATGTATGCTTGGTTACTTGCTTTTCTCTATTTAGTTTATTTCTATTACTCATCAGCTACAAGTGGATAAAAAGACTTATTATTATTTAAAGATAGGCATAAGAATTGTATATAAGGAAACAAGGTCAAACTATATTATAGAATAAGAGTACATTACCTTAAAATCTTCAGTAGCCCAATGCTGGAGCAACCACTCCCAATCTATAGGATGCACATCAGCCGGTCGAACTGCCCGCCTATCTTCATTTGTATCTAGAAATTTGACAAGATCATGTAACTTTGCCTTCCAACTCCTAAATAATCTCCGTAAAGTGCTAAGAGTGAAGCGTTTCATCAACGACTCAGCTTGACCCTCTCGTTGTTCAAATTTATCCTATAGACCATAAATATAAATAGCTATAGTTACATATGTAAAGGGTTTAAAATTAATAAAACAATTTAGTTTGTATAACTATCTATACACAAATATATTACCTTAACTTTTAACCACATAATATCTCAATATTTTTCTTATTGGGCAGGCCAATCACCATCTCTAAATAAACAAGTGGTCCGAAACACCAAGCCACAATAACTGGAGAACTCTCGAGTGCCATATCCAACAGCTCGTTCGAAATCTTCAGGGATGTCAATAATAATCTTTCTACCATGTTTTGTCTTTAAATCAACAGACATACACTTGTATTTCCCTCGGCCTTTCTTAATAGTGCTACAAGAAGCTTAATAAGACATATAGGTCATAAAAAATCATTACACTTAGATAGACATATATGTGAGTGTGTGTGCATGTGAGGGGAGAGAAAAAAAATAAACCATAATTAAACAAAATCTAAAGGTGATTATACCTGCACTACTCTGGTTCAATGATGGCTGCATGGGTGGAGAATCTTCGTGTTCTTGTTGTGTCACAAATGGTGGTAGTGTGGGTGGAGTAGACTCCCTACTTTTAGAAACATTCCCTATGACGAGTCGTGGTGGTGATGTCACATCACCTGTGTGGTCACGTCTCAACTGACCACTGCCACGCCCATTTCCTCTCCCCCCTGCCTCCAACCCTGCCACGTCCACCACTTGACATTTTCTGTAAAATTGTAAAGAAGATGTGAGATATAATAGTTTGAATTCAAATACTAACTTGAATATATAAACATAAGGCAAAATGTTTGTAAGTACACTACCAAAAAATATTTAATCTAAGCTATAAGTAGTATCATTTGTGTCATTTGCATCATCATCATCAAGTATGTCCTCCTTATCTTCTTCATCAGTGGACATATCTTCATCAAGTATGTCTTCTCTATCTTCTTCATCAGTGGATACATCCTCATCATTATCATCAATAAATTCATCCACCTCAGCAATTACGTTTGGCCCACTTGGTCGAGGGTGTTCATTTGAGTAGTTTATTGTTTCTGGTTGAATGTCATCCCTATGAAGGCAAACCACTAGGTCAATGCCTACATCACCGCTAGTAGTTAAATCTATTTCAATTTCAATCTGCTGATAAGCCTCATCGCTTAATAAGTCTTCATTGTCCCCATCTATGCCATCATCAGTCATCTCTAGCATATTAAAGAAGTCACGAGGATTTGTTTTTACAACAACAAGCCAATTTGGGTCACAATTGTCCTCTAGGTAAAATACCTGTTTTGCTTGAGATGCCAAGACAAATGGTTCATTTGAGTTCAATGCGTATTGGGTGTTGACACTTGTAATTCCATATTTGTCCACCTTGTATCCTCTTCCTGAATGACCCACATCCCACCAATGGCACTTGAAGAGATACACTTTCTTATTCCCAATATATGACAATTCATATATATTTTCTAAAATACCATAATATTCTTTTGTCTCATCTGAATCATCACCTTTCACAAGGACTCCACTATTCTGTGTTCTTCTACCAGAGGCTCGATCTTGAGTGTGAAATCTAAATCCATTTACCATAAATGTGGAATAACGATGGACCATTTTTAGCAGTCCAACTCCAAGGCTCATAAGGTCGTCACTTGCATCACCCCGTGAACCTAACTCTAAAACCTATAAAAGACAACATGTATGAATATCATAACGTTTAATCTAACTAATAGAAACACGAGGTCCAAACATACCTGTACATAAAACCATTCTGGGAACTCTGCAACCATTAAAGCTTGTGTTTCAGTCTCCATCTTGTGCTTCCTGCAATGTATGATCTACTTAATTAAAGGTGATAATAGAATATTTTTTAGGTAAGCGATTGCTAATTTCTATAAACTTACTCAATAAATGGCCAAATGTCTTCACAATTTTGAAACACGTACATACAAGCTTAATTAAACTCTATATCTGATAGAAAAATTGATTCATAACGTCCCCTCGCTTGTCCACTTGGATTGAAGATAGACATCTTATCATGTTCCATATGTCCATCATCATTCCTAGGAGGTCTATTGAGTTTAGTTGGGATATTTTTCAGATAACGCGAACAAAAAGTAAGGCATTCATCAGCTAAGTAACCTTCAGCGATTGAACCTTCTGGACGAGCCTTGTTGTGAACATAAGTTTTTAGTGTTCGCAAGTACCTGCATTAGTATGAATAAGGTCAGACATTTTTTTAAATAATGAAAAAGACATCATAGCTTAAGATTAACCTTACCTCTCAATAGGATACATCCATCGATATTGGACAGGTCCACCAAGCTTAGCCTCTCTTGCTAAGTGAATAGGCAAATGGACCATGATATCAAAGAAGGCAGGTGGAAACACCATTTCTAATTTGCACAATGTAATTGCAATTTGGGTTTCTAAGACATCAAGATCTTCAATTCTCAAGCACTTTGAACATAAGTTCTTAAAAAATTTTCCTAACTCTATTATAGGTTCTGACACTTCATTAGGCAACAAACCACGTATTGCAAGTGGAAATATATCTTGTAATAATACATGGTGGTCATGACACTTCAACCCAGAGATTTTTCGCTCATGGACATTGACGCACCTTGAAATGTTTGAAAAGAAGGAGTCTGGCACCCTCAATTTAGCTAAGAAGTCATAAACTTTTGCCTTCTCTTGTCTTGACAATGTATAGCATGCTGCTAGAATCAGGATTCTGTTACCATCTTCTATGGGATGCAATTGTTGCCTAATCCCTAAATCAACCAAGTCATATCGACTCTTCAGTGTATCTTTAGTCTTTCCAACGACACCCATCAATGTCGACATTATGTTATCCGACACGTTTCTTTCTATATGCATAACATCAAGGTTATGTCGGAGCAACAGAGTTTTCCAATAGGGCAATTTAAAGAAAATACTCTTCTTCCTCCAATTGAAAGCATCATTGGTGGGAAAACGCTTTCGCTTTTGGCTTTTTCCAAGACTCACATCTCCCAATGCTTGAAGTTGTATAAGTGCTTCTTCATCAGTAAGAGGCAAGGGTGCAAGTGAATGTTTAACTTTCCCATCAAATGCCCTCTTATTATTGCGCCATGGATGATTGGGAGGAAGGAAGCGACGATGCCCCATGTAACATAACTTATTCCGTAAAGAAGTGGAATATGTGCCCTTGTGGCAACAAGGGCATGCAAACTTTCCCTTGGTGGACCATCCTAAAAGGTTTGCATACGCTGGGAAGTCACTGATTGTCCAAATAATAGCAGCACACATCTTAAAATTGGACTGTGAATAGGCATCATATGTGTCAAGACCATCATTCCATAATTCCTGTAACTCTTCAATCATGGGTTGCAAATACACATCAATGTCATTACCAAGACATTTAGGGCCTGGAATAAGAAGTGTCATCATAAAGTACGGGTGCTTTATGCATAACCACGGTGGCAAATTATATGGAACTAGCACAACCGGCCAAATGCTATGATTAGTACTCATATTTCCATACGGCTGGAACCTATCACTAGCCAGACCTAACCGTACATTTCTGCAATCACGAGAGAAGTCAAGATACTGGTTATCAAATGATTTCCAAGTAATGGAGTCAGACGGATGTCGTAAGACACCGTCATCAATACGTTCTTCCATATGCCATCTTATATCTTTAGCTATTTGTTGAGCCATGTACAGCCGTTGCAACCTAGGCTTTAATGGAAAATGTCGCAACACTTTACGGGGCATTTTCTTGCCTTTTCAACCATCCAACTTCCATCTAGACATGTTACACTTAGGGTATGATTCTGCATTTGCGTGTTCTCGCCAATATAAGATGCAATCATTTTCACATACATCAATCTTAGTATAACCCAATCCAAGCTCCCTAACAACCTTCCTTGCTTCATAGTAATTTTCAGGTACTAATGCCCCTTTAGGTAAGACATCTTTGAATAAACTCAACAATGTATCTATAGATTTGTTACTCCAATGGTTAAGGCATTTTAGATGAAGGAGTTTGACAATGAAAGATAGCTTTGTCACATTATTACAACTCGGATAGAGTTCGGTTTGAGCATCTTCCAACAATTTAAAAAATTGGCTAGTCTGCAAGTTAGGGGATTCAGTTGAATATGTTTCACCAAATGCATCATGTAACATCTCAATGATGTCATCATCCTCGTCATTATCCATAGGTGCTTCATCATTTGCATGCTGGAGGGGACTATGGATACTAGGTCGAGCTTCTCCATGTGAGTCCCACACTTTGTAACTTTCATTGAATCCCTTCTTAAACAGATCTGCCCTTACTTCACTTCTTATTTTCCACGCTGTATTCTTGCACCCCTTACATGGGCATCGAATCATATCAGTCACCCCAGCTTAGCTGAATGCCCATTGGAGAAACTCATCAACACCTTATCTATATGTCATATCAGCCCTATTCCTAATGTGTATCCAACTTTTATCCATCCCTAAATCCAACATGAATATTTTCAAAGTGAGTATTTATAACTAATTTGTAATTATACATGTCTATATTATATAGAACACTAGGAAAGAGATATATTTCTCTTTGGCACACACTACATATACTCTTATATCATCTAGAACACAAGTAAACATGTATCTTTGTAAATCTAAGGCATGAAGAAAAATAGACATGTATGAATCAAGTAGGTACAGTGGAACTTACATATTTTGTATACAATCAGTCAAGAATGTCATCATAATTTAACTACATGTGATAAGGTTCATCCACATAAAGTAGTTCAAAAGACAAAGTCATTCAGCTATTAATCTGTCATAGCATAACAAGGTAATTTTACATAGGCTATCAGCCATTAACAAGAGCAATAATACATTCCCCCACATGATAAAATTTCCCAATCGATGATAATGGACAAAAAAACCCTACAGTTATTTATTTTTTATGAAACATTAGCTCCTAATACTTTGTTAAAAATTCTTTATCTTTATCTTAATCAATCAGTGTTTGAGAAAAAGAAAATTTAATTGATTTTAAGACTACATTTGAATTTTTACTCTTAATCAAATAAATACTAATCAAATTTTAAACTTAGTATTTTATTTAATTACTCATAATCCAAATTATTTGTTAAATATTCTTCATCTTCATTTTAATCTATTAGTAATTTACTAAATGGTTCATTCATTATTTTAAAATTAAATTTTTATTTCTACTCTTTATCCAATACATACTAATTACATTTAAAAAATTTTCCAATCTTAATTATGCTTTTCCTTTTTAAGACTTTGCTATCCATTGCTAATCAAATTGCAAAGGTATTATTATTTTTAATCACTTTTTACTTTTAGTATTTACCTATTAATTTGTTATTCAATCTTTTATTTAATTAATGATCAAACTTTGAATCCTAATCTTTATTTCAATCTATTAGTAAATAATTAGATGTGTCATTTATTATTCTGAATTTAAATTTTCATTTTCACTCCTAATCCAATTTTAACTAATTAAATTTTAAATTTAGTCCTCCATTGCTAATCAAATTTCAAAGTGATTAATTTTTTAAGAATTGCATTTACTTTTAATAGTTGCCTATTAATTTCTATGCAAAAGTTCACTATTAATTATTTGTTGAATATTCAATCATAATTACTTATTAAATAACCTCCATCTTTATTTTATTCTAGTCCCCATTTAGTAATTGTTTAATATATTATGCTTGAATTAACTTTTCATTTTCATCTTAATCAAACAATTACCGAATAACTTTTGAATTTGGAGTTTATTTAATTATGTTTTCCTTTTTTAACTCGTAATCCATCAATTAATTGTCAATTTTCAAAGTTATTATTACTATTAATAATGCTTTAACTTTTAGTATTTACCTATCAATTTCCTCTTCAATACTAATTATTTGTTTAATATTCAATCCCAATTACTTAGTAAATATGTTTCTTGAATTAGATCTTTAATTTTATCTTTATCAAACAATTACTAATTAATTTTCAGCCACTTTTAACAAGTTAATGGCCAATCAATGGTGCTTTGTTTGCAACGGAGCAAACAACCACTTTTCACAAGTTACTAGCCAATTAATGATTCACCATACACATTTTTTTCTTCTACCTTATATTTTTCCAACACTTAGTTCCACATATATATATATATATATGTATACTAAATCACATTTTTAACATCAGAAAGATATGAACCAACCAGAAAATATTGCTTGGTTGCTCCAAAAAGTGCTTGTAGTGACTTGTGAGCAGGAATACAAGATTCAAAGATAACTTGTCAAGTTAGACCTGCACCCAAAACCAAAAGGAAAATATTGTCATAAAGATTTCTAAGTGAAAAGGAAACAAATACATTAATTCTTTTGTGTCAATATGGATATATATATGTATATGTGTGTGTGTGTGTGTGAGTATACATATGGATATATATATGTATATGTGTGTGTGTGTGTGTGAGTATACATATGGTATATATATATATATATATATGTATATATATATGTGCACCGACCTTACCTATTGGAATTAAAAGCTCAAATTGGTCAACTATTTAATAGGTATTTTTATAATTGTTACAATAAGACAATTGTGATTATTTGTAACAACCGGGAAAAGAAAAGAAAAGGGAAAAGAAAGGAAGTGAAATCTGGAAATTTTCGGAATGCAAAATTTCTGGTAGTCCCTCTGACGGCAGGGGTGGCGAGAGTGGGCGGTGAGTCGCCACAGCGAGAGAGCTAAATAGCGAAAGCGAAGCTCAATAAGCGAGTGCGGCAGCAGTTAATACAAAAAGCCGGGAGGTGCGCCGCTTTCAGCGAGCGCCATGCGAGAGTGAAGTGGTGTGCATCACGTTGTACGCATTTCATTTAATAAGAAACCTTAGAAAATTAAAAATTATACCTTTATATTCATTTATTTACTTTGTTCAATCTCTACAAAAATTTTGACTAAAATTGATAATAGAAATCAATTGAATTTTTTAATAGAAATCATACAATATACCAAATTAACATAATTTTTTCAATCATTATATTTCTACATGTAAACAATACAATAAAAATGTCAAACGTCCTTTAAAAGTACCAAATTATGTATATGCTTGTTGTATGGAATATCTTGTATGTTGAAATGTGAGATTGCTCGGGTGAGGTAGTGCCGAAAGTCCCATGAGATGGGTGAGGTGAAGCCGAAAGCCCCTTGAGATAGGTGAGACAAGGCCAAAAGTCTCCAACGAGTGAGGCCAAGTCAAAATTCATAGTTATTCTCACATGTTATTCAGAAATACATTCAAATAAATAAAAACAACAATTTATATTATATTTATTATTTATCCTTAACAAATATTCAAAGAAACATTTTTGACCATATAATTTATAAAAGCAATTTGATATTCACAAAGGCCAAGATTCTACTTAAGTTTTAGTTTATGTAATTGATTGTAGTCATCGTTGGATATTTTGGGATTAATTAGTGGACCCGAGAAATTTCTGGGAGAGAAAGAAGGGTTGAAATGGAAATGCGATTACTTATTTATTGTCATTTCTTTTCATTTATTTATTTAGAATTATAAAAAGACAATAACAAAAATATCTTAAAATTCCTAATATTGTAAAACAGACTTACCAAAAAAGTTAAGATTATTAGCTATAGTCATATACATTTTTCTAATTAAGTTTGTTAAACGTGAAACATAACATAATATATATTTAAATAAAACATCATTCAAATGTAAAGTCTAGAGACATTTACAATAGTTATAGAAATTTTAAACTTAATGATATATGAACATTCATAAAATTTTTTATTGAATCAAAATTCTAATAAAAGTTTTAATAATCTCTTAAATTATATTTTTTGAATAAAAATTTGTTTTCATAACCATCGGTGTTACAATAAGACAATTGTGATTATTTGTAACAACCGGGAAAAAGAAAAGAAAAGGGAAAAGAAAGGAAGTGAAATCTGGAAATTTTCGGAATCCAGAATTTCTGCTAAGTCCTCTCGCAACAGCGAGAAACGGTCTCGCCACAGCGAGAGAGCTAGTTCGCAATAGCGAAGGCAATTCTAGCTATAGCGAGTGCTGGCAGCAGCCCATACAAAAACCAGGGAGTTGCCCGCTGTAGCGGCGCCATAGCAAGAGTGAAGTTTGGAACTGACGCGATTTCGCCATAGCGAGTGGTAATTCTCGCCATAGCGAAGGGAACTGGCACGAGCTCGCCGTAGCGAAGGTTACACCTCACCATAGCGAAGCCAGATTACACGAGCTCGCTATAGCGAAGGTTAGTTTTCGCCGTAGCGAGAGTCGGTCCGGAAGAGAGTAAATAGCGAGATTTAGACTTCATTAAACGCCCAAACTCATTTCTTCTCTCATATCTGCCCTAAGCTTCGACCCAAAGAGAGAAAAGAGGCGAGGAGAGTGTGAGAGATCAAGAGAAGGAGGAAGATTAAGGGAAAGGTAAGGTCACTTCTCCCATTTCTCTTCAGATTTCTGATCCCCTCCCTTTGCCCTCTTTTCCTACGGTTTTGTTTGCAAGAATGGACGATTTCTGGGTATGGGTCAGAAGAGGGAAAGTGGAAAACGCTTTTGAATCATTGTGTTTTCTTTGAAAATGTGGTTTTCCACTACCATGGGAGCTTGAGAGAGAGAAAGGGGTTAATGGCATTCTAGAGAGAAGAACTCTAGGTTATGGTATATAGGAGAATTGATTTGAAGGATTATATGACAAGAGAGTAATTGCATGCTTTTGGTGTGTCTAGGCTCAAGTGAAACACTTACAAGGTGTGATTGTGGATCTAAGGAGGGAAAGGAGAAACTGAAAGGAAAAGCCTGTGTTGGCTTTGGCTCCAAAGGTAGCTCTCTCTTTCACTCTTTCTTGTTGCTTTCTTGGATATGATAGTCATTGTATGATGTATATGCTTGTTGTATGGAATATGCCATATGTTATTGCTTTGATGCATTGAATGCCAATATGCTTGTATGTTGAAATGTGAGATTGCTCGGGTGAGGTAGTGCCGAAAGTCCCATGAGATGGGTGAGGTGAAGCCGAAAGCCCCTTGAGATAGGTGAGACAAGGCCAAAAGTCTCCAACGAGTGAGGCCAAGTCAAAAGTCCTTAAACTCGGGTGAGGCCATCCAAAAGTCCCTAGACTCGGGTGAGGCTAGACCAAAAGTCCCTGGAGCTCATTTTTGGCATTGTTGTGATTCCATAGCATGTACATTGTGTGTTGGTTGATTGAGAATGGCTAAGTGTTTATTCACATGCTTTGACTTGTTATATGCCTTGATTGCTTGCTGGATTGAGTGCTTTGAGCTACTGAGACTGAGATTCCCCCGAATCTCACCCCTTTCCCCTCCCAACTAATATGCTAGGTGGAGCTCAAGGAGCAACCGAGCACACACCAAGGAGCCTAGGAGCATGTATAGGGAAATGTTAGTTTATTTTGATATTTTGATGTATAAATGATGTAAAGTGGTGCCAAATGAAGATGTGCCCACTATTTTTGAGATGTAAAGTTTGTAACACATAGTAGAAATATGAAAGGATGATGTATGAACTCTGTTATTAGCCAAAGTAATGGAAATGTGGTTTTTACCCCTTTGATGCATGAATGATATTGTGTAAATTTGGCCATAGCATAGTGAGATTTGAATGTATGATGATTTGGAGCATATGGACATGTTAGATATACTAGTTTTATGCTTTTGAACTTGTCCATGTGGAGTGAGTATGTGAGAGAGGCTATTTGGACCCGTTTTGGACCTATGGGGTGCCAAAACTGATATTTTTGTGAGCTACGTCAAAGTATGACCGGATGAGCTCTGTTTGCCATGAAATTTGGCATGCCTCTAGAGTTTGTAGAAAGCTTCTTGAGAAGCTAAAGTGGGTAATATTGGAAGATTATAGAATATTTGGGGAATTGTTGAATTTGGGAGAATTTAAGGGATTGGTCATGTACTGTTCATCTAAACCAGAAAATGAAATCTGTGGCACTTTTAGACCAAATGGATTCCAAATGAGGTGAAATTTTATACACATAAACTAGAAAACGAAAGTGACTTGTAGGAACTGGAATCACCCAAATCGGAGGTCTGTAGAGAGAGATTGAACCGACTGAAGTTCTGTATCAGCATCAGTGAGCTTATCTGACCCCCATCACTGTTCCATCGGTTTTCGGGGTGCAGGAGCTACTGAACTGATCTGGACTTATTTTTCTCCTCTAGTAGACATCTGTATCTTTCCGAATTGGTATAATGTGCCCAGATTGGATTTTTGTGGATTTAGTTATGAATTTCCGAAAATCATGACAGCAAGCTGCACCAGAAACAGTGACAGCTGGACCATCCTCCCATTTTCGATGTCAAACATGGTCCAAACGATGTGTTTGTGGTTGGGAATGATTTTTAGTGTAAAGTTGACACTTAGAGCTTTCCAGAAAGCTAAAGATTGCTGCATTCCCATTTTTCTACAATTAACTATGATTTTCCAAACTTAGAGCCAAAATATGACTTTTGGGCCCAAATGCGGAAATGCAAATTTTACTGGTTTCGGCTCTATACCCGTGGCCTATGGTTTGTGTTATGCTATGTATGAGTCATCTATATGGAGTTTGAGTTGAGGATGCTTGAGATGGGTTCACAGGACCCACGGGGTAAAAGATGAGTATATGAAACCCCGGTTCATAGCATGTAAATGCCACGGGAGAGTAGTGACTCTTTGGAAATCATATGGAACCGAGCCTATGGAGAGGCTAGGTAGTGGTAGTAGTTTAAGGTGTCACATTTTTTAAGCACCACACAGAGCCTCCAGCAGTATTGTCCCCATTTACGGCACCCCGTGGAGTACGTCCCACGTGGCTGGGGTTTTGTCTCTTGGTACTCTCATTTCCCAAAAGCGCGCCGCTGGTGGGGAGAGCTTCGCTCCCACTTATATGGGCCGTTCCCAGGGTCTTCCTACCCGATGTGGGACATTACATTCCACCCCCCTTGGGGCCAACCCGTCCTCGGGTTGCACATGCGAACAGGCCGGCTCTGATACCAAGCACCACACAGAGCCTCCAGCAGTATTGTCCCCATTTACGGCACCCCGTGGAGTACGTCCCACGTGGCTGGGGTTTTGTCTCTTGGTACTCTCATTTCCCAAAAGCGCGCCGCTGGTGGGGAGAGCTTCGCTCCCACTTATATGGGCCGTTCCCAGGGTCTTCCTACCCGATGTGGGACATTACATTATTCATCTTATGTATGAAATCCAACAACTTCTATAATTACCGATGGTTTCTAAATCAAATCAAAAGGAATGGGTCAGGAGTGTAGATTGGACCTATGAGGTGGCCCTGAAGTAGCCGTTGGACCAGAAATCCTAATTTCCAAATTTGCTTATTTTGGTTTGGTAACAAAGGCTAAGATTAACTCTTGTCGGTTTCATTATTCTGATGCCTTATTCCCTTGTACCACTGTAAGTCTTAGCTGCGTTTACTATCTGTGATGATGCTAAGGGGAACTATGTTATTGGGTGCCTTATATTGTGGAGCAGAGTAAAATCAGAGAAAGGACGATAGAGTGGGTGATTACATAGTTGACATGTTGTTGAGTTAATTAACATGTAGTGCAATTTAGGATTGAAGTAGTTGAAGAAAAGAAAGAGTTTCAAGGAAGTTAAGCACTAATTTTTTGACCTTTTTGGCCAACCAGGAAGATGAACTCAAATTCCTCACTCTATGCCCCCTTCTTCAACCTTCTGTTCTGTTAGTGGCACCTAGCATCCTTAGCTTCTTGTCTATTTCGCCATTACTATTCTATATTACAAATTAAACCAATTAAGTTCACAATATTCACTGAAAATAATCCAACAAATAAAGAATTTAAATAACTCGTGTAAATTAATGATTTAGTTGATAGAAAAAGATATAGTCTGGTACTTAGTAATAACAAAATAATGAGTTCACAAGTCAAGCATGCAAAATATTAAATAGATCAAAATACAAAATAAACAACAATCACTTTAGACCATTAAAATGCAGAATAGACTAAGTGTAAGGCGTCAACAGTAGTATACTCAAATAGTTAAGAATAGTCACATATAAACACCTATTTCTATTCGACTATTATTTTAGTTAGGTGTTTGATTAACAAACATTTAGGAGGAGGAAAAACTGAAGTTATCAGAAATGAGCAGATTGAATCAAAAAGAGATAAATAATTAGTTTATCAATCAAAGGAAACAGCATTGGAAACCATTTGTTTTTTTTATTTCTTTCCTACTTACACAGCACTAATATATAACAATCATGTCTAAAACATATCTTAACCTCAGAGACCACAATGGACAGAAACTTGGAATGAATAAAGTGTTACCTTACTTTAATGCCTCTCAATAAAAAGTTTAAAACTCCAAAATTTTGCTTCAGTGCGTCAATAATTTTAGCATCCTTCTTCCTCAGATCTAAAAAAACCCCAAAACTCGCTGCTGTTAGAAGGCGTGACTGCAGAGTTCTTGCTCAACTTCGATGCGTCTAGGGCTTTTCTCCTTTCTGGGCATTATTCAGAAGCCTTTTTTTTATTTGTTTTGCTAAGCGCTTCGAACTCCCTCTCTTACAATCGTTTTTCTGTAGCTATTGAAAAGCTTCATATATTTATTGATCTGACTCACTAACTTGACGTATTGCTGTAGCTGTTCAGAAGCTTCAAAGGGTTCAGATTTGCTGTAGTAGACACAGGAAAATGAGCCTGTGGTTTTGGCTTGATCTTAGCCATTCAATTAATATGAAGGACAACACACTGCCACGTCACACAGAAGGAAAGGATGCAGCGTATCATGAATTCCTTCATGGATTACAGCTACTCACTGATTCAACGATCAATAATGTGCCACATCTCCCCACCCTTGCAACAAAATGCCACGCTTCGAATTTGCTTTGTATATCAGAACCTATTTTCTTCAGGTTTAGCTTCTCTGCATTCCAGCCTGTCCAGTCCTCGTCCAGTCAAGCCATTTGTTCCTTTTTATTTTTATTTTTTATCATTCTCATTTGATTCTTCTTCCATATTGTTGTTATTTTTTAAATAAAGATCTTTTCACTTTGACGTCATTCTTTTTTGCAAAGACTATAAGACACAAGTCGAGGCACAAACTCTTTAATCTAGGCCTCATAGTCTTGTCGAATAAGAAAGAAGGAACCATCGCGGGTTATTGTAATCATCCAATAGAAAGAATTTACTGTATATGCACCGCCATTTAATTTAGTCTAAGACAAATAAGATAATAAGAACGACTAGTTTAAAGAAAAAAAAAACAAATAGCTTTTCTCGATATGTTTTGGTTAGATAATATAAAAAGAAATAAAACATGAGTATATAAAATAAAAATAACTTTTACATCCTTATTTTTAAAATAATAATTTGATAACTAAAATACTAATTAATAAATTGAGTAATAATTAAAAGATGTAATAAATATTATACATATTATATAAAAAAATACATTTGTGTTGTGACAAATCAAGCGGAGTGTTATTATTTTAGTTACTCACGTCAAAAGTATTATTTTTATTAAATGATTTATCAATGGATCAATATATATGATCATTAAAATAAATATTTATTACATTTTTATATAATATATATATATATATAAATAGATACTTTTTTGTGGTCTCAAGGAGAAGGTCAAAAAAGAAGATGATAACTTAATTACTTCGAAGATGATGCATTGTTTAAAATATTAGGATAAATTCTTTTCCTTATAAACTAAAGAAAAAGGGGATGGTGTGCGTAGCTCCCAATGAAAAAGACATTTTTGGTATAGTGATAAATGCTTAGAGATTTTTCTAATTAGTTTTCTTTTATAACTAAAGATTTTATGGCTATCAGTTATGCGAAGTTACTCTAATAATGTGAATCTTGGTAATGCAAATTAGATCATTGTATAATAGTTTTAAACACTATACCTCATTAGTAATAAAAAACTGTATTTTTGTTTTAACTACTCTTTTAAGAATATACAAGTAACACTTGCTCCACCATATACTATAACACATAAAAAATTAGTATTTAATAGTAATATTTATTATTCAATTTGTTAACAAAGTGTTAATGATTTTTTTTGTTTAATGATTTTTATCAAAGCATTAATGTTATACTTGTATTTAACTAGATAGAGAATAATTAAAAACAAGGTCCTAGATTTATATTATTGAAATCGTTTATCCATTTTATTACATCAATTAGACAAAATAGATTTACTAATAATTATTAATATTTCATTTAATATAACAAGTAAATTTATCAAAAATATAATATAACAAATAAATATTAGCAAATTTTAAATATTTTATTGTTATTCACGTTAAAAAGTTTAAGACATCATTTTTTAATTGAAAAAAAAAATTACCCATCATTAAAATTTAAGAATTTTTCATATTTAACTTATAGTATTCTTAAATTATATTACAATTTCACTATCATAAAAAATATAAAAAACAAAGGGTTTAGATATAATAAATTAGGAAAAATTAATATTGGAATGAAATAAACTTAACCAAATTGAAAATATGTATTATAATAATATATCATATATATTTATCATTATTATTTCTTATATTATATATGTACGATATATAATTTTGTGTTATATTATTTTATTTTGAACTATCTACATATATTAAACAATGCACAGTATACTTAAAACTAACTTATGAACCAATGAACTAAAGTGTCAATAACTTACTTTAAGCATTTTCCTTTGAGTCACAATGATGCTCCAATTTATAATTGGGGTTAAAAAATTTGGTGATTTCAATACTGAAGAGTTTAGTAATACTTTGATATCTCAACTTAATAAACTGACACACTAAGACTCAATAATAATTTGAGTATTACTTTTGGTTATAATTTTTTAAAAATCTATTAGTAAGTAATATTAATTTTGGTTACTAAAAATAATTTTAATTTTTACCTGCTTTTATTGTAATAAAATTTATAAAATTTAAAATTCTAAGTATAATTTTTCTAGAATAAAATAAATATTTGGTAATCAATATGAAAGCAAGTGAGAGAGATAAATGTTAATTGAGCTTTTCATAATAATGATAATAATAAAATGATTTAAGAGAGAAAAAAGGAGAGAGCAATAGAAGCAGGTTTAAAACAATATGCCTAAGGCCATTTGCTATTATACAAGCTGACATTCACTTTTTTCTTTTCTTGGTAATTCATTATTGTTTGGTAGCTACATAATTAGATAGGTGACAGAAATATCACATTAGAGGTGCAATTGAAGATCCTTTCAATGCATCTTTTAGGTCTCTTTGATTGAATTTCAATAGTGTAATTATCAAATTACACAATTTTTTTAATTTATTAAAATTAAATAAATTTTATATTTATTTTTAAAATATATACAAGTCTCACTTGAAATGAAGAAATTTATTTTATATTTTAATCTAGTTTTAAATTTTTTTATCAAAACGCTTTTTATTTAAAATTTTTTAGCTCAAAAATATATTTAAATTAATACAGAATATTTTAGTGAAAAAATTTTAAATTAATATAAAGCATAGATAATATTTTGTTTTAAGAGACTTTATATATATATATATACAAATATATGAAAAATAAAAAGAAAGTTAGTATAGTTCTAACATGTATCAAAAAAAGTGGATGTAATTACTCAATTTCCCAATGATACACATTTGGGAAAAAATAATAATTGTCACCATTCTTCTAATATGTTTTCTAGACCATGAACTAAATTGAAGGCCACTTAAATTCTTGTTTATTAAAACACCTCATGATCTTTGATGGAATTGCACAAGGTACAAGCACTTGAAACAAAATAATGGACTCTACTTGCATGAAACATGTAAAATAAGATACTTTTCAATCAAAAAGACAGTGATACAAAAATGTGAAAATATATATGGAGCTCATCTCTTTTCCTTACACTTATTTCGTCTTTTCTCTTTATCTTTGCTTTGACTGTTTAATTAATTTATAACTGCATAGGATCTAAAGAGAATTCTATCTTCAATATTGCTTTCTTGTTAAATCCATTACCATATAGTGCCATGTTTTAAGGTGAATTTGTCATAACTATTAAGTGCCACCCTGTTATTCAATTATATCATAAATGCATATCAAAATGATACTCCTATGGCTAGTTATTCAAATGGTATAGTTCTTTGTTATAGTATCTTATAGTGACAGCTAATTAGTATTGAATTGTTACATTATTTTTATTTTATGTTACGTTGCATTATCCATATTTATTAATATGCTTAATGTGAGGATAATCAATATCTTGAAGATGATATTTTACAATCAAAATTAGATAGTTAAATTTATATAAGGGATCAAATTCAAAAAAAATGATGGTCTTATATTTTTGGGATCACTATATTCTTTCGTTATCATAAAACTATTTATTAAATATAAGATAATATTTTATTAAATAATTATCTAAAACTAATTTAAAATATTAAGTTATTTATTAATTAACAATTCTTAAAAGAATTAATTAGATTTTAGTGCAAATAATGACTTTTATCATATCAATAAATCTACTAAAACAAGTAAAATATTATTACATTTTTTGTATTCTTTACTAATTATTGTATTATAGTAAAAAAGGTGTTTACAAGAATATAATATTGTTACTCAATCAAAAAATGATATATCTTGTGGGGCAAACATAATAATTATAACAATTTGTAATCATTAATAATTCCTTATGGTGTTTTTTTGTCATAATCTTAACCAATTTTCTTAAAATCATTTTTGGAGTGCATTTCTTCCTCTTCGATTTGTATTAATTACCTACAACAATTTTTCTTTTTCCTTCCTATAATCTTGCACTTTTATTGTAACAACCGGGAAAAGAAAAGAAAAAAAAAAGGAAAAGAAAGGAAATAGAAAGCTGAAAATTTTTGAAGTCCAGAAACTGTGCTAAGTCTTCTCGTAATAGCGAGAAATGGTCTCGCTGTCGCGAGAATGTCTTCTCGCAATAGCGAATGAGGTTCTAGCTATAGCGAGTACGGGCAGCAGTCCATACAGAAACCAAGGAGTTGCTCGTCGTGGCGTGCGCCATAGCGAGAGTAGAGGTCTGGAACTGACGCGATTTCACTATAGTGAATGGTATATCTCGCCATAGCGAAGAAAACTGATACGAGCTCGCCGTAGTGAAGGTTACACCTCGCCGTAGTGAAGGTTACACCTCGCCATAGCGAAGCCAAATAACACGAGCTTGCTATAGCAAAGGTTAATTTTCGTCGTAGCGAGGGTCAGTTCGGAAGAGAGTAAAAGGCGAGAATTAGACTTCATTAAACGCCCAAACTCATTTCTTCTCTCATTTCTGCCCTAGACTTCGACCCAAGGAGAGAAAAGAGGCGTGGAGAGTGAGAGAGATCAAGAGAAGGAGGAAGAACAAGGGAAAGATAAGGAAACTTCTCCCATTTCTTCTTAGAACTCTGATCCCCTCTCTTTGCCCTCTCTTCCTACAGTTTTGTTTGTGAAAATGGTTGGATTTTGAGCACGGGTCAGAAGAGGGAAAGTGGAAAACACCTTTGAATCTTTGTGTTTTCTTTGAAAATGTTGTTTCCACTACCATGGGAGCTTGAGGGAGAGAAAGAGTTGATGGCGTTCTAGAGAGAGAGAGAGATCTCTAGGTTCTGGTATGTTAAGAGAGTTTGATCTAAAAGATTATATTCTAGAGAGTAATTGCATGCTTTTGTGTGTCTAGGCTCAAGTGAAGCACCTCCATCAAGGTGTGAGTGTGAACCTAAGAAGGGAGAGGAGAAATTGAAAGGAAAAGCTAGTGTTGACCTTGGCTGATAAGGTAGCTCTCTCTTCCACTCTTTCTTATTGCATTCTTGGATATGATAGTCATTGTATGTTTATGTATATGCTTATTGTGTGGAATATGCCATATGTTATTGCTTTGATGCATTGATGCCAATATGCTTGTATGATGAATTGTGAGATTTACTCGGGTGAGGTAGTGCCGAAAGTCCCTTGAGATGGATGAGGTGAAGCCGAAAGTCCCTTGAGATAGGTGAGACAAGGCCAAAAGTCTCAAACGAGTGAGGCCAAGTCAAAAGTCCTTAAACTCGGGTGAGGCCATCCAAAAGTCCCTAAACTCGGGTGAGGCCAGACCAAAAGTCCCTGGAGCCCATTTTTGGCATTGTTGTGATTTCCATAGCATGTACAATGTGTGTTGGATGATTAAGAATGACTAAATGCTTATTCACATGCTTTGACTTGTTATATGCCTTGATTGCTTACTTGATTAAGTGCATGAACTACTGAGATTCCCTGAATCTCACCCCTTCCCCTCCCAACTTAACATTGCTAGGTGGAGCACAAGGAGAAGCAAGTGCACACCAAGGAGTCTAGGAGCATGCTTAGCTAGTTGTTAGCTTTGTTTTGGCTATTTTGATACATTTTGATGTAAAGAGGTGCCAAAATAAGTATGCACCTTTATTTTTGAGATGTAAAGGTTGTAACAAGTATAAATGTATGAAAAGATCATGTATGAACTATGTTGATAGCCAAATCAATGGAAATGAGGGTTTTGCCCCTTTTGATGAATGAATGTAGTAGTGCCTTTTTTGCCGTAGCATAGTGAGATTGGAATGTATGTTGATTTGGACCACATGGACTTGTTATATAGACTATTGTTATGCTTTTAAACTTGTCCATGAGTGGCTAGAGTGTGTGAGAGGCCGTTTGGATCCATTTTGGACCTTTAGGGTGCCAAAACCGATATTTTTGAAAGCTCCGTTAAAGTATGATGGGATGAGCTCCTCTTGCCATGAAAGTTGGCATACCTCTAAAGTTTGTAGAAAGCTTTTTGAGAAGCTAAAGTGGGTAATATTCAGAGGTCTAGAGAATATTTAGTGAATTGTTGAATTTGGAAAAATTTAATGGATTGGTCATGTACTGTTCATATACACCAGAAATGAAATCTGTGGCATTCATAGACCAAATGGATTCCAAATGTGGTGAAATTTTATACACATAAACTAGACAACCACAGTGACTTATAGGAACTAGAATCACATAAATTGGAGGTCAGTAGAGAGAGAACGAACCGTCTAAAGTTCTATATCAGTATCAGGGAGCCCACCTGACCTCCGTTACTGTTCCATCAGTTTTCTGGGTGTAGGAGCTACTGAACTGACCTGGACTTATTTTTCTCCTCTAGTAGACATCTGTAGCTTTTCAAATTGGTATAGTGTTCCTAGATTGGATTTTTTTGAATTTAGTTATGAATTTTAGAAAGTCATGACAGTAAGCTGCACCAGAAATAGTGACAGTCGGACATCCTTCCCATTTTTGATTTTAAACATGATCCAAACGCTGAGATTGTGGTTAGGAATGATTTTTAGTGTAAATTCAACACTTAGAGATTTCTAAGAAGCTAAAGTTTACTAGATTTCCATTTTTCTACAATTAGTTATGATTTTCCAAAGTTAGAGCCAAAATATGACTTTTGGGCACAAGTGAGAAAATACATTTTTCTGGTTTTTGGCTCCATACCCATGGCTTATGGTTTGTTTTATGCTATGTATGAGTTGTATAAGTGGAGTTTGAGTTGAGAATGTGAATGATGGGTTCACAGGACCCACGGGGCAGATGATGAGTGTATGAAACCCTGTTTTATAGCATGAAAATGCCACGGATTGGTATTGGTTCTTTGGAAATCATATGGAACTAAGCCTAGTGAGAGGCTAGATAGTGGTAGTAGATTATGGTATTACATTTTTGGTATTAGAGCAATAGTTCAGGCACTTTTGCTTAAATTTAGGCTCTTGAAGTATGTGAATTGCTTGTGTTTGGTGTGAATAGTCATAGAAGTTGTAGCATCCTTATGCATAGGTGTTGTGATATTATTGTGAACTGAGGATTGCTACTTCTTTTCAGACATGGTTGAGACTAGACGGGGCAGGGGTAGAGGTAGAGGCAGACCGCCCAGGGCTCAGAGAGCTGAGCCAGAGGTTCCAGTTGAGACTGAGGATCCTCTGCGGGCCATCATAGAGAGACTTGACCGGTACGAAGCCATGATGGGCCAGCACCAAGAGATGCTGGAGCAACAGAGATATATTGCACAGCAGCAGCATGATATGATCATACATTTGCAAGACACCTTGGCTAGGCAAGAAGAAGCCAGAAGAGATGCCCCTGTACCTCAACCATCTACATCTAGCATTCCACCTGTACCTCCCCAGGAGCCTGCTGCTCCTCAGACCCAGACGCCTATCCAGAAGGTGCTAAAGCAGTTTAGGCAGAACAATCCACCCTCATTTGACGGGGAGTTGGATGCGGATAAGGTAGAGGCTTGGGTGATACAGCTTAAGAAAATATTCTCGGTGATGGATTGTACCACCGAGCAGAAAGCCTAGTTAGCCACCTTTATGCTAGAAAATGAAGCTGATAGATGGTGGGATAGCGCGAAACCCCTTATGGAGACCAAGAATATACAGATTACTTGGGAGACTTTCTTGGTTGAGTTTTATAAGAAGTATGTCCCAAGTTCGGTGAGGAAGAAGAAAGAGATGGAGTTTATGGGCTTGAGACAGACGGATGAGATGACTGTGGACCAGTATGTGGCCAAGTTTATAAAGTTGTCTCGGTATTCCTCTTACCTCCAGAGGTATGATGATGAACTCTGGAGATATGAGCAGTTTGAGACTGGTTTGAGGCCCCTGATTAGCGATAGAGTCACTCCACAGCGGATCAGAAAGTTTAATACTCTCGTGGAGGTCAGCAGGGTGATTGAGACCAACTTGTAAGTTATCATGCCTGCTGCGACTATGGCTAGTCAGAAGAGAGTACCGGATTTGAAAAGGCCAAAACCAGAAGAGGGTTCTAGTTTGACACCTAGTACCAAGAAGAGAGGCAAGGGGCCATCGAATAGAAGGCCGCAGCGAGGTGTGCCACCTCCTCGGGGCCAGTCATCCTTCCAGCAGTCTCTGGTGACATGTTTCAAGTATGGGAAGCCGGGGCACATTGCTAGACACTGTCCTCAGATGGAGACAGCACCTCCTCCTAGACCACAGACCCAGGGCCGAGTGTTCGCCCTTACTCAGCAGGAAGCTAGCACATCTCCCAGTTTGATCCGAGGTACACTGATAGTGAATGACTTTCCTGTAGTTGCTATGTTTGATTCAGGTGCTAGTCATTCTTTTATATCTTATGATTGTGTGAGGAAATTGGGTCTGGTCATTAGTGTCTTGCCATTTGACTTGTCTGTTATTACACCCACTGGAGGCCATGTGGTTACTTTCCATACTTGCTTAAATGTCACTGTCCAATTTAACCATTGTCATACCACTATTGATTTGGTTTGTATGTCTTTCCATGAAATTGACTTGATTGTTGGTATGAACTGGTTAGCTGCGAATAATGCCATACTTGATTGTGAACACCAAACCATCTCCTTACCTGCTTGTGGGACCATACCTAGGGTAGGAGCAGAGTTATCCTTTATGACTACTGCCCAGGCTGAGAGATATTTGAAGTGTGGATGTCAAGGGTTTCTAGTCTTTTTCTCTATTCAGGTTGAGGTAGAAGAAGGGATAGAGGAGATCTCAGTTGTCAGAGAATTTTCAGAGGTTTTTCCTAGAGAGTTTGATTTTAGTGGCCTACCCCCTGAGAGAGAATTAGAGTTCCCTATAGACATAGTGCCTGGGGCTAGACCGGTGTCTAAAGCTCCTTACAAGATGGCTCCCGCCGAGCTTGCTGAGTTGAAAGAGCAGGTAGAGGAATTGTTGGAGAAAGGGTTTATCCGCCCTAGTGTTTCACCTTGGGGTGCTCCGGTGTTGTTTGTGAAAAAGAAAGATGGTAGCTTGCATTTGTGTATTGATTACAGAGAGTTGAATAAGGTTACCATCAAGAATAAATATCCTCTCCCTAGAATTGATGATCTATTAGATCAGTTGGCTGGGGCATCTATGTTTTCCAAGATAGATCTTAAATCTGGGTACCACCAGTTGAGAGTGAGAACTGAAGATGTCTCTAAGACGGCTTTCAGAATGAGATATGGGCACTATGAGTTCCTTGTGATGCCATTCGGGTTGACGAATGCACCTGCTGTGTTCATGGATTATATGAACAGGATATTCAGATCGTATCTAGATCAGTTTGTGGTGGTCTTTATTGATGATATTTTAGTGTACTCCTAATCTTTTGAGGAGCACGAGAGGCATTTGAGACTAGTCCTAGACACCTTGAGAGAGAAAAGGTTGTATGCCAAACTTAGTAAATGTGAGTTTTGGCTGACCGAGGTGTGATTCTTAGGTCATATGATCTCACAAGATGGGGTTGCGGTAGATCCCCATAAAGTTAAGGCTGTGTTACAGTGGGATAGACCTAGAACGATCACCAAAATCAGGAGTTTCCTAGGTTTAGCAGGGTATTATAGACGGTTTATTCAGGACTTTTCTCGAATGGCCTTACCACTGACGAGGCTAACTAGGAAAGATACACCTTTTGTGTGGGATGAGAGATGTGAGAAGAGTTTCCAAGAGTTAAAACTCTGTTTGACCACTGTCCCTGTACTGATTATCCCTGACCCTAGTGAACCATTTGTGGTTTATTGTGATGTTTCGGGCAAAGGGTTAGGATGTGTGTTGATGCAGCAGGGCCGAGTAGTGGCATATGCCTCAAGGCAGTTAAGACCTCATGAGGAGAATTACCCCACACATGACCTGGAGTTAGCTGCCGTAGTGTTTGCTCTTAAAATTTGGAGACACTATCTGTATGGTGCGACCATAGAGATCTATAGTGACCACAAGAGTCTGAAATACCTATTTGATTAGAAAGAACTCAATATGAGACAGAGGAGATGGATGGAATTCTTGAAAGATTATGATTATCTGTTGAAATACCATCCGGGCAAGGCCAATGTGGTGGCGGATGCCCTGAGTAGAAAAACCATCCATATAGCCCATATGATGATTAGGGAGCAGGAGCTCCTAGAGAAGTTCAGAGAGTTAAACCTCTCTTATCAGGTGGTATCAAGTAGATTGTATCTGAGTGAAACCCGAATTGAGAACATCTTGAGAACCCAGATCTTAGATGCCCAAAGAGAGGATGAGTTCCTGAAACTGATCAGGAATGAGATTACCCAAGGTAAGACCTCAGATTACAAGGTGTCTGAGGATGGCATGATAATATATCGGGATAGAATCTGTGTGCCTAGTCAGAATAAGTTGAGAGAAAGCATTCTGGAAGAGGCGCATAAGAGTAAGTATACTATCCACCCAGGTGCCACCAAGATGTATCAGGATGTGAAAAGAATTTTCTGGTAGCCAGGGATGAAAAGTGATGTGACGGAGTATGTGGCTAGATGCCTAGTGTGTCAGAGGGTAAAGATAGAACACCAGAAACCGACTGGGTTGTTGCAACCTCTAGATATCCCTGAGTGGAAGTGGGATAGTATAGCCATGGATTTTGTCATGGGGTTACCCAGGACATCCTCTGGACACGATGCTATTTAGGTAGTTATGGATAGACTGACGAAGTCTGCATATTTTTTAGCTATCAGGGCTACTCATACACTGGATAGACTAGCCCAGTTGTATATCAAAGAGATTGTGCGACTTCATGCAGTACCCAATAGCATAGTTTCGGATAGAGACCCCAGGTTCACATCGAACTTTTGGAGGTCATTGCAGCATGCCTTAGGGACCAGATTGCGGTTTAGTACTGCATATCACCCCCAGATAGATGGTCAGACTGAAAGGACCATCCAGACATTGGAAGATATTTTGAGGGCATATGTGCTAGAAATGAAGGGGAACTGGGATGCGTATTTACCATTAGCAGAGTTTGCATATAACAACAGCTATCATTCCAATATTCAAATGGCCCCTTATGAGGCTTTGTATGGGAGAAAGTGCAGATCCCCTCTGTATTGGGTTGAGTTAGGTGAAAGGAGTATAATAGGACCTGAGATTGTGGACCAGACCACCCGACAAATAGAGTTGATTAGAAAGAGACTCCTCATGGCCCAGAGTAGACAGAAAAGCTATGCTGATAAGCGTAGGAGGCCGTTAGAGTTTGAGATTGGAGACCATGTGTTCATTCGAATATCTCCAATGACGGGAGTAGGTCAGTCAATGAGGGTAAGGAAGCTCAGTCCTAGGTATATTGGTCCATTTGAAATCCTTGAGAAAATCGAACCCGTGGCTTACCGAATAGCCTTATCTCCTAACCTAGCCCAAATCCACAGTGTTTTTCATGTCTCCCAATTGAAAAAGTATTTGCCCGACTCCTCACATGTCATAGAATATGAGCATGGGCAATTGTAGAAAGATCTTTCCTATGTAGTGAAACCAGAGAGAATTATGGATGCTAAGCTGAAACAGCTGAGAAGTAAGAGCATTCCTCTGGTGAAAGTGATCTGGAGAGGTCTGACATCTGAGGAAGCAACCTGGGAATTGGCGGATGAAATGAGGCAAAAATATCCAGAGTTATTCCCTTGAGGTAAGTCTTTAAATTTCGAGGACAAAATTTCTTTTAAGAGGGGTAGAAATGTAACAACCGGGAAAAGAAAAGAAAAAAACAAGAAAAGAAAGGAAATAGAAAGCTGGAAATTTTCGAAGTCCAGAAGCTGTGCTAAGTCTTCTCGCAATGGCGAGAAATGGTCTCGCTGTCGCGAGAATGTCTTCTCGCAATAGCGAACGAGGTTCTAGCTATAGCGAGTGCGGGCAGCAGTCCATACAGAAACCAGGGAGTTGCTCGCCGTGGCGTGCGCCATAGCGAGAGTGGAGGTCTGGAACTGACGCGATTTCGCTATAGCAAATGGTATATCTCGCCATAGCGAAGGGAACTGATACGAGCTCACCGTAGCGAAGGTTACACCTCGCCATAGCGAAGCCAGATAACACGAGCTCGCTATAGCGAAGGTTAATTTTCACCGTAGTGAGGGTCAGTTCGGAAGAGAGTAAAAGGCGAGAATTAGACTTCATTAAACGCCCAAACTCATTTCTTCTCTCATTTCTGCCCTAAACTTTGACCCAAGGAGAGAAAAGAGGCGTGGAGAGTGAGAGAGATCAAGAGAAGGAGGAAGAGCAAGGGAAAGGTAAGGAAACTTCTCCCATTTCTTCTTAGAACTCTGATCCCCTCTCTTTGCCCTCTCTTCCTACAGTTTTGTTTATGAAAATGGTTGGATTTTGGGCATGGGTCAGAAGAGGGAAAGTGGAAAAGACCTTTGAATCTTTGTGTTTTCTTTGAAAATGTTGTTTCCACTATAATGGGAGCTTGAGGGAGAGAAAGAGTTTATGACATTCTAGAGAGAGAGAGACCTCTAGGTTCTGGTATGTTAAGAGAGTTTGATCTGAAAGATTATATTCTAGAGAGTAATTGCATGCTTTTGTGTGTCTAGGCTCAAGTGAAGTACCTCCATCAAGGTGTGAGTGTGAACCTAAGAAGGGAGAGGAGAAATTGAAAGGAAAAGCTAGTGTTGACCTTGGCTGATAAGGTAGCTCTCTCTTCCACTCTTTCTTGTTGCATTCTTGGATATGATAGTCATTGTATGTTTATGTATATGCTTATTGTGTGGAATATGCTATATGCTATTGCTTTGATGCATTGATGCCAATATGCTTGTATGATGAATTGTGAGATTTGCTCGGGTGAGGTAGTGCCGAAAGTCCCTTGAGATGGGTGAAGTGAAGCCGAAAGTCCCTTAAGATAGGTGAGACAAGGCCAAAAGTCTCAAACGAGTGAGGCCAAGTCAAAAGTCCTTAAACTCGGGTGAGGCCATCCAAAAGTCCCTAAACTCGGGTGAGGCTAGACCAAAAGTCCGTGGAGCCCATTTTTGGCATTGTTGTGATTTCCATAACATGTACAATGTGTGTTGGATGATTGAGAATGGCTAAATGCTTATTCACATACTTTGACTTATTATATGCCTTGATTGCTTACTTGATTGAGTGCATGAGTTACTGAGATTCCCTAAATCTCACCCCTTCCCTTCCCAACTTAACATTGCTAGGTGGAGAACAAGGAGAAGCAAGTGCACACCAAGGAGTCTAAGAGCATGCTTAGCTAGTTGTTAGCTTTGTTTTGGCTATTTTGATATATTTTGATGTAAAGAGGTGCCAAAATGAGTATGCACCTTCTATTTTTGAGATGTAAAGGTTGTAACAAGTGTAAATGTATGAAAAGATCATGTATGGACTATGTTGATAGCCAAATCAATGGAAATGAGGGTTTTGCCCCTTTTGATGAATGAATGTAATAGTGCATTTTTTGCCGTAGCATAGTGAGATTGGAATGTATGTTGATTTGGACCACATGGACTTGTTATATAGACTATTGTTATGCTTTTAAACTTGTCCATGAGTGGCTAGAGTATGTGAGAGGCCGTTTGGACCCATTTTGGACCTTTTGGGTGCCAAAACTGGTATTTTTGAGAGCTCCGTTAAAGTATGACTGGATGAGCTCCTCTTGCCATGAAAGTTGGCATGCCTCTAGAGTTTGTAGAAAGCTTCTTGAGAAGCTAAAGTGGGTAATATTCAGAGGTCTAGAGAATATTTAGTGAATTGTTGAATTTGGGAAAATTTAATGGATTGGTCATGTACTGTTCATATACACCAGAAATGAAATCTATGGCATTCATGGACCAAATGGATTCCAAATGTGGTGAAATTTTATACACATAAACTAGACAACCACAGTGACTTATAAGAACTAGAATCACCTAAATCGGAGGTCTGTAGAGAGAGAACGAATCGTCTGAAGTTCTGTATCAGCATCAGGGAGCCCACCTGACCTCCGTTACTGTTCCATCATTTTTTGGGGTGTAAGAGCTACTGAACTAATCTGGACTTATTTTTTTCCTCTAGTAGACATCCGTAGCTTTTCAAATTGGTATAGTGTACCTAGATTAGATTTTTATGGATTTAGTTATGAATTTTCAAAAGTCATGATAGTAAGCTGCACAAGAAACAGTGACAGTCAGACATCCTTCCCATTTTCGATGTTAAACATGGTCCAAACGCTGAGATTGTGGTTGGAAATGATTTTTAGTGTAAATTCAACACTTAGAGCTTTCTAGGAAGCTAAAGTTTACTAGATTCTCATTTTTCTACAATTAATTATGATTTTCCAAAGTTAGAGCCAAAATATAACTTTTGGGCACAAGTGAGAAAATGCATTTTTCTAGTTTTTGGCTCCATACCCGTGGCTGATGGTTTGTTTTATGTTATGTATGAGTTGTATAAGTGGAGTTTGAGTTGAGAATGCGAATGATGGGTTCACAAGACCCACGGGACAGATGATGAGTGTATGAAACCCCATTTCATAGTATGAAAATGTCACGGATTGGTATTGGTTCTTTGGAAATCATATGGAACTGAGCCTAGTGAGACGCTAGATAGCGGTAGTAGATTATGGTGTTACATTTATTGCAATTTTTTAGTGTCAAATTTGACCTAACAATTTTTAGCCATTTCTCCCGTATATAAATATTATTTTATTTAGTAGAAGTTCTATATTATTTATTCCTTTCAAAAGTAATTCTTCCCATCATTCATTGTTTGTTGCCACTAAATGTTAGCATAAAATTTTTTAAATAAAATTATTTAAAAATATTATTTCAAAGCTTTTAGTAGTGATTTGTTGTCACAGAAAGATGCATTAAGTGGCAACACAACTATGTCACCATTAAAAGCTTTTATGTAAAAAATTTTAACCTTATAAAATCAAATCAAAAATTGTTAATTAAAGCAAATCTTTTAACGGTGACATAAAGGTAGCCACTAAAAATTTTTGTGCAAAAAATTCATCCCTACAACTTTTTTTATTTAAAATCATCTACACAAAAACTTTTAGTGGCGACATATATAGGTTGTCACTAAAACCACTTTTAGTGGCGACATACACAGGTTGCCACTAAAACCATTTTTAGTGGCGACATATATAGGTTGTCACTAAAATCACTTTTAGTGGCGACATACACAGGTTGCCACTAAAATCACTTTTAGTGGCGACATATATAGGTTGCCACTAAAACCACCTATAGTAGCAACATACACAGGTTGCCACTAAAATTACTTTTAGTGGCGACATATATAAGTTGTCACTAAAACCCCTCTTTAGTGGCGACATACACAGGTTGCTACTAAAACCCCTTTTTAGTGGCGACATATATAGGTTGCCACTAAAACCACTTTTAGTGGCGACATATATAGGTTGCCACTAAAACCACCTTTAGTGGCGACATATATAAGTTGCCACTAAAACCCCTTTTTAGTGGCGATAAAACGTTGTCACTAAAGATTTATTTATTTTTTTCCTCATTAATAAATTTTTTTCTTATCAAAACTTTTAGTTGCAACTTTAGGGTCGCCACTAAAGTTATTATTTAGTGGCGACTTTCTATTTGTCGCCGCTATAACTATTTTGTGACAATTTTTTATTGCCACTAAAGAGTATTAGTGGCGATGTTTTCTGTCGCCACTAAAAAGAATGACAAAAAAAATAATAGTAATATAGTGGCAACTTTTAGTGGCAATGTTTTATAGTCGCCACTAAAAGTGTTCTTTTTAGCGTCAACTTTTTATTGGTCGCCACTAAAAGTTGCCACTAAAAATCCATTTTTTTGTAATGTTATCCTTGTTTGTCCTTAAACACCAGTGGAGTAAAAAATTAAAACCTTATGTAGTGACTGCTTGCGTCCTAGAGTTAGTCTTATGTGTCTAACTATGAAAATTTAAGGGAGGTGGACCTATTTTGGCTGCAAACCGAATGGCTGGTGATCAACACGAAGAACAAAGCACAGTAGTTCCTACCTTGCAAATTCACATCACAACCCACACTACTGAGACACAATATAATTGAAAGATCATATACACGACTTTTCCTCAAGATATGTCTAACGTGCACAATGAGAATATGAAGCAAGCTATGCTCAGAGAACAAAAACATCAGAAGAATGCTCTTGGACTGATGAGGTTGGACAATGACTCTAATATGTTAATGTCTATCATGATAATCCAGTCTTTAGATTTCATTTAACGATTCTTTTATGTCCCATTTGTATGGATGGAATTGTAAGACTTAAGTGGTTGGAGTGACATTGATTAAGCGGTTGTTATTTAATTGATTGAATAAATAAATGTTAAATGTGCTAATTTTTTATTGTTAGAATGAGAGGTGGTTTTCTGATGTAAAACCACTTGATGGTAGTGGTTAATTAGGAGCTATTAGATAATTGGAAGTTATCTAATAATTAAGATTTATAGGAGAAACTAGTCTCCATCTTAATTTGCCCATAAAAGATTTACGTTCTTTTTCCATCTCTAGCATTAATGTCAAAGTAAGGAAGGCCAAAACATAGAAACATAGTCTTCCTCTAAATAAAAAGGATAAGAGGATTTACTACAAGCTTCGAATAATTAAGTGGTGGATCAAAGTATGTAGTTTACCAAATTGTTTTTATTGAATTTATATTGTTTGTGAAAATCTATGAGATTCCAAGATCCTATAGATTATTTATAATTCATGAATTTTATATTTAAGAAAACAACATATAGAAATCAAAAGGCTTTATAGGTGTTATGATTTATGTAGAATTAGGGTTTGATATGAATAACTAAAAGATTGCCAAATGAGAATTTGCTTTGTATAATAAAAAAAAAATTGCTTAAATGTGGTATCAGAGCCACAGTTTATGAACTCATAAATTTCTATTAAGAAATCTATTAATGTTCTCCCACTTATGAACCCTAATTTTAAGAATTGTATATTTATGATTATTCTTTCATTGTACATATTCAAAATGAAATTGATTTTCAGAAATGAATTAAATTGGGGTTTTATGTTTAATTCATCTAGTGTGTGGATCATTTAAACTAGCTATTATTGACTTTAAAAAAAAAATGATGGCATGTTGTGCTATTGGACAATGTTGCTGTGCCACAACGCCAAATTAATATATGTGTCACAGCACTAAATAGGGAAATTAAAAAAAAAAAAGGAAAGAAAGAAAATTTGGAAGTAATGGTAACAATTTTGAATTATATTAGAGTAAGTTATACAAACCTCCCTTGAGTTTTGCTAAAATTACATAAATCTAATTTTTATTTTTAAAATATACATAAACATTTCCTAAAACAAAAAGTTGCCCTAATTTTATTTTTTTAAAACTAAAATACCCTCCATTAATCTAAATATGTTTTTTTGTTAAATTTAATGGAAATCATTTTTTATTATTTTTATTTGTGCATATTTGAAAACAAAATCTACTCTTTTATTTTTATTTATACATATTTATATATTTAGGTTGATGGAGTATATTTTAGTAAAATAAAATAAAATAGGACTAAAGTGTATGTTTTAAAAAAAGAGGAGAAATTTGTGTAATTCTAGTAAAGCTTATAAAAAAATTATGTAATTTACTCATTATATTATGATAGACTTGTTAATCACCAAAGTGTTCAGATCTTTGGTTAATTTAGCTCCAAATTGTATTATGGTTTTATTTTAATTACCAATAAACTTAATGTTATGGGTGATTTGATAATTATTGTTTTATGGGTATATTGATGTTCATAAAACATTTATGGATTGCTCAAAGCTAGATTAGTTGTTGTTTATTATAATTAATGAACATAATTGTTGGTTATATGTACTATCAGTCGTATTTATATATCCAAAAGTAGTAGACATCTCTAATTAGTATTTGTATAATTACCAAATAATGTCAAAATATTAATAACATCATTATAATATTATTATTTATTTTGATATCTATATTATGGATAATTTGTTAGTCACCAAAGTGGCAATTTAGAAAGTGTTGATAGATATCAAATTAAATGAAATTCAATTATCCATGATTATGTGATGCTATAAATGAGGTGATATATCTATTAATTTTGTAATGGGTATATTAAAGTTCATTTATAATCAAATATTTAAGGATCACCAAAAGGTTGATTAGTTATTTTATAATCATGAACATGATTATGGTTAATTAATATACTTGGTTAGATATATTTAGAATATCCAAAGATAGCGACTATATCTAATTAGAGTACATGTAATTACCAATTTATGTGAAATTGAATTTTAATTATCAATTATGTTTTATAGTTTATATTAGTAAAGTACCCAAAGGAGAACATTTGTATGCAATTTTTTTGTTAAATGAATTTTTTTGTTGGGAATCTATATGGTATATTAGATATGACTCAAAACAATAATGTTAGGTATATCATTTTTTTGAAGTACCTATTCCAAATTTATTCATTTGCATATCTCATTTATTATAATATTTAATGGGTAAATTATTTTTGAAGCAAACAAGTCCAATTTCACCTTAATGTAAACCCAATTCTTATAATGACCTTTGTCTTCATTATAAAAATTGGGAAAGGTTAAACAAATTGAGCCTAATATTTATAACAGATGAACATAGCAATAACATAAAGCTAGTTCTCCCAAAATTAAAAGTGCTAAGGAATTTATAAAGTTTATGGAAGAGCTTCCTAAACTATTGACAAGTCTCTTTCTAGGACATTAATGGATACCTTAACTATCATGAAATTTGATGGTTCTTGTACTTGGCATTAATATGTCATTGAAATGACAAATATAGCAACAATACTTAAGTCTTTTAAGAATGGATGTAGATAAAAATTTCCTTGTACAGTTCATCCTTAACTTATTACCATATAAGTACAACCCTTTCCAAGTGAACTATAACACCATGAAAGACAAGTGGAATGTGCATGAATTGCACATTATGTTGGTTTAGGAAGAAATGAGATTTAAAAATCAAGGAAATCATTCCATCCATTATGTGAACCATCAATGAGCTAAAAAGAAATCAAGAAAGAAACATGATAAAGGACCACTAAAGCCAAATAAGTCCTCTTAAATCCACAAGAAGGAACAAAAGAATAACAAGTGTCATTTCTATAAAAGGTTGTAACAATTCCAAAATGATTGTTTGAAACATAAAGCATGGTTCAAAAAAAAAAAGAAAACATAAGCTTAATGCTTATATATGTTTCAAATCAAAATTTAATTGAAGTTATTCATAACACTTGGTAGATTTTATTAACTTAAACATTTATGTGGATTGTATCAAAGGAAAACAAACAAAACGTACAAAAAAGGGGTTATGACAATCACTTAGCTTCCTAAAATCATACGTACTTATGTATGTGGGCCTTTTAACATTAATTCTTTCAATAAATAAAAATACTTTATCACCTTTATTAACGATTGTTCATGTTATGTGTCAGACCTCTTTTATTATCATTTATTACTTTGATTAATAGCCTTTAATTCATATTATTATTATCTGGATCTGGTTTAAGTAAGTAAAATAATCACAGCTACTAGTTCTAGCATTGAAACATAATAAAGATGTCAAATTACTAAAACTTTCTCTTTTACAATAATTAATAATTGGTAAATATAGACACGAAACACTTTCTTACTATATTCCTAGATGGGTAAACTAGATTGAAGTCAATGCTAAGAGCAAGTCTCGATAGTCTATATTTACTTCTAGGAGTCTAGTCTTCTCTTTCTTAACTTCTACGTTCTCAATAATATGTCCAGTTATCATATATATATATATATATATATATCTAAAGCATATGGTCAGGCATTTTCTTTTTATGAAAATCTAGTAGCACAACAGCTTAAAAAGTCATACTTCCCATGCATCGATGCCTTCTCTTCTGATAAAATTATTTTCCTGCATAAGATTCAGTCCCAGTATATCAATTTTCTACTCCATTCCAATGTCCTCAAGGCTTAATTAGTAGCTAGCCCTTAGACATAAATTACTCAAATGGCTAAGAATAGTGAATGCTTATAAATACATCAAATAACATTTACATTGTTGAAAATAGTCATACACTTTCTAATCCATTTCTAAACTATCATATCTAAGCTCATACTGTATACATCATCATCGTTAAATATGTAGTGATCTCAAAATATAATCTACCAAGATATATAAAGAGATACAACATCAGATACATATGTGTCTATGGAACTATACACTTTCCTTGGTCTAGCTTATTGCTTTCACCTAGAAAAGAGGTTAGTGGATAAAAGAGTAAGATTTTGGAGAGAATCTTAATAGCAATCCCTACTTTATCATGTGTCAACCACTCAAGCCCACAAGTAAACATGTATGCATATATGCAACTCAAATTGTCATGTGAAATTATGCATGCATGTAACTGAAAAATGGCTATGCTTACTGAACTCCCTGAGTTGGCTCTGATACTTGGCACAGGGAAAAACTACTGCACTTAATTCCTTAGCCCTCTTCTCTTAGCCAACAATAGGTAAAGCTTCACTTACATGGCCAAAAACTCATAAAACACATTCAAACATAAGCAAACATAGCATACAAGCAACCATAGTACTTAAGTAGTCAAAACATGTAAGCGGGAAGGAAAATGCTACATGACTAGGCATTAAGTTGGATTCCACAGGTACCATCCATTACTTTTTCTTGATTTATTTTCTTCTCGGCCAAGCACTTACAATGTGTTCCTCTTTCACACATGTGGCCTAAAATAATATATTAGTACTCATATCATAACTAAAGCCTTAATATACTAGCTACATGCACTTCTATCCATGATAAATGCTTTTAAAGACTTTTAGAGATACTTTCTTACTCAATTTCTAAGACTTTTCTTCTTTAACATTTTGACCATATTTTTAGGGCTTAACATACTCACTTTTTGGCTCAAAATGGAGCTTGGTACTTTACTCATAAGCTTACTTAACTTACCTCTTCCACTTGCCCTTCTACTTAGACCTTTATTTAGGGCTTCTCTTGGGCAAGTTTTTTAAGGGAACTTAAACTTTCTAAATTCTTAATTTGACTCCAAACTTAAACTTTTACTATTCATATAGTCAAATACTATTGATTTGGCCACTTTCTTAAGTTAGCATATTAGGCCTCCTATAGCCATTTTCAAATTTCCTCTTTCTATACCTCAAGGCTTCATTCTAACTTTTTAGATTGTTCATTAGGCTCACATTAAACTCATTAGAGGTCTCAAATATAATGCAACACTTATGTATGGCCAACCTCTAGTGCTAGGGTTTTTTTATTCCTTTAGAGAAATCAATTTTTACAATTGGCCTCTATAATTCGAAGCTGCATGAGATGTGAAATTAAGGAAATAAAAGTGCAAGTTTCCTTAACTTGCAATTCTTCTAAAGTAGTTATTCTTCAAATTGTTGAACTATAAAAACAATGAAGAAGAAGAACATAATAATGATTCTATAATTCATAATGAAGCTAAAGTGGAAGAACCACTAGTGATAGTATTAAAAAGATCTCAAAAGAAAAGAAGACATGCTATCTCGAATGATTACATGGTTTATCTATAAAAGTCAAAAGTTCACTTAAGAATTAATGATGATCTAGTTTCATTTTCACAGGTCATTAATAGTAATAATGCTAATAAATGGTTGGATGCCAAGAAAGAAAAGTTAAAATCTATGGAATAAAATGAAGTGTAGGCCTTATAGAATTGCCTAAAAGTTACAACAGAGTCAGATGTAAATGGGTCTTTAAGACTAAACATAACTCTCATGGCAACCTTGAGTGTTTCAAGGCTAGGCTCATTATCAAAGTTCTACTTAAGATGGTGTTAACTATAAGAAGACCTTTTCACCAATCTCTAAGAAAGAGTCTTTCAAAATTATCATAGTATTAATGGAAGATAGAAAGAAGACAACCTTTATTACAAAATAAAGATTATAATAATTTGAAGCTACATCAAATGGATATGAAAATTGCAATTCTTAATGGCAATTTAAAGGAAGAAGTTTACATGGATCAACCAACAGGGTTTTCAATTAAAGGAAAAAAACATATGATGTGTAAATTAAAGAAATCAATATATAAACTTAAACAAGCTTCTAAGAAATGGTATTTCAAGTTCAATTGTTTCCTTTAAATTTAAAGAAAACACCATTAACCAATGTATATACTTATAGGTCAATGGGAGATAGTTTATATTTTTTATTCTTTATGTTGATGATATCTTACTTGCATCAAATGATCTTGGTCTATTACATGACACTAAGAATTTCCTTTTTAACATCTTCAAAATAAAGGATATAAGAAAGGCAAACTATGGGATTGGGAGAGAAATATTCTGGCCTAAGTCAAAAGGATTGTTAGGTTTGTCTCATAAACTATATATCAATAAATTTTTAAAGAGATTCAAAATGGAAAATTATTCATCATCTCCTATTCAAATTTACCAAGGAGATAAGTTGTGTCTTATATAGTGTCTAAAAAATGTTTTAGAGCAGAAACAAATGGAAGGAATTCCTCATGCATCTATTGTTGGGAGTTTAATGTATGCCTAAACATATACTAGGCCAAACAGTAGCCTTATTGTTGGAATGCTAGGGAGGTAAGTGATCCAGATTAGATAACTAGAAAGTAATGTGATACATTTTTTACATATTAATTGAACTTTAATCCTAATTAATGATGAAGTTAATGAGGGTTATTATGCTGATTTTTGCATTTTTGAACAGAAATTTGATGAATGATAATGAGAGAAGAAAAAATGCAAGGAAGACGAAACCAATGTGCCTAATTGGAGGCGCAATTTGTCTTGCGTATGATGCTTGAACATAGTTTAGAGAGGGAGAAATCAAAATAGGAAATTTCTTGCAAGAAAAGAAAAGAAGCTTCATAAAACTATAAAAAAAAAAATAAGAAAGCCTTTGCACATTAAGGACTATGGCAAAATATGAAACTCTAGTAAGAAAGCATAAAAATAGAAATTAAGGAAATCAATGGAGGCATGCTTTAATCAAGAAAAGACTTTAGAGAATGGCTATGACACCAAGAGATTTCGAATTCATCCAAAGACTACTATGCAATAATGAATGATTTCTCTTGTAGTTATTTCTTTACTCTTCTATTGTTATAAATTCATTTAATTTATCTTTTAGGATTTTATTTTTGTTCACAAGTAGTTAAACCCTTTTAATATAGGTTTTGATGGAATTATTTATAGATTGTGCTTAAATTAAGATACTCATGTATTGATTTCTACTCTTATTAATCTATTGCTCAATTTACTAATTATTGCAAATTGTTAGCCACTTTCCATGAATTTTAATCTATAGCGAAATGAAATTAAAGATGAACTAGTTTTACACCCATGCAATGCATGGGGGTTAGATTGTTAAAAATTTTTGGAGATGTAAATTATAAGAAGAGGGTTATATATTTATAATTTTAATAATTACGACATATAATTAGTATATAAAAACTAAGATAGAAACCAAGATACAAAATGTAATTTGTATATTTTAATAAACTAAGAATATTAAACAATTGATTATAATAACTTCATAAAAAAAAACTTACATCACAACCTATTAATTCTTTACACATTTAAAAATGAGAATCAAATGACATAAAATAATTAGTTCGCCTTTTATAAAACTTCTTTGTATATAACATTAGGCGTGGAATTACATGAATTTCCATTCTTATCACAAATTAAAATTTTAAGTCTTTCCTTTTTCTTAACTCAAGAAATGGCTACATACAATTATCCATGAGAAAAAATTTTCAACATTATTCAAAGACTGACCTTGACTCTTATTTATCATCATTGAAAAGCTTATTGAGATGGGAAATTGCCTGCATTGAAACTTAAAATGCATCCTTGTGTCAGAAGGGGTTATAAGCATGTGAGGAATTAACACTTTGTTACCGACAGTATTACTAGAGATAACCTTTGCTTCCAACACATGAGAACCCAATTTGGTAATCAACAATCGTGTTCCATTGCACAAGCCTGAAGGCTTATCAATATTCCTTAGCAAAATAATTGGAGTACTAATTTTCAATTTAATAACATGATTTAGTAGTCTAAATCCTTTTATAGTGTTCAAGAATGTTGAGGTACACAAATCCTCATTACTAATACTATTCGAATGTATCTTGTAAACAATGTCAAAACTTAAATATACCCTTTCTTCACTAGGAAGTATCTCTATATTTTGCTAAGGAATATCTATAGATTGTGCTTAAATTAAGATACTCATGTATTGATTTCTATTCTTATTAATCTATTGCTTAATTTACTAATTATTGCAAATTGTTAGCCACTTTCCATGAATTTTAATCTATAGTGAAATGAAATTAAAGATGAATAGGAGATCTCCTAGATAATAAACTTAAGTTTAGATTTTATAGAGATATAAATCCTACCTAAGTAGATAGTAACCTTCATGCATGTATAACTATTATAGATAGGTATACACTAAATTCCACTGAATTTAGGGGTTTTGTATTGGAATCTATGATCACAAAAATAGATGTGGAACTAGCATAGATATACATGTTTTATCTTGAAGGAGAATTATGTATATATCAAGGAATCAGCCATTGATTAAGATAAAAATCAATTGCATGAATTATTCTTTGTTCATTCATAGGAAGTAAATAATGAAATAAAAACTCCAAAGTTTCTTAATCTAATCAAATTATTTAATTTCAATTATTGGTTGTTCTTAGCTCCTAGTTAATTAACTCAAAGAAAGCCTATTTTTCCTATAAGACAATCCTCTACTCACTTTTGTATTATTTGTGTGACTTGTATATTTGCAAAAAATCAGCAATAAAAAGTTGCAAAGGAAGTTATCAAATCTAATTACCTTAAGGTGATTGGATATTTAAATTCAAATTTTGCTAGTTGTGTGGATACAAGGAAATCTAATTTTGGCTACTAATCTTTCCATAGAAGATGAGGGTTTGGCATGCTTTGAGGTTGCTAATAATAGTTTATAGTTGCAAAAATTTGTTTTAAGACTTGAAATTATCGACAATATTGCTAATTCGCTAAAATTTTTTTATGCTAAAGCTGTAATTGTCTTCTTTTCCAAGAACAAGTATTCCAAGGGTGTTAAGCATATGAAATTGAAATGCTTTGTCATTAAAAAAGAAGTTCATAAACATATAGTGTTAATAGAATATATTAGCACCAATTTTATGATAGCTGGCCTTTGACAAAAAGGGTACTACCCAATATACTTAATAATTATGTTATGAATATTGACATTAAAGCTAATGAGGATTGTTGAACACTATTATTGACATTCTATATTAATGCATTTTGACACTTTGAGCTCATTAATGGATATGTTAATAATTTTCCTATTGATTAAGTATTGGATATATGATTGAATTAGAATGCTGATGATAGGTTCTATCTTTGTTGAAAACATAATGTTGGACTAATTATGTACTTCTCATTTATAGGTCATAATGAGGAAAAAGGACTAATATAGTAGTACATAGAAGGAAGTATATTGAATAAATAATGTACAACCACCATGACTCATATTAGTTTTTATTCTTATCTATGATGAATGATGTAATCAATGTATGGGAAATTAACTTTATCTATGTGCCTTACATTCATTTATTTATTTCACCATCGAATAATACAATATCACATAGGCCTAGTAGGTGGATGTAAGATTTAAAGTGGCTCAAATGATATTGATTAAGAGATTATTATTTAATTAAGTGGATATTGATTAGCTTTATCTATGTGCCTTATGTTTATTTATTTATTTCACCATGAAAATAATACAATATCACATAAGTCTAGTAGGTGGATGTAGGATTTTAAAGTGGATGTAAGATTTAAAATTTATGAAACTCCAAGATCCTGTGGTTTGATTATTATTCATGAATTCATCCATTAGAAAAATAAAAGATAGAAATCATGAGACTTTATAGGTATTATGATTTACACATAATTAAGATTTGATGTGCAAAATTAAATATTGCCAAATAAGAGTTGATTTGTATAATTAAAGGAACTGCTTATAAGAATGATTATGATGGGATTGAGAATGAACTTTATGAAATGAAATCTTATAACCTATTATTATGTTGGATATGACACGAAAATTTCATTTCATTCCTATGTTTGCTTTGTTGATAACAAAGTAAGAATGGATAGGAAAACTAACCAAATAACCATAATTTGTTTAAAAAAATATTTTTAAATATTCTTAGTAAAAAATTAAATTATTCGCTATTGGAAAAAATTCATTTTTAATCCCTTAAGTTTATCCTAAATAATTTCTTAACTTCATTTAGTTCTAATTCTATCGTTTAATTTTATCTTAAATTTCAATTTCATTCCTTAATTTTCATTTAGTTTCAATTCAGTCCCTTAACTTTATTATAAGTTTCAGTTTTGTTTTTTAAAATTATTTGATTCTAATTCGGTCCATTAACTTTTTCTCATGTTTCACTTTTATCCTTTAATTTCATTTTCTTTCAATTTGGTCCTTAATTTTCAATAATTACCCAAATTTTTTCCTTTAATTTTTTGTTCTGGATAAATTAATATTTTGTCCCCTTAACTTTATTTGAAATTTTAAATTGGTCCTTTCAATTTAAAATATATCAAATTAGTCCTAACTTAATGTTTTGTTCCTTAAAAATCCCTTTAACCTTCTCATTAATTACATCATTGCCCTAGCACTGTTGTACCAGTCCTTATAAAAGGGATTGACAGTATCCAAAGTACGAAATCACAAAGGGCATCATTTTTCTAGTACTATATCGCGCCATTTTACACTAAATATTTTTCTGAGAAATAAAATAAAATGCTAGCAATAGAAATAGATTTTCACATACTATAAGAGACCGAAGATAAATAGATGGTTCTATCTTCTTAATTCTCGCTGTTTCCCCACTGATTGTTGAACTACTTGGAGCATTTTTACTTGTTGATTCTTTAATTGGGCTAGATGTTAAAGGTGAATATAACATAAATTGTTAGTTCGGAATTTCAATGAAATCTCACACTGTTCTGATCTGCAAGAATTTTGAGGTAAAGCTAACGTGAAGCGTTTATCATATTTATATGCAAGATTATGCGATAACTTTTCTACCCATCACTCATCAAAGTCTTTCTTAATGGTCATTTACTCATAGCCATAGGTTGGACAATGCCGATAATGGCATCCAGTCAACAAATCTGTGATAAAGATCGCTTATCCCACCTCCTTGGATAAAACATCAAAGCTCAGGTCCTCCATGCTTTCAACTCTGTTCTGTTGTAAGAGCAAAATAGGATATTGGAAACATAAAGTCAGAGAATGGATACTTTCTCTTATTTATAGAGAAAAAAAAATTATTACTCATAAGGGAGAGGAAGAAACGGAGAGTCAAAGAGGGTGGCGGCTACCTCTTATGGAATGAAATTAAAGTTAAGAAATTAATTTGAAATGTTTTGAATTTAAATAATTAATTCAAATTTTAAATAAAATTAAGGGACCATTTAATTTTTCTATTGATATAAATTAAATATATATATATATTAGAGCAATTTTTTAAAATTAAGGACTAAACTAAAACAAAATAATTAAAGGAACAAATGTAAAACTTGAGGTAATGTTAAAAAATAAAATTGAAAATAAATAAAGCTAAGACCCTAAAGTAAAACTTATAGTAAAGTTAAAAAATTAAATTAAAACTAAATAAAATTAAGGGATGAAAGTAAAACTTAAAGTAAAATTAAAAAATTAAATTGAAGCTAAATGACATTAAAAAATAAAAGTAAATCTCAAATAAAATTAAATGACCAAAAGTAACTTTGTCTTTATTTTTATTTTTGAATTTTCAAAAAATATTTTTTTAAAATCTTAATAAAATTTTTACTTTTTTTAATTTGTAAAAAATATTTCGCAACCCATGGCCTTATTTGATTTGTACATTCCAGCACATCTACAGTAATCAACATTTTCTGCATAGAAGACTGGTTTTAACTAACTATAGAAATCTTTTTTAACAAGAAAATGTAATAAGTTTGAACCAAATGCTATACAATTCATCTTTTATGACAATCGCTGAATCAAAGCGCCAACATATACTGCAATTTTTTCACTTACAACTGCAAAAATCATTCACCTCCTATGCATCAAACAATATCCCTCCACTATCACAGAGCCAGTAACACCAGCAGCTGCCCTACATGACATATTGTCATACTTCATATTAATTCCGCCACAAGCTTCAACACTTTTGCTGGTCAATTCACTACTACTTCTATCTGAGTGCAAGCAAAATGTGGATAGTCCTAATGAAACCTATCACCTGTTTGGTTGGGAGGGAGAAATAAAAAGACAAAGGTATTCCTGTGATTGAAGATGCTTGGCTCGAAGAAAGCAGAGAACCTCAAGAACCTCTAGCTAAAAGCTTCTTCGTCCATCAAAGCCCGCAAAGCTTGGAAGGCTTTGCAGCCAAAATGGGACAAAGTCTATTTTGCCCTTGCTTTTCAATACTAAAGGAACCCATCTCTGGTTCAGATCCAAAAACAACGTCCTCCATTGGTTCCAAATCTCTCGATTGTTCGATCTCATTGCAAACCTCTCTGCTTGCCGAATCTGCTATGCCTTGCCAATGTCAAAGGTCCAACCCTACTTGCCTCCTCGGAAATAGGTGAGTTCTACCACTTGCAGCCCCCTTTCTCTATTTCCCCTAGTTCAGAGCTTTCTACAATTTGGGGGTGGAGGATAATCCTAAAGTTGCAGAGGAAGCAAGAAGCACGAAACTCTGCACCCATGCATCTTGGTTCTTCAACTAATAAAAGCCAGAATTTAAATTTTTTTTAAAACTCTTTTTTGGTTAGGGGCATTTTGGTCATTTTTTCAACCCTATATTTTATTCCTCCAATATTTTTATCTAACCAAATATGCAAATAGAAAAACATTCTTATTCCTTTTAATATTATACCAAATATAATGAAAGTAATTCCATTCAATTAATCATTATTTTTTTAATTTCATAGCTAACAATTTTGTAAACTAAACAGGCTGTTAGTATTGCAATGAAATTTCATATATTGGGTCAGCGGTAGCACTCAGCATAGTTGAATAAACCCAATGATATAATCCAATGGAAGTTACTTTCAAAAAGAAAAATAGTGACAATTCAATGTGAGTTGTCACAACTAAAGATTCTTCAAATAAAGCAAGTAGTAGCATGTTTGGCGCAGAGTACCATAATGTAACAAATTCTTAGGATAACAACAATAGCAGTCGCAATCTCTCAAGGACTGTAATATTCAAATAAAATGTCCAATCTCCAAAATATTAAGCTCTGAACATGCTCTCCAACTTGTCATTATGAAAATGGTTTGTTCTTCAAGTATGCCACATCCCTATTTGCCTACCAAAGAAATAAACAAAGATGTTACAAAAAAAAAAATTCAGGCTATTGCTTGTATAAAGAATATCAACTTAACAAGATGTTACAGAGCTAATAGCTTGCAAAGAAGAGGTATATGATTTCCCTGTAAAAATTGTAGCAACGCCCAAAGTTCAATTGTATATTCATTTGTCTTTTGTCACATAAATCTTAAGATCATTTATTAATCGAATGCAGTAAAAAGATACCTGATAATAAGCAAAAGAGCAACAGACCCCAATATTTTTTGTGCTGAGCAAATCCCTGAATATTTAACTTCAATTACAACTGGATTTTATTGCTATTCTAATTAGGACAATTCTAATGATTACATAATATGCCCATTAAATAGATTTTTTCTTATTTGGCACCACTCAATTCACGTAAGAGTAGCTATGGGCTCTGGGTCATGATATATATTGACTATGCTTGTGTGTGTTTGATTTGATTGAATGTCAAGCTTACATGCCCTTGGCTGAGCAAATTCCCGTCCAGCAAAGACAGCAAATGATTCCAACCCCAATTTATTTATTAAACCCAAGGTCAATGGCGGCAAGAACCAAGACAGGATACAGTTTTAAAATATTTCATGTTTTAGATAATAACTTCCTTAAATCAAAAAGGGATTAAGAAAGTAATTCCAGAGTCAAAATTCCAAGGCAAACAATCAGCATAACATCCATGATCCATCAAGTCCCCACTTCTCTACTTAGCTTATGTTTCCTCTCCCGAAAGAAAATAAAAACAGTAAGCAACAAAAATTCCAGATTCCAGCAGCCTGCATGTCATTTAGTGGAACACATTATTTTCTGATTAAAGAAACACGTCTTTGACTATATGCTTCATAGAGAATGTTAGGAAAATAAAAGAGAAACACGTCTGGGCATATCATTAGCTTGAATTTGTATTTGGGGTCTACTTTACATCCATCAAACTTCATTTAGATTGTACCAAACTAGGAGACTCTTACATCCATGCGATTTCTGCACTTACCATGGGACATCAGAAAAACTATGAATTCAAAACAGAGCATATCATTAAACAGAAACAGTGCATCTATGAATTGAAACAAAACTGAAGAAAAAACATGCAAAATACTGGTTACAGAACTTGAAGAACATTGAAGCTAGTTAATCAATGAAAATAAGATGGATATTAATGGGCACCCAAGTAAGGTGAAGAATTATCTTTCAAGAGCTAACTATTAAAATGGAATAATCATCTTACTTAAGTATTCCATTAAACATCACATATTACTCAATGTAAAACTTTACCATCCCATCCTAACTTATTTCCATCAATTGGCCATTCTTTGAGAGCCGATGTCTTAGCAGCTACAATTTGTGACACTTCCTTCCATCAGTCAAAACCCTCTGCCAATTACAACCTTCCACAAGTAGTTTTTTCTAGAGCCGTTGACAACTAATTCTAATACCAATTGAAGGGCATCCAAACAAGGTGAAAAACCCTTCTCCAAGAGTTAGCTATTAAGATAAGAGAACCACCTTATTTAAATATCCCATTAATTATCTCATACTACTCAATGTAACACTTTAGCATCTTATATTACCTTGTTCTTCATCAGATACCAGATTTTATATGATTAAAAAAGATGGATTATATTGATAGAATTTATGACAAAATATATAGTTATAAAAGGGATAGAAGAAAGTGTTCTGATTCTCAACCAGAACCCCGTTATGGTTATGGTTTTGGTTGAGAACTTTCTACCCTTGTCCTATCCTAATCAAAACTTTCTCATACTAAAAGTAAATTATCAAAGTTATACTTTTTACACATTCATTTACAAACGAGGCACAAACAGTTATTGTTGCTGCATCTATGCTCAAGTGAACCCACTTGAACTTTTTTCTACCAAACTCGTGATCACAACTACATTTATGCACAGTTTGTGAAAGGAGGTTATTGCGTGGTTGGTAAATTGAATGCCTCCAGTTATAGTAGCCCCATAAACACCTAAGCAACCTAACTCTCCTAGTGAAATCACCAAATAATGGAATATTACACAGCTGACAGAATCAAAATGAAGCGTAAAGGAAAGTAAACAAACTGAATCCGTTCAATCAAGGAAGAAGCTTTCTCTTAGAGCAATATTCCTATGATGGCCCACTAGGAGGACAAACCCATCCCTAGGGGGGGAAAAAAAAAAGAAGCAAATATGCACGATTTCGTGAGATCAACAAGTGTTGAAGAATTTGGGAGAATTAAAGTAAAATTTAACTTTTCCGTATATCCATTTACACATAGATTGGACAGAACATAACCCCTCTTTTTTTAAGTCAGGTAGAGCTAATCCCGCTTTGATGTCCAGTAAGCATCGAAGCAATATCATATTTCAGACCCAAAGAACCAATTATCATGTGAATCCAGAAGCAGACTAAATGTAAAAAGGAAATTCAGCTCCTCTCTTCAACTCTAAAGCCTATTTAGGTGGAAAAGAATTTAGGGTTAACTCAAAGTCCCGCATAAGAAGGTCAACATACATGTGAAACCATAAGCGGCTTCAACTAGGCTGCTTCTTCACCTTACAGTGGCTGTTAGTGGTCGTCCCAGGTGCAACAAGGTCGGGAGAGGTGGCGGACAAAAGAGGGGCAATGATGACCGAAACGCAAGACACGAACAAGAGCCCACCTCAATGATGAGATAAGGGTTTAATTATATTCTTGTAATTTTTTTATTTTTATGTGAGCTTGCTGGTAAAATATCATCTCATTCCCAGGAATGAGATTGCATTCCATCATATAAGTATGGGAATCCTCATTCCCAAGGGAATGAGCATGAAGTCTCCCAAACATCATCTTATTTCATTCCCATTCCCTACTCCACTATTCCCATGTACCAAATGCACCCTTATGGTATCTTCATGCAAGGGATCTAAGAGGTTAAATAGCAGCAAATAGGACTAATCACTCATGGCATAATTGCTCCTCACACAAAGCTCCAACCAGGCTCTTTATTCGTCCCCGATCTTTTCATCAGGCCTCGAATCTTCAGGACTTCATCCCACAGTCCTACGTCTGCACAGATGTTTGAGATAGAAATATAAGCCCCAGCATCACATGGCTCCAATTCCAGTACTTTTTTGGCCACCAACTTCCCAAGCTCAAAATCACCATGGACCTTGCAAGCAGCAAGGAGCGTTCCCCATACTAAAGCATCAGGCTTCACAGGCATACTGTTAATGAAACTTTCAGCCTCTCTTAGTCTACCTGATCGACCAAGAAGATCAACAATACAGGCATAATGACGTTGACCAGGCTTAATGCCGTAGTCTTTGACCATTGAATCAAGATAGAAGAAGGCTTCTTCAACCAACCCACTATGACTACAAGCCAATAGCACACCAACAAAAGTTATTGCATCAGGTTGAACGCCTTCTCTTCTCATAAGTTCATAGGCAGCTAAGGCTTCTAGACCTTTACCATGTTGAGCATAGCTCATTATGATTGCTGTCCAACCTATCAAATCAGGCTTCTCAATATGGTTAAATGCTTTACAGCAATCCTCTAGACTTCCACATTTTGAGTACATTGTCACAAGTGAACTACCAACAGATACATCCGATTGAAAGCCCAATTTTTCAATGTAGGCATGCAATTGAGTCCCAATTGATGATCTATTCAAAAGTGCAATGGCCCTGAGAACGGATGAAATTGTGAAGGTGTCAACTGGTACATCAGTCAAGATCATATCATGGAATAATAAAAGTGCCTCTTCAATGAAGCCATTTTGGGCATATCCTGAGACTAAGGAAGAGCAAACAACAGCATCCTTTTGGGGCAGCATATTGAACACCCTCCTTGCCAGCTCCAATCTTCCACATTTTGAGTACATGGACACAAGTGCCCCACCAACAACTGTGTCTGTTCCCATTCCCAAACGAAAAGCATAACCATGAATTTCTTTACCTTTTTGTAGAAAACTAAGAGCAGAACATGCAGTTAGAGTTGCAGCCAAGGTCAAGTAATCAGGTAAAATCTCTTGAGATAGCATTTCTTTAAATAGCTGAAAAGCCTGATCTGCACAGCCATGTTCAACAAAACCAGCAATCATTGAAGCCCACGAGACATTGTCTTTGTCAAAAACTTCCTCAAAAACTCTATGAGATTCAACTAAACAACCACATTTTGAGTACATTGTGAAAAGTGAACTGCCTACAGCAACATTAGTGACTAGTCCAGACTTCAGAGTGTAACTATGCATCTGTTTCACTATATTTAAGCAGCTTATAGTACTTAACACTGTAGACATACAATACTCATCCGGTCTCACACCTTCTTCTAACATAATCCTAAACAACTCAACTGCCTTTCCAGAATTTTGATTGTGAGCAAAAGAAGACATCATTACTGCCCATGTGCGCACATCCTTCACATAATCCATCTCGCTGAAGGCTAAATCAGATAGTCCAACTTCTCCTATTTTTGCATACATGTTCATTAAAGTAGCTTGGACAGCTGCATCCAAACTTAAAGGTAATTTTAATACCAAGGAATGAATTTGGCCCGCCTCTTCATTCATCTCTGGCTTGGAACATGCAGCAAGTATACTAGTAACAGTATAGGTATTTATCTCCTCCCCTGTTTCTCTCATATCTTTGAAAAACTTCAGTGCAGAAATAGAATCATCCTCTTGCACGAACCCAGAAATAATAGCAGTCCAGGAGACCACATTATGGATTGGCATCTGCAAGAATTTCCTAGCAGCTTCATTCATATGTCCACATTTGGCATAAAAATCAACAATAGCAGTCTCCACAAAAATATCTGTTGCAACACATTTTATTACCCGCCCATGAATCACTTCCCCAATCTGCAGTTCTTTAAGCGTACAACATGCTGTTAAAGTGCTTGAAAACGTATAATTATTTGGCTTTAGCGATCCACTACACATTTGACAAAAAAGACTCAAAGCGGCCCAGTTCTCTCCATTTCTAACTGCCCCAGAAATTATAGCATTCCAACATACCACATTATCACATGAAACATCAAAAAAGACCCTTTGAGCCTCTTCAAAGCTGCAATTTTTGGAAAACATATCTATCATCCCAGTCCGAACATAACCATTAAAAAGAAACCCTTTTCTCATTGCAAGTGAATAAACTTGCTCACCTGATGCTAGAGCTTGCAAGGAGGTACAGGCCGATAGAACACTCCCATAAGTAAACTCATTTAGCTCCACACCAAATAAATGCATCCTACAAAATATCTCCCATGATTTCTCAAACATTGAGTTACCATTGTAACCAGATATCATGATATTCCAAGAATGAATATTTGGAAGAGGAATCGAATTAAACAGCTTGCGGGCAACAATCATGGCAGAAGATTTACAGTACCAGCTGAGCAAAGAGTTTGTGAAAAATATATTGGATTGCAATGCATCAGTTTTAAGCAGATGGGCGTGTAAGATTTTTGTGGTTCTAATGCTGGGCAGTCTTGACGTTTTCTGATCATTGAAGAACTCAAAAGGGTCGAAAGGAGTGGACTTTTCTTCATATTCGCGAAAAGTAGCGAGCGAATTTTCAACCAAAGCGAGAGAGGATGTGAATCTGCAAGCAAGGTGTGAAATTCTAGTTGGGAAGCATTGATCTATAAGAGAAATCATAAGGGTTATACGAAGGGGACAGGGCACAGCAAGCTCAAGCTGTGATAGCTTGTATTGATATGGAGTTAAAATTATGCTTAAAAATTGCATAGTACGGGCAGACGCATAGCTACTCTTTCTCTCCCTTTTCTGTGCTAAAAAATCCTCCTTTTATAGCCGAAACTGGAGTCCGCCCTAAGGACTTCCCAAATCCGCTTGAATCGTCTCGTCCCCCAACATCACGGTGGAAACCCAAAATCGTCACTTCCGTGCCCTGCGCAAGACGAAGCCGCCGGCCCAGGGAAAGGAATGCAACGCAGAAGTTCCTTGCGTTTTGAGGGCTAAAAGTGTTGGTCAAAACGCAGGCTTTTAACGCAGTCAAAGTCTGCGTTTTTACCCACTTGCCTAATTTTCAAGGCTTGAGTATTGGATTGATTTCCCCTTTTTTTCCATTGGTTTGGTTCTTGGGCCATTATACTTTGGGCTTCTCTCTCTCTCTCTCTCTCTCTCTCTCTCTATAAATCCATCTTCAAACCTTCTTATTATTCTACTTACTCAAGAGTAAATTAAAATTGATTTGAAGTTAAAATTCACCCAAAGAGTCAAAAATTAAAAAATTAAATAAGATTCCTAACTCAAATAATACAATTAACTTCGAATTAAATTAAGACTTATTCTAAATTTATGACTCAAAGATTCAAAAATTAAATTGAAACTAATTATAACTCAAAAAATAAAATTAACTCATTCAACTATGCATAAAAAATTAATCTAAAATTGATCCCAAATTAATTAAAAGTTTAGAACAAGATTTTTATTATTTTTAAGAAATGATCTAATAAAGTATGACCTTTACTGACATAAATAAAACCTTTTTTTTGGGACCATTTCAAATATATCCTTCAATTGATTTCCAAACTTAGCCATTATGTATCATGATCCTTTGCCAAATTTTGGAGCTTTTAAACCATGTTATCTTAATGTATACTTCACACTAGCAAGCACTCTCACAAAGAGGAGATTTCTCAGTTTGGTATCCAAAATGAATTTACAAGCAAGAAGAAAAAAAAAAAGGAAACAAAGCCTCATTTTTGGAACGAAATGAAATAAATATTTAAAGATCGAACCAATCATGACAAAACAAGTATGCATGTCAAAAGTGAGTCTTACTTAAAGATATTTATGAAATGCGTGAGTATCTTTTTTTAATTGGCTCAATCTACCTATTTTTTATAGCCCAAGTTTATCTAAAAATTTTCCTATAAGATATGAAATGAGTTTCAATTTCACATATGCGAAAATGATCAACAAATGAGACACCATGAAAGGTCATAACCTTGCTAATAATCTAGCCTTTAGTGTGTTCAATAGGGCACTTTTTGTTATTTACATGTGACATCACTATTGAAAATTGATACATAGCAATTGAATTTGTAAGAAACATGCCTTTTGAAAAGCTCAGGCTTTACAAATTCTTATGTGATTGTTGCATAATTAATACATCCAGTTCTCTGCATAATCTTATATTCTAAGTTTCCACCATCAAATAGTTCCATCAATGATCTCATGTGCAAGAATAACACAATAAAGCCATCAAAACTAAATAGTAAAACTATGTACACATATTACATGCTCATCTAGTAGGAAATAAAGCCATTATAACATAATTGCAAGACAACATGCATTGGCCTCTACTTTCCTTGGAAAGGAAATAAGGGGAGAGAGAAATTCTTAGGTAGTCTAGTCTATAAAAGATAGGTAGAACAAGTAAATTATATAAAAAAAAACATATAAGTATATCAAAGATAGATATCACTAAAACTTGTTCTTGACATATTTACATGTCTATTCAGGATTTGCTTATCTTTGATAAACCACCCTACTAAAAATTTTCAAGGAAAAAGGAACCAAGGAAACATAATAACCTCCTTTGTAATGTCCCACATCGGGTAGGAAGATCCTGGGCTAAGGCCTTATAAGTGGGAGTGGCACTCTCCCCACCAGCGGCGCGCTTTTGGGCTGAAATTAGAGTAAGCCCAAGGGACAAAACCCCAGCCACGTGGAAACCACGGGATGCCGTAAATGGGGACAATATCGCTGAAGGCTCTGTGGGGAATTGGTATCAGAGCCGGCCTAGCCATATGTGCAACCCGAGGACGGGTTAGCCTCCAAGGGGGGTGGAATGTAATGTCCCACATCGGGTAGGAAGACCCTGGGCTAAGGCCTTATAAGTGGGAGTGGCACTCTCCCCACCAGCGGCGCGCTTTTAGGCTGAAATTAGAGTAAGCCCAAGGGACAAAACCCCAACCACGTGGAAACCACGGGGTGCCGTAAATGGGGACAATATCGCTAGAGGCTCTGTGGGGAATTGGTATCAAAGCCGGCCTAGCCGTATGTGCAACCCGAGGACGGGTTGGCCTCTAGCTCTGATACCAATTCCCCACAGAGCCTCCAGCGATATTGTCCCCATTTACGGCACCCCGTGGTTTCCACGTGGTTGGGGTTTTGTCCCTTGGGCTTACTCTAATTTCAGCCTAAAAACGCGCTACTAGTGGGGAGAGTGCCACTCCCACTTATAAGGCCTTAGCCCAGGGTCTTCCTACCCGATGTGGGACATTACATCCTTCATGCCAAAGTGAATGGCTTAAATGAGGAGGAATTAATTTTTTCTTTAGATAGCAATAAAACCTTTTAATGCTTATTCAAAGAGTTAGAAAACTTTGAAGTGAATCTATGGTTGAGTTTAACCTTTAGAAATAAGGTGAATTTAAATATATTATTTTTGGTCTCTTACCAAATATTCTTAAGTTTGATAGGGTGAAATGACATGCAAAAAAATAATTCTATTGGACTAGCAATTAGTTACTTACCTTGATTGGAAATTCTACAAATTAAATCTCAGACATCTTTTCTTCCTCATCCAATATAAATTTAGAGCCTTTAAGAATTATAAAGTCTTCTTATTGATCCTTCTGCTCTTTTGTAACTTAAGCTTTATGATCAAGGTTCATTGTTTTTGTTCTCCACAAGGCCTTTAATGTCTTATTTCAAAACAAAGAATTTTGCCAATTAAAAGCAAATAAATGCCATTAACTTAATAGAATTTAAAGAACCTAAGTGTGCAAGACTACCACCTTAAGGCAACACCAAAAGACACAAATGATTGAAAATGGAACCTAAGTCTACCTTTCTCATCTTGATTCTTTGCACCATGTTTAGCATGAAGACCTATATCCCTTCACAAAATTATAACCAATGTAACGCTAACTACTAATGCCAGTGAAGAAGGAAGTATTTGGATGTCTTCAATATCTTCCTAAAAGTAGAAAATTTTGGTTTTATCTATAAAAAAAGTTGGCATAAAACCTTAAAATCCCTATAGAAAGGAACAGTTGACCTTGCAATAAGAAGGCATTATATACTAACATTCATGGAGTTCAATATCATTGAGTAGCTTATTATGTTTAAATTCATCATACTATGGTATCTAATAATCCCCTACTTTGAAGTACTAATGCAGTATATGAGGTTTTGAAAAAGCATGTCAACCCTATGTAGCACTTGTAAAGGCAATTTTCTTTTCAATTAGCATGTGAAACCATTAATTAGAAATTCGTTTGGAGAAGCTTTCTCTTGAAATAGGTAGGAGATAGGCACATCATCATCATCAAATGAAATGACAACTAGTAAAATTTACTATAATGATTAGCATTATAAAAGGAGATATACGAATGACAATTTTAGACAAAATATAGTTAATGATTACTAGATTCTTAAAGAAGTGGTGCCATGGGAGTACAAGTTGAAGGGAATTTCCTAGATATAGTTAAAGAACTGACATAAAAAAATAGCCTAACCATTATTGCAGAAGCATCTTCTTTGAATAACTAACCTAGCACATTGTCTTACTAAGATTGATATGAAGGTAATAAACACAAGTTGAAATCAAATTCAATAATGTCCAGGTTACTAAGGGAGATCAATGAGGAGAAAATGATGTCTTTAACCTCATCTTTAAAGGATGAAAAATAACAAGTCACTATGTTAACTATCTTAAACAGAAGAGAGAATGCAAAATAGCCTGGACAAAGCCAAATTAGCTTGCACAATAGTTAAGGCAATACAATTATAAAGGAGGCTTGTTATTTCTAGAAGAAAAAAAGGTACTTATTAGAAGGTCTTGTGAAATGAAGTAACTTGACCAAACTCGATAGACTAACTACTAATACTTGGATAATAGATCACAAGGATTAGTTGTAAACCATCCAAGACCATATAATCTATATAAGAAAGTAGTATATTCAAAAGGATGTCACACCCAGAGATGCCAAATGGATGTGAAAATGGCAATAGCTAAAACTATTTTTGGTGAAATTTATAGGTACAAATCTTTATAACAAAGCACATAAGATGAGTTATGATTATCCAACAGTTGATGAAAGCTAAATTTAGGAAAAAAGGTTTACAATCACATTTTTAAGAACTAAAATAAACTTGGGATAGCATTTAGAAAAGAACCACTATCTAATTTACTCTGTGAAATGCACAATCCATGGTACATGTGACTAGGAAAGAAAGCATCCATATTAACAATCCTTCCATTTACTAGTACAACTATTAGCAACTAAAATTCTTTCAGTACTTGAACAAAATCAATGTAAAGAAAGAAGCGACAAAGCTAGAAAAGCAAAAAAGACACATCCTCCTCATGTAAAAGGGAAAGGCCACTAGATTTGGTATAAGTACTCAAGAAGGTATAATAAAGAGTAGTCTTATAATGAAAGGTGAAAACCACAAGATCTTTTGAAGGAAGTAAGGCTAGCTTCCAATTGATTAGCAAGAAACTGGTCAAAGAGGCCACATTAAATAAAGTAAGGATTACCATGCGAAAAAGGAAAAGAAAAGTGTTGTTTATGTGAGACCAGAACAAAATGGTTGCAAGAAGGTTAACATCCCTCAAAATATCCATAGTCAATAACTAGAGCATATTAAGGTTTTCAACTTCTTTCCATACATTACCAAACTAAGGCTCAAAAGGAGTGAATAATGATTTGAAAATCAGTAGAGAAATAAGCTAGGTTTCTAAAGCAAATAAACAATAACAATGACTAGGTACATCTCTGAAGTAAAGGGGGAAAGTCATGAGAAATTTGGAAAGACCTACGCTACTCCAAATGTGTTTAAGCTTTTGAGAAAAAAAAGGCTCTAAGGCATATGCCTTTGATAGAAAATCAACATTTTGAAAAATATTATTTGGCATTTTCAACAGGGCTCTTGAATGTATTAAATGTCTTAAAGAACTTGGGTTTACCAACTTCTCTCAAATTAGAAAAATAAAACTAGAATCCAAAGGTGAATAAGAAGGATAATGGTTTTGAGAGTCAAATGGAAGGATTTACATGATAAGGCAACCAAAATAGAGCTCAATGACAAGGTAAATTAATGTTGTATGAATGATAGACTAAAAGAAACTAGTCATTAATCAACTTGATCGAGCAAGATGAGAGGTTTGACAGAATTAAGTTGTGATAACAAAAAGATTCAAAATAAAAATCACAGCTCCCCATATTCCAAGAAACAATTCTTTCATACCAAAAGGTATGAGGGAGGCAAATGTGTTAGCACACAAACTTGAAAACTCTTAATAATAAGTACAAGCTAGGCCAACCAAGAAAGCTATTCAAGGAAAACTAGCTACAAAGAAGCAATTGACGAAGGATGCTAGTTAAAGCCCTAAGCACCAATCAAAGACTCACATTCTACGTAACAAAAAATCAGTAAAATATGAGAGTGTGGATTTATAACATAGGTGATCTCAAAAGATAGTTAGGTTATATAATCTTCAGCATTAATCCATGAAATGAGCAAGAATGATAATATAAGTAATTATACATTTTCTACTCATTATACTTAGTTTTATAATAATTTAATAGGGTTATTTTAATGATTTTAAATTCATTTTATATTATTTAAGTTAAATTGAGATTAAGGTATTTTAATTACATAATTATTGAATTTAGACTTTAATTGTTATTATTATATTTTGATCAACAGAGGCTTAATTATTTGTATTTTTGTCTTTGCAAGTAAGCTAAACCACATAAATAGATTTGGACATTTAACAAAGGACTTGAGACACTGGCTTTATTTTATTTGGAAATTAATAATGTATTTTTATAGTTCTAGACCATATGATGTAATCTTAGGCCATCTACTACTTTAGATTTTCCTTAGTTCATTTTTAGTCAAAACACACTTTTTTTTACATAATCTCCAGAGCCTTTACAAATTGTTTTTCTCTTTGGGGCATTTTGTTTTTTTCATGGCATTATGAATTTCTCTATGATTGATATGGGATATTGTATCTAATGTCAAAACCTAAGTTTATGATTTGATTATACATATTGATTTGATTTTAATTACAGAATGATTTTTCTCTTCTTCTTCTTCTTCTCTCTGTTTTTGTGTTAATCTCGATTACACCAATTGAGTAATTTAGATTGCATAATTATTAGTTCATTTGCATGATTTAAGAGATATATTTGATTTAATAAAGTGATTGATCAATTAAATTTGTTCTATTTATCACATTAGAAGTTTCTGTATGTTAATCTTGGTGTGTTCAAAGAGGGATTGGTTATGTGTTATTATTCTAGCATAGTTATATTAAGGTTAATAAAAAGGATTGATAACTTTAGGTGGTAACTCAGGGCCATCAGATAACTTAAGGGAATCATGATATTAAAATTGAACTAGGGACTGTTTAGAAGATGAAGAAGGAGAGATATCAAGGAGGGAACCTAGGATTGATTGTGTTTTAGTAAATTGATTTGTTTCCTAATCTATTTTAGTAGCTAGTTTCTTATTTTAGTTAATCTCTTAATTTCGCATAAAATCCCCTATTCAAATTAATTCAAATTCTGTGATTTCTTATAATTATTTAATTTGATTGATTTGACCAAAGGCTCCTTAAAAGACAACTAAGTAAGCATTATATTACAAATTAGTTAATTTAATTAATCTTGGTCGGTTTTACAACCACAAGTTTTCTTGTTACTAAAAAACACGAAAATAAAGAAAATGACTAGGTGGAGAATGTATATAATTGTTGAGGAAACTATAAATTTGGAAAGAAAAGTATCACGTAAGATATATAAAAGCCTATCAAAGAACTCATATTGTAATTTCTTTATTTTTAGTTATTTACTCACTTTGTTTACTTCTTTATTTATTACTTTCAATTATTTATCACTTTTAGCTAATTTCCAACAAAATTGTTATTCGTTTCTTTTACAATCTTTCTATTGCTAACTCATTTCAATTTAAAGTTTGTATAACTCTTCATTATTGAATTCAACAATTATTTTTCATTTCACACACTCTTTGCCTTTGATCAATTATGGACATTAAAGCTTCTATCCTAAGCTTATCTTTATTTATAACTAGAAGAACCTTTCTTCTGGGAGAGTTGGGTCACATTTTATCTTTTCACTCATAAAACAAGATCTAAAAGTTGACATCTAAAACTATCACCACAATTAGCACCAATCAACTGATTAGTTGATCTCTATTCGAAAAATCACATTAATAAACAATATATATATATATAATCTTAATACAGCAATCTTATAGCATCCTCTAATATGTCAACTCTTAGCTATATATGTGTAATATAAACCAAAATATAAGATTAGATTAAGTGATTATATTAGAGCTTTTTTTAGGTAGAGAAAATTAGCTTCTTCTAAGCCATCTTACTCTAGGAAAAAAATTATTAAATCCTATAGTTAAAAAATATTGTATCCATTTGGTACACTTTTAAAAAAACTCAGTGACAATGTCATGGAGTTCATTGTTTTCTTTATTAGAATTTGATAACAATCATCAAGCTTATTGTTTTCCTCACTAGAACTTAGTGACACCATCACTAAATTCCATTTGCCAACATACTTCATTGGAACTTGGTGACACTGTTATTGAGTTCCCAACTAATGTCATTGCCACCAAGTTCCAATGTTAGCTTACAAAAGCTAACACTTGATTAGCACAAGTAGACCAATTAAACAGGAAATTGGCAAATATTTTGGAGGAAAAAATTGGACATGAGGAATGAATTTGTTTACATATACACAAATAGAAGAATTTTTGAAAGTACTTAAGGTGCAACATTTTAGTACACTATGTCCAAAATAATAATAGTTGCCACCAAGATCACTTTGAGGGAGTTAAAAGAGGTGATTTGGCAAAAGCTATGACTTCTCTTGAATTAGGTTGCATTTAAGTTGATATATAGGTATATGGCATTACTAAATCCAATGTGGTACCAAAAGACTATCATGGAAGGCAATTTTAATGCTTAAAAGATGTGACAAGTTAATCCTCAAGTATTACTTGACATCTTTGGATATTTGAATTGCCTCAGCCTTGCTTATCTACTTCCATATCATAAAGTGCCATTATCCAAATCACATCCTAAGTCAATTTGGTAGGCATTAGTCAATCCCTCAAAATCTAATCAATTTGGATGCTCTTCATAGTATACAACTCCAAAGAAAAAACCAAACCAACTTGCTAATAGAGCACACAAATGTCATCGATGCATGGTATGAATGATGAGATGTTATGGCATAGATTCTTATTGCTATAGAACCCTTAAATCACACCTCAAAATCTACGTAATATCACTAGAAATATACACAATGGTGGATCTATCTAATGAGTGTTGCTACTACCTTGGTACACTTTTAAACCATCGTCACTATTATTATCTTCCTTCTCTTAATATATATTATGTCAACATTTAACATTTTATCTTTTTTTTTTTATTTAGGCTAGTCTAGTAGAAGGACTATATAGACTAGACTTGCAAGACCTTCTACTAATAGATTTTCGAGAGAGTGTAGATTGAGAATGTAGGAACATATTACTTACTCTTAGAGAACAATGATTCTTGATGGTCTCCAAACCTATTGAACTAGCACTTAATTCATCGAGGCTTGTAGACAAGCCAAGTAAAAGATGTTAATACTAATGTTAAATGGCAACCTAACATTGAAGAGAAGGGAAAATGACATGTTGACAATGGTACAACAACTTCAACTACATTTATTATAAGTGTTGCTTCATCTTTTTATACCCCTAGACTAATGTAACAAGGCTTTGACATTGTTGGTCCATCTTTTTTTATACAGGCCAGTCAGCTTGGTGACTTCAAAGGTCCCAGTCTCTTTTATTACATGCTACCTTCACAATATCATAATTTAAATCATTTGAGATCTCATTATTTACATTGACACCACAACAAATGTCTTACACCTTCGAGTCATTTTTAGAACTACTTTTTGATCCATCAACATTTAACGTCACATATGGCAGTCGGTAGTTTGAGCCTAAGGGATCATTATAATAAGGGTTTGTGATGCCACATAAACCAATTCTTCTGGTTCAATCATTATATTTGGATTTAAATTCTTCACCAGCTACCAGTGTTAACCACATGAAAAACAACAAGAACAATTGAGACAATAGCAACGTGCAAGAAGAAGGTCTCGTTATGGCACTGAGAGTCACTATAAATAGTTCTTTTTTTTATATTTGTAATGTTGATGTACTTTCATTAGAATTTGATAAAATCATTTTTGGTTATTACCATATGTTAACTTACTTATTTTAATTGCTATTGAATTTAATTTGTATTTAATAAATTCAATAAGATAATCTTATAAATCAAACACATGTTTTATCATAAAAAATAAAAACCAAATTCAAAATTGAAATTGAAAAAGGAAAAAAATTAACTTGGTGGCATTACCATCAAGTCGTAAGAAAATATAGCCAAGTTAGTGACAATGCCACTGAGTTTGAGGAAAATAAGGTTAACTTGGTGGCAGTGTAGGAAAACAAGGTCCAATAAAAATAGGATAACTCGTTGGTAGTGCCATCGAGTTCTTGAAAAAAAGTGACAACTCTGTGGCAATACCACTAAGTTGAAGCAAGGTATAACATCTTAATGTAATATTTTTGGTATTGTAACATTTGGTCAATTAATGTTTTATACTATAGCAAATGGATTAAGGATTCGAAAATTAAAAAAAAAATTAGTCACTTGGGTGTCACATCCTTTATTGCACTTTACTATATGCTTTAATTTTGTGGGCCACATGATCAAGTTAGTCACTTAGGCTTTAAAGCAAGTTGCTCATCGTCTGTCATATCTAATTTTTTGTGCAATTGAAATGTAAGCCCAACCTAGGCCCATACAACATTGCAAAGTGGGCTACCATTAAAAAATACAAATTAAGTGTGTTTAAAGATTCGGTTTTGTTTAATTTTGAACCAAAACCAAATAAAATCAAGCTAGTAATTTTTGCAAAATTGAGGGCACGTTTAGTTTTGAGTTTTAATTAGTTTGGTTTAGTTTTAATTCATTTTGGTTCATGTTTACTTTTTTATTTAAGTGATTTAACTTTTTTGTTTTTATTTAGGCATTTGTTTGATAATAAAAGCTAGAATTTGACCTTACTCAAATTTTCATCATCTTTAACTTGTTTCTCTTCTTCTTCAAATAATAACCTTTTACAACTTACAAACTATTTTCTCTTCTAATCTTTTATTATCTATACAATTAACCAATTATTTGTAAATATTAAATTAAATCTTATATAAAAAGTCAAACAACCAAATCTGATGTGTTATTCATTGCATAATCCTTCATTACACTTATCGAAATTACATATTAAATATATTTAGTGATTAAATTTGTTAGCTTTAATGAAGAAAATAAAGAGAACAAAAACAAAAGTAACATTTTGATTTGGTTAAACTAAACTAATTGAATCAATTGTTACATGTAAAAAATCGATTTAGACCAACTTATTTTTATCTTTGTTCAGTTTTGATCAATCCAATTCAATTTAGATTGATTCAATCAGATTTGTTCAATTTTTTCAATTTTAAACACCGCTGTCACACATCATACAAACGAAAGAGCCAACAGACAGTACATTTTAGCTTAACAAGTCCATAAGCAAAGGAGCCATTGAACTGCAATTGGCCCACAGACCCATGATGCTGACATGTCCAGGCCGAAATAAATAAATAAAGATTAGATAAGTTAAATAAAGATGCAGTGACGTGCAAATTCGATTGCAATTATCAACACTTATTGGCCATTTATTTAATCAGTAAATAGTGTTATAAATCCGTGTCAACGTTACTGAATTTTTAAAACAAACAAGTTATGGAGGAAGAGCTTGTTTGGGGGGCTTCTACTTATTTTTAAAAGGAAAAAAAAAAAAATATATATATCAAATTTTATAATTAAAATATAATAAATATATATTTATTAATAATAATATCACAAGTGTGTAATTTAATTCAAAAATGATATACACTTATTATATTTTAATTAAAAAAATCATATATTTGTTGTATTTTAATTAGAAAACTTGATATAATAAAGATATAAAAAATTACATTTAAATATAATCCTTTTTAAATTATTTTTTTAATGGAATACTGAAGTAGTTTATGTTTAGCAAAATCATTTGACTATAAGCACTTTTATCAATATTAGTGGTCAAATTACTAAGAAAGTTAGTTTACAAAAAAGTTTGAGGTAATTATGGCAATTAACAATTTTGAGTGAGGGTACTTTTGTCTTAAAAAAATAATTTTTTGCTCCTACCTCAAAAGATAAGATCTAATTTTTTGCTTCCTTCTAAACTAGAAAAAACAGATTTTACTAACACTCATAATGCATTGTTTATTTCAAAAGGGTAAATTATTCCTTTTTTTTTTAGATGTTCAAATTACATAGTTTTTATCTATGTTATAAAAATATATATTCACTTATTTTGGAAACTAAAACATGTGATATACTTATCTTCTCTATAACACAAGATAAGTCACAATTTTTTTTTACTAAGATACCCATATATCTGTTACTATATATCTATATATATATAAGCATTAAACATATATTTAACTAATATAAAATAGTCAATTTTATTATTTAGGAAATTATAAAATCATTTGATAAAAAAATAAATTATTGAAAATAAATATTCACAAAATAATTTTTTAAATTTAACAAATTTTTACAATAAATTAAATTTATACTTCTTAACCTAGAATAAATGATATTAAAATAAAATTTTTAAAAATATTTCTTTATAAATTATATTTTTAATAAAAAATAATATTATTCTTGAAGGTATGTATTTTTGTCATTTTAATTTTAAGAGAATAAATGTATATTTTAAAATATAAAAGGATTGTTTATTGTGTACATCTCTGAGAGAGAGAGAGAGAGAGTAATTTATTTTTTTAATAAGGCTGGGCCAAAGTAATATTATAACGTTTTAAAATAAAATACTTTTGTGAAATATAAATAGGGGGAGAGAGTAGTTGAAAATTCATCTTTATCTTGAATCTGTTAAGTTTTCAGCAGGATATTAAAGTTTGGCAGCAAATAATGAAAGAAGCGTTTGTGAACGGGATCGACCATTTATGGCGAGGATATCTAAGTTGGAGCTTGCAAGCGTTAGTGTACGATCTATATATCTGTGCACAGCCAGTAGATTCGCGAAGGAACTCATTACTGTGTAGACAACACTCGAAGAGAAGGGACATGAGAGTTATTGTAAATACAGCCAAACAAACTCGTATTCAAGCACGATGGGATCAGAGTCGTCATAGATAAATTGGGTCCCAGCTTGCTGAGGTACTTCTTTCATTAAGAATCTCCAACTTGATATCTTGTAGGCCACTGATATATTTCCCCTGCATGCAAAATAATTTAAAAATATATATATATATACAAAAATGAGATGTATTTTGTGGTGGATATAAGGGAACCACTTAAAAAGCTTAAGGTGGCCTACTATATTACACAAAGATACTGCTCAGCTAAAGGCAACAGGTCCCTCTGGGACAAGGCCAGCCTTTATTTTGTAGGTCGGTCTGCTCTTTGTGAGACTTTTGTACACCACAAGATTTACTTAATTCTATAGATACATCTTGCTGCCTGGCTAGGGCTTGTGCTTGTTTTATATCCACATACGGTTCTGCCATTTAATGTAGCTATTATTGCGTATCAATCAAAGTGTATAAAATTGATGAGTATACTCCCTGATCTGCCTCAATATATATTTTTCAATGTAGGGCTGGAAGCTAGCTAGGAAGGATTGAGAAATGACATTTTCCACGAGAATTTTTGAAGAATAACCCCATTTGATATGATTGTCTAATATAGCTGTCTGCCATTACTAACCTGGGGTGGAGAACACATTAATGGGCTATGTTATCGAAAACTTTCTCGTTATTGGATCCCTTCAATATTTGTGTAAAATAACGCTTTTATTATGCACATAAATCTTAAACTAATCTAAATGGTGAGAGTTCAACCTCCTACGGCAAAATCTCATGTTAATTAGTTCAAATCTTATGCTTTAGGTCGTCTTAAAACCGGTTGCTCCATCGTGAGGAAGAAGGTGTCTCATCAAAAGGAGGCTTTCTTTGAAATAGAAGTTATGCGTTATGACTGACTTACTTTTAAGTTTGGTCTTTTAGATTTCGAGATAAATCGATGAAAAATTAACATATATGAGATAGCTTGGTCTCACTGAATTTTCATCTTTCATGACGTACACACACACAGATACACTGAAAACTGTACACACACACACAGATACACCAAAACTTCACAGTTTTCAGCGGTGATAATATGGTTGAGTCGCCAATTAGTGAGAGATCAAGGAAATTAGTAGCAATTTTTGTTGATAATATGAGCCAACGTCAAACCCTTCACATGTGTGCTTTTAAGACTCGTTTGGCTCATTCCCAAGACAAATTGCTTGGCCTTGGATTTCGTAATATTTAATTGAGGACAAAAAAGAATGGGATCCTTTCCTTATATACACGCGCGCGCGCACATATATATGAAGGGGGATCCCTCAAAATTGACATATGTACGCTCCTCAATATTTAATTATATACAGACAGGAAATTTTTCATTGATTCTACCATTGACTTAACAGATATATATATACCAAATTTTTAAAAAATTAAATGACAATTAATAACTGTGTGTTCAAATAATTAATTTTTTTTATATTTAAAAGTTATGTCACACGTTAAATATTTTGTTATATTGATGGAGGACAAAATATTGTCAGATTGATGTAAAATTTTGTAAGTTTGTTCTTTATAATTAAAATTTTTGATACAATAATAAATTTTGTAAAAAAAAAATCTTATAAAAAATTATTTAATGTTATAAAATTAGTTTTATTAACAGCAATGTCTGATTGATCCTCTTTATATATATGTATAAAGAAAGCTCAGTAACAAGGCTTTTCATAGTTTACTATTGGCCAGGTCATTAATTGGAGGTATAAGATTTCTTTTTTATTTTTATTTTTTCCTTTTTTCTTTCCTCAACTAAGCCTGGGGTGATAAATGTGGATTAGTATTAATAGCAGAAACTATAACCACTACAGAGAGAGAGAGAAAGAAAAAAGAATTTAATCGCATGTCTTTTAAGGTTCAGCGGTAGTTTAAATCACCCTCAAAGAATTTATTTATAGTTATCCAAACTATAACAAAAATTGTCTATAATGACAAGTTTAATTACAATTTAAGGTAACCATAGTTACCCTTTGAGTTTAATTGTGGTCATGCAACCACAGTTAAACCGCAGTTTGATAACCACATTTAACCCCTTGATTTAACTACAATTATACTCTAATCTCAGTTAAGTCATGATTTAATTGTGCTTTGTGAGAATCAAGGCTAAACCACATTAGTGAATGTTTTAACCGTGGTTTAAATCACTATTAAATTAATTCTTTAGAAAAATCCAACAATTTATACATTAATTGCCTGCTTATAGTGATAGTTTTACAAACTTGTATAATTGTTCAATCACAATTTACCGTCAGAATTAAGTCACAATAGCAGTTTTATACAGATCAAATCACAATTTTACCATTAAAATTTAAATATATTTAATTATAATCAAATTTCAAATACAAATTAAAATACTAAATTACTTATCTCTATTAGATGAGTTTAGTAACTAAGCTACAGAATCATCATTCAACAACCTTACCCTTCATTAATTATGATACATATTTATTATTCAGGGGTGAGGCCGTGAGGGGATTATAAAAAAAATGGACTAACTGCGATTTACATGAAACAACTAAAATTTATTAGAATCTGCACTTAGTCTGTTGTAGACTAATTGCTGTTTATTAGAATTGTAATTAACCTGTTAATTTATTAAAATTGCAGTCAGTCTGTGAATTTAACTGCAATTTTTGTGAAATTACGATTAGATTTAATGACTTAACTATAGTTATTTTAACTATAATTAAATCACATTTTAACTGCAATTTTTGTAATCATAATTAAAGAACTGTACCAAAAAGCTAATTTTTTTAATAGCGAACTAGTTAGTTATTTCTTTATTTTTTTATATATGCTTATCATTAACTCATGGTGTGCTCCCGTTTTGTTCGAAATAATAAAAATAGAATAAATTAATGTGTAACTAGCTATCAACAAAATAGAACAATAATTGATGGGGTTTATAATAACTATTAACGTGGATGCCTAGTTGTAGCCCGCTTGTGCGATAGTGATTGATCTCGTGACGCAGGTATAATTGTAGCCAGCAATAATGCTACAGTTATGGCGTTTTATATTAGCAAGAACAAATAGCGAAGGTAGCATATCGATGGATGTCAGTCATGTCACTGGATAATGATGGTAATATAGCATGTGGATGTGGATGTGGATCCTCAGCACAATTTTTTTAATTGTTTAGATTAAATTTAAATGGATTAAATTATTTTAATATTAATTATTATTTTTTAAAATTAATAGTTAAAAATATTTTGATTCTTTATTTTATATTTTTTAAAATAAAAAAATTATAAAGAAAAGGATCCGCATTCTATAGTATAAATGAGACAGCCGATAAATATATTCATAAAATCCAGAGATCATAATCGCCAAGGGCAAAAACTCTTCGGGTGTCTCTCGTTAATATGATTGAGAATCAATTTTTCAGTATTTTCGTAAGAAACTAATGGAAAAACCTTCAGTCATTATGGCTAAAAAACTAAGTATGAAAATTAAAAAAAAATAATTTTAAAAATTAAAAATGATTTTAATATTTTTATTTTTAATAATTGAATAATAATGAATATATAATATTAAATGATGATCACAAGAGTGAAATAGACATTTTATATAAACTTTTTTTTATTTTCCTTAATCATACCAAACATGCCACATTAATCTTGGTTTTCAAGAGCTATTCTATTTCATATTAGCATTAAATAGGATAGCAGCATCCCAACACAGCAATGTCGATCAAAACAAACAGGGGATCATCCAAGTGGTGTTTGGTTCCGGGTTCAACTCATCTTCCTCAGCATTATCAAACATATTAAATACTTTAATTTCCGATTACAGTTTGTCCACCATTTTGATCGATTAGTTAGAAGCTTTCTAGCTTGCTCAATACTAGGGATAGGTTTTTGACATTTAACCTGCAGATACTACATCCCCTTACCTGATACCTCTTTTTGGTTCAATACTTTCGAAAGGATGACGATACTATTAATTTATTGTATTCATTATTTCTTTCATGTCACTATCTGGAAGATTCTGTGATATATATGTAAGGATAATTAAAATATATTATTAAATTTATTTAAAAGTTAATAATAGTATAAAGGTTAAATTATTCTCTCAATTCTTATAATTTTACTTAATTTTCATTTTAGTTTTTATAGTTTAAAATTTTATAATTTGATTCTTATAGTTTTAAAATTTTTTTATTTAGTCTATCATTAAACTTATGATAATGTCAAGTTAAATTTTGATAACGTGATTATTATGTGTTATTTTAGTATTTGATGAGTCTGTGTTAATTTTAATATTTATTAAAACTCTAGAATGATCTACCACACACAATCATACTGACCATATTAATTAATAAAGTTATAGCTTTTCTTTTAAATATGAACCGTCAATTAATATTAAAAATTTTCTTATATTGACACGTGATTAAAAATGTTTGGTGCTTAATAACTTATTCATCAACTAATATTAGGTAAGTTATATATCTTTTTAAACTGTTAATATAATTTAGTATTTGATGAGTCTGTATTAATTTTGATACGTACTTATAAAAGAATATCTCTTAAGTCTATACTGTTTTCTTTTTTGAGATTAATAATTTATGAATATGATTTATAACTTTCAATGGACATAATTAGAATTTCATCACCGTAACTTGGTACCATATTATCATTTATGGCAAATGGCCAATATCTGGAGGAACCTTTCTTTATGATACAACTTGCAATTTTTTATTTTATATATTAAATAAATGAACTCATATTTGAGATTTATATCGTCAACTCCACAATTTCTAATTTTTTTTATAATGTCATAAATTTTAAAAACTCCTCTTTCATCATGTTGGAATTGAAGGGGAGGGGAGGGTAATTATTTGGCGGTGGCAACCGATTTCTGATGACCATAAACAGGATAACATATTTATTTTGGTAATTAATAATACATCACAAGTCCAACAACTCTTAGCTTATAAAATCAATTAGCCGACAATATTCAACATCTCTTTATTATGAAATTAGAAAAATAAAACCCATTCAAAAAGAAGAAGAAGAAAAACAAAGCCCTATAACCCCTACTATTTTTTCTTGGCCAGTTACTTTACAGACTTAATTCTAATTTGAGGACAACACTTATTTCGTACGTATATATTATATAGCATATATAATATCGAAAATGTGGTACGGAAAACTCAGATAATTTTATGAAGAACCATAAATCAATTTTTGGTTCATATTATTACTTATTTTATAAACCCTAGTTGTATGTTTAGATAAAAAAGAATATATAAGAAAAAGGAAGGAGTCTTTTTATTTAAATTAATTAAATAAATATTTTTTCTTTCTCTTCTCATTAATCTAAATATATTTAAAAAATAAATTTAAATCTAGACCAAGGAAAATGTTTAAATTAATTTTTGTCCTTCCCTTCTACTAAATAAATTGCATAATTAATATCTAACGTCCAACAAGAAGTGCCCAAAATTCACAACATAAATTCAGTTTCTAATTAGATGAGATTATAACATATAATTATTTTGCCACATGGCACATGGCAGGTTATGGACGCGATTGTAATGTATACTACAATTTGTTTGTAGAGTAAGAAGATGGATATTATCTTCATACTCATGAGGAGGCTTAGAAATTAAACCAGTTTTCACCTGAAAAAAGCACACGACTCTCTAACTCTAAAACCCATTAAAAAAAAAAAAGAACACTAAATCTATAGAAGGTCGATCCAAATAAATTCTTACATACAATCTTTTGTACGATAATGCAATGACTCAATAAAAGTTCACCAAGTAGGCATATCGATAAGCTCTACGACTTGAAACGTTAGTGGATTTTTATAGCCTCCCAGTTAGTTGGTAAATTATAGATCCTTTAGAATTTCTCCTTCACCAACTGAGCTGCTGTCTAAAATAGATCTGCTGTAGTTTCCTGGAGTGACATATTCAATAGATCTTCGTGGCCTTCAGGAGCTGATGCATCATCAAAAAGCCAATTCTCCAGAAGCGTAAAAGGCACGTGCGTATCCAAATTGGGCTTGCTTTGTTCTTGAAAGAGGCTATTACTCTCTATAGACACATCAGAGTTATTATTATTGGAGGAGGAGTTATTGAAGCTTAAGAGAGAGCTGTAGTCAAGGCCATGATCAGGTGTAGTAGTCCCGCTCCCACTTTGTGCTCCTTCACTAGAAGTGGAACCAGAAGCCGAGTTTGGGGTCTTCTTCATCCAGTTTTGGAGCAATCGAGCTATATTATCGGCACTTGATGCGTACGGTGATGATGCTTGGTTGGGTGATTTTGTGGTGATGGGGTGATAGGAAATGGGGGGCTTAGTGTCAGAGGGGGGAAAATTATGAGTTATTATTGGATTTGGAGGAGTGGGCTTGTCGAGGGAGAGAGCCTCACACAAGGCTTGTTTGGCCATGTGGATATCCGTTTGAAGCCTTCTCTCCCACTGACCCTTGTTTGGTTGCGAAGAAGATGACAAGTATCCACCTTCTTGCTGATCATTATTGTTACCCTCCCTGCCTGTTTCACCATTCTTCAGCTTCTTCTTCAGATGGGTATTCCAGTAATTCTTTATGTCATTGTCTGTCCTCTGTGGAAGATAAGAAGCTATGGCTGCCCACCTGCACCCGTTATACGTAAATACACCTCATGTCTAAATTGAACCCCTCAAATATATAAAATAACAACATTTTTTTTCAATTTTTTAATGTCCTCCATCACCTATACTTCTTTTTGTGATTTGAAAATAGTATATGAATCGTACCCAAATTTGGAAATCATGTCAAGTTAATTAATTGACACAGTTCAGAATACTAGCTAGAGTAGTCACGTAGTCTTTGGCTGATTAAGGTTCTAATTTATATAATTAACACAACTCAAAATAGCAGATATAAACAGGCATGTGAGATTAGTAGATACAGTACCTGTTGCCCAAAAGAGCTTGGAGGTGGATGATCATCTTCTCCTCATGGTCGGTGAAGTTACCTCGTTTGATACCGGGGCGAAGATAGTTGGTCCATCTAAGTCGGCAGCTTTTGCTGCATCTCATCAAACCTGAAAAAAAGAAAAAGCAAAACTCATAAATTAATGGCATACAAAATCAGTGTCAATAATCAAACCCAGACAACTTGAAAAAGCTAATTAAATAAAGTGAAATTAAATTTGAAGTTACCGGTATTGGTAGGAACTGATCTCCAGTTGCCTGGTCCGTGCTCTTGAATGTAAGAGACCAAGACGATGTCCTCTTCCGGGGTCCAAGGCCCTTTCTTAACCCCGATTTTGTCACAGCAAGGTGGTCTCCCCATTATCTCTATTTTCCTCTCTTTCTTCTGATGATTTCTCAACAAAGGGAGGGGGTCGTGATCTTTGTAGACACTGAAGCTCTCTCTCGCTTTCCTTCTTCTTAGGAATAGAGTGACAAGCGTCCACATTTGGGCTGCCTTATATATACACCTATAAATATACAGAGAGAGAGCAGAGAAAGGGGCTGTTTCATGGCTAACTAATGCACGGTAAAACTTAAAAGAGTAGAAAAGGACAGAAACAGCATTTACTCGTAGGTCCTCTCTCTCTCTCTCTCTCTCTGCATAAAACGTTACACAAAAACCCGAGTGGCATTTAATATACATATAAGGGCGTAGTAAAAGAACCCAGAAAGAAAGGGTGGGAAAAACCCAATTTTGACTGTTGTTTTCGTAAATTGCTAATGCTACGTAATATTAACGGAGAAACTGACTTATATATATTTAGCGAACATCTTCTTTCTTTTGCTGAAATATGAATTTCTAACTTTTAGTAACATGTTGCTCATTCCCATTTGCATAAAACAAGCAGATTTTAAGGGAAATAAAACCTCTGACCTCGTGATATGTGCTTGATCATGACGTGGCTTGGAAGTTCTCAAAAGGGTGGGCTTTTCAACTTAGCCATGTACATCACACGGCCATGATCGACAAATAGGATCCCCATGTCGGTCATTTAAGTTTTAAAAAAAATTATTTTTTTCTTTTTAAAAATCTTTAAATTACCTTTCTCTATTATAAAAATGTATACAAAACTCTTAACAAATCAAAATACGATTAAAATGTTTTCAAAGACAACATTTATTTATTTATTTATTAAAAATATGACTTAATATATATTTTTAATTAAAATTTTATTTTAATATGATTTATTTTACTTTAAAAATCATAAATTTGATTTATTTTAAATTTAAAATGTACCTTTTTATACTATTTAAATATATATTATATTTTTTTATTTATATAAGTAATTTATATAGGTCAAAATAAATATAAATATAATTTATTTTTTGTTATAATAGAGGTCTGTATAATGTATCTTTTGATATTAAGAGAATGTAGTACGATTGTTTAAAACAAAGAAAAAGGTTGTGTAATTTAAACATTTTCTTAAAAAAAAAATTTGAAAAAAATGCTGTTTATCTTAGTGTTTATCCTTAAATAGACCCATCTCTACAAATTTCATGTTTGATTAAACTCAAGCATACTTAATGAGAAAGAAAGTGTGAAATTAGTAGGCCTGCTAATAAATTAGAATTAAAAGTATAAGTTAATTTTTTAGATAAAAAAATATTATTCTAATAAAAATTTAAAATATTAATAATATTGCTAAAATTACTTGTATAAAATTTTAGCCTTATTCATACATCTTTTGATAAACATACCTTCATCTATGTAAACCCATTCACAAATAAGCTTGTTACAAAAGATTTAGGAAGTTTAACGGCAATAAAAATTATATTTTATCAATATCTATCATTCATCTATAAGTTGTTCATCGGTGACGCATAGGCATTGTACCTAAAAATAATCTGTCCTTACTCTATGAGAAGAATATGTCAACCCAATTCATGCACTAAATATAAAAAAAAAAAAAAACGAAAAAGAGCTTCTGTAAGGTTGTGAAATCGGGACCAATATATAGGATGTTGGGTGAAGAAGAGAACAGCGGGAAGTGGTTGATTTTAAGAGGCCAAATGGATATTGTATTTTCATTTTGGAGTTGGGACCATCCACCTCTGAGAAGAAGAGAAGGTCAAATGAAAGGGTATCCAGTACCCACCATTAAATGCTATCAAATTACATATTCATATAAAACTCCAAAACAGTTTTTTTTTTCCAAAAAATAACTTTATATATGAATTGCAAATAATCAAGTCCAGGCAAAATGCTATCCTCATTTAAGTACTCAGAGTCAGATTTTATGGCAGAGAGATAGAAGAGAGAGAATATAACGGTGTTATAATTCTGTCTCGATCTTAATATAAGTTGAAACGTATCTATTTAATTGTTCAATATTATCTACCCTTCTTGAGTTTTTTTTTAAAGGTCAAATCTACCCTTCTTGTGTTAGATTCCTTGAACTCATCTAAATCTCTCTCTCTCTCTCTCTATATATATATAATAATGCCGTCAATTTTTCCACGCTGCTGCTTACTGAAACAGTGATGGTTATATTACTGACAAAATTATAATAGAGGATTCTAAGATAAAGATATTTATACGAAAAAATTTTATATTTTAAAATTATTATAAAAGATTTAAAAATAAAAAAATTTTAATTTGAGATTTTGAATTATAATTATTTTGTACATTTTAAATTTTTAGTTTTTAAATCCCTCAAAATAAGTTTAAAATTTAAAATTCTTTAATATAAATATTATCAATTGGGAAAAAAATTTCTTATATTATTTTTTCAATTATCATGAATGTAATAAGGTCGATTAAATGTATAGTGCGACATTGACTCTATATTTTTAGTACGATCGATGATTACAACTTTGAGCACTCCTCTTTCAATTCACTTTCGTGACCTATATACACAGTCCAAAATTACGAATGTGCCTATCTCCATATTCTTTTTACCATCGTGCTTTTACGAAACTTTGAGCAATCTTTAAGCTTAAAGTGCCAAATTTAACCAAATTTAAGCTTTTTGCTTATTAATTATATCAAATAATAACACAATTTCAATTTGGTTTGCATAAAGTAAGGGGAAAATTATGTAGAGACTAATTTAGGTAGAAAAATATTTATCTGGCAGAAAATATATCAGGAAAAATATCTAACTCTAATCCATTTAAATAAGAAGGTTTTTTTTTTTCAGTTTTTTACAAGTATTTTCATATCTTTTAAATGTGAGACTAATTTCGTTCGAGCTATTGATGTTGTCTCTTCCTATTTATTGCAAGCCTGAATTCTTGATATTGCAAAAGTCTTTCAACTATTGAGTTGAAACTTGCTGATCACTTAAGCCACTTCTTGTTGGTCGAAGGCACAAGAAGAGAGAAAACCTAATTAATTTGTACAGGATGATATATATGGATAATAAGAATGATCCAATATCATTAATTACTATAAAATTGTCTTATAATTACTTCAATTAATATTTTTAGTCCATTCCAGTGTTAATTATTGAGAATTTTTTCAGTTGAATTCAATAAACATGATGTTTAATTGAATAACTAGTATTTCTAACAACTTAATAATGATAAACAGAGTTTAAAAAAAACATTTAGTATAAAGATGTTAATAATATTTGTGTAGCCGATATTGGTAATTAAATTTAGACATAAATACTTAGGAGATGTCGAATATCTCTTGAAGATTCTATGGAACAGCAAAAAGATTGTTAATTAATTCCGCCTTCTTGAATTTTAATTAATTAAAACATGACGTGGGGTGACTACCTCTGATTTAGACCAATTAAATGCGTTTTGAAATTTGGATTGAAATGGAATATGTGGGCACGAGTGGGAGAAGGATTTGGTAAATGGAATAAAATCGGACCCACATCCGCAAATTATAAATGAAAAAGTTGGAATCTAAGAGAGCTTAATTTCAACCTCAACGGAAACCAACCGTGGAAAGTAGCATTTGGTCCTTTTTTTTTTGTAATCAAAACGAAAGCGCAGCTTAAATCAAGCTGAGCCATATGTTTAAACATCATCTTTTTACGAGGTTCATATTTCTGCGTGCTTAATTTGCGTAGCCTAACAAATCTCATACGTGTAGATCTTCTGTTGCTTCTTTTAGAGCAAATTTAAATCATTCAAATTTAATTTAGATAATTTAAGATTCAATTTTTTATTTTAAAAAAATATATTATGAAGATAATCTTTAGAGGATTAAAATAATTTTTTTAAAAAAATGATGATTAAATTAAAAAAATAATTTTTTTTTAATTTAGACTATTCAGATATACTTTAAGAGAAGTAACAGAAAAAATGGACGCCAAATCTCATTGCACTATAACAAAATGTTGAAATTTTGACTTATTATTGTTTAAATATTTTTATATATTTTTAATTCTCATTTTTATTGGTAGGCAAGGAGTAAAAAAAGTATACATATGTATCTTCTTTTAATTTTAAATTCCATTCCTATTCTTCTTCTTCTTCTTCTTCTTCTTTTGATATGCCCTTACACCCATTTTTCTCTATTTTCTAATTTTTTGTTTCTATTCTTTTTGGTTATTATATGATATCTAGCTCATGACTTTAAAAATCTGAACAGCCTATTAAATGTTGTTATACACTTTTTTATTTTGTTATATCTATTTTCTTTTATTTTTTGAAGGTAGAATAACGAGGCTTAAAGCTGATTAAATAATAATAATAATAACTAAAGCCATGGGGTAGCATAGTCTCCATAAGATCTGTCCTAACAGTTAAGCTAATAAAAAAAGGAATATAATCCCAAATATGAAGACCCATAAGAAGATTCAAACTAAAATTAGCCAAAGAGATCTGCACTCCTATTTGCATCACAAAAAACATGGTTTATCTTAACATTCCAATCCTTCCCATGATAACCTTGATCAAGTTCACTACCCTATTAGAGTTCCTATGATTATGGGAGGAGTCATTGATAGTTTTCACAAGATTGAGTGAGTCAAGCTCTAGATGCACCTTTCAGAACCCATTTTGCAAAGTAAGTTCAAGCCTAATAAAGGCATCCCAGGCGTTAGCCTGGATGGATGTGCACCACCCCATATTCTTAAAGAAACCTTAGTAGCCAATTTCCATTAGAATTTTAAAGAATATCGTCATAACCCATTAAGCCTAGGTTTCCCTTACTTACACCATCATAATTGACTTTTACACATCCCATTCAAGGAGGCCACCACTGAATACCTTTATGGGGAACAGCTTCATTAGGTGGACTTAATATGTTAGGCCCTGCATTGCTAATTTGGGATGCAAAGTTAAGGTTTTTGTAAGTGAATCCTTGATGAAACATGTACTTCCATTAAATAAAGACGTATTCATTCTTTTCAAAAGCATCCAGCACCCCACCAAAAGTGATTTCCATGGAAATTTAGTTGAGGTCCTTGAGTTGTCTCAGAAGTTAGGGGCAAGCCACTAAGTGAGATTGCTTGTAAAGAAAATAGATTATTTTTTCGCAAGTACCAAGTCATTCCAAGTACCCATTGCAGCTAGAAAGTCCTTCAACATGTGAAGAGTGTATTTGGTATCCTTACAAATGTGACAGCTAATATTGTTGCTAGTCCATCTCCTACATACATCTTTTGTATTAAATCTATTAAGCACCAACTTGCCACAAGAATGGTTTGATTCTTTCTAATACAAGCCACCTCCAGATCAGGCCCCAAAAGGAAGCTCTTTTTCCTAACCTTTCTCCCATAATAGAGCTACAGTGACTTTTCATGTTATACTTGGCATTATCCTCTCCTCCCTATCTTATTGAATCAGGGTCGTGCACAACATTAGATGGAAGGATTGCATGGATTTTTAAGCAAGCATCATAAGATATTAAGTGTTGGAACTTACACCAATTCCAATTACTATTGGTGTCAACCATATTAGCAACTACCTAACAATTATTAGCAACATCTTATAAGTTATGGTTTGTATCTCATGTGAGTATGGCGGATTGATCCACCCATTTATCATGTTAGAACCTTGCATTAGTCCCATTTCCCATATCATACATAGTAGAAGCATCAATGTATTTCCAAACTAAGCATAATGACTTCTATAAAAGTGAATCAATCTGTTTAGCTATTGGGAAAGATAAAAACAATACTTCTTTGTCATAATTGTGCTTAATCACATTGACCTATAGGCTCTTCTTATTGTGTTAAAGATCCTATCCAAGCTTAAGGAAGCAGGCATCATTCATGGCTTGAAGGTTCCTGATACCTAGTTCTCGATTAGTTTTAGGCTTACACATCTAAGTCCACCTAAGAGGATAGGTCTTTTGCAACCCTGCTTCATGGCCCCAAATAAAACTCCCTTCAGGTTTTTCATTTTCCATGCAAATTGTTTTTAGGAATTTCAAAATCATCGTTGGATAAATTGTGATAAACCCCAACATAGACTTTTTCAATGTAATTCTACTAATCGTACTTAGATAATTGGCTTTCCAAGAGTCTTCTATTTACCTTCTCAACAATAAAAGTACGATACTTGGATTGTGCATTACTATATAAAAAAAAAGCACTCACAAATACATACCATGTCATCAGTATCACTAAAATCAATGAACTCAATAATTTTCTTTCTTATAAAGGGGTTGGCATTTTTAGAGAAAAATACTAGATTTTGAGACATTTACCTTGTGTCTAGATAACTTATAGAAGAGATTAAGGCAGTCCATTATACATTGAATTTGATCCATTAAAGCTTCTTTAAAAATAATGAGATCATCCACAAACATTAAATGGGTCACCTAGGGGCCATTTCTTCCCACTGATATAGGCTTCTACTGATTATCAATTACCACTTCATTAATGAAGTGGATAGGTTTCTCCATGCAAAGGACAAAGATGTATAGAGATAAAGGGTCCCCCTCTCTGATTCCTTTGGTAGGATGGAAAGCATTAGTCTTTACACCATCCCAAAGTACCTATGTTAAAATTGATTGAATATAATCCATTAAAATATTCAGTCGGTCAAGAGGAATATGAGCCTCACAGAGAATACTTCTAATGAAATCCCATCTCACCCAATAATAAGCCTTCTCCAAGTCTATCTTAATAGCAAAAAAAAAAGAAAAAAGATTTACTTCCTTTCATTCTTTTCATTGTATGAATGAGCTCCTATGCCACCATAATGTTATCTTGAATATGTCTACCAGGTATTAGGGGTGTACATGGGTAGGGTCAGACTAGACATTTAATTGGCTCAAAGCCTGGCTCGATTTAGATATCAGGCTTAGTTTTATACCCGAGATCCTACCTGGCTCGGGGAAGCCCGATTTTATATTAGGTTAAGGCAAACTAGGGAGGGCCGGGCCAACCCTAACAAGCCCAAAATTTTTTTTAACAAATAGCAAATCAATTATTCAATAATCAAAAACCAGTTCCAAACAAAAATAAAGGCATTCAAAATAAAAATTAATGCACTTAAATAGAGCTTATATATATATTCAACAAAGACACTCATTAATTATTCAATTCCAAACTAAAATCCATAAGACAAATTATTATAAATATTATAAGGAGTTAAAACAATAACATACCTCAAAATAAAAGTAATTCTTTAAAGTCTGTTTGACCTGTTCAAGGAATAAATAAAAAAGATGATATTTTTATATAGAAAGCTCAAACAAAAATGTGAAGAAATATTCAAAAAATTTAACTACCTTGGCCCAATCAAGGGAATAAGGATCTCTCACATTTTGGTTGGTAATTAAGAAGTCCACCATAGGCTCAGGTTGTATTATCATAGTAGTTGATATATTTTAATATAAAATATGAAAGGATGAGTCCACAGAGAAAAAATTAAGATGAGAAGATAAGGTAAAGCATAGCCAGATCTTACCTGCATTAAGGGACAAGCCACTTTGAGCAGTCCTAAAACTTGAATGGAATCCTCTATAGCCAAGAACGCCATCGCCTACATTAGCAAAATTCATTGGATCATTGTGGAAGAATGATTGCCGAACAAGTAGGCAGCATCTAAAAAAGTTGGAGTACGGATAATGTTTAGCTTTATAATGCAACAATATACCCTCACATTGAGATATCAAAATTATTTATAATAACAAGGTATAATTTCAATCTACTTACTTATTAGCAGCATGTTGCCTTAATGTAATATCAAGCACTCTTATGGCTTCTAGAAAATTTTCAACCTCTTACCCACATAGTGCATTGGCAATGGCTTGCATCAGAATTTTTGCAGCAATACTAATCTCCACCTTAAATGTTTAACATATATCAAATAAATTTATATAAAACACCTATTCTAGCAAGGAAAAAAATATAGATAAATAAGTGATCTCAAAGATGATATTGATTTGGTCAAAGAATTTTGAAAAAAAAAAAAGTTTTCACTTACATATAGATTTAATTGGATTAGGATTTTTCTCTAATATTAAAGAGGTTGCTTAAAAAAGAAAGAAATTGATTGAGAAAATGGAATCCAATAAGACCTACTTGTATGGGTTATATTTCTTCAACCTCATTTTTTTTTTCTTCCACTACTCTCTCAAACAAAAAGTTTGATTCAGCATGCATAAATTTTATACCCATAGTTTAACATATATTTAGAGAATGAATTGCTTCCTAATTGAATAAGGATATTACAGAAAACATATGGCTATTTAGATTAATTTTTCTTTTATTTTCTCTGTAGTTTCTGGTAAACTTGAGATGAATGTATCCCTTTTAGTTCACCAGAATTTAGGTTTAATTTATATCTTGACTTCGATGCTTGCATATGATAAGGAAAAAGAATAGCAATATTTGGATATAAAAGAGTCCACAATAGCAAAAAGAAGCTATATATCAAGGGGCAAGAACATCTCATACAGAGCAATAGGAAGGCTTGAAGATAGAGTTAGCTTCGAGGGCCATGTGACAGCTATCTGGCAGCTACAACAATTGCAACTTGTAAGAAGCTGACAAGAACAGATCAGAAATTCAAAATGGATCTAGTGTTCCACAACAACAGATCAAAAGGAGAATCACTAACTGAAGAATAGATCAACATCAAACTACAAGAACTGGGAGACTACCATATGTATTTAGGTGTGGTGGCTGGGTGCGGTGGTAGAAGCAAAATATCGTGCTGTGCTGTGTGTGGCTGTCTCGAATGTTATGGCTTTGGCAAGCGTGGCTTGGTCTTGGTGGCAGGCTGGTAGCAGCTGATGGATGAAGAAAGAGTTGAAGAATGGAGATAAAGACTATGTGAGGAGCATCGGTGCTGTAGATAGGTACTGGCAGTGGTTGAGTTTGATGCAGAAAAGTAAGAGACCAAGATCACATGATGCGAAAGATTTGGATAGAACCTGTTAGGTGGGCTGGGCCTATGGAGTGTATACCGGGCTTAAGAAGACATTAGACTGCATTGCCTAAAATGAAAATCCAACTTATAATTTTTTTTAAATGTATCTATATCCAGTCGGGCTGGGTAGACATTGTTTAAAGGCTTTGCCCGTGGCCCGCCCTAGCTCAATTTATAAAAATCAAAAATTTTAAAAAGTTTTACCCATTTTATTTTTGTCCCGACCCTATTAGACTAGGGTATATCGGGCCTATGAACATCCCTACCAAGTACAAAGCTTACTTAAGATAGAGAGATGATTGTAAGGAAATGTTGCTTAAGCCTGTTTCTAGTGATTTTATGGATGCATTCATAGATCAAATTACATAGTGAGATAAACTAAATTGGGTAATTTTCTTAGGATAAGCAATGTACTATTAATTTTGCTAATATCCTCATCCCTATTAAATGCATATTTAGTGAAACGACAAACATCTAACCTAATAATATCCTAGTTGTGATGGTAGAAGATAGCTAGGAAGCCATTTGTGCTCAGGGCTTTAAGGCTTCCAATTAAGAATATGGCATCATGGGTTTCTTTATCAATAACAAGCCAGACAAGGTCACTAGCCCTTTCATCATGCGAACATGGAAAACTAAAATTTGTCTAAAAGAAAGGTATATCATTCTTGTCATTAGTAAATAAGGATTTGAAGAAGTTAAGAGCTATATCCTTTAAATGGTCTCGATCCTCCTCCCATTCCTCATCATCCTTTCTAAATATCATAATTATGTTCCTCCTTTTCTTTGCTATAGTTTTAAGGTGGTAGTACTTGATATTCTAATCTTTATCATTTATTTATCTTGTACATGCTTTTTGAAGCCATATAATTTCTTCCTGTTTAAGTACTTCATCAAGTTTAGGGTGAAGCTTTTTTAAAAAGTGCAAATAGGAATTGAAGCATCCATAAAAAAAAATTGTAAAATTGGTTGGCAAGACATTATTTTTGACCAAAAAAGCAGTTAGAGCTTCAGTCGCATTTTTTCTAGTCATTATTTAGTTGTTGACTAATTTTTAATAGTAAAATAGTAAGTTTTGATAAGTTTGCAACATGTTTGATTCTTATAAAGTAGTTGTAGCTATTTTAATTGATTAGAACATAATTTTCAATTGGATACGATCTCTAATTGAAAAAGTGGTTGGACTATCTAACCATTTTTAACTAGAACCTTTTTTTCAATTATATTGCTTTATATTTTTCCATTTCTTTTCATTTTTAAGCAGAATTTTCCTTTCGTTTCATTGATTTATAATTATATTTGTATTTTAAAATTAGATAATTTTTATTAATAATTATTTCTTCATTATTACTAATTATATATTCATTTTCTACTTTTAAATTTCATCTTTGTACTTCATTCATCCTCTTCATTTTCATCTCCTTGTGTAGTTATTCTTTCTCTTTCTCCTATAAATTTGCAACAAACATTAGGGGAAAAAAAGAAAATTAACATATAAAGAAAGTTAAAAACTCAAAGTAATTAGAACAAAGAATGAAGAGAGAACCTCAGCTTCATTCAAAGTCAAAATGAAGAAACTATGAGAAATTGATAAAAGAAAATTAACATATAGAGAAGGAAAAAAAAAATAAGAAAGAAAGAGAAGATTATTGGAAAATTAACATACACAAGCTTCATGTTCACCTTCAGAGCTTCACGTTTAACTTCAAAAACATTAGAACGAAGACAGCTTCAAATATGAAGAAGATGAAGCCATGAAGAAAAAAAGATATCAAAAAATGAAAAAAAATGTTAAATGAAGAAAAAAGAAAAGAAAATTTTTCTATATATAAAAAGATAGAATGAAATTTTGGCAAGGTTTTAAATTGGCACAATTAAAATTCATAGATTTTGCTTCGTGCTTCAAATTTGTAATAATTTTTGGGCAAGTTTGGTTAGCTTTGGCCAATTGAATAGTTAACCAAACCAATTGATAATCAGTTGGCCTTTATAATTTTTGCTTATAAAAGTTGGTTGGAAACTAAATTATAAATTGAAACAAAAATACAAGTAGTTAAAAATCAATTGGACAATTCAGTCAATATTTGCTAACATTGTTGTAGTGTCCTCCTAAAGATGTGTCTAGATATATTTATGTTCCATATCCTAAACTCTTCAAAAAATATTTGGAGAGTCTCATAAAAAGGGGCCTTTTCCTTTAGCTATTCCCAACAAACTCTTTAAAGCTACCATGGGTAAGCTAAGTAGCCTCAAAGAGGAAAGGTCTTTACCTAATAATTGAATTAGTACTAGAGATGCTAAGAAGTAAAAGGTAGTGTGGTCTGAGTAGCCAACTCTCATTATAACATTAATATAACCATCTTCGAAAACAAATTCACTAGGTTTCATTACAAAGACCCATATCTAGTTTTTTAAAAACTTTTCTATATCTAGGGACAAGCAAGCTTTTCTAAGTAAATTTATCCCCATAGCAATGCACTTTAACAAGATTGCAACCATTAATACATTCTTTAAATAGGTTACACCTTTGTTCATTAATTAGTGCTCCCTTACTCTTTTCATCCTCATTTCTGATATCATTAACATCCATGATAGTTAACCATGGCTTCATTATGGTGGATGCAAGTGTATTAAGTTTCTCCTAAAGGTTACACTTATACTCTTAGGTCAGCATAGATAGCCACGAAGAGCCATTCCTCCTTACCATTATAGTGAATTGAAAGCTGGCAAAATTGTATATAAACCTCTAACACCCTTAATTCAACAACCTACGACTTCCCTCCAACCTAGACTTCTCTTGCAAACTCTATACCAGGAACTGTAGTTCACTTATCATATGCAAGATCATAAAAGAAATTCACTGCTCCAGTTAGTTAACATGAGTTTCAAGAAGAATTAAAACATCCGTGTGTTGTAATTAGGTTAGCATATCAATACATCTTTTAACCTCTTTATTTTTAGCCCCTCAATAATTCCAAACCATGAAGCAATGATCTATAAACTTTAAGAGATAAAGAAAAGGGATGTCCCCTATGGTGAGATTGTTAAAATTGCATGTTGGAGTCATCTTATGCTATTGTAATGAGTTAGGAACCAATGTACAAAGCTTCTTGTCTTCCTTGCAGTCTATGTCTTGAGGCCTTGTATTTTTTGAACCCATTAAGTGATTTAAACTGGGTGTACATTCATGTTGTTAGTTGATGCAAATTAAGGAAATCCCTTGAAAGTGGGCTCGTGTTTCAAAATTGGCAAGTTACTTCTCCACTTGGGTCTCTTAAAGCCTAGATTCTTTACATGGTATTTTTGCTTTGTGGGGTGCATTAGTAGGCTAAATTGTTTTTTTTTTTTGGGCTTAGATTCCCTTTAACCTTAACCCTTTTAACTAATCCATATTATATCCTTAGGCAAGCTTCTTAGAAGGTTCAATGTTAACCTAATTGAAATCTAGGACTAATAAACATTAGCTTTTTGTCTAGAGATTACTTCCTCTCCATTATGAAAACTTCCTTGGTTTTTAATTGAAACTTTAGCCTGTGATCCTCCTAACACATTTGTTGAGATTATCCTTTCCATATCTTTGTTCAATAGATTTGCAAAGTGAGATTTGTGATTCTCACTTAGTAGGCTTGATTTGCTCTGGTAGATACATTTATCTTTTCCTTTATTGTTATTGTGATTTGTCTTGAACTTTAGTTCTGCTTGTGCACGACCATCCATGGCCCATTAAAGGATGGTTCATTCACCTTTATCTCCTTGCTTCCTTAATTAACCCCGTTTTCATCATTGTTAGTAGCTTACACCACAATCCTCTTAAGGCATTCCTTCCCCACATGGCCAAGATGCCCACATAAGTAGCATAATATAAGTAAACCTTTATACTCAATAACAAACTCTCTACTCTTAAGCAATAAAGCAATGAGTAATGGTGTAGTAAGGTCAACTTCTACACCAATTCTAGCAAAACAACCTTTGGTTTGGTGGGGAGTGGTTAGTCAACCTTAACAACTTTCCTAATTTGGTTCCCTATTTTATGGTAAGTCCTTTCATCATAGTATTCTAAAGGCAAGTCAAGAAGTCTTACCCAAACAAGGATGCTATCTATGGATGCCTTCAAAGGGTCAAAAATCGAGCACCACTCTTTAACAATAAGATAGTGGTCAAACAACATTCAAGGACCATCTTCAAGAGCAAAAATATAATTGTCCATTTTTAAAAATTTGATTACATAAAAATGATTAGTCAGATCTACCACACTAATTACGTCATTAAATGTCCATAGTTGCTAGAGTCTGTTCTCTAAAACTTAAAAGCCAATCTTCCTTCCAAGAAATTTGACAACGAGGGACTTCCTATGAGGATGGATGATTCTTTCCTCCTTAAATTCTAAAAGAATGAACTCTAATATAGTCACTTTGCCTCTCTAGTATTTTATGATGACGAGCTCTTTTTCTAATATATCGTCATCTAGATCATTCTCGGATGAATCCCCTTGATTGCTTTCAATCTCATTCCCCATTGTCTTTACACTTATCTCCTTCTTCAATGCTCATATTATCATCTGACTCCTATGCTTTTAGAATACCCCCGTAAGAATGAGATGTGTAAACCAACATCGGGCCACTTTCTTCATGCACAACACCTTTTCCATCTTACGTCCTAATCCCAAAAGACATTGTAGCAGGTCAGGTCAGCTTCTTTGTGCTTCATTGTAGCAGGTCAGGTCAGCTTCTTTGTGCTTCATTGTAGCAGGTCAGCTTTTTTCATCATTTTCACGTTATTGGTGTTCAGAGGTGGGAACTCAGAGCAAGACACCATACAATCACCAAAGTTTTTTTTCTTTTTAATTCTTCTATCTATTTTCGTTGTTTGCACATATAATTTCTTCAATTTACACCACTTCCTTAGTTCCATAGTTAATAGGTATATTTCACAGATATTCTTTGCTTTTTACACTTTCTCTTATCTTATTATATATATATATATATATATATGTTAGTCTCTTATTTCCAATGTTAGAAAATTGATAACCTGAAATTTTCTGTTATTTATTTTTTGACAATTTTGGTACACTACATGTTAGTGTTCATTCTATTTTGGATTTTACTATATTTTTAATTTTTTTGTTTTTATTTCATATAGCGTTTTTTGTTCATCATTATTATTTTTTGATCACGTTAGCTATTCACTATAATTTTACTTTTTATGTTTTTTGTTCTTGTTCTTTTTAATGGTTTTCTAATTTTGTTCAGCATTTTTTTAATAATGGTTTTTAAATTTATCTGTATTATAGATAATTTATTGGAATTTTGTTGATATTTTTTAATTGTCAAATTGCTTCAACCTTATATTATTTATTTTACTTATTTTTGAAACAAGTTTTTTTTTTAAAGTGAAATTAGGTTTCGAGACTATATATATAAAGAAAAACCAAAAGTTCTTTTCATCTATCAACCAAAAATTCATCTATTACTGCTTTGATTCATTTTTTCTTTTTTAAATTTAAACTTGTTTAATTTGAGTTTTTTTTTAATTTAATTTTTGGCTTGTCTGACTGCTAAGCAGTCAGACAAGTAAAATTTTTTTGAATGATTTTTATTTTTTCACATTTTTTTTATAAAAAGGCTACAGTAATGGCGCTGCTTTTTCTTCTTTTCTTTCTTCCTTTTTTATAATGATTTTTATTTTTTCACATTTTTTGATAAAAAAGTAACTACTAGAGGCTTCAATGCCACAGACTTTTCTTTTCATTACAATTTTAAATATGTTTTTCAAATTATACTTTTTGTATCTGCTTGCGTGACAATCGGTTTGTGATTGTTAGTTAAAGTGGAGTTTGGAAAATAATATCGACTAGGAATGAAGTAGTCGAAATAGAGAGAGAAAAGCAAATCATTTGCCACTTATATCTCTTTCCTGCCATAGTATTTGGCTGAAAAACTGAGTTTCATTGTTGTGGTGTGATGAGCTATCATTTCATTTTCAATGTGAACGCGTGGGTTATACTTTCCTGCTATAGTATTTGGCTGATAAACTGAGTTTTCTTGTTGTGGTGTCATGAGCTATGGTTTTAAATTGCGGTTGCGGTTGCGGTTACGTTGCGATTGCGGTTGCGGGTGTTGCGGATAGTATAAGAAGGATTGCGGACGTTGCGGTCAAAAAATACGGATGCAGCCGGTGCTGCAACAGCAATATTGCGGCCGCATCACATGATGCGGACCGCAATTTAAAGCCATGTCATGAGCTATCATTTCATTTTCAACGTGAAAGCGTGGATCATACACTACTCTCAAATTGATAAATATAGTTTGTACACAAAACACACACACACACACACACATTAACTGCTTTGCTTCTAATTAAGTTATCCTTCGCCGTCAAAAGGGAAATCAAGATAGTCACCCGTATTCCTCTCTATACTTTTCAAGTTCAGCATCTCAATAAGTAAGATACTGTAATTTTCTATTTATATTTATAGTAGAAAACTTGAGAGTAGTGTATGACACTTATTATGACAGTCTACTTTATTCATTAAGTAGTTCATTTACTACAAAAAGGCATTTGCTACGTGTACCCTGAATACCCTCTAACTCCAAGTAACAAGACGAAAACAAAAATTCAAAGGGATTAGTTTGTCTCACATCTTCAAAATGAGAGATTTTTGGCCATGTATATATATTAATTAGAGGAACTGATTTCTATGTCTGATTTCTTCCTCATAGATGACAAATAATATTTTCCATGCATGATTGGGTTTGCATCTCTTGATTCAAGCCTATATATGATAATATGAAGGTAAAGATATAGTACAGAGTCTACAGACGGAGAAAAGCGATGCTTATTGATTATCTACCAAAGCAAAAAATGCTTGAATGATGCATGTAATTTGTGATGGCTTGTGACAGCAATCAACAACAGAAAATGAAAAAGTCGATCTATATATATATAATGATGATGATGATGCTAAACCTAATTCTTTCATTATTTTACAATCGTTAATTTACTAATGAAAAACCGTAATACAAGGAAAGTCTCTCTACTTGCAATGATTAATCTCTTACCTTCCTGTTCATTAATTTTTTGGGATAATATCCCCCAGGGGACTCTATCAATTAACGTATAAGAATTCTGTAAAAGGCTTTATTAAAATGTTGGACTCTTTATTACATTCTGAAAGTTTCGACAATGTGACAATATAATTGAAACAGCATTAATAGGGCGGAGCAGGATGACGACGACGACCATGGTTTTAAATAATTGAAACAGCATTAATACCGGGCCGCAATTCTTCTTATACTATCCGCAACACCCGCAACCGCAATCGCAACGTAACCGCAACCGCAACCGCAATTTAAAACCATGACGACGACCATGCCAACGTGTCCAAATCAAATGTTAATTCCACCACCAAACAAAACGATGCTCAAGGCTTTTTCTGCAAATTAACGTTAGCTACAGTTCCTTGTTCAAATGGTAAACAACTACGAAGGATTAATGGAGAAGAAAATTTTCTAATAATTCACTTGTATTAAAATTATTGGCTTGCTCGAATTACACAATGTAAATATATTTATAGGTATACATGGTACTTCTTAGTCCTTAACAATGAATTTAACATCAAAATACTCAATACATTTATCAATTAAATACATACATAGATAAATACTTTGAACCACTAATGCATGAAAGTAAAGATACATGTATCATAATTAAGTGAAAATACATTAATAGAGTTAAAAACCTATTAATCAAGTTTAAATTTCAACAAACTATAGCCGTATATATGTATGCTTAATTTATAATAAAAAATTGGATTCTGCAATATTTCACGTATAAATGCTGAACTTTATAGGTGGCCAGAGTTGAAGTATGTATATGATTAGATTGAAATATGGTGCATTGGTCATGAGGGGGCACGTGGAAGAAAGCTGGTGAAATATATGAGCTCCAGGAAAAGTAATATTCACAATATTTAATAATTTGGGTTGATTTCTTCTGGTAGATAAATTATATTATAGGCTTCATTTGATTGATAGACTCAAATTAAGGCTCAAAAAATTAAGTCAACTCTTAAACATCATACGAGATATCTTTAAAAACATTTCATAATGTTCACGATCAATGATATGGCATAGAGAATTTCGTCTACTACCTACTTAGTGATTTATTACCATTCGATAACTAAACAACGTTTCATATTGCCTATATAGGACACCATCCTATATCCCAGGTATGTTTTCTCTGATGTTGTTATTATGTCAAAATTACCTCAAAATTTTTAAAATGAGTCTTCAGAGATGCAAGCTTCATTTTTCTTTTGTATTATTTGCAAGTTCTCAACCACCATATGATCATTGGCCCAAAAAAAAAAAAAACTCATGATCAATCGGTCATTTCATTATATTGTCAACCATGAACGGTTGATCACCCAAGGTACTATTCATCAATAGTATTTTGAGAGTAAAACTTTAAGGGAAAAAATGGATGGAAGTCCAAAAGGACTCTTAACCATAATAATAATAATAATAATAATAATAATAATAATAATAACAACTAGTTACTCGACATGCAATGTCAATATTCTTACAATTCATTTTTAAATATTTTTAAATAAATATTAAATTATAATATATTTTTCAATTTTAAAAATTATTTTGCAGTATTTCTCATATGCATTTTATCTTTTGAATCATAATTTATACTTATATGTTTTTCAAAAAATATTATCTTTATCTTTTACATTTGTTTAAGAGATTAAATCAAAAGTCTCAAAACACACTCACACACACACACATATATTTTTTCCAAAGCGTTATGTGATGATCAAGAATTAACATATGAACGAAGGAAAGAAGAGTCTTCTCCTCAATGTGTGGATGAGTGTAAGTGGGTTCGGATTAACTTTAATTTTTGGCAGTTTGCATTAATATGACCTGCTTATCCCGTTCATAAATTGTATGGTAAATTGTATGGTTTGGATGCATTAAAGGAAACCAAAAGTGATATTGTTTGTTTTGATAAAAAAAAAGTGGTATTATGTTTCATATCTAATCAACAATGTATAGTTAAAGAATTATATTATATAAAGAGATATTTTATATATTTTATATTTTTACTCTGTCATTGATGGTATTTTAGATGTTAAAATTAGATGATAATATTTAATATACTGTAATGTGATAATAATATTAAGATAACACTCTAATATTAGATTATAACAAAAAGAGTGTTATTTAATAACAACCAAAGTCATCTCACATCCTAAAGTATAATTCTCTAATTTTGTTCTTTTATGCTACAAATTTTATTTTTATCTTTCTCTATGGTGATTACCTATAAAAATATTATAAGAAGCACGTAAAATATAATATAAAAATTTTGAAAAAAAATATGTTGTATATTTTTTATATAGATAAAAAAGGAATAAATTACACTTGCACTTTTTTAAAAATTATATTTCTATTCACAAATAGTAAAAATAATATAAATTTATAAAATGTAATTTATTCAAACTTAAAAAGTTATATTTGGAAAGTAAAAGAGTATAAACATTGATTAATATATGCAATCAAACATAAGTATTTTATATCCCGGAAATATAAGATACCATTAATCGAGATACGGATCTAGGTGAAGGGGGGTACTTGCCCCCCACCATTGGCAAAGGCTTAGTGATATTGTTCAGCAGTTACAAGAGTTAGCTTCTGATCTTATTCTAAGGGTTTCCTATTATTCAAGCCATATACCAATAAGAGACAACTAATTGGCTTTGACATATCTAATGTTATTCTGTATTTTGAGGTGGAACCCTTACGCATGGCTGGCATTGGCAAGTAACCATAAAAAAGAAACTAAAATAGTGCTATATATTTCTCCTGAGAAAAAGACAAGTGTTATTCTGTGACTGTAAGTTGAGTTTTACATTCTTGTTAAATTCAAATTATCGTAATTCTAAAGTCTAAATGATTAAAAAAGAGTGTCAGCTGCCCAATCCGTTGCTCTAGAATACAACTTAGTTAACCCGTAGTTTTACGAATTTATGTATGTTAATTGTTTCTTTAAATTTTCGTCTTCCCAAAATTAATTCTAAATTCGTCCCTCCGATCAATTTTCACTCTTCAACATAAGTATTATGATCATACTAAAATGTTTTATAAAGCATCTCATATCAAGGTATTTAATTAAAATTATGGTATACTAAACGCTAAAGTGCTTGCATTATTTGATACTTGACTCTTCGCAATTTATTAATTGTTATTAGTCTCTAATTTTACAAATCATTTTTTGATTAAATCGGATGAATAAAAATAATAACACTCGTCCAAAAACTAGAAGAGTATACATAATCACACCGATTTTTTTTTTTTTTTGGACCACAAAATAGTATTGATCAAAATCAAGCTTCTCTGTGTAACGAAATAAGTATTAGTAGCTAGAATTGAAGCTGAAGAGGATAGAAGTGGCACCATCCAATCAAAGGAGTACATCCTCCTATGGGCATCTTTGAAAAGTCACTCGGTAGCTAAATTTCTTTTTCTACTTATCCATTCTAATGAAAAATGTATTGAATTACTACAATAAACCAAACACAATCTTCTTCTAGCGCAAGACTTGGCAAAAAATCCCAAAGTTGCAAATATTATAAGCTTCATTTGCGGAACCATATACAAAAGAGAAAATAGCATGGCTTTCCAAAAGAACAAGACAAACATAAACATTAATCAGATTATGTGCTTTATCATAATATAAAGAGTAATTATAAACAAAAAAAAAAAAAACAAGAACCATCCATGCCAAGTGGTTCTTGCCAAGTGGTTTTGGAGAATACGCTCGCTTTCCCTTCACAATTAAAATTAAGTATATAAACGTACTGTCACTTATCTCCACAATACCAAGGCTTTACATGTTCTACCCATTAACAATCATATATTTAACCATGTTTCTATTTTGAATTGTCAAAAATTAGATTTCTAACAAATGTACGGTTTCTTATATATGCCATTTTCAATACCTCTTTATTCCATTCTAATTAAATATATCAAATCAATTACCTCCTTATTTCAACCATCACCTCTACTCTTCTCCTCAACCTCCATCTTCAATTAATTAATGAAGACTATTAGACTAGGGCCAAAAAAGGGGACAACTATTATCCCTAAAATGAACCTATATTGACCACGGAAAATTTTATGTGTGTGTCCGCAAGTGCACGGGTCGATCAAGTAGTTCAGTGATAAGTAAAGTATCGTTCCCACGAGGAATGACTTAAAATCAATTAGGCAATGCACAACCTACTTTCATCCACGTAAGCAACCAATTAAGCAATTCTTGAATTTAGAACTAAATTTTAAAATGAAACAATTTTAAGAAAACTTGGTTAGCAGAGAAATTTTAGGAAAAGTAGGTTTTGAAATTACCTAGAGTCACTATTCCCTTGATGCTTACTAGAACTTAATTTTTTGTTTAATTGCAATTAATTTTCACCTTGTGGGTTAAGAGATTCAGAAGCTATAACCATCCGTCGATGTAATTATAACCCTACTCTCCCCTAAAATCTAAGTGTCATTAGATTTAGGTTAGAGCGCATTAGGAACTATAACCCTCTACAAACCAATTAAGGCAATTAGGTATATTTCTATCCCAATTACAAATTAGATAATTCTAAACTTAATTTATCCAACTCTTAAGTCTAATGAGAACCCCTTTTTCAAGGTAAATTCCAATTACCAAAATTAATTCCAAGAGGTGGCCAATCTCTAAGAAAGTATTAAGCAAGAGAAGGATACACAAGGCTCCAACTATCACAATCAACAAGATAAACAACGATCTAGTTCACATCAGGTTCATAGTGCTCTAGGTAAAAGGAATTTAGCTACACATAGCTAAATCTACAGTAAATCCCAATCCAATACATGGAGAAGATGAAAAGAAGCAAAGAAAGCAAACAAAGGAATGATAAAGATGCAGAAAGTGGAGCTCCCCCTTGATTCTTTCTCTTCCTTCACCCCTCCAAGCTTGAAAAGCCTTCAAAGACCACCCAAAATCGCCTCCCTGGACGTTCAACAATCTCCTCTGCCGCAGAATGTCGAAGCCCTACCCTCTGGACTCTTTTTTTTAGCTTGAAAACTAAAACTGTGCGTTTCAGGGCTGATCTCGCTATGGCGAGAAGTGACTCTCGCTATAGCGAGATCTCATATGTTCTCAGTTTTCTGCTGTGTTCGCCACTTCCGTGCTATGGTGAGTTGCTCCCTGGACTTCCTATGCAATGCGACTTCACTATTACGAAGTGTCTCCTTCGCTATGGCGAATTCACCATCTCGCTACAGCGAACTCTGTTCTCGCTATAGCGAGAAGACTTGTTAAATTTGCCTTTGCCCATCTCAGCTTCCTTCTTTTATTTGCAACTCTTTCTATACTTTGTTACTTTTCCTTGAAATTGAAATCAATCATAAAATGAGACTCAAACTGATAAAAATGTTACAATTGAAATACTTTCTATGTTTTGTTTGATTGAATATATTTTTAACCTATTAATCAAGAGAAAAGAACTTTGCCTCCCTAATTTAGTGTCAAATATAGTCCTTTTGAATCCTAAATTATGAGGTTATCAAACTCCCCCACACTTAAATCCTTGCTTGTCCTCAAGCAAGTTTTAGAAAGAATCGAATAATGTGATTATTCAATACTTCTTTTCCACAACGAATACCCAATCAATCAGAATTTCAGATCCCCCCCACACTTATAATGAATCCAATTTTAGAAGCAAAAGTGCAGCAAAACTCAAATTGAATTTGGAGATAATGTACTCATAGTAACACCCTGAGTTCTAAAGTGTGTGTGTGTGTTCCACAGGAGATGTTAAGAAGCAATCAAGTAGTCCTCAATAAACTCTCCCTGAAATGTCAAGGCCTAATCCAACCATCTGCTCTAACTTCAATTATCAAAGCTCATTGAGAGGGGTCTCTATTGATCACTACAAACTTATTTTCAACACATTCATATTATTTTTTATGTGATTTTTTTTTTGTTTTTTTTGTTTTTGTTTTAACCTCTTCAATTCACTTAATCCTTTTGATGCGAATGACAATATTGGTTATGAAGCCGCCCGGTTACTCAGATTAAGGAAATCCTCAGAGGGCTACTAGCATACTCTTAGTTTTATCACTGTTTGACGCAAAAGTCCACACTTTTTAGTGCAAACCCCTGGTTACTAAGTGATTTCAACCATTGGAGTAGAGAATCGTTTTATTTTATTATTATTATTATTATTATTATTATTATTATTATTTTTGTTTTGTTTTGTTTTATTTTTTTGTTTTGTTTTTTTTATATATAACCCTCTCAACTGACAATCAAATATCCATTAGGAACAGATAAATTGGGGAAATCTAAAATAACTGGAAGCTCATTAAAAGAAAAATTTGAATTACTTCAAAAATCATCCTGTTGAAAAGTGCTCCTATTGTGGGTGCACACTACAACTACATTACTTACTATTCATTTCAAGTTTGCTTAAACCCCACTTTCATTAATTAGTATTCATCTAAAGTAAGAGGGAATCTGATTTATACCCACCTATCTTATGTGTATCTACCTGACCTCCCCCACACTTAAAGATTACATTGTCTACAATGTGTAAGCTGGGGAAACAAGTAGTAGAAAAAGAAAAGCAGATGGGGGCGGAGGGACGGGATGTAAAGAAGGAGGAAGAGATGAGACTCCCCTGATAAGAAGAGAGAAGAAAGCGAGGGGATGCGTGTGAACAACTCCTTCATCTGAGATACAAAAATAAATAGAGCACACGCAGCAAACAGTAAGTTGGCATCAGAAATAAGATAACAATGAAGAGCAGAGCCAATTCAGGATTGAAAAGCATAATCAAATACAGTTATCCATATACAGTTATCCAAAAATGGAAAATGAGGGAAAACAAAACAGATATGGGTAGCGGGAGATAGAGGTCCTAAGATTCAGAAGGCCTAAGTCAATCCTGAGATGCAGGATCCTGAGGGAGAATGATGACTGACGGTGGAGGAGCTTCAGGAGGTGGTGGAGGAGGAGCAGGCATCAGGTAATCCATAAGAGTCTGCAGTTGATCCTTCATTGATAGGACATGCCCTTCTAGCCTATCAATGGACGCTCTCGCCCAATCCTCAAATTCTGTGTGATATGGTGCCCCATGCCCCATCGGCTTTGGAGTACCCAAGCGCTACTGTGAGGGAGGAGGTGGAGATGCCTCAGGCTATGCCGGAGCGGGTGCTCGGTGTCTACGGGGCTGCCCTGGTGCATCTTTCATACTATCATATTTGAATGGCTCCTTTGGCTTGAACTACGCGTCATTTTTAGAGACGCGGCTACCCCCCATTGTAAGTAATTCTGTGAGCATATGAGGGTATGCCAGGCTAACCCTGTCGGACCTCGCCACTTGCTTGAAATTCAAGTACATAAGACGAGGAATGTTTACCCGTTGCCTAATCATAAAGCACCACGTCAGAGTAGCTCGTTCTTAGGTCATATCAGATCTATGAGAACTTATCAGTATGTTACTTGTGATGAATTGTAACAAAAAATGAGCGGGTTTGTTGAGTTAATTCACTGAGTAGACCTTATTAACCAGCTAAGCTCTTCCTTCTTCTGCAATAGTTGTCTCCACTTCTTCCCAAAGAATGGATTGAGGGTTCTCCATGTATGATTGGAGTGCACATTCTGGGACATCAGGCAGTTCATAAAAGTCTTGGAAAACTTTCTCGTTAATGCGCACCCAAGCCGAACGGCAATAGTATTCATCCTCCTCCTCCTCAGTATCCTCAAAATTGGCGTACAACTCTTGGATCATTAATGGGATCCGATGCACCAATTTTTTAGTGAATCCTTGCAAACTGTGCCATTCAAAATCTGAGAAGGTTAGGTCCAAAACATGGGGTGCATAGTAATGGTCTTCAACAACCCCTCTGTCCGAGAAAAGTCGCTCAAAACGAAATTCTGCTCTAGTTGATGCAAACTGATCCTTGTCATATGATTTCTTCTTTTGTTTCGAGGATGAGGCTTCAGCAGTCTTGGTTTGCTTCTTAGGATCCATAGCTCTGAAATTCAAACAAGAAAGAAAGATAAAAATCAGTGGCAGCATTCAAAGGAAATCATGGAATCAGTAAATCAGATGAATGCAGCATGTTTATACTAAGGGAAGACATGACTAAAAGCATCCAAGGGACTGGGGGTCTAGGAATATAGAAGCAAACTAAACAAACTGGGACAGAAAAATGCAATTTTTTGAAAAAACTTTCGAGCTCGCTATAGCGAGTTTGAACTGGTTTCTGCAAGCCAGAATTAAACGAAGTAAAAACCAATTTTAAGCCATCTTTCTACACAAAAACAGTCGACCAGCAAAATCCATCCAGAAAAATGAACTAAATGACCCCTAAATACACAGATCTAAGTAAAAAAATCGAACCCTAATATGACCAGAAACAGCGAAAATAACCAGCAATTCAAGGGGGAAAGGAGTCAATCGATTTACCTGATGCCAGGAATGCAATGAATGAGGGAAATGCGAGCCTAAAAGGCGCGAGATGCAGCAAAAGAAAGAATGAAAGAGGCTTAGGAGCTCCGTCACAGTAGCGAGAAAGAAATGACGGAATGGAGAAGGAAAAAAAAATAGGTTATTTTATTACTTTTTTTTTTTTTTGCTAGAGCCTCGCCATTGCCAAGCAATAGCGAGGGCTTCTCTAGGATTATTACCAAAAGCAGAGCTGCTGTCATCGCAATAGCGAAATTTCTTCTCGTCATGGCGAGAAGACTTGGATTATTATTGGTGGCTGAAGAATCTCGCTATAGCCTAGCTAGGCTATAGCGAGGATCTCTTTGGATTTTGTACTTAGCCATGGAAATGTTGCATTCGTTATAGCAAATGAGTTATCTTGCAATGGCGAGAAAATTTCGTAAGAATTTATGAAACAATTCACTCGCCATAGCCAGGCTACAGCGAAGATCTCTCTGGACTTTGTACCAAAATGTAACACAGAGAGCTCACTATGGCAAGGTAATCTTCTCGCTATAGCGAGAACACTTAATGTTGCAGACTGTGGCTCACCGCAGACTGTGGCTCGAGATACTCTCTGGTGTGTGTACCAGAAGTGGGACAAGCAGCCTCGCCATAGCGAGAGGGATGCCTCGCTATAGCGAATTTTTTTTTTTATCACACCTAAATGCTCACTAAAATACTCCCTCAAATGTAACCAGATATAATAATAAAGTGCAGTTTAAAACATGGTTAGAGTCTCCCTGTAAACATGTCTAGTGTTGCTCTTTCCTGCCAATCCCTTGCTCCTTAATATCCACATTTCAACTTACAAAACACATAAAAAGAGAAAAGAGTCAAACCCAAAACAAAAACAACCTTAGATTCAAACATAAAAACAAGAAGATAACTTGGGTTGCCTCATAAGGAGTGCTAAGTTTAAAGTCTTCAGCCAGACTATCTTGACACTTCTATGAGAAGTCTTGGAGCTGCACATTTGCCTTCATCCTGTCCGCCGGTCCACCAAGGTAATGCTTCAAGCGTTGGCCATTTACCTTAAATGTTTCTCCACTTTTCTCATCTTAAATTTCAATGGCACCAAAGGTAGTGGTAAACACAATCTTAAAAGGACCAGACCACCTTGATTTAAGCTTTCCTGGAAACAATCTCAAACGAGAGTTATACAATAGCACTAAATCACCAGGTATCAAATCCCTTTTTAAAATCTTCCTATCATACAAGATCTTAGCCTTTTCCTTATATAGCCTAGAACTCTCATAAGCTTGCAACCTGAATTCATGAAGTTCATTAAGGTCCAATAACCTCTTCTTACTAGCATCTTTATAATCCAAATTTAACTTCTTTATGGCCCAAAAAGCTTTGTACTCAAGTTCCAAAGGTAAATGACAAGCTTTACCAAAAATTAATTGATATGGAGACATACCAATTGGTGTTTTGTAAGCTGTCCTATATGCCCATAAAGCTTCATCTAGCTTATCAGACCAATCCTTCCTATTAACACTCACTGTTTTTTCCAAAATTCTCTTGATCTCCCTATTAGATACTTCATAGAGGCCATTGGTCTGAGGGTGGTAAGCTAAAGCCATTTTGTGGTGAACTCCATATTTTTTCAGCAAAGATTTAAATAAACGATTATTAAAATGAGTTCCACCATCACTAATGATAGCTCTAGAGGTGCCAAAACGAGAAAAAATGTTCTTCTTTATAAATCGCACCACTGTTTGAGCATCATTGTGTTGGCAAGCTACCGCCTCAACCCACTTACTCACATATTCAACTGCCAGTAAAATATATTGTTGGCCTCTAAAAGAAACAAAGGGACCCATAAAATCTATTCCCCACAAATCAAACAACTCAACTTCAAAGATACCAGTTTGAGGAAGTTCATATCTTTTAGAAATATTACCGGATCTTTGACAAGTATCACAGTGAGAAACAAGCACATGAGAATCCTTAAACAATGTAGGCCAATAAAAACCAGATTGCAATACTTTAAAAGCAGTTTTCTGACCACTAAAATGTCCCCCAAATGGTGATGCATGGCATGCAAGCAAAATATCATGTTGTTCAATCTCAGGAACACACTTCCTAAGAACTCCATCTACACATCTTTTGAACAAATAAGGCTCATCCTAAATGTAAAGCTTGACCTCACTCAAGAATTTCTTCTTTTGATAATAGTTTAAATTAGGAGGTAAAACTTCATAGACAATATAATTTGCTATGTCAGCATACCAAGGTACATGTAGCAAATTAGCAGCCATAATGCATTCATCAGGAAAACCATCATTCACAAGCCTATTATCACTAACATGCTCAGGATCTAACCTAGAAAGATGATCAACCACTAGGTTTTCACTTCTTTTCCTATCCACTATATGCAAGTCAAACTCTTGAAGTAATAAAACCCACCTAATCAATCTAGGTTTGGACTCTTTCTTTCTCAACAAATATTTAATGGCAACATGATCAGTGTGCACTACAACTTTGACTCCCAACAGATAAACTCTAAACTTCTCAAAAGCAAAAACAATAGTTAACATTTCTTTCTCAGTTGTAGAATAATTTACCTGAGCATCCACTAATGTCCTGCTGGCATAGTAGATAGGATGAAAAACTCGGTCTCGCCTCTGTCCAAGAACAGTTCCTACTGCATAGTTACTTGCATCACACATGATCTCAAAAGGCAATGACCAATCCGGAGCAACTATTACAGGTGCAGTTATTAGCTTCTGTTTCAACTCCTCAAAACTTTTCAAGCAATCAACATAAAAAAGGAACTTAGTATCCTTTTCTAATAGCTTGCACAAGGGCTTTGAAATTTTTGAGAAATCCTTGATAAATCTTTTATAAAACCCCACATGCCCAAGAAAACTTCGGACTCCCTTGACATTGGTAGGAGGTGGCAACTTCTCAATCAATGATGTCTTGGCCCGATCTACTTCCAAACCCTCCTTAGATACCTTGTGTCCTAAGACTATTCCTTCATTCACCATGAAGTGGCATTTTTCCCAATTCAACACTAAATCTGTCTCCTCACACCTTTTAAGCACCTTAGAAAGATTCTTCAAACAAACTTCAAATGAATCACCAAAGACAGAGAAATCATCCATAAAAATCTCCATGATATCTTCGATGAAATCAAAAAAGATTGATGTCATGCATCTTTGAAAAGTTGCTGATGCATTACACAATCCGAATGGCATTCTCCTAAAAGCAAAAGTGCCATAGGGACAGGTGAAGGTTGTTTTCTCTTGGTCTTCAGGTGCTATAGAAATTTGGTTGTATCCTGAATAACCATCCAAAAAATAAAAATATTCCTTCCCCGCTAGCCTATCAAGCATTTGGTCAATGAAGGGGAGAGGAAAATGATCTTTTTGAGTGGCTGCATTTAATTTCCAATAGTCCATGCACACTTTCTAACCAATGACAGTTCTTGTAGAAATCAATTCTTTCTTTTCATTTGTCACAACTGTCATCCCTCCTTTCTTAGGGACACACTGTACTGGACTAACCCACGCACTATCTGAAATTGGATAAATGATTCCTGCATCCAGCCACTTGATGATTTCCTTCTTGACAACTTCTTTCATCATCGGGTTAAGCCTCCTCTGATTCTCTATAGATGGCTTATGATCTTCCTCCAGTAGAATTTTATGCATCACAATGGAAGGGCTTATCCCTTTGATATCTGCAAGTGTCCAGCCTAAAGCCTTTTTATGACTCTTTAACACTTCAATCAGTCTCTGTTCTTGATAGGAATTTAATGATGTAGAAATGCTGACAGGAAGTGTCTCTGAATCCCCTAAATATGCATATTTCAGATGCTTAGGGAGAGGTTTTAACTCTAAAATCGGGGGTTGCTCAATTGAAGGCTTAAGAGATGGTATTGAACGGGAAGCCAAATCTAAAGATTCCACTTGCCAATGCTGTTTAACCCGAGTGGTTGAAAAATTAAGCACTTGGGCTATCTCTTGACTAGCTTCAGTCTTCTCATGCTTCACTCCCATTAAAAATGCTTCAATAGGATCTTGGACTATCATTGTATTGAATTGTTCTTGAGCTAAATTATCAATCACTAAAACTCTGAAGCAATCTTCAACATCTCTAGGATATTTCAATGCTTTATCTATGTTAAACACCACCTGCTCATCCCCCAGTCTCATCACTATTTGCCTTTTCTCTACATCAATAAGAGTTCTAGCTGTAGCTAAGAATGGACGACCGACAATCAAAGGATTATCTTTATCTTTTTCACAGTCTACAACAATGAAATTAGCTGGGTATATGAACTCACCAACCTTCACTAAAACATCTTCAATTATACCCCTTGGATATGCTAAGCTTTGATCCGCTAATTGCAATGTTACTGTAGTAGGTCTTGCCTCTCCAAGTTGTAATTTCTCAAAGACAGATAGTGGCATAAGATTCACACTGGCTCCAAGATTACACAAAGCTTTACCTTGAAAATGAGTACCTATTTTACAAGGCACAGAGAAGCTACCCGGATCTTTGCACTTCATTGGAATCCGTGGGTTGATTATTTTGCTGCACTCTTCAGTAAGTGCTACAGTTTCAAATTCCCCAAATCTTCTTTTCTTGCTCAGCATCTCTTTTAAAAACTTGACATACTTAGGCATGTACTCCAATGCTTTCGAGAATGGGATATTTATATGAAGTTGCTTGAACACTTCTAAAAATTTTTGATACTGCTTATCTTCCACCTTCTTTTGAAGTCTTTGTGGAAATGGTAATGAAGGTATTGGCCTTGGTAATGTTTGTAATTTCTCTCCTCGTTTCTCACCCTTATCGACATCTGCATGTTTTTTCACTTCTTCACTACTCACTTTTCTCTTTTTTTCAACTGATGCATCCACATGTTCTTCTCCTATTCTTTTATCATCACTCTTCTCCTCTGTAGCAATTTCACCTTTATCATTATCCTCTACAACAGCATTTGACGTAGGTGTGTGGCTAACCACCGTTGGTGTTTGAATATCTGGCAACACTTTTCCACTTCGAAGAGTTATGGCCTTACACTCTTCCTTGCCTTCTCTTCTAGGATTCGACACCGTATCACTTAGCAATCCCCCTTGTCTTAATGAATTCATTGCTGAGGCTAATTGACCTATTTGCAATTCTAAATTTCTCAAGGAGGTGTCAACTCTAGCATTCACTTGAGCTTGCTCTTCATTTTGCTTACTTTGGATGCTAATGAACTTGGCCAAGGCATCTTCTAAATTCGTCTTAGGTTCTTGAATAGGTGCATTTTGCCTCACAGGTTGAGTAAAACCTGGTGGTTGAGTAGGCTTAATGCTTGAGGAGGATGCTGGTTGATTCAGTGCTGGGCCATACTTCCAAGAGAAGTTTGGATGATTCCGCCACCCAGGATTGTAATTATTGGAGTAGGGATTTTGATTCTTTGGAAAGTTCCCTACATAGTGAATTGATTCTGAAGGTGCCACAAGACAATAATCCACTGAGTGTAGATCCCCACAGTTTTCACAAGTAATTAGGGCCACCTGAGTAGAGCAAACATTCATGTGTTGACTTTGCTGCACTTGAGATTCTAGCATATCAAATCTCTTATTCAGAGCGGAAAGAATAGTTGCAAGTGGAATAGATGGGTCTTCTTGAGTATTGGCAACATTAGCATTCACCCTTCTATCACCTCCTCGTTGAACATAACTCTCAGATAATGTGTCCAATGCCTGAACAACATCATCTACAGGCATTTCATCCCAACGTCCATTCAAGATAGCATCTAACATTGTATCAGTTTGTGGAGTTAGACGCGTGCAGAAGTTCTGAATAATAGTACAATTATCCATCCCATGGCTTGGGCATTGGCGAAGCAAATACTTGTACCTCTGCCATGCAGCGTATAAGTGCTCATCTGAAGCCTACTTGAAGTTGATGAGCTCACGAAGGGCATCCGCTATTCTATTGTTTAGAATGAAGCGAGCTCTGAACCTTACCTCTAGCTTATCCCAAGTATCAATGGAACCCTCTAGCAGAGTCAGTAACCACTCCTTAGCCATTCCTTGAAGAGAGAGAGGGAATAGACGAAGTCTTAGAACATCCCTTGGTACCCCATTCTGCTTGAATGAATCGCACACTCCCAAGAATGACAGAATATGACGGTTGGGATCTTCATCAAACCTCTCACCAGTGAATTGTCCGTTGAGCTGCAACATGGAGATCATCACAGGCTTTAACTCAAAGTTAGCAGCTTGAAAGTCTGGCACTACTATGCTGGATAAAGTGCCCTTCATAGTACAGCCCACAAAGTCTTTTATGGACTGATTTTGATTCCCTTCCTGAGCCATTTCTTCACTCACTGAATCTGAAACTTTAGAAGGAGTTTTTTCAATGTTCAAGTTCATCACAAGATCACTAATTTTCTTTGTTGTGCGCTTCTTCTTTGTAGGGGATCGCCTCGGCATGTACCGTGGTACCTATAGAGGAGAATTCAACCAACTGTATTACTTTAAACAAAAAGAAAATCAAAGCAAATAACAGAATGAAAAGAAATTCTAACTAATTAACTAACTAATGCTTAATCGAGGACTACTAAAGATTACACACTTCTAACTGAACAATTAAGCCTTTCCCTGGCAACGGCGCCAGAAAACTTGACCACGGAAAATTTTATGTGTGTGTCTGCAAGTGCACGGGTCGGATCAAGTAGTTCAGTGATAAGTAAAGTATCGTTCCCACGAGGAATGACTTAAAAGCAATTAGGCAATGCACAACCTACTTTCATCCACGTTAAGCAACCAATTAAGCAATTCTTGAATTTAGAACTAAATTTTAAAATGAAACAATTTTAAGAAAACTTGGTTAGCAGAGAAATTTTAGGAAAAGTCCAAGGTTTTGAAATTACCTAGAGTCACCATTCCCTTGATGCTTACTAGGACTTAATTTCTTGTTTAATTGCAATTAATTTTCACCTTGTGGGTTAAGAGATTCAAAAGCTATAACCGTCCGTCGATGTAATTATAACCCTACTCTCCCCTAAAATCTAAGTGTCCTTAGATTTAGGTTAGAGCACATTAGGAACTATAACCCTCTACAAACCAATTAAGGCAATTAGGTATATTTCTATCCCAATTACAAATTAGATAATTCTAAACTTAATTTATCCAACTCTTAAGTCTAATGAGAACCCCTTTTTCAAGGTAAATTCCAATTACCAAAATTAATTCCAAGAGGTGGCCAATCTCTAAGAAAGTATTAAGCAAGAGAAGGATACACAAGGCTCCAACTATCACAATCAACAAGATAAACAACGATCTAGTTCACATCAGGTTCATAGTGCTCTAGGTAAAAGGAATTTAGCTACACATAGCTAAATCTACAGTAAATCCCAATCCAATACATGGAGAAGATGAAAAGAAGCAAAGAAAGCAAACAAAGGAATGATAAAGATGCAGAAAGTGGAGCTCCCCCTTGATTCTTTCTCTTCCTTCAACCCTCCAAGCTTGAAAAGCCTTCAAAGACCACCCAAAATCGCCTCCCTAGACGTTCAGCAATCTCCTCTGTCGCAGAATGTTGAAGCCCTACCATTTGGACTCTTTTTTTTAGCTTGAAAACTAAAACTGTGCGTTTCAGGGCTGATCTCGCTATGGCGAGAAGTGACTCTCGCCATAGCGAGATCTCATATGTTCTCAGTTTTCTGCTGTGTTCGCCACTTCCGCGCTATGGCGAGTTGCTCCCTGGACTTCCTATGCAACACGACTTCGCTATTGCGAAATGTCTCCTTCGCTATGGCGAATTCACCATCTCACTACAGCGAACTCTGTTCTCGCTATAACGAGAAGACGTGTTAAATCTGCCTTTGCCCATCTCAACTTCCCTCTTTTATTTGCAACTCTTTATATACTTTGTTACTTTTCCCTGAAATTGAAATCAATTATAAAATGAGGCTCAAACTGATAAAAATGTTACAATTAAAATACTTTCTTTGTTTTGTTTGATTGAATATATTTTTAACCTATTAATCAAGAGAAAAGAACTTTGCCTCCTTAATTTAGTGTCAAATATAGTCCTTTTGAATTCTAAATTATGAGGTTATCAAACCTATACCCAGAGAAAAAGCAAAACAAAACAAAAAATCTAAACCAAATCTACGGCTGACTTAAAAAGAATTCACATGCGCTCAAAATACCATCGCACAACAATCTAAATAAACTCAAAACACTTCTAAAGGAGAGAATTTCTCACAATATAAAGCAGATACTCTCCCTTGTGGGGAACATAGATGTAGAAATCTCCACACTCGATTTTATTTACCATAGGAAATTTTGATCGATAACATTTGTCTAATTCACTGACAATATATGTGTTTTTTTTTCTTTTTCTTCTTTTTTTTATTTCTTTTTAACGAGAGAATGGAACCTATTGTCACACCCCATATATACTCCCCAACCACGTACCTAGCCCTTAGTGATTATTGATAATATGATTTTACTTCCAATAACAATAAATCGAAAGTAATCTAAATCAATTATCGTATTTTGTCATGATAGTAAAATATAGTTAAAGTTGAAATGTATTACAACTAATTACTATGGTCATCATGAACTCCAATTTAAAATTTTTTTATATAAGTGTATAGGGCGAAAAAGATGCTGTCATGGAAAGTAAATATATCGCATATAAATAGACATGTATAAAAGAGTTCAAGACTAACAATTCGACGACATAAGTTGAAACTAGGATACATACTTGTAGATTATGACATTATGAAATGTTTAATAAAACAAAGTTCGAACTATATATATGTAGTGAAAAGAATGACCACAAAACTACTTTTGAAGAACAAAAAAAAGACAAAGACCACAAATTTAGTTGTCCTTTATGTTATTCAAAGGCTGATTTGTTTGCCGCGTTGACAGAAAGCAAATTCAAACAAAAAACAAACGTAGAATCAATAGAAACCTACTTATCTTGCCATGCAAGGTGGGACAACACTCATACGTGAGGTCTATTCATAATCTCTATACTACACACAAATTAAACCTAACACAATAGTTGAAAGCTACACAAGCTATTAAGTTAGTGTATGAAATCTTCGTGGACCTTACCCTTTCTATGCAAGGAAAGCTACAGTTTTGGAACACCAAGAATACACTTTAAACCAATAGAATGAAACCTGTTGTGTATCATCCTTTGCATTTGTTATTAGTTAACTGTGAAAAAGAAGAAGTAATGAAGTAAAATAGAGGAGAAATAAATAATTTTCTTCTCGCTTTCATTGTATCTAGACCTCGCAAATCGGTTGGGTTTGGATGATTTCGGGTTCGGTTAAATATAATTGGGTCAGTTAAAAGAGACAAAGAGAAAAAATATAAAGTGGGTCAACAAATTAACCATGGTTAACCCTTGAAAACTAACATTTTATAATTAATTTGTTGATCTATATATCCTAATTGACCCTTGGATCAAAAGGAGGTTATAAGATAGTTGGTTTATGATGGTTAAGTTGGAAAATCTTTACCCTACTCCAAAGTACTAAAAAGTTTAATATTATTTTCATTTATATTTTGACAAGTAAATCCATCTTATCTAAAATTCATGATTTAACTAAATTATAATTTAAAATTAGATTAGATGATTTTTATTCAAAAAATAAAATAAATTATGTGGCAAAATATAAATAGAAGTAATACTGACTAGTTAATATTATATGTGTATTGAAAATCAATCGCTAAGTGGGCAATGGGGAGAGAGAGAGAGAGAGAGAGAGAGAGAGAGAGAGAGAGATGAAGTAAAATAGAGGGAAAATGAATGATTCTCTTCTCACTTTCATTGTTTGATACGATTTGTATCCTTGTTTATGATTGCCTGTATACCCGAGACAATGCATATGTAGGGAAAATCATATTCTATAATTAACCTTATATACCAATCAAAGGAGTTAATGAAATTAAGTAGTCGAACTAACTAAAAGTAAGTCATATTTGGTAATTAGTCGCACTTCAAAATTTTGAAGTTTGACTTTATTAATTTGTTTCTAAATGTAAAGATATATATCTTTGATTAAATTAAGAAAGTGAATTGGATATATGATTCTTTTATGTAACATGATTATCATGTGAAAAGAATAGTAGACGCAAAATATTATTTTTGCCTTGTTTAATTATGATTATTATATATTTATCTTTCTTCTAACAGAATTTATCATATTACATGAGAGTCCAATTTGCAATGAATGATGAGTCAAGTTTCGTAATGAGTAGTTATCAGCTCCAGAACTAGCAAAGAAATTAATTAAGCATTAATATGATCGCCGTTGGGACTGATAATTTCGGTGGGTTGAATAAGATCATGCCAACGCTAATTACATTGACACGTACAATTGATATTAAGATGACAATATATATCCCTGTGTGGTTGGCCATGAATGGAGGATCCTTGGAAATTTCCGAAACCAACCAGTCCATCAAACAATTTATCAACAAACAAATCATATTTTATCTCGTCCTTCTCAGTAGGTCAGTTTTAATTGAGGGATGAGATGCTAACACGTGGCAGGCAGTGTATATAAATGTATGGTACAAACAATAATTACGTGATTGGATGGGTGCTAATTTTTTTAAATCATATTTCAGTAATAAATTATTATTTTTATATATTATAATTAGATAAACAAAATTTTTAATTTTTACACCGCAAAACCAAACACGTATTAAATATACGTGGGACGTGGGATTTGTAGATAGATAGAAGGGTAACTAACATCAACAAGGTATGGTCACAGTGTGTAAAAGTAGAATGAGACAACGGCAATCGGAATGACACCAGTAAGGAAACCTAACCTTAACTGGGGCTGTTATGTCTTGTTTCTCATGTGGAGCCCACTATCCGACAAGCGCGCCCTTACACTCAGCGTCGGGGCCCACACTACTAAATGTCCTTCTAAGTGGGTACTGTTTGTAGAGAATGCTCGCAGCAAATTCAACTTTCAGAAGTAAAGTTGATTTTTTCTTTTTTTTTTAAAAAAACAGAAGCTTTGGTATAGAGAAACCACAAAAAAAGAAAAGAGTGAATGAAAAATGATTAAAAAAATATATTATTAATTATTTATAAATAAAAAATTCAAGATAAATATAAAAAAAAAATATTTTAATTGAGATTAAACTAAAACTTAACTTTATTTAAAATATTAATTTTTACTCTAATCTTAATCAAAATTTTATTTTTATATTTATTTTTAAATCTCAATTTATAAATACTTAATAATGTTTTTTTTAATCTTTTTTTATTCTTCATCAAACTCATATATAATTTTTCATATTTTTGTTATTAAATTTTTAATTGAAATATAATATGTATATAATTTTTTAAATAATATTATAATAAGTTATAATTTTTACAGATATTTATATAATTTTAAATTCAATTATAAATTTGACATAAAATTATTAAAATATCACATTTATTATATTTTAATTAAAAATTTTAATAATAAAAATATAAAAACTGTATTTTAATTTATTTTTTTAATTTGTGTTTGTCTGTATTTGTCTTATGTGTACGGAGAGGTTATTGCCAGGTGTTTGTGGAGGGTATGATCACCTAGGATTGAGATATTTTGGACGCCAAGAATTTGTCAAATTGCTGGGGACCGGTGTCGGACTAGAGAATGATGGGAGCGTGATTTAGTTTTGGATTCAGCTTCCCTCCGATCTAGGTTTTCTCCAATCTGTCTTATGACTCTTATCTCAAAAATTAAAATTTCTTTACATTTTTTAATTTAAAAAAATAAAAAAAAACAGTTACACAAACTACACAACTAAAAAAAAAAAAAGGTCATAGTATGGTACTTACAATGAAAATAATTTTAACTAATCACAAAAAATCAACGAAACTTTATAATTAATAAAATCTTTTAGAATATATATATATATATATTTAAGTTAGGTTAAATTACATTTAGTTATTTATTAAATATTATACCTAACTCATTCACTAAAAGAAAAATTATACTTAACTCTCTTAATATTTAGATATTTATTACAGAATTTTTAATTTATTCTTATCAAAGAAAATAATTTTTTTGCATAACATAAAACTATAATTTTATTTTTAATATAATAATAAACACAACGAATTTGCTATTACCCTCTAACATAATGCTATAATTTTCAATGAAGAGAATGATTTTATTTCAAAAACAAATATATATTATATAAAAAATTAATTTTATTGACAAAAAATAAATTTAAAAAGAGTTAATTTTAATTTTCAATATAAAAAAAAGATTAGATATAATTTAACAAAACTTTAGGAGAAGTTAGTATAATTTATTCAATCTGTCACTATCAAAAGTTAAATAAGTAAGGGTGAAATAGGGAAGTAAATGTTTTATTAAAAAATCTTTCTTTTTCTGCAAATTTTTTTTTATATTTTATTAGAAAGATCCAATTTTTGACACTACTCATATCCTCATTTCACTTTTGTCATAAAATTTTTTTTGATATTTAAAATTTTTCTTTCTATAAAAAAGAGAAGAGGATAAAAAATTTTTAACTAACTTTTGAAAATTCTCCTTCCTTTATAATTCAAAGTTCATTCAACTGAAGAAATTTCGGAGGAAATGACTTTTTAAACAAGGGGAAAAGAAAATCATTATTTGACCATCTCTTTCATTCCTCTCTCTCTCTCTCTCTCTCTCTCTCTCTCTCTCTCTCTCTCTCTCTCTCTCTCTCTCTCTTTTATTTTTTCCTTCCCAACTCTTAGACATACAAAACGCACCATAGTTGTTAAACATACAAGAAACAATATATTTGCACGACACAATATGTGCACTTAAAAAAAATTAATTAATATTTTGATTGCTTAATTTATTCATATGTTTTGATTTATCTTTTAACTCTTTTTTATCCAATTTAATCCACATTCTTTTTTTTTTAATTGCCTTCATTAAGACACTTAAGGAACCCTCCAATGTTACATGACATTTAAGGTGGACAAATGTTACTGTTGGGATGCCATGCTTTCAAAATAGCTTTTCAACTTTCTTTAGCATTCTAAAATAATCCCTTAACTTATATTAATATGTAGGATTGAGCTAATATGACACAATATCAAGACCGTCAAATACATATGCAACTTTTACCACTTTAATTAAACTAAACCATACCAGACTAATAAAAGTAAACTAGAAAATGAACAAATGAAATAATACTCCATCGTAGTTACAATGCATTACTTAAACTAAAAAACATATTAGAATGCTGTTAATTAACAATTTGTAGCATTACAACCCATAAAAATAAACTAAAAACGTACCAGAAACAATAATATACCATCGTGGCTACTACAAGACATTATTAAAACCAAACCCATCATGTTTTCCAACAAAACATATATATTTAGCTACAAGGCAAATCCAAAGTTGTGCCAACAACATACACAAACTTTTTGGAGCATAACATGTTCACAAAAACTTCACTTTACTCTGCTTATCCCCTTCCAATTTTTCCCAGTAACAATTTAAGTCAAACATAAGCAAAATTGATAAACTTACCAACAAGAAAGACCTAAAGATCAGTTTCTAAGTTACATTATTTTATATATATATATATATATATATGAATTAAAAGTTAAAACACTTGCAGGAGACACTAAACATTGTTGGATTTTTCACCTATTAAGTAGAGGCGTAGCTAGACTAGTATTTTTTTTTTTGGGAGGGGGTAAAATTGAAAAGTTACAAAGTGAGGAAATCATAGTTAAATTTTTGCATAGTGAGTAATAAGAATTTCAAAAAAGCAAGGGAGCCAACCTCCTATCGAGTAATCTATAATTTATAGGTTTGGAATAACCAAAAGCCTCGTTCCCACCTACCTCCACTACTGCTATCGACCAATCTATAATATATAGGTTAAGATTAACTAGAAAAAAATTTGGCTTCTTTTTATTTTTATGTTTTACTTTCAATAGAACATTCAGAGTTTTATATGCATTAGACAAACTAAATATATATGTGTGATATTGGATAAATCTGAACACTAATACAAGTTAATTAAGGGACCATTTTAAAACATTAGATAAAGTTAAAGGGATTATTTTGAATGCAGATGAACACTACACTAGCACTACTTACCCATCTTGAATGTCATGCAGGCACCATTAAGATGGTTTGTCAAGTGTTTTAACAGAAGTGAATAAATAGGACGAATACATAACACATTAAAATTTACAAAACTATATTTAAAAATTAAAAATTAAAATAACCAAAGCGCAACAAGTAAATAAATTAAAAGGCTAAGGTATTAACTAAGATTAATTTTTATTGTAGTGTGCAAGTAGTATATGAAATGTATATAAATACTAACATATTAAATAAGATTTAATGAAGAGGGTGGTTGTTAACAAAATTTAATTTTAAAGTTTTGTTATGGTTTTGTGTTAAAAAAGTTACAAAAACATCAATTATTGTGTGAAAAGACGAAAAGGGCGAGAATTCAGTGTTCGCTGTTGCGTGGCAGAATTAGCACCCTACGAAAATTGAATCCAAATTTTGACACTTGAAATTGAAAGGCAAGAGTAAGACAGACACCACCGGTTGATTTTTGCAAGCGCCAAGGTATAAATCTATCATCTACAACGAAGACTCACTCAATCAAAGTTTGTTAAATAATAAATAAGGTGGTACTATCATCATCTCTCTTTCATCTATTAATCCAATGGCATCACCTAATAACCGAGGCTTTGATGATAGCATTTAAATGAAAAAGATGTACTAGTTTTACGTGTCGACACAGGATTTTGTGTCTGCGATATGCTTGGAGGATAAAAAAAAAAATAGTTTAATTTCATTTTATTAAATCACTCTAAACAAATTAAATAAGTTCAATTTTTTATAAATTAACTGGTTTATCTCCATTTGGTGTAGGTCTTATAATGGATTAATTGTTTCAGATCAAGAAACCATTGATTCTTCCTCTCTTTACCCTTTCAGGTCCAGATGATATACCCCTTGTACGAAAATTAATTGCATGAGCTTGAAGTCCCTTATCTGCCAGCTTCTTAACTGTGGTAGTGGGGTGTCTTGCGTTTGCACAGGAACAGCAAGTCCTTATATAAAGTGATAAGCAATGCACGTACGTTACTGTTCTTACTGATGATTTAAAAATATGAGTGACATTGCATTATACATCTCACCCACCCAGCAGGATCTCCACTTATTGCAATTGCTCCTTATTAACTTGTTACTTTTCAAATGCGAAAACTGTCCCCTCTCTCTCTCTATACATATATAAATATCTAATGCCCAGAAACATAGTCATCAAGCCTCCCATACTATATGTATAATGAATTTTCACCGTTCAAAATGTGAATGACATGTACAAGTCAGGGTACAATACAATGGAGGGGAAAATGGCGAGAAACTATAATAAAAAGGCATGGGCCAATTTGCAGCCAGCAAAAATAGGGACAATGTACGTTGAGGTTTGAGAGGTGATATTAGGGCTCTTAGCCATTAGGAATGAATATGCAGGTACCAATACTCTAAAGAGATTTGCACCAAATCACTGAAGATGTACCAATTTGTATCAAATGCTGATTTACATTTATCAGAAACATGTACTACACGGGGAAACAAACTTCTTCGTTTTGTCTTTAATCTTCATCGATGATATCTATGATTTTTTTCATAGAAGTCTTGTAATAGTTAGATATTAGTGTTAGCAACATAATGGATATACAAATACATAATATAATGTCCAAACTAAAGAAAAATGCATAAATGAATTACCTCTAACCATTGCTATGTAAATTTCGTAGTCTCGAAGTTTTGTCAATAGGGGTCCTTCCAAGCTATTATTTTCACTTGTGCGATGGTGTATACGATTTTGCATACTGAAGATGGCAGGGGCCCTATATTTATAGGCAAACCTTGAGAGCGTCTTCCTATCAAAGATGCCAGTTATCATGCAACAGTGAGAATATTCCATTTTCTGAACCTAAAGCTCCTATATTTTTACCACTATCAAGATGGATGTTGCAACATAAGTGAACATTGGTTTGTTATCAACATTCACAAAGCAACGTCCAGATACTCCTACTTGGTTAAAAAATCCTTCTTCATAATGACTTATAAGATCCAAGAATATTTATATTTTAAAAAAGAGAAAACTAAATGCACTAATTATAACTATAGGTTCTTTACAAGTGAGTATTAACTTCAATATATCACGGTATATTTTACTTCTTCAAATCATCATAACTTAATGAATAAAATATATATTTATTTTGAGTTCTTTTAATGTTGTTATTCTCAAAACATAAATATGCACAAAAAATAAGAAAAAATAACTCAAATTGAATAAGAACTTTATTTCAAATAATATATATATACATACACATATATATAACTTAATATGAACCAAGTCCCATTCTAGTCACATAATCCTTAAACCTTGTTTATGGCATGCCTTTTGTTAAAAAGATAAGCTATTATTAACTTAGTACTAATGTGTTCAATGGTAATTTTATTTTCCTTGACATGTTCTCAAATGATTAAGTATTTAATGTTGATATATTTATTTTGACTTCCCCTTATTATTCTTAACTAGAAAGATTGTAGTTGAGTTGTCATGATACATTTTTAATGGCCTAAAAATATAATCACGATTTTAAGTTTAGAAATAAAACACTTTAGTCATACATCATGTGAAGTTGCTTTAAAATAAAATACAAATTTAATCTCTATGGTAGAAGTAGCAGTCAAACTTTACTTTGCATATGATTTTCACTAGCAAAATATGAAAAAGTAACTTGATGTTGATTTTTGAAAATCGATACATCCAACAAAATTTAAATCTAAATAGACAATTAGTTTAAGATTCTCAATCTGTCTAAACATTAGCATGTAGTTCTTAGTATCCTTAAGGCACTTCATAACCTTTGTAGCTTTTTAGTGATTCATACTTAGATTACTTTGATATTTACTTAACATTTCCATTGAGAATACAATGTTAGGTCTTATACAAATTTAAACATATATGAGGAATCTGACAGTAAAAGTATATGAAATGTTACACATATGTTCCCTCTTTAAATCACTTGTTAGGCACTAGTTCAAATTGAATTTGTCACCCTTCACAATGGAGACTATAATTGATGAACAATCTTTCATGTAAAATCTCTTTAAGACCTTATTGATATAGATTTCTTGTAGCAGACTCAGAGTACATTGAGTTTTATATTTATGAATCTTTGAGTTTTCTCTTTGTGAATCTTAATGCTAATGACATAAGATGCTTCACTCATATCTTTCATATTGAAATTCTTAGAAAGAAAATATTACACTTCATATAGCAACCCTTAATCATTTGTTACAAGTAATATATCATCTGAATATAGCACAAGGAAACATATATTATTCCCATTGACTTTTTAGTATATGCACTAATTTATGACATTCTCCATAAATCCAAATAAATTTTAAGATACCATTTGTGGGAGTCCTTAAGATACTATTGGTGGGAGCCTTATTTCAATACATATATGGATTTCTTAAACTTTCATACCAAGTGCTCATTGTTACTAGAGAAGAATCCTTCGTGTTTCTTCATATATGCCTTATCATCTAGTTTCCCACTAAGGAATGTCATTTTCACATTCGTCTGATATAGCTTTAAGTCAAATTGGGCGACCACTGCTATTATCTCATGGAGGGAATCTTTCTTAGATACGGGAAAGAAAGTCTTTATGAATTGATTCTTTTGCTTTTCTTAATGAATCTGTTGGCCACATATCTTGCTTTATATTTGTCAACGCTGTCTAATGAGTCCTTTTTCATCTTGTAAACCTATTTGCATTCAGTTGCCCTAGAACCATTAGATAACTCAATGAGATCTTAGACTTTGTTAGATGCCATAGAGTCCATTTCTTCCTTTATAGCACTGCACCATAGTTTATATTCTCTATAACTAATAGCTATTGAAAATATTTCAAGGTCATTTTTAACTCTAATATTATAGTTAGATTATTGTAGATATGCGACATAATTATTAAGAATTACTAACCTCATTATCCTAGTTGATTCTTTTCTCTTGGGAAACATGTTGCTCAGTAGTTTCTAGTAACTGTTCAACAATTGGATCATTTTAGTCATGGTCAACAATTTGTGGATTCTTAATAGTTGGTTGTTTGATACCTATTTAACTTGAAAGGCATGAATCACAACTAATTTGTCACTTGATATGGGAGCTTGAGCACTAAATTGATCATTTTCAGAACTCAAATTTTAAGTCTAATCATTCCTACTAGTTAAGTCATTCATAAGAAACTTTGTATTTTTTAATTTCACATTCATAATGCTATGAGATGGACAATAAAGTATATATCTTTTAAACCTTTTAGTATACCTAATGAAGTAACTACTAATAGTCATTGGATCCAACTTCTTCTTTTATGAATTGTAAACCTTTACCTCAAATAGGAATTCCCAAAAATACATATGTCTCAAACTTAAATTTCAACCTTTCTAAAACTCAAATGACATCTTTTCAATAGCCTTAGTTAGAATTAATTAAGAATATATGTAGCTATCTTAAGGGTTTTAGTCCATAAGGACCTAAGAAGATTGATGTTGCTTAGCACGCTCACCACAATGTCTAACAATATTCGATTTCTTCTTTTAGGTACACCATTTTGATCTAGAGACCTAAGTATGGTATATTGGGCAACCAATCTCATGCTTTTGAAGAAATAGAACAAATAGACCATCTGCTTGTCCATCTTCAGTGTATTTACTATAGTATTCACCATCTTTATTTGGTCTTATTATTTTAATTTGTTTATCACATTGCTTTTCTACTTTTTCCTTAAATGTTTTAAAGGTATTTAGTGCCTTACTCTTATTATCAAATAGATGCATGTATTGTAAGTAATCATTAATAAAGGTAATGATATATTTCTAACTACTATGGTCCAAATTTGGACTACAAATATCTGTATGTATAATTTCTAATATACTATATCTCTTCTTGGCACATTTCATCGTCTATTAGTCTACTTTCCCAATGTAACCTATATAAATGTCAAAATCAATAAAGTTAAAATTACTGAGTACTCAATCATTACTAACCTTTTAACCTTCTCTCACTACTAAAAATTTATTTTCTAGTTTTTTTTTTTGGATATCTAGTAGAGGTTTTTAACCATTACTAAATGTATTAGCAGTGGTTAAAAATGCCATTGTTGTAAAAGGATATATTTCTTATACTTGTAGTTCTTAAACTTGTGGCACTTACACTAGTGGTTAACAAAGAAGCTGTACTTAATGTCCCTGGCCTTATCAATAATGCTCCTACCCAAGAGGCTCAAGATGCACCCCTTGTGCCTAAACCTCATGCTCCTCCAAATACTATGGGTGCGCTACTCCCTCATCCTTTCCATACTCTCAGAAACCTCCTAAATTGTCAAATTGAGCTAATTCACACTGTTAAGGATCTTAGTAATCAAGTGGTTTGATTTGCTAATGATATGGGAGCTATGAGGGAACTACTTCAAGGCAGAGGAGTCATTAGGCAAGAATTATAGTTTTTTACCATTGAACTAAAGGATACCAGATATGCATTCAGGAAACAATCCATTTCACTATCATTTCAATTGAAAAACATTGAGCAGGTGACTTTACACACAAGTGTGGAACTTTGCCAATCTATCAACTGCATTTTAGTGTAACTTGCTCACCAGCCTTAAAGGTTATCTTATACTTCACCTTGTTGACTTGGCCAGTGATGGTCTTAAAATCCTATACTATTTTTTTTTTCAAGTTTTAGTTACTTATTTGCTAATAGGCCTCCAAAATATTTTAGTTGATGACTGCTAGATATTATCTTTAGTTAATATTGGATATTATAGTTACTAGTTTTATTTTATGATGATTTTAGTGCTGGCTCTATGTTGTTGTTTTCATTCACTAGTTTAATATGCTTTTTTAGCTTACTACCATGTTGTTACTCTCATTATTACTTATTTTCCACTCTTTTGTTGATGACAAAAAGAAGGAGTGGAATAATTTATATGTGGCTTATATGTTACTCTTAGAGTTGGCTACATATAATGTTGAATGAATATTAATTTTGAGAATATAAATAGTTATAACTGAATGGATGGAAATTGTTCATAGACAGTGATAAAGTTTGTTATTTTAATTCCTATGTTTTCACCTTTGTACTTCAGAATGCTTAAGATTACTCTTTTAAAGAGGAGATACACTTTAAGGGGAGCTCTTGCATTATCTTTTTGGTTATCTCAAATTTGCTTGCTAGTTTTGTCATCATAAAAAAGGAAGATGGTTGGACTAAGGCTATGTTTGGGAGTTTAGGAAGGAATGGAACGGACATTAATGAAATATAATGGAATGGAATGAAATAGAGTGAAACTTAATGAAATATATCATTGTTTGAGAGTTTTACAAAGAGATTGAATGGTTTAATTTGACTATTATTTGTGAGTTATTATAAAATAAATGGAATGGAATAGATAAAAATTATTTTTTTTTCAAAGTTACCCTTATAAATTGCTTTAGATAAAAAGTGTGAATAAATTCTCAAAACTCTTCTCATACTACACAATAACTACATAAAAATATATTTCAATAATAATGATGATGTTGATGTGATAAAATTCATAGTGCATGAATTTTATTCATATTATTTTTATGTTTGTACAAGACCAATTAGTTTCCAATAAAAATTGTCAAGATAATTAATTATTATTTAAAATGTTTTTTATTGGTCAAGAATTAAGTAGAATATTTATTAAACACTAAAAAATAATAATTTGAAATTAAATGTTCAAAACAAGGTCAACTAAAAATCATCAAAACAACATAATTCTTGTCCATATATCCATAAACTAAGGTGCACTATCATCATTCTTAGAAGAAATTAGAAGCATTACAATCTCCTTGCGCATCTCCGGGGGCCAACCAATTAGTGTTATTTAAGCATTAGCATCTCGCACTATATTCACATAAGCTTTAGTTAATATGTTTCTGTCTAACTGCAATCCTTCTAAGAGAGCCCAAACTTCACTCTCTAACATAGGACGACACTAAGCAACGAATAACAACAACAAAACTATATTTTTTGTAAATCACAAGAATTTTAAAAGAAAATATACCTGGTCAAATGTACGATACAGGAGGATGTGAGACTGAACGACTCAATTGCATGAGATGGTGCTACCAGAATGTGATGATAATTGTGATAAGGAGTGGCTATGAATTCTGAATAAGGTTAATGATGTAACATGTGTAGGGAAGAGAGTGGGGAGAGATATTAGAACAAGGAAAAAGAGAGAGAGAAAATAGAATAAATGAGGGAGATGTAGAAGAAATAAAGAGGGAAGAGGTAGATATTTTGAAAATACTTCTTATTATTTAATGCTAGATTCTGAATTAATACAAATGCAAAGACTTATATTTATAGAAGCCTAATCATAATCCTAATGAAATATAACTTTTAATAATAAAAGATAAATATATAAAATCATAATCCTATTGAAAGTCAAATACCTAATCTTAAAATAATTAAAAACTAATAAAAATATAAAAAGAAATATTTTATTTGCTTTTCTAAAATTAATATTTTCTAGACCTAATAATTTAAAATATATCTATACTATGATTTCCATAATTTTGCATCAGTTAAATAAGGTTAAAGGGTAATCTTATAATTTAAATATTTAAATTTGGCCATTTTATTATTAACCCCCCAAATTGGGGAGATAAGAAAAAATAAGCTTTGAATGGTTACGGATGGTTTGGGAGGTCATCTCTTACCATTCCACCCACCTTTAAAAAAAAACTTTCAAACAATGGTTAAAGTCTTGAATTCATTCCACTCCATTCCATTCCCCCTTAAAAAAACTCCCAAACATACCCTAATGGTTTCTTATGGTCTAATCCTAATTTGATGATAACAAAAACCAATTAAATTTTATTTAGTTATTAGCCTAAAAGTAATCCTTGCACTTGGCCATATTGTCTCTCTCTATGGCTCTAATAAGAGTCTTGTGTGATGCAAAAAGAACAAAGCATAAATGTTATATCTTATTTATTGATCCTTGCATGAAGCTAGAAAAGTAAGTTTCTTATCACTATCATCTTGTAAAGAAACACTTTTTCATTTTATTTGTCCTAGCCTATCACAAGTTTTGGAGTGCATTTATTATGAGCAATAAATGCCATTTATAAGGGGGAAAAAACTTAAGCAAAAGTCCATCCTTTTTCCTTTAATTAACATCAACCTAAGACTTATAACAACACAAAAGAAGAAGATGGTTTGAGCAAACCAAAAGGCATAAGCTACTTGCCTTCAAAGTTATCTTTACACTTGTCTAAGGTCAAGTACATCAATGAAGAACAATGAACATATCAATGGATGGTTTGAATAATCTTCTCATTCTGTCAATAGCTACTTTCTAAAAAGAAGCAATGGACACCTCTTTTTGTTGTCTATATAATGAGCAAATGAAGCGCATGAAGGAAATAAAAAAAAAAACACAACACAGAAATTAACAAAGTTATTTGAAATATTCTATTATAATCTCTCTTGTTATCACCATATATTCACTGTCATTTATTCTAGGTTTGTGCCTAGTTTATTAGATTGTTTTTAAGCCATCTTAAGAGCTTGAGTGTGACCCTCGTTTGATAAGGATATGAAACTTTCAAATACTCTCTTTGTAAAATTCTTCCAAATGTAGAGAAGTCAATTATTAGATGAGTTATGTGAAAACCCTTATAAAAGTTTTTAGGTGAGTGTGTAATGGTGTTAAAGCTGTGGTTACTCTGATTTTAGTAAGAAAATTTCTTAAAGTTTAAAGAAGATTAGACATAGGATAAGGGTCCAAATCAAGATATCTTGTGGCATATTTTTTCTCTCTTCTCTTTTTACTTTATTGCAGATAGTTTTTGCTTAGCCAAAAATCCAGTTGTCTACATCTTAGATATAGTGAACTGCATCTTTGAGTATAGTTTATTTCTACCTAAACTTTCTAACATCTATTTAACTACATCTCAAACCTAGTTGACTACATCTAAGATAAAAATCATATTATTTTCTATTTGCATTAATCATTATATTCTTGCATAAGAATCTATTCACCCCCTCTAAGTATATTCTTCGGTATTGTTACCTTGACATCGTTTCCTTCATTAATCATATTCACAAAACTAGGATAACACAGAAGCAACAATGCCACAATGTCAATGCCCTTATTGAATTTATTTTCTCTTGTTTGAATGCTTGGTTTCACATATTATAATCAACCTTTAAAATTTTCATAAAAATAGAAAGAGAATTGCTTGATTTCATGCCAAAAGTTTCTAAACAAAGATAAGTTGTCTAAAAATCAAATAGGTGCCTTAAGTTTCTTTGTTGTATCAACCCCAAATTTGCACTTGGAAGAAGCTAAAACAAGCATCTGTTAGTTAAGAAGTTTAGTGCTCATTTGAAGAATAGCTAGAAGAATTATAGTTTTTAACAAAATCAATTTTTTATAAAAGTGAGGAGCACCACTTAGAGGTTAATGAGAATATGGCATTTTCTATTCATGAAAGAATCATACATTGACATATTAATAATGATTAATGCTAGCTAGCTATAAGCTAGAAGTAGAAAACTAAAAGCATTTTTATTGGTTCTTCTTTTCGTTTAAGTGGCAAAGGATTTAAATGCAAGAAGAGCAATTGTAGGGTAACTAGAAAGGCAATAAAAGCATCTCAGTGCCTAGCCATCTCTTCCATCCCTTAATGCATATTTGCCATAGCTTTCACTTTGCCCACTATTTCACCATTAAGCTACAAAAGGCATATTAAATGCAAAATAAAAGTAGAAGAGTAACCTATATGTAGAGATAAAAATTTAGAGTATTGTGATGTTAAGTGGTGACTAAGAAGTGTAGAGTCTAAATCAATTGTAAACTTTAAGCTAGTCTTTTGCAAAGATCAATTAAAAGAGCTAATGAGTCTATTAGAAATGAAATAGCCAAAATTAAAAGTCTAACTGGAATAATCAAACATGGAAGATGAAGAATAGGAATCAAAAGAGTGGTGGTGCCTATAATGTCACTTGGAGTGGGATTTGCTCTTTCTTTAGATCTTTGGGGCTTTTTTATCTTAGTCTTAGTGACTATAATGACGATGTCTATGATGGTGGGAAGAGGGATTGCTAAAGGCAAAAGAAGATGAATAGGAAGACAAAGATTAAGATGGGGTGATCATGAGGAAAGGATTAAGCTTGGAAGTCATGGAGACTAAAATTTGAAAGAGGAAATGGGGAAAATGGGAAAGGGAACTTGAAAATGGGGAAAAATAATCAAAAATGAGATAAGAAGTCCAAAGATAGCAAAAACACAAGTAATTAAATTCCTGGTAGTTTGAAATTATCAAAAATTGTAGGAAAACCATTAAAGTTTGTTATCATGTACCAGTAGTTACAAAACCACTAGAAAAACTACCAAAATTTCTCATGCTTTTAATAGTGTCTATTAAGATAAGACCTAATCTAGATGCCATAATATACATGAATTTTTAATAATAACACACCTATTAGTATTTATGCTACTAGAAATATGCATTGAATCATAAGAGGTATTGTTTTGTAATTGAATTTAGAATAGACCATTACAAATTGTATCATTTCCAATAATATCATATTTGTAAATTAACTTAAGAATATTATTTCAAAGTTCAAAAAAATATTCGAATGATACAAGTTTTGCAATAAAAATAAAGTTTTTAGAGAAATTTGGTATATAAAAGGTCCTATCCAAAATCAAAATAAAGCCAATACCAAGTACTAATTTGCAAGTTCTTATAGTTTCTATAATTAAGCTTATCTTATTTCCTGGATAAATGAATTGCTTAATGCCCACCAGTTTCCTTCAGTTCAAAAATCCCCACAAAGTATTAGAAATATAACTTGTCAAACTAAATCAATCCATCATGTATTATTACTAGCATTTGCCAAATAAGACTCCTAACAAAAATGCAATGTAGTTACCTTTTTCTTTTTTAAGTTAAATCTTAAATTTGATCCAATTTTTCTTCATGTGCCTTACGTTTTTGTAAAAGAAACACATAAACTCCTTATGTTTCCTAGGTAGGTGTTTTTCCCTTCTTTTTTGCTTTATCTTGCCTTTTATTCTTTCCTTGTGTTGTCACATCTTTGCCAGATGCCTCTTTCCTCCTAAACACACAAGGTCAATAATTCATTTATCAACCATTTTTCTTTATATATGTTGTAGCTAGTTGATCTTGTGATGACTCCAAATATTTTAGAGATTTTAGTACAGATTTTACTAAATTTGGAGTTATCTAAGTGGTTTTTAGAAGCAATTAGGTCATTAATTAAGTAAAAGAGCTTATTAAGAGGAGAGAGGATAGTAGAGATTTATTTTGGTAGAATTGATTGATTAATCAAGAAAAATATTACATTAATAATGTTATGTTTGTGTAGGGTAGTCTTAAACATTGAGCCAAAGCTTGGAAATAAGCAAAAATTAGAGAGAAAATGAAAGTGAGCTTAATGCCACAGCATCAGACAGGATGTTGCAGCAGCATTTACCCAGAATTGGTCATATAAAATCTAGAGAGCATGATGTCGTAGCATAAATCCTGCACATCGCAGCATTGCCAGTTTTATGAAACACACAGTTTTGATCATATAAGCTATTTTAAGGGTTCTGGGGGTTGGGGCTCGTCATTCAGAAAAGGGAGCTAGGAAGAGAGAAAATGCACAAGAGGTGTTGGGGAAGCTTCATATTAATCAAGAAATTGTTAATTTTGTCCAAGATTCTTCCGATTAGGTGTTTTTACTTCATTTTCTCTTCAAGTTGATGTATTTATTGATATATTTGTTGAACTTTTCTATGGATTTCAAGCCATGTGTGACGACCCTAATTTCTAATCTTGATAATTAAGGTTAAACACGTGATTAATCATCATAGGTCATGAAAATATAGAAAAATTTGAACCTTAATGTGATTAGAGCCATCAATCATACGATTACATACGCTTATGTTCATACGAGAATTAAACATCTATTTATAGGCCTTGGATTCTATTACTCATCAATTATAACTCATCTTAATGACTCTAGATCATCCCTTGTGATTAACATATGGAAAACCAAGGTTTCCTAGTTAATACAAGTGTTTCAACATGTTAGCCGCGGCCAATTCCTTTCTGTTTGCTAGTTGGACCTTCGCCGCGGCTAATCTACATGGCGCCGCGGCGAAGAAGCCTCCTGGAACTCCCTCGCTCGCCTCTCGATATTGGCCGCGGCCGATTCCTTAATTTGCTGTGGCTAATTTATCTCTGGACGACTCTCAGTTTGACCTCTCACATTTCGCCGTGACGAATTCCTCTCTGGCACTCTCCTTGGGCGATTTCGCCTCCATTGGCCACGACCAACTTAATTTTAGCCGCGACGAAGTGCCTTCTGGTCCTACACTCCGAAAATCTGGACTCATACTCTCCTTTCTCCCTCCAAACTCACCCTAGGGTTCTTCTACCCTAATTGTGGGGCTCAAATGGCTTTCATTAGTCTAATTTATCCGACTAATCTATCCTCTCTAATTCAAGATTCAAGGGTCATTTTCTTTCCTCTAATTACCCTATATCAGCAAGTCCATTTATCAGCAATTTGTAAAATAACAATAACAAAAGTTCATGATCTATCAATAGATATCACTTATGTCAATATTACATTTCCAATAATAAGCTACATCAAAGTTCAACAAGGCTCATTGTAGATAACACAAATCCATACATCAAATACTAATTTAAAGTAAGGCCTACTCCTCAATAAGTACACATTATATTATCAAAATACAGACTCCTACACTTGGCAATACAGATACATGATGATGCTATACAAGACTTAACCAAAATTTAGCATCTACCCTATTACACTCAGACCAAGTGTAGCTCCCCCACACTAGGCCTCAGTTCATGGATGTTCATCCACTTGCTTGCCCTTATCCTTACCCGAAGAACCTTCACCTAAAATTGTAATCTCATAAAACGGGGTGAGATATAAATCTCAGTAACCAAGACAATTCCATCATATAATCCAGTTTAATTAACATATATGCATGAATCAAAATCAACATCAGAATCATATCAGTCATCTCAACAAATGAAATAATTAGGCTATCATGATTACTATCCCATACTAGCAATCATATTTTTAACATGTTAAAGGCCATTAACACCGGGAGAGGCCCATCCACGGCACCTACTCCCCATTGAGCACAACCAGGGCTCAGTGCATCTGGGGTTTGATTATAACCCGGTGCTCGATCGTAGCACATGCACTGGTGGTAGCCGCACCACAGCTCCATCATGGATTCACAAGGTCTAATCATAACACAATAGATAGCCAACCAATTCATTCAACATTTCAAATCATTCATATACAGCAAGTATGAAATTTAAACTGACATATGCATGGAATTAATGTAAACCCCGGTTACCTCACTTGTGGACAACTTGCAACAGCCACCAATGGTATAGAGTCTCCCTATAATCATAGCATCAGATAATTACTACTCTAATTCATCATTAATAGTTACAACAAGTACCTAAGAAATTTAAATGCTATCAACTACCTTAAGAATACTCACCCAGCCACCACAAATCCTAAATTCTGATTAATGTGTCCTCTACCAGAAATCTCAATATTCCACCCAAAATCCTAAGTAAATTCGTACAAAATTAATACCCATAATATAAATCAGCTATGGGGGTCTCAAACCAACAAAGAAAGCATCAAAATGGGGGGTTGAAACTCACCTAATACCAGCCCCAACCTTAACCTACGAATTTCATCAAGAAAATCCCCAAACACTCACATTTTAGATTTTGGGTATGATGAAAATACTCCAAATGAAAAACTAAACAGACCAAATTAAAGAGAAAGATGAGGGGATTAAGTTGTATAATTATTACCTTGGCTGAATCTTGCTCCAAGTGTGTGAAAATGAAGAATTCTTGCCCCCAACCTTAGCCTCATTCTTAACCTCCGAATTTTGCTTCTTGTGTTTCAGCAAATGAGAAAGTGGCTGAAGCATTAGGGTTTTAGGTTGGTTTAAGTTGGGTCAAGGGATGGGTCATGGGTTGCTCCAAGTCTAACTCCTAATGGGCTTCAGACTTTAGCTTGTTGGGCCAGTTTTTTAAGTGTTAGGCTGCAGAATTCTATTGGGCCAGTTTTATACATTGGGTTGCTGAAGTTTAATGAGATTTGGGCTAAGTTTGAAGAGCTCAAGGGTTTGGGTCTGCACCTAACTCATTGGGCCTCCATTAGCCTCTCATCATGATCTATCAATTTGGGCCTAGATAAAATTTCTATCCCAATTAATTCTCAAACCCATATTAATAGTTTATCTCTATAAAATTTCCATTCACTAACTTTCCCAATTATCCTCTATTAATTATCCTTAATTACTCTAAATCTATGATTAACACCTTAATTAATTTTGGGGTGTTACACCATGAGTGGCTAAACGCTTGTAACCTTTAGGGATTCTATAAACCTTTGAGCTTTGTAAATAATTTTCCTTTTGATTATGTTAGATTATTGAAGATTTTAGTACTTAATCTGGATTATGGTTTTATTCTAGTGATTGGCCTCCTCTAGTTTGATTATTGGTTTTGTAGTTGACCTTTGAAAGAAGAGAATTACTTATAGACTATTGATTGAGCAACTTAAGATTAGACATAGTTTAATTTACACTTAAGATAGAAATATACTCAAGGGCCCTAGGTAATCTAAATAAGGTATGAGCTTAATTGTATGTTAACTTCTTATTTGAGACATCAAAGAGTTAAGTTAGTATATGGGTTTGAATGGATCGAAAGACATTTTTACCTAATTTAGACTTTTGACTCTAAAATTGACATTAAGCCAATTGATTAAAAAAGGGAAATGATTTGCTTCATGTAAAAAGGGGCTTAGAATTCCTAGGGTGTCTTTAATTGCTTGTTTCTCTTAGAACCATTTTCATTGTTATTAATTGTATTTGAATTAATTTTCATAAAAATTCACTCATAACTTGGTTTGTTTAACTAAAATGAATATGAGAAATTTAATGCCTAATCACCAATCATATTGATTCTCTGAGGAAATGACCTTGACTCATCATTTACTATTCTTACGGCCCGTACACTTGCGGTGCCATTATTTTAGTGCGCATCAAGTTTTTGGCATCGTTGCCAGGGAATTAAGGCAATTAGTGAATAGAATTAGAGGACCCTGAGTAGTTTTAGCTTAAGCACTTAGTTTCTTTTAATTTACTCTCTTGTTTATTTGTGTTTTCATTTATTAGTTGCAGTAATTTTATTAGTAATTTCTTAGTTTATTAACTTTTTGTTTCTTTGGTTCAGTTAGATTCTTGATCTGTGCTCCTTTGTTTTTGCAAGTAGACTAGTATATGCCACCTAAATTTAAATCTAAGAGAACACCTAGAAAAACAAGAAGTTTGAAAGATATTTTGGCTGAGGGGTCTGTGCTAGTTCAACCTGAAAGTGGGGTAAACATTCCTGCTATGAAGATGGCACATGAAGATAATCAAAATCGAACTATCAAGAATTTTATGGGAAGAACCATGAAAACTACTTAGCCTAGCATTATAGTACCATATTTTCAAGTGAACAACTTTGAGTTAAAGCCGATGATGATTTCAATACTTCAAATGAATGGGTAGTTTGGTGGTAAATCAATAGACGATGCTAATAGACACATATTATCCTTCTTGGAAGTCTGTGACTTTTTTAAACAGAATGAAATGCCCAAGGATGTCTTAAGGCTTAGATTATTTCCTATCTCTGTCAAGGATGATGCAAAAGAATGGTTGCTTAATTTGTCGGAAGGATCTATCAACAATTGGGATGACTTAGAAGCAAAGTTCAGAACTCACTTCATTCCAAATAACAAAATTGCTGATACTAGACGTGATTTAATCAACTTCAAGCAATTACTGGATGAGCACCTTTATGTGGCTTGGGAAAGATATAAACATTTGATGAGACACTGTCCAAGTCATGGCATGGATGAATGGGCCATTGTATAAAACTTTTGCACCAGACTTAATGCACAGTCAGACACCATGCTAGCATCGATTCTTAATGGTAGTTATGACCAACTTCCAGTAGATAAGGTGATAAAGTTACTTGATAATCTATTTGAAAGTTATTCTCATAGGGAGGATGAAAGACTAGCAATTCCTCAAACATCTAATGTTAAAGAGGATTTTTCTGCTCAGTTGGCTACTATTTTATCGACATTAAATAAGTGCTTTGATTTGCTAGAATCGCAAGTGCAAAAGAAGACTGCTTTGAATGTGTGTTCTACACAAGTAACTCATATTGCATGTGAGTAGTATGATGAGATACATATGCTAGACTAGTGCCCGATGTTTTTGCAATTAGAGTTAGTGAATTATGTAGGAAATTTTTAAAGAAATTAAAACAACCCCTACTCAAACACCTACAACCCTGCATGGCGTAATCATCTGAATTTTTCTTGGAAGGATGGTCCATCACTTAGTTAGTCATCATCTTCTAGAATAAGGCCAACTCAACCTTCTAGGTTCTTTCAAGTGACAAGGCAAAATGTTCCTATTCAAAAGCCCAAAACCAATTTAGAGGATGTTTTGGCCAAGTTCATGACTACTCAAATCAAGAATAATGAAGAGCAAGCTAGCATTAATGCAAAGGTGGACTCCTCTCTCAAGAATATAGAAGTATAAATTAGGCAGTTAGCTTCTGCTATGAATGCACTGCATCAAAGAGGCTTGCCAAGTGATACAATTCCTAATCCAAGAAGAGATGGAAAAGAATTATCATAACCCACACGATTTAGTATGTTGGAACAAAAGATAACAAATCCCCCATACCATTACCAAGAGTGTCATCACTGACTTTGTAGAAATTTCGGCAGAGTCCCCTCTATAAATTGGACCTCCCGATATTTCTACAACCAGTCAATTCAACAATACATCCAAAATATATCAAAACATAGACATCTAGGGAGTGGGGATATCCTAACTATGATTCAGTGGAGCCACATTTACATTGTTCAGAACAAACAAATTCATAACACAAAATACACCCACATGAACAATTGTGGGTTTGCCAAAAGAATTTGCAGGAGATCTATAGCTAGTCAGCCACTCAGGGTAGGCTAGGGTCTTCAACGCTCTCTGAAAAAAATAATTTAAGAAAGAGTGAGTTTGAAAACTCAGTGAATAAATAACGCCGACCCTTAAAAATCTTAAGGACAAGGCCCTTAAAAATATTTGTATAGATAAATATTCATCAGAAGTATCTAGGCAGAATCAAATTGAAACAGACGCAGAGCACACAGCTCGCGGGGAGAATAACCACAGACGCAAAGCACTTTGCTTGCGAAACAAAATAACTCCACATGTGGTAGCTACCCACATGGGGCTAGCAAAACCCCTGCTAGCTGAGGTCCAGATCATGGTGCACCAAGGCTAACAACTACTGCTGTTAGCTACAGAGTTCTGAACAGATAACTTCTACTTCTTAAAATAATAATTTTCTCAATTTAACATTTCAGACAAAGTACCATTCATATCAGTTTAATATCTAAATTTCTAGATAACTCAATAGTCGTAATTTTTGCAAAAATCTCACGTTCAAATTAATTTCGAATAACATGCATATAACAAAACATTTAAAGATGACTTTCTTTAAATAGGTTTCCAAATGTTAGAACACTGTAAGGAAACTTAGTAATAAAATAAGAAGTATGAGTTACTCACGGTCCGCATTACTTACTCACCTCCTAGGATAATATCAATATTCCCTGCCCGGTCCTCAGCTCTAACTCAATCTCCCGAGTACCCTACAATACCCATCACCAGATTTTTGAGTGTGAATAACTAGCAAAATTGTCTCATTAACTTAGCCTATCTAACATTAATGTCTATTCTTCATTATATGTAACAATCGGGAAAAAGGGAAAAGGAAAAGAATGTGAAAGCTGGGAATTTCGAAGTCCAGAAATTTTGCCAAGTCCTCTCGCAACAGCGAGAAACGGTCTCGCTACTGCGAGAGAGTTAGTTCGCAACAGCAAAGGCGATTCTCGCTATAGCGAGTGCTGGCAGCAGCCCATACAAAAACCAGGGAGTTGCTCGCCGTAGCGTGCGCCATAGCGAAAATGAAGTCTGGAACTAACGCGATCTCGCCATAGCGAGTGGTAAATCTCGCCATAGCGAAGGGAACTGACGCGATCTCGCCGTAGCGAAGGCTGCACCTCGCCATAGCGAAGCATGAGAGAGGGATGAGAGAGAGATGAGAGAGAGAGCATAATCTGAAAGAAGGAAGGTGGTAATACTTTGAAGCTTAAGGGGAATCCATTTGCTCTAACCAACTCATCTCCTTGCACCCTTTTCTTTTCTTTTTACACACCCTTCCATCAGTTTGCTACTCACACACAGAATCACATTACCGAACAAGCAAAACAGGGGAGGGAGGTGCTATGAAAAATGGACCAGAAACACAAGACTTACAGCAGCAACTCAAACCTGGGAAAGACTTGGTTCTGGCGTTACTTTCCCTCAACCACCAACAGCAACTTTGAACCAGAAACTAGAAGAAGATGAATCCAGCAGAAATGGCGAGAAAACAGAGGAGAGAAGATGAAGCTTTGTTTCCAGTGCAACTCTGCTCCTTTTTCTGACCGAAAAGATGGGTATGGGCATGGGTTTCGTGCTGCAGAGATTGGAGAAGCAAATTACTTAAAAGACCAGCAAAATTAATGAGAGAAGGGGCATTTCGGAAATTTGCAGAAGGAAGCAAAGATTTCTACGTGGCAGCTCAAGTTTGCTTTGAAAAGTCAACTTCCCTCATATATATATTTCTCATTGCATGCACGTCGGGTTTTACAAGAATAATGTAAAGTTATTACTTTGAGAAGTGGTAAAGAGCTTCCTAAAGTATAAGCTCAAGTGAAGGAGCCAAACAATGTAAATTCTAAGGGCCCATCAAATGTTATTCAGATTGAAGATGAAGAACCTCAATAGGAAAAAGAGGAAAAGATTGCTAGTTTGAATGCAAAAGAAGAGGACAAAGAAGGGAAGTTTAAAGTGGAGAAGTTGAATACAATTGAAGAAAAGATAGTGGTGCATCCTAAAGTGGTGCCATTGCCTCCATTTCTACAGAGATTACAAAAGAAAGGCCTTGATGAGAAGTATAAGAAGTTTTTGGACATGTTTAAGAAACTCCACATTAATATCCCTTTCTCTGAAACTTTAGAGCAAATGCCTAAATATGCTAAGTTCTTCAAAGATATGCTTAGCAAGAAGAAGTGGTTCACTGAATTTGCAACAGTGGCTTTGACAAAAAAGACTACTAATATACTCAAGTCCAATCTTCTAACTAAGTGTAAAGATCCTAGTTCTTTTTCTATCCCTTGTATGGATGGGGATAAATTTGAAGGTCGAGCACTTTGTAACTTAGGATCTGCTGTAAACCTCATGCCATTATCTGCTTTTAGAAAGCTCTAATTGGGTGAGGCAAATCCAATAACTGTCACTTTACAATTGGCTGATAGAAGCTTTTCTTATCCACATATGATCATTGAAGATGTGCTAGTAAAAGTTGGCCCTCACATTTATCCTACTGATTTTATTGTGCTTGATATTGAAGAGGATAGAGATATCCCATTGATAGTGGGGAGGCCGTTTCTAACTACTGGTAGAGCACTTGTTGATATGGAAAAAGGAGAAATTATGATGAAGCTTGGAGATGAGCAAGTCACCTTTAGTGTGGAGAAAGCTATGAAGCATCTGGGTAGTGTAGAAGAATGCTCAAGGGTGTCTATTGTTGAAGAGGGAATTCAAGAAGAATTGGATTCTTTTGCTTTCACCGATCCTCTTGAAGCAGTACTTGTTGGTAAAACAAGTATAGGAGAGGTGATGAAAATGGAAGTTGAACACAAACTTAATGCATTTAGACTTGTTGCTAAGCAGAATGGGAAATTTGAATCGTTGGAGCTGGCTTCACGAAAAGCTCATGCTTTCCCACCATCCATTAAGTAGCCTCCAATTTTGGAGTTAAAACCTCTTACACCACATCTTAAATATGCTTATTTGGGGGAAGGAGAGACTTTACTAGTTATAGTTTCATCTACATTAACACTTCTCCAAGAAAAACAACGGTTGAAAGTGTTAAAGGAGCACAAAAGGGCTATTGGTTAGACCATAGCCGATATAAAAGGGATTAGTTCAGCCATTTGCATGCACAAAATTCTCTTAGAAGATGACCATAAGAAATCAGTGGAGAATCAAAAGCGATTGAATCCTATATTGAAAGAAGTGGTCAAGAATGAGATTATCAAGTAGCTTGATGCTGGTGTTATCTATCCCATATCGGATAGTAACTAGGTAAGTCCAGTGCAATATGTCCCTAAGAAGGGAGAAATGATGGTGGTGAACAATGAAAAGGATGAAATGATTGCCACGAGAATAGTTACAGGTTAGAGAGTTTGTATGGACTACAGGAAGTTGAACACAACTACTAGAAAGGATTAGGCGGATAAGCTTGATGATGCTTTATGGACATAAAGGACAGCTTTTAAATCTCCAATAGGTATGTCTTCCTATAAATTGGTTTTTAGAAAAGCTTGTCATTTGCCTATTGAACTAGAGTATAAAGCATTTTAGGTTATAAAAAAATTGAATTTTGATATGGATAAAGTGGGTGAGAAAAGACTAATGCAACTAAATAAGTTAAATGAGTTTAGATTGCAGGCTTTTGAAAGTTTTAGAATTTACAAGGAAAGGACCAAAAGAATTCATGATAGATATATCTTACTAAGAAAGTTTAAACCTGGAGACCTTATGTTCCTTTATAATTTTCGTTTGAAATTGTTTCCTGGTAAGTTGAGATCCAGGTGGTCTGGTCCGTTCAAAGTGATCTCTGTGACACCTTATGGAGTTATCGAAGTTAAAGATGAGAAGTCAAGAGATCAATTTAAAGTAAATGGTCAAAGGCTTAAATATTATTTGGGTGGTGAGATAAACCAGTAGACAACAATCCATAGCTTCTCTTAACCTCCTTGATTAGCTGACAAAGTCTAGTTGAGGACTATAAACTAAGCGCTACTTAGAAGGCAACCCAAGTTTTCTTCTTGTTCTTATGTTTTAGTTTGATGTTCTTTTTGTCTTTAGTTTGATATTCCTTTTTCTCTGTGTGTTTTGTAGGTTTAGTGTTGGTGTTGAAGTATTAGATATTCGAGAACAAGCTGTTGGTAGGAAAGGACAAGTCCAGTCATGATTTCTAGGGAGTTTCTGACTACTGATTTAAATTACATATCATTCTTTTAGTAAACTTGATTATTTAATTATGTTTGACTAAAGTTTGATGGGAATGGGTTTAGTAATTGCATTATAGGAGGTGTAAATAGGGTTAAAAAGTACTTATTTGAGCACTTATGTGGAGGGTTAATCATTCAAGATGAAAATAAAAATAAAAATAACAATAATAATAAAACATAATGTCGATTCTCATATTTGTGTTTTCTGGAAATTGTGTTGTAGCATCTATATATAATGTTGTAGCAAAAAATGTCTGCAGTGGTTTTCCATACATTTTCCTGAGAGCACAATGTTGTGACATCATTGTAGGATGCCACAGCGAGAAAATCGATTTTCAATTTTATGTTTTCTGGAAATGGTGCTGCCGTATCCACATATAATGCCACAATGAAAAGTGCCTGCAGTGCTTCTCCATACAAAATCCAGAAAGCACAACGTCGCAGCATCAGTGTAGGATGCCACAGTAAGAAAAAAAAATAATAAAATAAAAGTTAAAAAAAGGGTTCTCTTCAAATTCATTTTACCCTCACTGGAACCATTATCCCATTTTCCTTGGAAGCCCAAGCCCCTCTTTGCTTTTTCTGGCCATTTTCCCTCTTTCTCTTCTGTTGCTTCCATTGTGAAAGTCTGGCCACCGTTGCTTTCGCTGAAAATGCCGTTGCTTTATTTCTTTACAACTCTCTTCCATTTCCCATCTTCCCTTTCTCCTCACTTCTTTCCTTTTCGAATACCCATATTCCTGCGTTGCTCATTTCCATTTTGAGTTCACTGTTGGAGGTTCCTTAACCTACTATCTCGCCTATTCTCGTCGGTTCTTCATTTTGCGCTGTCATTTCCTTCATCAGTTTCGAATTCCATTGTCTTCTTCATTTCAAGTTTAGCATCCGAACTTTAACGCTGCTAGTGCTTTAGTTTTCGCGTTTTCTTCTTCCCATACAGGTGTGGTTTTTGTTTCTATTTTCCTTTTCCTATTTGTATTTCTGTTGAATCTAGATAACCACTACTTTGGCTGGATTTTTAATGTTGTTATTGGATTCGTTACTTATTTTTAGGTATTGAAATTAGTTTTGTATACCTTCTGCATGCTGTTGGGTTTTATTTGATTCTGAATTGCACCTTCTGTATGTGCTTTGATTTTGTTGGTAGCTGTATCTGAGTGCCTTTGTGAATTGATTGACACTGATTTGATTGGTTGTTTGTTGCTGTATATTCTTTGAGTTACATTGAGATTTTGAGGATAATTTTGTTCTTGTAAAGGTGCAACTAGAGTTAGGTGTGACAATTCCTTCATTTTCTATATCAATTTTTCTATTGTCCTGTAACCACAGACTGACATCAGTCCTTCATAGAATTTACTTGTGTAACAAAGTTTATATTTTAGGTTGGTTGTTCTTGTGTAAGCTGCTTATTTTCTCACATGAGGTTAGCATCATGTACACAGGGAGTTTAATTTCTGGATAACATAGGTTTCTCAATTGCATTCTATCTTAAGCTTTCTAGATTGTTTTTCTTTATACAAGCATGTCACCTAAAGCTGTCAAGAGACAAGGCAAGGAACTCCTTGAGTCATCTTCAAAGACTCGAGGAAGGAAAGTGGTCCAACAAGAAAAGCAAGCTACTGCCTCCATTTCTAAGTCTCATGCTAAACAAGTGGTACAAGAAAATCCACTGTTTAATGCTGATAAGTTTATGGATCAGAGAGCCAGTGATCAATTTGACAACTTTGTAGCCTATAGACCTTTCCACTCTGATCGACACTTTGAAGTCCCTAAATATGAGACTGCAGCTCCCAATCTGGAACATCGCCAATGGATGCAATTTACAGTGAATTTTGACCATTTCATTCCTGTTCTAGTTCGAGTTTTATTCAAATGCACCTTTTGTGAGGAGGGAAAATATTGGGTACACAATTACTAGTGAATCCTGAGGTTATCAGATTGCACTTCCAACTTCCAGAAGTTACTTCTTGCCAATATCAAAAGTATAAAAAGGGGAAGCTGAGCTGGATTGGGCAAATCTTGTTAGAGTCCTAAAAAGAAGAGGAGCACAAGTTGATGGCCATAAATTAATGAAAGATGATTTGCATCGTCAAGCAGTTTTTTGGCTCTATTTTGTTTCACACAATGTTCTGCCCAAATCTCATTCCTTAGGCTTTCTGATGACAAAGCTATACTGATGTATTGCATCATGAAGAATTTCCCTGTGGACCTTCCTACTTTGATATTTGATTCGCTCAAGACATGCATCTTTAAAAAAGGAAAGAAGCCTGCTTCAGTTTTCCCTCACATGTTAACTAATATGATCATTACTGGTGGCTTCAAAAATCTGAGGAGCAACCCAAGGCAATGTCAATTGTCAAATACACTTCTATAAAAGCTGAGTCAGAAGATAAGGGTGAGGATTCGGATTTGGAAAACTCTGAGCTAGCTAATGAAAATCGAAACCATGAACCTGATGAACCTATTTTTCCTCTTGGCACCTTCTGAGCTTATCTCAATGATTGCCTTAACTTGATCATCCAACAACAGGCTCAGTTGCAGCAGCAACAGAACTTAATGTGGCAAGCTTTACAACAAATGCCTGGTTTTATCATGCCCAGCATAAATGAGCCACCTTCAGATGCCACTACTTCGGATGATCCAGGATTGAATTAGCCAGCACCAGAATAGACTTTCATTCCTTAATCTTTTTACTGCACTTTAGCTTTCTACAATTTTTTTGTCTTTCTTATTGTGTATTTTATGGTTTGTATATATTTCTATTTCTATTGTACTTTGTTTGTTGCTCTGCACTGGCATAATGCTTCACTTGCTAACTTTGGTCTATAATGCTATTTTATGATTACCAAGCAGCTTATGTTTTCTTTTCTAATTATTGTGACAGTTGTAGCTAATAGTTTCTCTTCTGGATCTGCCTTCACTCTCTTTATCTCTTAGTCTTTCTATCTATATGCCTATAAAGAGGCCACGTCAGGGGAGTCTCAGTGTCCTTCTCTTTCTCTCTATGCTTATTTTGTCTTTAAACATTGGGCACAATGTTCACTTTGAGTGTGGGGAATAGGGAGGTTCATTGTGCAATTCTACATTTTGAGTAATTGTTATCCTAAATTTTGATTTTATTGTATTTTTTTGCTGACAAGTTTTATAGGTTTAATAATTGCATTGCTTAAGTATAACTAAACCTTGAATCTTCTGACTTAGGGAATGTTATTAAATCATAAGGGAATTAGGAAGATGCCTCAATTAAGCCTTTAATTCTTATTTTGAGCATAAATTTTTAGTTGGATTATGATTAAGAAGTTAGTTTTTAATAAGATGAACAAGGGATTAGGGTTGGGATACCTTGTTGTTCAACTTATTTAGAGAATCACATAATGCTTCTTAATAATTAAGTGGATTTATGTAAGTAGGAGATGATTCAGGTTAATTAAAAAAAATTTAAAAAAATATACATAAATAATATGTGCATGATATGTAAGGTAACTACTCTACTTGTTGAAGCTGCTTAGTAACCGGGGGCTTGCATCACAAATGTGGGTTTTCGCATCAAAAGGTACTGGAGACTATGAGTATGCTAGTAGCACTCTGAGTCTGTTTACTTGGTCTAAGTAACTGGGTGGCTTCATTATCAATGTGGTCATTTGCGTAAAAAGGATTAAGAGGAAATGAAGAATAGAAAAAAAGAATTTAATTATATTGTTAGGTGCATAAAGAATGTTACCTAAGGATCCTTTTGAAATTAAAGACCACTTGGGGTTAATTAAGCATATGGGTTCTTCAAATGAATTGTGTAACTTTATATTTTGATTCTAATCTTACTGTTGTACTCATTATTTGCTAATTCTTTAACCATTTTGCAATTTTAGATTAATACGGTGGATTAAGAATTTTTGGGTTAATTGATGCATCTGATTTATGAGTTTTCCTTGGTTAAGTTTGATGGCATGAGCTAAGTGTGAGGGAAATCAAGTGTTTAGAAATTAATATTTAAGCAGTGCTCTTTGCATTTTGATTTGTTTTGTATAGTTATTTTATTTTGCTTGAGGACAAGCAATTATTCAAGTGTGGGAGATTGATGACTCCAAATATTTTAGAGATTTTTACAGATTTTACTAAATTTGGAGTCATCTAAGTGATTTTTAGACACAATTAGGTCATTAATTAAGTAAAAAAGCTTATTAAGAGGAGAGAGGAGAGTTAAGATTTATTTTGGTAGAATTGATTGATTAATCAAGCAAAATATTACATTAATGATGTTATGTTTGTTTAGGGTAGTCTAAACATTAAGCCAAAGCTTGGAAATGAGCAAAAATTAAAAAGAAAATGAAAGTGAGCTCGATGCCACAGCATCAGACAGGATGCTGTAGCAACATTTGCCCAGAATTGGTGGTAAAAAATCCAGAGAGCATGATGTCGCAGCATAAATCCTACACGCCGTAGTATCACCAGTTTTAAGTGAAACGCGCAGTTTTGATCATATAAGCTATTTTGAGGGTTCTGGGGGTTGGAGCTCGTCATTCAGCAAAGGGAGCCACATCTGGTCAACTTAGGAAGAGAGAAAACGCACAAGAGGTATTAGGGAAGCTTCATATTAATCGAAAAATCGTTGATTTTGTCCAAGATTCTTCTGATTAGGTGTTTCTACTCCATTTTCTATTCAAGTTGATGTATTTGTTGATATATTTGTTGAATTTTTCTGTAGATTTCAAGCCATGAGTGGCTAAAGTCTTGTAACCCTTAAGGATTCTATGAACCTTTAAGCTTTATAAATAATTTTTCTTTTGATTATGTTGGATTATTGAAGATTTTAGTGCTTAATTTGGAATATCATTTCATTCTATTGATTGGCCACCTCTAGTTTGATTATGGGTTTTATAGTTAGCCTTTGAAAGAAGGAAATTACTTATAGACCATTGATTGAGTAACTTAAGATTAGACATAGTTTAATTTGCACTTGAGATAGAAATATACTCAAGGGCCTTAGGTAATCTAGATAAGGTATGAGTTTAATTGTATGTTAACTTCTCATTTGAGACATTAAAAAGTTAAGTTGATATATGGGTTTGAATGGATCAAAAGACATTTTTACCTAATTTAGACCTTTGACTCTAAAATTAACATTAAGCTAATTGATTAAAAAAGGGAAATGATTTGCTTTGTGTAAAAAAGGGATTAGAATTCCTAGGGTGTCTTTAATTGGTTATTTCTCTTAGAACCATTTTCATTGTTATTAATTGCACTTGAATTGATTTTCATAAAAATTCACTCATAACTTGATTTGTTTAACTAAAATGAATATGAGAAATTTAATGCCTAATCACCAATTGTATTGATTCTCTGAGGGAACGACCTTGACTCATCATTTACTATTCTTATGGCCTATACACTTGCGGTGCCATTATTTTGGTGTGCATCATCTTGAAAGGCTTGTATTAAGCCAATAAAAAGGTCATGATGAAGTATACAAAGAAAGACTTGGATATCTCAACCTCTAGTGGCTTTAATTGAGCCTCTATTCCCCTTATTAGTAGGGTGTGTTCTTGCACATCCTTTATGTCATTAAGTTTCATAGATGATAACCTTATCATCAAGGTGCTTACTAAGGTTTTGTTTAATGATCCAAACTATTCATTTACATACTTAAACAAACTTGTAAGTTTTTTTGTTCTCTGATTAATCCATGAACACTAACAAATAATTTGGTCTTAATGTGCATTATACTGAGATGATTTGATTACTCCCAATATTCATAAAGATTTAGTTCTGATATGCTATTAATGTCCATGGATGTAGGAGGTCCATCCTTTGTAATTGCATAGTTAATATCCAACCCTCCTAATTAGAAAAAAAAAAATTCTCCATCTAGATTTTATTATTATCTTCACTTAGTTCATGAACTTGAAAATCAAAGATGTTCAAAAGTTAAAAAATTACACAAAATTTAAATATTATGTCAAAATTTAAGGCAATTTAAATATTCTATATGATATGTCATACTAATACAAAATATGAGCCTTGTAACAAATAATACTATCTATAAGTTAAATTTTATTTAATTATGTTTATCCACAAATTTAATTAAATTAACAAATTATATCCCTTATCTTATTCTTTATGGGCAAACTAAGGGAAAAAAAGAGGAAAATTTATCATATAAGCTTAATTAATAATATAATATATGATAACATTCATATAAGATAATAATTATCATATTAAAAATAATTAATTACAATTATAATGTTATTTTCCTTTATCTGATTCCAGCACTTAATATATAATTTTAGAATGATTAAAGGTATGGTAGCTAAATTTTGACTAAATTAAAATCATACTAGTCACATGATATCAAGGTAACCAAATGCTTGCATATGACCAAGTGTAAATGAATAAACAAGTGTTTAATAATGAGAATTGAAACATTAAATAATTAATCAACTAAAAAAAATATGACTAATTAATAATTAAAATTCCCTTTTTTTAATAGGAGAATTATAATGGAAGACCTAGACTTAAAAAATATTATCCTACAGGACGTATTACCACTAGGCATTACTAGTTTTGGTTAAACTCAATAGTAATTTATTTTAAAACAATGGTAATAGGTTCTCAAGAATAATATTTTTCAAATTTGGGTCATTTATTGTAATTCTACCTTTTTTAATTTAACTCATATATGCTATAATTATTGCCTAAAAATTACATTTTCTAAAATTAGGCATACATTGAATGGTACCATAAATCAATTTTACAATTTTTTTTTTTACAAAAGATCCACTAAATATTGGTAAAAAAATGAACTTGCCCAAAATAATTTTATTGAAATTTGGATAAATTAAATGATATATAAAATAATTATTGCCAAAAATTTGAACTAAATATTAGCCTATGATCGTTTAAAATAAATTTTGATTTAGCCTATATTCAAAACTTGTTAAAGCATTTCCCAATAATGGAAAATTGCCCATATTACATAATTGCATACATAATAGGACCTAATGTCCAAAATTAGCCCAGAGTTACAAATCTAAAAAATTATCCAAAATTATGACCTAAAACTAGTTCTGATCATTTTTGGCTAAAAAGTCTACATGGTCCCAAATAATGAAAGACCACGTGGGAATCAAAGCTTCAAACATTTTTCTTCTTTTTTGAAAAGAAAAACTACAAGTGTTTAAATTTTTTTAAAATACAAAACTCAATTTGTCTTTGGCCCAATTCTTTTGTCCAAAAAACAATAGTCGAAAACACAAACAAGACCCAAATCTATGCAAGCTTAAAAGTCATTCAAGTGAAATGATGCATTGCACATTCCTTGTGCAAAAATGACATGATGTTTATAGATGTGTTTAAGAGGCGAGTGACAATGACACAAAACGACATGTCACCTTTATCATCCCTATCGCTTGATGGGTCACACCAATCCAAGCTAACCTGTTATCGGACTCGTCATTTGACTTGACTTTTTTTACGTCATAAACTTCCCTTTTGAATGATCCAAAAGGAAATATTGATTGAAAAAAACATGTGAGGATTAGTTTTTACACAACAAAACAATGAAAATATGCTTTAAATACTCGCAATCAATAAGGACAGAAAACCATGATATTACATTTTTTGAATTTGCAAGATAGAGGCCCAAAGCAACTCTAATACCTAACTAGCAACATAGTGGATATACAGATACATTAAATATGATATCAAAACTAAAGAAAAGTGCATAAATAAATTACTTCCAGCCATTGCTTCATAAATTCCATAGTCTAGAAGTTCAACTAATAAAGGAGCTTTTAAGGTATTGTTTTCCCTTATGTGATAGTGTATATGATTTTGTAAATTGAAGTTAGTGAAAACATAGCTTAAGGACCCCATATTTATGGGCAAATCTAACAACATTTTCCCATCAAATATGCCAATTTTCATGCAACGATAGAAATATTCCATTTTCAGAACCTGATACTCACCACTATCAGGATGGATGTTGCAACATCAAGTAAACGTTGGTAACAAACCAACGTTCACAAAGCAACATCCATAATTAGTCACATGCTTTAATTATTTGATCACTTGTAATATGTTCTCTACTAAAAATGGCTATCATTGCTTCCTTGTACGAGTATAACCTGCTAAAACTAAGAATAACCTGATCCAAGCCTAGTTTCTAGTTGACCATCAATAATATATTGGCTGCTTTGATGTCTTTTGTCTCAGTCCAGTCTAAATAGCTTTAGTATCTACAGAAGCTTAAATATACACAAAAGGGATTATATCAAAAAAGAAACCACACTTATACAGTTATGTTTATTCTTGGACAAACTTCATTCTTCTATAGATAAATATTGGGGTCTACAAAACTACACCAACATACAAAAAAGGGGAAGTTGTAGAACATCAATGTTAAGCCTCAGAGTTAAAACACTCTTGCAAGAATTGGTGAAGCTCTTTTACAATGATAACGGGATACTCCTCTTGTGGAAGAAGAACACCTAGCACCTCTGCAAACTTGCTCACCCTTTTAGCTCCTTTAAGAGCTTCCATCTCTGACTTTGACCTCTTTGGAGATCCTTTGTTTGATATAACCAAGATTGGTGTCTTTCCCTCTAAAGCTGCAGAGAGTTCAAGGAACTCTTCTCAAGATGTTACAGGGTTTAATTCCCTAATCAAGAAAGCAGCAGTCAAGTAAAGCACTCCTTTTTGTTTTGTCAATGCATATTTGCTTTCCCCAATTCCTAGAGTCACATTATCAGGGTTTGCATAGACATAGGATACTATGATTCACCTGCCTTCTCATTGCTCATAAGTATGTTATGTTAGAATAATTTTAAATAATTATATGGATTGACATTAATTAATTAGTCAAGAGGAATAATTATAAATTAAGTATTTGGTATTTTGCATTAAATATTAAGTTTAGAACAGATTGGGCCTATGTTAGTAATGTACAGCCCATAATAGGTAGGGTTACATGCTAACTTATTGGGCAGGAGTCCCAACTGACAGCCCTTTAGTGGCCAATAGTTCCCTATCACAAGGCTGGTCTTATGAAAAGAGAGAATATATATATTTTTTATAAGTAAAATGATATATTTAATTAATTAAAAGTATATTATTATTAATTTTATTTTATGGTAATTATTATTTAATGTAGTCAGTTTTTAACGCACGACCTTTTGAGATTAGAAAATAGACTGCACTCAATTAACTCTATCATCAAGAATTTTCAATTACTTTCTCTGTCTGAAACAAAAAAGGCCAAGTCAGTTGTAATTCTCTGTTTTTACTTGCTTGTCAATAGCTCCTGTTGATTCAAGTACATTTCAGTTACTCAATTATGATATGAAATTTATTGTTTATGATTAATTATATTGATAGCATATGGTATTCAGCAACTATCTGCTATGAGGACTCTTAATGGTACAAATTTTGAAGATTGGAAGGAGTCCTTAAACATATACCTTACAATTTCTAAAAAGAATTTGGCTTTTAGAAAGCCTAAGTGGGTTGATCTTACTTCTGAGTCTGATGCTACTACTAAGAAGTATCATAAGCAATGGAATGAGTCAAACCGGATATGTCTAGTCATAATAAAGTACACAATTCAAAAATCTATTAGAGAGAGTATTCTTGACAAAGTTACAGCTACTGAGTACACGAAGGCTATGGGGGACAAATTCAAAAAAACTAGATAAGACTCAAAAGGCTTATTACTTATCACTACTTGATAGCACTCACTATGATAGAATGTCAGGTGTTAAAGAACACATTATGAAAATAGTGAACTATTATAACAAATTGAAGTCTTATGAAGTTGATCTAGGTGAGAGTACTTTAATCTACCACATCCCTTAATCCTTGCCAGCTGAATATGGGTTTTTACGAACCGCTTATAACTCATAGGAGATTGAATGGACGGTGGATCAAATGATAACTATTGTCACTCAAGAGAAAGAAGCAATTAAGAAAAACTATTCTCACACTCCATCTACTAATTACCTCTCTCATAGTTTGAGCAGTAGATCAGATGGTTATGACAAGAAAGGAAAGAAACTAGAAACTCAAAAACCTACAAAGTCTAGGTTTAAAAAGAGTGGTAAGAAGAAGGGTTCACAGAGGAAGTTCTTCAAGGGCAATTGTCACTATTGTAAGAAACTAGGCCATATGATATCTGAATGTTTTAAATTGAAGAACAAGAATAATAAAGAAGGTATATCTTCTGAATTTGCCATCTAGCTCTAGTTTGTTTAGAATCTAATAGTTTTGAGGTACTTTTTGATTTCTGATAGTTGGATTCTAGTACAATGATTCATGTTGTGAATTCTTTACAGAGGCTCAAAAATAAAAGGATCCTAAGTGTGAGAGAGAAGAGCATTTTAGGATTTGAAAGCACTAGAGCTACAGTAGAATATGTAGAAATTATTGATTTATGTCTACCTTTTGGACATATTTTGAATTTAAATAATATTGTTTATGTACCTTTTACAAGAAGGAACTTGATTTTTAGTTCTATTTTGGATAGACATGGATATTCCTTAAGGTAGCAATTGAATTGAAATTTAGTAGAGTTATCAGATGTGTCAAATCTAATAGGGGTGGAGAGTATTATGGGAGATACATTGAGATTGGTAGAAATCTAAGCCCATTTGCTCTATTCCTATAAAAGCATGGGATTGAAGCTCAGTATATAATGCCTGGTGCTCCTCAGCAAAATAAAGTTACCACTCCACCTTACCAGAATTTTTGTGGGGAAATGGTCTGAAAATTGTAGCATACATTTTGAATTTAGTACCTAGTAAATCCATGCCAAAAATTCCATATAAACTCTACTTTGGAAAGAAATCTAGTGTTAGGCATTTTTGAGTTTGAGGATATAAAGAAGAGGTAAGACTATATGATCCTCAGTTGAAGAAGTTGGATCCCAAAACTATTAGTGATTTTTTCATTGGGTATTGTGCAGGATCAGGAGGTTGTAGATTTTATTGCCTCTTTCACACTACTAGTTTCATCAAATAGCATTTTATTTTGAAAATGACCAGCATAGTGGGAGCTCGATGCCTAAAGTGATTGAGTTACGTGATGAAAGCATTGCTTTGCTTATACCCATTTCATCATCACCCACGATTGATAGAATTGATATTGAGATTCCTATTAAGACAAGTATAGAACCACTTATGACTGAAACTAGTGGATTAAGACGTTCTCAGAGAGCTCGTAGGCCTACAATACCAGATGACTATATGGTTTATTTGCAAAAGTATGAATTTGATGGTGTAAATGATATAGATCCTATATCTTTTCAACAAGCAATGTCTAGTCCTCAGTCATCTGACTGGTTAAAGGAAATGAAAGATGAAATTACTTCTATGCACCACAATCATGTATGGGAACTTAGTGAGTTACCAGTTGGATACAAGCTTGTTGATTGTAAATGGGTCTTTAAGACCAAAAAATGGGCTAATGGTGAAATTGAAAGGTACAAGACTAGACTTGTAGCTAAAGGATATAATAAAAAAGAAAGCATTTATTACATAGAAACTTTCTCCTTTATGTCTACCAAAGACATATTTAGAGTAGTTATAGCACTAGTAGCACAGTTTGATCTTAAGCTTCGTCATATAGATGTCAAAATTGCCTTTTCGAATGGAGACTTATATGAAGAAGTTTACATGACTCAACTTGATGGATTTATTAAACCTGGTAAGGAGCACTTGATGTGTAGGTTGCGAAGATTTATTTATGGATTAAAATAAGCTTCTAGGCAGTGGTACTTGAAATTTGATACGGTTATGATCTCAGAGGGATTCACTGAGAATGTTTTTGACCATTGCATTTATCAGAAATTTGATGGCAACAATTTTGTGATCTTGGTGCTCTATGTGGATGACATTTTACTAGTTAGTAATTCAGTGTGTTTTTTGAATGATACAAAACACATGTTGTCATGCAACTTTAACATGAAGAGGCTTCATTTGTTTTAGGGATTTAGATCCATTGGGATAGATCCCTTGGCATTCTAGGTTTGTCTCAAGCAGCTTATATTGATAAAGTGCTAAAGAAATTTAGAATGGACAATTGTGCTTTTAGTCCAACTCCTATTTAAAAAGGTAAAACAATGTCATGATCTCAATGCCTTCAAAATGCTGCTGAAAGAGCTAAAATGGATAAAATTCCTTATACTTCTGCTATTGGCAATCTCATGTATGCATAAGTATACACTTGTCTTGATATAACTTTTGCTATTAGTGTACTTAGCAAATATTTGAGTGATCCTGATAAGGATTATTGGAGAGATGGTAAGAAAGTCATAAGATAACTTCAAGGTACTAAGAATCATATGTTAACCTATAGAAAATCTAATTCACTAGAGGTTATTGGCTATTCAGATTCAGATTATGCTTCTTGTATAGATGACAGGAGATCAACCTCTGGGTATATCTTTATATTATATGGAGGAGCTATTTCATGGAAAAGTGTCAAGCAAACACTTACAGCTACTTCAACTATAAAGGCATAATATATTGCATGTTATGAAGCCACCTGTCAAACTATATGGTTGAGGAAGTTAATTTCTGGTATACATTTGATCGACTCTATATCATGTTTTCTTACCATATTCTGCGATAATTCATCTACTGTACAATGCTCTCAAAATCACAATAATTTCAGTTGTACTAAACATTTTGATGTGAAGCTCCTGTTTGTCAAAAAGAAAATTGCAAAATCTCAGACTCGCATGATTCACATCTCTAGTGAGCACATGCTTATAGATCCCACGACTAAAGGCTTGCCCATTAGAGTATTTAAGAACATGTAACTTGTATAGGCCTTGTTGATTTTGATAAAGCCTTAATTTGGTGGGAGTTTAAGATATTTTGTTTTTCATTTATGTAGTTTTGTTTAGTTTAGATATTGAAACATTGTTGATGCACTTTATATCATTTATTTCCCCAACGAATTCAATGATTCTATATGAATATGCTTAATATTACTTATTTCCCTAACAGACTCAATGATTCTGTGTTATTTCTTTACTGAGATGTGGTTGAAAAGACCAATTACACATTCTATTCTATTTAGATTATGAAACCTTATGTTTATTATCACTTGCTTCCTTAACAGATTCAGTGATTTGATGAAGTTTCATTTTTTGAATTTGTTGAGACTTAATATATATATATACCAACTGCTTGATTCGTATATTTTGGTATTATGGCATGTGCTTTGATTAATTAATTAATGTCATCCAAATAATTTTAAATAATTATACGGATTGACATTAATTAATTAGTCAAGAGGAATAATTATAAATTAAGTATTTGATATTTTGTATTAAATATTAAGTCTAGAATAAATTGGGCCTATATTAGTGGTATACAACCCATGATAGATAGGGTTGCATGCTAGACCATTAGGCAAAGGTCCCAACTGACAACCCTTTAGTAGCTAACAGTTCCCTATCACAAGGTTGGTCTTATGGAAAGAGAGAATATATATTTTGTTTATAAGAAAAATCATATATTTAATTAATTAAAAGTATATTATTATTAATTTTATTTTATGGTGGTTATTATTTGACATAGTCAATTTTTAATGCACGACCTTTTCAGATTAGAAAATAGACTACGCTCAATTAACTCCATCATCAAGAATTTTCAATTGCTCTTTCTTTGAAACAAAAGAGGTCAAGTCAGTTGTAATTCTCTATTTTTACTTGCTTGTCAATGCCTTCCGTTGATTTAGGTACACTTCAGTTACTCAATTATGATATGAAATTCATTGTTTATAGTATGATTAATTATATTGATAGCATGTTATACATCATCCAGCCAACTGCAAGGGCCTTTAAGGTACCTCCTAGAAGTATGTACCTGCAAATTTATGAGGAAGGGGGAAGATGTGACAACCCTAACTTCTAATCCTAGTAATTATGGTTAAATACGTGATTAATAATTAATGTTCAAGGTTTGGGGTTGCTACGATTCAATACTTTGCGGAAATATAGGGAAATTTAAACCTTGATGTTATTAGGGCCATCAATTAAACAACCATAAATGGGAACATGCATAATAGAGTTTGTACCATCATTAAAAGTTTGTGATTCATCCATTTATCAGTTTCAACTCACAAAAAGCTCCCACCAATGATCTCATGTCATTCCCTAACATTAGCCTCAACGAAATTAGGGTTTCTAGGTCAAAGATGGGAGTTTGGGACCTCCGCCGTGACCTGGGACCTTCCCGCCGCGGCTAAGTTAGGTCCTAGAGCTCAAAAACTAAGTTTTTAACCTTACGCCGCGACTCAGAACTTTTGCGGCGTGGTCAAGTTGCTCTCGGGAATCAGGCGTAACTTTCTTGGATTTCGCCACGACGAGTTGGATCTACGCCACGGCCAACCTATATGGTGCTGCGGCGAGTTTTGCTACTGTATCTTCCTTAATTAATTTTCTCGACTTGTGCCACGGCAGGACTTATTGCGCCGCGGCGAGGTTACATTCTGTCACCCTCCTGGGCATTTTTTTCGCTCTGCGCCGCGGCGAGATTTCTCAAGCCGTGGCGTCCCTCGCCACTGTCACTCTTTAGGCCGTGGTGAAGCTTTCCTAGCCGCGGCATGACTACCTCCTGTAGCTATATTCCCTATATTTTGTCCCCTACACTCCATTTCTCTTCTTAGGGACACTCTAAGGTCACTTCCCCTCATTTTATATGGCTCTAATGGCATTCATCTACCTTATTTACTTAGCTATTCTTCCATTACCAATTCAAACTTATGTGCCCATTTCTTTTCTCCAATTACCTTCTATCAGCAAGTTTGTAAAGTTACCATAACAGAATATACATGAACTACCAGCAGCTATCCTTTAATACTCAATCAATAAGGGTTTCATACATTAGGGGTTCATATCAATATCTCAAGGGTTACATTTCTATTGATAAGCCATATTATAGGTCAACATAGTTTACAACAGATATTATATATCCATACAGCAATTACCAAATTAAGATGAGGTCTAACCCCTCAATACATACATCCTCAGAAACCAAAGTATGCACGCCCACACTTGGCAATACAGATACATGATGATGCTATACAAGACTTAACAAAAATTAGCATCTACCCTATTACACTCAGACCAAGTGCAGCCTCCCCACACTAGGCCTCAGCTCATGGATGTTCATCCACTTGCTTGCCCTTATCCTTACCCGAGGAACCTTCACCTAAAATTATAATCCCACAAAATGGGCTGAGATACACATCTCAGTAACCAAGGCAATTCCATCATATAATCCAATTTAATAAGCATATATGCATGAATCAAACTCAACATCAGAATCATATCAATCATATCCGTAAATGAAACAATTGGGCTATCATGATTACTATCCCATACTAGCAATCATATTATCACGTGTCAAAGGCCATTAACACCGAGATAGGCCCGTCCACGGCACCTACTCCCCATTGAGCACAACTATGGCTCAGTGCATCTGGGGTTTGATCATAACCCGGTGCTTGATCGAAGCACATGCACGGGTGGCAGCCGCACCACAACTCCACTATAGACTCACAAGGTCTAATCATAATACAATAGATAGCCAACCAATTCATTTAGCATTTCAAATCATTTATATACAGCAAATATGAAATTAAAATAGATACATGCATGGAATTAATGTAAACCCCAGTTACCTCACTTATGGACAACTTGCAACAGCCACCAATGGTACAAAAATTCCTATAACCATAGCATTAGAAAATTACCACTCTAATTCATCATGAATAGTAGCAATAAGTACCCAAGGAATTTAAATGCTAATAACTACCTAAATAACACTTACCCAGTCACTACAAGTCCCAAATTCAGATTCAAATATCCTCTATCAAAAATCTCAGTATTTCACCCAAAATCCTAAGCAAATTCATACAAAATTAATACCTATTTTATAAATCAGCTATGAGGGTCTCAAATTAACAAAGAAAGCATCAAAATAGAGGGTTTAAACTCACCTAATGCCAGCACTAACCTCAACCTACGAATTTCCACCATAGAAGCACCAAACAACCACATTTCAGATTTTGGGTATGGTGATAACTCTCCAAATGAAAAACTAATCAGACCAAATTAAAGAGAAAGATGAGGGGATTAAGTTGTATAACTATTACTTTGGTTGAATCTTGCTCTAAATGTGAGAAAATGCAGAATTCTTACCTCTAACCCTAGCCTCCTTCTCAACCTCCGAATTTTACTTCTCAAGTTTCAGCAAATGAGAAAGTGGCTAAAGCATTAGGGTTTTAGGTGGGTTTAAGTTGGGTCAAGGGATGGGTCATGGGTTGCTCTAAGGTCCAGATCCAATTGGGTTTCAGATTTTAGCTTGTTGGGCCAGTTTTAAGTGTTGGGCTGCAGAATTCTATTGGGCCAGTTTTATACATTGGGTTGCTGAAGTTGTAATGGGTTTTAGGCCAAGTTTGAAGAGCTCAAGGGTTTGGGTCTGTATAAGGGTTATTGAGCCACTTATAAGAGCCTATACAAGGTGGATCTTGGGCCTCTCTCACATTAAATTGGGTTGGGTCTGCACCTAACTCATTGGGCCTCCATTAGCCTCTTGTCATATTTCATTAATTTGGGCCTAGATGAAGTTTCTATCTCAATTAATTCTTAAGCCCATATTAATAATCTATCTATCTAAAATCCCTATTTACTTAACTTGCCCAATCATCCCATATTAATTATTCTTAATTAATCTTAATCCATGATTAATACCTTAATTAATTTCGAGGTGTTACAGAAGAGATACTAGTTATACTATATTGTGAAACAAGTTAATATGCTAATGACATGCGTGGTTCTTTGATGGTATTTTAGATGTTAAAATTAGATGATAATATTTAGTACATTGTTATGTGAGAATAATACAGTATTTAAGATATCACTTTGAAATTGAGCAGAATTCTTTTGTCAGGCTTAGTTCATTCCTAACTTCTCTTTCTACCTTTGATCGTATCTATGGAATCAGGTCCAGCTGTGATCGAGTTAGGGACGGCATTAAAGCTGCTTCAACCCACACTTGATTGAAAGGAAGAAACACAGTTGAGAGAATTGAGCATTGCTAAGTATCGTTCATGTCTCCCGGGGCATTCACTATTCTTGTTTTAAGGGTGTAGTCTCTCAATCTCTTGTAATCTCTTTGAAGGGTCTTTTCCGCCTTCTTTTAGCCTCAGTAAACCAAGTTCAATGAATGTTTCTTAATAACAACCAAAGTCATCTCACATCATAAAGTATAATTCACTAAATTTGTTTTTATATGTTACTAATTTTATCTTTATCTCTTTCTGTGGTGACTACCCATAAAATGTTATAAGAAGCATGTAAAATATAATATAAAAATTTTGAAAGAAAGAAAAGGACTAAATTACATTACACTTTGTTATTTTTTAGAATCATATTTCTATTCATAAATAGTAAAAATAATATAAATTTATAAAATGTAATTTATTCAACTTAAAAAGAATATTAGAATAAAGATCTATTTGTGGTGATTCTTTTCTAAAGAAATTAAGAAAGCTCGTTCATTATAAGTATAACCTTAACTGTCTTTCTTAACTGTATAACATTCAAAATTGTTTAGATACAACTATTCTTTGGAAAGTACACACCTTATTCATTATAAAATGTATTTAATAATTTATCAATGAATATCTGAGTTCAAAGAAAGTCTAATTCAAATGGCTTAAGATAGATAGGTATCTCTACTTAAAGGATACTAAATCGATATGAGCGATGATGTTTCTATTAGAGGGTCAAATATTATAATTCTTTTTTCAGTTATAAAACCAAAAAATATTATATTTCTTTGCTTGGAATCTTCAATAAATCTTATGCAGACTTTGATTTAAAAAAGTGAATAACATGCATTTGTATAACACAAATTTAGGTTAAAATTACTATCTATTTTGTCACAGGCCCATCTTGATAAACCTACTGAGAACTGACTATACAAAAATTTATCACTCATCCTTCCAAATCTAAGCAAATGCCCATTCACATATAAAACCTTTATAAGTGCTCAATAGAAGAAACTGAATTGAACAAAATTCTTTTCAACTGTAACTATTAACGGGCCTGTCGTGCAACCCTCAAAATGAAACTAAATTGAATTATATATAGCTAGTGGCACAACTTAGATCATCTCTCTTAGAATTGGAGTTCAATGTTTAATTGAGTTTTCTAAGTGTTAAAGAACTCTAGAACTACCTAATTAAGGGGGGTTTTTGATTGAATTAAACTAAGTAAAATGAAATTGAAATAAAATTCATAATTTCTACCTAATTAGATGAATTGTGGTTGATAATGGGCTTGTGACTAGCTTTAGATTCGTCCCTTAGTATCCACTATCCTTATCCTAATTCAATTATGATTAATTCTGGCCTAAGAGTCCTTAATTATGTTCATAACAAGTTATCTTGGGTTACCACTCAAGATTCAAGAGATTAATGAAGTAATGTTGCATTGAGACCTCAATCCCGCATTAAATTGTTAATTCTTGTCTTTAAGATCAATGAACACTTAATTTGATTGATTAACTGATTAATTAGCCTCTAAATCATCATCCAAAGATATTTAATTAACCAACTAAACACCAAGGAGTCCTTAAATCAAACAATTAAACACTCAATCTCTCACATGCATTTCATTAAATACCTTGACTGCATACATAGATAATTATAAGAAATTGAAAATTTCAGTATTTAATCTAACTAATTAATCAGCAAAAGGCTTCCTAATTAGTGTCTAACCAGCCACTAATTACAATTACACAAATTCCTAATCAAATACAACTTAACCAAGCTTGTATAAGAAAAAGAAAAAGTGTAAGAAATTAAAGAAATCTTAGCCAAAATTCTGAGTTCTTCTCTATGGATTCAAGCTTCCACCAAGGATCTTCCTCCTAGCTAGCCACAGGGAAGAATTAAAGCTTCATTGAATAGAGATGGAGTGGGAATGGAGGAGATGGCATGGAGAGGATAGAGGACGAGGAATGGACGCTGGAATGTGTTGATGGAATGGACGAAGTCAATGAGTATAGAATGACAGAATGAATGGACGATGGGTGAGAGATGAATGGTAAAATGACAGAGTGTGTGAATAGAATGTAGCCTTTTTCGTATGAATGGAATGTGTGTGAGTTTAACGTGAATCCTCCTCCCTGATGCTGTCATGAGTGCATTTTTTATTCCAGAGTAGCACGTGCATCTTATTCTCTTCCCTGGATGATTAACGATAGATTAAGGTGCATGGCATGAGATTAATTAACTCCCTTGATCTGTAGTTTCCCATGTGTATTTTTCTCCCAGCTACATTATTATTTATTCATTTATTTTTCTCCCAGCTACATGTCGCTTTTGTGCTTCTCTTTTTTACGTCAGCTCCACTCCTCAGCTCTTATTATTCCATGTCTTTTTACTCAGCTTCTTTATCTCGTGGCTTCACCTCATGTGTTTTACTACTCATCTTTCAATCCAAACCTAAAGAATCACCTCTGCTGTTCCACAACAAAGCATTATCCACGTTCTACCCAGCCAGTGGATATCTTCATTTCAAATGTTGTCCTTGTTGCTGTCTATGTGGAATGTACGTAATTCTTCTCTGTTCTGCTCATAAACCCGTTCTCAAAGCTCTCTCTTCTTCATATTCTTCATAGGTTGCTTCCTCTATTCTAGCCATGTTGCTTCCTTCTTTCATGTTTCCTCCATTAACTCAAGCTCATGGCTTTATCTTCAACCCAAGCTCTTACACGTCGTTTGCTTTTATATATGTGAGTCCCTTCAGCTCGAGCCTTCTCTCCATGCATCTTTTATCTTTCTCTGCTCACATGAAACTCGAGACTCCTCTTACATCAACAACTCGTGTGATGTGGCTTCTTGTTCCTTCGATTTGCATGTGATTCCTCCACTTAAACTGCTGCATGCTTTTCATTTGCTTCCCACGTGGTCTCCTTCCAACTTCAGCTTGCAAGCTTCTTCTTCTCTGCTTTGCCTTCTTCATTTGCTCTCTCATTTAAGCTGTTGTAGTGTAAGAAGTTAAGAGCTATTATTGCATTATGGTGAACCCGTGCCTTCCCCCCTCTTTTCAGCTCGTGGCCTTTGTGTGTTAATGTTGGAGACATGGTGGAAGTTATGCATGTGAAAGGAGTTAACATGGAGATGTTGCCTTCTTGAGTGTAAACCATGGCTAGTGTGATATGGATGCATGAGAGTGAAGTGCAAGGCTAGCCTGTGGGTGTGTAATCATGTACAAGTGAGCTCCTACGTGGATGAGGGAGTGCTGATTGTGACGTTAGGTTGGTGTAGCAACGTGAGCTTCCATTTGCTCTACACCTGAGTTTCCCTTTCTCGCCAACATTTAAATTCAAATTGTTCAAATTCTGCACAAAAAGAATGAAAAAGATGAAATTGAAATATTCATAGAATTCATTTAAAAAGATTTGTGCATTAAAATTTCAAATTTTTGCAAATTAACTCCTAAAATATAGAAATGGCTATTAAAATAAAATCTTATCTAACTAAAGTCTTAAAGCCATATTTCATTATTAAAATGTCCAATTTTAAGAGAATAAAATAGATAAAAATACGTGTTTATCAACTATATATATAGACAAATAGTTTCAATAAGATATATGAAACATCGATGAAATTCTTTATAACGTCAATACAGGACCCTATAGACTTTCCCTACCATATGGCTTCAAGAAGCTTAGCACAAGCTCCCTCATGTTGACGCAAAAGCAGAAGCCCGAGCTCTTAAGCAATAAATCAAACTAATATGATGAAAATAAAAGTCCTATTGGTGATGTTAATGCCCTTTGAATTTTCCTTTTATGTTGATTAAAATGGTTTGTGCGTGAAATAATTAACAATTGAATAAACCTTTCTTATGTCATCCAGACCTCCTTAAGCAATTCCATATATAAGATGTTGGCCCAAGGTTGATTTGCCCAAAAACTATGACGATAATAAAACTTGAATTAGATTTATGTAAAAGCCCATAATTTAACTCGGCCTAATAAGCCGAGTGTTAATTTATCCGGGCCTTGATTGTTCTTATTGGCGCTTTTAAGAAATTAAGATTATGTACTAAACAATAAAAAACTTTATAAAGAATAGACAAATAAGTTATGGTCTTTACATAAAATGAACATGAACAGAAAAATGTTAGCTGCATCTGTCCTCTGATTACTTACACGAAAATAAAGTTTTTCTTAAAAACTCATTTCAATCTTGATGATTAGCATTAAATATGAGTTGACCAGAATAACTGCATGAAAGAGGAAGAACTATGAAGGCTGAAAGTTTTGAACGTTGGAGAATATATGAGAATATGCTAGTAAAGTTCAACATTGAATATTAGAGTTATCTCTAATGGCTAGTTAATGCAAGAAGTCTATATATATTTAAAACTTTAAATGTTGTAGATATATATATAAGATTGAGATAAGTGCTAGAAACTTGAGAAAATATACCAAAATGATTATTATTTAGTATCTAGATTATCTGCTTGAAAGAAGCATTTCTATTTGCACTTGAAATCATTGTAAAAGAAAAGAAGTATTGTTGAAGATTGAAAAAGAGTTAAAAGTGAGTTGTTAAAATTCTTATTGAAAAATCACCATGTGGTGAAGCTTGTAAGTGATGTTAATCACATTTTTATAAGTATACTATTTTAGTGAAAAAATCTCTTGAATATTTTGAGGGGACTGGACATAGATTAAGGTTAACTGAACCAGGATAAATCTCTATGTGCAATCTTAAGTGTGTTGACCTCTGCTTTTCCACTCTTGAAAGACCTCATCTTGATTTTATTATTATTTACATCATTAATTGCATTCACAAAAGTTAACTTTTTATTCATATAGCTTACATCTAGCATCATCAACTTTATAAGAGTTTATTTGTTTTCGATCATTCAGTATAAAAGTCATCTACTTTTAATAAATTGAAATAGAAGACACTTGGTCCTTCTTTTTTAAAAAGGTATTAAAACTGTATATTCTGCACATTACACCTATTCACTCCCTCTAGGTGTGGTTATCAATTGGTAACAGAGTAGGTCTTTTTTTATGATGTGCCTAATAGTAGTGAGAAAAGGTCCAGTGTTTCTTTTGTGTGTAGAATATGGCCACCATCAACTTACTTGAGAGAGCTTATTTCGAGGAAGGATTTTCAACCCTTAGACCACTTATTTCACAAGAAAACACTTCTCACATTAGAAAGAAAGAATGAAGATATTCATATGTTCAACTGATTACGTGGTGTGGGAAGTCATCATGAAAGGTCCAAAGAAACCCCAAGAAGTGGATTTAACAATTTGAGTTGTTGTTGCCAAACCCATAGCAAAGTGGACTAAGGATGATATCAAAATAGTTTAATGAAACCACGTGCTAGGAATATCATTGTGTACTCCATTAGTGGACCTTAGTACGACAAAAATCTTAAGTTGTAAAACAGCCAAAGAAATGTGGGAAAAACTTATTGTGACACATAAAGGAACTTCTAAAGTTAAAGAAAGTAATCTAAATGTGCTAGTTATGAGTTTGTACTCTTCTATATGAAAGAAGATGAAGGCGTTGAAGAGATGTACAATCGATTTGCTAAGTTGGTTGGAGATTTACAAGCTCTAGATTGAAATATATTAACTATGAGCTCAACTGAAAGATTCTTAGAAGCTTGCCTTAGAAATGGCAATCCAAAGTAGATTCCATTGAGAGCAATAATCTCCAAGCTCTTTCATATGATGAATTACGGAGAATACTCATAGCGTACAAGAAGAATCACTTAAAAAGACACGACATGAAGCCTGGAAGGAAAATTCTAACATTAAAATCAGTAGTGTTAAAAAAGGCTTCTGCAAAAGAAGCAGAAGAAAAGGAAGTAAATGAACAAGACATAGCTTTCTTCTCTAAGAGGATAGATAAATATGCTAAGAAGAAAAAGGAACTTTGGAAATCCAAAGGAAATGCACTTAAAACAAATGTGAAAAAGGAAGAACCTTCAAAGAGCATTATCACTTATTATGAATATAGAAAGAACGGACATATGAGATCTGATTGTCCTTATCTCAAAAGGAGAACAACAAAATCATTTAGAAAAAAGAAAGCAATGGCAACCTGGAGTCATGATGAGGAAGAATAGAAGCTTGAACAAGAAATAGCTAATATGTGTTTTATGGCTCTCAAAGACAAAGAGGTTACCTATTAAAACTCTTTATCATATAATGAATTAGATGAAATGTTTAATGAACTACTCATAAATTTTAAAAATTTGTTTGCTAAATATGAAAAGCTACTAAAACTAATTCGAAATTAAAGGAAAATGTTCAACAATTAAATAATAGTTTAGAATCCATATTGCTAGAAAATGAAACTTTGAAATAAAAGGTTACTGAGCTTATTAAAAATTTAGCTAATTTTGTGAAGGGAGAAGAAAATCTAAACATGTTGCTTGGAAAACAAAAATGTATGTTTGATAAAATTGGAATCGAGTATAATGAAAGATCAAGTGTGAAATTATACAAAAATTTATTTATTAAAGCTTTATCCTCTAGTTTCTATTTACAGTCCAACAAGTTTGGATGTGCATGTTATAAATGTAAACTAGATAAGAGAAAACTCATATGGGTTCTAAAAGGAACTATTGTCTCGGCTATTAATCAGAAAGGACCTAAAAAAATTTAGGTACTTAAGAAGAATTAAAAATAATTGTGTAGGTATGTCTGAAAGGAAGGATCTCTGGACAATAATGGTTTATAGATAGTGGTTGCTCTAGACACATGACCAAAAATCCATCTCAATTTCTATCATTTTCAAGGGTAGATGGAGGGTTTATCACCTTTGGTGATGGTGGTAAAGGTAAATCATAGGTATAGATGAAGATGAAGTAATTGCAAGTAGAGATTAGATGCTTACAAGTCCCAACATGATAAGTAAGATAAATGATAAATGTAGAAATATCCACTCAAGTGCTCTCAAGCTCACTGACAAAAGTTAGAGCGACATTGATCCTCCATCTTGTTAAGACATCCAAAAGTGGAATGAAGAACCTAAAGAAGAAGGAACACCTCATCAAGAAAAGGATAATGGTGCATCCTCAAGCAATCATAGTCAAAACCAACCAAAATCCACACCAAAAGACATCAGACTTCCCTATGAATGGAGACACTCTTCTTCTTATCCTTTATAATTTATCATTGGTGATCTAAACAAAGGAAAACGCACCAAATCCTTCTTCAAAAATAATTTGGCTTTACTATCTAAGATTAAGCCCAACATTATGAATGAAGCCCTAGAAGATGAAAGTTGGATTATTGCCATGGAAGAAGAATTACATCAATTTGAAAGAAATAGCGTATAGAATCTGGTGAAGCTACTAGCAGGGGCATATATGATTGGAACAAAGTGGGCATTCCACAACCATTTAGATGAAAAAGGTAACATTGTAAAAAATAAAGCAAGTTTTATGGCTCAAGGTTTCTCTCAACAAGAAGGTATTGACTTTGATAAAACCTATGCTCTTATAGTTAGAATAGAATCCATTAGAATATTGCTTGCTTATACTTCATATTTAAACTTTAAATTATATCAAATGGATGTCAAAAGTGCATTTCTAAATGGCTATGTCACTGAAAAGGTTTATGTTAGGCAATCTCCTAGTTTTAAAGATGAAAAATTGCCCAACCACATATACAAGCAGTCAAAAGCTTTTTATAATTTAAAGCAAGCTCCAAGAGCTTGGTATGAATGGTTGAATAATTTTCTTTTAGAAAGTGGATTCTCAAGAGGGAAACTTGACACAACCTTTTTCATTAAGAAAAGTAACAACGAATCATTGCTTGTTCAAATTTATGTTAACAATATAGTGTTTGGCCGTACTAATGAATGTTTGTGCAAAGAATTTGCTAAACTAATGAAAGAAGAGTTTGAAATGAGCGTGATGGGAGAATTAAACTTCTTCCTTGGACTACAAATAAAACAAATAAAGGAAAAAAGTTTCATTAGTTAGTCTAAATATACTAAAGCATTAATCTGCAAGTATAGGTTTCAAAACTCAAAACCAATGTGAACTATAATGTGTCTCTCCTCCACCTTGGATAAAGATGAGAATAGTAAAGATTTTGATCAAAAGAAATATAAAGGTACGATTGGCTCTTTACTATACCTAATGGCTAGTAGACAAAATATTATGTTTAGTGTATGTAAGTGTGCATGCTTTCAAGCTAATCTCAAAGAATCTCACTTTACTGTTGTTAAAAGAATATTTAGATATTTAGTGGGGACTTAAAAATATGGTTTGTGGTATCCTAGAACTAATATGTCCAATCTAGTTGGATACATAGATGTAAACTTTTCCTGAGATGAACTGGATAGGAAAAACACAAATGGGTGTTGTTAATTTCTTAGCAATTCACTAGTATCTTGGTACAGTAAGAAGCAAAGTTATGTGGTTCTCTCCACTATTGAAGCTGAATACATGGTTGTTGGTAGTTGCTGCACTTAATTACTATAGAAGAAATATGAAATTGAGGACTATTCAATTAACTTTAACCGCATTCTCATATCTTATGACAACACTAGTGCCATTTGCCTTACCAAGAATCCTGTACAACACTCTTGGATCAATCATATTAAAGTGAAACATCATTTCATCCAAGATTTTGTACAATAAAGAAATTTGGAGGTAGTGTATACTCAAATCGAAGGTAGTGTATACTCAAATCGAGAATTAACTTGCAGATATATTTACAAAACATTTGGTTGAAAATAGGCTTGTATATTTAAAAACAAACTTAGAATGATCGATCATAAATAATGTTCTTTGTGTGTTTGTTTAAAGTGGAGCACCTGTGATCCTCCATTATTTTGCTATGCAGTTTCATAAATTATATGATAAATCCTAATTGAATTTGATTTACGCTTATAAATGCATTTATTGATTTCATTTTAAATTAATTCTTTTGTGATGCATCCCTGTGTGGACACATGTTCAAAAATTGTATTTTGCATTATTAAATTGTTTTGGCATTTTCTACCACACATTCTAAGGCAATTGTCAAAAGTAATAAAATATTCTCGAAAAAAGACGCGTTGGATGACTTATGATGGTCTTAAGCTTATAAAAGTGACAGTTAAAAGCTATTTTTTAAAAAAAGAACCAGCTTCTGGGCATAATATAAATGTCATGTCATAACTACTTGCACAGTTTCACTTCACTTAACCCTAATCCCATGGATGGAAAGTCCTTTCAATTGATTCACATTCCAACTTCTTCACTCACAAAGGTCAAAGAAGTTCATTCTGGTTAAAGGAGTCATTGACATTGAAAAAGAAGAATTGAAGAAAGAATAAGCCCTAGAAAAACTCCGTGAAAGAGAGAGATTGAAAGAAATGAAGAAGGTTTCCATCAAAAGCAAAAAATCAAAAAGGAGAAAAGTTGTCAAACATGACCTAAATTGGGAAGATCTAAAACCATCAAAAAATTTCTGGGCAAATCAAAAGGGATTTCCATTTAAGAACTGTCTTCTAAAAAGACTACCATACCAAAAGGAAAAGGCAAGAAGAAGATGAATGAAGATGAAGAAACCCCTATAGAAATGTTTTATCTTTTACTTAAATTTTGAACAAAGCAACATCTCGACAAATATATTATCGACTTCCAACATTAACCTGTTGCTCCTGGAAGGTGTGTCAATTTCACTTGTCTATCCTAATTAAATTGCTTCTTAGAACCTGAGTTTAAAGCCATGGGATGGATCCCTCTAGTGACAGTAAATGAACTGGTATATGATGATTTAGTTAGGGATTTTTATTGTAATATGGTAGTCATAAAACCAAGAAAAGCCCTAAGCTTTGTGGTTAATGGCAAACTAATTACTGTGGGTATAGCACTGTTAGAGAAAATATTTAGGGTTCCATTTTCATAATATCCCTAATTTTTCCTTTTTGGATATTCGTGGCCTATCAAAATGCAGTCTTCATTCACTGACATTTATGACTTGGTGGTTGAGCGAAAAGACTTAGTCACTAGTTGAAAAATGAATGCCCAAGCTCTAGTTTTTCAGTACTAGGTTGCAATGCACATTATTGGAACAATTATGTTTCCTAGAATCCAATCACTAGATGTAGTGTCTTGAAGAGACATTTTCTGGGTTTACAATTTGATTACTATGTAGAACATTAATGTATACTACTAGATACTTAAATTCATGGAAAAATCTATAAGGAATCAAAGTCCAATGTCTAGTCTTCCTTATGGAATGCTTTTAACAAGAATTTTTAGGAGACAAGTTGTCAATTTTGAAAGATATCAAGGTTGGGTGATAAAAAGAACATATGATGATACTTTTCTACGCCAAATGAAATACACACCTATAGGAAATAAGTGGATTCGAAACCGTGATTTGAAAGAATTTTGAAAGGATCCAAAGGCCTTTCGAATCAAGTATAATTGAGTCCTCAATCTATAATAAGTTCCTGTAAGTGTGGATAGCCATCCTCTTCCTCCAAGTCCAAAAGAAGGGCTACGACACATATGTCCTCTTCCTTAGAAGATGTTCCCACTCTTGAAGATGATCAAGTTGTTGAAACTTCTATCTCGCTAGAGAGCTTCACTATTCTTCCACCCATCACCACTTCACCACCGCCTTTTTCTTCTAACATTGATCTTCCACTAACCTTTTTGACCACTTCTCTACTCATTGATCCTCCACTCCACCCTTGATCTCAATGCATGTCTGATCCTCCAGCTACAGCTATTTCAAATAATCTTTTAACAAGCTCATCTAATCCTCCACCCAAGTTGACATTTCCTCCTTTCTCCATAACCTAATCTTTTCCACTCCCTTACTTCTCCTTCCTCCTCCACCTTCCTCTTCTTGCTATAAGCATCATAGAAATCTTGCCACTACTCTACCTAGCCCCATTCATGATGACCTTCCCCCTTCTCCTTTATTATTTTCTCTATCCCTCAAGAAAGAGGTTCCTAACTTCATTCTACCATTTCATTCTCCTTCACCTTCCCTTCCTTTCTCTCCACCCACTCCTACTTCACCTTATCCTCTCACTCCACCTCTTCCACCTAATTCTCCTCTACCATCTTCTCCTCTAGGCTCTCCTCCTCTAACTTTACCTCTACCTCACTCCCTTTCACCACTTTCCCCTCCTTTGACCTCGACCTCTATCTAGCCTACTCTCCATGATATCTTTCAGCAACTTCACTCATCAAACAATAATGTTTCATCTCTTCATTCTAACGTAGAATCTTTAACTACAAATATGGGTGCCATTCGTTATATTTTTAGTTTTAATGGTGTCCTCAAATAGCAGTTAGACTTTGTCACCACTAAACTTCACGATGCTAAACAAATCTTTCAAATTGATGGCACGGAACTCCTGCAGCATCTTCAGGACCTTGACTCTATTATCCTTCAACTTACTCAAATGATAAGAGTTGCCTACTGTGATCTCAGTTCGCAATTTCGTCATGCGCACCATTGAGAATACTTTTATGCTTAATTGTTGCCAATGATGACCTTACCTTTCACTATTCTACATTTTATGCATTTCATTGCTTATACATCTACCTATGAATTTGCTATTTTCTTTTCCCTTTTGTTGATGACAAAAAAGGGGAGACATTGGTATAAGTATACTCATAATGAAACCTTGATTAATGATTCATGGTTATTATGATTATTGAATTTCCCTTGGATCTGTGTGATTAATGGTGTTCTGATATGACTACTTAATATTGTTATTGGCATGAATGGTTAATGCTAGTTGAAATGATCATTTGCTAAAATATTGAAATTGATTTACCTGCTAACATATAAGCATTAAAATTATCTTAGTTGAAATTAGTGCTTGTTGTCAGGGGAAGCATAATAATGTAAAGGGGAGTAACTCTTGTATAAAATAAACCTTGACATAAATAAGCTTGAAATTGTTTAAGTGTTTTGTCATCATCAAAAGGGGGAGATGTTGACCCAAGGTTGATTGGCCTAAAGACTTTGATGATAATAAAAACTTTAATAAGATTTATGTAAAGCCCATAATTTAAATTGGCCCAATAAGCCAAGTGTTAATTTATCTGGGCCTTGATTGTTCTTATTGTTACTTTTAAGAAGCCAAGATTATGTATTAAAGGACAAATAACTTTATGAAGAACAGACAAATAAGTTATTGTTTTTACGCAAAATGAACATGAATAAAAAAGTGTTAGCTACATCTGTCTTTGATTACTTACATAAAAATAAAGTTTTTCTTAAAAACTCATTTTGAGCTCCGTAATTAGCATTAAATATGAGTTGACTAGACTAACTCCATGAAAGAACAAGAATTATGAAGGCTGAAAGTTTTGAACATTTAAGATAATTCGAGAATGTGCCAGTAAAGTTAAGTATTGAAGATCAGAGTTATCTTTAATGGCTAGTTAATGCAAGAAGTCTATATATTCGAAACTTTGAATGTTGTAGACACATACAAGATTGAGATAAGTGCTGGAAACTTGAAGAAATATACAAGATTGATTATTGCTTAGTGTCCAGAATATCTACTGGTAAGAAGCATTTTTTTTTTGCACTTGAAATCATTATAAAAAAAAAAAAAGAAGTGTTGTTGAAGATAAAAAAAGAATTAAGGGTAAGCTATTGAAAACCCTATTGAAAAATCACCATGTGGCGAGACTTGTAAATGGTGTTAACCATATTTATGTAAGTATATTATTTTAGTGTGAGTGTTTTGAGGAGACTAGACATAGGTTAAGGTTAACCAAATTAGGATAAATCTCTGTATGCAATCTCAAGTATACTGACCTCTGCTCATCCACTTTCGGAGGACCTAATCTTGATTTTATTATTATTTGCATCATTAACTGCATACACAAAAATTAACTGTTTATCAACATCACCTGCATCTAGCATAATCAAATTTATAAGAGTTTATTTGTTTTCAATCATTCTATACAAAGGTCATTCACCTTCAGTAAACTGAGATAGCAAACCATTGGTCCATGTCTTTTAAAAAGGTATTAAAATTATATGTTCTACACATCACACCTATTCACCCCTTCTAGGTGTGATTATCATAAGATACTCAGTTGCAACACCAACCAGGACTATGCATGAAATATGTTCAATGTCTAATAATATAAAACACGATAGTTTAAATGAATTGTCAATTGTCAATTAATTATCATTAAAAAAAACTAATTGAGCAGTGAAAATGTAGATATTAGTAAGACAGTAACATATTGTAGCTGATACTTTTCCCGCATTAAATTGCATGACATGGAAGGCCCAAATAACTAACATTGTTGTCAACTCAATAGAGTTTACAAGAATACAAAATGCAAGATAAGTAAATAAATTAGTGCAAGATCAAAAGCCAGATGATTAGTGTAAAGCCCCACATCGGGTAGGAAGACCCTGGGCTAAGGCTTTATAAGTGGGAGCGAAACTCTCCCCACTAACAGCGCGCTTTTGGGCTGAAATGAGAGTAAGCCCAAGGGACAAAACCCTTGCCACATGGGAAATGAGAGTACCACGAGGAGCCGCAAGTAGGGACAATACTGTAGGAGGCTCTGTGGGGAATTGGTATCAGAGCCGGCCTAGCTGCATGTGCAACCCGAGGACGGGTTGGCCCCAAGGGGGGGTGGAATGTAAAGTCCCACATCGGGTAGGAAGACCCTGGGCTAAGGCCTTATAAGTGGGAGCCGCAAGTAGGGACAATACTGTTGGAGGCTCTGTAGGGAATTGGTATCAGAGTCGGCCTAGCCGCATGTGCAACCCGAGGACGAGTTGGCCCCAAGAGGGGGTGGAATGTAAAGTCCCACATCGGGTAGGAAGACCCTGGGCTAAGGCCTTATAAGTGGGAGCGAAGCTCTCCCCACTAACAGCGCACTTTTGGGCTGAAATGAGAGTAAGCCCAAGGGACAAAACCCTTGCCACGTGGGAAATGAGAGTACCACGGGGAGCTGCAAGTAGGGACAATACTGTTAGAGGCTCTGTGGGGAATTGGTATCAGAGCCGGCCTAGCCGCATGTGCAACCCGAGGACGGGTTGGCCCCAAGGGGGGGTGGAATGTAAAGTCCCACATCGGGTAGGAAGACCCTGGGCTAAGGCCTTATAAGTGGGAGCCGCAAGTAGGGATAATACTGTTGGAGGCTCTGTGGGGAATTGGTATCAAAGCCGCCTAGCCGCATGTGCAACCCGAGGACGAGTTGGCCCCAAGGGGGGTGGAATGTAAAGTCCCACATCGGGTAGGAAGACCCTGGGCTAAGGCCTTATAAGTGGGAGCGAAGCTCTCCCCACTAACAATGCGCTTTTGGGCTGAAATGAGAGTAAGCCCAAGGGACAAAACCCTTGCCACGTGGGAAATGAGAGCACCACGGGGAGCCGCAAGTAGGGACAATACTGTTGGAGGCTCTGTGGGGAATTGGTAACAGAGCCGGCCTAACCGCATGTACAACCCGAGGACAGGTTGGCCCCAAGGGGGGTGGAATGTAAAGTCCCACATCGGGTAGGAAGACCCTGGGTTAAGGCCTTATAAGTGGGAGCCGCAAGTAGGGACAATACTGTTGGAGGCTCTGTGGGGAATTGGTATCAGAGCCGGCCTAGCCGCATGTGCAACCCGAGGACGGGTTGGCCCCAAGGGGGGGTGGAATGTAAAGTCCCACATCGGGTAAGAAGACCCTGGGCTAAAGCCTTATAAGTGGGAGCCGCAAGTAGGGACAATACTATTGGAGGCTCTGTGGGGAATTGGTGTCAGAGCCGGCCTAGCCACATGTGCAACCCGAGGACGGGTTGGCCCCAAGGGGGGTGGAATGTAAAGTTCCACATCGGGTAGGAAGACCCTGGGCTAAGGCCTTATAAGTGGGAGCGAAGCTCTCCCCACTAACAGCGCGCTTTTGGGCTGAAATGAGAGTAAGCCCAAGGGACAAAACCCTTGCCACGTGGGAAATGAGAGTACCATGGGGAGCCGCAAGTAGGGACAATACTGTTGGAGGCTCTATGGGGAATTGATATCAGAGCCGGCCTAGCCGCTTGTGCAACCCGAGGACGGGTTGGCCCCAAGGGGGGGTGGAATGTAAAGTCCCACATCGGGTAGGAAGACCCTGGGCTAAGGCCCCACAGAGCCTCCAACAGTATTGTCCCTACTTGCGGCTCCCCGTGGTACTCCCATTTCCCACGTGGCAAGGGTTTTATCCCTTGGGCTTACTCTCATTTCAGCCCAAAAGCGCGCTGTTAGTGGGGAGAGCTTCGCTCCCACTTATAAGGCCTTAGCCCAGGGTCTTCCTACCCGATGTGGGACTTTACATTCCACCCCCCCTTGGGGCCAACCCGTCCTCGGGTTGCACATGCGGCTAGGCCGGCTCTGATACCAATTCCCCACAGAGCCTCCTACAGTATTGTCCCTACTTGCGGCTCCCACTTATAAGGCCTTAGCCCAGGGTCTTCCTACCCGATGTGGGACTTTACATTCCACCCCCTTGGGGCCAACCCGTCCTCAGGTTGCACATGCGGCTAGGCCGGCTCTGATACCAATTCCCCACTGAGCCTCCAACAGTATTGTTCCTACTTGCGGCTCCCCGTGGTACTCTCATTTCCGACGTGGCAAGGGTTTTGTCCCTTGGGCTTACTCTCATTTCAGTCCAAAAGCGCGCTGTTAGTGGGGAGAGCTTCGCTCCCACTTATAAGGCCTTAGCCCAGGGTCTTCCTACCCGATGTGGGACTTTACATTCCACCCCCCCTTGGGGCCAACCCGTCCTCGGGTTGCACATACGGCTAGGCCGGCTCTGATACCAATTCCCCACAGAGCCTCCAACAGTATTGTCCCTACTTGCGGCTCCCCGTGGTACTCTCATTTCTCACGTCGCAAGGGTTTTGTCCCTTGGGCTTACTCTCATTTCAGCCCAAAAGCATGCTGTTAGTGGGGAGAGCTTCGCTCCCACTTATAAGGCCTTAGCCCAGGGTCTTCCTACCCGATGTGGGACTTTACATTCCACCCCCTTGGGGCCAACCCGTCCTCGGGTTGCACATGCGGCTAGGCCGGCTCTGATACCAATTCCCCACAGAGCCTCCAACAGTATTGTCCCTACTTGCGGCTCCCACTTATAAGGCCTTAGCCCAGGGTCTTCCTACCCGATGTGGGACTTTACATTCCACCCCCCTTGGGGCCAACCCATCCTCGGGTTGCACATGCGGCTAGGCCGGCTCTGATACCAATTCCCCACAGAGCCTCCAACAGTATTGTCCCTACTTGCGGCTCCCCGTGGTACTCTCATTTCCCACGTGGCAAGGGTTTTGTCCCTTGGGTTTACTCTCATTTCAGCCCAAAAGTGCGCTGTTAGTGGGGAGAGCTTCGCTCCCACTTATAAGGCCTTAGCCCAGGGTCTTCCTACCCGATGTGGGACTTTACATTCCACCCCCCCTTGGGGCCAACCCGTCCTCAGGTTGCACATGCGGTTAGGCCGGCTCTGATACCAATTCCCCACAGAGCCTCTAACAGTATTGTCCCTACTTGCGGCTCCCCGTGGTACTCTCATTTCCCACGTGGCAAGGGTTTTGTCCCTTGGGCTTACTCTCATTTCAGCCCAAAAGTGCGCTGTTAGTGGGGAGAGCTTCGCTCCCACTTATAAGGCCTTAGCCCAGGGTCTTCCTACCCGATGTGGGACTTTACAATTAGGATTACTATTAGCTATTCCTTAGTTAGTTAATCACTTGCCTCCTTCTTACAGCCCCTTTTAAGTAAAAACATTGCAAAATGAAAAGAATAAATAAAGCAACCTACTTTTTCAACAAATTCAAAATCCACAATGGCAGTCCTCACTTGAACATTGAGAGATCCCTCCTTCTTTAGAGCATCCAAACTAGTAAGTGTATATCCCTTAGGAAGAATTCCTATCCAATAAGTGATTAAGAAATGACCAAATGCATAATTAATTATTTTGAGGGTTATTTAATGCTCACAAAAATAATGTAAATTGTTTAGATTATAAGAAAGGGAGACGAATCTGACTTGAATAACCCTATTGTGGCATTTTTGACTAAAATTGTGACTAATTGTATTAAGAAATAGGTTTCTAAGAACTACATCCCAAGAGACCTATAAACAACCAATTAGATGAGACTATAACATGGTGGAGAACAAGAGGATCCTTCCACTGTGAGTAGTCAAGCAACATGTGAGTCAACGAACATGAAGTAATGGAAGTTTGAGGAACCACCGATGCGATGAATGATAGATATTATGGATTGTCAACATTTTCACCACACAAGATAGGTCAATGGAACTATATCATCTTAAATAAGGTAAGAGTTTATAGACAAAATGTCACACCCTATAATATCTCATTTACTTTATACCATTTAGGTGTAAATATACATTACAAATCCTTTTAGTATTCGAATCTAGTTATCAAATGCATCAAATGGGCTCATGATACTCTAAAAAAATTTCTTTACAATTCCCACTCATAATTAAATTTCAAATACTTGGTTCCATGCAAAATATCATGTATGCAAAGCTTAAACACATAAAAAGAACTATTTGCTTACTTTAGCCATAATGCATCTAAACACGTATAAATTTTAAAAATTCATAACTTAAACTATACAACTCTAAGTAAGGCAAATAAAGTGTCATTTTAAATCTTATAATATGAACTTTCTATTGTAAAAATTTCAAATCAAAATGAATCTATTTGATCCTTCAAAAGCCATAAAAACCAAATTTGGTGCAGAATGAATAGTACCAGACATAATAGCTTTTTTTGGGCCAATTTTGAAAATTGACCAAATATCTTATGGGTCTCTAAAAAATATATAAACTTTGGTTCCATAAAAAGCTCTGAATGTCTTTTAAATGCATATAGAATTTTAGCCCCAAATTTATTTATTAAGGCAGTTAGGGGTAGAGAGACATTTTGTAGCTTAACTAGTCAAATTTTTTGTTCCAACATGCTCCAATTGAACTCTAATATGCCACTTCTTATTATGAATAAATTTCAACTCATATATGCAAATTTTATGAATGATTCATCATATGAAAATTGCCTTGCATCTAAAAATCACCATTCTACTTGAAGATACGCATGTAGATTCAAAGGATTTCCATGTATTAAATCATGTTCCTATATCCTATACATACATCAAATGGTTATACAATTATGGTCTAACACTTTTGTACAAGTTGCTATTACACTACATCAAAAATATACATTTACATATATACATATACTTTATCAAGTTTCTATGCTAATTTTTTAATATACTTGGTCTTTCTAGGTCTTTATCTCATCATCTTCTTTGTTTTGCTCTTTACCTAGCCATGGTTAATATGATACAAGGAGTCAACCATTCCAATGTATACAAAAAAAAATTCAATAATGAAATGCAAGTATAAATGGTCATGTTCACATAAAACAGCTTAACACATTGGATTGACATAAAACATTTGAACTTGTCTAGCCATGGCGTAAAATATACTAGCTAAGCTCATCTTTGGATTAGGAAAGAACTATTGCATTCAATTCTCCATTACTTTAACTAAAAGCTAAAGTCATATCTCATACATGCATAGAAACTCATTAATATAGCCAACTCAAGCATAGAGTTAAGCATCTCATAGGAACAACCAATACACATAATACATTTCAACTCAAATGCATCTAATGCATGCAAGGAAGGAAGTGTAAGCTACCTAATAAAGCCTGAAATCTTGATTAAACACTAGTCCACTTGTTCTTTTCCTTTTTCTTTACTTTTCTTAGTTTTGCACACACATAAGCCTGTGGTTACACTAATTTGGCCTAAACACATTAACTAAAATACAAAATAACCAATTAGAACCTATTCCATCTCATTCTATCACTATATGTACATATTAGAACTTGGAGCATAAATTTTAGGTTACTTTAAATATCTCTAGGTGCTTATTTCCATTTGCTACAATTTATATATCAATTCCATCATTTATTTATCTCATTTTTACTTACTTTTCATGGCTAAAACAAGTCTAAAACTTAGCCATACCACTTATTCTATTTATAAGGCACTTTAGAGTGTTTATGGAACCATATTTTCAACATCAGCAAATCTCATTCTCTTTCTTAAACCAATGATTCATCTAGTCTCTATATCACTCACTTAGGCCTCTAAATTTATTAGACTAAATTAAAAACTTTCCTAAATGTCTTTTCTTCACACCTAGGCTGAGACACCTCCCTATTACCTCAATCCTAGGATTTTGTTTGTTTAAGAAGGAATTTGAGGTCTTTAGGATATCTATAATTCATTTCTAATTCAATTATGATATTATATGAATCAAATAATCCTCTTAGGTTTTCAAAATATTCATGGCCTAATTTGAATCCTATATGAAGCTACCTTACCTTATCTTGGTTTCTAAGTTAGTTTCTTTGCATATTCTCATCCCTCACTCTTTTAAACCCTTGATTTCATCAAACTTTCATCAAATACATATGATTCCCTCACTCTCTCTCTCTCTCTCTCTCTCTTGGCCGAACATGAAAAGGTCTAAAGTTCCAAGAAATAGAAGTTTTCCAAAATTAAATCATATCTTGTCATGAAGCTCTCTTAATATAGGTTTCTTTGAAATATTTGATTTCCTTAATTAAGCTCTTTTGCTTTAGGTGATAGCTACAAACTTCACTTTTTTTAGAAACTAAACCTACTATGAGAAAAAGCATGAAAAATAGAGAAGATTTCATAATTGAATCATAACAAAATTTGATATAATTCTTTATCTATTTTAACTTGCTTTCTTTTCTCTCTCCTTCCTTCTTCAAGCCACCATGAAAATAGTTTTGGAGCTACTTAGATTAGTTATGACATGGAGAAGATGAAGGGCATGGCCCACAAATATATAAACTAGGGTTTTTAACATTTTTAGAAAATGAACATTTTATCCTTATACTTTAATTCTTCTGTTTGAACTCATTTTTTAGTTTTTTCAAAAACCAACTACTCCGTAGCAAATTTTAGACTCCTTTCTTTATTAAAAATATTTGCTTAAAGGTTATAGATAATCAGGAAAAAATTCAGTCTAAAATATTGCCATTGGGAATCCTAACTTGTACAACGTCAAGGATTTAATCAAACCAACCTCATATGTTTAATCTGCTAATCTTATTTCATAAAGATATGCATTTCTCATGTTAATTCTTGTATTTTTAAATCTTTAATCTTTTTCACTTTACGTTTAAACTAACCCCTCTTTCTCTTATTTTACTATTTTCTTTCTTTTAACCTTTCTCTTTCATTTTAATTAAGCTTCCAATTCCTTTTTATCATCTTTTTCATCTTTTCTTTTAATATCTAGGAATTTACAAAAATTGATGGTTATGACATAGAAGAATGTCTTCTTTTGCTACTCTGCACAAAGGGAAATCCATATTTATGTTGTGTAAAACATGCAACCAAATATGAAACGGTTGGCTCTTGAATATGAGCTTCACTTCATTTATCCAGTCAAATTTAAAAAAGAAAAAAATCAATTTCATTTAAAGTGTAAGTTTATTATTAAGTGTAGTGTCCATAGAAATAGCAATCCCAGCGTAGTATAGAAGACTTGCTGTAGGGTAACTGCAATGGCATTCCATGCAGTAATCCCTCCTAAAATAGCTGTAATATGTAGATTTCGCTCTATAGCACCAATAGTTGCATCAACTGGTGATAGAAGAGATCATGTTTCTATTGAATTCAACCTCAGCTCATCTGAGGTGTAAAGTCTTTAAGGCACCCACACACAGAAATACTCAATGCATGAAGCAAATCCCTATCTTTCTTGGCAATACTTCATGGTTTAACACTATAAGAAGAGATGGTACTAAAACAAATAAATTTTACATATAGGCCTCTAGCACCAATTATCCATAAAAAAAATGGCATTATGATGTAGAAAGAACTTAATTTATTATATGAAAATCCATGGTATATGACTTAATAGTTGTGATATGGTTATAATTTATACTTGATTTTGTTAAAACCAAATTATTTAGCACATACAGAGCTATGACAAGACCCCTTCAATCAAGATGCATATCTATTATTGCCACCTAGGTTTCTTTTCCCCTTTGCAGAAGGGAAATCCATTGCTCAAACATACTAAGAATGCCAGGTGGACATTTGCAGATGTTATCCATGACTACTTGCTTGGGCAAAGCTCATGTGCACTCTATCTTAGGTCCTAGTCTTTGCTTCTCTTGTTAATATGCTAATTATTTTAAAGAAGTTACAGGTGATGGTTAAGAACTTAGGATGTCATTTAGTTTATTTGTTACAAACTTACAGTCAATAGTGTTAGGATAAGCACTTGATTATCAAAATGTTTTGAGATTTATAAGACAAAATTTCGACTGCATTTCTATTGTTCGCATCAAAATACCAATCACCTGATGTCCTGGTGCATCCTATCTGTAAGTGCTAATGATGCCACGTGGTCCCCGTTCTTGCCCACCTGGTGTATGTGTTATGCAATGTATGAATAACCTATAAAATTAAATTTAGTAATAATGTTTACATATTACAATCTTTCATAATCATTAACAAGATTCATATCTTGTGATTCAATCAAGTGAGTAATCTATGTTGTGTGGAACACTTCAAAGAAGACCTTTTTTCTTTTCTTAATCATCTTTCTTATAGAACCATTCGCAATTTTAATATATGATAAGTTCTATTGCTATGTGAGATTTGTTAAACGTTCTTACCTTTTAATATTTATGCATCTACCTTACTCAGGTGGATGGTTAAATGCAGCCATTAGCATCATTTCCTACATCCAAACTAGGAGTGTGCAAAATTGTCCCAACCTAGTTGGCTCGTGGAAGGGTTGAAAAATTATTTTAAAAAAATTTTGAAATAAGATCGGGTCAGGATAGTACTTCAAGTCAGGATGGGTTTCGAGATAACCTTTTAGCCTTATTAGGCCCAGCCCGACCCGAGGTCTACATATATATTTATTTATATAAAAAAAAGATAGGGACTACATTAAAAAAGAATTCTTTTTAAGGGTCTTTTTATAATTTTAACCAAAAATTTTTAAACATATTTTATAAATTATAGAAGAGTTAAAATATATGTTAGAGCTTTCCTAAGTATAATTATCATGTTCATGTAAGAAAAATAAAATTAAAAAATACATATTTTTTTTAAGTTTTAACTACTGTATTTGCATTTTTTCTATTTTATCTATTAAGTTCATGTTTTTTCATGTCTATTACATAAATTTTAAAAATCTATATTAAAAAAATAGTTATATGCCCACAATAATTAAGTAAATATAAAAATATAAATTTTTAAAATTAAAAATTAAAAATTTTTCTTTAAAAATTAAAAAAAAAATGGCATGATTAATCGAGCCAAATTCAAGCTAGGTCCAACTCGAGATGAAAAAAGTTAAAATTAGGCCGAGACTCGGGTTGAAACAAATCCAAGCCCATGCCCACCTCTAATCTAAACTACCTATATTACAGAATAAAGGAGTTGAAGAAGAATTTCAAGCTCCCTGTAGTTCTGTGCCATGTTGATGTGGTCAAATTCCCTACTATACTTACTTTCAAAATTATAATGGTGCCTTTTTTTTTGTTTGGTCTACCAATGGTCAATTTAGATGTCTAAACAAAGTGATTTACTATCTCCATAAGTAAAAGACATTCTGTGTGTTATTCCTGTTGATTTCAGGAGGATGTGGTGAAGCCTCTACTTGAAGTTACTAAAATAGCTTTGCTTTATGACTATACCATTCTATATGGATGGAGGTACAATTGACATTGCTTCTAATTGCATATGAAGTATGCATGTTCAAAATGTCATTTTAGCTCTCAGGATTCTGAGAGTGGTGCTATTATTTACCACAATCTACAGAATATCTTAGTGAAATCCCATTAGAGGTACCATATGCCTATTAAATCAATTTCCTTTTAGGTAAATATGAAATCTTTTATTAAAGATGAAAACTTGCACTTTTCCATGATGAAGGACATTAATATGAGTAGCTTTCGTAGCAGTTAGTTTTTTTTTTTTTTAAATCCAAATGACTCAGTTACGGAGGGAGAGCCTCAGCACAACGATGAGAGTTATCGCCATGTGACCCAAAGGTCACGAGTTCAAGTCGTGGAAATAGCCTCTTGCAAAAATGCGAGGTAAGACTACATACAATAGACCCAAAGTGGTCTGACCCTCCCCGGACCCTGCGTATAGCGGGAGCTTCGTGCACTATGTTGTCCCCCTCCCCACCCAAGTGACTCAGTTACAAAAGTACACTATAAGCAAAATTTGTACTATCCAAAGGGATCTGAAATTATTGTGGCATGCTTAGGAATTTCAGTGGCTATACTATCCAAAATCTATAATGTAATGTCCAGTTTTCAAAGTTCATTATCGCTTAATGCACTGCGACAAACAAGATGATAATAAGATATTGGTAGAGGAAGAGGATCTAATAGAAAGGAGTAAAAAGCGGTTGAACTCTAATCCTCTGAAGAGGGGTGAGATTATAATGGATAAGAAAGAAGGAGTTACCAAGGAGAAGTAGCAAAAAGAAGAGGTTGAATTGACTCAAGCAAAATAGAGCAGCCCATTAAACAAACTACAGGAAAACAAAGGATGCATTTTTTTCAAGGACTTGTTGCTCGGATACAATGAGAGTGACAATAATCATGAAGTGGACTCAGATGATAATAAAAAGTTAGACGCAGAAGAGGATGAAGAAGCCCCTATCTTAGATGAAATCAAAGAACTCATGAAAGTATATCCTAGGATACCTGTGTCTGAGGAATGGAGAGACTATTGTAGACCCTGAAAAAAAAAAAAAAGCAATAATTCTGACCCTACTGGGGGGAAGTGTCTAAACTACTGTTATCTAAAAGCCAGATTGTTAAAATTATGGAACATCGTAGACTTTGAATTAATTGACCCTGAGGATAACTACTTTACTGCTAAATTTGCTGTGGACCACAATTACCATTACGATTTTAATAAGGGACTATAGATGATCATGGAACACTGTCTAGTGGAGAAACGCTGATCACCAAACTTTGACCAAAGTGGTCTGACCCTCCCTGAACCCTGCGTATAGTGGGAGCTTCGTGCACTGTGTTGTCCCCCTCCCCACCCAAGTGACTCAGTTACAAAAGTACACTATATGCAAAATTTGTACTATCCAAAGGGATCTGAAATTATTGTGGCATGCTTAGGAATTTCAATGGCTATACTATCCAAAATCTGTAATGTAATGTTTGATTTTCAAAGTTCTTTATCGCTTAATGCACTGCGACAAACGAGATGATAACAAGATATTGGTGGAGGAAGAGGATCTAATAGAAAGGAGTAAAAAGCGGTTGAACTCTAATCCTCTGAAGAGGGGCGAGATTGTAGTGGATAAGGAAGAAGGAGCTACTAAGGAGAAGTAGCAAAAAGAAGAGGTTGAATTGACTCAAGCAAAATAGAGCAGCCCATTAAACAAACTACAGGAAAACAAAGGATGCATTTCTTTTAAGGACTTGTTGCTCAGATACAATAGGAGTGACAATAATCATGAAGTGGACTCAGATGATAATAGAAAGTTGGATGCAGAAGAGGATGAAGAAACCCCTATCTTAGATGAGATCAAAGAACTCATGAAAGTATATCCTATGATACCTGTGTTTGAGGAATGGAGAGACTATTGTAGACCCTGAAAAAAAAAAAGCAATAATTCTGACCCTACTGGGGGGAAGCGTCTAAACTACTACTATTTAAAAGCCAGATTGTTAAAATTATGGAACATCATAGACTTTGAATTAATTGACCCTGAGGATAACTACTTTACTGCTAAATTTACTGTGGACCATAATTACCGTTATGGTTTTAATGAGGGACCATAGGTGATCATGGAACACTGTCTAGTGGAGAAACGCTAGTCACCAAACTTTGACCTAACCTAGAATAGATTAGGGAAGATTGCTATTTGGGTGAAAGTTCCCAACTTACCAATTCAATTTTACAACATAAACTTATTGTGGAGATTAGGAAACCAAATTGGAAGAACATTGAAAGTAAACACTAATACCCTCTTTGCAAGCTTCGGGGAGGATGATCGCATTAAACGTGATCACTTCGCTCAAATCAGTGTAGAGGTGGATCTGAACAAGAAACTTTTGTCTAGAGTTATTGTCAGGAATGCAACATACAACATAGAATACGAGGGGTTAAACTTAATTTGCTTTGGATGCAGCAAGTATGGACACAAGAAAGAGGAGTATAAGAGAATAGAGCCCCTTTTAGTCAGTGCTAACACCCATAATCATATTCCTACAAGGCAAGAACCCAATACGCAGCATTAGAATATCTTACTGAGTGAAGAATATAGACCTTAGATGCTCATGAAAAGAACGCCGAGACAATGAGGAACCATAGTGAAGGCTTCAAAGTCACAATAATCTCGCTTAAGATTTGTGCAACGATATCATTCATAGTAAGTCTAAAGTTTTTGCAATTGCAGACTTGGAAAATGACCCTATGGACACGAAACAGGAGGGTTACTAAAGAGAGGAGACATTACTAACAATACCAGGGGATTTTGTCAGAGTTGGCAATTAGAAGGTGGCAGGGAAGGAAAATATTGAACTAAAGACTCTGCAAGAGAGAAGAAATTACATTAATAAAGAGCATAGGGGGAAGGAGAACCTTGAGATACTGGAAAGGCAACTCATTTTAGAGACTGACTCCACAAGTAAGCCCATTTTAAGCCTAGTTGTGAATAATAGCAAGCCCAAAGCTAGAACTTACCAGGTGGTGCAAGGGAGTGTTTTGAAAGGATTAAATAAGAACAAACTTAAGGCCCAAAATAAACTTTTTGCTATTTTTAAAAGATTCACAAACCTCAGTCTAAAGATAGGTGCTCAGGTGGCAGTTAAATATATGAATAGGTTGTCCAACCCATTAGACCTAGGATATAACTAGAATAATTTAGATAAGGGAAAGGAAATCAAGAGCTTTAGGGATTATTAAAAACTCAAAGAAGAACAAGAAATTATTAGACTAATGCACTATGCATAGAAAAACCTTCCTAATAAGAACTCGATGGAGTTATTGGAGGATTATGGAACCTCCAAGGTTTATACTAACCTTATGTAATGGTCCCCTGGCCTACTTCATCCCTTACCCTCATGAACTATGATAAATATAGAAAGTTAGAATTGTAGGGGAGCAGGATCGAAGATGTTTCCCTTCTAAGTGAAGGATATGGTTAACATGTATTACCTGTCAATGATTGTTATTGTGGAACCTCGAATAAGTGGTTTCAAAGCTAATAAGGTGGTACAAAGATTGGGCTTCTTTGACTGGATAAGGGTGGAGGCCATTGGTTTCGCAAGAGGAATTTGGCTTCTATGGAACGAGGCGATTTTCAACATTAAGTATGAACACTCCCATGAGCAATTCCTTCACTATAAAGTCTATTGTCATACATCAAGAAAATCCTTCTATATTACTACTGTTTATGGAGACTAGATTCCTACCAATAGATGAGATCTATAGAGTAACCTGAAGAATATAGCAAATAATATAGATAAACCTTGGTTGGTCTTGGGGGACTTTAATGCTTATCTGGAGGTGAGAAATAAGAAAGTAGGATCTTAACATAATTGGACTACCATAAAGCAATTTTTTTGATTGAATCCAACACTCTTGCCTAATAGATTTGGGGTTCAGTGGATCTAAATTCACTTGGAGTAAAAGGGAGCTTATGGAACTTATAGACTAGGCTTTTGCTAACACTAATTGGATTCAACATTCGGTTTAGTTCGGTTCAAACCACAGGGTGGTATGTATAGCTTTGGAAGGCAGTAATAAAAGGTAGACGAAGAATGAATTATTTAGATTTCATGCTGCCTGGCTCCTTGAAGAATCCTTTCCAAGGGTGGTTGAAGGAGCTTGGCAAGGTAAGGATTAGGTTAATGGCGCCTCAAATTTTGCTTTGAAAGCTAGGAATTGGTGTTCACACACAATGGGCAACATTTTCTATCAAAAAAGAAAAATTATTAACAAATTACAAGGCATAGAAAATGTAATGTCTGATTTTCGTTAAACAACAAAAATTGATACGTTTTCAAAGCAAGTCCCTCAAAATGATTTAGTCAAGGTCCTGAAAAATTTGAGTAACATTCTAGCCTCCTAAAAATGAGAATTGTAGCCTCAGACGGAAGGAAAAATACAGCTACAATGGAGAAATAAATTTTGACGGAAACCTTACAAAACGTAATGGTATTTTCGTAATTTCGGGTAATTTTTAGAATTCACACAGGAGGGCTCTTTAAATCAAATTTTTGAGTTTTTTAAGGTTCTTAGAGGCCCTGAAAACTATGGGAAGCCTGGGATAGTTAAATCCCCTCCAGTGGATATTTTTCAATGTCGGTGTGCCCGAACTTTGACAGATCCGTTTGGAAAGGTTTTAGCTCTGATTTGAGTGATTTCAAAAGAATTTTTCTTAATTGGGAACCTAAATTTTATAATGGAAAAGACAGTTCTCAAAAAGGAGCTAAAATAAAGGAGAAACGAAAATGCAAAGTATGAAGGGCAAAATTAAAATTTTTGAAAAAGTCACTTTTCCCTACCTATATATAGGTGGCGCCTTACACTTGCCTTCATTTCACTTTAGATTTTCTAGCCCCAAATCAAAAGCAAAACCCTAAGGGAGAGGCGCCCAAGAAAGGAAGAAGGGGAAGGAAGAAATCCAAGAATAAGGTATGTTTTCATGGTGATTTTCTTTGCTTTTCTTCATTCACACCTCCTCTCCTCCCTTCTCCTTTATTCCCAAATGAAGTTTACAAATCTGATTCAAGGGAGAAATTCAAAGGAAAGTTCGGATTTAAAGAGAAAAGCTAGAAAAAATCAAGATTCAAGCCAAACTACACAAGGAAACAAGATAAAAATAAATCCTATGGTTGATATCTTCCATGACCCTTCTTCTTCATTTTGACCTACACTAAGAACCCTAAGAAGATCTAATTTTCAAGCCAAACCAAGCATGATTATTAGGCATTTGATGGAGAGGAATAAGAATATGCAAAGAAACCATGAAATAGGTTTTAGGATTCAAGATGCAAAACCTAGGGTTTTTAGTGTACCTTTCAAATTCTAAATTTATATAATGCTTCCTAGGTCTAAGTTAAAGTATAAATGAGTTCTTAAGATACCAAAGATACTCCCCACAAGCTTTTCCCTTCAAGAAAACAAAGAAAACTCCATTGAGCCCAAAACCTAGGCATGTCTTGGCCAATAGGGGATCTTGTAGGTGGAGGGAGTTTTAATTTTTTCTAAAGCCATTCTTGAGTCATATTTGATGAATGAAAATGAAGGGAGGCCTTGAAAAAAGTTTAGAACTCATAAAAATTGATTTAGTGTCTTAAGTTCCATATTATGGCCTAAAGAAGCAACATAGTGCTAAGCCTTTTATTTTAATAATGTGATGACTCCAAGAGGCTTAAAATGAGTCAAAAATCATATTTGAAAGGAAAGAATGTGGCCTAGAAGTCATTTGAGGGGTGTTGCTTCATTAGGCACCAATATAGACCATAATAAGGGTTGTAGAGTAATCTAAGGTTTAAACAAAGTGTGTAGCCTTAGAATGTGTTCCATAAATCTAATTAGCTCCCATAAATTGTATCTAGGCCAAGAGAAACCATCTCCACCAATTTGTAGGCGTGTGGCCGAAAGAGGAGGCTTGAAAGCTAAGGAAAAAGTGTGTGAATATACACAAGGTAGCTCTCTTCACCTTTTCTCATGCATGGATGCATGTTTAGCTTGTTTTAGAATGTGTGTATGTGTATTTTCAAGCTATGAAAAGTATGCTAGCATGTCTTTATATGCTATGATTCTTGATGCTATGTTATATTTTCAAATGATTACATGATGTTTATATAAGTTTGTTTCAGTGTGGAGAGGCCAAGAACTCTTTCCTTAGGTGAGGATGAGCTAAGAACCCTTGAGTTTGATTAAAATAAAGAGTCTCCCAAAAGCAAAGTGGGCTCCCAAGAGTATGGTTAAGTCCAAAGCTTTTAAAGAATTAGTGATGCAAGTCCAAAATCCATGAGGAGAAATGTGAGGCCAATCCAAGCACTTGGTGAGCTCTTGAATGTCTTGTATGATTGATTTACATGCCAAGTTTGCTTTTAAAATGTCTATGACTTCTATTTCTCCATGCATGCATTTGTAAAGCTTGCTTTGCACATATTATGTATGATTAAATAGGAGATGAGCTATTGGGATTTTTTGAATCTCATCCCCTCTTCTCCAATGATCTAACATGCTAGGTGGACCAAGTGGATATACCGATAAGAGCCAACAACAATGAAGAAAAAAGATTGATAAGCTTATGCCTTGGTTTTGTCCATTTTGGAACCATAATGATGGTTCATGGTGCATATGATATTGTAAAGATGTTATAAACCTTGAGACATGTATAAATATGTTATTATGTGATGTTTATATGTATGGATATGATGTATGAGCTTTAGCCCATATTTTAAGTATGTAATGCCAAAGTGTGCAATGTGGAAGTTTGATGGAAATGTGTATAAGCATGGGTTGAATAGCCAAAATGAGATACATGAGATTTGGGACCATTTTGGCTGCTTACACAAGTGTCAAATATACTTTTAGACTTGCCCAAAAGGTACCAACACCAAGGGAAGGCCATTTGGCAAGTTTAGTACCTCATATAGAGCCAAATTTAACCATAATAGAACCTTATGTCACTTTTTAGCCAAATGAGTTAATCTTGATTTGAAATTTGGCATGCAATTAGATCTCATTGAGAGTTTTTTGGGAAGCTAAAGATCATAATTTTTAGAGGTCTACAGAATATTTGATGATTTTTCAAAATTGAAAAAATTCATGGTTTTAGTCTGCTACACTATTCATTGGGTCTAAAATTATTTTCTGTCATCCGAGGCTCAAATGATGTCCAAAGGCAGTGCTCCATCTATTATATGTCCCTAGTGTGGCAGAAACCATGGTACGAGACCATGCTATACAGGGTAGAACGTATGTTTTAGCTATGGCAGGCCGGGGCACATAGCCAGAAATTGCACCCAGACTCCTCCACAGGCCCCTTTGCAGATCACATAGCCGAGAAAGATAGCTCCTCCTCCCAGACTATAGACCCAAGGTAGAGTCTTCGCCCTATCACAGCAGGAGGCTAGCCGGTCCCCAAGTCTGATCAAGGTATTATTAAAATAAATAATTTTTCTGTAACTGCATTATTTGATTTGGGTGCTAGCTACTCTTTTATATCATATGACTGTGCTAGGAGGTTAGGTCTGAGTATGTCTATATTACCATATGAGTTGCATGTATCTACCCCTACAGAAAACCGAGCCATCACCTCCCATACTTGTTTGAATTGTGTGACCCAGTTTAATCATTGCCTAACCACCCTTGATTTGATTTGTATGCCCTTCATTGATATTGATGTGATCATTGGTATAAACTGGATGTCTGCAACACACTAGATTATAGCCACAGATGCATTACTTTACTTGAATGTAGGACTATGCCTAGTACTAAGGCTGAATTATCTGTCATGACCACCTCCCAGGCTGAGAGATCTTCAGGGCATGGTTGTCAGGGGTATCTAGTTTTCTTTTCAGTCCAGGCTGAGGTAGAAGAGGGTATAGATGAGATTCCTATAGTAAGGGAGTTCCCAGAGGTATTTCCCAAGGAGATTAGCAGACGACCCCCACAGAGAGAGGTTAAGTTTTCTATAGATATTGTACCTGAGGCAGGTCCAGTGTCTAAGGCCCCGTATAGAATGGCTCCCACCGAGCTAGCTGAGCTTAAGAAACAGATAAAAGAGTTACTAGAGAAAGGTTTTATCATACCTAGTGTCTCACTATAGGGAGCTCCAGTCCTATTTGTAAAGAAGAAGGACGGGAGCCTTAGGCTATGTATAGATTATCGGGAACTCAATAAGATAACATTAAGAATAAGTACCCTCTCCCTTGCATAGATAACCTCCTAGATCAATTAGCAAGAGCGTCAGTATTTTCCAAGATAGACCTCAAGTCGGGATACCATCAGCTTAGAATAAAGATTGAGGATATTCCCAAAACGGCCTTTAGAACTAGATACGAGTACTATGAGTTTCTCATTATGCCCTTCGGGTTGAGGAATGCACCCATAGTTTTCATAGATTATATGAACAGAGTTTTCAGGCCATATTTAGATAGGTTTGTAGTAGTTCTCATAGATGACATCCTCATCTACTCAAAAAGTAGAAAGGAACATAAGCAGCACCTGAGATTAGCCTTGGAGACCTTAAGAGAGAGACAGTTGTATGTTAAACTTAGTAAATATGAGTTCTGGCTCACTGAGGTTCAGTTTCTAGGTCATGTGATCTCCCCGGTAGGGGTCACAGTAGATCCCCATAAGGTAGAGGTAGTGTTATAGTGGGAGAGGCCTAGGACAGTGACAGAGATCAGGAGCTTCCTAGGTTTAACAAGGTATTATAGGAGGTTCATTCAGAGCTTTTCTCAGATAGCGATACCACTGACCCAGCTTATTAGAAAAAATGTGCCATATGTATGGAATGAGAAATGTGAGAGTAGTTTTCAAGAGCTAAAGCACAAGCTGACCACAGCCCCAGTTTTAATACTCCCTGACCTTAAAGAAACTTTTGTAGTACACAGTGATGCCTCTAAGAAAGGGTTAGGATGCGTACTTATACAGAAAGGTCAACTAGTAGCTTATGCTTCTAGATAGTTAAAACCTCATGAGAAAAACTACCCCACACATGACTTAGAGTTAGCCGCAGTGGTGTTTGCTTTCAAAATATGGAGACACTACTTGTATAGGGCAACTATAGAAATTTACAGTAACCACAAGAGTCTCAAATATTTATTTGAACAAAAAGAGTTGAACATGAGGCAACAGAGATGGTTAAAATTTCTGAAAGATTATGATTTTACACTGAAATACCATCCCGGTAAGGCTAATGTGGTAGCTGATGCTCTGAGTAAAAAATCCATACACATAGCCTGTATGATGATCCGAGAGCAGGAATTGATTGAGAGATTCAGATACATGAGTCTCTTCTGTGAGGTGTGTTCAGGGAAACTATTAATAAGTGAAACCTAAATAGCAAATGACCTGAGGGATCAGATAAGAGATGCCCAATAGACAGATGACCATGTAAGTAAGATTAGACCCCTGATAGCCTAGGGTAGTGTTCAGGAGTTCAATCTGTCTGAGGATGATATAATGAGATATAGGGATAGGCTGTATATGCATAGGAACACAAAAATTAGAGAAAATATTTTAGATGAGGCACATAAGAGTAAGTACACTATTCATCCGAGCAGCAACAAAATGTACCAGGATTTGAAGAAAATGTTCTGGTGGCCCGAGATGAAAACAGATATAGCAGAGTATGTCTCCCAATGTCTAGAATGCCAGAGAGTAAAAATAAAACATTAAAAGCCAAATGGGTTGCTTCAACCCCTAGATATCCCAGAGTAGAAATGGGATAGTATAGCTATGGATTTTATCATGGGATTACCCAGGACATCATCGGGGTATGATGTCATATGGGTAATAGTGGATAGGTTAACAAAGTCAACACACTTTCTACCTATGAAAGCCACTTATACCCTTGACAAATTAGCCCAGCTATACATCAGGGAGATAGTTAGACTACATGGTGTGCCTTGGAGCATAGTATCAGATAAAGATCCCAGATTCATATCGAATTGTTGAAAATTATTACAGGATACTCTAGGTACCAGACTCAGATTTAGTATAGCCTACCACCCTTAGACTGATGGACAGACGGAGAGAACCATCTAAACCCTAAAGGACATGCTGAAGATGTGTGTATTAGAAATGAAAGGGAACTGGGATACATACTTGCCTCTAGCGGAATTTGCTTACAATAACAGTTATCATGCAAGTATACAGATGGCACCGTAGGAGGCATTGTATGGGAGAAAGTGTAGATCCCCGATATATTGGGTTGAGCTAGGAGAGTGGAGTCTCATAGGCCCAGAGTTAGTGGACCAGACCTCCAGACAGATAGAAACCATTAGAAAGAAACTTCTAATGGCCCATAGTAGATAGAAAAGTTATGCAGATAAACGTAGGCAGCCATTAGAGTTTGAGATTGGAGACTATGTCTTCATTAGAGTGTCTCCAGTCACAGGGTTAGGTTGGTCCATTAAAAGCAAACTCAGTCCAAAGTACATAGGTCCTTTCTAGATTCTTGATAAAGTAAGACCTGTGGTATACAGACTAGCCCTTCCTCCGAACCTAAGCTACTTCCATGATGTCTTTCATGTTTCCCAGTTGAAAAAGTATCAGCCCAACCCCTCACATGTTATAGAATATGACAATGTGCAGTTACAAGATGATCTATCATACATAATATCACCAAATCGGATTATGGATGTTAGGGTCAAGCAGTTACGGAATAAGACAATACCGTTGGTGAAAGTGGTTTGGAAAGGGTTATCTCCCGAGGAAGCCACCTGGGAACTAGAGGATGATATGAGGAAGAAATATCCAGAACTCTTCCCATGAGGTATGTTATCTAAATTTTGAAGACAAAATTTTTAAAAAGGGGGAGAATTGTAATGTCCAGTTTTCGTTAAACAACAGAAATGGACATGTTTTTAAAGTAAGTCCCTCGAAATGAATTAGTGAAGGTCCCAAAAAATTTGACTAAAATTCTACCCCTCTAAAATTGAGAATTGTAAACTCAAATGGAAGGAAAAATGGAGCTAGAATGGAGAAATAAATTTTGACAAAAACCTTACAAAACGTAATGGCATTTTCATAATTTTGAGCAATTTTTGGAATTCACACAAGAGGCCTCTTTAAATCAAAGTTTGAGTTCTTCGAGGTTCTCAGAGGCCTTGAAAATCATGAGAAGCCCCGGGACAGTTAAATCCCCTCTGGTGGATGTTTTCCAATGTTGGTGTGCCCAAACTTTGACAAATCTATTCGGAAACCAAAAGCATTTTTCTTAATTAGGAACCTAAATTTTATAATAGAAAAGACGGTTCTCAAAAAGGAGCTAAAACGAAGGAGAAACGAAAATGCAAAGTATAAAGGACAAAATTGAAATTTTTGAAAAAGTCACTTTTCCCTACCTATATATAGGTAGCGCCTCACACTTGCCTTCATTTAACTTCAGATTTTCCAGCCCCAATCAAAAGCAAAACCCTAAGGGAAAGGTGCCCAAGAGAGGAAGAAGAAGGAGGAAGAAATCCAAGAGTAAGGTATGTTTTCATGGTAATTTTCCTTGCTTTTCTTCATCCACACCTCCTCTCCTCCCTTCTCCTTTATTCTCCTGGAATAAAATGAAGTTTACAAATCTGATTCAAGATAGAAATTCAAGGGAAATTCACATTTGAATAGAGGAGCTTGAAAAAATCAAGATTTAAGCTAAACTAAACAAGAAAATAAGGTAAAAATGAATCCTACGGTTGATATCTTCCATGACCCTTCTTCTCCATTTTGACCTACACTAAGAACCCTAGGAAGATCTGATTTTCAAGCCCAACCAAGCATGATTCTTAGGTATTTGATGGAAAGGAATAAGAATATGCAAAGAAAACCATAAAATAGGATTCAAGATGCAAAACCTAAGGTTTCTAGTGCACCTTTCAAATTCTGAATTTATGTGATGCTTTCTAGGTCTAAGTTAGAGTATAAATGAGTTCTTGAGACACCAGAGATGCTCCCAATAAGCTTCTCCTTTCAAGAAAACAAAGAAAACTCCATTGAGCCCAAAACCTAGGCATGTCTCGAGCAAGAGGGGATCTTATAGGTGGAGGGAGTTTTAAATTTGTCTAAGGTCATTCTTAAGTCATATTTGATGAATAAAAATGAAGAGAGGCCTTGGAAAAAATTTTAAACTCATAAAAATTAATTTGGTGTCTTAGGTTCCATATTATGACCTAAAGAAGCAATGGTGCTAGGCCTTTTGTTTTAATGATGTGATGACTTCAAAAGGCTTAAAATGAGTTAAGAATCATATTTGAAAGGAAAGAATGAGGCTTAGAAGTCATTTGAGGGGTGTTGCTTTATTAGGTGCCAATATGGACCATAATAAGGGTTGTAGAATAATCTAGGGTTTAAGTAAAGTGTGTAGCCTTAGAATGTGTTTCATGAATCTAATTGGCTCTCATAAATTGTATCTAGGCCAAGAGAAATCATCTTTACCAATTTGTGGGTGTGTGGCCGAAAGAGGAGGCTTGAAAGGTAAGGAAAAAGTATGTGAATATACACAAGGTAGCTCTCTCCACCTTTTCTCATGCATGAATGTGTGTTTAGCTTGTTTTAGAATGTATGTATGTGTATTTTCAAGCTATGAAAAGTATGCTAGCATGCCTTTATATGCTATGATTCTTGATGCCATGTTATATTTTCAAATGATTACATAATGTTTGTATGAGTTTTCTTGAGTGTGGAGATGTCAAGAACTCTTCCCTTGGGTGAGAATGAGCCAAGAACCCTTGAACTTGGTTGAGACAAAGTAAAGAATCTCCCAAAAGCAAAGTGGGCTCCTAAGAGTATGGTTGAGTTCAAAGCTCTTAAAGAATGGATGAGGTAAGTCCAAAATCCATAAGAAGAAGTGCGATGCCAATCCAAGCACTTGGTGAGCTCTTGAATGTCTTGTATGATTAATTTATATGACAAGTTCACTTTTAAAATGTCCATAACTTCCATTTCTCCATGCATGCATTTGTAAAACTTGCTTTGCACATATTATGTATAATTGAATGGGAGATGAGCTATTGAAATTCTTTAAATCTCATTCCCTCCTCTCCAATGATCTAACATGCTAGGTGGACCAAGTGGATATGCCAATAAGAGTCAACAACAATGAAGAGAAAAGATTGACAAGCTTATGCCTTGGTTTTGTTCATTTTGGAACCATAATGATGGTTCATGGTGTATATGATGTTATAAAGATATTATAAACCTTGAGACATGTATAAATATGTTGTTATGTGATGTTTATATATATGGATATGATGTATAAGCTTTAGCCCATATTTTGAGTATGTAATGCCAAAGTGTGCAATGTGCAAGTTTGATAAAAATGTGCATAAGTGTGGGTTGAATGGCCAAAATGAGATGCATGAGATTTGGACCATTTGGACAGCTTACACAGGTCTTAAATATACTTTTAGAGTTGCCGAAAAGGTGCCAACACTAAGGGAAGTCTATTTGGCAAGTTTGGTACCTCATATGGAACCAAATTTGACCATAATGGAACTCTAGTCACTTTTTAGCCAAATGAGTTAATCTTGATTTAAAATTTGGCATGCAATTAGGTCTCATTGAGAGATTTTTAGGAAGATAAAGATCATAATTTTTAGAGGTCTATAAAATATTTGATGATTTTTAAAATTCATGGTTTTGGTCTGCTACACTATTCATTGGGTCCAAAATTATTTTCTGTCACCCGAGGGACAAATGATGTCCAATTGCCATGAAATTTTATATAGAGAAACTAGACAATCACAGTTATTTGTTCCAATTAGAAGCACCTCATTTGAAGGTTGAGAGAGGAAGATATGAATTTTTGAAATTTCTATCTAGCATCAATAAATTTGCCCGACTAGAAGTACTATTCCATTGAATTCTGAAGTCTAAACTTGATGAACTGATCTGGAGATATTTTGCCTCTCTAGTTAACATCTACAGATTTTCATATTGGTATCATTTTTATAGATTGGATTTTTTTGGAATTAATTGGACATTTTCAAAGTTTTCTGCAGAATTCTGTGATAGTTCCAAATTTCAGTCAAACCTTTGGACCATTTTGGATGTCAAACGTCCTCTGTGGTGGATATTATGGTCTGGGCATATTTTTTGTGTGAAGTAGATATCCTAAGATTCCCAAAATAACCAAGATTGTATGATTTTGATTTTTTTAGATTTAGTTATAAATTTTCAAGATTTTCCCAGAAAAAAGGCCAATTCTGGCTGAAAATGAATTTCCATTTTTCATGCCCCATTTCGATTTCTATGGGTTGTAGGCATGTTTTTAGGATGTAAATGAGTTGTAATGATGTAATTAAATATGAGGATGCATAGCATGAGCTTATATGGTCCACGTGATACCGAATGAAATTTTAAGATACGACGTAACACAAAAATGAGCATTATTTCCTTGCCCCTTTTTCATGCAAAACTCACATAATTTATGATATTAAGTTATGTAAAAGTATAAAATGAGCTAGAAATTATGGTGTTACAGAAAATGCTTTGAGCCTGAACTACAATCTCCATTTGATTCACCTACGCAAAAACCTTTAGGAGGAGTATGAGAAAATCCTTGCCCAAGAGGAATTCATTTGGTTCCAGAAATCTAAATGCACTTGGCTGCAATAGGGTGACCAAAACACAAAATTCTTTCATGCATCCATTATGATTAAAAGATAAAGGAAGAACATGAAGTCCACTAAAGATGAGAATGGTAACTGGATTAATAACAAATGTGCCTTGGAAAATATAGCCTCAAATTTCTTCAGGCAGCTTTATACTAAAGATCAAGAGGTAAGGCCTAAGCTACCTATCTCGGGTTGATGGGCTACAGGTTATCTTCTTCTAGAGCTAATGGAAGTGATCAAGGATAAGGTGTGCAATTGTGTGAAGAAGGCCTTTAGAGATCCGGAGTTGATTGCTAAAATAAATCACACTCATATTGTTCTCATCTCTAAGGTTGATAAACCTGAGACGATAAAGGAATTTAGACCCATTTCTTTGTGAAACGTGGTGTTCAAAATTATAACCAAAATTATTGCTAATAAATTGAAAAGATCCTTAAGCAAACTCATTGCCTTGAATCAGAGTAGCTTCATCCCTGGGCGTCACAGCAGTGACAATATTATCATTGCTTAAGAGGTCATCCACTCAATGAGATCAAATAAAGGGAAGAAAGGATATGTGGTAATCAAAGTAGATGTAAAAAAAGCCTATAACAGAATTAAGTGGGAGTTTTTGGAAAATACCCTTAAAGAAATTAGCCTGAATGATCATTTTAGATTTATTATGTCTTACGTCTCAAAGTGTCAAATGCAAGTGTTATAGAATGGGAAACCTTTAGGTCCCTTCTGCCAGTCTAGAGGAGTGAGGCAAGGCAATCCTTTATTCCCGTATTTATTTGTTCTTTGCATTGAGTGTCTTGGGCATTGCATTAATTGGGCCATGGACAATAAATATTGGAAACCTATTTAGCTCTCACATAAGGGGCCCCCAATCACCACCTTTTCTTTGCAAATGACCTCTTCCTTTTTGTTGAAGCAAACTCAAATCAAATGGAAGATTTTTTGTCTTTCCTTAGGACAGAAGATTAATATGAATAAAACCAAAATGTACTACTCGAGGATTCTAGGAGTTACACTGACATGGAACCTAAGCAAATATCTAAGTATATCTCTACTACATAACTGGGTCAATAAGGCTACCTTCAAGCACCTATTTGAGAAACTCAACACAAGGCTCTCATCTTGAAAGAGCAAACTCTTAAGCCTAGGGGCAGAAATACCATCATCCAAGCTATGGTGGCAACCCTTCCTTACTATATGATGTAAACTATGTACTTGCCATTCTCAGTTTGTGAGGGTATGGAACAGCAAGTAAGAACTTCATCTGAGGCTCCTTGGGGAAAGAAAGGAAAATGCATTTAATGTCTTAGGACTATGTATGTAAAACGAAGCCCAAGGGAGGTATGAGTATCAAGATCTTAAAGATGCAAAATAAAGCCTTCCTCATGAAAATTTAATAGGGTTTGGTGAAGCACCCAAATGATCTGTAAGTATGCATTCTAAGATCAAAATACAGATGTAGAGACATACTCATTCCTAAAGTGCAAAAACGTTGTAATTCCTCAAATGTGTGGCAAGGTATCTCAAAAGTGTGGAAGAAGTTCCAGCATAAACTTGAATAGAGCCTAGGAGATAGGACCCAAGTAAAATTTTGGCTTGAATAATGGATAACCCTAGAAAATCCCATTATAGAGTATACCATTAAGGAAATCCTAAAGAATCTTAGACAGGCTAGGGTCAAAGACCTAGTGACCCCCTCTGGAGAATAGGACATCATAACACTTCAAGAGCTAGTCCAAAACTTTATTTTACAAACCATAATCAACATTGTTCCCCCTGATACCAAGTAGAAGGAAAGATTCCATCATATGGATGACATCGTAAGAAGTCAACTTAAGAGAGCCTCTTGTATAAGGATAAAGATCCCAAGAAAACTGTGTGGCACCAGGTTTGGAGGTGGCCTATCCCCAAAAAAAAATAGAAGCTTCTTATGGCTCCTACCTTATGACCAGTTACATACAAGACAATTGTATATAGCTTGAGGGCTTAATGGCTCCCTGGAATGCCACTTTGAATATGGGAAAAGAGAAACAACCATCTATTGCATAAGAGACTATGCGAGAGCAATAGCCATTTGGTGTAAAATGGTTCATCCTAAATAGTGGAATGAGTTTTTCTCCTTATAGTTACAGAATTGGATAAATTGGAATTACTGTAATGTGCAAGTCAATAAGAGAGTTAAGCCCCTACTTTGGCAAAAGGTGTTTGGTTACATTTGTTGGCCCTTGTGGACCTCCCAATGTGAGATGACATTCAAAGGCTACACTATTAGCAATGAAGAACTAATCTTTAAATGCTTAAACCAGGTTTCTTAAGATATCAGCATTGAAGGAATACAAGGAAAGAAGGTTGAACAACATGAGGAATTTTTGATTAATTGGAAACTACCAAGGGAGGGTTGGTTCAAAGTTAATATTAATGGGTTTGTTAAGGCAAATGGGTAAGTCTCATGCAGTGGCATCATTAGAAATGAACTTGACAGATGGATTGCTAGTTTCAAAGGTAACCTTAGACGATGCTTTATCATTGTGGCTGAGTTGTGGGGCATTCTATATGGCATTAAGCTTATAAGAAAATGCAACCTGGATAAGGTGGTGATACATGCTGACTCTATGGTTGCCCTAGGATTGGTGTGGAATAGATGCAATGATGTTCACTTATGCTTCAATCTAATTGCTGAGATTAGGAACCTCCTGCATTGTAGCTAGACGTGCGTTAGGATTGAGCACTTCTTTCACGAAGCTAGCTAGTGAACTTCACCCACGCTCTTCCACTTGGATTTCATGAGATCACAAGACTCCCTCCTAGTGTAAGGTAGCTCCTATTAGATGACATTTATGGAGTCCTCCTATCTTGCTTTATGGCAATGTAATGGTCTCCATTCTTAGTTCCTGTTATGGGCCTTGTCCCTTCGTGTATTTGGAAAGAAAAAAAAAGCCTCCAACTAATACATTCAAACCTGTGTAGTCCTATACATGTAACTCCTTTAAGTGGGAGTAAATGTTATATGACCTTTATAGATGATTTTAGCATATGGTGATAAACTTTCTTTTTAAAGCAAAAGAATGAGGTCTTTGAAACCTTTAAAAAGTTCAAGGCCAACATTAAAAATCAATGTGAGAAAAAGATTAAAACTTTAAAGTTAGATAATGAGACTGAATACACTTCACAATGCTTTTAAGGATAACCTTGAACAGGTCAGCATTCATCATCAACTAATAGTGGCCTACACACCTTAACAAAATAAGGTTAATGAAAGGAAAAATAAGTTAATACTAAATATGGCAAGGTGTTTATTAATTGAAAAAGATGTCCCAAAGGTTTCTTAGGCTAAAGCTATGCATACGTCTATGTACCTACAAAATATATTACCAACTAAAGCTCTAAGCAAACAAACTTCTTATGAGGCTTGGTTAGGATTGAAGCCATCAATAAATCATCTTAAAGTTTTTGAGTGCATATGCTATACACATGTGCTAAAAAACAAGAGTGATAAACTCAATGAAAGAGCTAGTGTTGTGTTCATAGGCTATAGCAGAAATTCAAAAGGCTATAGGGCATATAATTTGAAGACTAAAAAGGTTACTATAAACAGAAATGTGAAATTTGATGAAAATGCCAAATAAATTGGAATCAATCTCTTGTTATCAATTCTAAGCGATCATTAATTGAAGTTCCTTCTCAGGAATAGGAGAAAGATAGTGATTTAGATGAAGAAGTTGATGTGAGGGGAGCAAGAACACTTGTTGATATAATGGGTAGATGTAACATAGTAATTTAAGAACTTGCAACCTACCAAGAAGCAGTCAAGATTAAAGAATGGCAAGATGCAATGAAATAAAAATTAAGAGTGATAAACAATAATAACACCAGGTACTTCATGGACATAATTGAAAATAAGAAAGTTATAGGGTTAAGTGGTTTTATAGAGTCAAATTAAACCCAGATGGATCCATATGCAAATACAAAGCTAGATTAGTGGTGAAGGGGTATACCTAAGAGTTTGGAACTAATTTCACTTATATGTTTGCAGCAATGCCCAAATTTGATGCAATTAGGCTACTAATTATAATGGTAGCCAACAACTCATGGGCCATCCATTAATTAGATGTAAAATCTTCCTTTCTAAATGGCTGGTTGCAAGAAGAGATATTTATGGATAAATTTAATAGCTTTGTGAGGAAAGCACTTAAAGATAAAGTTTATTTTCTCAAGAATGCTCTATATGGCCTACAACAGGGTCCAAGAACCTTGTACAACAAAATAGATGGTTATTTAAACCAATTAGAGTTTTGTCAAAAGCCATACAAAAGCCACATTATATGTAAAAAAATGTTGACTTAAAAGTGATCTTAGTTTCCTTATATGTAGATGACTTATTGTTAACAAGTAGCAACCATGTTCTAGTAGCCAAATTTGAAAAGGATATGAAAAAGAGTTTTGAAATGAATGACTTGGGAAAGATGAGTTACTTTATTTACACAGAGGTTCTTTAAGTGAAGAAAGGGATTTTCATCTATTAAAGGAAGTAAGCTATCAAAATCTTAGAAAAACTCAAAATGGAAAATTGTAAAGTAGTTGCACATCATTCAATCTTAATGAGAAAATAAGAATGATCAAGCTACCAAAACTTATGCTAATATCTATTAAAGAGTTATTAGGTGTCTCTTGTATTTATTACCACAAGGCCTGAAATCATGTATGCTATAAGTTTTCTTTTTAGGTTCATGCAAAGTCCAAGTGAAGTGCATTCCAAGGCTACCAAAAGCATTCTTAGATATTTAAAGGGTACTCTTGATCCTAGAACATGGTATTCAAAAAGGCTAGCAACAGAACACATAGGGTTTATTGATAATGATTGGGCATAATCATTGGAAAACATGAAAAGCACCTTAAACTATTATTTTTCCATAGGTTTAGGCATAATATGTTAGAGCACAAAAAACAAGACAATATGGCTCAATCCACAATTGAGATAGAGTATATGGCTACTACTCATGTTGTAAATCACACTATTTGCCTAAGGCAACTCTAAGTTGATTTATTGACCAAACAAATGGAAGTATAAGAGGTGTTATGTGATAACAAATTAGTGGTTGTTATAGCTAAAAATCATGTCTTTCATGGCAAAACATAACATATCAAGATAAAGTATCATTTCATACAAGAAGTGGAGAAGGAAGGGGAAGTGGCAAATATCTTGACTAAAGGATTGCCTAAGTTTAGATTTAAAATGCTTAAAGATCATTTAAGGATGTTAAGTTGCTCTAGAGTTAAAGAGGAGTATTAGGGTTAACTCCAATTGTAGTTTAGTTAACTTTAAGTGCATATTATTTTCCTTTATTTTAAGAAGGCAGCATCACCTTCACTGGTAGTAAATGAAAAGCTGAATTTTGTTTTAATACAAAGTAGTATGACTCATGTTTGATTTAAGGAAGCATGTTAGCACATTTTAAGGGAAGTTGATAGAAAGTGAGTTTTGTCTTTTTTATATAAATATCTTTGTGAAATGAAGCAAAATACCTCCACCCTTCAATCTTTGTTTGATTACATTTTTTCTTTACTTGCTGCTTCTAGTCTATTTCATTAGTATACACAAATGATTGATTTACAATCTTTGTATGTCTAAAGCCAATCTAAAACTTCTCTATTTTGTTTATAATGGCAATCACACTTGCTCCCACATGAATATTAGATTAGGGCTTGTACATGTTTAGAAGAGTGTAGTTGCAATTGCAGATCAAGTTAAAAATATAGATTTCAATGTGGGGTTCTGTAGGTTTGAATCTAGATACTAGTTATAATATGGTGAATGTTGCCCATTTACTCAATGAAATGTACATACATATATATATGCTACTTCTTTGTTAACATTTTGAATCTAACTTTAGTTTAATTTGTATGAGTGGTTGTCCTACTATACATGTGTTTAAGATCACTATATTGGAACATGAAACTAGCCAATTGTGTTCTAATACAACGATGCTCTGATTTTTGGTTCTTTGTTCAATCCAACTAGTAACATCCATGTATTTTGATTTTGAGTCTTGCCACCCTAATTATTTTGTTGCAACTTCTTATCTCAAAATTGCTCATTGATATAAGTAGATGGCATTCTAGTGTGCTTGGTAGCTTTCAAGGAAATCACTCACAAGCAGCCAATACCATCATATTATTATATATATAAAAGTAAGAGGGAATCATTTGTAAGCCTTAAATAGTGTGGCTCATGTATTAGGCTGCATGCTAGTATTTTTTTTTTTTCCTTTTTTGACACTCTTTTTTAGATTTGAATAATGCGGCATAGTCCCCATACTGCAAACATGAGGGCCCACTAAGTTAGTATAATAAATCCCAACCGATTCGCATTATTCCATTTTGGCCTTTACATTAGTAAATTAGCTTTTCCAATTTTTGGGTGAATGTAAATTAGTATATTGTCAAAGGGCTAAATTATCTTATTATATAATTTGTTTAGGTATCCCATGTACTATGCCTCGAGTTAATGCTTTTTGCCAAGATAGATTGTTATCTTCTCATACAAAAGTTAATAAGCTTTCAATATTGTAATCCTACTTGCAAGTGAAAACTTAATGTATTCCAAGCCATTTCTCCTTTAGCCAAAACTAACTTAGTTTGACTAAGTATTTTGGTAAGTCAATTTTCATGTGATTAGCTAAGGAATTTTAGATTTTGACATGGCATTAAACTCTTTAATCAATGGACTTAAATTTTCATTATTTTGCAATATATGTACTTCTTATTTAAAAAAAAAACATGTTCTCTTACATTTAATACCTGCTTTGTGACTACAAAGTCAACTTATAAAGTGTTCACCTTCCATTCTATTGAAAAAGGAAAAATGTAAAATCAAGAAGATGGGGACATAAACAAAATGCAAATGATGTTGCTTGCATTAGTCCTTTAAATAGATTTTGAATAGCCTATCCATTGTGATTTTTGTTTCCTCCCTTTTCTCTACATGGTGGAAGGTTTGAAAGGAGTGGGTTCGTCTGTATCTTTTTTATCAAAGTTGAAAATTTAATGATAACTATCGAATGTGGATCTTTTAAAATAAGGATTTGCTAAAATGATTAAAATGCACTAATCTTTCCTTTTTTAAAAAAAAAAAGGGCAAAGTACTTCTACTTGGTTGAAAAGTACACACTTTCAATGGATCCTCACTTTAAGGGATTTGCAATCTAATCCATCATGCCATGCCTCAATCTTCCAAAATTAGTCTCTTAGCTAGCCTTCAATTGTGACTTTGCTATACTATATTGCAATTTAAACACAAAAAGCACTTGTTGCTGCTAGTTAATGGCTTGGACTTGATATATGTTTTTGAAATCTTAATGAACTAGATGAACTAATGGAAGATGGTTTTCTAACTAGTGGTATTAGTGATTGTACTACATCTTTCACTAAGGGCCTATAATCTGCTTCTGATTGTATGCACATTGCTGCTACAGTAACTACCTATAAACAAAAACAATAGCACAAAGCAATAGTTAGTTAATGGGATAAAATCATGACTCCTCAAATGACAATGGCTATAATAGATAACAAAGGAAATTAAGCTAAATTAGATCCTTCTTGGAATACTATCCTCATTGTAGTGCTAGGTCAACCATTTCAATTGCCTTTTCTCTGTGTATCAACCTTGGAAGAAGACAACTAATTTTTTTTTCTTAAATAATAGTTAGATCCATATAGAGAGATGTATTGTACAAACCTAATTTCCCAACATTCAATAATCGATACTAAATATATAATTGCATCCTCAAATTTTTTTTTCCCTTTCTTATTACAATAACATAGGCATAGGGTTTTAATGCAAACAATTATTTTCCTACAAAATATCCTTTAAAAAAATTGTTTTAGTAAGGAAAAAATTGAGCTATCATTCATCCCCATCTCAATTCTCCCATTTTTTTTAAACGAACAATAAAAAGAAAATAATAATAACAATTTTTGCTTTAAGAAATACCTCCCATGTGGAATTTGAGAATCAATTAAGAAAAATAATAAATCATTAAATCAATTGTTAATCAATGATAACTTGAAATCTAACTAGGGGGAGAAAAAAAATGGAAAGTTGATTGAACTAGCAAATTCATAGATGTCAACATCAACCATGAGCAAAAGTGGTGACAATTAATGTTGATAGGATGAAGGTTGCAATTAAGGAAGGCTAAATTGCAAGAGCAATTATGGCTCTCTCAAACACTTGTCTATTTTAACGTAAATGAATTATGCATTTTAAGCATAACATAGTCACCTAAATTTGGATCATAATATTGCAATTTTCTTTAGCTTTTAGTGTTAATAGAATCAAGTTCACAGGCATTCTTAGTTATCCAAGTAGTCATAAGATCTCAAAGGAAAATATGTAGCTGATATACTTTGGGCCCATTTGGTTTCATTTGGTTGTCCTCTAAAGATGTAAATGTAGACACATTACTTTGATATTTACAATTTAGTGGAGTGAAATGATTAGCTTCTAGTTAGTCAGTGGCATTTGTATTTGTCAATTGTAACATAGGAATACTACAATGGGTTAGAGCCAAAAATTAAATAAGGACATTTTTGCCCTTGGTTATCTTTCATTATTGAACCCAACTGGAATATCTGCAAAAGAGTAGCTTCTTCCATCTGTCTCTAAGACCACATGAGTGGTCCAAACAAGAAGTAAGAATACTCACATGGTCCTAAGTAAACCTAGATTTGAGGGAGTTATTGAATTGCCATTAATGTCGTGAAGTAATCCTTAAATGTATACGAATGAAGCAGCACCTAGAACATCAACTAATAGCACCCACCACCATAACGGAGCTCTAAAGATAAGCCCTATAACTTTAATCGGCAATGTTTTTGTTCTAGCCATAGTGTCCCTTCTTCTTTACTGTTATTTCTAGCAAAACTAGTTTACGAAATTAAAAGAGGGAAATAGGTTAAAGCTTATGGAAAGCAAGAAGGTCGTGTATTCATCAAGTCCATATCCATCATCCCATGGGATTTTGCTAGGTTTGGTTCAAATAGATCAACAATGCAGGTGAAAAATGATGCTTAAAGGAAAAAGATCAACAACAAAGAACAATTTTTTTTTGTCAAAGGCATTTTGGTCATTTTTTCACCATTACTTTCCATTTCTCACCTTTTTTATTCCAAGCAGACATGCAAATATAAAGACATTTCCTTTTTACTTTTTTGGGTGTCATACTAAACATAATAAAAATAATTCCTTTCATTTAATCATTGCCTTTGCCTATTTGCTAGCAAATAATTTCGTGAATCAAACAAGCCCTTTATATGACTCGCTCACATAAGCTGTCTAAGAATTGAGGCAAAGAAGAAATCCATTTTAAAAACAAGCTTCTCAAGAATTTATCCAACAAAGGAAACTTCCCTAGCACTTTACATAACCATTTGCTACTTCCCCTTCCTCCTCTTCTCAAGGATTCCTTTCTCTATACTCATCCACATTTAAGCATGTCAACCAAAATAAATATCATTAAACAAGACTCTACCTAATCTCTACCATCATGACAAGACATAGGTTCAATCTCATTAACCAATTTAGGACAAGCATGTTTTAATAGTTATCAAGTCTAAGGAGCAACAACTAAGGATATATTTGGATAACATGTATAATTTAATTCATTGCTCAAGGTCTTCCCTATTATCATGAAGCACAGTAATAAGATTTTTTTTTCGCCTGCAATATTCCAATGATGAACACCATGGACTTCATGTTCCTTTTTTATTATTAAAAAAAATATCCCCCTCCATTTCAAGGGTGTGCAAGGCCCAATATTGATCAGGCCAAGTTTGGTTAGAAAATTAAAAAAAAGTTGATAAGGTTAGATCAAGATAACACCTCAAGTTACGACAAACATTGAGCCAACCTTCTAGCCCTATCAAGCTTAGCCCGACTTAACCCAAGGTGTGTGTGTGTATATATATATATATAGGGACTAAATTGAAAAAATTCTTTATTAAGGGTTTTTTTAATAATCCTAGCAAAAAAATTTTAAATATATTTTATAAATTATAAATAACTAGAGAAGTCAAAATCCATGTTAAGATTCTCATAAGTATGATTATCACATTCAAATTTAAAAATACATATTTTTTTTAAGTTTTAACTACTATATTTGTATTTTCTTCCTATTTTCTCTTTTGAACTTATGTTTTTTCATGTTCATCACATAAATTTTGAAAAAACATGTTAAAAAAAGAAGTCATGTATTCAAAATAATTAAGCAAATATAAAAATATAAATTTTTAAAGTTTCAAATTTTTTTCTTAAAAAAAAAAAAAGACATTTGGCCTAATTTGGCCTGGTTGGCCTGTCCTTAACCTAATAATAACCGAGCCACATTTGAGTTGGGTTAAGCCAAGCTTAAGAAAAAAATTTTGTCCCAAATTCACAATCGAGCCAAGACTCGAGTTGAGGCAATTCCTAACCTATCCCAACCCGTGCACACCTCTACTCCTTTTTCCAATTTCTATACACCCACAGAGGGGCTAATGCTAAATCTATTGGAATTATTAGACTGCACAATTATAATCGTTCATCCTCCTCAATAAACAATTTGCCTCATGACTTAAGAGTAGAATATCATTATCCGCAAGAGATAGGCCTTGCCTTTTACTATCCCTATCATAACTAAGCTCTTTCTCACTTAATGTGAAAGAGCATAAAAATCAATGTTTAAAAATTGGACCTATTATTGAACCGGTAAAATTACTAATTCACGTTTTATTGATCAAACCGTAATCAAATCGGTATTGATTAAATATATTTTTTTAATTTTATATATTAAAAATGTCATATAATAAATAACTAAAAACCAATACAAATAAATTTTATAAAGTTTAACATGACTTAATATATAATTTTAGAACTTTAATATAAGAGATGTAAGTTGCATGAAGTTGCATATTGATTCAAGAACTTATATTTCTCCCTCTATGATTATCAACAACCTAACGTTACAGGTCAAAGCTTCAGCCACGAAATGTATTTATTCAACACAATGTAAAAATATATGCAAGCAATTTAATTAGCAAGATAATTAAAAAATAGTTGATGAATGAATATCAATATTCTCCACGCAATATCAATATTCTTCACCTATATCCCAATTCCGTATTATTCTACCATTCATAAAAAAATTACAAATAGTTTATGAATGAAAAAGTCGTTCATAAGTCAAAGTGAAGAAAATAAAAGAATAAAAACAATAAACATAATGAACTATGGTGTGAAGGAGATGAAGCAAGGCATGAAAAAGATGATGTACTGATGGATCTTGTAAGGATAAAGGTAACAGGCTTATGTCAAACAATATGGTCCTAGGGAATGGAATCTTATGTCCTAGCACATGAACACACCCATCAACAGGGATGCCAAATCTTACTTAGAAAGGTGGAAGAACTACCTCAAGCCCGACATCAAGAAGAGATCTCTTATCGAAGAAGAACAACGTCTTCATCTTGCAACGATGAATGGCGTGGAGATGAAGGAACTCATGCGAATGAGACAAAGATCATACAGAGATGAAAACATTGCAAGAAGCCAAGCAAATCGAAAGGATGAGACAAAGATGATGCAGGGATGGAAACGCTGCAAGAACTCACATGAATCACATGGCAAGGGGGAGAGGAACACAGTCCAAAATCGCAGATTGCAGAACAACAGAAGAATGGAATTGCGAAATTAGGATCTTCCTCCACAAACCCTGAATGCACATTTCAGATAATTTTTACGAAATTAAAAAAACAAACAAACAAAAGTCCAAAACGACGTCGATTTAGATGAAGAGATGTTAAAATAAATAAATAAATTCTAGTGAACCACCCGAACCATTGAACTGAATGATTTTATTAGTTTTAACTTATTCTTGGCCAATTTTATCAATTCTTAATCGATTTTCAATCAATTTAATGTGATGGGTTTAAAGGATCAAATTGGCAATAAATTTCTGATCCAATTGATCGAACCAGCCAATCCAATCCATTTTTTATTACATTGATAAAAATGGCCAACTAAAAGTCACATCAGTCATTGCCTAAGAAGGAAAAAAAAAAAAGCTTACACAACTCATGTGCCAATCAAAAGCTGGTATAGGGTACTAAGCCGTATTAAGATGAAATACGACCACATCACCTGAATGCAACATGCATTTTGTAATTATTCACGTTCAAGCTTCACTTTCAATTCATATCTCAAATATCTCATACCACAGGCACTTGTAATCATCACCTACCTAGCCATTATAACACCATTTTGCATTGGTAATAATGATACCGCTACAATTTTGCCTCATAAGGCACGTTCCTTACACATAATTTGTTCAGTATCCTTAAAAAAAGAATTGAAAGAAAATAAAGATATAAATAAATTAATAAATAATAACTCTTATATCTTTACTAAAATATAAATAAAAACAAATATTATTAAATAACAGTAACAAATATATTATAAACATTATCCAGAAAATCATTACTTTTCTTTTTAATCGTGAAACCAAATACAGCTTTAAGATGCGTTTGGTTGCCAGAATGCTGCCCAAGGAATGGAAAATCAACTAACGTTCCAACGAGTGCCATGCGTTTGGTTGGAGGAAAGGCAGCAAAAGGCTTCCCATGGAAAGCTTGCTTTCCTGCATTCGACAAAAACAGAAATCATCCCATTTTGAGGAGGAAACCACCACTTTACACTAGAATGCAATATGCTAAGATTGAAATACCCTTGTATGCTTATAATCTATTAAGGGGACTACGGAGTTTTAGCGCACCACAAAAACTGAACCCTAGCAGTAAAGTCCAATGCAACCAGCTTCAACATTCTCCATTGCAGCAACTAGTCATTTACATCTCCATCAACAATTAGAGCCAGGCTTTCTTCTCCATAGATCCACAGTCGAGATTCCCTATCTCCGTTTCTAGGTTTGTATGTTCATCTCGTGCTCAAATCTGTCGAAAATTACTGGGTCTACAGACGAGTGATGTTTGTATTTTCGATTGAAGCTTGTTTGTCAATTTTTGTTCAAAAAAACGAATGTATAATAATGGAGGATCAATGGCTGAGCATTGGATTCAATCAAACTCCCCTACTGGACTTGTACCCAAGGCTAAACTCGCAAAGTGGCTACAATGTTGATGCACAAGGGTTTTTGCTCTTGGAGACATACAGAGCCCCACACATTCAGGGGCAATATGCAAATTGCATTTTTTAATTATTATTTATTCATAAGGCTATTTAAGTCATTTTAATAGCACACCTTTCCATTCCTATCTCATTTTAAATCTAACCAAACAAAAAAATAACAATATTTCTATTCCTTTCCTTAACATTCCAAACATTTTTTATACATTATACTATTCTTTTCCACTACTTTCCATTTCCATTCCAATTCTCTCAACCAAGAGGACCCTTAAAGATCTACTAATTCTAGACATACCCCAATTTAAATTGCCACGATAAGCCCAACCAAATTTTGGATATCAAAAATAAAACAACTTAAATGTTATTTTTAACTGCACGCTATCAGCACCACATAATTTGCTATTTCAAAATATTTCCTTTACACTATATTTTTATTTAAAATTTTAGTAACAAACAACCGAAGAATTTTAGCTATGTGATATCCATGAAAAAATGACTACTAGACTTGTTCCTATATCATAAAGTGCAGGGCTACCACGAAGATCAGGGCAGAGCATATTTATATTTTCACTATTAAATATATATCTTGCATAAAGCTTAGAAGTGAATATAATGTCCAGCACAACATTGACACTACATATATATAGGATGTCCAAATCAATTATTCTCTTTCTTGGTTTTCCTCAAGCACGCTCACACTAAGTGTGAGACAAATCTCGTTTGAGATTTGTAACCACCTCTCCCTACAAGTGCTTTTTTGCAAACTTAGAGGTTTAACATTACAAAAGTCCATCAACTATTGGGCACATGTGTACCTTGCCACTTAGCCACTCCTTTGTGACTAATAACCAAGTTTTACATTTTTTTTATATATTAAAGAAAACCGTTAGATGAATCTTATTATAGTTAGTCAATCATCAGGAAAACCGAGGAATCTATTTATGAGCATTGCCACCGGTGTGGCATCACCTGGAGAGTAGGGAATGAGAGAATTTAAATCCATATCTGCTACAGTTTGATGAAGAGTTTGAGGACGAGCACAATACAAATGTTTTCTGTCCGCGAGTTCTTCTGCAAGTTCACTTTGATGATTGTCCATTAAATCTTCATTTACAACCACAATTAAAGGTTTACCCAGCCGTAGGGTCTCAAATATGCTACCTGACCCTGCATGGAGTCAAAACAGTTACATTCCTCCCTCATCGTAGGAAATTATGCAGTAAATGTAATATTGCAGTATAAACATGCCTTAAAAATATAAAATTTGAAGGGAAAAAAAATTTATCGTCCATTTCTTTTTCTGTTTTGGTAATTCCCTAGTTTGATAAAAATATAGATACCCTCAGCAGGCAGCAAATTCACGTGTCCATTTTCTATTCATTCTTTCCCACATAATTTTCTGAAAAAGAAATAGCACAAAGCATTTGGGGAATGAAATACCAATTGCATGGCAGGCATTATGGGGCTTGGAACTAAATAAGAAACTGATGATACTGAAAAATGTAATACTAATTAAAGGTACCAACTACCAACAAACATGTAAACACGTAACATAATCTAGATTCTGTTAATCCCTAACAATGAGTGGTCAACTCATGATGAAGCGCAATGACAGAATGCAGGAGTTTCAGCAGACATAAGACCTAAAGCAGATAGACAGAGGGGCAGTGCGTTTGAGAATAGGAAATATCCACTCACTGTTATGAACAAAACAACTAGTTTCGCTATGGCCAGTCCAAGGAAGGAAGGGAGGGAAGACAGATCCTATGTTTATTCTTAAAACAGCATAAAGTATATCAATTATGCTAAACTATTTTTAACTTACAAATATCACACAAGTCAATTCCATGCCATTAAGTCTTATGCAGTGCCCAGGATTTGCATTTGTCCTTATTCATTAAACCCTCAGAAGCACCGGAACGTTAAAATGAGAGCTGTACCCGTACTGGATACGTATCCAATACGGATACGCGTACCGTACAGGTACAAACGTATCCCGTACGTTTCTTTTTCGTCCGTACGTACCGAAACGTTTTTCCGTACAGAAACGTTTCGAAACGGCTCGAAAAACGGCTCCGAAACGGCTTTGAAACGTCGTGAGGATAAACTGTGCGTTTTACTCGTCCGAATCTCGAGCTTCAGTTCTCCCTTCCTCGCGATTCCTGCTGCGACTAGATCTAGACTCCACGCCAACCTCCGATCCTTCGATTTGGACCCTTCGATTTGCTAGCTACGGTTGCCATCGTTGGAAACTGGAAAGCAATAAAGGATGAGGAAGGGATCCATCGCAGAGAAATAGAGAGACGCCGACGGTGAAGAAATTTGGAACTCAGAGCAGCGACGTTGTGAAGGGGGATCTCAAATTTCGAACTTCTCTGCCTTTTCGAAGATCTCGAGCCCTCCGAGCATATCAGAAAAATCGATTGTGGATTTCTGGTAAGGTTGCTTTCTTCGTATTCCATTATCAATTTTCTGGCGTGGTTGCTTTCCTTCACAAGCATAAATTGTCGTCTGTTCCTGTATGTGTCTGTGATCCTGTGTAGAGGTGAACATAAGTTCCAGCATTTGTGAAATATTTATTCTGTGGAAGTTCCCATCCAAATTTCAGAGAATAGAGAAGGTTCCTGTTTTCTATATTTTAGGCTTAGCAATTCTGTTTTTGTCTGAGAGCAGAGAAGGTTTTACAAAATTTCATTTCATAGAAATCTGTTAGACTGTTATCAAACATTAGAGCCTGAACTTCTTCAATTTTGAGTTCTATTTTCAAAGCATCAATTGAATCTCTTGATTTTATCAGAGGGAAAAAATAGCTTCCCTTTTCTAGCTTATTGGATTTGTAATCTATTACCATATGAGCATTCTTTATCCTTAATTATTAATTAGCTCATTTAGCTTATTTATCTTTCCAAATTTGGATTTTCCATAAATGATATTGCTTCTCCATCATAGGTATCATGGCATCTGGAAGTTCTAGTTCTAATAGTAATCCTAGGTCCACTGCTTCTGCTGAGTATTGTTCTAGTAATATTCTCCAAAAAGAAGGAACTCCTTTGTAGGCTTATGTAACTTTAATCGTTAGAAGTAGAGAAGGAGAAACTGCTAATCCTGGTGGAAATAAGCATTGGAAGTGTAATTATTGTAACCGTGAATTTCAAGGATCTTATTCTAGAGTTAAGTGGCATTTGTTGAGGGTATCTGGTAAAGGAATTTCTATGTGTCCCAAATTTGATACTCACTGTTTAGCAGAGATGAAAAATTTACAAGAGGAAGCTGAGAATATATCAAAATCAAAAGAAGTTCCATTACCACCACCAGCTAGAGGTTTATCTCCTTTAGGTGTTCAAAGTGAGTACAATCAAGGAAAAAAGAGAGCAGTTGGTGCTTTGGAAAAAGCTTTCAATCAAACAGCTAGAGAAAATTTGTGTGCAGAAATTGCAAGAATGTTCTACTCAGGTGGTTTATCTTTTAATTTGGCACGCAATCCATATTACATTAGCTCTTATCAATATGCTGCAAACAATATGATTTCTGGTTTTAAACCTCCTGATTATAATGCACTAAGAGGCCCTCTGTTGCAACAAGAAAAGGCAAATGTTGAAAGATTGTTGGAACCAATAAAAGGGACTTGGAGTGAGAAGGGAGTGAGTATTGTAACAGATGGGTGGACTGATGTACAACGAAGGCCATTAATTAATTTTATGGCTGTATCCCATGGGGGTCCTATTTTTTTAAAGGCAATTGATGGGACTAAAGAATACAAAGATAAATTCTACATAGTTGAGTTGATGAAGCAAGTAATTGAAGAAGTAAAACCGCAAAATGTAGTTCAAATTATTACTAACAATGCCCTTGTTTGTAAAGCTGCTGGTAAGATTATTGAAGGTGAGTATCCTCACATTTTTTGGACACCATGTGTTGTCCACACGCTCAATCTCGCGTTGAAAAATATATGTGCAGCTAAAAACACTGAAGCAAATGAATTAGTATATGAAGAATGTCATTGGATCACTCAAATCAAGGATGATGTAATTTTTATTAGAACTTTTATCATGAATCATTCCATGAGGTTGGCCATTTTCAATGAATTGGTGCCCTTGAAATTGCTTACCATTGCTGATACTAGGTTTGCTTCAACCATTGTGATGCTAAAGAGGCTCAGACTCATTAAAATGTCTCTTTGCACAATGGTAATTAGTGAAGAATGGAATACATATAAAGAGGATGATGTTGGAAAGACTAATACTATTAAAGAGTTAATTCTTGATGACTCTTGGTGGGATAAGATTAATTACATCCTCTCTTTCACAAAGCCTATTTATGAAATGCTTAGATTTTGTGATACAGATAAGCCTTCACTTCACTTGATTTATGATATGTGGGATTCAATGATAGAACAAGTGAAAATATCAATATACAAGCATGAGAAAAAGGAATTTTCTGAACATACAAGATTTTATGAAGTTGTGTATGGAATTATAATTGATCGTTGGACAAAAAGTTGTACACCACTTCATTGCCTTGCTCATTCATTGAATCCTAGGTAAGTTTTACTAATATCCCATACTTATATTATTGATATTTTTTTCACATTTAATTTTATGCTAAACAAGTCTAATTCTCATTGTTTCTATTACATGCTATATAGGTATTACACTCCTCAATGGCTTGATGTGTCACCTAATAGAGTTCCTCCACATTTAGATGCTGAAATTTCAACCGAGAGGACCAAGTGCTTTAATATGTATTTTAAGGATCCTAAGGAGAGAAAATTGGTCCTTCAAGAATTTTCAATGTTTTGTGGAGCTTCAGATGCATATTCATTATTTGATTCGTTACAAGATAGGTGGAATTTGGAGCCTAAAGAGTGGTGGTTAAATTATGGTTCTTCAATCCCAATGCTCCAACGGCTTGCATTAAAGCTTCTTCGTCAACCATGTTCATCATCTTGTTGTGAACGAAATTGGAGCACCTACTCTTTTATTCACTCACTAAAAAGGAACAAATTGAATCCAAAAAGGGCTGAAGACTTGGTTTATGTTCATACCAATCTTCGTCTTTTATCAAAAAAAAGTGAAAAGTATTATAGTGGAGTGACTAGGATGTGGGATGTTAATGGAGATCATTGGGAGCCATTTGATGGGGCAGGAGGTCTTGAAGTTGCAAATTTATCTTTAGATGAACCAGATTTAGAACAAAAGCTCATAGGAAATGTTACTAATGTGGATGTAGATGAAGATGAAGATTAACTTGGATTGGAAGTTTTAATATTAATGCTTGTATGAAATGTAACTTGTTATGAACATCTTATTTATATTTGTAATTTGTGATATTATTTATGTTATGGTAGCTTATTTATAATTTATTTTATTTTTTAATGTCTTAGATTCTTGAATATATATATATATAATTATATATATATATATTCTCGTACCCGTATCTTAAAATTTTAAAAATTGTCGTATCCCACGTATCGTATCGTACCCGATATACGTACCCGTATCGGTGCTTCTTTGATTACACCCTTCTGTCATTTAATCTAATCAAATTCACCAGCCTGTGATGACAGCTGCAGCTTCTTTCTTATTTTCATTTCCTTTTTCTTTGCTTCCCAGCACTGGTGAATCACACACGTGAATCCAGTTAACAATTATCCAATGGTTTTCACATCTAACTTTATTTTTAAGGAAAAGTGTATCAGATATAACCAATGACAATTGGCATGACAGCTACTTCTCCCATATAGAAGGAAGAATGAAATTGAAGCCACTGAGACCAAACAGCAGCACTACTTGCGTAAACTTGATAATACTATAATTACATAAAAAGTGAAGAACAAATAATAATAATAATAATAATAGTGACCTGCATGACTAATGACAAGAGAAGCTGATTTGAGATGGTCGGCAATGCTGGATGAAAAAGTGAAACAGTCTACGGCCAACAAACCACCTCCTTCAGACTAGAAAAAAAAGTAACTTATAAGAAATTCAGTAAACAAGAGATCTGCTAATGCTAACGTCAATATCAATACAATTTAATTTTAAAATTTATAACATAAAGCTTCAGTAAAATAAAAAGCATCTGTAACTTCAAATTGAGGGACGTATTCTCCTAAATCCTAATTCATAATTCTTGGGTGGCATAGCCATCATGTATTAATATCTTTGCAGTGTTCCACAAATTTCTAATCGACACTAGAAAACAAAATGTGAGCAGAAGCATTTCCAAACTTTGTATTCAAAATATTTCCTCATTTTTAACTTCTGAATGCCCTTTCACCACTAGAATGTACCGTGTTTCAAGACACAGCATTACTAGTTTATATAAACGAGAAGCTAAGAATAGTTCAACTCTACATCTTTGTCTAGACATCAGATTAGTAAGGAATAAAAAGCAGCAAGGAGAAAGAAAAAGCACTGCTGCGAAGTGTTTTTAAAACTACCTTTGTGGGAACATAAGATCCACGACCCATTTGAATGAGGAGGTGCGTATATCCTTTCGTTAATAACTCTTGCTTGACTGTTCGAGAATCCACTGCTTTCACAAGAGCATCAAAAGAAGTCGTTCCCACAGTTACAAAAACAACTCTTCTTGTCTTATCATCGCCCTCATGATCTCCCATTTAGACTAGTTGATCTCTTCTCCAAAGTGCAAATCTTGCAAAAATATTTCAACTGAAGCAATTGATCTTTATGAGAACAAATATAATCATTGAACTATAGTATCACTAGAAGACAATGAAATGGTCTGCGACTACAGAGATCAAACGAAATAAAAGAAATTAAAAGCAAAGTTGCTTTTGAAACTCCCTTGCCAAATGCCTACATAGAGCTGGAGCTAACCCAGCTCACTTGGGTTGGCTCACAACTGGCCTTCCCAAATATAGGTGTTCATAGGCCAGCGTAACCCCAGATCCTCCCTGGCCCAGCCTTATGGGTCAAATACCCAGCAACAAAATCAAGATATGAGTATTCAAATATGGTCCATCCATCAAAATTATCTCACAAATTCAATTGTGACCATGAAGCATTTTAAAGCAAATCCATAATTTCAGCAAGGTGGAATTACCGATCTTAATTGATATCTTCAAGAGATTCCCCATCACAGGGTAACTCAAAAACAGCAAATACATAAACGAAAAATACAAATACAGAAGACACAAATATCCAAGATATTCCATGGAGCAAATGCACACGAATCCCAACTCAAGATGAAATTTAAAGACTGCTCTGTTTGGTTTGCAGAATCCTCCACTGTAAAGCCGGAAATGGAAATGGAATTCCATAATAACATGTTTGGTTGGAGGCAGAGTAAATGTATTCCATTACTTAGGCAATGCTGATTCCCAAATTTTTGAGATATTGATTCCATATGAAAATTGATGGAATAGCCTCCCATGAAATGGAATCCCACTTGAAAAGACCCATATGCCCTTAGAAACTGACAACCCAATCTTGGCTTCCACCCGAAAGTTGCTTTATGGAAACTCTGATGCTATTTTATGAATGCTATTTTCAGTCATGCTTAAGGTGACCAAAGCCTGGAATCCTGACGATGAAGAGGGGACCTGTGCTTTTCTTTTTTTGGGGTGCAAGACATATAGGTTTTTCTTTAATTTCCAGTTATTAAGAAACAACATTATTTTATTATTTTTTCATCGAAGATATTATGATTATTTAATCATTTTTCTTTTCTATCTCTTTGTTATCAAATCAAACATAAAAAATATAATAATATTCCTATTATTTTCATGCTATCCGAAATATAATTATGCACAGTAGAATTCTATAAGATCCCTCTTTCCCCAACATAAACCCAAAACAGAGCAATAGATGGGAAGCAACCAAAATTCAATATATAAGGCAAGCATGCAGTATCCTTTTTTACAAACGAAAAAGATCAAATGCCCAACTATAGAAACATGCAGTAACCATTTTGACAGAACCACAAACCCACGTCGAAAATCCAAATGCTAAAATCAAATAAGAAGCACCTTTATGATTTGCCTTTTAGTTTAAAAAGTGACAGAACCAAAAAAGGATGAACTCACGGACGGTGTACTGGTCGAAGGCGAAGGCGAAGTTGACGACAGACACTCGGACAGTCTAAGACTCGTCGATTTTGAAGAGAGAGAGTGAGAGGGCAGGACGAATGCCGCGAGCGTCGATAGAATTAGGGATTGAAGGCCGAGGGGTAACAGGGCAGGTGATGTTTTAGTTTTTCCGTTTTTTGGTAAGGAATTATTAAGTTTGAAATATATAATATTTTAATAATATTGTAATAAATATATAATTTTTAAAGATAATTATATAATTTTTTTAATTAAAATCATATATTTATTATAACATTATTAAAAAATACATTTATAATATTTTAGTTAAAATTTTAATTAATAATAATATAAAAATTACATTTAAGTCTAATTCTTCAGCAAAAGTATAATTTTAATCTTAAAGATCTATTTTAAGTTTCATTTTACTCTTAAAAATTTATTTTTATTTAATATAACCCATAAAATTTTACTCATGTTTTATTTAGTATTAAAAAATTATTTTAATTCAATATAGGTTTCAAAATTTTAAAAATGACTTAATATAATTCTTAAAATTTTAAAATAATTCATTATCATTCTGTTTTTCCTAACGCCATTAATTCTTTTAAACAAAATGTATGATGTGGCAAGTTGATATTTTTTTAAAATAAACCTTGAGTGGAACGTTAAAAACCAAAAGTGTACTCGAAACTTTAATTTTTATATTTCATTATTTATAAGGTACTCTATCTGTCCATTAATATGAGACAAATATAGCGTAGTGCAGAGGCCAATATCTGCTCCAGTATTAGATATTAAATTTTTATTATCTTTATCTTATCAGATGTTCAAGTATCAAGTATTTGTTTGGACGGATACCGTTTGTATCTAAAATACTGAAACCCATTGCCCTTGTGAACACATTGACGGCTCCTTCCAGCTGATAAAAGACACAGTCTCTCTACTCTCCAAATATATTTATCTTACAACCATTGAGTTTGGGAAAAAGTGTCTTTGGTGTCAATATTTTTGATATGGTATCATTGAAATCATTAGTATTTTTTGCTGTACTGTATAGGTAAAGGAATCACAATACACACTAACTTGTTTGGAATATAAAAAATTAAGTATAAAAATAAAAATAAAAATAATGTAATTTTATAGATAAAAAATACTTATAATATTTTTAATTTTAATAATTAAATAATAATTAATAAATAGTATTAGATAATGATTGAATGATAATTATAAAGATAAAATTATAATTTTAACAAAGTTTTTTTTTCTCTTTCATTTTCCAGCGCGGTACCAAACATGCCGCATACATCTATAATCATACTTGCGAGATATGACACACTAACTATGAACAAAGCAACAGAAGAAACAAAGAAAAATGTGTCTCAATTGACATGGTTTCGTTAAAATTTTTAAAATGCCTTTGGTATGACAAAATAAGAAAAATATATATAATAAAATAGAATAAAATAAAAATAATAAATAAATAAATAATAACATTCATGATCTTATTTTAAAAAATTAGTAAATAATAATAATTATTATTAAATAATAATAACAAAAATATAATATATATTGCACCAAAATTTTTGAAAACTTGCCCTCTCTGTTCCTCTCTCTCCCGCAGTGCCAAACGCCTCCTTAGTATTTGGTATACCAAGGTAGCGCATCCCACGTTGATGGCGCCATCTTTTAAAACGCCGTTTAAAAGCTCTACGCCACCAATAACCATAGTTCCATATCTCACGCTTGAATTTCTGAAATGCAAATTACATTTATTTATATAACCAGAATCCCATTAGCTGTAAAGAATCCTATGACAAGTCCCTCTTGTTTGTCTTTTATTTTAAGCCAAGGCATGTAAAATGGTAAAATGCAACGCATACTACTAGGAAATAGATGAAAACAACAGTCTCTTTCCAAGCCTTTCTCTTTTTCCTTTTCTAATCCTAGTGTCGGAAAGGAGGAAACTTCGGAGGCTGACCACTTGTGACCTGACCAATGTTACCCAAATCGCAATCCAAAACATAAGGTAGTGAGTGCACTCTTACGGGATCCAACAGGTCCTATCATATTTTTGCACATGGCAATTTTAGTAAACACCCTAGCCCACAAAAATTGGATGACTGGGCAAAAATAACACATTCTTTGTTGCAGTTTTTACCAAGTGGACCCTAAAACCTATATGCTTGTTTTTAGTTAAGGTCTCTGCCAAATAGACCCTTAAATCTATATCCCTAATTCTTGAAATCTAATGCAAATTCAGCATTTCACAATATCTCAATCCTCTTCCTTTCATAGCCAGCTTCCATTTAGGTGTTTCATAGCTTCAACTGAGGGTCTGTTCGGAAATACTATGGACTTCTACTTTTCAAACCGCTTGATTTTCAAATAAAGTATGAGAAAGATATTGGGCAAAATTATTTGATGAAGTGCTTTTATTAATATTATTGTCTTTGACAATTTAGTTTTACAAAAAGCATTGTGAGAAAGAAGCAATTTTTATTTGGCAAAATTATTTGACAAGCTCTTTTATGCTTCTCAATATCAAATTACTTAAAAAGGGCATGTATGTATAGGCAAAGTGAAAATAGTAAGAGGTAATAATGGTAATTAATAATTTTGAATGGAAGTACTTTTGTCTTAAAAATATATATAATTTTTATGCTATTGCTTTCAAGAAAAAGCTCTAATTTATGGTTCTTTTCCACAGCAAAAAAATTGCTACTACCACTTAGAAGCAATTTTCCTTTTTTAGGAAAACTTAGCCAAACACTTAATTTTATCAAAATAAATACTTTTCTTTTTGAAAAATAAGTAACTTCTACCCCCTTAGAAGCTTGGCCAAACAGGCCCTTAGTCAGAGAGACAATTGGTGTGTTTGTTTTTGTGTTTTCAAAACTCAAAATTACATTTCCAAAAAAGCGACAATTTCTTATTGCATAAACGTGAATTTCAAATGCATTTCCAAACACGCATAATGTGATATAAGAAATTTGAATGATTGGCTAATGGTTTTCTTACTGATTTTAAAATGAGGACTTTATTAGGGCAACACAAATGGAAGACCTTGTTTGATTACCGAAGTTAGTAATTGCCAACTCCCAACAACCAAGGAAAAAGTACATATTTTATTTTTGCTGTTTTAGTTGAAACACTAATAAATATTCAAATTTTAAGTCTTTATCATTATATTGAACATTGCATTATGTACTGATTTCTTCTATGGCTGACTCTCTTTTTTCTGTTAAATTTTGCCTTTCAAAAGGGAAAAAAATAGTTCATTAAGTATGTCATTGTTTCAAGTAGATGTTGATGTCATGATGTGCTTATTTTGTTATACTATTAATTTATATAAAACAGATTGTAGGATCATTTGATCCTCGTTTCAAACCTTAATCCTATCTTGTAAAGTGTAAGCCTTTCACCTAGTTTAAGTAGGACCCAAGTCTATGATTACCAAAAATGGATAACAACACCCCTAACCGCTAGACATTTCTAATGAGAAAGGATGATTTCCAATTGTGCAAGGAAAATAATACCTGACCCGGGCCATGTAGCTTATAAAGCCAACAGGGTAAAGGTATCCCATGCCATCCTACGGACAATTTTAGAGGATTATATATAAAAACGGATTCTTTGTTGTGCAACACCTGTATATACAGAAAAATTCTATTTAAGAAAACCAATAAATAAATAAATAAATAAAGTGTACGGCCCCAATTTGAAAGGTCGAGATTGTTTCAGGAGACATACTGCTTCTCTTAAAACAACAGAAAAGTTGAGTCGAATTATATATCTATTGCTCCTGATCTTCACTTTTAGCTTCCTCCTGTCTTTCTTCCTGTCAAGGATTATGAAATACAACAAGTTACTATTTGACATGATCTACATTTGGGATTAAAGGAGGCAGACCAGTAAATAGCTAATAAGTATATAAGGGAAATGTAATGAAAAAGGGGAAGGACTAAAAATTATTTTTCTCAAGTTAGGACGGAATGGGTGATTGAATGAGTGATTTATACATAGAATGAAAAAGCAACAAATTTCCCGTTGGCCGGGAACATTATGCATACGAACCAAAAATATACATTTCATGGTGAATAATCCATATTTGCCAGAGAGCAGAAAATTTCGTTGCCGTCAAAGTGTCGCACAAGTTAAAATTTTCAGAAACCTTTTTCTGTCCAAACATAACGTGAAGCCACTCATTGCACACCTAATCACTTGATAGATTAAGAAACATGTCAACCTCATTGGCAAGCTTGGTTTTAACGATAACCTTGGCAGAGGAATGTTCTGTTTTACACGTCTGGTTACTATAAGGAAGGACCACCTTCAATTTACATCAGGCACTATAAGTGAGCCCAGCTCAATCTCCACTTTTAAATACAAGAAGTTCAGCATAAAATTAATGCACATGAAATAACAGAGAATGTGTTCTATTTGGTAGGGAGAGTCAACTTGTGAAATGATTATCATGCAATGGACCAAAACTATCAAGGAGATCAATTTGAACCTGAGCATGATAGATAATTCATACGACAACCAATCATTACAGCTAGTCCCTCACCACAGCCATCGGCCTGGATGTTTTGAGAAGACAAGATATGTACATGTAATGCGTTAAATTATAGCATCCAAATATAAAAGATGTATAACTATTCTGAGTTTTTATACAAAATTATGAAACTGTGGCTCAAAAAACAATTAATGTCATATATTAACGCACTATGGATCCTTCACTTTTAGGAGTTCAACTCACCTCCTCACGTTCTGCTTCAATTTCCTCATTTGTCAATTTGCTTGTATCATGGCCAGAGACAAATCATAATGCAGGAAGAAGCTATAATATATGCAGCCAATATTTGGTCAAAACACAGTAATTTAAACGCTCCAACCAATATGACTGTAAAAGTAGTTATATAAAGACAGCGGAAACACCCAAAAGGCCTGAGACGAAGAGGCAAGCAACATATCCTAACCTCTTGTAAAAGATCGGACAGCTTTTTCATTTTGGCCTCGATTAGTGCAATTTCTTTTGAATTTTCATCTTGTTGTTGAACTGCAATAGAGCCAATTTCTTCTGAACCTCATGGTCCCTTGGCAAAATGCTTCCTGTCCAACTTTTCCAGAGGTGTGTGCTGGATAAGAAGGAAAGCCAACAAAATCTTCTTAAGTCAAGCCAGATTCCGCAGGTATAGCTTAAGGGAAGGTTTAGCAATTTCAATCAAAATAGGAAATGCTTAATTTTTGTAGGTCATACTGATTGGATGTCAGAGAAATACTTCGGTTACTAAGTAGAAATAAATGTACATGATATCAAAATATTAATTGCTTTTGATTCCTCTAAAAGGAGCTCTGAATTTTTGGACTAATGATACTGGAGTCAAGACAGTCAATTTGGAAGGAGAGAGCACGAAGAAAGTAACTTAGCAACTTTCACAGCATATCTTGGTTTGAGATATTACTCTAAAGATGATTCCCTAAAACCCTCCCATACGGTAAAAAATTGGATAACAGAAAGGAAAAGGGTATCTATATACTCTGCAAAGATGGATGAATCACCTTTGTAAGGAACAGCCTCTCTGCCTGTTGCTGAATAGTACCCCATCTTGACTCAGCTAACGCGTGCAAGACCGAAGAAGAGAGAGATCCTCGAACTAAACTTGTTTTTAAAATCATTAACTGGGTTAAAACTTAAAACGGTACTTAATCTTTGCCATTCATAAAAACAGAAGATATTAAAATAATAGAAAGAAATACATTTATCATAATCGAATCTCTGATCGGAAGAGTTATCACTAAAAGTTGCATATCAAATTGGTACAACTTCTGCAAAGATAGCACTACTACTTGAAACTTCTAACAGCAACTAACGTAACAAAAAATGAGAACCTCACCAGACAAACAATTTATATCGGAGGACCATAGTAAAACGTCAAAGGAAAACATTTGAATCCATGATATGTTAAAAATTAAAATTCATGCCACTATTCAGTATTCAAGTTTATTCTGATTTGAAATACTTTAGCTTTTTGCATGAGAACTTGAATAACCTCAAAGGCGCACACAATTCTTTATCACTGATATCTGTGATTTTTTCATAGAAGTCTTGTAATAGTCAGATATTAGTCGCATGCTTCAATTATTTGATCACCTGTTATCCGTTCTCTCCTAAACACGGCTATTATTGCTTCCTTATACGAGTTTATAGGCTTATAACCTGCAGCAACTAATAACCTCATCCAGGCCTGATTTCTAGTTCACCATTAACAATATATTGGCTACTTTTATGTCTTCTGCCTCAGTCCAGTCCAAATAGCTTTAGTATCTGTAAAAGCTTAAATATACACAACAGGGGTTATATCAAAAAAGAAATCACGCTTATACAATTATACTCATTTATTCTTGGACAAACTTCATTCTTCCATAGATAAATATTGGGGCCTCCAAAACAGCACCAACATACAAATGAGGGAAAGCTGTAGAACACCAATGTTAGGCCTCGGAGTTAAAACATTCTTGCAAGAACTGGTGAAGCTCTTCTGCAACAATAGCGGGATACTCCTCTTGTGGAAGAAGAGCACCTGGTACCTCCACAAACTTGCTCACCCCTTTGGCTCCTTTAAGAGCTTCCATCTCTGCCTTTGACCTCTTTGGAGATCCTTTGGTTGATACAACCAGGATTGGTGTCTTTCCCTCCAAAGCTGCAAAGAGTTCAAGGAACTCTTCTCGAGATGTTACGGGGTCCAATTCCCCAGTCAAGAAAGCAGCAGGCAAGTAACGTGCTCCTTTTTGTTTTGTCAATGCATATCTGCTCTCCACAATTCCTCGAGTCACATTATCAGCGTTTGCATAGACATGGGATTTGTACTGTGATTCGATTGCCTTCTCATTGCTCACAAGCATGTTATACATCATCCAGCCAACTGCAGGGGCCTTTAAGGTGCCTCTTAGAAGTCCATACCTGCAAGTTTATGAGGAAGAGGGAAAAGATACCGGTCATACTATATTGTGAAACAAGTTAATCTGCTAGTGACATGCGGGGTTCTTTGAATTTTATATCTGTGTAAAATGGACGGGCAAGCCAAACAACATTTGGCAGAGCAGTGAAGGGTGGGAAGATCTATGGAAAGGTACAGTTCATTACACTGATGCCAAGAACTGGGAACAGACAGATGTAATAATAGAAATGAATTTAAGCTCCGGTTATTTTCAAATTTCAGCTGAGATATGTAAGATCACTGGGTTATATTTTCCTTTCAGTAGAAAATAAAGCTACATGAACGAAAAAAGTAACACCACTTGAATTGGGGCATGGAACTACCTTGTTTCCATGCTGGAATCTCGACCAAACACAATGGGAAGGGGGCCGGCCCAAGTTGGAGCAACAGCAGCTACAGCTCTGGGCTTCACCAAACCCTTTTTTGCAGCACGGATGACTATTGATGCTGCATGCCCTCCTCCAAATATTACCAAATCATTTTCTGGTTTAACAAGAATATTGTTAGTCACATACACTAACCATTTTAGTGCACATTCAACATATTAAAGCACTCATTACTCATTCGTGGAAATATATATAACTGCTGGAGAAAAGATGCACACAGAAGGCAGACAATGGAAAACAAACCCAAACAAGTTTGTCCAAAATACTTAGCTCCTATAATTGAAAACTGTGGTAAGCAACGCAGTAGTCACAGATACAAGTATCTGGCACAAAAAATAGAAGATAGAGGAAAGGAACAATTATAAGTGTTATGTTTTGTAACACTCATCGATTATTAATTTATGCATATAAGGCAAGAACAGAGACGAGAGTTTAGGCCAACTTGTACTAAGATCATCAGCATCAGTCTCTGTGTAAGCATTTGTATGTCAATGATCTCTGAATACAGTTTTAGGACTTGAATTGACCAATCAGGTAATCCCTTGTTCAAGTCTCTGCAAAGACCTTTTCCCATAGTGCCAGACAGGGTGACACAGATCCTTTCTAAAGTCTTGATTTCTCATACTCACCAAATTAAAAAATCAGTCTTAGAGGCCCTTGTAGGCAGATAAGGTATAGCTTTCAAAAGCAACATACACGCCTAGCTTAGTAGAAGCTCCCAGACAAAAAACTCATTAAAGTGAAAGTTAATACATTTTAGTCCTTAAACTTCTGAAGCAATAACAGAACACATATCCTAATTCAAATTGCTCTAAACAAGAAAAATATGCCAGTAATTATAGGTAGATTTTCTAAATTGGGAATATCAATTTTATCTGCAATCTACCTGTACTTTGATGACGTAAAATTAATTAACAAATGAGTAAATTTCAATAATTTCCCTTGACATTTGGCAAAATGACACTTGATATCTCTTTTGTTTTAAATATATTATCTAGCTCTCTTGACATCCATATATACTACCAAAAACTCCCCTCTAATTTACTTTTATCAATGAAGTTAACTTTTTGCACAATATGTGATCCTCCTCCCCCGCCCCCCGCAAAAAAAAAAAAAAGAAAAAGAATATTAAGCTGCCTTTGATGTCAAGGTTTACAATTACAGTCTTATGTTGAAACTTAATATCAACTTAGCATCCTTTATTATTATATTAAAAATAAAATCAGTTTTGTATTAGGCAAAATGTTAACTTCGTTGACAGGAAATAAATTAGAATGGAGGGTTTTGCAGTGTATATCAAATGTCAAAGGAGCTAAATAACATTCTTGAAACAATAGAGCTATCAAGTGTAATTTAGTCAAATCTCGAGAAACCTTAGTGCAATTTATTCTCAACAAATATAGCTCAAAACTGCAAAGGATGGCATAATGTCAAGAAAAAAAAATAAAAAGGTAAAAGGCTGTTCATAATAACCTGGTTGCTTTATCGGACCATTGGGTGCATTGATGAATTCAGCCAGAAATTTTTCCAAGACGTCAGCATTGTAATCAATCTTTGGCCTATCAGAATATCCCAGACCAGGCCAATCAACAATAGTTGCTCGCCAATTGACTTTGCCATCACGTTGAACAATATCTCCCGCCACTGATCTCCATTCCTCAACAGTGCTTACATCAGAAATGGTTGGCATGATCAAGATATTTTGGGAAGGCTCCGAACCATCCTTTACATGCTCTTCATAATAAATATTGATACTATTGTCTTTGAACTTCCATTGCCAAGTATTAGTCTGAGAGGGAAAATGAAATGTATTACTAAAGAGACAAGCAAATGGTATAAATTCCCACAGATTAGTTTACAAAAAGTGTCCGCGCGTGTTTATATTAACTAAACACCCAACGGTTAATAAAAGGTAGGAAATTTTCAAATAAATGAAATAATTAATAAATCATAGTTCCCATTAAAAGTGAAATTGGCTACATAATAGACTTCTTAAGTTTTGTTGAGCTTTGATGCTTAAGCTTTCTTTATTCATTTCGTGTATTTATTAACTTATATGAAGATCACACTCTTCAGACTGACGATTATATCTGATATCTCAATATTAGTTTTGAAACGCAAAAACCATAGCTAGGTCAAATTAATATCAGTGGAGCCCCCTTATTTATCTTCCATGGGTGGAAGTGAGAGTCAAATTGAGAAAAGAAAACGGAGTTCAGCAACGAATAGATATACCGTCCATGCGTGTAAAGAGTGATCTTCTAAGCGTGTATGAGTTTAGTAAAACAGTTCAAAAAAACCAGGAAGGAGAATTTTTGGAGAATACCAATAAATTAGTTTTTAAAAAGACAAAGAACATTACAAGTACCATTAAAAATTACATGGGCTAGTGATCTCGTTCTCACCTTTAATGGGGAGGTTTTCTCATTTACAGAGACACTGGAGGAATCTAGAGTAGTTGAAGCCCTAATTTTAAGGGGCCGACGGAGATTGATAGTGTGTAAGAAACAGGATCTACGAATTTTGTTGGAAAGATTCAAGCTTGGCGATGACGGAGCAGAAAATGTAGCAGAGAGCGCCATGAAAGAATGCAGAGATTGAAGATGGGTAATGATGGCGGAGAGCGTAGTGGCTAATGCTTACGATCAGAGAACTATGGCAGAAAATGCTGACCGCCGATTCGGTGAGATTTTTAGCATGGGGGAATGCATCAACGGCTTCGAGGCTCAAGTCACTCAGCTCCAACGCGATTATCTTTCAAAATATTTCATTACACCTCCCTATTGTTTTGGAAATATGACATGGCCCCAACACAAAATTTAGGATAATAGGCCGTTTTTATTTTTTGGTCATTACAATAATAGTTTTAGAAGTCAATTAGAACATTCTCCAAACATACATTTTAAAAACAAACAATTAAAAAAATTAAATTATTTTTGTGGTCTCTCAATTTTATTTATTTTTAATTTAATTCTTATAATTTTAAAATTTATAAATAGGTCTTATAATTTTAGAATTTTTTAATTTAGTCATTATTATTAAACTTTCATTAGTGTTCTATTAAATCTTGATGAGATGACTTATTATGTGTTATTTTAACATTTTAAATATATATTATTATTTTACTAAAAAGAGTATAAATAAATAATAAAATAAAAGTGACTCATATATATAACTTGTAATAAAACATAGGTTAAAAAACGTGAATCAATTAATTTGAATTATGTATATCAAAAATTGATTGTTAATCACATTAATAAAATTTAATATAATACTGATAGATGTTTAATAATAAAGACAAAATTTTAAAAATTTAAAATTATAAGAATTTGTATAAAAATTAAATAAAGTTATAAGGATGTCATATTAGAATTGTTTCCATAATTAAAGATTTTAAATCTAGTTGAAGTCAAAATTGTCTGAAAAATTAAAAAGGCACTTGCACTTTTGAACAACTCAGAATTTTATTGTCGTTCGGACAAGCTTAAAAGGTGGAGAGTGACTTTTTTTTTTTCTTTTTTGTTTGATGTCGTAATTTTCAGATCGGAAGAGGACTACACAAATGAACCTTAATGCCATCCTTTCATGAACACTATCACATGAAAGTTGAAATTTTTATCTCCATCTTAATATCAAAATAGAAAGAATGCTCATATACACAGCAATGGCACGGCCAATGAATTAGTAACTCCCCGTTGACATGGACATTACGTTAAGGGTTTTAATCCCTATTCTTACCTATTGAAAGAAAAAACAAAGACTTCAATCAAATATTCAATATTTTAAGCGCAAATCAGGGCATACCAATTATGGGCAGAAACGGGAATCTAGGCTGTGGACTATTAGTCTACCCGCTTAGATGAATTAGGACTTCAAAAACAAAGGGCCGCTATGGGCGCCGAAGGAAAGGGCGTTAGATAGCGGACTTTTTTTTTTAAAATATTTATTATATTTATTATTATTTAATAATATTTATTTTTTATTATTTTTTTAAAATAAGAACATCAAAATCATTTTTTATTTATTTTTTTCATTTCTATTTTCCAACCTAACATTTTGTGTACCCACAATAATAACAAGCATAATTTGAATCTTCTTTTGACCGGGTCTAGTTAATATTACCTGTTCCAACTTCTGAGGAATCATTTAATTTACGTAATGCACAAAACATACAATTTCTCAAACCCAAGTAAGTTGATGAAAGCAGGGTCTTGCCAGGGATGAGCAGAGCTAAGCAGGAAATCCGAGAAACCATTAGAAGCTTACCGTAGGCCCAGCAAGTTCATGGATGAATGTCACTGGATGCTGCGCTGCAGCATTGCCACCAGACCAACTTCCATCTTGCTTCTCTTACTTCCCTCTAAGCAGAAAGAGAGAGAATACAGTTTCCAAAAGCACGCATATGTGTACTTATAGAAATAATCATTTGACGGGGTCGAAACTGCAGTTCATAATGAACTTTATCCATAGTACCACCGGTAAAGTTGGGTGTCTTTCTAATAGGTTTAATCCCCAGTTTAAAAGAAAAGAGATGCAGTTCTAGCAAGTGAATTCAGCTCTTCCTGTACATGTCCGTACTTATTCAGTAGGCCATAATATCTCGATTACTGGAACAAGGCAATGGATATTTGCGAAATAATGACAGTCCATGGCCAGTTCTAGGCTGTCTCTCTATCAATAGCCATGTGTCTAGTCAATTTTTTCACTTTAATCTTTGATGTCACAAATAAACGGTTCTCTTGGAACCAGATTATACTGTCTTCATATATGTCAATCTGCTATGATATAATTAGCATTCTCCTATCTAGATCACCAATACAACGAATAAGAGCACTCAAGGTAAGCGAGGTGATAAATCACCCATTACCAGTAGTCTCTACAAGAACAAAATCCATCTTTGAATGAGTGGAAGCGACTTCTATCTCTCACAATGATCTCTACATGATAAACTTTTGAAATAAACTTCATCACTGCATGACAGTCACTGCAAACCCTCAGGTTCTTCACTATTCTTATGATCCTTCCCCTAGGAAGTTTTGCTATTCCAAAAGCTACGGCAAGCTTCTCACTGTGCTTAGACACTGAATCTTCTTTTTCTTCTTCTTCAATATCATGCAAAACACTCCTTACCTGAGGAACATAACCAATTTCTGCTCTGAGTCTCGACACTATTTCCTGCAGTTTATTATGAGCCTCATCTGTAACCTCATTTGGCTTTTCACCTGCCACAAAGCTATAAATGACCTTGTCAATTTCAATCATGCTCCAACCAGGAGTTTTTCTTATGCTCTGTTCAGTCATGGATCTTCTTATAGCGGCAACGTCCTTCCATTTCCCTGCAGTGGCATAAATGTTTGAGAGAAGCACATGGTCACCAGAGTTGGTTGGATCCATTTCAGCAAGCCTTGCTTTCACCAGCTCTGCCAAATCGACATTGCCATGAATGCTACAAGCCCCAAGTAGAGTCCTCCAAATGATTGAATTAGGTAAAACTGGCATTTGACATACAAATTCATAGGCCTTCTGCAACTTCCCGGCTCGACCATAGAGATCGACCATGCAACCATAATGCTCGATGCCAGGTTCAATGCCATACAGACTCTTCATCTTAGAAAAATAAGCACACCCTTGCTCAACCAAGCCAGCATGACTACAAGCATATAAAAGAGAAATGAAGGTGATACCATCTGGCCTAATTCCAGACTCTTCCATCTCATGAAAAAGCTGTATTGCCTCTTCTCCATGACCTTGCATTGCAAGTCCAGCGAGCATGGATGTCCAAGACATAATGCTTCTTCCCACCTGCATGCTTTGAAAGACCAACCTGGCCATAACAACATTTCCACATTTCGAATATGTATCTATTAAAGCATTGCTCACTGAAACAATCTGAAGAAACCCAGATTTCTGCATAAATCCGTGTAAAATCTTCCCAAATTCAAAAGCCCCAGCTTGTGCACACGCTGAAAGGACCCCTGTCAGGCTCACCTCATTTGGTCTGATTCCCCGTCGCTGCAACCCCCTGAAAAATCCAAAAGCCTCATCAAAAAAACCATTATGAGCAAACCCAACAATCATAGTGCTCCAAGAGACATCATCTTTTAGAGGCATTTCAGAAAATACTCGTCTTGCTAACTCAAGCTCACCTGCTTTGGTGTAACCAGCAAGCATCACATTCCATGAGGTCAAATTCCGAATAGGCATCCGTTTAAACATATCTTCAGCACCCTCCATGTCCCCACACCTAAAACAGGCCGTAACAATAGCATTCCAAGTAACAACATTTGGTTGCGACATTTCCTCAAACACCTTCCTAGCAAAGGCCATGTTCCCACATTCTGCATACATACTAATCAGAGTTGTCCCAACGAAGATATGAGTGTTCAACCCAAAACACAGAGATTGACCGTGTAATTGCATCCCAGATCTCAAATTCCTGCAATTAGCTACTCCTTTGAGTATAAAGGCGAAAGAGAAACTATCCGGGAGGAAAGTGGATTCTCGACGCATTTGGATGAAAAGTGGAAGAGAGCTGTGAGAAGATTCAGACTCAGCGAGTCCTCGAATGAGGGTGTTGTACATGAAAACATCAGGGGTCGGAAAGTGTAGGAAGAGACGGTGAGCATAGTGGAGAGCATCGGAGATGGAAACGGCACAATGGAGAAGGAACTTGCCGGCGACTAAGGGATCGTTGTGAAGGCCACTTTCGAAGAGAAGGGCGTGGACTTGCTTGACCGATTTCAGATTCCTGCACTTACTCAACATAGAAATGCATAGCTGTTCATTGTTCATGACAGTTATCAGTTTTTCTCTCATCATCTATACTCCTCAAGGCTAGCCTCATTAGCAGTGGCAATCTTCAGGTGCTCAAGACCCACTTTATTTTCCTATAAACCAAACAGGAAACTATTTAATTGCATTTTAGCTTGCTCAAATTGTCTTAAACCATATCGGAGGTAACATTTCTATTCCTTATGGTATAGCAGCAAAATAAATCACTAAATTACATAAATCAAAACTCTTGTTATAACAATGTAAATGTCTTGGGCTAACATTCGTTTGCCCAAGTTCTCCCAGCATTTCTGATACTCATGCGTTAAACTGAAATAGCATTAGTAAAATACAAAGGGGAAAGATGATATCTTTTCTATAAAGGTCAGAAATATGAAAAGAGGAATAAATTATGAAGACATATAAGAAATCCTATCTGCATCTACTCTGCTTGCTAAACCCCAAGCACTTTAGGAAGTTCACATTGATAGCAATTTGCTCTGGGATCAGACAGCAAAATGATAATTGAAGCTTAAAATGGACCGGGATCTAGATTGCAAATAATCTTACCAATCCTTGGGGAGATAGCGTCTACCAATGGGGATTAAAGAATAAGCTTGTCAAATTCGCACAAACTCATATAGAAGAGGTGGGTTCGTAATATAAATTCATATGAGTTTATTTTTATTAATAAATAGTTATCAAAATATATAATTATACTATTGTAATAATTAAAATATAGTATAAAGTAAAAAATTTATTTAAATATAATTCAAATTATGTTAATTTTAAAAAAATTATCTATATTCTATAGTATTCAACATGAAAATTTTAATAAAATTCATATATAAATGCATCATTTGACACTTGTTCTCATTTTTTGGACCTTAAAATTTTAGAAGGCTTATTGTAAATCAAATTTCTTATATGAGTCTTTTGAAATTTCTTTTTTGAGCTGACATAACTTTTGCGTTGAAAAAAGACATATTCAAACTTACCTAAAACTCATTAAGTCCACTGATTTTACACAAATCAATTACAAGTCTATAGAAATTAATTTTGATTTTAAATCTATAAATGATTTGATGCGTTTTTCTCAAGTAAAAATGTAGGGCCGATGAATTCAATAAGTTAATTCTCAAGTTTAACAACCATATAAAAAAGTATTCAGTCGAAAACTTTTAAATAATAAATTATCTATCTTTTAACAATAAAAAATTACATATCACTTTTCCCTGTTAAGATGAAATATTGAAGTTATCTTTTTCTTAAAAAAAAAAAAAGACCTTTGTGTATTTGGAGTAATTTATTAGGCACAAAATATGTTAGTCGAAAAGAGTTAATTCGATTCCTTTCTTGTTAACTTGTACGCAGGATGGATTTAGAATTAAACTACGAAAAAACAAAAACAAAAAAGGTTAATTCCAAAGTTTTTAAAGAAAAAACCTGTGTTATGAAATCACTATAATATTTCAATCTTGGATTTAGGAGATATGATGGTTAATTGGTGCCCACTTTCTCGTTCACCCATACTTCTTAGCATATGCAAGAGACACTAAACACATGCTGGATATATATACTTATTAGGCTAAGAATCACTTTAAACTAAAGTGACTCAACAACCTCAATCATATATGCGGGAATGAATATACGATTTTTATATATAAAATGTTAGATATGAAAATAAAAAAAGAAAAAAAAGGTGATTTTTTAATAAAAAATTATTTTTAATGTCTTTATTTGTAATGATTAAATAATAATTATTAAATAATATTAAATAATAATTAAAAGAACAAAATAAACATTACCAAAAAAAAAATTCTACTTTTTCATAGAGTTACCAAATAGGCCAATTTTTTTTTTTTTTTTCTCCATTCAAGCATTGTGGCTTTAAGTTTTCCTATGGGTGGTTTCCAACCGTGGGGGGCAAGCACCCCAACATGCTCCGCTTCAAATCCGTCAATATTTGTATATGATTCTTCCAGAGAAGCACTTTAAAAGTAAAAAAAATTACATTCAAAGACTTAAATTTTATAAAATTTATAATAAAATATCTTAAAAATCATAATTACTCTTAAAGACACAAATTACTATTAAATTTTAGGAGATTTATTATTATCCTTAAAAACAATTTTGATTTTTAAGATCTTTTATTATGAATTTTATAAAATTTGGGTTTTTTGATGTAATTTTCCTTTAAAAATGATATCTAAATGTACCAAACTGATAAATCTTGAAGATGACTTGGTATACTATTATCAAATATTAGATGAATTTAAATGTATAGATCATTTAATAGTAAATGCTCTTGTCAACTATGCCTATATTTGTATATTTAATCAAGTAATTAAAATATCTTTAAAATATCTTTTTTCTCTTAAATATCCTGATCCAAACACAACCGGAAGGTATCATAAAATCTCTTGCTATATTTGATGATTTAATGTTTTAATTTATATAAAAATTTGTTCAATTTTAAACTTGACTTATTTAAAAACTTAAAAGCTCCTAGCCTAAACCATAACCCATGATTAACTAGATGTAATTGTATTGGCACATGCTGTGTCATTATTATAAAGAGGTGGGCATATATATATATATATTGTACAACAAATTAACCAGGAGATTATTATTTACTAGATATAGATATGGGAACTGTTGATGTTGCACTAACACAGAGAAAGCCGCCTTTTGAACCCATGATTATCGATCAAGCTGAAGTAGATCTAAAAGCGGACTGCCGAATAAACTGAAGAAGTTGGACCACTTTTTCATGAGGAGGGGACAACTCTTTCGCCACTTGGAGGTCAGCGACAGCCATTAGCCAAGAGAACAACACAGGAAACTTGTCTGCTTCTATCAACTTTATACCTAGAACCTCTTCATGCAACTTGTAAGCTCCAAACACCGTACAAAAGACGATGTCTAGGACTCCTGCCTTCTTGTCGTCCACATCTGGTTTGCCAGCTGGGAAATAGTTCTTCATCCCATTTTCAAGCAAAGCTAGTTTCTCTTCCATGTCTTTTATGGCCTTTTGTTGCACTTCTCCTTCAGTTTTGAGTACTATAATCAAGGTCTCAAATAGCTGCATCAATATATACATAAAAGCTTTAGACCAAGGATGTTGACTCAAGCTTAGCTGAATTAAAATTCCTTTCTCTATGTTGGTTGAAGTTTGTCGGTACTTTTCCAGTGATGAACTCATTTTTTCTTTTAAATATTACTCATGCAATTGTAAACCACTATAAAGTACAAACAGTTAATGATGATCATCCTAGTCAACTTGTGCATATTTCAATTAATTTATCTCCTTGATTCAATTCTTTAATAAGAGATTCATAAAAAAAAATTCTTGCAGCCAAAAAATTGGTAAAACTAGAATTCAAACTTGTGATAGTAAACCTAATCACAAATAACATGTTGGATCTTTCCACTTGGCTAATCCTTTTAAGTTAGCTTCACTTCTTTTACAGTTGCTATTTAATTGCTTTGATATCTCCATAAGAAATGAAGGGAAATCATATGATAAACTTTCAGCTCAAATCATAAGCAAATCCTTTATTAAGTAAATATATTGAAATATATATATATATATATATATGAATGACGAAAGATGTGAAAAATATAATTGAGGAAAAAGGGATTACTTTAAATTACCTGCTCCTGCATGAACTTGGACCAGAAGCGCACTTGAGCTCTTTTATAGGGATCCTGAGGCAGCAATTTAGGGCCATTTTTCCAGGTTTCGTCAATGTACTCAAGGATGACAAATGATTCAGAAATGGGGTTTCCATTGTGGACAAGTACTGGAACCTTCTTGTGCACCGGATTATACTTGAGGAGCAACTCGCTTTTGTTGGCCAAATCTTCTTCTACATAATCAAAAGGGATGTTCTTCAGTTTTAGGGCCAATTCCACCCTCTTCACATAAGGGCTCGCCCACATTCCATGTAGGATCACCTTCTTTTGCTCTTCCATCTCTCTCTAGCAAGTAGTTTTCCTGTATTGGGCAAACTTTTATAGATTCCAAATTGTTTTCAACTTGCTTCCCAAGTTGTTGATTTGGCCCTTGTCCCAAGTCAAAGGCCATATAACTTTTAAGATAAGGCCGTTGACCATGAATACTCAGTTATTTACTCTCCAAGGGACCGGTCTAAGATGTGGAACAGTCATCACCATTTATTCAATATTCAAAAAATGCCAAATTTAAAAATAGATTTTGATATGTAGTGTCGGCCATTTGAAAGTTCAAAGTTTAGATTTTCTAAAGTATAAATGTTATAAAATATTTTTGAAATGAGAGAGATAGAAATTTTAAAAAAAAAAAAAAGAGTCAGTGAAAATAGACAAAGTGAATCCATACATACTTATTTTACTTTTTTTTTCTGAACTTTGTATGTACTTTATATATTTTACGCTATAGAGGATACCAACTTTAAAAAGTTGTTTGTTTACCATTTGATTACTTAAAAATCTATGTGTATAATATTAAAAAAATATTTTATACAAATTTTGAAGAGATCTAACAATAAAAAACTCAATCTCTGAAAAAAAATAAAACTCTCCATAAAAGAACCGTTTGAAAATCTGGAGGCTTATATCAACTTGCAGGCGAAAAGAATAAATTAGTAGCAGAAACCAAATCTGAGAAGTAATCAGTGTTTAAGAATTACATGCTGCTTAAAATATAGGGAGAAGATCCATAGGTTCTTAAATCTGGGCTTTGCTGCTGATGTCAAGTTAATTGATTTTCAGACTAGTTTAACGAGAATGAGTTAAATTTTAATCAAGTTCAAATTAAACAAGACGAACCAAATTTTCTATCTTACTATGTTTTATTTTTTACCATTTTATTTTTTATTTATATTACTATATAAGATAAAATATATTTTACATTGATTTATTCTTAATTTGAGTCATTTGAAAAAAAATCAGTTATATTAATTATATTTTAATCGGTATACTTTGTTCGGATTTTTAATTGTCTTTAAAATTTATTTATTTTCAATACTTTCATTCCATTAATACGAAATGAAAGAGTAATATATAATTTTAACTAAAAATTTAAAAAACTGATTCTCTTAACTAAACAAGTCTAATATATCTATTAAAAAATCTAAACAAATTTAATGAAATATATTGATAATGGACACTTAAAAAACCAAATCATGTTTAGGTTCAACAGATATCCAACAAGATGTGATAATTTAAATTATATATTAACATTTTATATTTTATCATATCATAACATCAAGCACTTATTTGAATTCACTTCTCAATGATGGATTATTTTGTCATGGCAGATAGCCTAAGCATCTCATTATACAAAAGTGACCACGTATATTATATAAAGCAAGTTCTAGCCAGGGATGAGCAGAGATAAGCTAGAAAAGCAAGAGAAGCCATTAGTTATAGATTGGATGGGGGAGATTAAGGCCTCAGTTTAAGGTATAAATCTTACGTAAATTATTTTTGAAAAAAAAAATGCAAGACAAACCATTAGAAGCTTAACATGCAGGCCCAGCAAGTTCATGGATGAATGTTATTAGAATTAGAAGTTGTACTGCAGAATTGCCACCAAACCAAAGGGATCTTTGCACAGAACACTTCGAATTCTGCAAGAATGTCCGTGAGGATATGCTTTTCTTGCTTTCCTATAAGCAAAAAGTATACAGCACCCAAAAGAACCCATATTGTCTAGGGATAGGAGAAAGAATACAGTGCCCAAAAGCACCTATGTATATGCCAAGGATCTTGAACATACACATTATCATGTACTTTTCTTGGTAAACAAGGCCTATCACATTATTTATGGATCACACTCACAAAAAAGTAAGAGTCAATACCCAAAAAAAAAAAAAATACAACTTCAGGTCATAAGGATAATCCAAGCGATAAGGATGAGGTGAAAATATGGGTGGGGATCAAGAGTTCAAACCCTCTAATGCATAACAAATTCATTTGTGAGTGTGGCTTGAGATGAAACTATAGGCACTACCTACCAAAAAATGTCCCAGTTACCATCAGTAAAGATGGGTGTCTCTCTGATTGGTTAAACCCACAATTTAAGTGAAAGGGCATGCAGTTCTAGCCTGGGAATTCAGCTCTTCTTGAACATGTTTGTACTTCTGCAGTATGGCACAATCGACCAGATCAAGGCAATGGGTATTTGGTAAATAATGACAGTTCACTTCCTGGTTTTAGGCTGTCTCTGTCAAAAGCCATTCTCAACTGATCAATCTTCTCACTTTAATTTTCGATGTCACAGCTAAATTCTTCTCTTGGAAGTGCATTTTAATATCTTCAAACATGTCAATCCATTGTCACGCAATTAGCATTCTGTTATCTAGCTCCCGATACTTTATAGCCAAGGTATAATAATTTACTCTTGTGTTTTCGAAACGAATAACAACAGTCAAGGTAATCTGTAGTCTCTGAGAGAACAAAATCCGTCTTCGAATGAGTGGAAGATTTCTATCTCTCACAATGGTTTATACTTAATAGACTTTAGAAATCAACTTCATCACTGCATAGTAGTCCTTGCAAACCCTCAAGGTCTTAACTATTCTCACTGTGCTTAGACAATGAATTCTTTTTCTTCTTCAATGTCGTGCAAAACACTCCCTACACTGGGTACCTAACCTACTTCTACTCTGAGTCTCAACAATATTTCCCTCACTTTATTAAAAGCCTCTTCTGTAACCTCCTTTGGCTTTTCACCAAAAAGCCATACATGACCTTGTCGATTTCAATCATGCTCCGACCAGGAGCTCTTTTTATGCTCTATTCAGTCATGTAACTTATAGCGGCAATGTCCTTCCATTTCCTTGCGATGGCATATATATTTGAGAGAAATACATGGTCACTAGAAATATTTGGATCGTTCAGCAAGCCTCGCTTTAACCAGTTCTGCCAACTCACATTTCCATGAATGCTACAAGCCCCAAGGAGAGACCTTCATATGATTTAATTAGGTGAAATTGGCATTTGACATACAAATGCTCAACCATAGGCCTTCTGCAACTTTTCGGCTCAACCACAGAGATCAACCGTGCAACCATAACGCCCGTTGGTAGGTTCAATGCCGCTCTTCATCCTAGAAAAACAAGCACATCCCTGCTTAACCAAGCCAGCATGATTACAAGCATATAGAAGAAAAAGTTGAATTGCCCTTTTTTCATGACCCCGCATGGCAAGTCCTGCAAGCATGGATGTCCAGGACAGACTGCTTTTTCCGAAGCACCGGCAGGCTTCGAAAGACCAGCCTGGCAATAACTACATTTCCACACTTGCAATACATATATATATATAATTGGCATAATTATTGAATATTAGATGAATTTATATGCCCTAATCATCGAATGTACAACGTTACCGTCAACTAAGAGAATACTCACATATTATGAGTATCATCAAATTTCTTAGTATATTTAATGATTTCACGTTTTATTTCATGTACAGATTTGCTCAATTTAAACTTTAGTTCTTTAAAACTTACAAAAATAAAGCTCATAGCCTCAACCATAACCATAGTTAACTCGACATAATAGTGCATGTTTGGATTGGCTTTGGAGAGGGAAGAAAATCACGTTTGCAGGCCATCAAACGCAGAAGCAATAAAAAGAAGCTTTGTCAAAACGTGGTTTTGAGCAACGAAACGCCGAACCAAACGTAGCAATAGTATTGCCAAATATTCTCTGTCATTATTATCAGGAAGTGGACAGAGACATTAATATGGTAAATTAATTAGGAGATTACTTTTACTAGATATAGATAGATATTGGAACTGCTTATGTTACAGTAACACAATGAGGAAGCCCCCTTCGCCCCTATCAATTTAGAAGGATATATGCTTCAAGCTGAAGTCGATTTAAGAGCAGACTGCCTAACAAACTGAAGAAGTTGGACCACTTTTTCTTGAGGAGGGGATGACTCTTTCACCACTTGGAGCTCAACGACAGCCATTAGCTAAGAGAACAACGCAGGAAACTTGTCTGCTTCTATCAACTTTACACCTAGAACCTCTTCGTGCGACTTGTAAGGTCCAAACACCGCACAAGAGATGATGTCTAGGACTCCTGCTTTCTTGTCGTCCACATCTGGTTTGCCATCTGGGAAATAGTCCTTCATCCCATATTCAAGCAAAGCCAGTTTCTCGTACATGTCCTTTATGGCCTTTTGCTGCGCTTCTTCTTCAGTTTTGAGTACTAATAGGACGGCCTCAAATAGCTGCATCGAGAAAGAAAGGAAAAAACACAAGCATTAGACAAAAGATGTTGACTAGAGTTTAGCTGAATATAAATACTTATTTAATCTAATACTGGTTGAATTTTGTCCCTTCTTTTCCAGTAATCAACTGATATAAGCAATTTTAATTGATCGAAGGAACTTATTTTTTGTCAAATTACTCATGTAATTGTAAATTACTTACAAACAGATAATGAAGAGCATTTTAGTCAACTTGTGCAGATTTCAACTAATTTATCTCCTAAATTCAATTAGAAACAGGTTATCCATTCCACTATAAGGATTCATAAAGAAGCTCCTTGCAGCTAATAAATTGATAAAGCTAGAATTAAATTTGCAACAGTAAACCTAGTAACATGTTCACTTTTACCACTAAGCTAACCCCTTGAAGTGAGCTTCACTTCTTTATTTATAGAAGCAGTATAATCGCTTTCATATCTCTATAAGAAATGTTGGGAAATCTTATGATAAAATTTCAGCTCAAATCATGAGAAAAATCTTTATTGGGTAAATGAATATATTGAACTACGAATGATGCAAGATGCGAAAGATATAATCAAGGGGGGAATAACCTGTTCCTGGATGAATTAAAACCAGAAGCGCACTTGGGCTCTTCTATAGGGATCCTGAGGCAGCAATATAGGGTCATTTTTCCAGGTTTCATCAATGTACTCAAGGATGACAACTGATTCAGAAATGGGGTTTCCATTATGGACAAGTACAGGAACCTTCTTGTGCACAGGATTGTAATTGAGGAGCAACTCACTTTTGTTGGCCAAATCTTCTTCTACATAGTCAAACGGGATGCCCTTCAGTTTTAGGGCCAACTCCACCCTCTTCACGTAAGGGCTAGGCCACCTTCCGTGCAGGATCACCTTGTTTTGCTCTTCCATGTCTCTCTCTCTCTCCCTACTGGTTTTCCCGCAATGACAAACTTGATGGCCCCATTCTATAAAGGATTCTAGACTGCTTTGAAACTTGCTTCCCAGGCCGTTGATGGAAATGGATCCCTTGAAATTACTCTAGCCAAGGTGAGAAGAGAGAAAAAGAGAGAGACGTGGGATCCACTTACCAGACGTGGGACCTACTTCTCTCTTTTTCTCTCCCCTTATTTTAGTTGAAGTGAACTTTAGACGATTCGAATTTTGATCTGGCATTCGATTCTCTACTTGGCATCCTGTGAAGCATGTAGTGCTTAGATTCAAAACGACATCATTTCAACTTTAATAAAATAGTGCGTTCCATGCAACATTTCAAAAACCACAAATGCAATCTCAACCATTCATTCTCCTGCAATCTCAGTCATCCCCTCTGAAGCTGTTGAAACTCTGCATTTTGTACATGAAAGTCATGGATTCAGGCCTAGATTTGCTATCTTCTAATTTTTTTATTTCATAGTGCTCCATTTGCAAGACACTATTGCTCCATTTTTGCTTCTTCACATTGCACACAATCTTAAACACACAATACTAAAGCTTGTTTGTTAGGTGAGGCTTACATTTTTATCATTTATGTATTTTGATAGATAAACAATAAATTTAAATGATAGAAGCCATAACTACTTGGTGGCTGATTTTTTTTTTTGAAAATAATGAAAAAAAAGTTTTATATTTTTATTTATTTAAGTGAAGTTATTTATTTATTTTTATTTTCAATGTTTATTATTTATTTTTTGTTTTATCTTTTGGGTGGTCAAACATTTATAAAAAAGCTTTCTACCCTTCATTCCTTTTGCTCATAATCATGCAAGGCTGAAGATCCTCTAATATCTTTTTTATTGTACAAAAGCATGATAAAAGATGTCAAAAGTTTTTTTAATAGTTATTGTGCTTTAGAGGGGGTGAAATATATTAACTGAAAGAGTGAAATTTGAATCATTGGGACATATAGATGATTCACATTGCTCTTGCTATTGATATTACATTTTTGGTCTATTTATTGTTAAAAAAATTTGTATTTTGAAAAGTAAAAGTTTGATCAAGTGCAAGGTAATGTTAAGATTATATGGGAATAATTTTGTATTATTGCAAAGATTAATGCATATATAGGTTTGGGGATTATTCTTTATTTGATCCATTTATTTAGTTCATTTGATTATATTTTGTAAATCAAGAACTAAATTAACTTTGTCTTTATTTATTTTTATAGGAACCAATCTATGGAGAATGATTTCATCCCTAGGCTTGGTAAGGAATTTGACACCCTAGAAGAAGCGTGAAAACTTTGGGTTAATTATGCTGGAAAAATTGGTTTTGATGCAAGAAAACATACATTTACTAAGAGTATGAAAGATGGTTCTATCATTTCATATAAATATGTCTGCTACAAAAAAGGTTAGCAAAAAAAGGACAAAAGAGATGTTATGACAATCAATCCTCGCCCTGAAATGAGGAGGTTGTAAAGCGAAAATGAGAGTTACACATATGGATGGTAAATATAAAATAGATGTCTTTATTGAGAAACATAACCACCTGCTGTATCTTCTAGAAACAATTCACATGTTGCCTTCACAACATAAGTTAATTGAAATTCAAGCCTACTAGATAGATTTGGCAGAGGATGCTAGGATCCAACAAAAATTTTCATTTGAGTTGATGAGTAGACACGTTGGAGGAAGAGCTAAGCTTGGTTACACTTAGTTAGATGCTAAAAACTATCTGAATTTCAAAAGGTAGAGAAGCATGGTTTATGGAGAAGTTAAATGTTTATTATGGTATTTTCAAAAATAATATTAAGAGAATCCATCATTCTACCATACTTACCAGATGGATAGTAAAGAGAAAATAGTAAATGTCTTTTGGGCTAATGCACGATTGTTAATTGATTATGCATATTTTGGTGAGGTGATGTCAATAGACACAACATATAACACCAACTGCGATTATAGACCGCTTGCAATATTTTCAGGTTTTAACACTATAAAAGAGTCGTCATTTTTTGGTGCGGCATTACTATACTATGAAACAATTAAATCATTTAAGTGATTATTAGAAACTTTCTTAGGGGCACACAAGAAAAAAAATGCCTCTTATGATCTTTACTGATCAAGATCAAGCAATGGCAAGAGCTTTGCATGAGGTCCTTCCAGAGATAAAGCATAGGTTATGCATATAGCACTTCAAGCAAAATGGCATCAAGCATTTTAGAAATTTGATGAAGCATGGATCACATTTTTTGTCTGATTTCTCAAAGTGCATGCATGAGTATGTAAAGGAGACACAATTTGAGACTGTATGGAGCCACTTGCTAGAAACTTAAAATGTACAAGATAACACAGGGCTCAGGTTAATTTACCACATAAAAGAGAAATGGGCAAAGTGTCATATGAAGAATGTTGTCACATTAGGGACGCAAAGCACACAATTATCTAAGAGTTTGAATGTCGACATAAAGAGTTGCACAAAATTGGAATTGGATATCAATTAATTTTTCAAGTACTTTGAACACGTTGTGGAGGACAAAAGGTACAACGAATTGATTCGTGAGTTTGAGTCATAACATAAAATACCACGATTGATTGTCTAGAGTTCACCCATGCTTTGACAGCTTGCTCAAATTTATATGGCCCCTGTCTTTGAGTTGTTCTAAGAACACTGGGATTTATTTACAACTACTTGTATAACTCACAAAAATGAGATAGGTCTAATGTTTGAATATGTTGTTAATATGGTTAATGAAGAGGGAAAATGGATTGTTCATTTTGATCCTACCAATGAATCAATTTCGTGTAGTTGTCAGAAGTTTGAAACTTGGGAGATATTATATTGTCACGCTTTAAAGGTATATGATATAAAGGATGCAAAAAAAATTTCTGAACAATATATCGTTAAGAGATGGACCAAAGAAGCAAGAAGCGTTATAATATATGATATTAGGGGAAATAAGGTGCAAGCGGATCCTAGGCATGAAAGCATGCAATGATATAGGCAACTTTGTCCCATTATGATTAAATTAGCTTATGAGACATCTAACTATCCAAAAGCATTTTCATTGGTGTATAAGGCCGTGATAGAATTGAGCATGCAAGTGGCAGAATTTCGCTCTAGTCTAAAGAGTCCAAATAATGCTAGAAGTGTGGGTACAACACCTCCATTAGAGGGCACTGTGCAACTAAAGGGATTTAAGAAGAGAGAAGACATTAAGAGGAAGTATAAACTAAAGAGTTGGGCAATGAAACTGTTAAAAAGAAGAAAAAAAATCAACTTCCACAGTTGATAATTCACAAAATCGCTTAGCTATGGTATGGACATATACATTTATATCTATTTTCTGACCAGTGTTCAACCAATATTAATGAAACTTTTTTCTTTCAGGACAATCAAATTCAAGAAAGTATCTTTAGCACCACACCTCTAACATAACATGAAATAATGACTTCTGCACCTCTAATATCAAGAAAATTTACTTTTACTCAAATGTTGATAGTTAGTGTAGATTAAACTTTTAGAAAATTAAATAATTATGTTGGATATTTAGTATCAATGATATGATATATCTTCATTTGCTTTGTAGGCACCATCGGATTGTCCCACACCATCACTAGAGGCATTGGACTTTAGTGAAGATATCTTAAGAGGTGCATAATAATTTTTACAAAAAAACTTTAAGTAATCATATCTTTGATAGACATAATGCAAATTATTTAACTTTATTGAAACAAATGATGATTACAAGAAATTGTTCATTATAATGGAATGCTACAATCTATAATAAAAAAATTACTATAAGATATACAGCATGTCCTTATCACAGTTTTTTTCATTTATAATACATCTTAATAAACAACAATTGTCTTCTTGCGTAATTGGCCTAAAGCTAATTATTTGTCCTCTATGCAAATGTAGGTTCAACAAGCTTTTTGGCAGGAAAGGCAAGTCATGGTCAAGCTTAGATGAAAACCACAGGAGCTTCCAACAGTTTCACACAAAGATAAGTACTATCACAAGACACATCCTTCCACAAGAGCTAACAATTAGCTTTATGCACTATCAACTGTTCAGTTGTTCTTTTGGTTACAATTGTAGATGCAATTGCTATTTTGTTTCCAATTGTACATGTAGCTCCATAAGATTGATGCATTAGGAAAGCACAAGCAACCCTGCATTGGTATAGATGAAAGTTATATGTCATATATGACAAATTTCCATGCATTAAATTCTGAAAAGAACTATAAGAAAATTAAATGGACACTTCCTTATATTTTCAACCATACTAGTTGGAATGTTGGAAGCACTGATGGTCCTAAGGCAATAGATTCATATGTATTTGCTATATAGTTATCAACTCATTGAACATACTCGGCTTTCTACTACTAAGCTTCCTGCAACATATTCATATGCATTTGTCATATAATGTCTAAAATTTGTGATTCAATGACAAATTTTTGTCTCAAATTTTCAAACAATCTATCCAAAAGATTGACAAATTTTAAACATTGACAAATTTTAAATAATCCTATATACGCACGTTCATGATACAAGTTGCAATGTAGAAATAGTTAGCTGCAGTAATACAGAGTCGGCAAATGATGTAATTAAACCCCTCTATCGGGATCAGCAATTGATGCAATTGAACCAATTTTACTCAATTAACTAATTAATTGAGCTTCCTAATTCAATCTAGAAATAGTCTAATATACATGTTCAACATCCAAACACCAGTGTACAAATAGTTAATAGTTAGCAAGAAGATGTAATTCAACCCCTGTATTGGCATAAGCAATTAATGCAATTGAACCAATTTAACTTATTTAACTAATTAATTGAGCTTCCTAATTCAATCCAGAAACAATCCAATATACATGTTCAGCATCCAAACACTAGTGCACAAATAGTTAGCAATTAGCAAGAAGATATAATTCAACCCCTATATTGGCATCAACAATTAATGCAATTGAGCCTATTTAACTTAATTAACTAATTAATTGGGCTTCCTAATTCAATCCAGAAATAGTCCAATATACATGTTCAACATCTAAACACCAATGCACAAATAGTTAGCAATTCAGCATCCAAACACCAGTCCAATATACATGTTTAGCATCCAAACACAGTGCCTGTTGTTTGCAAGAAGAAAAATGCAGTGCAGTATTGCTATGTCTCTATACAATGCTTTATTTGTAACATGTAAGGGAACAAACACATCACATCCATCTCTCTATAATAATTTTAAAGGGTCGAACACCCCCTTCCTAATCCGCTCGCTTCCCCGGGGCCTGCTCAAGAACCTCATGTGCCTGCACTGGTTCCCACCCTTCACCCTCCATTGATCGGACGAATTGGTGGGGGATAGCTTATGACGAAGAAATCCTCGACTCCTTCGTTCGCACTCAACTTCCAATCGAGAGACAGATAGAGTCTGCACTTTTGGAAGACGGGTATTCCCCTCAAAGTGTCTTTGAAAAAAGACATCAAATCCGCGGCTTCATTTTCCTGAACGAAAAAATTCCAACACTCACATCCGCCACTTCAATTTGCTTACGGTAGTTTCATAACTAAAATTGAATTCAGGTTTGAGAGTTCACTCACGAAATGATTTGGGTTTCAGCAATTGATTCGAGGTACAGCAATTGATTCGAGGTACAGCAATTGATTCGAGTTTCAGCAATTGATTCGAGTTTGAATATTCACTCTCTCCAACACTAACATGGCCACTTCAATTTGATGGACATCGTGGATCTCAGCAATCAATTTGGGTTTCAGCTTTCTCATGGGCACTGCGTTTGAAAGCCTGAGTGACATACAGCTTCTGGTGTTGGATGGAGATGCCTCATGGGTTTAGCCATTGAACGATGCGTGTAGACGCAGAAGACGCGATGGAAGCTTGGAAACTGTTGCTACAAACGCACGTTTAAGGGAAAAGGAATGGATGGCTAGATGGTGTTCTCAAATGAGCGACTGAGATCATCTCTTCATAATTCGAAACAGCGTCATTTTGAATTCCAACACTGCGTGCTTTGCAGGGTGCCAAGTAAAGAATCTGGACGCGTTGATCTGGCCCTTTGTTCTAGAAGATTGAGAAAATTAAAAAAAATAAATAGAATAAAAAATTATCTTTATATCTTTATCTTTAAAAAGTAATAAAAATAAATAAATATTATTAAATAATAATAATAAAAGTATAATAAAAATTATTTTATTTACATTTTTCTCTGAATAATATAAATGCCTATTTATTAGTACCAAACGCTAGAACATATCATTTTAAGGGTATATTATTTGTTCTTCTCAAATAAATAATAAATATTTTTATTTTTTTAATTTAAAAGATTTCTAAAACATTTTTTTAAAAAAAATTTTTATTAATTTAAAATATATGCTTTAAATTTTTATTTTAATATTATTTATTTTATGTTAAAAATCATAAATTTAACTTATTCTAAAATTTATTTAAATTTATGATAATGTTTTATGTTTATTAATATATATTTAACATAAATATTATTCTTAAAAATAAATTTTTTATTTTAAAATTATTTAATCGTAAAATATTATTTTCTGAAACTGTTCTTTATTTTTAATAATTTATTTTTCTCATCAAATACTTTTATAATTTGTAAGAAAAACAAGTATAGTATATTAATATAAAAAATTACATAATTTAGGCATATCTTAATTATTTTGAGAGTAATTTACCCCTATGAAGAGTTACTCCATACTTTCCAAGGGGGCTTTGGTCTAAGGGAGTGTTTGGTTCAACTAAGAGGAAGGGAAGGATTTTAATAATATTTTATTTGGTTGATTTGGATAAGAAGGGAGGAGTTTTAATAAAATCTTATTTGGTTAAAGAGAGAAGGGGAGGAGAGATAAAATTAAATAAATAATTATATTCTTATGATATTAAAATTTTTAATTTTTTTATTTTTATAAAAAAAGACTTTTTTCTTGTTTTTTATTATTAAAAATAATTTTTTTTATTTTTATTTAAAAAATATTTTTTATTTTCATAAAAAATTATTTTAAATTTTATTAAAAAAATAAAATTTATATTATATTTTAAATAAAAATAAAAAATAATTTTATCAAGTAAAAGTAAAATTTTTTTCTCTCCTTTCAAACTTCCCCACTTGTGGAGAGGAGAGAAGGGAAGGCTCCAACTTTTTCATAACAAAGAAAGCCCTCCCCTCCCCCAAGACCGTCAAACCAAACAGCCCCTCAAAGCGCGATGGCCTAACGGGACCCCCATGGCAAGATCTGGCGGCGAAGTGGGAACCCAAGAGATTTCCGTGTCGATAGTCTGAGACGCTCAGGAAGGTTGGAGGAATGGAATCACCAGGAGAGTGGTTGGAGAAGGCCTTGTTTGATCTATGCCAAAAGATAGAAACGGGTTTGGGTTTAGGTCTCGAAAAAGATATCATTACAGGCCTCGTTTCCTACTGCGAGCTTGCTGATCCCCGTGATGCCAAGGAGTACCTTGATGTAATCCTACTCTCTCTCTCTCTCTCTCTTCCTATCCATATTGTACGGTTTGATGGTTTTGTTTCCTTTTTAATTTTTGGTTCAGCGCGATGGGAGTATATTAATTCTCTTTGATTATTTGTTTCTGCATATTGGGTATTCTATGGCTAAACAATGTATGAGCCCTGCCGAAATCTTTGTAAATGTGATTATGTGGAATTGAGTTTATGAAGTATTTCAGTAACAAATCTTACGGTACTTAGGTCCAACAGCTATGAATAAAGTCCAAATTTATAATTTTAAATCCAGGGGTTAGCAGACACTTGGGATAGTTTTGATAACTGAATGGGGAAGCAGGTAGACCATAACAGAAAAAGGAGTTTCAGAATGTCTATATATGATATTTTATCTGTAATTGGACAATGAATTCTGAAGTGGAAGTCATGGAATCAGTTAATGGTAGGGAATTTTCCCCTGAGAGTTGTTGTTTCAAAATTAACGGCCGACTAGGATTTCTATCATTTCAAGTAGGATTTATGTCTTGGGCTGTAGGCAATATTAGCTTTCAGTTTTTCATTTACATATTTTCTGGTTGGCATCCTTTACAATCCTGATGCAAGGCACCATGCACCATGGATCTGATCTAGATATGAGCACCTCTGTCCTTGTTAGAACACTTGTATTTGGCATCAATTATTTGGATTTAAGATTGTCAGACGTAGTTACCTCAGGACAGTGGCTATTGGGCCTTCACGCTAGAAAAATCACTGGTGTGCATAACATTTAATTTCATGGTAAAAAGGACACCTTTGTTAAATTCAGTTGCATTTTCCTTTCTTTACTGCACCTACAGAAGGATATAATTTGACAGGTGTTTACTGATACTCAGTTTAATCATTTAAATTAATATCATACAATGATTTTTTCAAGTTACTAACCCCTCCCACCTTCAAATTCAACTTAAGAATATACTATCTATAAAACATGTTCTTGCAATATAACATTTGAATGGATTTTGTGCAGATGTTAACTTTAATATTTAACTATTACATACATATTAAAACACTATGCTTAGATGAATTTTTGTAGTGGGCCTGGCATTCTCCGTTGATCAGTAAATGCAATTATTACTTGGATCTAGACCAGAAAATGCAAGTCTAAATGGCTTAATCTTTATTATCTTTGCAGAATATAATTGGCCAGGAAGCAGGCAAAACTGTGATTGAAGAATACTTACGACAGAGAGGTCAGTCAGAATTCAGCAGCAAGTCAGATGTTCCTACTTCTAAGTTACATGCCTATGTCAAACCACCTTCAGCTGAAGTATCTGCTAGTGGAGCTAAAAAATCATTGAGAGCACTAAAAGCAGTGACAGTCCCCAGCCATGATGTGGAGCCCAAACAAAATTCAGTTGCCAAGAATCAGGAAATTCAGATTCCAAGTCTAGAAAGTGAATCAAGGACATCAAATAAAGGAAACCAAGTAAATTCTAAAAAGAAGAAAACTGGGAAAGCTGTTTCACTTGCTGAGGCTGCCAGAGGGTCAATTGTATTTCAGCAGGGAAGACCATGCTCATGTCAAGCACGTCGTCACAGACTAGTCAGCAATTGCTTGTCTTGTGGCAAAATAGTTTGTGAACAGGAAGGAGAGGGACCTTGCAATTTCTGTGGTTCCCTTGTGTTGAGAGAGGGGAGCTCATATGCTGGTCTGGAAGAAAGTTTGCCTCCCTTGTCAGATGCTGAAGCTGCTGCTGAAGCTTATGCAAAAAGGCTTGTTGAGTATGACCGAAATTCTGCAGCTCGCACAACAGTTTTTGATGACCAAAGTGACTACTATGAGATTGATGGAAACAGTTGGTTGTCAACAGAGGTATTTTATTTTGTTAGCAACTTGTAATTGTGTTTCATCAGTATATCAGTATGTCACATTCACCTGTAGCTGAATTTTTTTTTTTTTAATTTTTTCTCAGGAAAAGGAGCTTTTGAAGAAGAAACAAGAGGAAATGGAAGAAGCTGAGCGAGCCAAACGAAGTAAAGTTGTTGTGACCTTTGATCTAGTTGGCCGCAAGGTTCTTTTTCCTTGCCATATTATTAGACTTAATCGTCACTGATTGGATTTTATGCTGCATGAATTATCTTATGAGTAGGATTCAAAACAAATGCATCTTTCATGTTTCCTGCATGATTCTTTCCAAGTATCTACAGATGTATCTCAAGTTATCTTGCTTATTTGTTTTATTGGCTTAATTGTATGGTTTTTACTTAATGGGAGGATACCTGATAGTGGAATGCAGAAGGCTTTTCAGTTTAGATGCTTCCTGTGCTTAGTTTTGTGTGTTAACTTTTATGCTAGGAAGTATCCGATTCATTTGATTCTTTACCTCTCCCCTTGATGTTGCTTATATAGCAGCCTTTGCTTGCTTGATTACAGTAAACCCAAGTCTTATGTGCGTGTATTTTTCATTAGAATTCTAATATAAATCTTGCAGGTGCTTCTGAATGAAGATGAAGCTTCAGAATTACAGTCTGACAATAGAATACTACGTCCCCCAGATGAAAGGGAGGTGAACCGCATCAAACCAAATCCAAATCTTAAGATTCAGCCAATTTTTTTGGACCCGGGCTTGAGGAACAGGTCTGCTAAAGACAGACAACCAAACAAAGGATTGAGCAAGAGTCTATGCCTGGAGATCACCGGGAGGGTGCAGCATGATAGCAATGACTTGAAATACTTTATGATGGAAAGCCAATTGGCAACAGCTTCAAATGGGAACTCTTGGCAAGTACCTTAAGTAAATGGTGGACCGCCATTATCAAAAAAAAAAAAAAAAATGGTGGACCGCGCGTTGGAGATGATGCTGAATGTTCACTGGATGAGAGTATAGTATAGTATCCAGTTTCCAGGGATTTCTGGTACCCTTTTATTTTTTCCCCCCTAACATTCTGTTTAAACCTTGAAAATACTGTTAATACTGTTATTTTTCCAAGGAAGTAAATGACGTTAAGAATTTTCAGCATCTATTTTTTCTCCCACGGATGCCCATGCAAAATTGCAGATATTAGTATAAATTTACTAGCAATCTCTTCCAACATTAGATTCACAATGACTGTTTTAGTTGAAATATTGTTCCCTAATTCGTAAACTTTTACCGAGCAAGTAGACTGTAGAAGTATACCTAGGGGTCTGTTTTGTTAGATGATGTAAAAGGGGAGAGAATGTAAAATGTATTGGGTTTATCTCACACGTAACCAAGTCGGCCCTAAAAATGGCAATTTCAGCCTCATCTGCATTAGCCCGACCTGTCTCACATATTTCAGGAAGGGCAATTTAATGGTTAATAGGCGGGTATGTCCCAATGTGTTACTTGACTAGAACCCTATATATATATTTTTTAAGTGTTTATCATTTAGTCAATTATTTAATTTTATTTAAGTTTTAATATAATATTACGTATTTATTCACTTAAAAGTAGAAACTGTCCACTTTGTGATTTTGTTTATCTACTATGTATATATAATTGGATTAAGGCTTATAGTTCTATCTTAAATTTTATAGGTATGGTATTCTAAAGTTATTGAGTTTGAGATTTCATATTCATCTATTTGGACAAAAAGAGAAGTCTACAGCGATATGAGACTAATATAGATCCCTCATATGTATGAAATATTATGAGAATTAAGTATAATTTTATAATAATTAAGTTAAATATCATAAATGTAAAGTAGTAATAATTTTAAATTCAAACTTCAAAAAGTATGTTTTCAAGTACTGAACTTAATTCAATCATTGTATAAAATAGTATTTACCAACCTATTAACAAGCATTAGCCCGTTAAATACAATCATCGCACCGAACTCTTCCAACATTAGATTCACAATGACTGTTTTAGTTGAAGTATTGTTCCCTAATTCGTAAACTTCTAAGAAGCAAGTAGCCTGTGGAAGTATAACTGGGAATGGCAATTTCAGCGTCATCTGCATCAACGCAACTTGTCTCGCATAATTTGGGTTGGGTAATTTAATGGATGATCAATGGTGTGTTTGGAAACCCGGTTGGCAAACCACGTTGTATAGAAGTAACTATTTTTTGCTTCTTGCAAACCATAGTTTGCTTCTTACAAATTATAGTTTGCTCTTTCCAAAAGCTCATCCAAACATGTTATTGCTTCTTGTAAACCATGGTTTGCTCCTTGCAAACCATGGTTTGTTCCTTCAAAAGCCAATGTTAAGAAAACCGGACCGGACCGGCCGGTTAAACCGGTTCGACCGGGAACCGGTCCCTGGTCCGGTTCGGTTGAGTTAGAAAATCGGTCAAGCAAAAAACCGGTCAAGAACCGGTCAAACCAGTCAAAAACCGGTCAAAACCGGTAAAAAACCGGTCAAAAAACCGGTCAAACCGGTTTGAAGCAAATTTTTTTTTTTTTTTAATTTTTTCTATATAACAGAATAATTCATTTTAAATAATTTTAACAAATTAAAAATAGAAAGTAATAAAAAAGATGAGGGGGTTGAAATATGATTTTTTTTTAAAGAGAATATAAGAGAAATAAAATGTGTATAATTAATTATTTTTTATATTTACTTTTTATCATATTCAATTTCCTAATAATATTGCTCTCAAATATCAAGATACTTAGCTAAAATTATTATTTATTATTTTATTTTTTAATAATAAGTAGAATCTTAATATAATTTAGAAATTTTAAAAATTTAATATTAAATATTCTTAATTTTTAATCATAAATAATTTTTATTTTAAACTAAACATTAGTTTTTGTAATATCTTAAGAAATGTTAAATTAGTAATCAAATATTTAAAATTTACTAATATTTATTTGTTATATTAAAATTTTAATATATAAATTTTTTTTAAATAATATATCTAATTATCACCGGTTCGACCACGGTTCGACCACGGTTCGACCAATGAACCGTGAACCAGTACCTCCACCGGTTCAATGACCAGTCCGGTTTTAATAACATTGTCAAAAGTTCATCCAAACACACACCAAGTATCGGGTTGGGTTTAAGGTAGTTATGTCTTAACCTGTTACCCAACCATAACCCTCTATATAATAATATATATATATATATATTATTTTAAGTGTTTATCAGTTGGTTAATATTTAATTTCATTTAAATTTTAATATAATATTAAGTATTCATTCACTTAGAAGTAAAAACTGTCCACCTTATGATTTTGTTCATCTATTATGTATATATATAAGTGGGTTTAGGTTTATAACTCTATCTTGAACTTTATAGGTGTAATATACTAAAGTGATTTAGTTTTATTGATTGAGATTTAATGAGTTTGCGACTTCATATTCATCTATTTGGACATAAATAGAGGTCTACAAAGATATGAGGACTTGTATAAATCCCCTATATGTTTAAAATCTTATAATAATTATGTAAAATTTTCATATAGTTAAGTTGAATATAATAAATATAAAGTGATAATAATTTTAAATTCAAACTTCAAAAAGTATCTTTTTCAAGTACTGAACTAAATTCAATTATTGTACAAAACAGTATTTACCAAATTACATAGTAATATTTGGATAAATTCATAAAATCAGCATGGTGTTTGTGTGATGCACGGGATATTGTTACAATTGAAATGTGACAATTTTCATTAAATTATGTGTTTGTTAAATATATTTTTATTAAAATTTTAAATAATAAATGTTATAAAATGGGCTTTCTTAATGTCACTGACATAAAAAATATAATAGACAAATTTATAAAACCAATTAATCATCATAAGCCATGAGAAGACCCCAATTTGCCTTATCCGAGGCCCATATCCATGGGTTTGGGTATGAGGCAAAATTTAAATAAAAAAAAACCATAGAAATATAGGGCAGGAACAAGACAGATTCTAGACAAGTTAAATGGCATTAGTGTTGAAAAACTCTTCTTATCCCATCCCATTGCCATCCTTAAGTATAACCACCTCCCCCGGGGTCCAAAAAAGGGAAAAAAATCATGGCAAGGTGCCACCAAAAAAGAAAGAAAGAAAGTACCACAAATAGATACATATTTTATATTGTTTGGATCAATATTTTAAAAATTGACTAAAATAAGAAATAATTAATAATTTGATAATTTTACTATAGTAAAATTAGAGTTAATAATATTTTATAACTAAATTAATACATATATTATAAAACAATATTTAAAGTAGATATAAATATTTTAAAATGCAAAAAAAATAGTCAAAATAGTTTATATGTGATAACAAATCTATATAATATATGTTAAATGGAGTCTATAAAATAACATAACTTTATTTTACAAAATATTAAAACTTTATTTTAAACAAAAAAATTAAAATTTGATTTTTGGCTACTTCAATGCCAAATTGATTGATTTTTTTTAGTTTAGATAGTTTTTAATTGATTTTTTTCTTAACCAGTTTTGAATATCCTTATTTCTATACTTGGAAGATACTTTATAAATTATCAAACAGGGAGTATCCAAATTTTATTTAGAGGGAGAAGGTTGAAACAAGATATGCTTGTTACTGATAATAATCTTTTATTATATAAAGTCTGGACAAGTTACACTATAGATAAGTTATTTACTGTGCAACTCCATACAGGATCGTATGTCAACTATTATTTTTGTGTCCATACACACACACACATACATAGGACTTCGTACAATTATAAGATATTTAATATAATGTATAAAAAAGTATTATTCTAACAAAAAGTTGATAATTAATGTAGTTTATGGGATATAATATAATTTTTAATATATTATTTCATATTGAATTATTATATCTAATTATCTCTTTATCAACATGGGTAAATATCAGATACTTAAATTTAAATTTGGCTATAGTTATTTTGAATATTTAATTGTGATATTTCAACTATCTAATATTTTTATTATTGATCAAGTATTGAATATTTATTTTCATAGAATATTTTATATATAAAAAGTCATAACTTTTTACTATTTATTGTCATTATTTATATATTGTTTATTAGTTAATGTACCGTTTATTCATATTGTTTCCTTTTTTTTTTTTGGTTTTGAGACCTTTTTTTTGTTTTCCTTTTTTTATGAGATTTATAGTAGAAAATCTAAATTTCTCTACATCTTGCACCAGCAGTGCTACTATTTATATCACTTCCCTTTCATCAGTACACACGCCCTTAGTTATTGGTGTTGTTAATACTTGGTATATAGACTTTGATTATATACGTTATGAGAGGGGTATATTTTAGTCTATTCAACCATAGTCTAATTATAAAATTAATATTTAAATTTTTAAAAGTAACATTAGTTATTTTTCACAAATTAAAAAATAAATTAATTTTCAAAATTTTAAAAGTTGACTTTGGTTAGTTATGCATATATTTGGCGTTAAAGTTAGTGCAAGAATAATTATTTCACCTTATATGGTTATTCAAAGACAATATTACATTTAAAAATTTAAATACATTTGCACAAGATATTAAATATTTTTTAGTATATATATATATATATGTGTGTGTGTGTGCGCGCGTACGTGTACGCACACGCATGTACATGTACATGTATTTTAAATAACAATTATTCATTAATAAAAAGTGCTTAGATATAATTAAAAGAAAGTACCTAGCTAATCCATATTTGGTACATGATAAAAGAATAGAATATAATAAAAAAAATAGTTTGATAAGATGACAAATAAAAATTATATTTCTACTTTTAAAAAAATAATAAATATTAAATAAATATTAAATAATAACTATAAAAATATAATAAAATATTTTCTATTTTTTTAAACTTTTCATTTCCTTCCGTTGTAATGCCATGTATCAAACATGGCCTTAATATTATACCTAGCTTCGTTAATAAACAATAGTATTCTATTACATAAATATATGTATTGTAATAAGCACAAAGCTTGGAAATAGAATAGACTTTTTTTTTTTTTTATGAAGAAAACTCAGACCCGCGCAGAAAGCAAACTAGCCACCTTCTGAAGAAGGTGACGACCTACTTGAACTAAGACAATCCTCAACAAGTAGCGCCTTCAACCACGTTGGGGCTTCCGAGAAACAAGTGACACTTGATAAGGCTAAGAGAGCGAAACGAGCAACACAATCAGCCACCTTATTTCTCTCCCGAAGGATGTGAGCCACTTTGACCACCCAATCCCTCGCCAACAACGAGTGAATCTCAAAAAGGAGATCACACTCCACATGCATGGAATTAACAGTCCTCAAAAGCAGGTCCACAACTTTCAACGCGTGCAGTTTTAGCTCCAGCTCCACTTGTCTAAACTTAGCATCCTAAGTAGTTTTTAAACCAAGGAGAGCGCCCCCAAGGCTTTGCATTAAGACTACAATTAGGCATCAACTTACAGAAGAAGCCCGAAAGAAGCCTCCCAACACAGTTCCTAATAACCCCACCACACCCCGAGCCATTTGAAGCGTCCCGATCCTCTGCGAAGAGGAAAGATGCGTAGGCCCTGCGCAGCTTCCAAATGATGTCGTTTTATATAATTTGGCAAATTCTTAAGGCAATCCATATCGTTGAGATCAAGCAACCACAGCCATTCATTTAAAATGTCTTATATCACGTTTCCAGCAATCATAAGCAAAGCACGTTCCATCATTTTCATTTGCCTTCTTCTTCCTCTAGTTATGTTCAGAAGTGGCGGGAAAAAACTTAGTTTTGCTTATAGGAAACAATAGTCCTAAGACAGGGTTTTTATGAGCTAGAAAATCAACTATTTTCTCCGTTTGAGTTTTATTATTTTGTTTCCATTGGCACCTCAAAGAGAAGTGATTTTCTTTTCTTGAAGTTGTGTATCATTCATCTGTTGTTGCCAGACGCCATTAGCCCGAGGAGCATATTGCCATTCATATAATACTTGAATGTTTGAGAACTGATGTTATTTTTCATTCCACTTGTTGATAAATGATTATATAAGTTTCTTTAAGAGATAAATTGAAACAAAAAACAAAAAAAATATATGATCATATTGCCAATAATATTCTTCTTACAGACAGAGCAAAGAAACATGAGAGAAGAACGGAGTAGCTTATCTCTATTTTCACTAAGGACCAGAAAATTGTTGACCATAACTATAGAATCATAAAAAAGGATTACCTTTCTGATCTATCCTCCTTAGTATCATCTTCATAAGTTGGTGGTTCGATTACATCCTCAGCCTCAGCGTCTAAAGCAATGGCAAGGAGCTAATCTTTGTTAGCATCAATGACTTTCATATTTACTACCCGAGCACGTCTAAACTTAAACATTACAGGCCCAGAATCTGCCATCTTTCCTCCATAGTCCTTCGCCATTATTTTATTAGTAGAGACTTCAACTACCATACTTGTCTTTTTATATATTTCTAATTCTAGACCTGTTCCTCTTATTTCTTTCTTCATTGAAAAACATTTAATGACTTGCCCTTTTTTTATAATCCACATTGTTTGAAAGGTTTACAGTGAGTAGCAACTTTCATTGAAGTCCTCACAGAACCTCTTAAAATGGATCATGGGCCATTAATACATGAATACACACTGATTTTCAACTAACAGAGACAGATAAACTGATCAATAGCAAGTAGATTTTTGAGGAAACACAACCAAAGTTTACAGATTGGACATAGACAGAAAATGGAAGAACATACAAAAACGATCGATGATTTTGACGGGTATCAAATTCGAGTTGTGAGGTTTCCCTTTTTCATAAAAATCACACCCTCAAGAGAGCGAGGGAAAGAAAAAGAGGCATATTGATGAGGTGCGTCCCGATCCTCTAAAAATTGCATTGAAGGAAGTTATGGATCGCACACCATGTTCAACCAAAAAACCCACCTCAGACGACTAGTGGCAAGGCAACGCCGAGGAAGACAATGAGCGCTGCGCATCAGGGGGCTGAAGGTGCTTTGATATGAAGAGATTTGATTGTTAAAAGGACGGCTAGGATTACACAAGAGGGACGGTCAAGATTTGTTGTGATTTTGCAAATTAAATCTTACAAAACGATGACATTTTATTGCTACGCAGCCTGCGCATCCTCTACGATGAGCAGAGGATCCGGACGCGCCACTTGAAAGACTACTGTGGGCGCCATCCACATTGATTTTCACAAAGCTAGGCATGGGAGGAGACCATCCTTGCATGAGAGTGAGTCCAAGGTTCCCTTGGATCAACAAAGACTTATGTTGAAAAGCTTTGGAGATAGAATGAAGAGTAGCTCTAACTTTAGCCAGCAGCTCCTAGACACTAGTCCTGTTATTACAAAAGATAAAATCATTTCTTCTTCTCCAAAGGTTCAAGCAAGAGAGAGCAAACACCACATACCAAGCCTGACCCTCCACCACCTCAGAGAGATTTAGGTTGGCTCGAAGCCACATGTTGTAAGAGAGGCTGAAGAATCTTCTCTTGAACTTCAACGGGATCAGGGAGCACCAAAAATCCTTAGAGAACTTACATTCTCGAAGCACATGAATAACATCTTCTCGTGGGCCTCCACAGACAGGGCAATTCATATTCCCATGCATGCCACATTTGAACCGGGTGAAATTCATCAGCAGACAATCACGAGCAACTAGCCACAGAAACGTATGACATCGATAAGAAACTCTTAGCTTCCAGAGTTTTTTCCATAAAGGATTTTTAGGAGCAGAATCACTATCTTGTAGAACCAAATAGGCAGAATGGGTAGTAAACCTGCCCGTGCTATTCCACTGCCACTTGATCTCATCCGGGTCAACATTTCTAGGTTTCACATTCACATTTCTTATCCTGTGAATAACATCTTCAAGAAGCAACTCAATCAAAGTTTGCCAGTTCCAAACCCCATTCTTCATAATAAAATCAACCACCCTAGCTTCAGAGGGAATTTCCTTCAACGCGAACTCCTCCAGCTTGTTACAACTGGGTAGCCAACGGTCCTGCTAGAAGTCAATATTCTTGCCATTTCTGAGCTTCCACTCCATTCCCTCCACAACCTTTTGCCAAACAGACTTTATACCTTTCCAAACCCCAAAACTTTTTCTTCTGAGATCAACTTTTGGAATGATATCATTGCCACACTTATATTTGCCTTGCAACATGTTCACCCACAGAGCATTTCGGTCATACATGAGCCCCCACCCAAGCAATTTGAGTCTGATCATTGTCTGCTTCTCATTTGGCTGGCTGCCCAAGATAGGACTGACAAGGGGTGTAGACCTTTTCAGTTTTTAGCTTCTTGGGTGTTTCATGAGTAGTTTGAAGGCTTTGTTAAGAGCTCTTGGCAATGAAATGGGGAGTGGAATTGGACTGTCTCTCAATTCACTGATGACAATAGGAAAGTCTTTGGTGACATCAATAGAAAGAAAGATGCCATTTTTTGTTGCCTTGAGGGAATTAATAGATGTTTCGAATGAGGGAGATAGTTGCCAACCCTTATTGAGCTTCAGTCTAATCTCTAGAATGAGCTAGATGAAACCCTTTTACAAGAAGAGCTTCTATGATTCCAAAAATTGCGTTGTAATTGGTATATTCATGGTGATAGCAATATGAAGTATTCCATTCAATGGCTAATAAGAGGAGGAAAATTAACAGAGTTGAAGCTATTATGGATGAGAATGGGGAGTGGTGTTTTGATATGGTAGCGATTGGTAGTCAAGCTAGGGAGTTCTTCAAAAAACTCTATTGTGATGTCAGGGGCGATAGAGCTAACTTGGACTGTGAAGTGAAATATCCACCGATTGATAGCAGTATGCTGTTGTCTTCAAACAATGGGGTTAGTATTGAGGAGATCAAGCAAGTGCTTTTTGATATGGGCCCTTTGAAGGCGCTAGGGCCTGATAGGCTGAACCCTCTTTTCTTCCAAAGCCGGTGGAACTGGGTCGGGCACTCAATTGTTACCATGGTTAGAGAATGCCTTGCCAACCTATCTATGATTCATAATATCAATGGTACATTGCTAGTTCTTATCCCAAAAGTTGAAAATCTTACCGGTCTAAAGGATCTTAGGCCTATTAGTACGTGCAATGTTATTTACAAGATTATCTCCAACGTTTTTTCAAAAAGATTAAGTAGTATTATGCCCTCTACCATCTCGCCCAACCAGTGTAATTTTGTTTGAGAATACATGGAACTGATAATATTGTTATAACCCAGGAGGTTATCCATTCCATGAAGACCATTAAAGGCAAAAAAGATTACATGGCGATTAAGATTGATATTGAGAAGGCATATTACAGATTGAACTGGAACTTTATGGCTAAATGCTTGGAGGAGTTAAATATAGAAGAGAGCGTTCGGGGTGTTATTATGAAATGTTGGACTTCCGCTTCCATGCAGTAACTTTGGAATGGCCAGAAAACTAAGACCTCTATTCCCTCAAGAGGTGTTAGGCAGGGGATCCTATTTCTCCTTACTTGTTTATTACACCTGAAAATGCAACCGCGTGACGCTTTTGAAAAAGAAATTCTGAAAAGAAATTATTTCAATTTTTAAAGAAAATAAAAACTAAAATCAAAATTAAGATAAGTAATAGAGTCGCCACCAAAATTTTAATTTTTGAAAAAGAAAAACTTTAGAAAAGCCTTTTATTTGAAAAATAAGAAAAATGGTCTACGAATCAGAAAATAGATTCGAGAGTCAGTTGTGAGTGGGGAAGGTGTTAGACACCCCACTACACCCGTTATTAAGAACGGTTACCCTAAATCAGTTGTACAAAATCAATATAGCCTTTAATATATTTTAATTCTCCTAACAAATCCTATACAAGATAAGAAACAGAAATGAAGGAAATAAAATTAAAAGAAAAAGGAAGAAATAAATTAAACAAACAAAATTAGAAAAGCAAAATAAGAGAAATTAAGAAAGTAAAAATTGAAAAGAAAATTTATTTACAAGGGCGGACTTGACCTAGGATAAAAGCCTAGGGCCTACGTACCCTTCGAAGGGATCAAAGTCCACGCAGTTCGATTGGTAAATTTTATTAGTTGATGTTTGTTTTTGTTTTTGTATTGTTTTTTTTTCTTGTTTTATTTTGTTTTCATTTTTGTTTTGGTTTTTTTTTTATTTTTTTTGTTTTTGTTTTTGTTCTTATTTTTTTTTTTTGTTCAGAAAAAGATGAAAATAACTTTAATCTCCGCAAATAAAACAATTATGAAATTAGTTGATAAGTTTTAATATACAAAAACTAAGTTAATTTCACATTTTTTACTCTCTCTTCTTTTTTTTTTTAATTTTATTTTTACCTTTTTAGTTTCTTTGTTTTGTTTTGTCTTGTTTGTTTGTTTGTTTTTTTGTTTTTAAAGTTTTTTTGAGATTTTCTATTTGTTTTTTTTTTGTTTTTTGTTTTTTCTTTATGAGAAGAGAAAGAACATAGAAATCATTTAGGCTTTCACAATTAAAACGATTTCAAAATTGGCTCTTACGTTTTAAGTTATGAAAACTGAATTAATCCTACCTTCTCACTCTTTCTCCCATTTTTTATCTTTTCCAATATATTTCAATTATATATTTTTTGATTTTTTGACTTTTAGTTTTTTTTTTTTTTGGCTTCTTTTTTTTTTTTTTTAATTAATTAATTTTTTTTTAAATTTTCATTATTTTATTTAAGTTAATGAAAATTTTTCATCTCTTTTCTTTTCAATTTCTGATTTTAGTTCTTAAGATGATCTTTCCACTTAAGTGCGAAATTTTCAAATCATTTCTTTTTTTTTTTTTTTTGTCTTTCTTTTTTTTTTTAATTAATTTTTTTGTATCTTTTCTTTGTTTTCTAATTTTTTTTTGGATTTTTGTTATCATTATATTTTTGTTGAAAGGGGAAAAGAAGTAAAAATCATTTAGATTCTTTCTTAACCCTTTCTTCCATAATTTAATTTTTATTTGTTTATAATGTATACCCTTTTTTGTTTTTCTTTTTTTTTAATATTTCCTTTTGATTTTGACAAACTTTTCAAAAAAGAACAGCTAACTTTTAATTTTGACAACTTTTTATTCTTTATAAAAAAAAAATCCCTTTTGTTTTTTTTTTTGGTTCTAAGAGATTTAAACTTAATACGTAAATAGGTTGATTGATTTTTTTTTTAATCATCATTTCTCCTTTTTTTTTTTTTGTCAAATGCCTAAATTTGATTTCTTTTTTTTTTTTTAAGTTCATTTGAAAAAGAAAATTACGTATGGGCCATTGAAACCCAAGACTTATTAAAACAAATTTAATACCTAATAGATGCCAAGGAGGCTTATTGCGCCACATGATCCTCAGGCTCACTCCTATGTGCTCGGGGAGACAAAAAATCTCACACGACAATTCTAAAAAATAAAATTAATAAAAGATAAACATTCAGCTCATATCATGTGTATACAGGAAGCCTTGATTGTGTGTGTTTTGTGTTCAGTCAAATGAGCATCAAATCCAAATACATCTTAGATATATAAAGAAGGATCCAACCGATTTGTCTCCACTTGTGTCTCCCTCCCTTGGTTAAATTGATATGTGGCCCTCGCCTGTTTTCCAGCAGGTTCCATGTGTTGCTTCTCTATACAGCTTCTTGCCCTCTCAGTTTTCATCAGATCATGAGCTTCTAGATCATGGATCTCGCACAGAGCATAAGCAAAAAGCACATTAGCATAGTTTTTGTGAACCAAGAACAACCAGGGCTCCAATTTTAGAATAAAAATACCGTGGGTTAATGCTACATTCTGAAATTCCGTTTAAACCAAATTGTAAATACAAGCAACCCATCAGACTTTGAACATTCCTCATATTTGATCGTGTTTAGAATTCTTTCTCATACTCAAAATGCGAGTCAAATTAAAAACGAGATCACATACCAAACTATTTTAAGGTCCTTTTGAAATCAAGTTAAGATTTCCACGCCTAAAAGGAAGCAAATCCCATTTAACAAAATTAACAGACCTTCTCGACCTGAGACCATCATGACATGCCTTTAACCCCTCCCAACCTGATATACAAACTAGGTTGAAACCCCAAAAAACAACAAGCAGAATGCCCAAACCGCATACCAAACTAACAACAAAATACACCGACTTTGACCCACATCAGCACAGAAATCAACAGGCAACAATGTGCAGAGATATCAAGCTCTATTAAATTAAATTTGCATATAACTCATGGTAGCATCAGAATTGCTTAGCAATAAGATAAATAGGATCAAGTGAAATATAATCCTCTTGCATCCCCGTCAAGCTCATTCTCACTCAGCATTCAACACAAGATAAGATTACAAACAAAACTAAATCACAAATTAAACCACCTAATCGTACAGGAAATATACCACCATCCATCATACAAGGACATTCGCACAATCTTTAGTTCTGAAACATATCACTACTCATCACAAAATCACAGCCAGAGGGAAAATCAAAACAAGCACACCATGAATCTGCCAGCACTTCCTTTTCCAACAACCATGGTCAGACATTAAGATTCAATTTCACCTTCTATTGGGCATTTTATCGAGCACCTATTGTGCGTGTCCTAGAATGTATACAGAGCAGCGCATTCGGACTCCACCCACAACTATTTGGAATGATAAAAACGTCCAGTATTCCAGCATAGACCATTAGCAATTGCAAGAGAATTCTATTGACAAGTAAGGACAGCAATTCAGATTCATGGCTTACCTTTGGGTTTCGGAGACAAACGAGTTATTCCCTCTCCAAATTCTTCTGTCTGAAAATCCTCCCTCCTGTGATTCGTGTCCTCGAATTTTGCTTCTACCTCCCTCCTCTTTCTCCAATTCTCCTTGACTCGAAACGAAGGAAGCAATCCTCTGATGCCTTCGTTTTCCTCCGTCTCCCAAATCTCGACAGCTCTCCCCCTCTGTCTCTCCGTTTTTCCTTGTTCCTCTCACTCTCTCTGTTTTTCCAATTTTTGAATCCCTGTTTCTCGATCTCTTTTTGATTTCTCTCCCTCTCCCAGTCTCACCCTCAATCTCTCGTTGTCTCCTAGTTGTTTTTCCGATCTCTCTCACTCTGCTCCCTGGTTTTTTTCATCCTCCAGACCCCCCTTTCTCCCTCGTTTTTTTTTTCGCTCTCTTGAGTCTCTCCCTCTGATCCCGAAAGCTCCCCCTGCTTCCTTCTCCCTCGGTGATCCTCTCTCGGCCTCTTCCTTCGATTCCCCTCACATCTCGAAGTTCTTCTCCGTTCCCTCCGAGCTCCCCTCTCTTTCTCTTTCGCACCCGTCCCTCCTATTTCTCCTCCGGTTCTTTCCTATCTCCCCCTTTTTCGAATCCCCTCCTTTTTTCTCAACTCGAATCTGAATCCCCAGAACAAAACCTCTCTCCTTCCAATCTCTCCCTCTCCGTTTTTCTCTTCCGGTGGTTCTCTCCAACCTCCCGCTCCGCCCTCTTTCTCCTTCGATTTTTTGGCCTCTCTTATTCGAAATCCCCCCAAATCACGCCTCCCTCCTCCTCGATTTTTTCCTTCGCCCTCTGTTCTCCCTCTTCCTGATGCATCACTTTCTCTTCCGATTCTTTCCATTCTCGCTCTCTGTCCTCTGTCCGCTTTTTCTGTATCTACGTCTGCCCTTTTTCTTTTCCTGTGTGTGGTCTTCCTTTTTCGTTAGTGGCAGAGAGCAGGGTGCGACAGGGAAGAGGCTGGGTTCAAAACGCAGGAAAAGAGATTGGGCTTTAGATTGTGCCACTTTTCTTTTCTTTTTATTTCTGAGTTAATGGACCAAACCTAAAAAGATTTTTCTTTTTATTTCTGAGTTAATGGACCAAACCTAAAAAGATTGGGCTGATGGGTTGCTGTTAGAGAAAAGAGATTGAGCTTTAGATTGGGCCACTTTTCTTTTCAGCCATTTACAATTTTTCCTAAGAAAAAAGCTTTAGGCCCTTTTCTTTTTTTCTCTTTCTCTTTTGATTTTTTTCAATTTTTGTTTTCTAAAGCTTTTAATTTTCATTTTTTTCATTTTTCTATTTTTTCCTAATTTCTATTTTCTTTCTTTTGTTTTTTTTTTGGGTTTGTATTTTCGCTAAATTGATTTTATTAATTTTATATATTTTTTATAATTGATCTGGACACGGCATTCACAGTGTTTGTCATCGCGTCCGGATTCTCTGCTCCTGTAAAACAGGAGCAGAGGGTGCTCCTGTGCATTTGGATCGTCCAGAATAAAATATGGGCGATCCAGATTTTATTTTATTTTTTTAAAATTTTTTAAAAATCAAATATTAATTTTTTTTAATTTTATAGTTATAAAAATTTTTATTTTATTTTTTATAATTTTTAAAAATTAAAAAAATAAAAAAATAAAATCTAGATCGTTCATATGTACAGGGGCACCCTCTACTGCTGTAAAACAGGAGCAGAGAATCCGGACGCTTTTGTCATCTGCATTGAGAAGTTAACCCACTTGATCCAAAGTGCAGTCTCGAATGGTCGCTGGCGTCCCTTCCATTCCAGTAGCAATGGCCCTTCAATTTCCCACTTGTTTTTTTTTAGTGATGATTTAGTTATCTTTACGGAGGCCAGTCTCAGTCAGGTTGAGGTCATAAATGACTGCCTCCAACGGTTCTGCAAAGCCTCTGGGCAAATGGTAAACTGGGCTAAGACAAGGGTCTTCTTTTCCAAAAATGTTAATCACTCCCGCATGTTGGAAATCAGTGAGGCACTGAGCTTCAACTTATCAGGGAATCTGGGCAAGTATTTAGGAGTCATGCTTATCCATTCGTGGGTGAGAAAGGATACTTAAAGGGAGCTAGTCTCTAAGGCCAATCAATGTATAGCAGTGTGGCGGATTAACTCATTGTCCCTTGTTGGAAGGCAGACTCTCATCCCTTCTGTTCTTTCGATGCTTCCTAATTATACTATATAGACAGCCCCTTTTCCTGCGGCTCCTTGTGATGATCTGGACAAACTGAATCAATCCTTCCTAAGGAGTACTGGCAGAGAGAGACGTAAAGTGTATTTGGTCTCTTGGGATGAGGTCTGCCAGCCTAAGTGCAAAGATGATTTAGACATAAGACACTCCTGCCGTCAAAATAGTGCTTTTATGAAAACAGAATAAACTTTTATAAGAAGAATATGAACGGCAAGTTCAAGAGTTGATTTTCTTATATTAATATTATAATTAAGCTATAACTCATGCACAAATCAAGGCTTTGTGAGTAATTTTAATCAATGTTGAAAATTTGAAATTTGAAAACTCGCTGGCGTGCTCTGGACTCGGTCTTTTCTACTTCTCAACGGGCGGCCCCTCCTAATGTGAACTAGAGCGTCGGCATTTGGTATATATAAAGGGATTAGAATAGTCATTTCATCCAATTCTTAACTAACCAATTCGAACTTCCTACGAAACCCTGATCGCAGGGCGGCACCACTGAGATATATCTCTCTGTACTCGGAATTCTCGGAATAACACCTTCTCGTTGCCGCACCCAAAACAAACACCCCATATGCTGCAGATCCTTCTTAATCCATCGATTGCCAATCACTGAAGATGTGTTTGTGATTTTGACCAGGCCCGCTCTCAGATTGTTCTGAAATCAGTAAGAATTCTTCTTTCCTCATTCACATATTTTGACCATTCTAACGATTGGGGGCCGCTAAAACTTGTTCTTTTCCCTTTTCCTGACTTTTTTTCTTTTGAATTTTTTAGGAGGGTGAATTTGATCATAGAAATTGTATATCTAATCAAACCCCATAATTTTTACTTGGTCCTTTTGTGGTTTTACCGGAATTTGTGTGTTGTTGGTTCAATCTCTCTATAACGTTAATGAGATAACCACAAGGGAAATCAGAAGAGGTTGTGGTCATGTTTTGTGCTGCAATTGTTCCTAGTTTTGTGTACTTAAGTTTACTTGCGCTCAGCTGACAGGTGGGCTTAGTTAGATAAACATACCATAATGATTTATTTAATGATTAATTGTCTTTTTCCTTCGATTTTTCATCAGAAACTTTTAAGAACCCAGCAGCGCTGCTTGTTTTGCCGGTGTGTATTTGATTTTTCTTAAGTAGGATTTAGGTAGATTATTTTGTCAAGAGTGATCTTCTGAACTGTTCTGTTCCCTTTTTGCATATTAAAAAATAACATAATTTTGTTTATCTTGCATCATTATGCCAACTTTGGAATGCAGTAAACACTAATCTTGTTCATGTTGATGCATTAATATATTCTGAATCAAATGCACGGCATTTCAGTATAATTTGGAGAAAAATAAAGGTCCATCATGGCAACAAAAGGAAACCCAGGAGACAATAGAAAGAGGGGCTCAGTAGCAGTTTTCATCATAGTTGGCTTGTGTGGTTTCTTCTATATATTGGGTGCATGGCAACGGAGTGGTTTTGGGAAGGGAGATAGCATAGCTTGGGAGATCACTAAACAGACAGATTGCAGTATTCTCTCTAATTTAAATTATGAAACCCACCATGATTCTGACGGAACACCTGATGATTCTGAAGCACAAGTCAAGGAGTTCAAGCCATGTGAAGATCGCTACATTGATTACACTCCCTGCCATGATCAAATGCGAGCAATGACATTCCCCAGAGAGAATATGGTTTATAGAGAAAGGCACTGTCCTCCCAAAGAAGAAAAGCTGCATTGTCTCATACCTGCACCTAGAGGTTATGCAACACCATTTCTGTGGCCCAGGAGTCGCGATTATGTACCATATGCAAATGCACCTTATAAGAGCCTGACTGTAGAGAAGGCTGTACAGAATTGGATTCAGTATGAAGGGAATGTTTTCAGGTTCCCTGGAGGGGGAACTCAGTTTCCCCAAGGAGCTGATGCTTATATTGATGAACTTGCATCTGTTATCCCATTAGACAATGGGATGGTTAGAACTGCATTAGATACTGGCTGTGGGGTGAGTCAATTCACAAGCAAACATCATTATCTTATTTTTAAGCCTGTTTTTGTGGTTCTAGCTTCAATTTATCTATGTTGTAGCTCATTCTTTGCTCATTGATGGTGCTTAGGTTGCTAGTTGGGGTGCATACCTGTTTAAGAAAAATGTTATTACAATGTCAATTGCACCAAGGGATTCTCATGAAGCGCAAGTCCAATTTGCGTTGGAAAGAGGTGTTCCAGCAATCATTGGTGTTCTTGGAACCATAAAGCTGCCTTTTCCCGCTGGATCTTTTGACATGGCTCATTGTTCTCGCTGTTTAATTCCATGGGGTTCAAATGGTGAGAATAACTATGATGTTTCTGGCTTTGCACTATAAAAATATTCATTTGGTTCAAAAGAATTAATTCCTTGAGCCACTAGGGCTTTTATGAATGAAAAGTGAAAAGAATTCTATGATATGCATATAATAATGAGTTAAAGCCTGCTTCAGCTGGGCTTGCATTTATTCTTTTGAAGCTGCTTTGAATTTGTTCATAGTGGTCTATGACAAACGACAATAATTTGAATTACGAAAGCTATGGCCTGCTAATTTATAATGACTGTCAAAGTACACTATTTTTTCAAACAGCTTAATGTTCCTTTAATTTTTTAAAAAAAAACAATGTGTTTCTTGTGATCTTATTTGACAGTTCATTGGTGCCTTAACAATAGAATTACATCATGTTTCGGTCATCACATGATGTTTTCAACTATAATTGTTGGATTCTTTTTCATAGGTGGACTGTACATGATGGAAGTGGACCGAGTTCTTAGACCTGGTGGTTACTGGATACTTTCTGGTCCTCCAATCAACTGGAGGAATAACTACCAAGCTTGGCAGCGTCCTGAGGGGGAACTTGAGGAGGAGCAAAGGAAGATTGAAGATATTGCTAAACTTCTCTGCTGGGAAAAGAAACATGAAAAAGGTGAAATTGCCATATGGAGAAAAAGATTAAATAATGATGAATGCCCTGAACAAGATACTCAACCTGCAAGATGCGAATTTACAAATGCAGATGATGTCTGGTAAAAATTGCCTCTCTTTTACTTCTGTTTTTCTCCCCTTCCTTATTTCTTTCAACTCATTTTTCACTCATTTCCTGTTACTCTTGCACCAAATTTTATGTTCTGCAACTTAGAATTATTGTCAGTTTTAATTTTTAGATGACCACTTAAATTTCTCCACATTTCTTGTTTATGAACCACGAAACATAGAAACCGTTGAAAAATTAACAATACTTTCTTTCCCTCAGTTGCCACTCTCCAGTGGTTAGTCTCAAACTTAGTACCATTTCTTCTAGCTTTGTCATTGGAAGAAAGCAAGAGGAAGTTGGGAGTTCATTTTATCTGCTGTATTAAAATTATTATGGCTGAGAAAATGGTATCTTTCAAGACAATAAGTACTGATATGTAAAGTTTTCCTAGAGAGCAGGGATTTTTGGTCCCTTATGATGTAACTAGTATCATCTTTTGGAATTTTTTTTTTAACTTTCAACACTTCCCTGAAAGTTTTGCCACTGTCTAGGTACAAGAAGATGGAAAATTGTGTAACTCCTTCTCCTGAAGCTAGTGACTCATGGAAGCCATTCCCAAAGAGACTCAACGAAGTCCCTTCCAGAATATCCAGTGGATCCATTCCTGGTGTATCTGTGGAGGTATATGAGGATGATAATCGATCATGGAAGAAGCATGTGAGTGCTTATAAGCGAATTAACAAAATTATCAACTCAGGCAGGTATCGCAACATCATGGACATGAATGCTGGTCTAGGAAGCTTTGCTGCTGCCCTGGAATCTCCCAAATTGTGGGTTATGAATGTTATGCCTACAATTGCTGAAAAAGATACTCTAGGTGTTATATTTGAGCGTGGATTGATTGGCATTTATCACGACTGGTATCTTCTGTGACATGTTTTTCTCTTTAGTCTCTCCTTTGCAAATTTAGCTTGTTATTGGTTGGTTATATTTTTCAATAATCTTTGCTTTTCGATCCTAAAATAAGATGTAAAGTCAAGGATTGAGTTGCCTTGTCATTCTATTTGATAAAGAGAACTTGCAAAGGGTATTACATTGTTGAGTTTTGTTGGTTAATCAAATATAGTTGCCTTCTCATACTGAACAAAGGAGAGGTAAGAAAGCCGTTTTCCATCTGATAATTTTCTGTATTTGTATCAGGTGTGAAGCCTTCTCCACATATCCAAGGACATATGATCTTATCCATGCAAATGGTGTTTTCAGCTTGTACAAGGATAAGTAAGTTGTTGTTTTTCTCTTGTCCCTTTTTGAATCTTAACCCTTTTTCAAAAGATTTGTTCTCTCATGGAAAGAATAATGAAAGCTTTGTAACCAGAAAGATAATTACAAATTGGCAAACTTGTTAACATACACCATGTAGTAGAAACAAAACAAACTTGGAGAGTGAGGTGGAAAATTACATTGGACTTTCCCTGACTCAGATGATCAATACAGGTGTAGTGCAGAAGACATATTATTGGAGATGGACCGTATATTACGGCCTGAAGGAGCAGTAATAATCCGAGATCAAGTGGGTGTGCTAATGCAGGTGAAAAGAATTGCAAGAGGAATGAGATGGAATACTAAAATGATGGATCATGAGGATGGTCCTCTCGTTTCAGAGAAGGTGTTGTTTGCTGTCAAGACGTACTGGGTTGCAGGTGACAATGCCCCAAGCTCACAGTGACACCTTAAGGGGAAGGAGGGAAAATGGAAGATTTGTTATAAAGTGAACTGACCAAATGCTTCTACTAGCTATTGGGAATCAAAATCCCTATCAAGTTCCACCACCGTAAGAAGCCTGGGGACACAGTAACTGTCCAGCGTCTAGGTATCATCAAAGGGAATATGTGCATCTTTGTTAAAATGTAGAATTGATAGGTATCCTAATTCTTTAGGGTTCATAGATCATAATCATAGTCATCAGATTTCTTCATTAGGCTATTGCTTCTCGTGCACATTTCTCTCTCTTTCTCTCTCTCTAAAAAAATCTCTGTAGAGATCTTCAAGCTGATGTTTAGATTTTGAATCTCAGGTCTAAATGAAGCTTGGTTTTGGTATTACACTGTCTGCTCCTTCTTCTATTGTTAATTATTATCTTGTTCTAGTTTATAAAGGAGCTTTGGTCTTGGATCATATTCTCAGCATTCAATTCAAATAGATGTGGGATTATAACAGGGACGCCTTCTTAAAGCGATAAGGCAAATGGTAATTGATACGGGATTATGATAAGATTAATGTTAGCCACTCAAATGCACCCATTTTGTAGTATGGTGTTAGATCCAACAAGATATATATATATAGTGTGTTTGGAACAATAAAAAGTAAAGGATTGCACCGATTACAAAAGAAATAATTGTTTTAACATGTTTGGGGCGATATTTTGTAACAAATTAAATTGATTTGCAAATAAAATTTGGTTTAAAATTATGAATTTTACAATAACAACAAAGCCTTTTTTCTCTAAATGAGGTTGGTTACATGGATCAATTGATGTCATAAATACTTATTATAAATTATATTTTTAGACAAATTTTTTAAATTTAGATCTCTCTTAATAATTTCTCTTATAATTTTTCTTGGTCTTCCTTTACTTTAATTATTGAATTATTTTTCATTTCATCTACTCTTTTAATTAGGACTTTTATAAGTCTCCTTCCACATGACCAAACCATCTAAATCTCGATTTTACAATCTTTTTCACAATAAGTGCGACTTCTACCTTCTCTATAATGTATTCATTTTTAATCCTATCTCGTCTAGTGTATCTACTCATCCAATGTAATATTCTCATCTATGCAACATTGAGCTTATTTTCTTATTGACTTTTTATTATCCAATATTCAGTTTCATACAATATTGCAGGTCTTATAACTGTGCGATAAAATTTATCCTTAAATTTGAGTGATATGTTTCTATCACAAATAACACCCAAAAGACTTTTTCATTTTATCTACCCCACTTGAATCTTATGTTTTACATCTTCTTCTATTTCTTTGTTATGTTATATGATGAAATCAAGATACTTAAATGGTGTGATTTGTAGTATGATATATTCTCTAATTTTTACTTCTACGTTAGAAATGGTGTGTCTCTTGCTAAATTTGCACTCTATATACTCCGTTTTATTTCTACTTAAACAAGATCTATGAGTTTTCAAAGCTAGTCTCCACTTCTCTATCTTCTCATTCATTTCCTCTTTCGATTCTCCAACTAGCATAATATTATCTGTAAAAAGTATGTACTGTGGCATCGAATCTTGCATATATTCCGTAAGTACATCCAAGACTAAAGTAAAAATATAAGGGTTCATAGTTGACTCTTGATATAGACTAATAGTTATCAAAAAATCTTTTGTAAGTCCACCTTTTGTTATTACACTAGTTGTAACCTCCGGATATATATTTTGAATTACTCAAATATAAGCTATACGAACTCCTTTTTCTCTAAAGTCTTCCATAAAATCTCTCTTGACATTCTATCATATACTTTTTTCAAATTAATAAATACTATGTGTAAATCTCTTTGATTCTCTCGATATCTCTCTATTAATCTTCACAATAAGTATATTGCTTCCATGATTGATCTTCCTAGCATAAAACCAAATTGATTCTTTGTAACTTGAGTCTATTTCTTTAACCTTTACTCAATAACTCTTTCCTATAATTTTATAATATAACTCATGAGTTTAATTCCTCTATAATTTTACATAATTTTGAATGTCCCTCTTACTCTTATAAATAGGGATTAAAGTATTTCTCCTCCACTTGTCTGACATTCTTTTAGATCTCATAATTTTATTAAATAATTTGTGAGCCAACTTATACCTTTCACTCTTAATCCTTTCCATACTTTAATGGGTATATTATCCAGTCCAACTGCTCTGTCATTTTTCATTTGCTTTAATACTTCTTTTTATCTCTAACTCATGAATCCTGCGACAAAAAATATAATTTTGATAATTTTTTCTAGTATCTAGCCTATCCGCTTGCAATGAAATCTCGTGCCCTTCATTAAAAAGTCTATAAAAATAACATTTCCACAATTTTTTGATATCTTATTTTGTGATCAAGACTTTCCCTTCTTCATCCTTAATGCATTTCATTTAATCCACATTTCTTGTATTTCTTTCTCTACTTTTAGCTAACTTGTAAATACTTTTTTCTCTAACTTTAATACTTAAAGATTGGTATAACCCATTAAATGCCTTCGCTTTCACTTCACTCATTGTCTTCTTAGTGTCTTTCTTAGCTATTTTATATTTTTTCTAATTTTTATCACTTTTACATAATAACCACACTTTATAACATTCCTTTTTAACTTTAACCTTTTCTTGCACGTTTGCATCCTACCATCAAGATTCTTTATTCTTAGGTGTAAAATTTTTTGATTCACCTAATATTTCTTTCGTCACCTTCCTAATCTCTTTAGTCATTCCATTCCACATATCATTAGCATTTCCTTGTATTTCTCAAGGTCCTTCCTCCATAATTCGTCTCTGCAAATTTTTTTCTTTATCCTCTTTTAATTGTCACCACTTAGTCCTTAGCACACTATCTTTGTCTTTTTTTTTTTACTCTCCTCTTAACTCATACATCCATAACCAAAACTCTACGCTGAATAGTTAAACTCTTTTCAGGTATAACTTTGCAATTTATGTAAAGTTTTCTATTTGATTTTCTTATAAGAAAGAAATCAATTTAAGAATATAGCCTTCCACTTTTATTCGTGATAAGATATTTTTTACACTTTCTAAAACAAGTGTTAGCTAATAAAAGATCAAATGCTAATGAAAAGTTTAGAATAGTTTTACCCTCTGTATTTGCTTTTCTTATGCCATATCCTCCATGAACACCCTCACAACCTGAAGATAAACTTTTTACATGACTATTTAGATCCTCTCCTAAAAGAATATTTTCTTCTAATGGTATTTCCTGAACTAAACATTCTAAGTTCTCCCAGAACTTTATCTTGTGATATTTTTTTAACCTTACTTGTAATGCATAAGTACTAATAACATTAAAGATTTCCTTTTCTACTACAAATTTTAATGTAATGAGTCTATCTCTTAACCTTTTTACATTCACTGCAATATTTTTTCAAAACTTATTTACAATTATACCTACCCCATTTTCAAATTTAATCTTACTAGTGTACTAAAGTTTAAAACTTGAAGTGTCTAATTCTTTTGTTTTTTTTTTCTACCTATTTAGTTTCTTGTAAACACATAAAATTAATCATTTTCCTAATCATAGTATCTACTATTTCTATTGACTTATCCGTAAGTGTACTTATATTCCAAGTTCCAAAACGAATCCTACTTTTGTGAACTAACTCCTTTACCCACATTCATTTACGAAAATGTGAGAACTCTTGTTTATTTTTCACTATATCTAGACGTCGATGCAGTTGCTTTTGCTCATTTGTCATTATTGTATTCGAGCTATACAGCGCGTTACTTTCGGACAACGACCTAGCATTACGTCTAATACATCGATTGTCCATATCATAAAGATTTGACAAAATTTTAAGTTGGCTGTGAATTGTCTAACACAACCCTTCTCTTTTTTTTGAGTTTGGGACTGGCTATAAAAAATGATTTACATCAAAACTCGTCATGAGCAGAGTTAAAATTATGAATTTTACAAGTTCAACTAATTTTAATTAAAGGTGTATGAGATTACTTTCAATTGAGATGAAAATTACAAATTTGCCTTGAACAATATACAACTTTCAACTCAGATGAGCTAAATGTAATAAAATAAAATATAAATTTCAGTTGAATTACCCTTTTTTTGGCCAATAAATTGCTTTTCTTTTAAAAATAATTATAAAAGAATGCAATTTATTTGCAAATCAAGTGAAAGCAAAATTCAAAATTAGACGTTATTATTAATTCAATTGAAATTATTTTACTTTTAATTGGCATTCATAAATCATCATCTTAGATAATTTTGGTTTTAGCTGCGGAGAGTTAAACCTTTCAAGAGATTAAGATTATTTATCATTGGATTATCGTAAAATCTGCGTGTATAATAAGAAATTACTTTACATAGATTTTGATGGACCGTATTCGGTTGAACTGTTTTGTGTTTTTGTGACTTCAAACAGGGATAGGCAAAATGTTCAACTTTATATATAACTCATAAATTTTATCCTTTTTAATTTTAGGTGGATGAATTAAAAATGAGTTTAGCTTTGAATTTGGAGATTCTTTTAAAATTTTTTTAATGGTTTTACTAGTGTAGTTCCTACTTCGCCCTGGACATATTGTTTGCGTGTGTAAAACAAGTGAAGATTTGCATATAATGTTAGTTACTGAAATGTTTAGGTCTGTTTGAGTATTAATATTGTTGAGATTTGATACTTTCAAATTATTTCAATTTTTTTAATTATATTAATTATTATTTGAGATATTCTAATATCTTGTTTATCGGGGTAAATGGGTATAAATTAAAAAAAAAATATCTGTGAATTCAATGGGTGGGCTCAATATTTTATACCCTAACCATCGTTTTAGAATATAGACTGAGTCCACTGGTCCAACTGACCGTCCATGCACCAAATCAATTCAGATATATAATTGGCCCATTTATCCAATTGAACCGGCGGTGGAATCTTAAATCGAAGTAATTAAATTGAACCAGACCAAAATTTTACTTCTTTTTGAAATAAATAATTTTTAATTATTTTTCATACATTTATTAATCAATTTTTAATTTTATATATTAATTTATCAAAATAAAGAAATATATTTATTATGTGTTATGATTATATCAAAACTAAATATATAAACATATTAAACTATGCATAAAAAATATTTTTTAAGTTAATTATTATATGATAATCATTCTCACGATGATATAATGGCCAAAAAATTGTCTTCTATGCAGTTCTCCAGATCTTCTTTTTCCCTTTTTGAATTTTGGCCGTCTATTTTTTTTTGAATTTTAGTTTTTTTTTTATTTTAAAAGAAATAAAAAGTTCGACGAAGGCTATTTTTTAATTTCTGTAAAATAGATAAAAAGATATTTCAAATTAGTAAAAATTAAAAAAATTATTTTCATCCTACTTTTTATAGAACAGAAAAAGTCAAAATAAGAAAACCGACATTATTAAAAAAAAAAAGATGGGGGACCTGGTTGTATAACATACAACCATATTTGATATATTGAGCTAGCCCCTTTAATAATTCAACTAGTCGGTAGCCCCCACCAAAATTTGATGGCTCTCACATTGAAAAGAGAAAAAAAAATTATATCTTGCTATAAGTTATAAACAAAAAATCAAATTCTTACTCTTTATACATATATATATATATATATATATATATATATATATATATATATATATATATATATATATATATATATATATATATATAAATTGATTTATTGCTGTCTGGTACTAAAAACTATGGGCTAACTACAATGGTCCTACTTCAGTTCAAATTTCTGACAGAGGACGGTAGGCAAAATGCAATGACAAGTTTTTCATGATTTTATCCAAGCATATCCATTTTTTATTCCTTTTTAATAAATTATGGAGGCTTTTTTAAATTTTATTTAAATTATATAATTTTTTTATTTTTAAAATATACTCATGTTTTTTTAAAAATAAAAAGGTATATTAAAATTTAATTTAATTTGAAATTTTTTATTAAAATATTCTTTATTAATTTAAATACATATTTTTTAAATTTAATTAAAATAAATAAAAATGTGTAATTTATTTTTATTATTTTTATTTATTATTTTTATTTTGCTTGAAAAGCATCCGATCTCGAAGACCTACAATTCATCAATTATGAAATGACGAATGTACCCAGTAAGGACAGTTGTCATGCAGTGGTTGATTAGCAGTCTGAAGTCGCACTTTCCGGTAATAGACGAGATATAAACCCCCAAAACCCTAACCCTTTTGTTTGTTCCCTGTCTCTCGCTCCCCCACTGCATTTTGAAGGAGACAGTGTTAGGGTTTTAGGTAATTGGAGAGGGGGTTGGGGAGTGCCCTGTGTTTACGAGAGAGAAAGAGAGAGAGAGGAAGAGAGGCGAAGATGGTGGCCGACAAGACCAAGAAGTTGAAAGTTGAAGGGAAGGGCGAGAACATGGAGGAAATTGACGGAGACCTTGTCCTTTCTATTGAGAAGTTGCAGGAGATCCAAGACGAGCTCGAAAAGGTATCGAAGTCAATAGTAGATGCTCGTCTTTCATAATTAGTTTCCTTTTGTTTCTCTGCGGAGCTGAAGTTCTGGACTTTCATGCCAAATTGGTTTGAGGTTTCCTTGTGAATGTTTCAAAATCATAAAGCTATTTCTGAATTTTAGCTTCAGGTTGAGATGAAATACTAATGGTAATATAACTTTGCGCTTGCATACTTGCTTCTGTTTTGGGGTCTCTGAATTTCAGAAACGTAAAAGTAATTTATGTTTGGAATGCGCTAATATCAAGGTCCAGCTTTGGTTTGTACGGTACTACTGCTTGTAAGCTATGTCAACCTTGTCTATTCTGCAATGAATATTCATTCTTTTTCCTTTTGACGGACATTGTAGATCAACGAGGAGGCAAGTGATAAAGTTCTCGAAATAGAGCAGAAGTACAATGAGATAAGGAAGCCTGTCTATGACAAGCGGAATGAGATTATCAAATCTATTCCCGACTTCTGGATAACAGCTGTTAGTATTGATTTCCTTTTCAATTATTTGACTGTGGCAATGAAGTTTATTGCTACTGTGAAGTTAGGAATGTTTCGTTAAGCTGTTCTCATTTTTACAGTTTCTGAGTCATCCTGCTCTTGGTGAGCTTTTGAATGAGGAAGATCAAAAGGTTTGAACATCACTAAAATTTGAATTTTACACAACACTATTGTTCCTCACTTTTACATTCATTTTCTTTGTTTACTTTCATAAATGTCTCTGGTGTTTATGCAACGGTTCGGTGGAAGTAGTGCCCATATTGTTTGTTTGTTTGATCACAAATCCTCTCTTAGTAACTTTAATTCTATATTGAATTCTTATTTAATAGATATTTAAGTATTTGAGTTCTTTGGAGGTTGAAGATTTTAAAGACGTCAAATCAGGCTACTCAATTACCTTTGTAAGTTGCCTTCCCTCTCTTGCCTCCCGCCCTCCATTTCATTGATGTCTCATTCCTATAACCCATTTGTAAATCACTTGTCAACTGTTGAAACTTATCGTATACTTGAAGGCTCTGAATTGTATACTTCATTGAATGGTAACCAGTTTTTAAATATTTATTGTTCAGAATTTCAATCCCAATGCCTATTTTGAGGACACAAAACTTACAAAGACTTATACCTTCCTTGAAGAAGGAACAACAAAGATCACTGCTACGCCTATAAAATGGAAAGAGGGCAAGGTAAGGCTTTGAGTTTTGCTTTTGTTTTCCTTCTTGCAGCCTCTGAGCCATTTATGGTGCTTATTTTAACTTAGCACAATTTTTCAAAAAAATTTTGAAGGGCATACTCAATGGAGTCCATGAGAAAAAAGGGAACAAGCGGGCTGCCAATGATGTCAGGTTGGTGTCTTAAATTTATTTTGTTTTGTCAGGAAGAAATGTTAAAAAACAAGAAAAAAAAGTTTGTGATTACATATTTGATTAACAAGTTGAATATTTTAAAGGTTCAATGAGCATTTGAACTTTGGTGGGTCTCCAAACTTGTATGTGAGCTAAATCTTTTTATCGAGATTTAATTCTCCCACGAGGGCAACAATATAATCAAGTTGATTAATTAGCACATCAAGAAGGGCACCTGATTAATGAGACTTGCTCACTGTATTAAACTGAATAGCTCTTTATCTGAATTGAGGTCTTCTCACACTTCTCAAGACCCTTCTACCCCAAGGAAAATTTTGGACTTCACTTTTTGAATAGTTGTGTCCTTATGTACTGTGATATAGTTCAAAAAAAAAGAAGGAAATTAATGCTACCTCTAGGTAACTTACCAATGCTTGATTCTTTGTCTTTTTATACTTGTTTGTCATTAGGCTCTTTCTTTTACACTTCTTGCTTGTTACTGAATATAAGTGAGGGAAGATAAGGAATATTGCGTATACTTGATATGTGAATCTGAGACAGCCAAAGATTTTTATCCTCCACTTTATGCAACAATGAGTTAGCATTTTTTACATCCACCTTACTCTGTTTGCATATTTGAGTGCAGTTTCTTCAGTTGGTTTAGTGACATTGAGCAGAAAGATGAGATGGATGAGATGCACGATGAGGTAAACTTTTTCTGGGTTTGTGTAATTCTTTTTAGAGTTGAGTATCCCTGCTACAGATATCCTATATCTCTGTTACAGATATTTCCTTTGGCTTGTTTCCTTTTCTGCTTCTCATTGCTCCTGGTATAATGTTTTATTCTAAATTGCAGGTTGCAGAATTAATCAAGGATGATTTGTGGCCAAATCCGCTTACTTATTTTAATAATGTGAGTTCACTTTTAAATTTTTTATCTTTTCCTCTTCTGTTTTAATGTCAATTATACTTTTAGATCTTGCTTAGGCATCCGTTTTACTCTCCCCCATTGTCTTTTTTCTCACGTTTCTAATCGTATTTGATACTATAATGGTACAGGAGGAGCCTGATGAAGAGGAAATTGATGAGGAAGAAGGTGATGACGAGGTAATTGAAGTTTTATTTTTGTCACAAAAAGCTTAGATGATCTGAAAGTATCCTTGTAGTTTTAATTTTATAGTTTACTGGAGCAATATTCACTGGATCCATGCTTGGATATGCTTCTTATTATGGTGCTGTTAGTGGATAGTCTAGTTAAAACTTTATTAAAGGAGGCAAGAGTCATTGGTAGCATGAGTCATTGTTAAACATGTAGAAGAGCCTTCTAACAGGGGTATTTGAACTCAAATGAATATGCTAGAATTTTATTTCAGTCATTTAAAATATATATAAGATAATTGTAAAGAGATATGGAGCTTAAGAGTGTGACATATGATGTGAGTTCCATAAGGTAACTAATGAGTCGCTTAATGTTAAGGAGATCCTCTATGAGGACACAATATAATGCAGAAAGTAAGAATGATATTTATGGACCCAAAAGCGATAAAGAATTCAACACAGTTTTAGATGTTTGATAAATAAATTAAGAAAATTAGGGTTGCAGACAACTTACAGAAATAATTGCTATTTTTGTCTGTATATTGCTTACTATGAGTGGATGACTGTGATTAGCACCTAGATCTGGAAGAGTTTTGATTTTGGTTCAATTGAGGAACTGTGAATTTTTCTTTTGTTTTTTGTTTTTTGTTTTTGTTTTTGTTTTTAACAAGGGCATATTGCTCCTCACATATGGGCTTAGGCAAAAGTCATGAGGTTTCCATTAGAGATTGCCTGTTTGAAAATATATTGGTTGGACAGGCTACTTGTCATTTCAAGCAATCTTGAACTGTGAAATTAATCTATTTAATTTTATTAGCTTATGGGTTGCTCCCTGCAAATTTTTTTGTTCTTTTTTGTTTTTTGGGCCAGAAGCTTCCTGCAGAGTTTGGAAAACATGGTCTTGTAAAGTATTTTTCCTTTTTCCGCATCTCTTTTTTCCAACTCCCTCTCAATGCTTAAGGAGTCATTAGAGATTGCCTGTTTGAAAATATATTAGTTGGACAGGGTACTTGTTATTTCAAGCAATCTTGAAGTGTGAAATTAGTCTTTGTTTAGTTTTATTAGCTAATGGGTTGCTTCCTACAAATTTAGGGCCTGTTTGATTCTGTTCTGGTTTTTATATTTTTCAAAATAGACGTTTTTCAGAACAAATTTTGAGAACAAAAAAAAATAAAAAATCTGTTTGAATCATTATTTTGAAAAATAACTATTTTTTTTATTTTGCAGAACAAAAGTTACAAAATATCTAAAAATCTAAAAAATGTTTTAATTTTTCTGTCTCTGAAAACGTAATTTTATTTTTTTGTTTTACAAAACACTTTATTAAAAATACATTATCAAACAAGTTTTTTTATTTTTTTGGTTTTAAAAACAGAAAACTGTTCTAGAATCAGGAAATCAAACATGCCCTTACTTTTTTATGTTTTATTTTATATTTTTCGGGCCAGAAGCTTCCTGCAAAGTTTGGAATATATGGTCTTGTAAAGTATTTTTCCCCTCTCCGCTTCGCTTTTTTCCACTCCCTGTGCTTAAGGAGCCACTGTTTTACCTGTTGATGTTGTTTAGGTAACCTTAATAGAGAGTATATTGCATAACTCGGATGAATACAGGTGATTGCCGTTGCTTTGAAGCTTTTTGTTGCGCATTGTGTGACAAACTGACTTGAAACTTGCATTATTGAGGTCCATTATGTGATATAATTATAATTCTTCTAGTATCTCAACTTCTGCTGTGAATAATTGTGGGATCTTCTGTGACACTGATGCTTAGATGAGGGGGGACAAATACTGACCTCAGAAACTACTTCTATGTAGCCATTTACATGCTTTGTAAACAAAAAAAAAGTAATTGCTTTTGCTAAGAAATAATTATAGTGTACTGGACATCCAACCCTGCATTTTTCTCAATAGATCAAACTCCAAGTCTTGCATGCTTTGCATTTGAACCATATGATGGTAGAACTTTTGAAATACTAGATGCAACTATTAGCATGCATTATCAATTTTCCGCCTTGGCAGGGGAAGGATGAAGATGACTCTGAAGATGATGATGATCAAGAGGAAGATGATGATGAGGGTGAGGAAGATGATGGCAAGTGAGACAATACATTATGGTGGGGTTGCCTTTTTTGTTTTTTGTGGTTATAGGAGTATGTAAAGTGGGATTTAGGGGATGGTGACCACGGCCACCCTTTTGGGTATTAACTAATGTCAACAGGTGTAGCTACCAAGACCAGTCAGTGGTTCTGACCATATTCTATTTAATTTATTATCCTGTGAGGTTATTTCTACCCTGCCGGTTTCATCCCCGATGCACTTTTCCAGATTTTAATGTTACATTAGCTTTGTTTCTTCTCTGTTCGGAACGAAGTACAATTAATATCACAGTAATTAGTGTACAGCTGTTTGGTATGTCTTAGTATGCAAGGCTCTAGCATTGAAAGCCATTTCAATTCAGTCACTTTTTTTTTTGTTTGGTTAAAAAAATATGGAGATGTAGAAGTCTATTGCTTATTCTTGTCAGTTTTCTGACATCTGTGGAAACTACATGAGAGAAGAATGTCTCTTAAAAAACAGTGCTATCTCCATCGAACATGTTTGCATTTGTAAATTTACACAGTGCAACTGGGGGGAAATAGATCAAGGGTGTGAGGTTAACATTTTGAAAGTAATTTCTAACGCTATGCGGTTTTAGTCTTTCTTTGAAGTTATGGTTGGTTGGTTAAAGGAGTGAAAGAAAGAAAAAGAAAAGTGCGAAAATGGAGAGTATTTAATTTATTTAGCATTTATTATATTTTTATTATCATAATTTAATGTTTATTTATTTGTTATTATTATTTTGTCATTTTTATACCAAATATCAAACGTTACCTAATATCGCAAATCGCACTGGATAGGATTTATTACTCAGCTTGATAATTTATTCATTTACAGCACGAAAGTAACAGCTTCTATGGAGACGGGAATCCATAAACGGAGACTGGGAGTTGGTATTTGTTTCAATTTTTGCCATGACCCTGTGGACATTTTATGTAGACGAACCTTGAGCTTCGCAAAGGCTGTTGGTCCCATAGTAAACCAGCGTTCGGATTACGAGCAGGTTGCCATGAACGGACGGCGTCGTTTTGGCACCTAAGAAGCCATCCTAATTGCTCGTTGTCATGCAATCCTGTCCGTTCGCGCCTCATTAAACAAAACGCACGTTGTGATTAATAAAGCATCTAATCTCAGTCGTTGCCTTCATCGAACGGACTAGAAGATGCACGCATTTCTTTAACTTGAAAGCCCATAGCAGTCCTCTGTTGCCTTGCGATTATAGTCGTCTGTTGCTGCTTCCAAAATTGATCTTCTTCTCCATCGCGTCTTCGGCTGCTTCTGGTTTCAACAACGGCCCTATCTCCATTTCCCAGCACACATCAACGTGTCTTCTTCATCTGAGCCTTCTCCAACGCGTCCTCTTCATCTGTTTCGTCTCCACCGGGTCTTCATGATCTGGTTCTTCTCCCTTGCCTCTCTTTCATCTGCTTCTCCGTTCTTTCAACGCGGCGTGAAAAATAAGCCTCAAGCCCAAATCAAGTTTTTAGAGGCAATAGTCTTCTTCAAAATTTCAGATCCAACACGATGGCTTCTTCAAAATTTGAGTTTCGAATTTTTGGATTTTAGTTTTCTGATCAAATATTTCGAGCAGCCCAAATCAACTTTTAGTTTAGATTGAAGTTTTTAAAATAGAGTTTAAGCTCATTCTTATCCCTTTTTGTTTCAATTTTTAGTTTAAATTTTTTAGATGTATCCAGATCAATTTTTAGTTTCAAGTTTTTTTGATTCAAATATTTGAATTGGTTGCTCTTTGAGCTGACCTCATTTATGTGAATCATGTCTGTGAATTGCTTATTGTTATGTATGTTGAATGGAGATGCTTCATTTTGATGGTTTGAGCTGTATGAGCTGAGCTCAATGCGTTGAATTGCTTGTTGTCATGTATGTTGAATTGGTTGCTATTTGAGCTGAGCTCAATGTGTGAATTTTTTGCTGTTTGAGATGAGCTCATGCACTTCAATTTTTAGATCACAGCCACTTGAATGGGGATGCTTCATTTTGATGGTTTACCTAATATGATGATTTTGCTATTATGATGAATGGAGTTGAATTGAAGGATGATTTTGCTGTCACTTGATGAGCACCATTTCAACAATACTTTTCTAAGTACACTGCGGCTAACACATTCAAACACAAACAGCTGGTATCATGTATTGTGCGTTATGACCAAAATAGATACAATTGAGTCGCTTCATGTACTGTATTGTGACCAAAGTAGATATAGTTGAGTTGTTTCCTATATTGTGATTCAAAGTACATTTAAAAGCAGCACAAAAAAAAAAAAATCTGCTTCTTGTATTGTGATTTCAAGTACATTTGAAAGTATATACAAAAAGGATGTTGCTTCCTGTATAATGACCAAAAATACAATTGAGTTGCTCCCTGTACGTGTTGTTGAAAGTTCACTTATCTATGAACATTTCTGCTTTCTGAAGTCTCTCCTACAAGTCTGCTTTCTGAAGCTACATCTACAAAATGGAAAAGTAAGATAGTGACCATGGTGATGACACTTGAAAAAGTCCAAATGAAGCAAGAGGTGCTAATGCTTTCTGAAGCCAAAGGAAGCAAGAAGTGCCAAGGCTTAGGATGTATTTTATTTGAAGAAAAATGTGACAGGGACTTGTAATGCTAAAAATGAGTGAAACAATGGGCTTTTTTTCTTATATATGTAAAAACAAAAAACAAAAGACGTATATATATAACTTTTAAAATTATTTTCGGATATATATAATTGATTTATTTTTAATATTTAATTTTTTTTTTTTAAAAATGAATCAGCGGATTCCGCGTTTCAAAAAATAAATTTTTCATTTTAAATCTTAAAGGGACACGGAGCCACGGGCTCTGCGTCCCTAAAAAATTTAAAAAAAATAATAATTTTTTTTTAAATGGGGTTAGTAGACCCCCATCGAATCACTGACCCAACGGGTCAGTTTGAGTGACCCATGGGTCAATTTTTTTTAAAAAAATATTTTAAAAATTAAAAATTTAATTAATTTATTTAAAATTTATAAAAATAATAAAAAATAAAAAGTTTAAAATATATAAATTTATTATAATAAATATTTTTAATTTATGTATTATTTAAATTTATATTAATTTTTTATATATTAAAAAATGTAATATCTTTAAATATCTTTATAATTTTATTAATTGTATAAGTGATAAAAACTTATATTTTGAAAAGATTTAATTAATTTTAATGAAATTTGTAAAAGGTGAAATTTAAATAATAAAAAAAGTAAACAAAAATTTAAATAAATGAATAAAAATATTTCTAAAATTACATTTGTATGAGATTTTTTTAATTGGAGAAAAAAATATTAATCTATATATTAAAAAATACAATGACTTAATTTGTATATATAATTTATTTAATTTTATAATTATAAAAAATTTATGTGTTGAAGAATAATAATTAATTTTATTTAGATTTTGAATAAGTAAAATATAAATAATAATTTTTTAACAATTCATATAAGAATTCTTAAACATATAGTAAAAGAAAAGTATTTGAAAAATCATAATAAAATTCATTTACAATTGAAATGTTCATAAAATTTTTTTGCTTACAAAAAAAATTCTCTTATCTATAATTTGAAAAACATAACGTCTTAATTTGTGTATATTGTTTTGAGAAATATTAATTAATTTTGTTTAAATTGTAAGGAAAGAAAATTAATAAACAAGTTATAAAAGTATTTCTAAAATTACATTTGAATGGATATTTTTTAATTGGGGAAAAATATTAATTTATGTATTGAAAAATATAATGACCTAATTTATATATATAATTTGTTTAATTTTATAAGTATAAGAAATTTATGTTTTAAAGAATAAGAATTAATTTTGTTTAAATTTGAAGAAATTAAAATATTAATAATAAGTTTAAAAAATTCAGATTATATTTTTTAAAAATTTAATTAATTTCATTGAAATTTGTAAAAGGTGAAATTTAAATAATCGTTAAAAAAAGTAAACAAAATTTTAAATAAATTAGTAAAAGTATGTCTAAAATTTTATTTGAAGGGATTTTTTTTAATTGGAAAAAAATATTAATTTATATATTGAGAAACATAATGACCTAATTTGTATATATAATTTGTTTAATTTGATAAATATAAGACATTTATATTTTGAAGATTAAGAATTAATTTTGTTTAAATTTTGAAATTGTAATTTTAATATTTATGTTCTGAGAAATATTAATCAAATATATTTAAATCTATTTGAAGAAGAGAATAAAATTTTCTTAAAATATATTTAAATCTATTATCAAATAATACAAATGAACATGAAACTTAAAAAACAACGATAATAGTTATCAGTCGTAATGACTGTCTGTCCCACACCAAGGCCTTCTTTTCATTCGTTGTGGGCAGCGTTGTTGTGGCTGTTCTTCTTCTTCTTTCTCTTTGTCCTCCTCGGTGTCATTTACAAGTCCTTCTTCATTTTCTTCTTCAGACGATTCATCCTCCACTTGATGGCGAATTTGTTGGGAACTGAAATTCCATTGAGGAAATTGAACAAGTAGAATTGGTTGATTTGGAGTGAGAAAACCTTGTTGAGGTTGGTAGGAGGCCCACTGTGAGAATGAAGTATTGTAATATTCTGCACTAAATGCAGCTGGATCCGTAAATAATGATGTAAATAGAATGCCAGGAGATTGCATTGACTGCGGTAGCGGTGTGGAGAAAGATGACTCAATATAAGTGGAGGCAGGCAATGAAGGTGTATAGTAAGGTGCACAGGAAGATGGGCCTGGAATGTCAACGGCTACAGATGGTGAAAAGGAAGAAGAACTAACATCTCCACCGACAGTTTGTGGTAAAACAGAAGAAGGACCAACATCCCCACTAGACACAGGGTTTGTCATGTAAGATGATGATGACATATTCGTGTGCAATCCCCTAAAGTCTCCACCAGACATTGGTTCTTTAGATGAGAGAAACCTATGGTCTCTTTTTCCTGATCTCGCCTCTGGCTCTGAAGGTCTGGATAGATCAGGTGCTGGCGGAGCTGGTTGAGAAACAAACATATCTCGATGTTCTCCTAAAGCATGTAACATGTTTCGAATATCACTGCTTGCTTTTTGCCTAAAATCCCCATAACTAAGCGTCGGGGGGTCAGTGATAGTAAGTCTGTATAAGTCCTCCAATACATCAGTCTGTTAAAAAGAAAATCAACTATTCAAAATTATAAGTATATATATTTATTTAAGGATACGTATTATAAAGATAAGAATTACGTAAAAGTCATATTACAAAACTTTGAGAACCACTAGCAGGATGGATCTATCTTCGCGTATGTCGCCAATACCAACGCATATAGTCTGATGCGCGATCTAGTGGTGTATCAGTAAGGTCATTCTGTGCCACTACCAAGGGCCAAGAATTCCATGCTGTAATGAAAACTACATGCTCTTCGCGCCAATCTTTATGAATCTTTCCTCTCAATTGAAGAGTATGTAGTGATCCTATATTAAATGATTTTTCTGGAATGTGTTGTACCCTACCGAATTGATGGAGAACGCGATCAGCGTGATGCCACTCAACTATCCAAAAGCAAAGTATAGGCACATATGCACGCCATATATCAGACATCGCTAAGCAATACTCCGAAATCAATTGGACAACCTTGGGTGAGTTATTTGGAAGCCAAATGACCTACACAACAGAAGATAGTTATTCTGTGATATAATTGTAAAACGAAATATAAGTAAGTACCTTAATACAAACCTCATCGTCCTTCATTTGATCTAACAATATTCTACACTGTTGCAAGGTATTTGCTGTCGGCCGAGGATATTGTGAAATATCTCACCACCTGTAAGGAAAGGGAGAACACGCATTAGGTTATCAATCATTGAACAACAGCACATCTGTTAATAGTAATTTTGCCTACACCTGAAACCCAGTGGGGGTCGAGTAGGATAAATAGCTATCCGAGGATCGGGTTGTGGGGGTCTTCGTGGAGCAAGAAGAGGAAATCGGTCCCATACCCATAAATGAAGTAGAGTCAAACAACCACCTATATTAACCTCGTCATAGTGAGTGGCATTACACATTTCTCTATATAGATGGGCCAATACTGCTGATCCCCAACTGTACTCACCAGCTTCTACAAAATCAGCAAGTAGCGGAAGATACATTAACATAACTTTATGTCCAGTCCTATCTGGCATTAAGTACCCCCCAATCAAACAGAGGATATATGTTCGTGCAAACTGGCGAATAGTATCATCATCTGCGTCATCCGGCAAGTAGTTGAATGTCTGAGTCAACCAGGGAATACTCAACCTCTGTCCATCCAAAGTCTCAGGAGGCGGTATCACACCAAGCAACCCATTACAAATAATTGACCAATTAAAGTCTGTCCAACCACATATTGCATTTCCGGTGCAAGGTAAACCCAATTGAATAGCGACGTCTTGCAGTGTGATTGTGCACTCGCCTCTGGTGAGGTGAAATGTATGCATCTCTGGGCGCCATCGCTCAATCAAGGCTGACACAAGGGTGGCATTGAAGTCAAAATGACCGAGTCGTGAAACACCGTAAAAACCAGCCTGTACGAGATATGGGACAATGGCGGGAGGGGGATCGAATATATTATCTTGTTGCGCTCTTCGTCTTATGCGTAGAATTCTATCATCCTGCGTAATTATATTAGAGAAAATGTTATAAATTTAGTTAACTCAACAATGAACAATAAAGTAAATTTGTTACTCATTCGTCCTTGCCACACAGCTTGGGACACGTGGCGAGACTGTAAATATAGTAAAGTCTCATTCTCTGGTCCAGGATGAACAACACTGTGGTGAGGGTCCATAATAGAAACTAAGAACTCAAATATCTGTTAATAGTAACACTAATATGTCAAACTAGTGAATAATAAATTACAAACCAATAATATAACTTTAGTACGTCAAAATAATAAACAACAATTCATATGTAAGAAAAATATAATGAAATAGGCACTTCCAACTAATCATTAATAATTCATATGCAATTCATCTACAAATGATAATTGACAATGAATATTTAATTCGCTTCAATAACTATAACTATCCTCGCGGTTGACGAGTCGGGCACGTGGCACGATTGTGTCCGACTTGTCTACATAAACCACATCTCTGATTGTCCTTGGAGTTTTCTTGCCAATTCATCTCATTACGTATTTGCAAAGATTTCGGTCGACCTTTATCTCGAATCATAGAAGGATCAGGGACCAATCGAGGCCCACTTGTGTAAGGCCAATAAACGTCTCCTCCCATTAGACGAAATTATGTCTTGTAAGCATTTAGAATCATCTCCAGTTGAAAAACAGCGTGTACAAATTGTAGAAGATCAAGACAAACTTTGGCACATGCAGCAAAGACATGTTGACAGGGGTACTTTTGGAGTTGAAACTCGCCACAGTCACATGTTCTGTTTGTCAGGCTAACCTTGCAAGTTCGCCCATATTGTTTATTGGAGGGATCGTAGGGTTCCTCGACCTCGAATTCTGAAGCCTTTCTATCAAACGTATGGACCGATAAAGCAAATACTCTTGTAATTCTGACTAAAATTTTCTTGTGGATATTCTCAGAAAATAAGTTGCCTGCTTGCATTTGAGCAAATGTGATTTGCGCCCGCTCAACCCAATATTTATTCAACCGATACATTATTGTCTTGACCAAATCAATAATGGGCAAGAATCTAACACCTTTGAAGATACTATTAATACACTCGGCTAAATTTGTTGTCATGTGCCTCCAATGATGCCCATCCACATCAAATGCACGTGATCACTTACTTTTCGGTATATCATCTATCCAATTCGCTGCTTCTGAATGCAACTATCGAATTTGAGCCAATTGTTCATCAACCAAATGACACTCATTCAGATAGCTAATGTTCACAAACTTTTTCTTCAACCATTTAATTCTGAACGTAGTATACAAATTACTCGCAATATGACGCAAACAAAACATGTGATGTGCATGGGGTGGTTGCCACCTATTTTCTGGGTTTGCGATTGCTGCTAATATTCTAGGATGACGATCAGATATCAAACACAGTCCTATCTTGTTCGGTACCACTCGTCGCCTAAGGTTACTAAGAAACCACTCCCATGCCTCAAATGTTTCACCTTCAACAATGGCAAATGTAAGGGGGACAACTTTTCTAGCACCATCTTGTGAGCTGGCAATTAGCAACGTCCTTTTATATTTCCAATACAGAAATGTGCCATCTATTTGGATAATCGGTTTCAAGTGATCAAAGGCATCAATACAAGGTTTAAATATCCAAAATACCCTATGAAACATAATTGTTGTCTCTATATTTGATGCTGTCTGCAGGCATTCCTTAGTCACAAATTCAAAATATGAGCCTGGATTGAAGTATTGGACAGTAGATAACCATCTCGGGAGAACTGTATACGATCGCTCCCAATTCCCAAAAGCAATTGTAATAGCTCGTTGCTTATCCCATCATGCCTTTTTGTAAAACACCGGATATCCAAAGTTGTTATGAATCCGTTCAATGACATCACAAACTGAAACAGAAAGATTTTCTGTGACCATCGATACAATAGTTGATGCTATTATATCACAGTCTAATTTTGGATGATCTTATAATAGCATGGAAGAGACGCAAGTGTGTGGGCCCACATATTTTGTTATCTGCTAATCATTTTCTCCCTCATATTGACATGCCCTTATCCGCCAATTGTATCTAACACCATACTCAGGACAACGATACTCCACGTACTTCATTGATGATTGATGCACCTTGAATGTGTGGTGTTTGCAGACTAAATAAAGCTTTGCAGCACGACTCAACGACTGCTTATCAGAAAATTGTATGCCAATATACATCTCTTGGTCATCATTTAGATCGATAACCCCCTCCATGTCAGGTATCTCAAATTCACTCACATTATCATTGCTGATGTGAGACAAAAAAGTAAATGCCTGTTCAGAATCCAGATTCAATGGAGTTACAGGATTCCCTTCAGTATCAGTCGCAGCAATATCATTCTCTCCATATTCATTGGCATCTGGCGGAGCATCATATTCATCCTCTGCTTCAATTTCATCCATTATATCTTCGATTGCATCTGAAGGATTGGAAGGATTGTTATGACACATCTCACCCCTCGATGAACTTGGTTGAGATATATCATTTATGAATGGTATTGGTTGAGTATTAGAAAATTGGGTCTCAAATGGATGAACATTTTCGAGATAAGAGCTAAACAAGGAAACCGATTCATACGGTCTATTAAGCTCACTTGTACTGAGATTTGTTAATGATTCAATCATATCAGTCTCTTCACCCCTTTGGCCCACATCATTAGTTGAGATGTGTGCATATAATTTAGGTGCCCCTAGTTGTGATGGAAATTGTCGGTTCGCTTCCCACATGGTTTGGATATCTGAATCGTCCTCTAATGTGCACGGCAAGTACCAAGTTGGATTAAGTGATCACGGGTATCGGTACACCAACTCAGATACATACTGTTCTGAGTGAAGGCGTAATTTTTCTCCAACCACAGCTTTCAACTGCTCGAGATTAATGTCAGGGTCAACTCTTAATAATTTCGACTTATCACAAACAAATGTTGTTCCTTCGTTGGTGTCAAAAATCCTTCCATTTGCATGAATGCATATGATTTCCTTCCTTCTACTCATTGTCAATCTTTACTCGGTGCCTTTGTGTAAATAATGATTAAACAAATATATTAAAATGATCAAGAAGAAAAGATACCGAAAATATTTCAAACGAACAAAAGTTTTCCTGTAGAATAGAAGCACCTAAGAATCTGTACAAATAAAAAAAAAAACTTATCAGTATTTTCTATAAAAAAAAATATATATATATATATATATAAAAAATAAGAAATAAAATATATTTCAAAATAATTTACAAACCTCAATAAGGATTCGAAGGTTGATAAAAAAATTTAAATCTTCTACACAACTGAACCGATAGATAATATAAAAATAATTTCAAATTAAAAAAGAGGGTACCGTTTGAGAATCTGAAAAAATTTCAAAAAAAATAATTAAATTTTTCAAGAGAAAAAAAATATGAATATTTGTTAAGTATAGCAAAAATAAAAATTTTCTAAAAATAAAATACAAACCTTAGAATGTAGATGAAGAAGAGGAGCAAATTTATTGAAGAGACAAAACCATTCAAGCAATCTGAAGAAACAAAGGAATGAGTTTCGCAAAAGTGAGAAAGAAATATAGAAACAATGCAAAGAGGTGAGGAAAGAGAATGGAAACAAAACAAATGCAAAAGAGGCAGGGAGTTATATAAATTTTTTTTTCTGACCCCCAAAACGGGGGTCAGAATTTTTGACCCGTTGAGGGTCAAAGAATCTGACCCTCAACGGGTCAGAAAACTGACCCTCAACGGGTCAGAAAACTGACCCTCAACGGGTCAGTAATACTGACCCTACGTGGGTCAGTCAACTTTTCTGACCCTTTGAGGGTCAGTGGGTTAGAAAATTTTTAAAAAAATTTTATAAAAAAATTTGGAACGCGGAGTCACTGACTCCATGTTCTAATTTTTTTTTTAAAAAAATTATTTTTTAAAAATAAATCACTTATATATATCTGGAATTAGTTTTTGGGATTATACATATATTTCTTTTGTTTTGTTTTGTTGCATATATCCGTCAAAAAGTAGAAAACAATGAGTGCGATATAGAAAAGGTGGGGACTTGTGCTATGCCTATCTTCTAAAAAAAAAGTATTTATTGCAATTAACATACTGATTTTAATAAAATTAATTATTTTATTATCAATCTTACAACGTTGTGATTATTTTAAGTTATTTTATTACATACTTATTAAGATATCTCTATTGAACTTTAATGATTCTAGCGACAACATAGGATAATCTATCGATGCCTATATTACAAACAAGCATTAATCACATCATAAGTATTAAATACCCAACAATACAATATAAGAAATTGACTATTCTAACTAGCAACAATTGTATATAAGTTAATTCATGCTCATTTGTCCGAGGGCATGCAATTGGGGTTGGGTGTGCATATGCTATTAGTGCTTAAGGTATTATGTTGGCGGAGCTTGATTACATTTGATTGTTCTAACATAGAAAGGCAACATTAAGATTTAGTGAATGGAGACAGGCACATATGTCCATATCGTAATTTGGTGGATTTGTGAATCTTTGCCCAGTAAAGCTTTTCTCTTTTGTAGACTTGTAGCTTAACTCTTTGATCATTTATTCTTTATTATCCCATCCCTCTTCTTGAATCCCTTAGCTTGTGCAACTATCACTGTTTGTGGTGCTATGCTCGCATTGCCATCGTTGTTTGAACTCTTTCAGGTTGAATGAAACTTCGCCACTTGTTTGCTTAGTTCTAGCATGCTTTTTTATACCAATAAGAGTGCTTTTGGAAAGCTAGATGTATCAATCGACTACATAGATCAATCGATGTCATAAGCGCCTATCATAAATCATATTTTTAGATAAACCATTTAAATCTAAATCTCTCTTAATAATTTCTCTTATAATTTTTTTTAGTCTTCTTCTACTTCTAATTAATGGCCTATTCTCCATCTCATCTACCATTTTAACTGGAGCTTCTATAGGTCTCCTCCCCACATGACCAAACCATTCAAGTCTCGATTTTATAATCTTTTCCACAATAGGTGCGACTTCCACATTCTCTCTAATGCATTCATTTCTAATCCCATCTCGTCTAGTATGTCCACTCATCCAATGCAACATTCTCATCTCTGTAGCATTGAACTTATTTTTTTGTTGACTTTTTATTGCCAAACACTCAGTTTCATACAATATTGTAGGTCTTCTAACTGTGCGGTAAAATTTACCCTTAAGTTTAAGTGGTACTCCTCTTTCACAAATAACACCCGAAAGCTAGACGTATCAATTGGTAATTTTATTAGCATAGAATAGAGTTGTCTATATCGTGTCATGTTTTTATGCCTAAGATCTGTGTGAATTTCATTTCTGCTCAAATCATGTATGACATCGCTCCTTGCTTCCTTTGTCCAACTCTTTAGTATATATTGGTTAAGGAGTTTTTTTACACCTATCACATCATATACCTTCAAAAAGAAAAAGTTGAAAGAGATAATAAATTAATAATTTTGTCAAATAAAGTATACCTTCAAATTATGACTATAATATTCCAATGGCTTTAAGCCTCTGATAGTTACATGAAATTGACTTGTTGCTTGGGTTAAACTAAATTTTCCATTCTTTCTCTTTATCAACCATACTAACAATAGAGTCATACACCAGGTTTTTCTCATTTTTGTACTTTATATAAGTAGTTGCACATAAATCCCACTACTCTTGGAACAAGTCGAAATTAGGGGCTGTGTAAATTTGAGAAACTTACCTAAGTATAGGCAAACTTTAAACAATCAATTGTGGTCATTTTTACCGTGAATCAAACTCCCTCTTCGACTTATTATATCTCTTGTCCTTCATAACCTATTCGAAATTCTTTAAGAATTGATTAATATCCATGCCTGCTTTTGTGCAACTCTTGATATTCAAATTCATATTGTCAATAAAATTGTGTGCTTTACGTGAAAGCCTTCTTCATATGACACTACACTCATTTTTCTTTTATGTTGTAAATTAAGGCCAGCCATGTGTTGTTGATAATTGCTCATTTTTATATATTTTATTCCTTCTACTTTAGATATTTTGATGATAAATTATGGCTTAATGGATTTAATTAGAGGATATTTTATTTTATTGGCCATTTTTGTATTCTAGGAATTTATTTGTAAAATTATTGAATTTTAATGCATAAATTTCTTTTAAATAATTTTGTGAATTTTTCTACTAAATTTTTTAAATTCTTTTTATGCAGATTATGGGCAAATAAAATCTAAATATTGAAAAAGAAAAAAAAAATGTGGATGTAGCTCATACCATACACACACATGCACTCCATTCACATGGGTCCCTCTTGGAATCATTCTCACACTGCCACATATTCACACACTCCTTTTCAGGCTCATTCCAAGGGAAATGCATAGTTGGTGATACGCATAACAAAACACGTGAGAAGAGAACGGTAGGAGATTACAATATTTACACACACTAACACGTACACTCACACACCTACTTCAGTTACACGTAACCACAGGTTTAGGGTCCATGAGAGACATGAGAGGCAGAACGTGGAAGTCACACAGCATCGTAACACGAATGAAGCATGACTGACTCACACACGTCAAGCATTCCACGTAGCAACATGAAGACACTCTCACAAATACACACATGCAAGTCACGACACCAGCTCTTGAACACATACATGTAGTTGGCATTTCTAGGTTACACGTAGCTCTCATTTCATGTTATGTGCACAATGCCATGAGCCCAGGTTAGTTAAACACACACCCGAGACACATGATGGAAGAAAAAGATTCCATGGGCTTCCATTCCTTATTCTCTCCATTCTCTCACGTCCAGTAGCTCTATCCACTCACACGGCTTCACTCAAAAACCCACACAGCAACAGCATAACCATTTACATACACGTCCAGCACACGTTGAGGCACAGACTCACTCTCACGTCTTTCATTCACATAGTAACACACACAGCTGCTACACGAGTCAATGCACACACTCCATGTGATTAAAAGAGGCACATGGAATGGGGGAAGCAAATAGGAAGCACGAGTTTCAGAACATGATCTAATGACACTCAAGCATGCACAGCTGGCTAAAGACTTTCACGTGAGGAAGAGGAGGCTTGGTTGTAAACAAAAGGAGAAAAGCACGTGATATTAACTGGAGGAAGCACGTGATCATTAAAAGTGATTAAGAGACTCAGGCAGGAGGGGGAGTCGAGGGAGCATGATTCATTCATTCACGATCCATCAATTCCATTCATTCATTCTCCTTCTCCATTTTCAAGTGGAAGCCGTGGCTCTTAATTCAAATTTCTTCCTCCATTCCTTGACTTCCATGGCTGCTTAAGTCTTCTTGGTGGCTAATCTTGGATGCAACTCATTGGCAAAAATTAGAGCTCTAATTTTCAATTAAGAATAGGCTACTCCTTCATCTCTTTCTCCATTTTTATTATTGCTTCAATTAACGTTTTATTGATTGGTTTTAATTGATAAAAACTTGATTGTAGTGACTAATTTGACTTGGTTAAGCCTCTGAATTTTGTTTAAAGAATTGGAGATGTATATTGCACTTAAGATGTTTGATGAATTGCTCTTGAATAGTTGTTGTGTGATTGATGTTTGAATATATTTTTTATTAGTATAATTGAGACCTTAGAAGTTTGAATGGTAATTTAAACTTTTAATGGAATGTCCAGCGACCTAAAAGAACAATTGAAATAATAATTAGGTGCGTTCTACATTTTACATATAAGTCTTAATTAATTGATAGTATTATGGTCACAAATATCAATTAGATAAGAACTTGTATCTCAATTGGTTAATTGGAAATTCCTTTAGTGAATGCACCAAACAAGGAGATTAGTTCTAGTCTTAAGAGAGCAATGATAATTAAAATCAAGGAAGTGAGTCTAAGGTTAGCTACCATACATAGTTAGTTGATTTCACCACTTAGTATAGTTTTAATTTCTTGTTGTAATTTTGATTCAATTAAATTCTAGAAATTGAATTCCTTCAAGTATGTCTTATCTTGTGTTTTTACTTGGTTTTCATACCTAAGAACTCTTGCGCAAATAATTGGAATCTAATTCCAAGAAAAACAATCTAAATTGCATCACTAACTATAAAATTTAATTCAACTTAGTTATTTGAAGTTACTCAACACAATTGTTAAATTTGGCGCCTACTAGGGGGTGTCAAATTCTTAATTATTTGAAAAAGTTTTTTAGGTGTTTTTGCTCTATATTAGCTCTATGTGTTTTTTGCTTTTGTTTTAGATTGGGTTTTTGATCTTTTTGGTTACTTAAATCAAGTACACTATTTTCTAGAATTTTTGTTTGATGTACCCAAAAAATTCTCAAACTTTGTTTTTCAAAGTTTTTGGATGTGTTAAGCAAAAATAATAGCAAAGTTATTTAGTGTACTATTTTTAGGCCAAAGTCTAATGTTTAAGGCACTTTTTTGAATTTTTTAGTATTTTCTCAATTTTTCCTAGAATTTTTATAATTTTTTTAGATTTAATTGTTTGATTTTTGTTGGTTTATTTTTGTGTTTTTGCTTTATCTTTGGCTTGCTGTTTGTTGCATGATAAGGTCCTCAACTAAAGAATTAATTGAATTTGATCCAGAAATAAAGAGGACTTTTGCTAGGCAAGTTAGAAAAAAATAAATAAAAGCAAGAAAGAGGACACTTCACACACTTATTTTGCTACTGCTTGTGAGCATATAAGTGAACATTCTTGCTCAATTGTTGAGATGGAACAAAGAAATGCAATGGTGGATTTGAATATGAATGTTAATAACATGAATGCACAAAATGATTTGAATGAAAATAGAAATGGTATAAGAGTCAATATGAACATAATGTGAATGACAATGTGAATGCAATATGGGTATCAGTGTTAGGAGAATTAAAGAGTTAGCTGCTCTTGATTTTCATTTTCGGAACTTATGTATCAATTATCCTTATTTAGATGTGAATTTTGAATTGAAGTCTGGTTTGATACATCTACTACTTAAATTATCTGGTTTGGCAGGTGAGGATCCACACAAACACTTGGAAGAGTTCCAAGTGGTATGCAATACTATGAAGCTACCAGGGGTGTCAAAAGAGCAAATAAAACAGGGCATTTTCATTTTCACTTAAAGGTCAAGCTACGGATTGGTTGTTTTATCTTCCTCTTGGTACAATTACTACATGGGACCAAGTGAAAAGACTATTCCTGAAGAAATTTTTTCCTACATCCAAAATAGCTTTAATAAGAAAAGAGATATGTGGCATAGTACAGAGGAGTAGGAAAACACTTTATGAATATTGGGAGAGGTTCAAGATATTATTAGCAAGCTGCCCTTACCATAAGATTATAGAATAACTCCTTATTCAATACTTCTATGCAGATTATGCCAAGTACACCGAAAACATGATTGATGCAGCAGTTGGTGGAGCATTGGTTGATCTCACTCGTATTAGGGCATGGGAATTGATAGACAAAATGGCTTAAAATGCTCAACAGTTTGATTCTAAATCAATGCTGTAACAACTCTAATACTTAATTATTGTAATTAGACTTAATAGCACAATTAGTAATCGCAAATCCATGTCTAAAGTTATTATGATTAATTAAAATAGGAGAAATTGAAAAAAAAATAAGGGAGAATTACATTTAAGGACCTATAAATTAAAAAATTTATTTTTAAGGACCTGTTACTACTAAGTTTAACTATTTGTTGCTAAAATCAGTGGTAAACATCCTAAAACAAGTGGTAATAAGTCCTTAAAAATAAATATCTTTATTTCTGATCCTTTGTTATAATTCTCTCAAAATTTAAACCTTAATATCATTAATGTCATTAGTTAAGCAATTTCAACTAATTAAATTCATAAGTGATCATAATTATCATTTAAGACTTTGGATTCATCTTGCTACAGATTTCAACTCACAAAAACCTCATATAAAGACTCCCAAGTCTTTACACAACATTAACGTAATAAAATTTAAGGTTTCTAAGTCAAAAATAAGAATTTGAAAACCTTCGTTGCGACTTGGATCTTACCCGCTATGACTAAGTTAGCTTCTATAACTCAAAATTGAATTTTTGCACCTTGTGCCACGGTCTAAGATTTTTACGCCGAGTTGGACCCTCACCTTGCACCACGGGCTAATATTCATAGTTAGGATTCTATATTTAACTTTCAGTTTGTAATATCGACAAATACCTTCCATATTTCTATTACCTGAATCTCCTATTACTACGAAGTGCAGTACATATACATATCAATAAAATGTAAACGGTGCAGTGCTTTGTATACTATTGTAACCTTATTCTCTTATACATGGCAATACATCATGGTAAAGGACAAGTTAGATGCAGAAACAAAAAAAAAAGTCACTTATTGAGTGACAAAGGTGACGATGGCATAGCAGCAATGATGGTGAGTGGCGACGGTGAAGGACCATGGTAGATCTATGGTGGTGATGACTCTAGATAGGGTTGACGAAAATGCCATGAACTGTAAGAAAGCAAGGGAGAGAGCGAGCGTGAGTGAAAAAGAAAGCCAGAGAGCAATGGAGAGCGCAAAAAAGCCTTTTGATTTATGGGATTAAAGAGTTAGGAAATTAGAGGAAATATTCCCTCACTAACTCAAGATTTAATTAGTGAGGCTAAATGCGTAAACACTAAATTTAACAATGGAATTTGAGTGTCGGATAATTTCTTGTTAGCCGGCGATAGATTACTAACAGAATTACCTCTTGTCATATAACAAGGAGTTCCTTTGTTAATCCCTTACTAATGTGTACAGAAATTTGTTTTATTATTCCTGCATTTCTTTCCTCTAATACTGCAAGGGTTAACAAGAGATTTATCATCTCTCGCTAATCTCTCACTACTTAACAAGAAATTAACTAGGAATTTTTTTTTAGCGATATATATGATTCCACGCATAAATAAGTAATTTCATTTAATGAAGACGACAAAATTGTTTCAAACAAAGACAGCACTAAAAGCAAAACTTTCTTATAAAACTCAATTGGATAACTACTATTTTTCATTTTATAACATATCAAGGACGGAAGACGGATCAATGAAAAGCGCACTGTCGGCTCACTTTAGCACCAACTACTAAGAAGCAGATTTGTATGGGCACGTTGCGTGCGCTTAAGACAACCTACCGCGTTTCTACTGTCGTGGAATAAAATAATTGTACCGCCAGAAGAGAAAATAATTGGACAAAACCTGTCCAAATTAATTTTAAAGATGTGGAATTACCTTGTAATAAAAAAATACCAAGGTTGCATTTGGAGGAGGAGGAGAAGGAGCAGGCGAACCAAAGTATCAAGAAAGATATGGCTATTCCCACTATTGATCTCTCTGCTTTCCTGAGAGAAGATGATGAAGATGGCAAAAAGAAAGCCATAAAAGAGATTAGCGAAGCTTGTTCTGAATATGGTTTCTTTCAGATTGTGAACCATGGGGTTCCGTTGGAGTTGATGAAACGATGCCTGGATCTATCAAAGACGTTTTTTGATTATTCAGATGAAGAAAAGCACAAGAGTAGCCCTCGGTTCGATGGACCACTTCCTGCTGGCTACAATAGGCACCCTCCCCACTCACCAGACAAGAGTGAGTACTTGATGGTTTTCCCTTCTGGATCCAACTTCAATGTCTACCCTCAAAACCCTCCTCACTTCAGGTAACTTCAAGTTCTTATCATCACAATATACTATTCTAGTTTTTCACAATCATCTTTCAAATCTTAGGAAACACGTATGGACACCGCAGTATAATGAGCGGATGAAATATAAACTTCTTAATTTTTTTAAAAAAGGCAACGAGACATTTTATTACATTTTAAAGTTGATCGATGCACTTACTTTGTAACAATTAAGCTTAATTCAGGAGGTGAAATGTATTTCGTCCATAAACAATATGACTGGTATGATATTTTAACATATGGTGAATGCACAAAGAGCTTTGCTTACTTGCAGGGAAGTAATAGAAGAAATATTTGAGGAGTTTATGAAGGTGGGTATGCTATTGGAAAGCATAATAAATGAGTGTCTGGGGCTGCCTCCCAATTTCCTGAAAGAATTCAATAATGATAGGAGCTGGGACTTCATGGCTGCCTTGCGTTACTTCCCAGCTTCTGAAACTGAGAACAATGGAATCACAGAGCATGAAGATGGCAACTGCATCACCTTTGTGCTCCAAGATGAAGTGGGAGGCCTCCAAGTTCGTCACAATGGTCACTGGATTCCTGTTGTTCCTGCACAAGGCACCATTGTTGTCAATATCGCCGATGTTATTCAGGTATTTATTTATTTTCTTTCTTATTCTTTCTTTTTTCTTTATCTATTAGATTTGGATAAATTATCCTTTATGGCTTTTATCTATTATGATTTGGTTTGAAATCTATTTGTAGTCTGTTAAGTCACTACTTAATAACGTTGGCAAATAGATAGCTTTGTTTGAAATGGGTCAAAAATAATTAGGTCGAGACTTAATATTTATAATGCATTCTCACATTTTAAAAAAGTTACTCAATTGCCAAAAAGTTTATTATATAAACTATGACCCACTAATTAATGATTAAACTCAATCCGACCATTAACCCACCCAACTACACATTTTAACATGAGATTTGTTTTTTCCAATAAAAATGTCCAAGAATGTGGCGGGTCGATAAGATAACCCACGGGTTCGAACTTTGAAAACTCATGTTTTAAAGTATTAAATAATTGAACCCACTCATTTGACCCTTGGGTCAAAATAATTGGATCTAACGGGATTATAAGATGGTTGCGTTTGGATAATTAAATGAGTGTGGATTAATATTGTCAGCTTCACTACTCAACTATTATGTCATATTTTTCGTTCTACTTAACCGGTAAATTTTTATGCTACGTTGAAAACTAAAAGGTTAGTAAAACATGGAACCAAATGATATCAGTCACAGTTAGATTAGTTTGTAATCATTAATTGTTGACTACCTTTGTGATAATATAAGATTGGGGTTTGGTACTTTGGCTACCATATATTGAAATGATGGTGTTCGCAGGTGTTAAGCAACAAGAAATTTAAGAGTGGAACACACAGAGTTGTGAGAGCAAAAGGAAAAAGCCGATATTCATACGTCTTCTTTTATAACTTGCACGGAGACAAGTGGGTTGAACCATTGCAACACTTCACCAACGACATTGGAGAGCCACCCAAATACAGAGGCTTTCTATACGAGGACTACCAGCAGCTACGGATGAGAAACAAGACCCATCCACCCTCTCGCCCTGAGGATGTCATCCATATTACTCACTATGCAATCACTTCCTAGCTACATCCATCTTCCCATATCTTATGGATCTGATCATCAGATAAACCATGTATATCTCCTTTATGTCAATTCTTGTCTGTTCATGATATGATTTCAACTTGTCCAACATTTTTCTTTGGAGTGTTCCAATGATAGATTAAGTGGGCCGTTGGCTTTGTCATGATTGCCATATATGTAGTAGTTTGTCTGTTTTCTCTCCGGTTATCAGACCAAAGAGAAAACATTTAATCGCTTAATTTAATTAAAATAGACTAAATTACAATAATTTTCATTTTGATTTAATTAAGTTATACTTGATACAATTTTTGTTTTAAAAAATTATACTTTAGAAAACTTTGTTTTTAATTTTTTTGGGTTAAAAAGTTAATTTTTCGTATAATATAATATTCTAATTTTATTTTTAATATGATAGTGAAAATATTTAAATAATTTTATCTTAAAAAAATATGCCCGCTGTAAAAAATTATGCATATATATATATATATATAATATAAAAATATTGCACAGTACATTTGTTTTTACATTATAATTACACATCACTCGTGTATGTATGCGCGTGTGTATGTGAGTATGTGTGTGTCTATATATATATATATATATATATATATATATATATATATATATATATATATATATATATATATATATATATATATATGTAAAATTCTTAGATCTTTCTTCAGTTTATCAATTATTTAGGTTGAATCAAAGATACAAACATATAATTTCTTCTATACTTTTGCCGTTTAGATGTTATTTGGAGAGAGTTGCATATTTGTCCTAACATGATATATTCTGCATTACTTGATATATCCCGGCCCCACTGCCAGCGTGAGTAACTTGTTCTTATTCATTTCTTACAAGAATATATATATATATATATATATATATATATATATATATATATATATATATATTAAGAATGGTTAATTTTCCATTTCGTTCTTTCGTCTTCTGAGATAAGGACAATGAGTGCTTGCCATCGAGTCAACTTGGGTTGGCTAATCATTTACCTTATCCTATACTAATTGGATTTTTCGTTTAAATTTTAAAGCAGTGATCTTTTTGCTGTGAATTCAATTGTGAGGGAAGAGACCTTTTATATAAAAAATGGTCGGATTGAGTAAAAATTATAGAAATTGAAATTTTCATAAATGTTATGTCTTAAATTAAGTCTTTTGGTCAAGATATAATATTATGCCTATAAATATAATTTTTTTTAATTTATATATATATATATATATATATATATAATATTTTCCAAAAAATACTTTTGCTTTCTTGACTGCTAAGCAGTCGTAAGTGGTGTTTACTTATATTATGTAATTTCAATGTATATTTAAAATAAAACTTTTTGCAAAACCTTTTTCTTTATTAATATATATCATTAATTTTTTTATTCATAGATAAAATAGAGCCACTTCTTTAACTTACTTGAGATATGAATCAATTAAAACGGGTGCAATTTGTAATAAAAATTGTTTATAAATAATTTAATCACAATACTTATAGACATAATAAAAAATATGTAGAATAGTAATGTATGTCTTTTTTTTTTTCTTTGTCAACTAATCACGAGTATTTTTCTTTAGAATTCAAGAAATTCTTGTATAAAATTAGTAAACTAACGAAAAAAAAGTATGTGCAATCAAAATAAATAGCGTCGCTCTTTTCATTTTTTGGCTTTTGAAGAAGAAAAATTCTTGTAAGTAGATAATAATAATAATAATAATAATAATAATAATAATAATAATAATAATAATAATAATAATAATAATAAGAGACCACGCTTTTTGTGCACACAACAAAAAATGTTGCCGCTTTTGGCTTTTGATGAAGAGAAAAATTGCAATCATTTTTTGACTGTGTACGCGCGCATGCACATTTTTGTGCACGCAAACAAAAAAAAAAGTACCACTTTTGGCTTTTGAGAAAGAGAAAAAAATAACGGCAATCATATTTTAACTGTGTGTGTTTTCTCTTCCATAATCCTTTCTTCTTTCTTCTCTATTGTTTCTTTCCTTGTGAAGCACGGAGTTACCAATACATAACAATTTTTTTTTTTTGCTTGTTTTCTGTTTTCTTTATTTATTTTTACAGGATTTTTTATAATTTTTTTATTAACTTTCTTTATTATTTGTTGTTGTTAATTTGTAGATCTCTGTATTTGCTATCCCAAGTTTGCGTTTTTGATATTTTGTAGAATTTGACAGTTTAATAATATTTTTAATCTTTCTTGTGTAATTTTGTTAAATCTTTCCACTATACTGCTCTTCATTTTTCTTAGGGGGCCATTGATGGAAGAGGAGATTCCAACACCAACAATTTTTTTGATTGTCTAGCTTTATTCACTTAATTGATTTTTTTAATTTGTCTGTTTTTTTAATCTATTATCATATGTAATTGATTCCTACCTTTTTTTAATGTTTTTGCATGCTGATTATGAATCTCATATTTCTCTTATTCTTTATTTAAAACAAAGTTTAAAAAATCTACTATTTAATATTATCTTTTTTTCATCTAAATTGTTTATTTCTCTATTTTTCTACATTTTTATTTTCTTTTGACTAATTGGCTGGCAGTCAAACAGAAAAATTAAAGTTTTTTTATTTAATGGCAAAGCTGCACTTGCCTGTAGCCTATATATATATATATATATATATATATATATATATTATTTTTTTATTTGTTTGAGAAGAGTCTAAATGGCTGCAATGCAGTTTACAAGTGCAGTAGACTCTAATGCAAGCTTTTTTTATTATTATAATTTTGAATTTATGTAAGCAAAAATTATATATATATATATATATATATATATATATATATATATTTTTTTTTTCTCTGTCTGAAAGGTAGCAACTAGGGATATTCTTACTATTTTGATCAGTAATCAACATAAAGTCGGGGGGGGGGGGGAAACTTCCAAGATTTCCTATTAATTTTTTACCATAAAATTTGATGAAAATTCTCAATTTTATTTTAGTGTGTAATTTATACCGAAGTCTTTCTATGGTTATGCTTATAAATTCTAGCAACATCAAGCATATTAAATGGGGACATAGGAGCTTCCTCAAAAATGAATTGGTTACGGATCTTTCATATAAGCCAAAGGGTTGTCAAAAAGTAGCTAGCTAGGTAATAATTTTCCTTAGATTCTTCTCCTAACTGCCTCAATGTCTTGACCTATCGCCAAACCCAGTCTTCTATTCTGCTAGCCTCAATTTTGTAGATGACTGATGGAAAGTAAAAACGAAACTAGGTAGGTGGGGCCCATTTAAAAAATACACTCAGAGGGAAAATAATTATTTTATATAAAAAACTAGACTCTGAAACTCTGTAGAAGAAACTTAAGATGAATTTGCAAAATATCAAAAAAAGAAAAAAATAATGGTGATACAAAGTTGAAACAATTAGAATTTTGCAAATCAATTAAGATTTTAGGAGTTTTATTGATAATGTTTCGAGAGGTGGGGCTTCTTAAGGAGTTCGCTGTCACCATCATGCATTGCATTTCTACTTCTTCTCTTAATATCTTTTGGAATAAGAAAAAAGTAGAATTTTTTAAGCCTTTTTAAGGTATTCGCCAAGGAGATCCAACTCTCTCACCTTATTAATGGCGAAGTTATTAGTAGAGGAAGATGGCATCGTTTCAATATTTGAAGGAATGGTCTCAAAATTTCTCATCTTATGTTTGTAGATAACCTTCTCTTATTTGGTGAAGCCTTTTATGAACCAGTTGTTATGTATTAATGAATACCTTGATATTTTTTGTAGTCTTTTGGGGCAAAAAGTTAATAAAGGCAAATCATCTATTTTTTTTTCACTCGTGACTTTTCTCTGACCTTGAGGAACTCTCTAGCTTCCCTTTCAGGTTTCAAGAATACTAATGACTTAGGCAAGTACCTTAGTGTTTTGCTCTCTAGGGTGAAAAGTTCTAAAGAGAGTTTTAATTATGTTGTGAAGAAAGTTCAATAGAAGCTTACAAGTTGTAAAGCGAATTGCTTATCTCTAAAGTTAGCCTTGCTAAACCAATTTTGAGTGTTACCCCTTTTATACTATGCAAATCTCTCAAATTCCTTTGGGGATATGTAATCAATTGATCATCTACAGAAGAATTTTATTTAGGGGCACAATAGTAACTATAAGAAAATCCATTTAATTTGATGGGATACAATATTTTAGCCAAAGAAGAGTAGTGGTTTAGACCTTCGTAATATGAACCTCATGAATCGAGCTTGTATCATTAAGCTAACGTGGAAGATTTCTATGAATCCTAAGGATCTTTAAAGTCAAGTGCTTCTTCATTAATATGCCTTAAATAAAACTAGATTTGGAGATTTTTTTTTTTAGAAGTAGGTAATTCTCAATTATGGAAGTTTATTTGTCAAAAAAAGGAGTTGATCCAATACTATTTGATGTGTAAGTGAGAAATAATGCTAACATCAATTTTTTCACAAATCACTAGATTGACCATAAGGTAAGATTGTTGGATGAGGCCATGATGCATGTGGACCATAGCTTGCAAGAAAGCAAGGTGAAAGATTAGGTGAGTACCTTAAGTGATAGGCAGTAGGATTGAATTTTGCCCTTTTTCCCAATAAAGTTATTTACAAAGATTCTTCCAATCCTTCCTCCCTCCTTTGGCAATGGTGGTGACTATCAAATCTGGAATCTTAACCCTTTTGGCTATTTCATAGTCAAAAGTGCATACAACATACTTGCAACCATACGAGTTAGGCATAACCATACGCATTAAGTTAACTAAAAAATTATTAGTTAATTGGAAATTGAGACATCTTAAGAAATGAAAACTTGAAAATGAAGTTTTAGTATATAAGCAAGTTTTAGTTAATTGAAAACTAAAACTAGTGGACTAAAACCTAATATAGTTAGAAACAAAGATAAAAATGCAAGGGAGAAAGAAAAAGAAAAGAAGATATTAAAATTTATCCTAGTTTAAGCCATTGTTTTATGTTCAGTTCTCTTGAATTCCAAGGGAATTTCTTTTTTTCAACTAGAAATTAAAGTTATGCAACAAATGGTTTTGTTCAAATGCTTACCACCAACACCTAGATTCAAACTTATTTAAAACTTTTGACACAATGAATTTTATTCAACTTACCTAACAGTTGACGGTCTTCATATTAAAATAGATTTACAATATAATAGGTTTTACTTAGTTCACTTAATAATTAATTTTTTTTCACACTATAAAAGATATATAAGAAGATCAAACTAATATGATATTATTGTGAATACACTCTTAAAAGCTCTCAATAGCTAGATGAAGAGAATAATAAGAATTATAAAATAAATTAATTTTTTTTACCTCTATTTTGTATCTTCCTTCTTCCTTTTATAGAGAGAGCTTTACAACTAAATATTAGATGTCTTCCACTTGCACCCTCTAATATAGCTCCTTTTTCATAAGTTGTTCATTTTGTTCTTAAAGGCAAAGAGTAGCTTGCTTTCAACTTGAATAGAGAAAAGGATTGAGTTGCTTCTCGTTCTTTTGCTTGATTTCATCATGTCACAAAGATTTTCATGAAGGCAAGAGGAGAGCTTCTTGCTTTGTCGTTCACTTTTTATTAAATTCACATTAATTGCTTCATTTAATGTTATAAGAATATTGTGGATGATGGAGAAGGAGAAAGGAATATAATAATATTCCTATTCTTAAAATGAAGTGACGAAAAGACGATATGACAAAAGGTAAATATATTTTGTACTTGTAACTTGTTTTTCTTATCTCAATAAATGGTCTTATGTGACCACCAACAAGAAAGAAGCATCATGAAGTATTTTATTATTTTCTATTTTTTATAGATATGACAAAAGGCAACCACTCCTATACTTCAATGTGTCATTTGGCAACTTGTGGCTAACAGTTTAAAGTTTGTAATCAAATTGTATTGGAACTAAGATCTTGGCTTTTTGGCTTCATTCTTACTTTTCATTTCAATTTGTTTACCTTTTCTGTCAACAAAAGATGTTAGAAGTGTCACATGCATTTTCTAAGTTCTCTTCAAATAAATAAAATCACTAACTTAATGCGTATTTAGAATAAAATTTAATATAGTTTATAATCATCAAAATCTTTAAAAGGTTACTTGAAACCTTTGGGGCCAACACCATTCACATCTTAGAAACAAATGTTCCAACATTGATTTTTTGAAGCAGAAATTGGGCATATGGATCTACTAGCATCCCAAATGATTTTCCATAGACCTGGATCTACTATATTAGAGGTAGAAGGTTTCAGAATTTGTTCCACATGTCTTGCCTCCTCAATGCTTTTATACCCATCTCTGACTCTGTAAGATCCATCTGCAACATAAGGCCACACAATTATGTCTGGAGCAGTAGAAATGGCAGGAGTAGCCGGGACATTTTTTAGCATAAAAAATTTCTCTTGGCAGAGGAAGGTTCAAGCTATTTGTTTCGCTGTCAATCAAGGAGCTGATTTTCCCTATCGTGGTGGCTGCCTGTTTCATTATTAATCCTCCCTGAATCTCTTATCCAGCAATGTTTCCAAATATGGATTTGTGCTCCATCACCCACTTGCCAAATGCAATGCTTCATTGGACAATCTCGGCCTTCCCAACAACTTTGAAGTTAAGTATTTACTACGATAGTTTCTGCTATCTTTACCCAAAGGCAATTGGGGTGCTTTAGGTATAGCTGATTTTATCATAACCTCTTTACCAACTTGGGAGAGAAACTTACGTTTCCAAATTCCAATTCGTAATTAAGCTTGTTAATCACCCTCTCCTGAATCCACTTCAAAGCTTGTTAGCCAGGTGACTTCCAGTACTCAAAGTGTCAGTCTGCTGAAGATTGCTCCAAATTAACCCTTGGGCCCGAGGCAACAGAGTGTAGTATGGAAATTATCGCGACCTCTCATAGGAAACCTTTCACACTCTTAGCCCACATCGTGATGATCATGGGCTTGGACACAATTGAATGGGCCATCGTGGAGTTAATAAAAAAACCCACAAATACAGAAGAAAGGCACAGAAAGAGTACAGAAAGGACCGAACCGGACATCACGAAGCTTGTGCTCTCCGATGCCGTTGATGTTACCCCATAAGGCTGGCAAACGAAAGGTGTCATTTTGGTGGAGCTTGGGGGAAGAGGCTTTGGAATTTGGAACCATTCGGGTCGGGTATTGCCGAGGGTTACCCGAAGGGGAGGAGATGGACATGTTGTCAGCTGTTCATGACTACTGTACCTAAATTGATTGAGTTAGTTGGTCGGTGGTTTTATTATACATGGAAGCATGAGCATCATATTTATCAATTAGTTGTTACTCTCTATGTTCTCTAAAATCTTTTTTTTTTTTCCTTTTTTGACCACACTAGTCAGATTGCTTCGCCTGGGTCGCTTACTGAAATTAGTTCCCAACTCCCTTGGATCCATCACCAATCATATTATAAGGAAGCGCAAAGAGAGAGAGAGAGAGAGAGAGAGATAAAATGCATAATTACGAGGGATGCATTTACTTTTAGGCTCGTTTCTTGGTGTGTCCCTATGATGGAGAAAAATTTTCTTTAACATAGATTTACATTACAGAAGATACAGCAAGTTACATTAATTTTTTGTAGGTTTAATTGAATTATACATTTTTTTTTTGAAGAATTATGCTTGAGTATTTTGACATATATTTCAAAAAAAATTTATTTAACTTATTTTCATAACAGAAATTAATTTTTAATACAGTATAAAATTATAATTTTATTAGCAGAGACAATTAAATAATTTTAGTTCCCCAAAGAAACTCATTGCCTAAAAAATTAACTATATTTATAGAAAATATATTAAAAGAGAATTGAGTGCAATTTTTAAAATCAGAAGGATATTACGTATAATTCAACTAAAACTCAAAAAAAAAAAGTTAATATAATTCACTCTAAAAAATGGATAAATTAAGTCAATTTTAAAATATATGTGATTATGTTTGATAAAATATTTTTAAATAGACCATATCTACTCTGTCATTAATAAACCACTCACACATGGTAATTTCACCACAATAATATTTTACTATTGACTTTCTTTGTGAGCATGGTCTATACAAAATATGGTAAGCATTGTCTAACTAAAAAAAGAAATTATGTTAGATACATATTTTATTGTAACTCATTTCTACATCCTTATATGTCTTTTATGATTAGTTTCATCTATTTATATTTTAAAAATGTCAACATGAATTGATACACATGGCAAAATAAATTCTGAGTTCGGTGGTCATCATGTTGCATGTTCGACCCCCGAGCATCAGTAACTTATATTGGTAATCAACTTTTAGGAAAATTCCTAACGCCTAACCTTTTCGGTGAGTCACTGTTTAAGCCATCACAAAACATAAAGCGTCATAAGTCCAAGAAATATAGATGTAGAATTAAAAAAAAAAAGATTATATGCATGTCACTTTGACTAATACTATTAAAAATAATCTATCATTATTACCAATTTTTACGTCAAGAAAAAATTATATATCAATCGTATTTAAAATTCTCTTTTAAGACCTTCGTTACATGAAAGTAATGTTTTTATTATTAATCTTCATTCATTTGTGAGTAGAGTATAATTAAGAATGGTATTGTCAAATTGAATCTATCTTTAATAAAGGATATGGAACATTAAAGACCCACCACCGATGGGGTTTTCAAAGAATGAAGATTGGATTGGAAATGAAATAGAGCAGTCAACATCGGTGCTTAAGAAAAAGGACACACGGTAGCTAATGGCTATGCCATGTTTGAAATAAAACATTGTTGCTAATTTGGTGTTTCCTAATGAAGTAGTAATCTGCCACCTATCAACCTTTTCGTTGTCGAAAACGAAAAATGATCTCATGAATTTGCTAATCCAGTAACAGTTGGAGATGGCAGATATTATAATTATTAAAAGTAGTTGAGGGCAAGCCAACTGAGTAAGGAAAACGAGTTCAGCTTTTGATGCAGCCACACAACTAACAGGATTTCTAGCGTATCCAGCTAGCTTCCAGATATTTTACTCTTTTCGGCCAAAAAAAAAAAAGAAATTAAGTAATTTAAAAAAAAAATTAATTTTGAGGATTGTTTTGATATGGCAGCTTTTTCAGAGGGCACAAACAAATTTGGAACAGAGCGATGCGATATAATGTATGTACTTTGGGTTGTAGTGTAACTCACCCAACACGTGCCTCCTCTGCTGATGAAGTTGACCCTTCTCTTTAGCCATCATCCCATGTTTTGTTTTTACAAGAAATTCTTATTAGGTTTGTTTCTTCTCTCGAACTTAAGATAAAATTATTTTAAATGATTGTTATTAAAATTTTTAATAAATATATTATTTAAAATATTATATTATATGACGTTAAATTATAAAAAAAATTCTTTATTATATATTTTTAAAATTTGATAATAAATATTTAAAAATGTATTTAATCAAATTTTTTATTTTCTACATTTAAAAATAATAATTAGAAGGAATGAAAATTTTTTAAAGATTAAATTTAAATACAGTTTTTTTTACTATTAACTTCTTTAATAAATATATGATATTGTTTAAAAAAATTAAAAAAATTCAATTATATGACGTTAAGATGTAAAAATCATACATAGTTATAAAAATTATACATGTATTATATTATTATTAAAAAATTAATTTTAAAAATACAAAAATTTTATGTGAATTTATTCCTTTTTCTTTTCTGCTTATAATAATATTTGATTAACGCGCATGGAATCCCAAATCTTCCAAGCTCTTTGTGCTTCGCTGCTTAATTATATATTTTCATCTCTAACATAATTTGGCATCATGTCACTTTTTTTTAATTAATTTTAGAGGAATTAGGAGTAGATATGAGTACAAAGCACAGATTAAAAGCTTAATATGAGCAGATGAGAGAAGATAGCGATATTTGCTAGCCTTGGATTAGACTTCTCCTTTGGATAAGATAAGATGTACATGCTGATATTAATTATATAACTATATTCACACTAATTCTAGAGTAAATTATTGATTTTATTTCTCAAAAATAACTATATTGTTAATTTGATTCATAAAAGTCTAACTCACTCAATTAATTTAATTACTCAATAATTTTTTTAGAATTATTTGTCTTTTTAGATAATCTAAAAGTGAGAAGTTAGATTAGTGACTTTAACAGATAGAGAGATAAAAATAATTGGAAAAATAATTATTAATGAATTAAATTAAAAGAATTACTCTTTTTAAAATTATATTGAGAAATTAGTTCAAAGACAAAAATAATAATATACTCCTAATTTTATTACGGTGATTCAAATGAGCTACTGATATGTACTTGTATAAACACATTAAAAATACAAGTCTAAATGATTGAGAATATGTATTTATAAAAGAAAATTCTTAAAAATGGTTAGTGTAGTAAAATAAATAAATTAAGTTGAGAGTTAATAAATATTTTAGAATTTTAAATGTGTCACACTAAACAATTATCTAATACAATTACAAAACTGTTTATAATATAATAAAAAAATTATCTAAATGGAGGGAGTTTACTAAATAATTTGTTTTAAATACGAGAATACGGGACTAGAAAATTTAATTGTAATAATTAAATATGCCGATTTTATTTTATTTTTTAAAAAAACGCCCATTCTACTCAATAAACTTGTCTTTTTTAGGGGTGGTTAATTGGCTCTACTTTTCATGAAAGTTCCCAATATCGGCAGGCAAAAAGCTAACAAACAAAGCGATTTGATTTGATGCTACCCACTCCACCATTTCGTCTCCTTTGTTTTTTTTTCAAGTTAATAAAAGCTATTTCGAACATATTCTTGGTTTTAACTTCCTTTCTTTTTACTGATTTTTGTGTGTATTCTTAGCAGAGTTTATTGGCCCGGTTAATCTTAGGAGTCTGCTCTAATTAGGCTTAATTGGGTTGGATCATATCGGGTTAAAAATATAAATAGATAAAAATTTAAACAAAATTATATCGGATTGGGTCGAGTTACGAACAAAGATATATTCTGTCCAACTTATTATAATAGTTATTTTTTTTAGTTATTAATATCTTATCATCTTATATATATATATATATATATATATATATTTATGTTTATTTTATCTAATTCTCTTTACATGCTGCAACTTTCATTATCTACTTAAACTCTCCTTATTTCTTAATTATTTTCATTATTAATGTGCATGTTTATTGACATTTCTTTTATTGAATAATGAAAATATATTTGGTTATCTAAAGCTAATTATATTAGTATAGCTTATATTTTACTTGATAATATTAAGTTATTTTTTTATTATTGATAAAAACATGAAGGTTATAAAAGCCTATTTTTTAAAAGTATATGTCTATGAATCTACAAAAAAATATTTTTATATTAAATATCAATTCATAAAAAAAAAAATTTAGGCAGTCCTAACCCGCCTTAACCTATCTTAAAATCGGATTTGTTCGGGTCGGGTCAGCAGGCCCACGGGCATAAAAATAAGCCCGATGTCTTAATCGAATCGAGTATCAGCCATACTAGATGTCTGGTCCGACCCTGTCCATAAACAACCCTAACTCTTAGATATCCTAAAATTATATGATCTTTAAGATCTTAAAATAAGCAAGTTCTCGTGACCAAAACCTTAAAGAAAGGCGGCTCTAATTAATAATCGACACTAATTGACTTTGGTTCATTCTCAACTTAAGGTTTCTATCTTGTCCCTATTTGCTTCTCGTAATTCAATGAAAACTTCTAGGTTTGAATTGACATATCCCCTCCATCCAAAACCTTTTTCCCCTGCCTTTATATTAGTCGAAGCATTCTAATTTCTATGTATTTAAGTATAAAATACCATCTATCTCTGAATCTAAAGCGACCCCTTATGATACTGTTCATCCATTCCACCCATAAAGTCTCATAACAAGAAAGATTGTCCCTTTTCTTCTAATCACTTACACATCATAGCAAAGTTTTTGTAAGTTTGGATAATTAAGGGAGTAGTAAATCAGCAATATACGAAAGTTAATTTCAATCTTTCTATTTACTACTATCTTTCTAGTAATTTTACTTATAAAAAAGTGCTGATTATTATGCGAAGGATTAATTATTAGAGGGTTGCTGAGCTCTATTTGCACACCAAGATTCCAACTGTCTAAACTAATGAGGTACTCACCCTCACCCAATCCCACTACACACCCTTCACATCTCCACTATAATGTTGCCAATCCTACGTCATTCCCCAACTGAGATTTTTAAATATATATATATATATATATATATATATGTATGTATGTATGTATGTATGTATTGCATACACAAGCCTCTATTTAACTGTTCTTCATCTCTAATAATTCTCTTTTTAAATTTTGATTCGTAATTTGGCACACAAAATGTATTTTATAATTTAAAATTGGTTTATTTTCACATATGAAGTTTACACAATATGATCAAAAGATGACGTAAAATGTTTAACAAATGAGTTTGTAGCACAGTTAAGAAACTCAAGAAGAATTTATTGTTGGTAACCTGGCATCTTGAATAGGTATAAGTTTTAATTCAAGAAAAGTGTTAAGCCTTCTTTTATATATATATATATATATATATATATATATATATATAAACAAAAGATTCTTTTAGAGTTCGTAATATATATATATATATATATATAAATAAAGTTTTTGCACATTTTGAGGATTAGTTATTTTTGTTATTTTATTTCTATTTTTTAATTATTTTTCAGAAATTAATTAAGATGAATATATAAATAACTTTTATTCTATTTTGACAATAATTTTTTCATTGATAAAAATTTTAAATTTTAATCTCGTAATTTTGTGTTCAATTTTTTTTTTTTTTGGGTTCACGCGTGTTTCCCCATTTACTAATTAAGTTGAGAATTGAGAAAACAAATTCCTCTACCCAATTCTCTGACTGCGAAGAATTAACCCTATACTTGGTATTTCATGAATAACATCTGGGTGATCCATGCACAGATCCAGCCCATTATTCTAAGAAAATGGCTTAGAAAATGCACTTAAATTACCCCATAATCTAAATATATATGACCTAATATGGATGACGCAATTCGATAATGGTTCGACGTTTGAGTATTGAAAGATCACTATTAGATATTTTGGCTGTGACAATGCCAAAAACAAGATGGTGGAATCCTACTTCTCTTTGTATGTATGTCACAGAAACACCAAAGCACAAATTTCTCCGACTAATTAGTGTGAGTAGTGTCAATATCTTAGATAAACTCCATCTATAAAAAATAAAGTTAATAAAAAGATATATATATATATAATTATGCTAAAAAAATAAAAATGAAAAATGTACCAAATATATATATATATATATATAAAATTAATTAATTAATTTGATCTATCACTGACTAAGGAAATAGACCACACTAGCAGACACCCCTTGCATGTTTGACACATTTCGAATTGACGAGGCTTCATCAATATATGAAACTATTTTAGTAGTCGATAAATAGGCGTAATTTTATTTTTATTTTTAAAAGATTATTATTTTTTAATTTAATCTCTCAGTTATTAAAATATTTTAATGATATAATTAATTTATCCTATTTTGATTCAAAATTAATGCCAAATTTAATCAGTTGCTTACGTGGACAATAATTATAACTTATCCAGCACTATTAATTAAGTCAAACGTTATAGATAACTCACTCTACAATTTTTTTGATCGAGATAAAATAGGAATCGGCATTAAAAGTATTTTTATGATTGAAAGATTAAAATGAAAACAAGAAAATTCCGGAGGCTTGAAGGATGAAATTAAAAATGCATCTATCTATTAAACACCAAAATTATATTTTGGTCGTCTGTTATAGCAACTCCCATATAACCTTCTCTTCAAACATGAAAATAGTAGCTTGATCTGGGAAACACTTTGACAAGACATGATCCCATGTAGACAAGTTGTACATATATTTTTCCTGTCCATATAACTAAAAGTAAAAAATAAAAATTGTAATAAATCGATCAACTAAAAGCCTAGGTAGAAATCATTTTCACATGACAACTTGCATGAGCTAGGTTATTTTCTACGGAGAGGGACCAAATATGTATTGACTAAGCAGGTGCACGAGAGAGATTGATATTTGTTGGGTTGCAAGCTAGAAACAAGACAGATAATGTATGTATATGTACATTAGAGGATGGTAAGCTGTCTTGTTCAATATGACATACATAAGTAGCAAGGCATGTGGTCTCAGAAAAGGCAGCAATGGTTAATATCTCTCTGGTCCACTTCTGCTCTGAGCACACAGGTCCACCATGCCCTCGTGGACAGGACACACATTTTAAGTCTACCCATTTCATAGACACCTCACCTCAAGTAGCCACTCCAGATAGGAGTTAGGGTAATATATAACTACTGTTCTTGATAGTATAAAGCCATCTCCCTCCCTCTAAGGTAATGTTCTTTGATATTTATAATATTTTATTTCAAATCAAACAATCATTAATACTTTAAGGCAACTTCCACTTTGTGATTAGTTTTTTTAGGAAAAGTTTGCATATAGCTTTCAACTGTCAATAAAATAATACTTTATTTTCACATATAAATATTGAGAATGATTGAGCGAGGGATAAGTTCGAGCTCTCTCTTTCTTTTTCTCTTATTTTATCATTTTATCATCTTGTAATAATTTTTTATTTAAATTTTGACATAATTAACTAAATAAAATTTAGATTAGCATATATAAATATTTTTTAAATTTTTCTAAAAGTATATAAATTTTTTTATTTTTAAAATATACTCTCTCTCTCTCTCTCTCTCTCCCCCCTAAAGTCAAAAATTATGTTATACTTTTGTCTAATTGACTAAAATATTTTCCCATAAATTTGCTAAAATTAAACAGTATTTTTTTCTATTTTTCAAATATATACTTTTTTAAAACCAAAAATTGCATTAAATTTTATTTTAATTTTAAATTTTTTAATTAAAATACTTTCTACAAACTTAAATACATATTGATATTTCTTTTTTCAAAAATTGGAGGCCATGTTATTTGGTAAACTAATTATCCTTACTTTCATCATTGTTTTTCGTTGAATTATATCTAAATATATGTAAATAAAGATAAAAAGAATAGTAGATTTTATTTTCATTAAATTTAATAAATTTTTAAACTAGTTATTATTTATCAACTAACAAGTAGTATAACACATGCCTTCCACATGGAAAAAAATGATCATTTTAAAATTCTTCTCGTTTTAATTTTATGTAAATTGACTACTTTATAGTTAATTATTGTCAATCAGAATTTCTAACTTTATATAACTTTTTGATATATTTGTTCTAACTTGATTTATTAGTAAATTAGTTTCTTAAAATTAGTTTTAAGTTTAATTTTGGCTTCAAGTAGTAAATTTTCCTTATCACTAAGTTTACTCTTTTGATTGCTAGATTAGAAGGAGGGCATTTTTGTAAAAAAAATTATATTTATGTTAATAGAAGATATTTTAGTTTATTGGACTTAAATGTAAAGTAACTTTTGATTTCAAGAGAAAGGATTGTATATTCTGAAAATAAATAAAAGGTTCATATAATTCAAATAAAATTCAGAAGAAATCTATATAATTTATTCTAAATTTTAAAATGATAATTAACTTCATTGTTAAAATTTTGTTTTATTTTTTTTGGAGTAGTTTAAATAGTATTTTGAGACTATTATTAAAATTAAAATGACAATTTTAACTTTTAATTGTCATCTTAATTTTGATTATAACTTTAAAAAAATTAAGGTTTTAAGTTATGAGTGAAATATATTTTAACAATACCAAGTATTCATCTTTGCTTTGAAATTTTTATTTTTATTTCTGTTAAACGTAAAATTAAAAATATCACATGTAAATAGTAACTTGCAGAAATTACATAAATGTAGGACGAGACAATTTTTGAAATCACATTGTGAAAAATTTATTCCGAGTGAAATTATAAAGCATAAATTGGAATTTCTCCTAAATAATAACATGTTAATAAGTTTGATTTGGACGACTACCAAAGCTAACTATGGAGTCGTTATCAAAATATCAAGAGAGCGTCCAATTTTTTGTCAACTTGTCGATCGGTACGTTTTATCTTTGCATTTCTTGACATGTAATTTGGCGACAAGATATGGTGAAAAAAAGCTGGGGAATCATGTGGCCAACTTTTCATTATGTCCTCAGCATTTTTTGAAATTTCATTCTAATTAATTAAGAAGCATTCCAAGTTCTTTTGGCTTCAGCATTGTGACGCAGTCAGCTCATTGTTAATAAATAGGATGCCTCAAATGGGTCACAACCCAAGAATTCATTTTAGTACTAAGCGCAATTATAATATTATATTGTTATCTAATATATATATATATATATATATATATTGATTTATTTATTTACAAATAATATTTTTTTTGGGTGTTATAGCCATCTAATTTTAAATCATTATTATGCACTCTAAATTTCAGAAAAAAATTGTTTATTTATTAAAATTTGAATATCATTATTACTCACTTTTTCAATACTAGCTGCAACCCACAGGCTGTCATGATAAATGAATAATCTAAAACATTGGTTGATTGAAGTTTTCGATTTTATCATCAATCATGCTTGTTTACTTTCGCTTTGTCACAGTATGTAATTGATGATTTATATGCAATTAATTAATAATAACTAGCTATTTTCTGCGGGGATGACTTTCTTTGTCGTCATTCATATAAGATGCTTGCATGTGATGATGATAACCGAAGTTGCTCCACTATTTATGACTAACTTCCAGTAGAAGTTCAAAATTTTACTCCTTACTATTTGATTCAATTTTATAGTGGTATATAACAGTGAAAAAAGTGTATATATATATATATATATATATATTCCCAGGAAGAAGAAGAACAAGGAAAATTAAAGTGTTTGGTTAGCTCCCCATTTGTTTCCATTATGTCACAAAGTGTCATTTTGATTTATTGTTTCTTGTGGTCGAGGTCAAGTTCTATAGCAAGAAACTAGAACCTATTCATAAATGCGAAGAAAATGAATTTGCGATGGATCTGTATGGTTTGGTCACATGAGCAGAAATAACGAACAGTGTCAACCTCAACAAGAAAAAAAAAATCCCCCGAAAAAGAGTCCTAACCCGTAAAAACTCTCTCTCTCTCTCTCTCTCTCTCACACACACACACACACACACACACAGAGTGACTGCTTGTTTCTCTCTGAAGTTTTACAAGTATTTGGATAAGGCTGAACAAGATAACCCACGATGGTGTGTACATATATATATATATATATGTATATCTTTTGTCCTTTTTCCCCCTGTAGTCTCAAGAACTGATGTTAAGTTTAATTAATTATTCTCTGTACTAATTGTTTGAGTTGATTAGCAGTAAAAATGAGACAGGACGTTTTGACTGGGAAATTTGCATGGTATATATATATACTTATTTAGGCACTTGATCAGAGGCAAGTAAACATGCCTATTATAGTAAAAGAGGGGCTGTTTTGAAAGTGGAAAAGATATAACAGTGGCTGGTACAACGTACAAGAAGCTAATTATGGATAATAAGAGTTCAAACTGATAGTTGCAGTTGTTAGGGGCCAAGATGTTTGGAAGCATAAGTGGGATTTGAAGTGTTTAAACACTGGCAATTCACAAATCTTAAGGCCCAAAGGCAAATACGAATTGAGGGATCCCAAAGCTTCCCAGCAAAGGTGCAGAAGAAAAGGCAAAACGAAATGATGAGTTGAATGGGGAGGGACCCACTTCGATAATCTTTCCTTTCCAGGTCTCTCAAATTTTTTGACTTGGGATCGGGTCCCACATCGGCCACCATTGTCTTTATGGATTGAATGATAAAAAGAGCACCTCACGTGGACTCTGAATCAAAGAAGCTGTCCAACCACAATAAAAAGGCCCAACTCCCTCTCTTCCCTTCACAAAATTAAAAATCTTATATTTTTATTTTTCTCATAGGGCTGATTCAAAAGAAAGAAAGAAAATTAAAATTAAAATTAAAAAGCTTCACAGAACAACCACTACAAAGCAATTTCTTTTCTGGAAAAAAAAATCATGCTTTTCAAAGCTCACCCATATAATTCGCCCTCGTTATCTTTGCTTGCTTATCCCTTCTCTCTCTCTACATCAATTTTCCGAAGCAAATTCCTTGCCTTGTACCAAGAGAGAAGGCAAATAACATAGGCATACACCCTCATTTCTTCTCTAAATATAGTCACTGATGAGCAAGACCCACCACAGAGATTAAATTATATAGGCTCACTTATCACATACACTACCTCCCTTCCTCACTCACTCACTCATCACAGACACAAATACACTTAACTTTAATGGAGGGAGGTGATGATCTCCACCACCATCACCACCATCATCACCACCGTCCAACCTTTCCCTTCCAACTCCTCGAGAAGAAAGAAGATCAAGAAGCTGCTTCTTGCTCCACCTCATCCCCTTACCCTTCCTTAGCCATCTCCGCCGAACCTACCTCATCCAATCCAAACCGATCCAACCAGATCGTCCCGTCCACCGAACCCTCCAATAAGAAGCCCCCACCTAAGAGAACCTCCACCAAGGACCGCCACACCAAGGTCGACGGCCGTGGCCGCCGCATTCGAATGCCCGCCCTCTGCGCTGCTCGAGTCTTCCAGCTCACCCGCGAGCTCGGCCACAAGTCCGACGGTGAAACCATCGAGTGGCTGCTCCAACAGGCTGAGCCTGCTGTCATCGCGGCCACCGGCACCGGCACCATCCCAGCTAACTTCACATCACTTAACATATCCTTGAGAAGCTCAGGATCCACCATGTCGGTCCCGTCTCAGTTAAGATCGTCCTACTTTAATCCCAACTTCTCCGTTCCACAGCGCCGGAGCTTATTCCCTGGAATTGGCTTGTCTTCCGATAATACCGCCGCCTCTACGCTTCTAAATTTTCAATCCAATAACCTAACCACAACCCTATTGCAAGCGAAACAGGAGTTGCGTGATGGGGGCGGGCCGCCTTCAGCAGCTGCGACGTTGGATTTGTCGCCGGAGAGCACAGAAGAAGGAATAGGAAGAAAACGGCGGCCCGCGGAGCAGGACTTGTCGTCGACGCAGCATCAAATGGGGAGCTATTTGTTGCAGTCAAACGCAGGGGCCATCCCGGCAAGCCATGCTCAGATTCCGGCTAATATCTGGATGTTGACGAATTCAAGTAACCAGGTTATGAACGGTGATCCTATATGGACATTCCCACCGGTAAATAACAGTGGGTTGTATAGGGGCGCCATGTCAAGTGCGTTGCATTTCATGAACTTCCCTACACCTATGGCCTTATTGCCTAGTCAACAATTAGGGTCATCGGGGATTAGTGGTGGGGGCAGCGGTGGTGGCGGGAACATAAGCGAAGGACATTTGAGTATGCTGGCGGGGCTGAGCCCCTATCGGCCGGTGATCGGACTGTCAGAATCTCAGGGAAGTGGATCTCAATCACATCACGGCGGCGGGGGCGATGATCGGCATGACACCAACAGCCATCACTCATAGAGGATCATGATGTGCTTCCTACATGTGTAGTTGTTTGATGATGTATTGACACACGTGAGGTTTGATTGCTCTTAAAAATTCAGTCTAATTTATTTCTTCCCAAATTAAATTTTTTTTTGGTGTGATTAATATTTTGGGAGAGGAGGAGCCCAAGAGGAGGGGAAGAGAGAAGAAGGTCTTTTAGGGTTTGGGAGATGACACTATTTAACAATGTGGTATTTGGCTGGCTCTTTTTTTTTTTCAATGTCTCCTTTTTTGAATTATTTCACTGCACGATATCTTACCATCATTGTTTGTGCAATTTTCTTTTCTTTTCTTTTCTTTTCTTTCTCAAAACCTTTTACTTTGTAATTTTATGCTTTTTATGTTGAACAGAAGATGGAAAACGACTCACTTCCCTATCCTTTGGTAAGCTTCCTATCTAACAGGCACTTGGAGTTTTTCTTTTCGCATTTTACCTTTTCCCTTTTTTTTTTTCCTAAAAACAATAAAAAACTGTCTCTCTCTTTATTGGCCACAAAGTTTGTTTGTGGCAGCGAAGTGATAAAACAGTGTTACCGCTAGGCCAATTTAAATTCAGTAGTAGTAAGTTTATTAAATTTGCACCGCTTTTTTATCATTCTGATTCTAAAATCTCTGCCATGAATTGCGAGGTTTTTACTGCATCAATGATTTAGATTTTTCAGAGAGATGAGTCACAAAGGGGGTAATAGTACCGTGGGGTCATAACCTTATCGGTTCCAGGTTGCCTCAGGTGGTGGGGTCCACCTGCTGCTTATTGCCTGAACCAATGTACAATTTCACTGACAAACTGGTGGATCATTCCTCCATTTATTTATTTATTTTTTTTAAGAAAAAATTTCCCTTTCTCATGGAACAACAGTTGCTGGCACAGCAGAAAGATCCACGGTGAGTCTTAAATCTTGATAGTTAATATAATGACGTACTCTACTGGTAAATGGGCCCACCAACCATCCCCATCAATCAATCAGGACCGTTCATTTGGCGGGCCATGCTTTTGATGGTCGCATTTAATCATTGGTTCTCTGCTATGTGAACTTTCATGGCCTCCCTCGTTACTACTACAAACCAGTTGGCAAACAGGGTTTCTTTGCATTTCTTTTTTTTTTTTTTTTTCATTTTCTCTCATATTATAAAACTATGTTCGGAATCTAATGATATCCCCTCAGTCTCCTGACTAAAATATAAGAAACATTGATGATTGATACAATTAAAAATTAGTAGGGAAGGGGAAAAGCAAGGTTTAGGATATTCCCACCACTATGATTAATTTTATTCTGCCCAATATGATTCAATTCAAAGCGACCTTCTTTTATATATGGAGATGACTATAAAGCAACCACGAATATATGGTTCTTGAATCATAATCAAAGCCCATGTATGATTAGTATAGTCTGTTATATTGCTTGATGAGAATATAGTCAATGGAATAAGGTACCTTGGTGAGGTTCCTATTATGGGCACGGCAGGTAGACCTGAAAAGCAGTTTTGAATTAGTCATATATACATATATATGTATATATACATCGTTTCTTGTGGTGTTAGTTAGCGATATTAAGACGAGATTCTGCTAATGAAAAAAAAACAACAAAAGATAAGTTTATTATGTTTTGTTACTGATATATTAGGGAGGCAATAAATAATCAGTAAAATTTTCTGATAAGCATGCTTGCGAAATCTGATTTACATATGTACACGGGAGATGAAGTCTTTTGTATTTTGGAATAAGCTAAAGGTATTCATCAGTAAGCACTTATAAAGTTAGATATTAGGGCTCTTTATTAATTGTGGGTCATGATTGGAATTTGGTGTAAAAGTGCATCAGGCAACATGTATATAAAGATTGAAAATATAGGGTTTTCAGGTTTGGATTCTGTTTTTGTTAGTCTAATTCACTGAACAGTTTCATCATATACACACACACTTCCTCTCGTCTTTTCAAGCACTTGGCGTTGGCGACACCTCCCCAGAAGAGATGGATAGTAGAACTGCATGTGTGGACCAAAGTTTGCTTTATAAGACACAATTAACTAATTGTATAAATATAACTGAAATCAATATAGAATAGCTAGTTGGTGAGAACCCTATTTGGAACATCGTTTAAAATTTGAGGTAAATGAATGTAAAACTAATTCCGTTCTGCTAGAAATTATTTCCTCTTTTAGTTTATATAATAATATATATTGGTGAATGTGTGTATTTCCATTGAAGACACGATATTAAATATGTACTGTGGCAGCAAGGCCAGCAAGCAATGAATTCTTGGTGGTATAGATGTGGACAGAGCTTTGAGTTGGATTGCTTTTTTTTTTTTTGAAAAGGAAAAAAAAAATTATATACTTAATTTGTTTGGTTTTAAAATCTAAATAATTCTTTTTTACCTCCATTATCTGGTTACCAGATGAATCAATATTTTACATAATGAAAATTGTCAACTGAGTAGCATTGTATGCAGCAACAAAATCAAATTTCATTTTCTACCTGCATATATCATTTTAGAAAAAAAAAAAAGTTACATCTTTTGGGACCATGAATTTTGATCAAAATTTGAAATACAGAAGGTACCTATATAGTGTATATCTCAAATCTACAAAAAAAAAAAAAAGAATAACAAATTAAATATAAGTGAATAATTATAAATGTGGTGATGAAATATGGTTGATCTTGTGAATTAACTGAGAATTAATTTGCATGATGTCAAATGTGTCAGAATATTAATATTAGTGTGTTAAATGCAAGCTAGAAAACTTTCCTCAATAATTTGTCTGATAACCACATGATTTGTCATTTATTACCATCAAATCCATTGAATGTGTGTATGAAACTGCTGCCTCGAGTCGTACCCATTGTTCACATGGAATTGAATCCGATGTCGTACACACTACACAGGAAAAGTGGTCCCTTGGAGCAAATTTATAATGTTCCAAAAGTAGCTTGAGATTAGTCCATATAGCTAGACCACCAAATATCTGAAAAGAATCGAGCAAATTAAATCGGCTGGAACAAGGCATTAAGGAATAAAATGGGCCAAATGAATAGATCTCTTATGCGAATCCTTGCTAATCTAGCTTTTGAGAATCAAATAGGATAGAAATAGATATGAGTCCTGCAGTAGGTAGCAGCAGCACCATGTGCCTCTTTACTGGCGTTTAGCCTACAGGTTGGTGGTTACTGGTTTACGACATAATTGTAATAATAAGATCTACAGAGACCCACCACCACATCTACTCTAATATCATTGTGTCTACTATCTAGCTACTATTATGGACATGTTTGCACTTTCGTATTGAGAGGTAAGTAGTTGACATTTACTGCTTTAATTTGGGTACATTTAGAAAATATTATGATTAAGCTGGAAGTGAAAAACGCCCTTCAATTCAAATTCACTCATCTTTTTAAACTTTGCAGTTGCTTCATTACCTCAAAGCATAACAGATTGAGCTGGCCAAAGTTATTAGTCTTAATTAACAGCTAGCCGAGAGAAATGATGAGGATTATAGTTATGTCTTCAATGGCTTATTTCTACTTCTGGCTCAGATAGTTGTGGGCAAAGGTGGACCAGTATTCTTGGAAGACAGGGGCTAATGGGCGGTGACCATGCCCATCGACCCATCTTTAACGAATATACATACTTGAATTTGTTTGATGTAGGTAGTTTGCTTATAGAAAGGGCAATGCTTATAGAAAGGGCAACTGTCTGAATTAAGAACAAATTTTTCAAGCAAGTGGACTTACACTATATATACTTTGATTTGATGAGTTATTACTTAATTATAGCATACCATAAGAATATACATAGAAATTTATATTAGCAGTCAAAAGATACCTATTATATATAATACTGAATGACAAGTAATTAATAAAACATCCATCAAGCACTAGTAGTACCTTTTCAATCTATAATATTTGATTTTTTTTTTATATCTTTTAATTTTTTTGTTGATTTTTTAGGCGTCCATATATAATGAACTGATTTAATATGATCTAATCCATCTTATTAATTTAATTAATTAGATTTATTAAATTATTGAGATAATTATTATCTTAAATTGTTGGAATAACTATTATCTTAGATTGTTGAAATAATTAATTATTATCTTAAAAGATCTAGATAATTAGTTATTATCTAATAATTAATTTTGATATTAAATTTTTTTAAAATTCAAGATAAGCTATCATATCTTATTAGTTTAAAGATAGATTATAAATATTCTATTATATCTCTTTTTATGAAATATATAAATAGAGGACTAAGATATAACATCTTAACCCAATCAAAAAATAAAAAATAAAAGTAACACAAAGTGAGAGTGTGGCTACCCCCTCTAGGATTTGAGTACACTTGTTATGAAATCAAAAACACAAAGTTCGATTAGGTGATTTTGTATAAATTGAAAATGTTGGTAATTAAAGTGGAGCATAATTAATCAAGCAAGAATTATATCTGCAGGTATGAAATTTCTTTTGCTATGATTTTTAATTAATTCATTTTAAATTATTCTCTTCATCGGTATCAAAACCTAGGTTTAAATATGCTCTAACCTTTTCTTGTTGAATGTGTGGTGCATAACTTCCAAATTTTAAAATTTAGGACAATCTTCATCATTAACGATGAAATAATGCACAAATAATGTTAGGCCTTAATTTTTGCATCATATGACCCTTATAGTAGTAGAACATATGGTTAAAACCTAAGATTATATAGATAAACCATTAGAAAAAAATTTAGGTCGTGAAAAACATGATCAATTGGCCAATCTTTAAGGTCAAGCATTCTCTTTGCAGGTTGCCACTATGCACAAGCTATATATGGTTGGAAAGTTCGTTCTGTAAGCTTTCCAATGACATATATTGTATGATTTGGATAAGAAACAAAGGAGATATGAAGCTGAAAGTTGGCTACTCTACTATATTCATCTTTGAAAATTCTAAAAATAAAAGAGTTTACATTAAAGATGATCAAACAAAACCACTCTTAGGTGTAGTGTGTATAGCTCACTCCATCCTCCCATTGGCCAACCAAGCACTCTAATAAAGAGAAAAAGTCAAGAGAAAGTAGATAACAAAACCTAAAGTCAAAGTTGCCTTTATGGCAACACATGTGCCTTAAAGACCTCCTTGAGGTGCACATAGGTGCATGGGAGTTTTGTCTAAGGTGATTTTGCTCTTAAAATAATATATATATATATATATATATATATATATATATATATAAGTAAATTGTTATATTACTATTCCTAATTTGTAGTCGATGTGAATTTTTTTATGTGTTGCTTTTTTAAAAAAAATAGTGGGGCCTACCACTTGTTCTTCTAAAATCAAAGTCTACACATAGGTATATGATATGGAGATGTTTGGACAATTTGTCATATTTAAGTCAATACACATTAAGTATATAAGGGTCCTAATAATTAAGAACATAAGTGCTAGAGCAATATGAAATGTAATTACTAACCTATTTGAACTCTTTGGGATAGTAAAATATATAGTTCACCTTGCATTCACTTTATTATGGTGCTCTTCCATGAGCCTTATCTCATATATGCATATAAGAAAATTGAGCTTTCTCTTAGCTTTCAAGTTTTCTTGCACAAGTTCCACTAGTTGTTATCCAAAAGGGAATCAATCAAAATTTTAACCTATGAGCTTTTGAGAAAAGCTTATTTGCTTGTCTTAGATCTATCTTAAATAAGCTTTTATACTCTTATTCAAGTCTATAGCAATTACTTATAATTACTTTAGCTCATCAACATTTTCAAGTACTATAAGGATTTTTCTATAGAGCTTAAGTTTTTGTTATTATTATAATTCTTTTATATCTATTAAGTTGACATTTTTACCAATTACTCTAGAAAGAAGCATTTCTTTAAGGTATGTTAGCCTATGCTTAATTGAGTTTTTTCCCTTTTTACAATAGAAACCTTCAAATGGGTTGGCAATTTATTTGCTCTTGGAATTGTTGTTCTTCCTATTCTATCACTACCATAAACCTTCACCATTTGGACTCCTCATCAGACTTGACATCTAGAATAAAGTTCACTATTGATAACGTAAGTTGCTTTAAAACTTGAAATTTATGGAAAAATGCATCATGCTTCACAAAATTAGAGAGAGCACATATAAATTTGATACCAACAAAAGGAAAAATTTTGAAAATTTGAAATTAGAATTAGCTTCAAAAGAATTTTGTACCTAATGGAATTCAAACCTAATTATCTTCTTACTTTTTTATTTTGTGTGTTTCACTTTAATTACTAGCCTTTGTGGTTACACAAAATTACCCTTTTGGACTTTGTGTTATTTTCACAAAGATGTACCCAAAATCCCTAAAGAAAAGTGGCCACTCTCTTGCTCTATATGTTTCTCTCTTATGTTTTTACTAGAGTTAAGATGTTGCCCTAGTCTTTTTATATACCAAACTAATAATTAATTAATTAATTATCCCCAACTATTTAATTAATTTAATTAATTAAATTGATTAGCTAGGTTAAGTTATGTTTTTACTAGAGTTAAGATGTTGCCCTAGTCTTTTTATATACCAAACTAATAATTAATTAATTAATTAATTATCCCCAACTATTTAATTAATCCAATTAATTAAATTGATTAGCTAGGTTGAGTTATGAATTGGATTAGCCTATTATAGGAGCCCTGAAAGTCCAATAGCTTAAAATCAATTCCTTTTCTTGTGATTTAAGATGCTTCATTTAATTTTCATATGGTTTATTTTGTTATTACTTAACTACCTTATGATATTTTCAAATTTTAATAAAGATAACCATGTAAAAGTTAAAATGATGAATAACTTCATTGTTGAAAGTATGTTTTGTTTAAATTTTGAATAATTTCAAAGCTTTTTAATACTATTAATGGGATTAGGCTGTTTTAAAATTATTTATTTAATCTAGAAAACAATCTTTGTGCATTATGAAATTATTTAAGATACAAATAAAATAGATGTAATATATTACCTTAAAAATCATGTAATTATCTTCATTAAAATTTAGATGTAAAATATTATTTCAAGGATGGATCACCATTTGGGACAAGGAGGATAATAAAGAGATAATAACTTATATTAAAAAATTTAAAGAGATAAAGATACAATAACAAGGTAAGGTAAAAACTATTAAACTTAATGGAGTCAATTCATGTAGTGATACTTGCTCTTTGTGTGTTTAAGTGAGGGTGAAGATGATGCTAATGGATTTTCTCTCTTAACCTAATTGTAAAGGTCTTTATCTATAAGTTACATAAGCAATGAGTAGACTTGATTATGGACCAGACTCAAATAAAAACGAGCCATGCCCAATGAAAAAAAGCTTAGGAAATATGAGCTCGAGCCGAGGCCCAGGTTGAGGCCTGACATTGTTCATAATTTTTGGGCTCGAGCTTAGCCTAAAAAAAAAAAAGCCCGAGCTCGACCCACTATTTTAAAAAATAATACCAACTTTTGTTGACTAAAAACGATACACAAATTAAATTGATGCTGAAAATAAAGTTTTGATTTAATAACGAGCCATGCCCAATGAAAAAAAGCTTAGGAAATATGAGCTCGAGCCGAGGCCCAGGTTGAGGCCTGACATTGTTCATAATTTTTGGGCTCGAGCTTAGCCTAAAAAAAAAAAGCCCGAGCTCGACCCACTATTTTAAAAAATAATACCAACTTTTGTTGACTAAAAATGATACACAAATTAAATTGATGCTGAAAATAAAGTTTTGATTTAATATTATAGCAATAAGTATATGATACAGTATACTACTAATTTATTGTAGGACAAGAATGCTACCAGTTTCTATCCTTCAACTCTTTATCCTTATCAATTAACAAACCTAACAAATAAACATGATGTAGAGAAATTACTATCCAAAGTTGGAAAACAGGATCACAAGGACCAAATGCATAAAAGTAGAATTAGGAAGCAAAAGAAGACAAATTCATAACAGGGTACCTAAAGATAGCGTTCCAATCTATCACTTGAATGCTTATGACCCTAACTATTGTAACCATGAGGAAGAAGCACAACAAGCATAGTCTAACAAAGCCACTTAGTGTCACTAAAACTTAAAAAATTGTCAAATATCACTCGAGCCACATTAGTAAAATCACTAAACTGAGCCTCCCAAATTACCAATGAATTAAGATTTTCCATTGAGTAACCCAATTCAAATCCAAGTACACCAAAATCAGAAAGAAAGCTACATAGATAGACCCATTTAAATTTTTTTTAATGAAGAAAAGTACCTAAAAAAATACGTCTATAGAAGTTAGAAGTTTTAGCATATGAGAAAAGCACTAAAAAAGATATTTCCATCATGTTTAAAAAGTTTTAAATAACCCAGAAAATAATTTCTTTATATTAAATTTCCCTTGGTGTTTTTGTCTTTTGAGAAATAAAGATACCAAGGTGAATTTGGTATGAAGAAAATTCTTAGTGACAAAGGAAAAAAAATCACAAAAATTTAAGTTACGAAGCAAAAATTAATTTCTCTCACTATATGCAGATACATGAAACCAAAATTTTCTACAGTTCCATTTGAAAAAATTAGTCTTGTGTCTAGTCCTTGAAATGGATTTAACTTATATATGTAATCTTATAATCCAATTTCTTACTAATATTCTTGAATAATACATTTAGCTTATATACATTATATAAAATGAGTAAAAATTGTTGCCATCAAAACCTACACTATGAGTAAAAATGAATTAAAACAAGTACCAAAATTAGCATTGAAGCAAGAGGAGTAGATACATGATATTATTACCTGTGCAAACATGAAAGTCCTCTCATGTTCCTTTGAGCAAAAGAACTTTACACAAACTATATAAAACACCTGCATCTATATGAATTTATTAAAACAAGAGCTGAATCAAACACAAACTATCAATAATTAAAATTCCATAATTTGTTTAATCTTGTATAAAAGACCTGATTCATTTCCATAGGATAGGTTTTGTTTCTCCAAACATCTTTACCCATTTGACAATGCTTCTTTTTTAATTAAAGAAGGAGCAGGGAGTAGGATGATATTGTGGATGTGTGTGACACTACGAAATTGAAGTCATATGATTATAGAATCCAACACAATAATAAAAATTAACTCATACATAAGTTCTAAAAATAAAACACACATTACACAATACATAACAATAACAAACTACAAATTTTCTCATCAACACAACATTAAAAATTAAGCACACATTTAATATAAAACATCTAAAGTCCAAAGTCTCCAGTTCTTAAATCTCAATCATCCTTGCAAACTTCAAGACCTTCATGAAGTAACATAAAAAGAAAATATTATTTACTTTATCATTAACATAGCAATAAAGATAACTCTTATAATGTTAAAAAACTTATAACTTCAGAAAATGTCCTCTGAAATAGATGTAGGACTAACTTCTTCATCTGAAGAGGTTGCATCATCTAATTGAGGCTCCCCTAAAATACTATAATAGTAGAGACTTAATTTGCAAAAATGAACATTGGCAAATTCATAAGAAGTTGTCAAAATATTCAGTGAAAGAAAAATATACCGCATGTAAAGCCTTTTGCACGATGCCAATTCTCTAAATATACTAGGATTTAAAATAGTCTTCCTATTCAATGAAATCCTACAAGGATTAATTACTTTCTTTCCAATACTAAAAGTTGATTCAGAAGCTATAGTAGGTATTGGAATGGCCAAAATATCTTGAGCCATTGCTACAAGCCTAGGAAACCACATTGCATGTGTTTTCCAAAAATCTAAAATATTAATATTTGTACCCATTTCCTCAATTGGTTCTACCAAGTAGATGTCCAGCTCTAATTTCCTTGTTTGTGTTTGTCTTTTAGATAGCTTGAATTGAGTAAAATCATCAAATTCATCAATATCAACACTTGATTGTAAGTTAGTATTTCCAAAAGCTTGCACACTTAATAGATTCACAAGATTACTTTCTTTGTAGTGCTTAAATGTTGCACGAACTATATTAACAATCTTACTCACATGCTCATTGGCATTTTTAAAAAGTTTTATGGAAAATGTACTCAACAAAAATTAACTTCTTCCCTGGATCCAGTACAATAGTATAAGCAAGTGACAAATTATATTTATCCCAATATTTTTAAAATTTTGCAACCATATCTAAAATCTTATCCACCATGAAATAAGGAGGATTTTTATAAGGTTCAGACAAGTACAAATGAATCTTACACACTCCTCTAAAATATATGTTAGAGGTTGGATTCTTGGTGGACGAAAACACGAGTAGCATATAAAATGGTTTCAACAACTTGTGGAGTAATTTTACCTTATCCCACTCTTTATTAGATAGTATAAATATTCTAAAACTATTATCCATTTCCCCCAAATGTTGGAACACTTTTTGGTCATAAATAGCATATTCAAACATTAAAATATAGAATTCCACCTCACACACATATCAGTCCTTAATTTTCTAGTTGTAACTAAGTTGAAATTATTCTCAACCATGTCATAAAATTTCTTTCTCCTAAGAGCTAATTTTTGAATAAATTTCACCCCTTCATGAATCTTTGCAATAACATTATCCACCTTTTTTATACCAATTTGTACAATCAAATTCAAAATATGATAATAGCATCGAATTTGAAAGAAAATGTCATCACACACTAAATTTCTAGAAACGAAAGACCTCATCTTCAAATAAGTAGCCATTACATCATTATAACTAGCATTGTTTAATGTAATACTACCCATTTTCTCATCAATTTTCCATGCAGACAAGCAAGAGGCTATCTCATCAGCCAAAGAAATGCCAATAAAAGGTAATGATATAACTTTGAAACGAATGATTATTTTTTGTAATTTTTAATCTACATCAATTCAATGAGCTGTTATACACATATATTCATCATCTGTATGTTCAGCTCTCCAATTATCAGAAGTTAAAGTAATCTTACCTCGTGTTTTTGCCATTTCCTCCATTATAAATGCTTGTTCATTTGAATGAATGATCATCACATTTCTATTAATTGTATGCTTACTCATTGTCTTACTTTCTAGTGTAAGGGTTTGCAGCATTTGTCTAAAAGTAGGTAACTTAATAATACTAAAGGGTAACTTAGCACAGATGAGAAAATATGCAATTACCCTTCAACTTTTGTCCCAATCAAAAGTGAATGATGTTAAAGATGTCACCCCATCTGTTTCAATTGAACTACGTAACCTACTATACTTCTTAATATTTGACATTACACACTTCTTACAAACAACTAAATGATGAATTAAATATCAAGTACCTTTATATGATTTTGCCATTAAAAGTTTTTTACATTGGTTGCATTGAGCACTTCCATCCTTTAACTTTATCATTTGCAACCACACTTTAGAAGTTAACTTTTTTTCTTCTTAACTTGATCACATTTAGGAGAATTTTCATCTCCAATGTCTAATTTATGCATAACTATTTTTTTTGTTGGGGCATTGTTAGCATTTTTTGCTTTTGTATGATTTTCTACATTACTTGCGATATTCTTTTTGTACTTTTGAACTTTAGAAAGTTACCAAGAAGCAAAATAAACTCATAAAATGCTCTAAAAAATAGTAATTAACTTTAAACACTATAATTGTCAAGATATACTAAATATTTCTTAACTAGACAATTCATTGAACACATGGTAGGCATCCCACAATTAATACAAACTTTTCACAAGGGCTTAAATTAACAAAAAAGATAACTATTTTAAAACAAACGTGAAGCTTCAATTTTTGTGAGCAACATCAAAATCAAATCATATTGATTCTTTGAAAGAGAAGGAATATCATTTCCTTACAAATATTCTTTTGATTCACATCAATCTTACCATGCACTTTTTTAAACAATTTGGCTATTCAATTCTTTAACTTCACAGTAAGGCATCTAATTCAAACATACATATTTATTATATACCTTTGTTTCCTAAACATATGTAGAGATAAAGGCAAACAATAAAAGCATCTATTCAATTCTCAAAATAGATATTAGATACCTAATACCCATAAGTTATGTTACACTAGTTGCATTTGCATATAATGGACTATGAAATTGAAGAGGGAAAAGGATGGGTATAAGCATGCAGATAGTTAATTTTATTTAGATCTAGTTAATAAGTTTATAAATATTTGTTTATACTTTATCGATGATCTGTATTTTGTAAATTAGAGTAGCTTTAGCATTATAGTTTAGGGTCCATTACAATGGATGACATATACCTTGTCGTCGGCGGTGGTGGCAGCTAGTGAACTTGTGGGCTGAAGAGGTGGCTACTAAGGGTAGGAAGCTGCAGGCCTGTTGCGATGTATGTGCGCGACAGTCTACTATAGTGTCGTGTTCATGTTGGCTATGGTAGATGGCAGAAGAAGAATGAAAGAGGCTGTGTTCGTGAATTGTGCTTAGTACCCAGTAGGCCTAGAAGTGGATGGGAAGGTTAGGGTAGATGGTAGAAGTAGTAGTAATGGTATTGAGGCTTAGATAATTGAATGAAAAAGGCCTGTAAAACTTTTGGAATTACATGAAGCCCAGTCCAGCCATCCTCTAACTCTTCTCCAGTCTCCATAAATTGTTTCCTTCATTTCATTAAAAACCAAATATATATATATATATATATATTTGGGTTGGGCTTTTAAAAAAGCCTGAGCCTGGCCTGTTTTTTAAACAAGCTTTTTGAATATAAGCTTTTTTTTTTTTGCTTTTTCTTCTGAGCTTATATCTATTTTTTTTAAGCTAGGCAGGCTTCGTGTCCCCTAATCAGCTCTAGGAGTGAGCTAATAACAACAATTAAACTAAGTTTCTTAGTAGAGCTAATGAAGCCATCTAATCAAGTGGCTTGTTATATTGAAGCCATCTTGTGTAAAGTTGCTCGAGCAACTTACTGTATCATTTTTTGAATAAGGCTTGATAAATGGTAGTTGTTGAATTTTTTGGATTTTTTAGAATTGAGCTTGACCAGGTTAAGCCGATCCAAACTCTTATTATTAATCAGCATCCATAACAAATACTATAAAATATAGTTATGAAAATCGAACTAAATTAACCAAAAAACTAGTGAATCAGTCATGGTCTAGTCTATTTACCCTCATAATTGGCCTAAGAAAAAATTGGTTAAAAACTGACTGAATTAGTCAACAACCAGTAAAAACTACACAATTCAATAGGTTAGCTAGTTTTGGATTTTTTTTTTTTTTTGGCCTTCAAATAATTATTTTTTTTCTTTTAAAATTCTAGCAAGTATGGCGATGGCCATGATGGATCAAGAGAGCCAAGAAGTAAAGGGAAGGAGGAAGGAAAGGAGGGGGAGAAAGAGAGAGAGAGAGAGAGAGGAAGATGTAGGTTTCATTAAAAAAAATGAGGAAGAGTTATCTTACTCACTCATGGAAGGGGAGACAATGAAGCCAAACGATGAAGGAAAAATGATGTTGTTATCTTCTAGCATTCATAATCTAGCATTTAGTTTATAGGAAAGAGAAAAAGGTGGTTAATTAGGGGCTTCACATGAATCACTCTTACATGTGGTAGTGGTGAGTTACTGCGAAAATTTTCATAGATAAAATAAAATGGAGGTAAGTTAAGCATTCAATTCAATTAAGAAGGTGAGAAAAAAAAAATTAAGAAAGTACAATAATCTGACACTAATAGAAAAAGTTTGAAAGCAAGTCAATCCTAAATCCCAAAATCTCACTTTAATTAGAAGATAAGTTAGGATGACATTAGCCAATTGAACATTGGAAAGCAAGTAACTAGTTGAAAGTCAACAACAACTAAAAATTATCCAATGTAATAAATTTTAATTAATTTTTAAAGTAAATTAATGTAATCTTTTTTAAAATTTGTTTGTTATTATTTACTATATTAAAATTTTAATATATATATATATATATATAATTACTATTAGTTTGACCATGATTTAACTACAATTGAATTAATAAATAATGAATCAATACTTTCATTAGTTTAATAATCGGTCCAATTTTAAAAATGTTATTATAAAATAATTAAGTGATAACTATTAAACAAATCATAAGTCTATAAATAACACACTTTAAACCACATTCAATTTGCCTCATGGGTACTTTACTTTTTTTTTTTTCCTTTTTGTAAAAGTGATTGCATAAATGTATCTAACATACTTATGACCCATTTGGTTGAGAGAATTCAAGGGAAATAGAAACCAATTCTTGTGTTTGGAGACATTTGGTTGATATAATCCATGGGTCATTAGGAATGGCATCTTGAAATTGCCTCCCTTCGCTATAACGTACCAGTGGAAGTTTACTTTAGAGCCAAAATAGTGAAAAACTTTTAAACCCTTCCTTTTCTCATATAGAGGAAGTTAAGGTAATCTACTTATCAAAGCAAAATCTTTGGTGATTATTAGTGCCCCATTGTTGCATGAGTGCAAAGAAAGTATAGACCCATCCTTCAACAATCATAACTACAAACCCAAATCCTTAGCCTACCAGCTTCAAAGCTCTTTGTTACCATCCTTTACCATAACATGTGAATTCATCCATCGTTCTCTTTTTTTTTTTCTTTCCCCTAAAATTTTCCAAAACCTAATGCCCTACATTGGCCTAGTTTCATCAATATTAGCCCAGATCTTCTTCCATTTGTAGTTTGTAAATTCGAACACTTTAATTCAAACCTAACACCTTACATCTATGGTTTGTAGATTCATCAATCTTGGCCTAGAGAGAAGCTTCATTTCATTGTCCTCACTCTTTTTGGTTCACAGATCCAAACACTTTGGAAATGGACGATGATCCTTTCATCACAAGGATAAGAAGTTGCAGAGAAAGCTTTGCGAAAAGCATAAAAGCTTTCGGTTCTTACAACTACAAAACATAATTCTAAATTTTTTTGTGTGTGGGGGGCATTGTGGTCTTTTTATCAAATTTTCTTTCCATTCTTCCTATTTTTTTTATCAAACCAAATATACAATTAGAAAATCATTCCTATTCCTTTCCAAATTATATCACTAATAAAGGCAATAAATCTATTCAACTTCTCATTCTCTTTCCATTTCTATTATTTATAATTCTACATACCAAATGGCCCATTGACTCATTATTTGTTATATATAAGTTTTCCAATTATCAACAAATAAGTTAATTTCTGCCCTAAAAAAAATCATAAGTTAATAATACTTTATGATACAAAATTAAGATTGGCTTTTAATAATTATTACTTAAGAACATCAATAGTCACAATCTCTAAAAAATAGAAAATTTAAAATATTAATTGCAAGAAAAAATCATGATTAATTAACTTTTCAATTTACATAAATTAATTTAAATTCCTTTATATATTTTGTTATAACAATAAATTAACAAATATATGTAAAATTTTATTACTAAGCGAAAGAAAATCAAGTAATATATATATATATATCATAAAAGGAGAATATTATTTATTTAATGTTTAGCTTAAAACTAGAAATATATATTATATGAAATTTAAATAAAAATTATATATACACACACACACACACATTGTTTTTTTCAATATATTAAACAATAATCAACTTAAAAAGTGTATGTGTGTGTACATATATAAAGACACACATATTATTTAATAATTAAAAAAATAAATCTCAACTAATTTAATTAGCAATTTAGTAATTTAAGCAATGATAGAAAGGAGAGGAAATTTTATCCATTTTCTTAAAACTATCAAAATAAGCTAGTTTAGTTCACATGGGTTAGCCTACCATGCTTCTTTTACCTGTTTCATTAGGTAAGTTAAATAAGCCATTTAGCCAACTAAAAAAATTAAAGAGAAAAGAAAAAAAACAAATAACATTTATTGCAATACTAACTATTCTTTAAAATTCATACAATTATCTTAAACAAAAATTTTAAACACTTAAATACTTTTTTTCAAATTTCAACAATCAAACAAAATAGCTATTTAACTAATTCAAGTTTCATAAAAACAAAAAAAAAAATTAGTAATGAAAATTTTTAAGTTTTTTAACTAAAAGCATTTGAATCTTTTCTTGAAAGATCAATTATTATAACGAAAGTTAAAATATCATCCAATTTTTATAATTATAAAGATTAGTTTAAAAAAAACCCTAGTTATATGGGTTTGCCCACTTAATCTATAGGTTAAATGGGCTAGGCTAACATAATTCCAAAACTATAGAGTTGACAAAATCTAAAACTAACCCTAAAAAATGATGGGTTAAAAGAATTGACCCATTATATTCAATCCATTTTAATTGCTTTACATTTTTCTTTTCTTTCAATTTTTTGTAAATTTGGAGAGAGAAAGAGAGATCTCTAAATTTACAAAAAATTGAAAAAAAAAAAGAGAAAATGAAGAGGATCTCCTCTTGATGGAATGACATAGTTCTTCCACAAGTTTATTGCCAAGTCCCAAAAACTATATACATGGATGAAATAATATAAAAAGAAAAAAGATAGGTTAAATTAGAGTTTTAGTTTTATTATTTTATTTAAAGTTTTAAATTGATTTGATAAATTTGAATTATGCCAAAATAGTTATTTAAATCCGCTAATTCAACCATGGTTGAGATAACTATAATTTTATTAAAGTAGCATTTTATATTACTATTAACTCTATTAATTCTCCTACAACCTCTCTTTTTTTAATTTTTTTTCTTTAAATTAGTATGGGTTTCAATGTAAAATTCTTAAAAATTGAGCAATTTACAAAGCGAAAGTTCATATGAAATAGTTAAAGCTATTTCAATAAGAATTAAGTTGTCAAACTTGATAATTTAAAATATCTATGAAATAAAAAAAAATTAACACATTTTAAATTTGAAGGACTTAATTTAAAATTATAAATTAGGTTGAATGATATAAATACTTATTTAATCCAAGATAAATTAAGACTTTAGGATAATAATAGGAATTAGGTTCAATGCTTGCAACATATTAAAACTCTTATGTGGGCATACAAATGTTTGGTTCTCATTTAGGTTTATCAATAGATCAAATTATGCAGGGTTTAAGTCAATTTGATATTCCTTCACATTTTGAAGTTCAAATACAAAATCTCCCAACTAATGTTACTATTGCTAAGATTGAGTACACTGTGTTTCAATTAAAGGCTAATTAGTGAACTAAGTCATAATGATTTTCATGCCAAATTTTATCAAATTTATTAGGACTTGGTTAGAGGGGATTTAATAATAATGATATGGGTTTTTCCCACCATAGTTATTTACTAAAGGCATTAAATAGGTTATATATCATATTGATACCAAAATGTGATAATCTCTAAGGATTATAGACTTGTTAGTTTGTGTAATGTGATTTATAAATTGATTTTCAAGATATTTGTAATCATTTGAAAAATGTTCTAGTAGAGGTCATTACACCAAATCAAAATGCATTTTTACCTGAATGATTGATTTTAGATATCATTATTTTTGCACCAAAGTTATTGCACAAATTGCATATACAAGGAATAATCAAACTACTTAGTGTGCATATAAGTTAAAGGCAATTCCTACCACATTGGTTACCATTTATAATGCAGTGTGCCATCACTATTTCTTATCAAGTAGTTGGTAATGGCCATGTTATGGAATTTCTTATGCCTCAACAAAGACTCAAACAAGGTGATTTTCTTTCTTTGTAGTTATTTATTTTATGTGCTAACATTTTATCTTATATGATTCTTAAAGTGAAGCAAGCTAAAGAATGACATAGAATTTGAGTGTCTTGACCTTTTGGGCTAGTGTCACATTTGATGTATAATGATAACACAATATTATTTTTTCAAACTGTGATGTCCATGTGTCATATGGTACAAGATGTTTTGCTTCGTTATAGGAGACTTTCATATTAGTGTTTTAATCAAAGTCAATTAGATCGTGTTTAGTCCATGTATATCATATAGGTTAAAGAAATTGTTACCTAGGGTTTTTCGTGTGAAATTTAAATCTTAGCTTAGGAAGTACCTAGGAACACAAGTTGATATGGATAAGTTAATACTTAGTTATATAAGAAAGTGGTGGATGAAAATGATCAAAAATTGCAATTGCAAGCTTGGAAGTCTGTTTTATTATCACAAGCGAGGAGTCATATTAATAAAATAGATTCTCAACTCTACATTGACATATTTATTATCTTGTTTTAAGTTTCCCAAGAGATATTGTTGTGAAATAGATATGAAGATTTCTAATTTTTTTAGGCAAGCTAAAGATACATTTATTGAAATGGTTAGGTTTTTTCTTCCTAGGTTTTTAAGGGGTTTTGGATTTAAGCAATCTTAATTTTTTAATAAGGCTTTACTAGCAAAAAATGTTTGGTGGTTAAACATTTCATGGTCTCTTTTTGGGTGTTTTTTTAGGCCTAAATATTATAGGGCTTTTTATTATGGTTGTTTAAATAATTATTTAGCAACAACATAGATTTGGAGGGGATTAAGAAATCTTATCCATTAATTTATGATAATCTTCAATGGCAAGGATGGGAGCAAAGTTTCTTTATTTAACCACCATTATATAAGATTGCGAGGGACAACAGGGAAGGTAGAATATCCAGGCATTATCATAATCATAGTCTCCAAAGTAAGTTTAGCATATTGTCAAATATCTTTTTCCATTACAGGCTAATTTGATTCTTTTGCTTGAATAGGTAATTATTTTGGTGAGTATAAGGTATCGAATGAGTATCACTTATTAATTCAAGGATAGCAATTTGGTAGTCCATTACAATTTAGGCCTAGGACAACCTATATAAATTTTGACTTGCATTTTAAGTTGTTGTTTTTATTTGGATATTATTACCAAATGATCTTCCTATATATGCATCACTTAACTTTTGAGGAATATTGTCCTTTTTGTCATGGATCAGATGAACTAATTGATCATGTTTTTCTTTTATGCATTTTTTGCTTGAATAGTTTGGTTTACTTCTCCTATGGGCTTGTGAGTTGATCAAATTTCTATGATAGATATCATTGTTTGGTTGCAAAAATGGCTTAAGCAATTACTGTTAGTCAAATTGAAAAGTGATGAGTATATTGTGTTTTTCATTCTTATACTTTATGTTATTTGGTATTGTTGTAATAGGAGAATTTTCCTTCATGTGGATCAAAATTTGCATTATAGATGATTTAACATCTTAATAGACAATATTGCCCTCCACCTCCTTAATCGGTCGGTCAGCATGAGCACAATCCTTTTGATGTTGTTAGTACATTGGATTGTCATTTTAGTTCAGACAACTGTGGCTAAATGGAATACTTAGCAAAAGAAGCATTGAGTTTTAATTTTTACATGGTTCAATAATACAACTTTTACAAAATGGGTTTAGACTGACAAATATCATCAATCTAGGTTGAAAGTTTTATTAGAGGCCATCAAATAAGCACTATGTTTCATTGCTCAACAGGAATTGTCTATCAACTCTTATAATTATTTGATGCCTATCCCTTTGTTCTCAAAACTCCAATGCCAATTCCTATAATCCCAGCATCAAGTAGCAACAAATTTACAAGTTTTTTAGTGAAATATTTAGAATTTGCTTTTACACTTTTTATCATTTCCTGTTTTGTTAATTCTGAAAAGCTTATGCTCTAGGTTATATTGACAAAATCAAGCAAAAATCTCATTTTATTCCTCAGGGTTTCATGACATATGTTTATAAACGTTACTCAGTTATATTTAAAAAAAAATCCAGAATAAATTGGTTTTGTTTTTTTTTTGGGTATCGAAGTTAAGGGGAGACTGAAATGAATAGTGAGTATGGTGGGGGAAGAACACGAGAGTGGTGTAGCCCGAAGCCCTGAATAGACGCACACATAGTACGCTAATGGTCCATCACCAACTATGAGAACGAATCAGTAAATGGGTGATGGCGATGCTACTAGCTTGATAGTACTCAGTACTGCCTGCTCAATCCTTTGTGCTGGGCAACGAAATGACGGGGAGGACTGTGGGCTGGTGGACCCATTACAAAACGGTAGCTTTTATCTGGCTTCTCTCTGCATTCGTATTCTTCTGCTTGTTTCGAATGGCTATACTCAATTCTTCAGACGGCGTATCGTCATCTTCTTTAGGTAATTACTCTCTTCATTTATTTAATTATTTATTTTTTTCCCCCTCCCCACCGCCAATTGAAGCTTGATAATCCAGGGGTGGAAAACAATCAAAAAGCTTGCTAAGTGCTAACGAATCCATATAACTTTATTAAAGATGCAATAATTTATATGATGAATCAATTTTTAATCTTTGATTTGACAATTTAGTAGATTAGAAATTTATTGGGTGTATTTTAATTTTCTGCCGAGTCGTGATTCCAAGGAAGGTGGATCTTAGCCCCCATACTATTGTAGCTAAAACTGAAGATATAACTAATGAGATCTTGAAGTAATTGGTTCCTGTTTTAGTAGAATTTCTCTGAATTTTGCTGTTACAAAGAATCAATGAATATCGTAAATCTATATCCTCAAGCTCAACCCCCCCTGAAGAAATTATTTCATTCTTTTCCTCCTTTCAACAAGAAAACCCAATAATTTTGAATCCCTGTCTGAGTAATAAACCGTCGGTCTTATGTATGACTGAAGTAGATTGTATTTAGTAGCTAGAGTCTCTTAAAGAACCCTTGAGTCGCTGGATATAAGGGTGCAAATTCCTCAACTTGCTGATTACCTAGCTCTCTTAATTCTTAGGACAAGTTAAAATTTTCACAACTAAGGTTTTCCTTATCTTACTAATCCCATACGAAAATATTAACGAGAGTTTCTCTGCAGTGTCTTTTTTCTTTTTTTTGGTGTGGGTATTGGTAAGTGTATCTTCGGGTAATCAATTCTCTTAGTTGTTGGTCCTAACGTTTAAACCCAAGTAATCAAGGTGGGAAATACGCCTCCTTTACCACTGGACCAATCCCTTGAGGTTAACAAAGGTTTTAAATTCTAATTTTGATTTTGGTGGAGAATTTGTGTATATGCCAATATGCATATATGCGCTTATGTGACCAAGAGAGGCATAGAGTGTGAATTAATAATAAGTTTGGAAGGGCCTGCATCAGATTCAACAATTTCAAACACGGAAAGAAGATCAAAATTATATGAGAAGATGGCAAGAGATCTAGATGAGCGTGGAGCTGCTTTCCTAAAACATGGTGAAACCTCTCAGTCATTGTCTCTTTCAGATATCTTTACGCTAAAGGATGGATCTGTAACACCAGCACTAAAGGTAATGTGAAGTAGTTTAATCTGTCAATTCATTAATACTTTGACCAGCAATTAATGGCTACTTCCTGTGTGCAGCCAGCAAATCCTCCTGTACGGGCTAATGTGTTGTATTTGAGCTCTGAATTATCAATTCCCATAGCGTAAGCACTGGATTTTTTTTTTTTACTCTGGGTGTATAATTCATAATCATGATTATATGTCTCTGCTAATTTTAACCTGCCATATTTTTCTTATATGGACACAGTTTGGAATTGGATGATCATATTTTGATACCATAGTCATTTTTTAAATGCCGCTTCCTTTATCTGATATGAGGTGCTCCATCCCGTCATATCTGGGAACTTGTGCAAAACAGATCATTGTTAAACTCAAGATGCATAGGATAGTAGTGTTGCTGGTGATGAGAACAGGAGTTAGAATTCTCTGGAAACTGGAAACCTTTGGTTGGTGCATTAAGTAGAGAGCACGTCTTATTGAGCCCTTATGAAGGAAAGTCTTTGAGAGATCCTGACAAATACATTTCAAAATGGGCACCTGAGACATTCCTGCTTGTGTGAAACATTAAACGAAATGAAGATTTGAAATAAAGTTTTCACAAACTTTTCTGCATATATTTTTAGTAGATTCATAGCTAAGATACGGTATGTGCTTTAAAGCTTCATGTATAGTGTTACATAGTACAGAAGAAGTAAATACATATGCCTTTTGGTCGACACGTCTATACTGTAGTGGTTTACAGTATTCGTCCTCTTTCTTTGCACGACTTTGACAAAAGATAGGCTGGTGGAGACCATAATTAATCTGGACAATGTTTACTTATCTTATTATCTAGTTTTAATTTTTTTATTATCATTATGAACTCTAGGGTTTCACAATAAGACTCATGTTTTCTGTTATTAGTGATTATTCTGTATGATATTTCCAGTTAATGATCTTTTAATATTTTATGAAGAGAAATTTACCCTTGTTTTTTATGTTATGTTATGCATTTGTCTTCATATTGGACATTTTCATCTTTGTTTCCTCTTTGCTTACTCAGAAAAAGAGGCATAACGTACCACTTTTATAAATCATGATTGTCATTGTATCTTCGCCTTTGCAGATCCTTCCTTATTGTTTCTTCTTATGTTTTGAACTTTTCACTTCTTGTTACCTAGAAATTTAATATTTATTTAACTTGGGCATGGCTTACATGATACAGGAAGGCTGTAAAGAATATTTTCCATCCATACTTTGATAAAGGTAAGTTATAGTTGGATCAACATATTGCTTGTCAATAACAGATTTTGATTCATTCATCAGTGTTTATGTTTTAGAAAACTTGAATAGCTTCAACCTTCCCCCCCCCCCCCCCCCCTCTTATCTTGTTTCAATTCATTGGCATTCTTTCACATGTGTCAATTAGCAATCTGGTTTCAGAACTCTAGTATGTACCACTTTAGCATGTTTCATGCCTCCCATCATATTGCACCTGTACCTGCCACCAAAGAAGAGGTAAACTTTCATTGGATATTTTTGTTTCTTCTTGGCAATGCATTGACATAATGCGAGCATCATTTATTTTCAGATAGATGCTGAAGCATCCTCCGTGCAAGCTGTTGCTCGGACATTCTGCCCTTTGAATATTGTTTTGGATCGGGTGGTTCTGACTTCAACAGGAGTGCTTTTGGGTTGTTGGCAGGTTACTTTCTATAATCTGAACGCTCTCTTATCTTCTCTCTTTGCTCTCAACACATCCACTCTAGGGTATAAGTTGCACAAATCGTATACATGATTCCTTGATGCTCTCTCTCACCTCCTCTTCTCTTCCAGTGTGATATAGTGAAGTTTGATCAAGATAGAAAGTGTTTGATCTTAAGTGATTAAGCTTCATAGGTTCTTTTTATTAAAAATAAAAGTTACAATTTGTGATCTTTAATTGTATGATTCATTCTGTCTTTTAAGATTACTAATGCCAAAAAATTTTTGGCATCATTATTTTCACCATGAGAAGGAAATATCAAACTCTTATCTGTCACTTACTCTTTCAAGTCAAACCTTGTTGATTTAGTAGTCAAGTCTTCTTTTTTCTATAACAGACTAGGGATGTCAAAAAATAGCAGGAACTTTCATTCTGTTAATCAATTTTATAAAAAGTCTGAAACCATATCTTCGTCTTTTGAGTCATTGCACTGAAATGTATATGTTGGTATCTCATTATTTTTATTACCATAATTACTTTTATATTTGTTATCGATTTATTTGGGCATTTATTTGCTGCCTTTCTTTATTTTTATTCTGTTATTTTGTTTCCTTTTATTTTTAATATTTGTATGTCAGCCAAATCAGAGACCAATCTCCCTATTTCCTATTATATTTTACCTGCCCTCTAATGGAATAAAAATTCAGAACGTATGAGACAGAGAGCTCAGCATCTTTTGCTCCTTGTACATCACCCTCTGCCTGATTCTTCAGTATCTCTTAGGATTTCCGACAGCACTTCACAATGCTAGACTAATGCTTATCAAGCAGGTCACCTCCGGGACAGATCCCATAACTATTCGTGCTAAGTTGAGGAATGTGCTTCCACACGCACCAGAGAAGCAACTTGTAAGAAACATATGAATTATCAGCTTTAAGTGAGATTTATTTGCCATTACTTGAGGCATCAGCACCTTATAATGTTTCAAAGGTTTAATAAGATCTTTTCTTTTGCCATATATATACAAATTTAGAAGCTTGTGGGGAATGAAGTGGGGGCGTGGCCCTGCATGGCATGAATCTGAAATGTCCTCTCTGGCTCTTTTTACCTGGGACTTTCTCTTTAGAATTCTTTAATTTATAACTGATCTCTGTGTTACATACAAACCCTGTAATTTTCACATGTAAAACTCAATTTGTAGAACAGTTTTGTTGTTCACTCATGCTTGTTATATTTTGGTCTCCATTTCCTTTCTCACTCTCCACTTAAATGTCTTTCCCATTTATTGCTTCCTGTTTTAAAAAAAAAGAATCAAAATGTAGTTATCCTACTCAGAAATTAGAGCTCTTGGATTCTTGGCCCCATCTTTGTATTATGTTATATTGGTCAAGTACTACATATGATATTTGATTGGTTAATAGTGGGTGGCACTCTTTCTCAATTTAAGTGGTGAACTTTGTCTAACAATACTATCTATGCCACTGACTTTGCTTAGATTTTTGGTTCTGGCTAATCTACTATTATTCTTTCTGCAGTATGATGCTGCAATTCTTCACACGTCATTTGCAAGGCTTTTGGGTCCACCAAAAGCATTGCCTACGGTAATGTGCATCTTCAGTATTCCTTTGTTACCATACATTAGCTGACTGTCATCATCTCCGATTGCATTTGCCACTGTCTTGGACATTTACGCATTTGTCTGTCTTCTGTCGCGAACAGTAATAGTTATATCTTTAGCATGCTTATTAGAGGTGGACGACATACAAGGTCTTATTGATATCAATTCATTAAAGTGCACATGGAAATGTAATTGCGCTTATAATAGTATAATGTCCAGAATATTTTTTTCATGATATACTTGGTCGAATTTTCTTTATTTGGTAATATATATGAGGGTTGGTAAAGTGTCAACTGGTATTTAAATAAGATTAAAACAAATGAAGAAAAAAGAAAATGAATAGTAGAGTAAGTATTCCATTGAATATCAAACTTGAAATGGTATGCGGTGGTGAATCATCTTAGGATGCTCCAATTACGAACTCTCAAGAGTCCAGGATAGTTTTGCATTTTAATTTCCCCATGCTGATCAAATGTCCAACAGATATCTCTGATTTCTTGTCTAGGAAATGAAAAGTATGTTATGTTAATCCCTTTTTTCTTTTATTCCTGTTTACTATTTTATTACCTCTCAATTTTTGTCACATACAGGAGCTGCATAAAACCTCGAATGAACTCCAATTCTTCCATGAGCTAGTTAATCGACTTAACACACAGCTCCATGGGTTCAAGGTCTGTGTTAATGTCATTTCTAGAGCAGTAAGTTTTTAGAATTATAATTTAAAAGTTGGCGTCAAAGGGTCTGATTGGCAGAGTGAAGCTTTCTTCCTAATTCAGCGTATCATGTGCAAAGCAGTTTGTTATCTGTCATTATTAACGTTATGCATTTTAGTACTGTATTGCCCATTTATGTTTCTATAGACTCAATTTACGTTTTAGTCCTTGAAAATTTTCAGTAATTTGAATTTTGTTCCTGAATAGAAAATAATGTATAGTTTAGTCCTCAATTTCTTTTATTTGGGTTCAACTTAGTCCTATTGTTGGCTCATAAAAAGGACAAAGTTGACTCCAAAATGGAGAAAACTAAGGATTCAACTGAACATTATGTGTTTGGTGTACAAAACTCAAATCGGTAATAATTTTGATTGACTAAATCGTGAATTTAGTTTTTTTCTATAAGCTTATGTTACCTACCGTGGCATTTCCTCCAATCATGTGTGCAGGCAGTGGTGTCTGAACTCTGGTACGTGGAGGAACATGATTTGCTTGCCCTTGCACTGAATGGAAGAATGAACATTCGCAAGTTCAAACTTGGCTGCTCAAGAACATGAAGTTTAAAATAGAAATAGATGCTTGTTAATAAATTTAATATTACTGGATGCAATGAATGTTCTGGTATATTTATAGTGACCGCTGAGTACCCAGAAAAGGAAGATGTGATTAGTAATTTTTTTTTTCTTTGCTGGGTTTATTATTGAGTATAGTTTATATCAGGGGTGTCTGTACTTTCTAACAAGTATAATCCAATAGATCGATCATCAATTTGGTTATTGCACGACATTCTTTTCTCTTTGGTCAATGACAATTTTTTTTATGTTCAGTGATTTTTTAGTTGGTCTGTTCGTTCAACCTCTGAATCTTATCAACTTTTGAAAGAATAAATTGGCAATAAGAATTTTTCACAGTTCAGTTTCTTTGTCGTTGTTGTTTTTTTTTTTTAAACAAAAGATAACTTTTGATATATTACTCGCCCTATCCTCATTGCAAGAAAATGTTCTACACCATGTCAAAATGGCGATGAGGAGAGCTGTTCATTAGCAGAGTTATTTGGAAAAGTATAGAAATGGAAATAAAAATTAAAAAAAAGTAAATGCAATAAATGAAAAAATAATCTTTGTACTTTTATTTTATAAGGATGATAAAAAGAGATAAAATTATTAAGTAATAATTATATAAGTATAATAAAGATTGTATAAAATAAAAGAAAAAAAGAATCTCCTTTCTTTCTCATACCAAGCCTCACATGGGATGATGATATTAAGGAAGTTTGAATTTTCTAATATAAGTGACTATAAAAGTTTTGTCAAATTTTCTTTTGCCAAGTAAACAAAGTATGTGCGAAATCTAAAGCAGACTATTAGCTTTATAGCTCAAATAATTTTTTTTTTATATAATAACTAAAGCGATTGTTACTAAACTCAGGAAAATTGAAGTAAGAAAAATGAGAGAAGCTGAGTCGGAAATAAGCGAAAGTCGAGAGATGGATGAGGTGGCAAACATGAAAAAGACAGAAAGATTAGTTTATGGAGATTGATTTGTGGAAGCCACGCGCTTAGGAAATTTAAGAAGAAAAAATTACACTTCAGAATTTTAAATTAAGAATATTAATATTAAAAAATTTTAAAATTTAAATTATCTTAAAAAATTTAAATTATACAAAAAGATAATTTTTTAAATCTTAAATTAAAATTTTTAATTATATATCTTTTAAGATAATTTTTAAATTGAAATTTTTTTAATATAAATATTTTTAATTTAAAATCGTTAACTATAATTTTTTCATTTAAGAAAAGTGAAAGCAACGCTTTCGTGTCCCAGGGTCCACGGATCCGTGGGAAAGTCGACTAAGTCGTAAGCTTCTTGAAGCGTCACTGTGGATGGCACACGCTTTTATAATGATATGTTTGCTAAGCCACTAATCTTTTTTAATTCCCATATTGTCCCATAATGGTCTCTTTAAATCAATAAAAAATTGGCTGGGTGGCTAACTAGCTATTATCAGTAAGCATTTAATAGCCTTCATCAAGTACAAAAGTTACGAAAAGGAGCATATTAATTTTTTAATAAATTTTGATCAAGATGGCATTAATGAGTTACATGAATAAATTTACATCACACTTTTATAATAATTTTTCGATACTCGAAGTTTATTAATATTCTGGTTAATTTAATATTCTTATTAATTATTAGAGAAACTTAATTTTTCATTTAGTATTTTAATTTTTGTTGAATAAATTTAAATATTTTCATATAATAACTAATTACCTATTATTAATAATATTATGAAATATAATATTAATTATGTGAGGATAGGTAAACCGTTTTTTAATTTAATCTCTTAATCATTGAAATATTTATAATGTTATTATTTTATCTTAAATTTATTAAAATTTAACATCAATAAAGGGCAAATTTGGTTCAAATAATAAGAATAAGAGGCGATCAACATTTAAAATAGATTATTAGATCTGATGTTAAATTTTGAATGAAAATTAAATAAAAGAAAAACATTGCAAACATTAAGAATGAATGAATTAAATTAAAAAAATAACTTATGAAGAACTAAATTGAAAGCATCTCCCAGGTACCAAAATAAAATTTTCCTTTTTTTAATAATAAAATTCTATCTACTGAATCCCGCTTTGATTGGAAAGAAAGAACAAAAAGAACCATCTTGATATTAAAAATTGAGTAAATTTTTAATTTTTCATGAAATTGAAGAAACCCATTTTAATGAAATTAAAATTTAAGTTAAGAAAAATCCAATTTTAGTGATATTAAACTTGGAGTAAATTACACTAACTTTATAGAGCGTAACTTCCCTACCTGAGTGCTCTGTGTGATTTTGACCAGTAATGAACCTAGTTTTCTCCTCGCTGAAGTTCACGTTGAGGGAGAGACTCTCCTCTCTTCTTCTGGGTGTAAATATTTGCTTCTCTTCTCTTGTGAGTGTGATTAGTGTTTCCCCTCTTTTCTAATTGTGAGCGTGTGCTTTCCCCCATTTCTTTTTTTGGGTTGTCTCAGTCATTTTGATGACCGTCATCATACTCGTCCCAGTGCTGCAATAGTGCAATAAGAACAGGAATGGCAACATGGTGACAGTTGGTGAAAGAGCAGTTATAAGCATTGGTTTGGCAGTCACATAAGCAATTATAGTAATTGATTTTGATCATCTTCAAACAGTTTTTGTTGCTTGTCTTTGTTGGGGATTTAGAAAGGAAGATGCCAAATAAGAACATGTTAATATTCGTTGTTCTTTTTTCATGATAAGTCTCACGCTGGTATTAAGATGGCAATACAAAATGATTGTGCCATTATTGTTGATGAATTTGGGTATAATGCCTCTACTATCCCTCTTCACACAGAAGCTTTGCCTATGCGCAAAATATTATAGGTGATTCACATTTTGAGCTTTGCCTATGCGCGTAGTTATTCAATTGTGTCTTCAGCAATCGTTTCTAATTGGAAGAGTGTTACGATCATTTATGGTATTCAAGCGTTGACTTAGACTTTTTGAAGCTTGCTCTTTTGTTTAGATGAAATATTTTGCAAATATGGCTACCCACTGTGTAGCTTGTTCTATTACATAAAGATGTGTTCTTTTTTTTGGGTTTCTATGCCCCATCTTCACTGGCAACAATATGTTTTTGCTTCTTATAGTGGCATTAGCTGGTTCTGTTTCATGTTTTTGCACTTTTTAGAGCACTCTTCTATTTTAGTCCTTCCTCTTCTTTCTCTCTATTGTATAAATGGAAGCTCCTTCCAAGATTTGGCCTTTGGCAAACACGAAAAACACTAAAGCCCCTTTGGTATCGTGGAGGAAAGTGAAAGTGAAACAGAATTTGCCGTAAAATGCGTTTAGTTACGAGAACTAAAAATAAAAATAGAAAAGTAGCGACACTGTGCATTTTCTTTTTATATTCTGTGCCTTTTTTGCATGGCATTTTTCAAATGGACATATAATGACGTTTTTACCCTTTTTATTTGTACTACTATTTATTTGTCCATCTTTTCCATTCAAAATTATTTCAGCATGGTGAGCCTTATTCTTTAGCATAGTTATGAAAATATTTAGATATCTTATAACTCTCTGCTTCGATCGATGGAAGAGAAGATCTACCATTATCCATCAAAACATGCATGTTTTCATTTATAAATTTGTAAAATGGTTAATCTATTCTCATCAATTAAATGCTTCCGCACTCTTTGCAATGAAATGCATAACCAAACCTATGTGGGAACCTTGACATGTTTTACTCGTCCATGGCTTGTGAATCTACGGTCTTGTGATGGTGTACCTTCTAATTGCTTCTATAGCAAAATAGTTTTAAGCATTATATATATATATATATATATTAATAGGAGACTTTTTCTGATAATTGTTACATTTCATTCTTTTAAATTTTTGTATACTTTATAATTGATGCATAGATTAGTTGACTACAAAAAATGCAAACTAATTTATTTTGTGCTCCATTAAACATACATTTTTTAATATAAATTTTTGGTGTTGAGCACAAATATTTACTATAATCTCATATTAATTTGATTTGTTCAGCTATGTTTTGTTGCAATTGAATAGAGCATCAATTATTTCATATTATTCCAACAACATAAAACAAGTATTGTGCACCATTTGGATATGAATGATATTAACCGCGATATCATTCTTCATATACTAGTTTAGTTTTTGCTTGTTATGTAATACAGACATCAATGGATAATAGACATGTAGGTCATTGTAGCTTTGAACTGTCGTCGCCTAACATATAAGTCATACACTATTAACTTCTAAGTAAAACAAGCCCATCTCAGGAGGTTAGTATATAATAGTGACTCTACATGCTATGGCCAACTTACAATATATAAAACAATATTTGATCAGCTTTTTGCTAAGCTTGATCAAATTGGGAGACTTAAATCTACAAAAAAGATGCTAATTGATGAGCAAGTAATAGTAATTTTTATTCATTTTAGCTCATCACATTATGAATATATTATCAAAAGCGTACTTCAAAAGATTAGGAGAAACCATTACTCGATATTTTAACATGGTGTCAAATGTAATGATGCATCTAGACAGAGAGCTATTAAAAAAACATGAGCTTATAACTAAAAACTCAAATGATGAATAATGGAAGTGGTTGCAAGGTAAAGTGTATGACAAATAATCTTAATTTTTATATGAATTTTTGTCACACTTCTAATTAACTCTTTGATTTTTAGAATTGCCTTGGTGTATTTAATAGAACATATATTCTAATTCAAGTACTTGCAAATAATCAAAAAGTGTTAATCACTGTTAATGTTATTGGCGTATGCTCACATGATACATAATTCATTTATGTATTACCAGGCTAGGAAGGATCTGCAACTAATGGTTATGTTTTGTGGGATGCATTTAGTAAAAGACATGGGTTGAATGTCCCTCATGGTAAGTATATTAATGATTATCATTTATGACATTATAGATTCATAATTGCATTTTTAATTACTTTTGTTTACTTACTATTAATGTTTAAACTGGTGTTTAAAAATATGTGATGGTATAAGTAAGTACTATTTGGATAATGTAGGTTGTACTAATTGCAATGGGTTTCTTACACTATATAAAGGACAAAGGTACCACTTGAATGAATAGCAATATGATTGTTGCCCTTCAAGTCCACATGAGTGTTTTAATATGTGACATGCATCGGCTCGTAATATAATTAAGAGGGCATTTGGAATCTTAAAAGAAAAATGTGCAATACTTAGGAGTCCTTATGGCTACCTAATAAGGACATACAAAAAAGTAATATTAGCTTGCTACGTATTATATAATCTTTTAACTCGAGAAAACAATGAGGAAGAATCCATAGATGGGGCTAGTGGACCAGAAGGTGGGGAACAAAACAGTGATGTAGGTGGACTGGATCATGTGGTAACCATAAAGACATCTAAGGCACGAAATAGATTTTAAGAGCAATTAGCAATAATATGTTTGTAGAGTTCATAACACATTAAGCATGCAAATAACATACTTGCATTGGTGGAGAAATTAACTAGTTATTATTATTATTATTATTATTATTATTATTATTATTATTATTATTGTTATTATAGTACTTGAGTGCTTAACCTTATTAAGAAGTGTTGACTTGGATGATATTATTGGATTCTATTATATTTCAATTGACATTATGTATTTTGTAAATGTAATTAGTAGCTATGGTTTGTGATTATTTAAATCTAATTAACATCAATTTGATTGTCCTCAATATGTTTAATTTGCAATTGTGTTGCAATTTCCCTACATAGATCCTATTACAAGCTTTGACTCTTAACTTAGAAACCATCAATGGACTACATTTGAGGATGCAGTGCTTGTTGAATGGCTTGCGGAGTTATAAATGGACCAAAGATATATGTCGAACCATAACTTCAGGCTGGGCCATTTGAAGTACTTTGAAAGGATAATAGATGAAAAAAGCCTAGAATGTGGCCTCAAGGGAGTTCTTCATATTCAATTTTGACTGAAGACCCTAAAGCAATCATGGTCCAAACTGTATGACATGGTATATAGTTCCAACAATTTTGGATTTGGATGGGATCTTATATCAAAATGTATCACAACTAACAAGGATATGTAGGATGACTATGTTAAGATAAGTTATGTGCGTTTTCATTTATGTCAATAAACAAGTAATATACAATCCATAAATATACACATTTATACAATTGTGTGATTTGTAAGTCCATAAGAATATGGTTATGTTTAAATATGAGTCATTTCCACTCTTTAAAGATTTGTGCATTGTCAAGGGAAATGATAGGGCTAAAGGAAAAAATGCACAAGATATTGAGGATATTAGAGATGCATCTTCAAGAGAGAATCATAGTCCTGAAACTGAAGACCTAGTTGACAGCCTAGTAGATATGGATATTGATCAAGTTTTAGCAGATTCTAATGTTGCTCAAACACCTATAAGTGAAGCTACCTCATCCTCTTGGAATGAAAAAGGCATAAGAGTAATAATGCATAGCAAATGTTAGGAAAGCTAAAGGCTATAACTAAAAAAATGGATTAATGCTTAGCACTTGTTGTGGAGAATATATGTAAGGATATCAATCATTTGACATGTGATACAAACCTTGATGAGAAAGTAGTTAATCTATTAGTTGATTTGCATATGGTAGATGGGTTAATTATTGCTAAAGTCTACTTGGCACATATTTTGATATTTGGTGATAATAGGCTACTATTGTACTTTCTCACTATTCCAAATGTTTTAAAGGCATAATGAATCAAAAAGTTAATAAGGATAAATAGATGCATTATTCCTAGTTGATATGGGCTGTTTTTTATAGGTATTTTAATAAAGTATGTTTAAGCAAACAATGAATTTTTTTTTTTTTTGGATGATATCTGCAAATATATTGTATATAAGGTTAGGACTTGTTGGGATAATGTTATGTAAATGATGTAGATTATAGTTTTGCATCACTAAACAATTTGGTTGCTTTTTGTTGGATAACTATAAATGACCTATTAGCTGCTATAGCTTTGTATTTAAACTTTAATCCATCCAGGTATGCATTGTGGCTCAGTTGTTTGTAATATATATATATATATATATATTACTTTTGTGGTGTATATGTCTTTCTTTGGTGGAGATCAACGTCGGCATGTGAGGATTCCTCATTAGTAATGAAGAACATAGGAAAGTATAGTATAGAAAGTATTTACTATATAATTTTTATTATTTATGTAAAAGATTTTTTTGGTATTTTGAGCAATGTTTTCTTTGTTATGTGTTACTATCGTAAGTCATTATTTTTTCATAAGACGTATAAAAAATACATCTTAAGTTATTACTGAAGTCTACTTGGCACATATTTTGATATTTGGTGAAAATAGGCTACTATTGTACTTTCCCACTATTCCAAATGTTTTAAAGGCAGAATGAATCAAAAAGTTAATAAGGATAAATAGATGCACTATTCCTAGTTGATGTGGGCTGTTTTTTATAGGTATTTTGATAAAGTATGTTTAAGCAAACAATGAATATTTTTTTTTTTGGATGATATCTGCAAATATATTGTATATAAGGTTAGGACTTGTTGGGATAATGTTATGTAAATGATGTAGATTATAGTTTTGCATCACTAAACAATTTGGATGCTTTTTGTTGGATAACTATAAATGACCTATTAGCTGCTATAGCTTTGTATTTAAACATTAATCCATCCAGGTATGCATTGTGGCTCAGTTGTTTGTAAATATATATATATATATATATATATATATATATATATATATATATATATATATATATATATATATATATATATTACTTTTGTGGTGTATATGTCTTTCTTTGGTGGAGATCAACGTCGGCATGTGAGGATTCCTCATTAGTAATGAAGAACATAGGAAAGTATAGTATAGAAAGTATTTACTATATAATTTTTATTATTTATGTAAAAGATTTTTTTGGTATTTTGAGCAATGTTTTCTTTGTTATGTGTTACTATCGTAAGTCATTATTTTTTCATAAGACGTATAAAAAATACATCTTAAGTTATTACTGAAGTCTACTTGGCACATATTTTGATATTTGGTGATAATAGGCTACTATTGTACTTTCCCACTATTCCAAATGTTTTAAAGGCAGAATGAATCAAAAAGTTAATAAGGATAAATAGATGCACTATTCCTAGTTGATGCGGGCTGTTTTTTATAGGTATTTTGATAAAGTATGTTTAAGCAAACAATGAATTTTTTTTTTTTGGATGATATCTACAAATATATTGTATATAAGGTTAGGACTTGTTGGGATAATGTTATGTAAATGATGTAGATTATAGTTTTGCATCACTAAACAATTTGGATGCTTTTTGTTGGATAACTATAAATGACTTATTAGTTGCTATAGCTTTGTATTTAAACATTAATCCATCCAGGTATGCATTGTGGCTCAATTGTTTGTAATATATATATATATATATTTTACTTTTGTGGTGTATATGTCTTTCTTTGGTGGAGATCAACGTTGGCATGTGAGGATTCCTCATTAGTAATGAAGAACATAGGAAAGTATAGTATAGAAAGTATTTACTATATAATTTTTATTATTTATGTAAAAGATTTTTTTTTTGTATTTTGAGCAATGTTTTCTTTGTTATGTGTTACTATCGTAAGTCATTATTTTTTCATAAGATGTATAAAAAATACATCTCAAGTTTTTTTAAAAAAATCTAATCCAAATAATAAAAAAACAAAACATTAGTGGCAAAGAAAAACATATCCAAAGAATATTAAAATTTTAATCATATGTTAGAATAGAAAAATTACAAAGGAAAAAAATAATAAATTTTGTTAAGAAAATTTTGTATGTGCCCTTCTGATTGAAATCCCATTGAAAAGGGGAAATCTAAAAAAATCTCTAACCAATTGTCAATCGGACATTTTGCAACTACCATACAATCGAAAATTGTTCCAACTACTGGTAGTTAAAACTGTTTGACCAAAACACAATCAGATATGTTATGGCTGCATTTCAATTGATATCATTCAATTACGAAGTAGTTTGACAATTGTCTCAACTACAACATAGTTAAAACCTTTCTAACTAAAGCACAGTTGGACAAGTTTCAACCACACTTTAGTCAATATCATCCAATTGCTTCACAGTTAGACAAAATGTAGTAAAAACGTATCCAACCAAAGTACAGTCAGACAGATTCCAATTACTTTGTAGTCGTAACTTGTTTGAGACATGTCGCTTCAAGACCCCCATTCTTTTTTTTTCCCCCCTTTTTTTCCTCATGTATAAAAGTCTTTTTATGTAAATTTGTCTAACTAAAAGGTAAATAACAAATAAATTATAAGAAGATTGAGAACTTAATTGTACTTTATCATCTAAAATCCATATTAAAACTAATTGTCTTCAAAAGGAAAAATATAATGAATTGATGGATATAGTCATTATATATATTTATGTATTCGATTTTTTTTTATACAGCCTATCTTAATTTTTTTTAGCAAGTACATGGATTTATATTATTTTATACTTTGATACAAATAATATTTTTTTGCTCTTTATTTTTCTTTACATGTTTTTTTCTTGCACAATTGAATGCTTATATATATATATATTATGATTTATGATACTTTAATGTAACATATAAATCAATATATGTCTGTGTATAGTGTATAAAATGTTTTATCTATATATATATATGCTCAGGCTTATGCATGTATATATTTATATATTTTATACAATGCTTGTATATATATATATATATATGTGCAAAATTGCTATAAAGATTACATATATATAAACTTTTACCTGAAAAAAAAAGATTAAAATATTAGATTACCATATTCACATATTTCCATTATAGAAAATGTTATATAAGCCCTAACCCTACTCTCCCTTATTATTATCATCTTCATCTTCATTATCTCTAATTTCATCTCCAATATGAGAATTGCTTGGTCTATATAAAGTTAATTTTCTTTGGGATAAGCTTTATCTAACTTCAGATTGTGACCGAGAGTGATTAGTTAATTTATTTATTTGTGACCATAGCTTCTTGATTTGTCTTTATTGCTCTTGAAATTGAGTATAAGATTGTGTTAAAACATTGATAAATTCATTTCTTATCACCTCTTGTATATAAGCCAAATGAGGATATGGTTGCACTTAACTGGATGATCCTTCTTCTATGTATGTATATTTGGTATTAGAATTTCCTAATATTTTGTATAATATATTGCCCATTTCATAAATTAAGCCTCTCTTTTTCTTAGTAGCAGCTTTTACAAATAAATTCAAGTTTGATATATTGTCATTGGAACTTTCTGCATTATTTTTTTTTCTCAAAATGTTATCTTACCAAGGGAAAAGGTTAATATGCAAAAGAATAGAAGAGTTAAATATATATATATATATATATATATATTACACATGTACCTAAATAGTTTTTAATTTCTGATTCATCTAAGTGTTAGTAGATATATGTTGACGTATTTTTTAAATAAATCTCAAAATATGAAAAATCTCTTTTCAATTCTTGGGCCTACGTAACTAAAAAATGTTACAATTAATTGGAATTATGTAAATAAATCATAAAATAAATATGTTAAATAGGTACTAGCCTTCTAACTTGTTCTTTTATAAAAATGAAGCTTCCTATATGCAAAGAAGCTCCAAACTGTGAAATTGAGGCACAATTCTTCTTTTTTTGTTTTCACTTATTAATTGAAATTCTTCATAGTTCCAATAGGTACAAAGATCCTCCCAAATATATTCTCTAATATATTATGGTTTTTTCTTGCTCAATATTTTTCAAGTGATTAATTACTCAAATTTTCCAATTCATCCAAATATAATAGTGATGTTCTGATATCCAATAATAATATTTCTTAAAAAAATGTTAATAATACCAAACAAGCATAGTTAATCGATGGAGAACTTATAATTATGTAAATGAATAGGTCTTTGAATCCAAAAGGTAGGAAACATTGTGAGGAAAAAAATTACCTAAAATTCATGGAACTATAAATCTTTATATTCAGTATCATCCTTCAAAGCCATGACATAAGAATGGGCATGTTAGAGCTTTTGTCCATGATCTTTATAAGCTTCAAGCATAGCCTTGGTATGGTTGAAACTAACTTGAAGTTTTGCAAGATGAACTAACTCCTTCTTGTACTACTTTGTTTGTTTGTAGTAATCTCATTTGCTATGTCAAGATGCTCCATATTATTAGGCAGCATTGAAATAAGCCCCAGTTAACTTAATATAGCACACTACACATATCATATAGATATATTGTGAAACATGTAAGGTAAATTTTATACTAACCTATTGACAACAACAAATATTATAAAAGTTCCTAACATTTGGTTCGTTATTTTAAGGACAAAGCTTGGCTAATAATCATAACAAACTATATTCTTGTGGCATATATAATATAGTAAAATAGTAATTAAATAAATAATTATATATAATATTTAATATGAGGTTAAAATTGAGTTTGCAAAAAATAATCCCTACTTTAAGCTATTCTACATTTTTCACTAAAAATGAAAATCAAGTGGTAAAAATAAGAAAATAAAAAAACCAAGCGATCAAAATGAGAAAAAATAAAAGCTAACTGACCATAATAGTGTGAAGCCAAACAATGTACCTATCTCAAGTTTGTAATGGATTGCAACAAAACCAAACCTTTCAATGAAAAAATGATAGCTGCTGGACAGGTGGCCTCCAAAAGAGATGAAAATATAGAAGGTAGGTGGAGGAGGTGAAATTAATAGATAATATACACACACATATAATACCAGAGATGTTTTACTGTTTATATGACTGAGTGAGATGATACTTTGGTCTTTTTTCTTTTACTATTTTTTATTTTATTTTTATTTCATTCAACTAAACAAATAAATAAAAATATAATATATTTTTTTCACTTATATCAAACATAATTTATTTCATTATATTTTATTCATATTTTCTTTTATATTTCTATTACTAAAGATTTTATGTACTAAGCAAGGCCTAAAGATATCACTTATGCATAATATATGCGATATAAAAAGAGTTGAGAGTTAAGAGATTGATTGTGCGGTTGTATCAGTGTTACCAATAGGGTGTTATTCGATTTATTTTAATACATTTACTTAAAAATATTTTCAAAACTTTTAATTTTATTTAAAAAATACTTTGTAAAATATATGAAAATTTAATATATCTTTAATATCAAAATAAAATTAAAAAAATTTATATTAAAAAAATTTTAATTTTAAAATTATTTTAAGAAACTTTAAATTTTAAAGTCTTTAAAAATCAATTTAAAATTTTATAATATAAATATTTTTTATTTAAAATTTGAAGTAGAGTGTTGAGTGGTAGGAGTGTTCAAAACTGATCAAAATTAATTGAATCAAACCAAATTGAACAAAATAGATAAAAATTAAACAAAATTAATTAAAAAAAATTAAAATCAGTTTTAGATATTATAAAACCAATTATTTTGATTTGATTTTTGATTTTATCAAGTTTGGTTTGGTTAAAATCGAATGAATATTTTTTTTTATTAATTAAATATAAATTATATATAAACCTTTTTTCAATTAAAAAATAGTAATATTTTTTTATTTTATTTATATTTAAATAAGCTTATCAAATAAGCTATCTTAAAAATATTATTATTTTATTATTTACACATATAATATTTAATTATAATTATAGAATAATTAAACATAATTATGAGAAATTTTTTTAAAAAAATAATATATAATAATTAATTATTTTAATATTATTATTAATTAAAATATTAAGAGATGTATTATATTAAAAATTAAATTTTATATATTATAAAATTAAAATTAAAAAATTAAATTATTTTTATATTAAAAAAATAAATAAATTAAATCAAATTAAACCAAACAAAACTCGAACGATAATTAAAAGTTAAAATCAACAAAATACTAAACTGAAAATCACGGATCAATTTAATTTTGGTCCAAAATCGGATGACGACGGAAAGTGGGCGCCAGAGTACGAACGGGTTTGAAAAGGAGGAGAAGCGAAAGGATCACGTGGGGAACTCATTGGTGGTACTTCGTCACACCAAAAAAGCTTGGGCTCGCCACGCGCCTTCCTATGACAGGTCCTGTCTCGCCACACTCTCTGTCTTTCGCCGCCTCCTTCCTCTTCACATTTCATCTCTCTCTCTCTCGACCTAATTCCTTACCAACAACAAACTGTTCTATCCCTCGCGTTTAGCTTTCCGGAATGAATTTTATCCTTCCACGTTAATTCCGAGTTTTTTTTTTTCCTGTCTGAATTGCGAGGAGGTAAAAACTCTTTGTGCATATGCTTGCGGTTTTTTTTTTAAGTGGTTGATTGTCTCCTTTTTAGTTTGATCCAATGAATTTCTTGATAGCCCTGTTTGGTTGGTTGTGGATAAACCTTTATGAAATATTGGGTTTTTGAGAATGAAATTTGGAAAGTTGGCTTAATTTTTCGCCCCTTTACGAAGAAATTAGAAGAGGAAGGATGAATTCAGTTTGCTATTGCTGGCTTCTTGAAAGTAGAAAATACAGTGAGTTTTTAAAAAAAAAATACCATTTCCTTTACTTTTCTTGGGTATCTCACGGCGTTAGTTTCTTGGTGAATTGAATGTTACTGCTAGCAATACTACTAGACTAGTCGTTAATTTGTTATGTATCAATCGGATTTGTCGATCTACCAATCCTTGTCGATCATTTTATCTATATTTTTGGAGAGAGGGAGTGGGAGGGGAGGGGAGGGGAGCATGAAAGCGGAGGCAGATAGTGTGTTCTGCCTCCAGAGTTTTGTCAACAACTGGTAGTTTGGTTTAGTTGTTGTATTGTCTTCTGAACTGCAGGGATTTTGCCTATTATAGGTTCATACTAAATTGATATAGTTTTTTTTTCCTTTTTTTTTTTTTTTGGGGGCTCTATGTTAGGAATTTGTGAACTGGAAGAATTGTGTAAAGGCATCGCTGGTTTTTGTTACTTCTTTTATGGGATCAGAAGCTCCGGCTCCAGCAGCTGAGGAAGTCAATATGTTAGAAGGAACATCAAAAACCAGGTCAGTCATTCCAATGGCTTGACATCTGGATTTTACTGCCAGTTGACATGCCTTTCATGTCCAAGGAATACTTAAATGTTCTATACATCGAAAAGATTGTAGTGTAGACTTTATGAGATTTTGTTGACTACTCTCTTTCTAGTATATCATTTGATCCATTTGTTTCTAAAGGATGTTGTCAACACATAATGCTAGATTAGCCTGCTTTAATTATGTTCTTCAAGCCTGCTTTAATTATTGGCGTAATCATGTTATAGACTAATAAGTTTTATTAGTTCTGTGTGTTTGATTGTCTTAGTTTGTTTGATCTAGTTGTAATTGTTGGTCCACAAATATATATATGTAACACTACTTATTGAAAGTAGTAGTTGTAGTCGCAGCACTACATGTTGCAGTGGCTCTATACAATCAGCTTAGGCTGAACAGTTGGTCAAATTTCTGGATTGATCTTCTGAGATCCTTGTGTGCTGCAGGTCTTGTCCCAGTAAAAAGAACCAAGGGAAAGTCCCCAAAAGAATTCAAAAGGCTGAAAGGGAGAAAATGAAGCGTGAGCATTTGAACGATCTCTTTATTGATCTTGCCAAAGCTCTTGGTAAGTTCTTGGGCCACAATCTCATTTTTAAATTTTGCTTAAATGACACTCCCCAACCCCTCCCTTGAGAGGCATTCCAATTATACAACGTTTTTCTTCTATTTTGAAAATTTATACTTCCCTCTCCTGAAACAAAAAATGTGCTATACTAATCCTTTTGCAGCAGAAGAAGATGATCTATAATTACACTTATTTTGATTAAAATACTCTTATATCTATTGTTTATATAATATAACAAATATTAAATATGTATTTGATCAATATAAAATAGTTAATTTTTTAAATTTAGAATAAAAGTTATAGTTTTGAACACAAAATAAATAACATTGAAATAAAAATTTAAAAAATATTTTTTAATATGTTATATTTTTAATGAAAGAAACAATATTATTCTTGAGGGTGATTTAGACATATTTTTGTTTCGGAAGGTTTGAAGGTTTGTGTATATATTTATAATAGAGGAAAGTACTTTGTAATTTAGGCATTTTCTAAGAGTGGAGAGAATGGTTTATCCTTAAATTTTTTGAAACTTGACTATCATTGTGTTTCCTTCATTCAATCAAACCTTAGACATACTTTTGGTTTTTACTTTGTGGATCAAGTCACCTTCATCATGTTACCAGATATGATATTAGTGTTTTTTCTACCTTATTTCTGGGTTGGGTGGGGTGGGTTGAACAGAACTAAGTCAGCAAAACAATGGAAAGGCGTCCATATTGTGTGAAGCCACTAGGCTGCTAAGGGACCTGCTTGGTCAGATTGAGTCCCTGAAGAAGGAGAATGTGTCTCTGCTGTCTGAATCGCGTTATGTAAGCACTTGACACACTTCTTACCCCTTTCCCTTCAATTTATGCAATTGAGAATCTAATCTTTCTGCCAGTTTCATCAGCTTGTCAACTTTTCAGTATACTTTGAAAACTGATAATTAGAAGTCAAATATTACTTGCATTTTAGTAATTGGTTATATTTCATGTATTTGCATTCATTGGGCAGGTGACTATGGAGAAAAATGAGCTGGAGGAGGAAAATTCTGCTCTAGGAACTCAAATTGAGAAACTTAAAGGCGAGATAGAAGCACGAGTAGCACAATCTAAACCTGACCTAAATGTGCCTCCTCCTTTTGAACCTGAGCAGCCAGAGCAAACAACAATTTTTTCCAGAGAGAGTCTCCAATTGCCTACTGTTGATCCTACATTGCAGCAAGGACCTGCAGTCTTAGTTGTTCCCTTTCGTCCTCACGTTGAAGCTTCATTTCCTACTCCCAACGTCACCGAGTTCACCTCAAAACCTACCTCCATTGTCAGTAAACCACATGCCAGGTATCCCACCCCTGCAGACTCGTGGCCGTCGCAGCTGCTTGGAGAGCAACCAACTTCAAGTTAAAAAAAGTCTAACTTGTAGAGTTTTATTTTCTGTAATTGTTTGCTGTACCTGTAGAGTTCATTTCCTAATAGCAATACCATTCTGGAGCGTTCGTACATAAACTATATATTAGATGATCAATGAGCTTTCTTTAGGTCTATAATTCACTCATTTATTTTATGATCGAATTAACTTTTGACTCGAGTTTGGTCCTGTTCCTTTCCTTTATTGACGTGGGCGGGAAGCTTTTAGTTAGTTGAGATAATAGGTTTTAGTGAATGCTTTATCCATGGGGCCATGTGGGTTCGTCAATTACTCTACGTGGAATGATTTCTTGGAACTAGGACATTGAAAAGAAGCGTAACTGAAGGTCTTGTTAGATTATTTTGTTCTCCGATTTTTTGTTTTCAGCACAAATGAAGATTGGCACTGCTCCTATCCCTCTTCGATGAGGGTGGGGTTAAATTATTATTGAACAGATCTGAGAGCAGTTGCAGTGGATACGTGCCCTAGGCCCATCTTAGGAAAGGTTTCCTCCTATGTTTACTCCCAGAAAAGTTCCCTAAAAATTAATGGTCTTACCATATTCCACACCAATAATAATGTGGCGCATTACGGGACATAGATGTCCTTCGTTTCCCCTCTAATGATTGCCATAAAAATATAACAACTAATTTAACAAGGTTGATTAATGGGCTTGAGATTAGAATAAGAATACTACATCTTGGTCTTTTTTCAATCCTCAATCAAACTACATTGTTGGTGTTGGATGATGGCAGTTTTATAAACTTACATGATGAAATCTAATGAGTGAGAAAAGGGATAAAAGATTATTTATGTTAATATTTTAATAATCAGAGTAATCATTGAACTGTTTGAATTCTGACTTTCAACAAAGTGACATTTCACATAACGCCAATCCACCGAGGCAAATGAGACATTGAAAGGTGAGGTGAGGGATGTAAACAAGCGCATGAGGTAGACAGTAGAGTGATAAAAATCAATTAAAAAAAAAAAGGTAGACTGGTTAAAGAAAACAAGAAAAACCAAAGTAAAAGGGACATGACAGAGAAGGAAGTCGGCAGCTGGTAAATTCGGAACTATGTTCAAAAGAACGTTCCTTTGTGAAAAAAATTCAGTGCTTGAAGCCCACATTGGTCCTGCATTATGATCAAGCATTCGCCGATTGGGATTGGGAGCAAACAGTCTGTAGATGGACTTTATCAATCGTACGGTGTGATTGGACATTTGGAGTCTACACTCGGATGCACGGACACTCTATCTCTCACTCCCTCAGGCCACAGTCGTTTTCTCCCAGAACGGCATACAGCACAAAGCTCGCTTGCTCTCTCTCTCTCTCTCTCTCCCCTTCTGTTCTTTTCTGTCTTATCGAAACCCTGAAGTTACAGATCCCTCTCGAGAGATCACAGTGTAGAAATGGGGGCTGGAGGCAGAAATTTCCTCAAGGTGCTTCTCAGCAACTTCGATGTTCTCGCTGGGTAATGTCTCTCGTTTCTATTAGTTACTGGATTAACAAATGTAGCTGATTTTGCCTGTTTTTCTCTTTGGAAATTTGTTTTTGAGGTCAATGCCATTGTTATTTCACCCTAACTAATAATAATATCTCTCGGGTTTCTCTTGCAGCCCCGTGATTAGTCTCGTTTATCCTCTGTAAGTACTATGTTTAATCTTCTTTTTTTTTTTTACTGGCCTGGCAAATCTCTGGGAAACTTAGTTTAATATTCTGTTTGCATTTATTTTTTCTCTTGTGGGATTCTTTGTTCAATGACAGATATGCCTCAATTAAGGCGATTGAGAGCAAGTCTCCTGTCGATGATCAGCAATGGCTCACCTATTGGATTCTCTATTCCATGATCACCCTATTTGAGCTTACTTTTTACAAAGTTCTTGAATGGTAATTAAGTTTCATTCCTATGGCTGTGAATCACTTTTATGTTCTTTTATCTGTTTTACTTGATAATGGGATACACTTTAGATTTTGGCCCCAGAATAATTTTTTGAGGGTTGCCCGCAGTATAATTCATATTTAACCCTTTTTCAATTGTCTTTTAGAAATATTTTTCCAATCATGTCTGAAGTTCGTTAGTAATGTTCTGTTTTGTAAGAAACCCTCTTGGATAAGCGCCTAAAAACTTGTATATTTGTAGTGTTCATTTGGATATATACATCATGCTAATGTATTTCAAGGAAACTAATGAAACTCAATACAGGTTTAATTTTATTTTTCTAAACATTTGACTTGCAGACGCAATGCCCCATCTTTTCCATTGTGATTGGTAGTATTCTATAACGTTGTTATACATTTACAGACTTGATTTAAGAGTAAAGGGTTGGAATGTTGGAGGTATTACTATTACGGAAGGATTAATGTGTTTGCTCCAATGCAAGTATACTTAGAGGGTAATTCTACCGAGAGTTCTATCTTTCATGAAGTTGATCTTTCTTATCATTAGATTTATCTTGAGATTCTCACCTCAATTTTCTAAATCATAATGTGAGAATCTCAAAGTACATCTAATAATGGGAAAGCTCAACCTTTTTAGAGGTAAATCTCTCCATAGAGTTACCCTACTTTATAATGTACAGCCATACACCAACTTTGATCGGCTTCGTATGATTTCTGGCATAGGATATTTAGAGAAAAAGATACTAAACTATGAAAAAAAATTTCTTTACCTTCTATTACAGGATCCCTATCTGGCCATATGCAAAGCTGATCCTAACCTGCTGGTTGGTCCTCCCTTACTTTAATGGTGCTGCCTATGTTTACGAGCATTATGTGAGACCTTTCTTTGTTAATCCTCAGACTATAGTTAACATCTGGTATGTCCCAAGAAAAAAAGATTTATTCAGTAAGCCAGACGACATTCTAACCGCTGCAGAGAAGTACATTCAAGAGCATGGAACAGAAGCATTTGAGAATCTGATCAAGAGGGTATTTCGAATTTTGTAATACTTTGTTATCGCGGATATATACTTTGTTATTAATACACTGCGATGCCACTTCTCTGCAGGCTGATCAATCAAGAAGGAGTGATGGCTATACAGTGTATGATGATCGGAGTAATGGATACTGAGCCTTGTTCCTTCGATCACGTAATATGCAGTCTTGTAGCATGTCTTTGATGAGAGGATCGGTTTCATCAACATGTTAGCATGGTTCTGATATTTTTTTTTTCTTTTTATTGTTGGAGATAGCTGATTTTTTTTTTTTTCGTGTTTTGTATTATCTTACATGGTATTTGTTAGTATGTAATTAACTCAGGCTTGGTCGTCTATCTATAATCTCCTGGCCATGACACCGAAAGTATACAGATAATGGAGGTACAAAGGCAGAAGCTATGTTGATATTAATATATTATTCTCAGTTGGCTTGCGTCAACCCCTTCTCCCCTTCTCACCCCGGGGCCCCTTTGATGCACGCAATTTAAGTTTCGATTTTACAGTCCCCTCTTGCTGCTCAATATTGTTTCCTCTGTCCTACTTATATTATCTTACTGCCAAGCAAATGGCATAAAGCTACAATTCCTTGCATGAAGACTGAAGACTTGTTGACGCAAGATGAGAAAAAGATTCAACGCGTGGGATGGAAGTATCTTACACATTCTGAAAGGGATAATCCTGACAGATCCCTTGTATCTAGTTTAAAATCCCATGTAGAAAACTCTTTAAGGTTAAGACGGCAAGAATTAGAGGTACCCGCATTATCTACTAAATTTGTAGGCTCTGCTGTTACATGCAATCTCAAATGATTCCATTGTGGAAGAAAAACAGTGGAACGCATACCTCACATCATCCTCAATGAACGTAAATGAGCTGTGAAACGCATACAGACAATTTGAGGATGAGACATACCACACGAAATTAGGATCATCCCATATTCCACGCTTAGATCTACTGATGAATATCAACTAAGGTTGATTTCATAAATTGAAAAAAAAAACTGAGAATTAAATACAGTAGTCACGTTGATCGAAACATCAGTTAGCATTCAGAAAACCAGACAGCTACTTTCATAGACAACAGAGGATCCGCTAGAAGATACTCACACCTATGGCTATGCCCGTAATCACTTCACCTCTCAAACCGCAGTTGTTAGAGATGTTCTTATTCAGTAGGAGAAAAGGATGGTGAGAACAACTCTGTTGGAAAGATCAGTTATTATTTGCTCCGTCATTATCTATCCAGCACGTACAAGGGAAACAAAAGCACCATACTATGGCCACAGCACGGGGAAGGATCACCAGCTTCATGTCGTTAAAAACAGCAATAGGTTTGTTAAACAAAGCCTGGCCAATATCTTACGCATAACAGCCAGGAGGAGCTATTTTTGTGAGAAGATCAAGCCTCAACTTCGGCTTCCTCTTGTTCTTCAGCTTCATCAGCATTCATAGTTTGGTTAAGATAATCCTGAGCTTCATCTAATGCTGATTCCTTTGCATCAGCAGCATACAAAATCTTCTTTATAGCTACAGACATCTGCATAAAACATATGAACAATAGGTTTAACTCATCTAAAAAGTCTAGTTTATTTTTCAAACAACCACTAATGGAAAAAGAATACTTTATGATTAACCATGAGCTTAAAATTGTGTGGATCAATAACCTGTGTTTGGGAATTTAACAGTTTGTAACATTTAAAGATGCACCATCATCCAAATTTATAAATTATAATACCATAGCAGAAGTATACATTTTGACTTATAATACCATAGCAGAAGTATACATTTTGACTTTCGAGAGAGGAAGAAAAACCAAACTACAACGGATAGAGGTAAAAATGAAAAGTTATTGTGGAGCTCCAGACCCTATGAAGTTAAGGCTGACTACAATTCATCCAATCTGCTTTACCAGAACCGTTGGGGGAAAAAAAAAAAGGGCACGTCAATGCCAAAACCAATAATTTTTAAGCAAACACTTTCAAGATGCTTATTGCCCTCATATCCAGTCCAACCATTAAGGTGTTCGAGAATTCAGATAATCCAAAAGCATTAGCTAAAACATGAGAATGGGATATGAAGAATGCTCAAGAGCATAACAGTTAGAGATGATCACTGAAAAGTAAAAATACGCAATGCCAGCCTTCATGAGAACTCTTACAGGGAGATTCTCCAGTTCCGGAGTCTGGCAAAGAATTTCTATATCCCTTAATTTTGCAAAGTAAAAGTCCCTTTCTTTTTCCAGGAGATCCACAGAGAGTTTGAGATCAGTAATCTGTGAAACAGAAGGATAAAGAAAAGAACAATTAACAAATTAACAAGGAGGTAAACAGGTTTTTCCAATTAAATTTTCGAGCAACCAACTTTCAATGGGAATGCCAATATAGCACGTATAGATTGTTAGTTGAGTGAGGCTGTGTAAGCACAGCAGCGACAAGCATAGGGAGAATGACAGCCATAGAGGACCTAATGTTCATACCTCCTTCGACAAAGCCTGCCTCTCTGTTGAAGTAGCTGCTTCACTTGACTGAAATTGTTTGGACCCTGTACTCAAGAAATGAGAAAAATAAAAAGTGACAACAAAAAGATAAAAAACAGAAAAACAAAAGAAATGAGTAACATGTAAAACCAATAGGCAAATTGCAGTTAAGACTCGAGATGCCAATAAGCCAACCAGACGTTCTATTAGGATTGAGTGTGTTGCCTGAAGCAGGATTATTCATAATGTTTGTCTGCAGTGATTTTGTGTTCCTCACAGAACTCTTAAGATTCCTGTCCTTTCCACCTTTATTCCTTCGCTCCACAGGATCATAGTTCCTGGAAGACAAGATTTGACACAAACATACAGTAAAATATGTGCAACATAAATGTTTGCCAGAGCATCATATGTCTAAATATATAAAGGTGTATTAAAGGATGAAAAGGACACTCAGAGCAAGTAGCATACTCATTCATCATGCCGCCATTCACAGAATCACAGTAACGTTTCAGCCATTGTAGGAACTCCAAGTTGTCTAAAGGTCGTCCTTTAACAAGCCTGTTAACTTCAATATGCTGTCACGGGGTAGTAATGTTAGACCAATAAAAACATGCATAATTTATTGAATCCGCCAAAGTATTTTCTCATAGTAGTCTTTGATATACATAATTTTTGTCTTTATAACGTTACTGTAAATCACGAGGATTATTCACACCAAGGCATAGAACTTATGCAACCAACAAAATTGGACTTTGAGTATCACAACCAAAATAAACATCAAGGAAGTGCCAAGAGGAAGGGGAGGGAAACATAAAAAAAGAAGAGATCTGAACTTGGAATGGAATTCTGCCATTAAGCATACCCAGTAATAGCACATTTGAGCTTGAATAAGGACACTTACAACCAATATGATAAAAGTTCGTTGGTGGTAAATCATTCCACTGAAACCCCAAATAAAGAAATGATGGTTACCATGATGTCATACTAGCATGAAAGACATTGCACATACATTACAACCAAAAGTTATAATAAGCCACCTAGCTATATTGCTTACTTCCATATTTCTTAATTCTTAGAGAGTAAAGTATTTCTTCCAATATTGTATTATATCTCAATCAAATTAAAACTAAAATAAGTATTAGATGGAATCACAATATAATGCAACTTGGACATGGAGATCAAGACAAAAAAAATAGAAGTGAGAAGCAACAGATATCATCCAGGAATAATGGTTGCTCTTCAATAGACAAATGGAATCACCTTTTCAATTTTCAGCTTGTTAAATGTTTCCTGCAGAATTTTGTAATTCTGGATCATATCATACTCTGTCTTTGCATCAAAATTCACCTAGAATAAATACCGGATTGCAAAAGTTACACATCTTTCAAATAAGATATCAGTAGAGCAGAATAGAAAGGATAAGTGAAGCCATGTTGCCACCTTGTGCATTGGAACAACCCCTGGATATGTCAAGTCCATCATCTGGCATTGTACAGCGCCAGACGCAGCCTAACCAAGAAGATATACGGAATCAGAAATCAAAAGTAGATTTCCATCATAGAGATATTTAAAGATTAATACACCTGAAGTAACTTGAGCATTCATTGAAAGTCAATTTCTAGGTTATTATTCTGGCCATCTTCTATGATGAAACAAAAGCATTACCCCATAAAATAAAAACTAAAAAGAAAGAGAAAAGGAGAGGATAAATTAGACATTTGAGTTTGATGCAAAAACAATGATAGTCACATGGATTTCGACACTTAAAACCAGCATTAACAATAGAGACAATGTAATTGTCAACTTCTTTACCATTATCCAAATTCATTTGAAAGTTTGAAATCCTTAGCAAGTAATACATACTATGTAGGCGTATACAAGTACAATTTTAGCCAATTTGTTGTAATAAGAAAGTGTATTTTTTTTAAAAAAAAAGAAAGATAAAATAGTCACATTTGTTTTACAGAAACCCTTATTTTCCTTTAAAACTGGGTAAATTTTGACTAATATAAGTTTTGCAAATTGCTTTAAAAAAAAAAACCAGTGATTATTAGTATAAAATGTCACTATTTAACCTTAGAAAAACTTGAAAATGGGCAGTATACCATGTGAGAATCATTTACATCCTAAAGACTACAGGAAGAGGGCCTTTGAAAAGAAGAATCATTTCTTGAAAACATAAAAACCAACTCTACAATGAGTTTATTTTGAGTAGGAAAACTGTTTTCAATATGTATTTTCTTTCTTTCTTTTTTCTTTGGCCAGAACTGTTATCAGCATTTAAAACAAGCAGATCAAACAGATTTATCATGTTATCATGCTGAAACAAATCAGAGGGCGAACTTTTCACACGTCTAATCAACATTTAAATGATTTACGTTTGAGATTATCAGACTTTACAAGGCTTAAATCCGCCTTATTTAGAGGAACTATCATCTTACGAAATCCCATCTTGGGTCTTTCTAGTAAGTTAATAACAAGAAATTTAACTGAAGAACTAATTTCTCCAGGACGTCATCCAATACAATGAAAAAGCACCAGGAGACAAAATTCTTCCCGGATATGTAAAGGAATGGAAGCATGAACCGGATGGAAATCCTTCAGCCTCAGTTTAGCAAACCCACAGATTTTTTTTTAAATGCCATTGAGGGGATCAGATTTCACTCAATGTAGCAAGGAAGAAATGGAAGGAGGCAACCCTCTTTCAAAAATTTACTGTTGTTTCTTCTATTCTCACCAAGAACCAAATAAGGCCCCAAAAGTGTGACATAACATGCAAAAGAACGCCCAAAGTTACCTCCTCAATGCGCGAGAGATTCAGCTGAAGTCTGTTGTTGATCCAAGTCAAAATCTCATTCCTACCAACAAAATACGCACTATCCATCATACCTATACTCGACGCCATTTCCACTAAAATCCCAGAAAACCTATCCTTCCGCAGACGCCACAAAAGGGAAAAAAAGATGGGAATGGAAGAAGAAGAAGAAGAAGAAGAAGAAGAAAACGACAACGACAACAATGTCGCGGGTCGTTTGAAGGGAGGGATCAAGATTTAGGGACGAAATCCTAGGAATGGTTGAACAAAGTTTGATTTTTATTTTTGGGTAAAATGGGAAGGCGACGAAAGGTAATTGAATGGTCGGTGAATAATTGAGGATGCCCAAAGAAGGAAAGAGAGAGGACAAAACCTCACTGATGGCACTGGCACCGTCCCTCCCATTCAGAGTGTCGCCTATTTATGTATCCACTCCACACACTCTTCATTTACGCCCCAAGTTCGCGCATTGACAGTGGTGGGAAACCAATCTTTTTTAAAATTATTTATTAGTTGAATTCATTAACAAACCGATTTTGTTTTAATTAGTTTGCAGTTTGTTGTTTTCATTTGAATTTGATAATGCCATCCTCCTATTTTTGTGCCAAATACAAGATACAAGATTCCGTTTTTTCTAAGGTAGCGTTTGGTTCAATGGAGGGGAGGGGAGAGGAGGGGAGGGGAGGGGTTTTAATGATCTCTGGACAATTATCTTATGATATTAGAATTTTTAATTTTTTTATTTTTATAAAAAAAAAATTTTTTTGCTTTTTATTATTAAAAATAATTTTTTATTTTTATTCAAAAAATTTTTTATTTTTATAAAAAACATAAACTTAATTTAAAAAATAAGATTTTTATATTTTAAATGAAAATAAAAAGTAGGGGCAATTTTGTCAAAATATACATAAGTTTTTCATTTTAAGTTAAATTGCTCAAATCTCTCTTTAATTTTGTTAAAATTACATAATTTTTTTATTTTTAAAATATACATAATTTTTTAACTAATTAAAATTAATTACATAATTTTTTATTTTTAAATTATACATAATTTTTTAAAATAAAAAATAAATTACATATATTTTTTTATTTTCAAAATATACATAATTCTTTTTTGAAATAAAGAATAAATTACACAAATTTTTTAAAATTATATAAACATCCCTTCTATTTCTAAGACAAATTTATTTATATTTTAAAAATAAATTAAAAATTTATATAATTTATTCTTTATTTTAGAAGAAATTTTTATATATTTTTAAAATAAAAAATTATATAATTTTAACAAAATTTTAAATAAATTTTTATATTTTTTAAAAATAAAAATTTGTATAATTTTAAGAAAATTTAAAAAAAATGTGGCTCTTTTATCTAATTATTATACTGTTTTGGGAAAGGGTGTTGGGGAATGGAATCCCGTTGATTCTTCGTTGGATCTTGGATGTAGCCTCCTCTCCCAAGAAATTCTCCAAAAGGCTGAACATATTTGTCTTTTGTTGGTCAATCCAAAGAGGCTATGTCTATTGAGGAAAAGTAAAAGTGAACCAAACATGTATCTAACTCCAAATATTTTAAGCAAATGAAAACGCATGTCCATGCGCTTTTAGCACATTCTTGCACTAATAATAACCTATTCCTTTGGTCACCTATAGAAATTTTGATTTTTAAAATTTTTTAATAAACTTTTTATTAAGTTATGATGATACTTGAATATAATTTTCAGCCAAAAAAATAAATAGCTTCTTTTTTTTTTACTTTTTTTTTGGTTTTCTTTTTCACTTGTCTCCTTTCTTTGGTAAAAGTAAACAAAATTGAACCAAACCAATTAAATTAAATCAAACTGCTAAAAGTTGAATAAAATCAATTAAAAATAGACTTAGTTTGATTTTTGTGATTCTAAAACTGATTAAATAAGTTTAGTTGTCAGTTTTTTTATATTTAGTTCAGTTAAAATGAACCAAATCAAACTATTAAACTTGCAATTAATTAAAATTTAATAAATTTTTTCTTTTTAGATTAATAAGATTTTTTGTTAATTAAACTTGCATTAAAATTATATTCTTGGTGTGATTCAAGAAGATTAACATATATAAATTTTTTATACTATTTTATTATAAGATGTTTTCTTATTTTTTTTTTCATTTTTTAAAGTTTTTTTGTGAATGTATGAAATTTTTTTAGATTAAAAAAAAATAAAAATAATAAATTATTCTATAATTATTATTAGTCAAAATTTTAAGAAATGTAAGATATTAGAAGTTAAATTTTACATATTCCAAGAAACAAAATCTTTAAAAAAATCACTTTTAAATAAAAAAAAATTAAATCGAACCAAATCGATTAAAATTTAAAATCGATAAGGTTTAACAAAATGTTAAACCAAATAAATTGATTTAATTTAGTTTCAGCTCAAAACCAAAATAAATTAAACTTTTAAACACTCCTATTCTTTGGTAATGGACAAGGCCTAGGCCAAAAATAAAATAAACAATTAAATCTCATTTGATAGTTTTATAAAAGAGGAAATTTTTTTTATAATATTTATTTTATCTTTATAATTATTATTTAGTAATTATTATCTAATAATGAAATATTAAAATTATTTTTTATTAATAAAATCGCTTATTTTGATGTTTATTTCTATATTTAACTTCTAGGAATAAGACTCGCCGCAGCAGCCTTGCGTAAAAGCACAGATTTCACCAGAAGCTTCTGTTCAAATCTAGTGAATTTCCTCCTGCTCTGCCCCCATGTGAGCCTACGAATCTGCACATTTGCTGAGATTGAAGGCTTATGGATAATGGCGTTCTGGAGAGATGATAGCAGTAAACCGAGGAAGAAATGATACTCTACGGGTATATTTGATATCATAAGGTAAAAAAGCAATGTAATATTAATTAAAATATGGTATATTGTTGTAATTATTATTTAATAATATTTGTATCTTTTATTACTTTTCTAAATAAAAATATGAAGGTTATTTTTTTATTTATTTTTCTCATAAACCTACATTATATCAAATCAAATATGCTTTACAAGTTGTTAGAATGAACTGATTGAATAATTGCTTTGAAACCAAGATCTAACTAAACCAGTTAGACCAAAAAATTAATGCAAGGGACGTTGTAGACAAGTATACAAATAAATTGGACCATCCAAAATTTAAGCAGGAACCCAATCGGGCAATGTGACTTTCAAAATCAAAAGGCATCACTTTTAATTCAAGTGAAATTTTAGGACTCATTGTATCAATTTGAAAAAGCTTATTTAAAGCCAAACACAAGGCCAGCAAACACAACTCAATTTTAGATCCGAATTCATTTGTTTTTATTAATTGTCAAGTCTTTTAATTATTTTTCTATTTCACCCGTAATTCTAATTTATTCGTATTTCATTTTTGAAAACTTTGTTAAAGCTAGGTATAAGAGCTTCTTTTAGATGTTTTGTTTTGTTGACAAACTTTGAATAATATAATTTTTAAAATTCTCTCACAAGTTTTACTTAATATTTTCTTATCTTCTTTTTCATGTGTTACGCTGTGTTAAATTGACTAATGACGTGGCCTGAGTGACTTTTGAAAGTCTCATAAGTGAGATCTGACCAACATATATATAGTTTATAATATACCAAATGTGTGACTTGAAGTCCCTTGTTGGATACAAGGAGAGTTAGTTAAAAATGTATAAGGAAAACAAGTCCAAAATGAATTTAATATATATATATATATATACACGGATAAATAAATAAATAAATAAAAATATTATATATATATATATATATATAATAAATAAATAAAAATATTATATATATATATATATATATATATGTTTGCGCGCGCGTGATCTGACGGCCAGAGAAATTCTGAGTGACATGCAACATAGCAGGACTGGTATCCTCGTGAACAGATTCTCTAAGGTTGATGTGACAATATCACATTATATGGTTTGGCAAATCTGGGGTATTCAAGTGATCTGACGGCCAGAGAAATGACACGCAACATTCAACTGAGGAGCGAAATTCCCTGTCCTTTTCACGCTTGATCATGGCCGTCCGTTCCCTTCAACTGCCTGAATTGTGACACGTGTCAATGCGGGGGAAATACTCACGTTTCAACACAGCATTTCTTCCTGCGTTTAAGCTTTCTTCTTCCGCAAACAAAGCAATGCCACCTTGTTCCATTTCATCAGACCCATGAAGCGTTCTTCTTCTCTTCCATTCTTCTGAGTTTGGCTCTGTTTCACTCCATTGAAATAAGAGGTTATTTCTTTTTCATCTTCTCCTACTCCATCGAGATAAGAGTTTTTTTTTTTTTCCTTTTATGTTAGTAAATGTTATTTCCATCTTTTCGTTTTATTTTTTGGTTTTTTTTGGGGGAGGGGGGAATTTTCCATGGTTAATAGAACTTACTTTCTCTTTTTTAACCAATTATTTTTCTCTCTCCCTTTTTTCAAAATTTATGACAATTTATAATAAAAATATTTTTAGAAGATTCCGATTATATTCCTTTCTTCCCAATGATATGTTTGTCGAAGGAATAAACGTGATGAGTATTCCCTCCATGGGCTTCACTCTCACGCCTTGGAATGAACCAGGAAAAAAAAAAGAATGAAGATATTTGGGTTGAACTATAAATATCAAGTGCACATCACTAATAAGAAATTAATAAGTTTTATGACATATGTTATAGGAAAAATTATAGGAACCAAAATTTTAAATTAATTATTTCAAAGAACCTTATATTTTTAATTTGTTGTAAATAATCAAAAGACAAAAAATATAACTTACGCTTATCCTTAATGAAAAAACATGTTACTAATTAGTTATAAAAATTTTGACTTCATTGCAAAAAACTAGTAATATTTTCTTTTAATATCTAAATTAAAATATTGTTAAAATTCTAGTAGTTATCATATATACTTAGTATATTTACTTAAACTTCTAATCATTGCTACTCAGTCTTATGAATTGAAAAATTTATCTATATGTAACTTTTTTTGAAGTCATTTTTACGAGTGAAAAACTTACCAACCTATTTTCATTATATTATTTGTTGAGTTGGAGTATGCTACTATTAATTCTTGATGATTTTAATTTCATTGCAACAAACTTGTTGAAAAAGATATTTCTATCAACACAAATCATATTTTGGATCCTTTAGTCTTTCATAATAAATTAAAAATATAAAGTCTTAAAAATAATTAATTTAACTTCTTACTCTCTACCGATAATTTTTCCTATATAATATACGTATTAAAAATTAAATAATAATTATTTCTTTATATATTTATTATGTCATTCTAGTAGCCTCTTCGAATCATCCATTGGTCTTTGTTTTTAAATATTAGTTCGAATGCTAAGCAAAATGGTCTATTTAAACTCATTTAGATTAACCAGGAGCTTTTATGAGCTCAACTTGCATTGTTCATAGGTTATATGGGTCATTTATTTCAATTCTACTTTTCTAAAATGTTTATTTTAGTGTTTTGCCTGATGTAATTTTTATGGTTTGAATTTATAAAATTTTTTATTGTAATTTTATTAAAATATTTATATCAGTATGGTTTTGATAAATAATTCTTTGAATTTTTTTTGGTGGTATTTTTGGAAAATTTTAACTGTTTGTAAATTATATAATTGCCCACATCTATAATTACAAACTCATGTAATTGGGAAAGAATTTCATTGACTCGCGTAAAGATGGGATAACTTAACTCAACTATTTTTCTTTTTTTAACTAACTTGCATGAGTTTGATTGAGTAGTATTGGTTAATCAAAATTTAAATGTAAAAAAAAAAAAGTAAGAAAGAGATGTTTACAAGAAAATTTTTTAAAATTATTATTACAGTAAATTATATAAATATTTCTTAATTTTTGTTGAAATTATATAGATATTTTTTTATTTTTAAAATATACACAAATATCTCTTAAAATAAAAAATTATCCTACTTTTTAATCTAATTTTAATTTTTTTGATCAAAATACAATTCATTTAATTTTTTTAAAATACGTATTTAGGTTAATAAAAGGTATTTTAGTAAAAAAATTTAAAATTAAATTAAATTTTAAGGTAACTTTTTTATTTTAGGAGAAGTTTGTATATATTTAAAAATAAAAAAATTGTACAGTTTCAACAAAATTTTTTAAAAAAGTTTATATAATGTACTTTTAGTATTATAATAGTCAAAGGTAACGTCAAGCTTTGTGCAGACTAAATTCGAAACATTTTTTTTAGGATAATGTGTTTTCAATAACATCTCTAAATAAGTATTCCAATTTTTTTGAGTATTTTTTTTTTTGGGTGTCAGGAATGAAAATTATTCCAAAAGGTAATTAGTATAAGATTTTGAAAGCTGTTTGGGCCTATAGGTACATTTCATTTGGGATAGTTTTTTTTTCTGCTTTGGACTGTAGATTTGGGTTAGTTGAAGTGGTTAGGACTTTGAGTGTTGACAACATGGGCTTCGTTCCTTTAGCGGGCCTTAAGCCCAAACTCCTTGGCTGGAAATTAGGGTTTTGGCCTTCAGATCCCTTGAAAAGGCAAAACGATGCAGCTGTGCGCTTCTCAGTTCTCAGCAGGATACCTAGGGCGCCCCAAGGGAGAAGCCAGAGAGAACGTGCCCTGACGGCTCCGACGCACAAGAGCCATGGTGCACGTTTCATTCTACCGCAACTGTAAGTCTATCTCAGATTGATCACTAGTTTTCCATGGGTGATGTTAATTGATTTCTTCCATGAACAATGCTTGCTTCTGGTTAAATTTGAATATTGCTCATGTTCTCGTGATAATTTACGGTTTTTTATGTATGTATGTATGTATGTAACTTTTACCATCATTATTGAAGTTAATTTTTTGAATCTAGTCATGCATATATAAACATTCTGGAAAGATTTATTGCTCGGTGATCAATTCGTACCATAACGTATTGCATTCATAAATAGATGGGAAAACCTTTAAGAAGCCTCGCCGTCCATATGAGAAGGAACGTTTGGATGCTGAGTTGAGGCTTGTGGGAGAGTATGGACTTCGCTGCAAGAGGGAGCTGTGGAGGGTTCAGTACGCTCTGAGCCGTATCCGTAATAACGCAAGGATGCTTTTGACCCTTGATGAGAAGAACCCACGTCGGATCTTCGAGGGTGAAGCTCTTTTGCGAAGGATGTTCCGTTATGGGCTTTTAGATGAGAGTCAGAACAAGCTCGATTACGTCTTGGCCTTGACCGTGGAGAACTTCCTTGAACGTCGTCTTCAAACACTTGTGTTCAAATCAGGAATGGCCAAGTCAATTCATCATGCTAGGGTCCTCATCAGGCAGAGGCATATCAGGTTTTCTTTTTGTCCTGTTTCTCTTTTTTAATCCAGTTGAAATATGAGTGCCAAGCATCTTTGTTAGAGTAATTAATTTAGAGATACGAATAGGTTGGAGATTCTTACATGCTGTGGAATACCTTCATGCTGCTATAAGTTAGAGATTTTTACCTGCTGTGAAATACCTTCGCTGCTTGATGATATTAGTTTATAATTGGCCCCTAATTAAGCCCAACGGTTTTTTTTCCCTTCACTTTTTTTTTTAATTTAGAAATTTGGAAAATTTGTTCTGTATTTTGCATTGTTATGATTTTTTCAACTTAAAATGTATGATATTAGGAATTTTCAGCGTTAATTATTTAGGAAGCTTTAAAATGAGTAGGTGTTTCAATATTGTGCGGCAGAGTGCCAGAGTTTAATTCTTTCCCTCCCACGATTGATTCACCTTGTGGTGCTTGCTTCTTTTATAGATAAATAGATATTAAAATATAGATATCTAGGAAGCTTTTATGCCCTCAATTTTGGACAATGGACTTTGTCCAAACAGGACTAGTTGGATGTATTTTGAGAACTGCTATTTTTTAGCTTCTGTTTTTTTTTTTAAAAGCATTCTTTTTCGCTATATAAATTCAGTTAATGTCAATCTTCAGTTATTTTTGAGAATACAACTCTAAGAGGCTGCAATCTTTTATTGTGTGATATTTTCTTTAGGAGACTGATTTTTATGTCTTGTTGGTTTTGCCAGGGTTGGGAGGCAGTTAGTGAACATCCCATCTTTCATGGTGAGAGTTGATTCCCAGAAGCACATTGACTTTTCACTTACAAGTCCACTTGGTGGCGGACGTCCTGGAAGGGTGAAGAGAAGGAACCAAAGGGCTGCTGCTAAGAAGGCTGCTGGTGGAGATGGAGATGAGGAGGATGAGGATTAAATTATGGATTTATGCCTTTTGCTAGTTCTCTTAGATCTTGTGTCAGTTATTTGTGCCGTTAGTATTGTTGCATGCTTCAGTGTCATACTTTACAAGCCTTATTTCTTGTTTGAAGAAAGCTTTGCCTGAGTTATGTTGTTTTGGAACTTTATCTAAAGTACAAGTTTTGCTCCAAAACTATGACGGTCACTGATTTGTCTAATGGAATCAGCACCTCCACTAATAAGTTGTAGCTTCTCATTTAAATTTTATAATTTACGTGCTTGTGGAATATCATCATGTAGTTTATATGCTCCATATTGCCCGGGATTAGTTAGTCACAACCAGGAGAGTACCTCAAGGCTTCTCGGGGTTTATTTGTGGTCCTAAACGAACAGTATGGAAGGAGATTATTGGTCGTTGTGGCGGAGAAACGCCTGGTAGTTAGGTAGACATGTAGAATAAACCAAAGAAAATGGCCTAGCAAACGTGTTGTAAAAGTAATCCACTATTTGTTACATAGATATGTCATTGTAGATCTTAATATTCTGTATGATTATAAAAGGTTATGGTTATTTACTCCTATTAATTATGAGTAGAATACTAATACATCATCAAATTGGAAGGCAGTCGTGTATATTCTCGTCTTCCCCTCTGCTACCACTAATTTATACAGAACTCATGATCCTGCCGATTGAAAGTAGTTTTCTTCGTTAAGCTTTGCTCTTACCGAATGTAATTCTTGCTTCAACTAAACAGTAACAAGCTCGAAAGACGTCCATATGGAGGTGTCCATTAGGGGCAACTCAGTAATCGCCCTCAAAGGTAAGTTTTATAAGGATGGGCTGGGTAACTATTTTATGTAAAATAATTTCAGGTTCAACCCCTCTCTATATGGGCTGCGGGCTAGCTCTATGGGCTTTGCCCTACTGATTGAACTTATGGTCTAACCTTGTTCCCCTGAACCAAAAGCTTGACTTACGGGTTAGTTTTAAAAATGTAATTTTATAAAATATCTACAAATTATTTTTTCAAACAGTTTTTTGTTAAAGAGCCTAGTCCAACTTTACCTAATTATTAGTTCTTTTTTTATAATAAAAATATTTCTATCAAGCCTTAAAAGCCTTGGCATTTTACTAATTTCCTCCCTTTCTCGCGGACAGCACTTCCCCTTAGAGTTGAACAAGTTGGCCTATTTGATATCTATACACCCAAAGCCCATGACATCCATCCAAAAGCTTCTTATTGATAAGGAAGGAGAACGAACAAAGAGAGATAGCTAAGAAGACTAGTGAACACCTTTTATACAAGAATAACTAGATAACAAATTGTAGTCAAGATATAACTTCCTTTCTACTAAGTCCAAATAGCTTCTGATACAATTAGTTACAATAGATGCCTTCACATATTTAACCATTTACTTTAGCATGCCCCCCTTCAACTTGGGTGTGGTATCACATTGCAAGCAAATTATGATACACACTAAGTTTATTTTTGAGATAATTGAACCTAGAAAGAGGCTTAGTAAATATGTTTGCAATTTGATCAACTAAAGGAATATGAAACACTAACAATTGCTTGCTTAAAAGCTTTTCTCGAACAAAGAAGACATCTAGGTCCATATGCTTGGTCATGTTATGCAGAATGGGACTATGGGATAGCATAACTCAGTTAAAATTATCACAATACACCATTAGAGTTTTGTTGGATGATGGCAATCTCAATTCTCAAAGTAAAGTTTATAATTGAGTGATCTCTACAGTGACATTAGCTAAACTCCTATACTTAGCTTCAATGTTAGAAAGAGTAATAATAGATTGTTTCTTAGTAGTCCAAGAAAATAAGTTTTGTCCCAAGAAAAAACAAAAACTAGAGGTAGAACACCCACCACCTAGATCATTTGTGCAGTCAGCATCACTAAAACCCTTCAAAGTAAGATCATAAGACTTTGATAGAAGCAAACCATGGGAAATTGCTCCATTGATATACCTTAGAATCTATTTCACTGCTTTTCAGTGATCCTCCAATAGGTGTTACATAAATTAACACACCTTATTTATAGTAAAAGAAAGTTTAGGTTTGTTAATAGTGACATATTGTAGTGTACCAACTACAAACCCATATAACTAAGAATTTGCTATATGATTAAAATCTTGCTTTGTAAACTTGTGACTATAAACCATTAGAGTAGGCGACCTTTTAAAGAGTTGTATTTTTGTCTGTGTCAACAAATACTAATGTATTTCTTTTGTGAGAGTAGCATGTTTCTTTTTTAATCTTTGTTGACCTCTATTCCTTAAAAATAATTTAGCTCTCTTAAGTCTTTCAGAGCAAAATATGTATTAAGATCCTCCTTCAACTTGTGAATGTAACTAATAAAATTCCCAATTATGAAAATGATATCTAAATAAACTAGCACATATGTGCAATGCTGTGAGGTGAATTAAACAAATAAGGATAGGCCACATTTGTCGAGTACAGAATCATACTTCTTGTAATGTAACTCTAAGCTTCTCAAACTAAACCATTGGGGCTTGTTTTAAGCCATATAAAGCCTTGTGAAATGTACAAACTAGCTTGGGATTTACATGCTCAAAACTTGGTGGTTGCTCCATATATACTTTTTCTTCCAGAGTGCCGTTTAATAAGGCATTATTGATGTCAATTTGACAAGATTTCCATTACTGTGCTAAAGCTACTATGAGAATAATTCTAATGGTTGTAGGCTTAGTCATAGGAAAGAATGTCTCATAATAATCAAACCTATGTTGTGATGGAAACCCTTAGCAGCAAGTCAAGCTTTATACTTGTTAAGGAAGCCATATGAGTTTTCTTTAATTTAAAAGCTCACTTACATCCAATTATTGTTTTGTTGGGTAGTAAAGGCACAAATAACTAAGTTTCATTTTTTTATTAGAGCCTGATATTCTTTAGTCATAGTATGTTTCCAATTAGGATCCTGAAGAGCAATAGAAGCAAGTTCTAGAAGCACTTTGGTATGAAAGTTTTCGGTTTGAAAATTAACCTTAGTTCTAGTGGTCATGGGATGACTAGGTTGAATGGTAGACTACAACATTGTTAAACTTGCAAGTTTAGTCAAACTTATAGAGGGAAGGTGGACTTATAATATAAATTCATAAGAGTTTAACTTTTTTTTTTTCCTTTTTGTAGAGGATTTACATCTATTAATAAATAACTATTGAAATATATAATTATATTATGCATAATTTTTAAAATATATAAAACAAAAAATTTATTCAAATGCAATTCAAATAATAATTTTAGAAGAAATTTATTCATATTTCATATTACTCAATACACAAATTCCAATAAAATTAATACCTGAATAACCCTTCAACATAAACAAAAATAAAAAATGCAAGTAAAAATTCAACAAAGATCATTTAAAGTTTAATTATAATCAACTTTATCATCTTCACCATTACCATCAAAGTTGACATAAAATATGATAAAGTTTACATATTTCATATATATATATATATATATATATATCTCTCTCTCTCTCACTTATAATATATCATAGAATATAAATTAAGTATATTGACAAAATAAATACTTAAAATACATTATAAAATTAAAATAAAGTAGATATGAGTCAAATAGTCTTAAATTTAACAAAATAAATTTTTTTATCTCTAATTAAGTGGTATATATATACATCAAAATCCTAAAAAATCCTTCTCTTCTTAAAGACTATAAATTTATCACCCAAATCCCAAGACACAAAGTAACAAGTGAAGTATGATATATGACTCAAGAAGAGTTCGACTCTTTTTATCTAGACAAGTTCAAATCTTCATGTCTATACCTAGAGAGCTTTGACTCTTCCTTCCTTTTAATGCAAGTCTAAATCTTCAAGATGTTCAACTTACCAAATAGGTTGGGGTTTAGGATTTAAAAGATAAAAAAAGTAAAGAATCTCTTTTGTAGGCAAAACAAAACTCACGAACTTGCTATTAAAAATGCAATTTCACCATATGTTTATGATTTTCGCTAAGTTCATGGTGAGTTTGCATGTTTACAATTTTTATGGAAGCATGTGATTTCACATGATAAATTGCAAGTTTAACAACATTGGTAAATTAAGTTAGTAATATAAGAGCAAATAATGAAGAAGATAAACTGTTTGAATTTTTTGCATTAGCACTATTTCTGATTTCAAACGAAGAATCAACAAAAGGTGAATCTATGAAAGTTTCATCATCATTGGAGCATGCACCTAAGATAGATTAATAGTTTGGAATAGAGATATTGTTATTAGAAAAATAATCACTGTCAGTGAAAAAAGGTGTAAGAAGAGTGTGAGTTGAAAGTAGGGATGTGTTTAAAGAATTTGAGAATAATGATGATTTAAGTTTGTTCTTAAAGGGAAAAGAGATTCATTGAAGGTAACACCTTGGGAGATATAAATTTAACTATATGGAGATAAGCATTTATAGCCTTTATATTGTGGATTATAGCCCAAAAAGATGTACTTAGTGATTTTATAAGATAACTTATGCTTCTTGTAAGTTCAAAGTAAAGGATAACAAGCACCACCAAAAATGTTCAAAAAGGGGTAATCTTGTGAGACATGGAATAACTTATGAAGGGGAGTGTTAAATTGAATGATAGCAGAGGGTAGTCTATTGATAAGATACATAGATGTTAGAATAGCATGCTTCTAAAATTTGAGAGGAAGACTGACATGAAATAAAAGAGAGAGTTTTATTTCTACAACGTGTATATGCTTTCTTTCAATAAAACTATTTTGTTGATAAGAATATGGACTTGATAATTTGTGAATGATTCCATGTTAAGAGAGGAAGGTTGAAAATTTTCAAAATTCTCCTCCCTAGTTAAATTGGATTTGTTTAATTTTGTAATTCAATGGAAGTTCAATCGTGATTTTAAATTCTATGAACAAAAAATATATTTCTTTTTGAATGGATAAAGCCAAGTATATCTAGAAAAGGCATCCATAAAGGTTACATAATAAAGAAAACCTTTTATAGATTGAAGAAGAGCAGGTCCCTGTACATGAGTTTAAACTAAATCAAGAGGATTGGAGTAAGTATTTGGTGAAGAGGGAGGGAAGCTTGTGAGCTTTACCATAGTAGCATGCAACACAAAATAAAATGTCTCTTTATTCAAATTATTGATATTACAGTTTTTAAGGACATGATACATAGTAGAGGTAGTAGGGTGGCCTACTTTATAGTCTCAAAGTACAAAGTTGGAATACTAGTAGTTTGAGCCGAAAGTAAATTGGAACTACTACTAAGTGTGTGAATTGACTAGGTTGGAAATTGTAACTGAGCATGGTTGTGAGGCTTGATGGAGTTGAATGAAAGTTGAGCTATATTTGAAGTTGGCTTGTGTTGAAGCTAAAGTGAATCAAAACAATATAGGTCATTTGGTTTAATTGTGCTTGCCAATAGAGTCTCTAAGTGTCCTATGATTTAACATAGTAGGAATCATAATGAAACTTAAATAAGATATTATTATCTTAGGCAAGTAGAGAAACACTAATTAAATTTTTGGTAATGTCATATACAAGCAACAAATTTTTAAGCAAGACAGATTTTGAAGGATTATTAAGTAAAGAAACAAGAGATTGCCCAAGGTGATTAATTTTCAAATAGGGCCTATTTCCAACATGAAACTTGTTTTGTGCCATAGTATTTGTTGTCGTGCATCAAGTTTGACTCATAAAGTGTAATGTGATTGGTTGCACCTACATGCAAGAACCATGAAAATTCATATATAAACTCAAGTGCTAGAGAGATATTCTAGCTAAATTGATAGAGGTCCTTTGATTTTTGTGAAATAGATTGACTAAGTTGAAGTATAGTTAGATGGATTTGAGTGATTTATTGTTTTATATGAAGAATTTGACTAAAGTAGTAGTTGAATATTTTGATCAAAATGGTGAAAACAATAAGACGCAAGATAGTCAGGTTTATATAGTCAGGTTTATTGTAAACCTGACATGTCACATAATTCCTTTTACCATAATTTCCACCTTCTTTACCTTTATTTCTTTATCTATAACCTTTGAAGGAATTACCTTTATTATAGGTTTTAAAATTACCTCTACCATAAGAATTGCCATAAAAGTTGCTTGAGTTACTTGATTTTCCTTTGAGATCTATTGCAATGCTCTCAGATGAGGCTAGCTTATTGTTCTTCTCAATTTGAATTTCTTGAGTTAAAAGAAATGATTCAATCTTAGAGATCGTGTATGGTTCCTTTTGTATATTGATCAAAGTCATCAATGCATCATATTCATCAAATAAGACTTTGAGAATTATCTCAATTTGCTCTTTATCAGTGATCAAATTTCCTATTGTAGCCAATGCATTAGAAAGTGCTTTGATCCGCAACAAGTATTCTATAATGGTTTAAGATCCTTTTTTGGTCCAATGAAGTTCTACCTTATATTGGTGAATCTTACCTCTCATATGTGAGCACAAAATTCTTGAATCCTTTGCCATGCTTAATAGTAGTGATCACATCCTACAAGCTTTATGAGCATGCATTTAGACATCAATGATAATAACTAGGAAAATAGTAACTAATCTTGCTTTTACTAGGTAAGAAATTATAAGGAAATCTTGTTTGAAGTTTTGTCTTCTTGGGATTCAAACATTGCTAGCTTTGATTCTTCTCCTTATATAAAATCTTGCAACCCATGACCTTTAATCGTTGCTAGTACTCGCTATCATTATAGTAGGTGTTTTTTCTTATCCAATTTGACAAAAATTGAGTGATTAAATGATATTGCATCTTTCTTTTCATCAGAAATAAAAAAGGAGTATATGTTGTGTTTCCCTTCGTTATTGAAGCTATGGAAGCTTTAATACCATGATAAGAAAGGAGAATGAATAGAGGGACAACAAAAAAGATAGCTAAGAAGAGTCTAATTTCATTGAATAAGCTGTTCATATAATGAATACCTATTATACAAGAATGCATGTGTAAAGACTTTAACTAGATAACAAACTATAGTTAATATTTAACTCCCTTTCCACTAAGTTCTAATAGCTTGTAATACAATTAGTTACAACAAATATTTTGAAATATTTTACCTTTTTCTCTAACACTTGTCATGGCTATTTCTATTTTCCAATAACCATGTAATATTTTACAATAAATGTTGCTTAAACAATTTATTATTTTATATTAAATTAATAAAGGTGAAGAAAGATTTATTCAATTGGATGAAATTTGACTAATAGTAACCTTTGAGAAAATTAACTCCAAAAGCTAATTTATAAGGTTGGAAAGTCCAAGATCTCTTTAAACCCTACATTAAAATCTTATACTTTTGATATGGGATTTAAGTCTCATATAAAAACTTTAATATCACATGATAGGAACTTTTGAAAAAATCACACCTCAAAAGCTAGTTTAAGAGAGCAAATCCAAGTCTATCTAATAATTAGTTTTTTTTTTAAAAAAAAGAAATATTTATGTTAAGCCTAAAGAGTTGGCCCAATCTTACTTGGTCAAGCCATAACCCTGGGTTAAAAAGCCTTCTTTTAGAATGGACTACTATTTTACTAGTCTACTTTATAAAAGTTGAACAAGTTGGTCCATTTGACACCTCTACACCCAAAGCCCATGACATCCATCTAAAAGCTTGCCATTACAACTATGTTCATTTTTCAACTACCATATAATGTATATTTGACAATAAATGTTATTTAAATAATTTATTATTTAATGTCAAATTAATAATGGTAAATGAATATGTATAAGAAGTGTAAAAATACTATCTATCACTAGGGTAACAAGAAATTTGCACCTATAACCTAAGTGAAGAGAGATTTACTGGATTAGATGGAATTTTGGTTAATAGGAACTTTTGGGAGAATCAACTCGAAAAGTTAGCTTATAAAGTTGAAGAACGCAAGGTCTTGAAACCTCACATTAAAATCTTATACTTTTAAGGTAAGATTCAAGTCCTATATAAAGGCTTTAATACCAATTGATAAGAATTTTTGAAAAAATATCACACCACAAAATCTAGCTGATTATGAGAGCCTACTTTAACTCTACTTAGTCATTAGTTTTTTGCCCCCTTAAAAAAAGGTGTTTAAAGTCTTAGAGTTAGCCCAGTGAACTTAAGTCCCATATAAAGGCTTTGATACTAATATAAAGGCTTTGATACTAATTGGCAGAAACTTTTTAAAACACCACACAACAAAAATATGAAAAGCTAGTCTAGTTCTACCTAGTTATTAGTTTTTTTTTCTTTTCTTAGTAAAAATAAATGTCTCAAGCCATAAGAGTTAGCACAATTATACTCAGTTAAGCCCTATCATCCAACTAAAAGGCCTCTTTTAAAATGGACTATTATTTTACTAGACCATTATATTAGAATTGAAAAAGTTAGTTCATTTGACACCTTTACACCCAAAGCCCATGACCTCCATCCAAAAGCTCCTCATATCATGCCTCATTTGTTTATTTATTTATTTTATTTTCTAATTGCCATGTATTATTTTACAAAAAACGTTGCTTAAGTAATTCATTATTTTTTGTTAAATTAATGAAGATAAATGAATAGAAATAAGAAGTGTAAATTAATGAAGATGAGATTTATTATATTGAATGGAATTTGGCTTATAGGAACCTTTTGGGAGAATCAACAAGCTAACATAAAAGGTTGAAGAGCCCAAGATCTCTATAAATCTCACATTAAAATATTATTCTTCTAATACGTGACTCAATTCCCATATAAAGGCTGATATCAATTGATAAAATTTTTTGAAGAAATCACATCCCAAAAGTTAGCTCATGAGATTGGAGAATTAAAGATTCCAATAAACTCCATATCAAGGTCCCATACATCGGATATAAGACTTTAATCCCATACTTTGTGATTGCATCTTAACACATATCGAAAAGTCAATTGTGAAGGGTTCATTAGTATCGTTTGGCTGGTGCAGGATTCCAGTAAAAAGTGCACTTTAGAAGCTATGCTGGGACACCGCAATGTGCAAATCAAACATAAATTTAGGTGAAGGAACTGAATAGCTTTGGCATGCAGGCTTTGCTAGCTTCTCATATTCTATTGTTTCTTGGATATATGTTCAATAGTTACAGAATCTTATCTTCTGCTTTGAGGCAAAAACTCCTTGAGAATGTGTAGGTTGTATGGCTCATCTGCCCCATCCTTGTGTAGTTTCTTAGTTTGGGGGCCGTTGGACTCCTTCTTCTTACCACAAAAGAAAACAAACAAAACACACTTCTATTCCTATATATCAAACTACCAGGAAAGAAGGCTTCAATTTCCAATCAATAAATGAGTAGAGAACACGTGTGCGTGTGCGTGTCTCTTTTAAGCTAAGCCACATCCTGAAATCTTCTTAAACTTGTTTGTAGGTACACACTCATTTAAGTTGAGCTCAATTAGTTAAACTTTTTACGTTGATCTTAAAATATCTAACATTGAGTATTATCTTTATTAGGGATAAATTTTAAGTAGGAAAAAAAAATTCTTAAGCTCAATAAAGCTAAAGTAGACCTAGCTAGAAGAGAAAGTTAACAATGATACACTTAAATTTTAATCACACAGCTGCATGTATTTCATCTCACGCATCAGGCCAAACCGCTAGCATTCTATATATCGCCCAAAGATAGTATTTCAGAAAAAAAAAAAAAAAAGTACTTTTACATAACACATGAACGGATGGGAGAAATTAAAAGGCAGACGTAGGTAAAAGCCTAGACTGGCTGGCTAGGGTAGGTGGCTAGGGGTAGGAATTTTATTGTTGTAAAATATTTCGAAGACTTTGTTCGTCAATATTATTGATATCCACAGAATCCATCAGCCCCGATAGCCTTTCACTAAGCTCGTCCACCTCTTTCTGAAGCTTCTTGATGTGACAGCAAGCTTCTTTCACAATCTTCGATATTGATGCCTGCACCAAAACACACAAACCAATTATGCTCACTTGATACTTCTTAATCAAGGATATTACTAACTAAAGTGAATTTGTATGACTGAAGTTTTGGCAATGATGGTATTGAAAATGATATTAAACTGAATATATCATAAAATCAAACCCTTGAGTTGGTTCTTTGGTTCAGTTCTGGCAGCACTGCTTGTAACCTTGAAACAAGCTCATTAATCTCATTCTCTGAGAGTTTTGAAGCTATGGATCTTCTTCGGCTAGACATGATCAAGGAAAGATTTTACCTTTGCTTTTCTCGCTTGTGTTCCTTTGGGAAGTTGCACTACTGGGGAGGACTAAGAAGCAGCTTAAATAGAGATAGATGAGGGAAGAGAAAATTAACCCGTTTCCTACTAGATTTCTTAGATGCACTAAAATGTTAGATAAGACAGATTTTGATTATCTTGAATAGTTCAAATCAGGGCCATTTTGTCACATATTTCTGCAGGACATGGCCCACCATCACAGTGGATTTTAGAGCTATGACCCCATCATCGATCAGCCTATCTTATTTCAGATGCATGTACAATGAGGAAAAGTCTTAAATAATTTGGGTTTAAACTAAACCTTAAACACTTAAAATTGCAGCTGTTAACAGGGCACCAAACGTTGCCCTCTTGTTTGTTTCACGAGAAAATTAAGGTTGCTGGCGCAGACCTTCATTATTTGATTGTCTGCCCAATGTTCCTTCTGAAAAGTCCTGTCCGTTGTTGCTTCTCTCTTCACATTTCAAAATGTAACCTTTTTTAAGAATGATTAAAGAAATTATGGCAGACGTATGCTGTGTTAAATATAGGAATATTTAGAGCCTTTCTATCTTCAGTTGAGATTACCTGATTAATGTTGGCCTTGTTCAAATTTTTTAATCACTAGCTGTCTTGTTTTGATGCAATATCCAAATTTTAGGAATGGTAAGAATAGGAAAAGAAAAATGTAGTGGAATTGTTTGGAGATACCTAGGCACAGAACCAAGAATAAGCAATAGCATTATCTGTTGAAAACTTCGACAGCTACTGTCATCTTAGGTTTCTGTTTTGGTGGATCTCACTTAGTTTGCGAAGGCTTCTTAGAATCCTAGACTATTTGATCCAATTTCACATTCTTCTCATGCATCAATTTTGTGTTTGGCAAGTCTCTGCCTCATTGTTACATCTTAATATTATTAGGGTGCTGTGCTACCAAAATCAAATTTAAATTGGAAAGAATAAAAAAAAAAAAAAAAAGCTGAGATATACAAAGCCTGAAGAAGGAACTGTAAATATTCATGGCTTATAAATAATGTGATTTCTTTTATATATATATATATATATATATTAGATTCTCCAATATCACGTAAACACTGCTCATACAGTTTGAAGTTAACTGAAGTTGGATTTAGGGGTTAGGATGAGCTACGCCATGCGTTGGCCCAATTTTAACCGACAAACGAAAAGCTCCAGCCCTGCTCCATTATTTGTGCTGCTAGTAAGTTTCAGATTATTCACCGTATAGACTTAGCTTATCGTGTTACTCATGAGCTATATTCACAAAGAAGTGAAAGTGAAATATAATTAAAAAAAATTACAACTTTAATATGGAAGATCTCCTAAATCATGTATGGCAAAAGCTGATCAGTAAGCCTAGACAAAAATGCTTATTCATAAGTACATATAATTGTATCAATGGATTATACAACGACCTAATAAAAACTTACTGAAAGTAATTGTTTTAGATGATAAAATCACTAACGCACCTATTTTATTTTACAAAGTTTACATTAGCTTATTTATACAAAGAGTGTATATAAGAAAGGTTTAACTATAGAAAACCCTAATTCTCAAGAGGTAGATTCTAACTTTGTTAATAAAAAAGTTAAAGTGAGAATTTTAAAATACTTTTAATATTAAAATAACTCAACTTTTTAAGAGGATGAATTTTTCGTTGTAGGACCGTGTAAGATATTAATCTTTCAATAGTATTTATCAGAAATCAAAGCATGATGGCGACAAACCCTGCAGAACAAGATGAATGGTTAAAGACTAAGCATGCGTATGAGGGGCACACACCAGAAAGGAGTGATACTGGTGAGTGTAGCGAGGAATTGGGCAGAGACAAAGCTAATAATTGGAGGTTTGGCGTTATTTACCAAACCTCTTTAATCTGGCCCCTAACTTTGCGGTTGCAGCTACGATTGTTTGTTTTGAAAGACACTTCTGCTACGTGGCATTCCATGATTGGCCGAAGTCATGCTACTGCCCTCTGATTTGGACAACCTGCACCAAAATCCAAGCAAACCTCACTGTCTTTTGATTTTCAGACACTCCCCAAAGGATTTTCAGTCTTCATCACCTTTCCTCTTTCGGTGATTCAGTGTGCACAATTAACGCCAAAATGTACAAGTAATTGGGAAATGACATAGATTTGGTCGGAAAAATCACTTGATATCAATTCCAATTCCACACTAGAAGAAAATAGATTAGATTGGAACTATATAAGTGAATTTTGACAAATAAATTTAATATTATAAGATTTTAGATTAAAACTCCATGGGGAAAAGGGAAGGGTTATAGGAGAATGTAACCAACACAAAACTTTGTGGTGCGCTTTGTATTTGAACTATAACAAACTATGTGATTCTTAATTTTTTGGTAACCAACCCCATGGGGGATTCTTCTGAATGTGTTTAATTATTTGTTTATAAATCTATTAGTTGTAGAGATGACCAACATCTAGCTAGACCATGAGATTTCACACACAATAGCCCATCTGGAACTGAAAGTTTCTGCTTCCAGTTCATCACATGCAGCCACTGATGCTAGAGCCGTGCATCAATCAAGAGGAGTCTTCTAGTAATCAATTATCAAAAGGGTTGGGTGTGAAAGGGTCGAAGCTATGACAGTTTTTGTCAATGACAATCTTTGGATCTTCATTTACGTTTGCGAGTACAGGAACATGCACACCCCATTCTGTACAACTGACGTCTATAAACCTTCTTATGACACTGTTGGGCAGTAGGCCCCCCTCAAGGTTGTAGCATGCTCCTGTAACTGCTAAATTTGACTCTGCTTCATTCAATTTTCTCCTCCTAATAGCATAGGCGGAGGAGGTTGCGTAATTGTCCCCCTCAACTTTATAAAATTTACGTGTATAGTATTGAATTTTGATATTATATCTCTTTTTTTTTAATTTTAAATATATTATGCTTATTAAATTAATTAAACTCACATATATATTTTTTATTTAACATTTTAATTTGAACTCATTAAATGCATATAAATTTTTTCGCTTCGTTTAATTTCTTTTCATTCTCTTTTTTTTATTTTCTCTCACCTTTTTTTTTTTTCTTTCTCATTTCTCTCTTATTTTTTACTCTTTTTCTCAAATTATCTTTAGTTTTAGTCATACTTTATATGATACTTCTCTTTCCTCCTGTCGCCTCCTACTTGATATTTCTTGTTTTTTTTTAACTTCTTCACAATTTATGTTCTTTCTATCATTCCTAGAATTATTCGTCCCACCAGTTCTTTCATTTTTCTTGCATTTTCATCACTCTTGACTCCACCTTAATCATGTCTATATGTTGTGATTTTCTTTGAATCCTTTCATCTTTGACTGTGATGAAGCGTTCATCAAGCTCTCAATTGCCCTATATTCAATCTATGTTACAAGATACATTTTTGTAAATAGTAGTTCTTCAATAATTGAAAAGAATATAACTATATTTAAATGTCAACATATTATTTTCATTTGACCCTAAAACTGTAGCCGAAAATACTACAAAAGTTTTTGAATTTTGTCAAACAAAATAGTATTTGCAATTTTTTTACGAATTGACATTCATAATTTTTTTTTATTTCATCAAATAAACTTTTTTTCATTCAAAGTGTTCTTTTGAGCTAGTTATTAAACTATTATGGAGTGATAGTGTATTTTTTTAATATATTCTTATTATGCATTATATGAATTGAATAAATACATAACTAAGTTCTCATGATTATTTAGATAGTGAAATTAGTAATATTAATATGAAAAATAATTATTAGTATACTATTTATTTAAATTGAAGCTTATTTCTAAATTTAGGAGGAAAACCAAAATATTGTCAATGAATTAATCTCATTTAATTCAAAAATTAAAAAAAATATTTTATTTAAACCAACAGTATACTAAAAAAATATAACATTTTTAAATAAAATATAAAAAAAATTTATTAAGAACATTTTTTTTTTGGTCCCCTAACTACCACTGCCTACTAGCGTGTAGGGTAGAGGGGATCTATGGTCTATTCTTTTAGGTCTGGTCAAGACCTTTAAGCAATTCGTTATGGCAGTTTCCTTGTGCCCTCTTACCTTCACATGGGATAATTTGAGAAGTGACATAATGTCCCCACTCTCTGTATCAGTATACAGTATGATAAAGGCAGAGCATGAATACAAACAGTAACTGCAGTTTTCATACAGAGAGTAGAGGGTGTGTCAGCAAAGCATGAGTTGGAAGAAAGTCATCTAAAGTGTATAATAGATCATTGTTGATGACAAATCTAACAGTTTATACAGTGCAGACAATCTAATAATAGCAATCTGTGAATTTATAATCTGTTGATTACTTGCGCACAAGGTAAGAATCAAATTCTTCCACAAAGTGAGTAATTTAGTATTTCTTTTTTCTTAGGCCATAGGGTGAGGGTTATTTTGGTTTCAGAAAAGTCGGTGCCCACAGGGTGAGTATCATTTCTGGTGCCTTTCCTTATGATCATGCAACTCTACATCAATCTTTAAAGGAACAGTAGTTGGTTAAACCAGCATGTGACCGACAGAAGTCTCTCTCAAATTTAATGGCTATTTGGATTTTGTTTCATGGCCTAAGAGTCAGTCAGCAGAAGGAAGAGACAAAAGCAGACAAGGGAGTATTCTAGCATAATATTCATAATCAAAAAAGTCGAAACTACTATGATTCCTCTTGTATCAAACGGGGTTTCTTAGTTATAATATAGAAATGGAGATAGCTTGATGGTATCGTCTCATTAGTGAACGGAGTCTCCTTTGCTCAAGGAATGGGATACAATATCATTGTTCTTTGCTGTTTAGTTTTCTAAGAGATACATGAGAATAATTTATGTGAGAATAAAAATAAATTTGAATATATCCATAATCATATTTGATATAGTACAAAAAAGAAGTAAGAATGTTATTTTATTTTTTATGTTTAGTTAGATAAAAACAATATAGAAATAGAAAGAAAAGATGATAAAATAATCATATCATCTCAAGATAAAAAAATAATAAAATAATACTTTTTCCTAATGAAAAAAAAAATGCAAACATTAATTGAAAAATAAAAAGTAGCATCCCATATGTTTGTTGCCTAATAAAATTGAGGAATAGAATACTTAGAGTGTGACACCTATTCCAACTGATTCCCAGAATCGAGCAGAATGCAATTTTCATATTCAACAGTATAACACGAACAGTATCTTTTAGAAAAGGGCAGTAATATCATTTCTCAAGTCATTCCAGGAGAGGATGTTCATTCCATCTGATTGTTTATGGGATGCAAATTACCCATTTTGATGGAATCAAATAAATGAGGGAATGGGATTGAAAAGGTGAATTTACAAACCAAACATAAAAATATGGGAATCCTAATCCCATTCTCAACTCTAGAGTGAAGAACTCTCCATACCAAATGGGGCAAACATGGGCAAAACCAGCAGTGGTCATAGGTAAGGTTGTCTTCTTTAGTTAAACGTTATTTTCTTATGAAGAATTTCATGCATAAACTTATAACACCATTAACAAAGGACAGTGGTTCACATAATTCACATATTTAACTTAATATTATGATGCCTATGGCTAGAAATTCCTCAAGGCACAGGGAGAAAGACAAAAGTTCATTCATCCAGTAGGCCAACTCTCGAGCTATGTTATGCTAGAATAATATAGGGCCCGTTTGGTACTTGGGGAGAAATGGAAGAGAAAGGAAGTGCTTTGCAAAAGGCGTTTTGATGGCCAGAAACAGATGGAAGTCGGGAGTGAAGGAATGGCATACGGTATCCTACAATGTAGCATGCGAAGGGATGAAAATTGTGGAGCCAAAATGGTGAAAAGTCAATTATGCCCCTTTGTGCTGGTCATTTTTCATCGCTAGCTGGTAGAAGCTTCATTATCAAAATTGCAAATTTTTTCCTCTACTAGCACACTCCACCACAAGTGAATGACCCATCGTTGAACACTTACAAGTTGCCAACGCTCCTTCAGATAACTGCCGTTAAAGGGCAAGACCTATTATCCTCCACAACGGAATAGTATCGATTTCACTGGAGCATCGCTCATCCACTTGAGGGGCCTTGAAGGTGTTCTTTGGGTCGCAAAACTTCCAAGCGAGCGACCCATCGTTAGCTGGTGAAAAGTCAATTATGCCCCCTCGTGCTGGTCATTTTTTATTGGTAGTTGGCAGAAGTTTCATTATCAAAATTGTAAATTTCTTCCTCCACTATTGCACTCCACCATAAGCGAGTGACCCATTGTTGAATACTCACCGGTCGCTGATCCTCCTTCAACTGACCACCTCAGGGGCCAAGATCCATTATCCTCTCAAGAAGAACAGTATCGCTCTCACTAGAGCATCATTTATCCACTTGAGGTGCTTCAAAGGTATTTTTTGGGACCACAAAACTTCCGAAAAGCAAAGGTACAACAACGAGCGCGTGAGGTTGAGTAAAGCTCTACATTTTGAGTTTGTCTCCTTTCAATGCCATATATTAAAAAAAATTTACTTTTCGTTATTTTCTTTTCTCCAGGACATGTTGGTCACTTCGACCTTTTATACCAAACATAAGAATATAATAATATTATCATTCATTTCTATACTATATCAAAAATAATTTATTCCATTCCATTCATTTCATCATTTCTGTTCCAATTTCATTGCTATGATAATTCGATGGATAAGCAAAATGGGTTTTCCTCAATGTACATTTACAGTGTCATTAAAATCCAAACATAGTACAATAGTACGTATCAATCTAGCCCCAGACTTGAATAACGTAATGGCTTAGATACTCTGATGGAAAACAAGTTTATTGCAAATTTCCAAAATAATGAGTTAGTTCAGCATGTATACAGTCATGTACGCCATGAAACTCTCCACATTTTCACACATCATCACTGTCCTTATGCCAACTCTGCTGTATTGTGCAGTGCATGCACCGAAACTGAAGTTAAATGCAAGGGCTTTTTCCCAAAAGTTTCAACTCGTGAACAATCTGCTTTTCATGATCTTTTCTGCCTCAGTTACACTCAAATGCCTGATCCCATTCTCCTTCAACCAACTCTTCCCCCCTGCCAAACATTCTTGCACTTTGTTTTCTTCCATCTTCAACAACTTAAGACCTTCACTTGCTTTTGGGAAGAAGCCTTCTGGCCTCAAACACCATGCCCCAAACATCCCAAATAAAACACCCAAATCATTACCAAACCTTTCAACACCACCATTGTGAAATTTGACATTGCTTGTGAGTATACCAGTAAAAATTATTCGATCTATTCCTGCTGCCAAACTTCTCCAGACTCCAACAAAATCCCCACTATTCAAACTTTTTTCTACCACTGACATTTTACCTTGCAGATAATCCAGAGCCTCAATTAGAGTCTTAGATATAGTCCAGCCATCTTCACTGTTCTGCCATTGCCTTCTGTTCTTCACATATTCTCGAGACTGAGCATCAAATCCTCTCAAAATAACCAGAGATATCTTTTCAACCCACTCTCTTCTAAACTCCTCCAACTTTTTTATGTCCTCATCAAAGATAGCCATTTGGGGACTCTCTGACAACCCTTCAGTATCTCTATTAGCGCTAATTGACAATTCCACTTTATCATCCTGATCCATCCCCATCTCAAGGAAAAAGACATCCTCAGACCATTCCCTTAAAACAAATTCAAAGTAATGAGCAGCATTGATGGAAATTGCAACTTTAATTAAGGCATCGTCATCAGTTAAAGCAGTTAATCCTTCAGCCTCCTGGCAGCGGATAAGTATGCAATCAAAAAATTTTCTTACAATAGGCAAAGCTGCTAGTTTGAGAAATCTTGACCTCAAAGTAACACTAGGCAATGATCTACAGCGATCAATTACAGATGCTAGATGCCAAATAAAGGCATTGGAAACCAGAGGAGACTTGTGATCATCAGTACACGATGACAGAACTACCCCTTCAATTTTCTTCCTCCAGTTTTTCTCATCATCTGCGTCAGATTTTAACTTATCTAGGGCATCATTGAGCTCTATTTCTGCCCATAGATCAAGCCAGTCTGGTCGATCACAAAATACAGATAGAGAAGAAATTTTCTGCTGGATCCCATCCTCTTCAAAGGACAGCAAGATCCCAGAATGCTCTACCAGAGACTTAATCCTTTTGTCAAAAGATATCATCAAGTCAATAAGATGCAACCATGAAATTCGAGCAGATGATTGAGTACCTGTAGCACTTTCCCCCTCTAGTTGGTTAATGTAAACAGGGAATATTTCTTTCGCCAAGTATGTTGATAAGGAGGTTACCATTGCTGAGATCCATTCTTCTCTGCAACTATACCCAACTAGCTTTGCTTCGTCAACTAATGGCTGCAACAGTTCATCCATAGAGTCAACATAATCCCTTGAGATCTTATATGCAAGAGTGAATATAAACTCTGGCTTATTAACCCACTTTAAGAAATGCTGTTGGGATGCCAACGAAATGGGATTCACAAGCTCTTCAATTGCCCAGAGTGGTTGGTGCAGAGCGACTTCCCAATCATGGCCCTCAAGTTGCCTAGCTTTCCTCTGTCTTTGCAACTCCTGTAGACTGCACAAGGCAAGAAAATTTTCTGAGTACTTGAGTTTGAGATCTGCCTGCATACTCAATAGAGGATTCAAGACTTCATTTGCACTCCTTGCATCTGATGTCAAAGCAGAAAGGGGTGGGGGCCATCCAAGTGAAGCAAGAAGGGCCCGATGATCAGCAATTGCCTGGGGTCTTAAAATCGCTAGAGCTCGATCTACTCTATGATCAACTGCTGATACCAGATGCTTCCACTGAGGGCGCGTCTTTGTAATTGTAGTTAATATTTCTTCTGTCATTTTAAGCGTTTTAATAGCAAGCAGACGCATTTCCTGCAATAGTTGAGCATATATTAAGGAATATAGTGACGGTATAACTTGTAATATCTCTGGGTCTCATTATTAAAGAGAGCTCACTTCTGAATTCTGGGTAGAAGAATGCTTCCTTAGGTTTTTGTTCATAGTATATGATACAGCATCTTCAATATCACCAACCAATGTATCTAGCTTTAGTGCGGTCTCTGGAAGACATAGTAAGTAGTTTAAGAAACCAGCAACGCTGATGAACTGTAATACAAAAGAAATCAAAACCAATGGCAGCATATATCAAAAGCATAGCAACTATTAATTAGAAAACAGCCAACCTGATAAAAAGGGAGAAAGGGAACTGAAAAGGAGTTCTGCCAACTCATCATTTGACCACATCAATAGAAAATTATTACAGCAGAAATGAGTTTCTTTTACTAGTTAGGAAAAAAGCAATTATAGAGTAGAGTGAGTATAGTCTCAACTCACAATGAATTAACAGTGGGGCTTCCGAGGGCCATCAAAGATAAATAGTCCTTGTTGCTGAGGTCATTTCAAAATGGGCCTTGAAAAGGCATTCAGCGACAATAAACTATTATAAGTAATCACATCATCCTTTTCAGCCTCTGATTTTCCATCTTCATGAAGCGGCTGGATAAATTATTTATTTTCCCCATGCCAGCATAAATGTCATAAAAATTATCTTTTTATTGGGAAAAATTGAAGGGTAGATTTCAACCTTCATGAAGTGGCTGGATAAATTATTATATTTTCCAATACCAGCACATATCTCAAAAAAATTAGCATCTTCTTATTTGGAAAATTGAAAGGGTAGTTATAGAACCACGGTTCTCTATCCCACCTTTGATCATAAAGAGGAATGCAATATCATTGGAGCCACAGTTCTCTGGTTCAGAGTACTTCAAAGTTCAAACTTTTTGCTGAGGTTGATGATGCTAGGATAGATCACTTAACTTTCATTTCCACCAATTTGCTCCAATGTGAACTATCATTTCCAGCATTTTTAGTGCCACAAATGGTCTATATGACCATTAAAACCACATTACAAAGCCTAGACTCCAGCACCAGTTCCCAATCCCCTGCCCAGGCCCTCTTTCTCGCATGACTACAATTATCATCCATAACCTCAAGGATCTACGACAGAACTGAACCTGACAGTTCACTTCATCAACATAGATTACACCCATTAATCATTTCCCAATCAAACACTGATCCACAAATTTTAGTTAACTGATTGCCTTAATTAATCTTAAAAGCCTGCCATCAATGGTATAGGTATGCATATGGGCATGGTTGTCCATACTCCATATAGAAGGTTGGGGACTGAAAAAATTGATGAGCGAAAATGAACTAAAATGAAGATAAGACTACAAATAAAGAGTATGAAGATGCAATAACTATTTTGAAGCCAATTTGTTTTACCAGATTACACTTACATAGTGCCTAGCACCTAAAGATAGCATTATATCCATTATTTCAAAAGAATATACAGTTAATTCTTACATTATCGCGTACTATTGACAGGTATTTCTGTATTTAAATGAAGCTATATTGATCAGAATAGATAATAGCAATAACCGTGGAAAGAGCTAATAAGTTTAACTAGTCTGATTTCCTCATGGACTTCGCACAAGGGCTTCATTTAAGCTCTTCTCCGGCCATTCTCATTCCCCTCTATCTATCTATCTCACGTACACACGTTAAGATGCATAATTCCAACACAATACCATGTTTCATTTTCCAATGAAAAACAAATTACAACTTACCACACTATTCATCGATTTGTATAGCTCAAAACTAGTTGAAGAAACTCACCTGCATAGACACGAACGGTCTCCAACCGCGCCACTTCCTTTGCCAAGGCCGGCAGTTCCTCTCTAAAATTCTTCTCTCCTCTTGGTCCATCTTCATTCAACATTAAAAGAAATCTCAAATTCTAACAACATAAAATCGAAGAATACAAACACGAATGGGAGTACATGAGAAGCAATACCTGATATAACACCGGAGGAGCAAGTGGACGTAAGAGCGATCAATTTGGCATTGACATCACTGAAGAGATCGTGGATTTGACCGGAGAATGAAGAATAAGCTACAATACCCACTCCGAGTCTCCGATTCAATTCGACCAAAGCTTGATCTAAGTCAGAGCACTGAGTTTGCAGCTCCAAAACCAAACTAGGAGCTTCGGCGACACTATCTTTGGTGTGAAATTTGGCATTGAGGAAGGAAAATGCAGAGGGCGAGAGGTCAGATGGTGGAGGAAGGACTTGGACCGAGTCCATGTCTTCATTCAAGCCATTGGAATCTCGAAAGGTTGGAATGCGAAAATTTGAATGGAGGAAGAGGGTATTTTAGGGTTTTGAAAAGATTTGCGAGCGACGTTGAAGACTCGAAGCTGCTGTGCTGCCGTGTGGGATGGGATTATCGGATTCCGCGTCTCCGTACAGTCTAAGGATGATTCAAATGAATCTGGGCGTGTTTCGGGTCGACCCGGATCAAACTGCAATGGATCTAATGGATTGGAAATTTGCAGTTTGACTTAAAAAATAAAAGAAAAAAAGGTATATTTTATCTTTGAATTTTTTATTCTTATATATATTTCTTTATAGTTTTAGTATTAAAATTTTTAATTAAAATCTAATAAATATATAAATTTTTAATAATATTATGATAAGTATATAATTTCTTAATTAAATTATATAATTGTCATAACATTATTAAAAAAATTATATACTTATTATGTTTTAATTAAAAATTTTGATAATAAAGATATAAAAAAATATTTACGTGTAATTAAAAAAATAACAAAACAACGGTGTGCTTCGTAATTAGATGCATGTATGGGTATAATACTATATCTAATTTAATAATATTTATATATATATATATAATTTACACAAATTTTGTTCATTGTGTTTTATTCAACTCTTATGTAGATTGTTTTGTTACTAATTAATTATTTTATGGTATTTTAAAAAATTTTAACTAAAATAATTATTTAAAATTTAATATATTAAATAGTTTTAGTCATTCTCCATTTAATCCTTTTACTAGTCTTGCAACATTAAGAAAATATTCAAACTATAAATAAAATATATATTTAATAATAAAAATGTTTATTATTTTAACATTTACATAATTATTTATGTTAAAATTTGACTGTAAAAATATTAAAGGATGATAATATAGTAATTACATAATATATGATACACTTTAAACCCAAAAACAAATTGAGTTTAAACTAAAGGCAGTGAGTAGTCAAGAAAATATATTTATAATTTTTAAATACTTATAGTATTATTTTATCTATTTATTTAAATATCATTTTATATATAATTATTTTCAAAAAAAAATCATATGCACGTAAACCTACATGAATTTGAGCCCCCTATAATCTTTTCCATTAGAATATTAGTATCTCAACTTTAAAACAAACACTTTGATCTACTGAAGTATAATAAAAAGTGAAATTGTTAATCATATTTATATTTAACATATAATAGTCGTATAGCAAATAAAAATCAATTTTTAAATTTTTGAAAGTTAACTTGTGCTATCTTTAAAAAAAAATAATTTATGTTGTTTATTTTATAAAAAAATTAAAGGATATCAATAATTTTTCTCAAAATAGAAAACAAAAATTGATTTTGAAAAGCTCAAAAATCAACTTTTTGTTTAGAGACTATTGTTGTAATTAGACTCAAAGATAAAATATAGTTTCCTCTTCCTACTTTGTAATGATATCTTAAGACTAAACCATTTGAGATTGTTGTGGATTTTTACTTATTTTAAGATTGTATTTTTTTTAGAGAAGTTTCATTTAAAAAAAATACCATGAGAAAGAAGCACTTTGTGTTAAAGTAAAACTATTTAATAAGTATTATGAAATAACTCAAAAAAAAAAATAAAGAAAAGAGAATTAAGAGAAGATAGAGAATAAAAAAAGTGTTATTCAATTTTTATTCATACATCTCAATACAAATGAGATACCTATTTATAGGTATAAATTTGTAATTACAAATAATTTAAAGGTTTATATCTTAAATGTAAAATAATAAACTATAAAGAAGGTACAGATTCCATAACATAAAGGAGGAAGATGAATGTCTGAAAATTTTAGAATTACAACCCTTGAAAATATATGAGAAGATGGACATCCACATAATATGTACTCATAATACTCCTCCTTGAATATCAATTTATTTCAAGAATATGTCTCATTAAAATCTTACTAAATAAAAATCCTATGAAAAAAAATTAATGAAGGAAAAAGAGTATATTATTCCTATGTTTTATATGCATTAAAATTGCCTCATTAAAAACCTCACCAGGAAAACACCCAGTGAGACAAAAATCATGGCAAAGGGAAAAAAGAGTATAATGCATATTAACTCCCCCTCATGACAACATTAATTAAGATCTTTAAATTGAAAAACTCCAATATTATGGACTAGCTTTTCCAATATAGCAGTAGGAAGTGCTTTGGTAAACAAATTTATTAGATTATCACTTGAACAGATTTGCTAAATATTTATATCATCATTCTTTTGAAGATCATGAATAAAAAAAGAATTTTTGTGAAATATGTTTTGTTCTATCTTCTTTAATGTACCCTTTCTTTTAATTAAGTAATGCATGCAACATTATCTTTACATAAGATAATTAAGATTGTTTTTTGAGAAGATAAACCATAACTCTCTTATATATGTTAAATCACATATCTTAACTAGACGCATTCTTTACTTGCCTTATGTATTGCTAAAATTTCTACATGATTAGATGACGTGGTTGTTATAGTTTGTTTTATAGATCGCCATGAAATGGCTATACCTTTACATGTAAACAAATAATCTATTTGTGATCAACCATTATGAGTGTTAGAAAGATATCCTACATCTACATAACTAATTAGGTCTGACTTGGGTACATTCCTATAAAACAAACTCATATCCATCATACCTCTAAGTTAATGAAGTACATACTTAACTCTATTCCAATCCTTTTGTATAGGTGAAGAACTATATCTTGCCAATAAATTAATGACAAATGATATATTGGGTCGTGTATGACTAGCAAGATACATTAGTGCTCTAATTACACTAAGATATAGTACTTTAGGATAAAGTAGTATTTCATCCTTTTCTTAAGGTTTAAAGAGATTTTTGTTCACATTTAATGATCTTACAACCATTGGGGTGTATAATAGATGTAATTTGTCCATATAAAACCATTTCAACACCTTTGCTATATAAGCTTCTTGATGTACAAAATTTTCATTTTTTAAATGTTTAATTCGTAATCCAAGGCAAAGTTTATTCTTCCTAAATCATTTATTTCACATTCTTTCTTTAAACAATTTTTTAGCTTTTGAAGCACTTCAGAAATTTCAATAATATTTAAGTCATCCATATAAATAGCAATGATGGCAAACTCATTCCTAAATCTCTTTATAAAAATACATGAACAAATGGGGTCATTTTTTTTTATATTTCATTCAACAAATATAGATTATTTTAATCTATAAAGAGATTTGTTCAATTTAATTAAGTAATTTTCTCGAGAATCTGGTTTATATGCTTTAAGAAAACTAAAACCTTTCGAGATTTGCATACAAATATCATTATCAAGTGAGCCATACAAATAAGCTGTAAAAACATCCATTAGACACAAATTGAGTCCTTTGTGTATTGTTATACTAATTAAATACTAAAAAGTAATTGCATCTATTGTAGGTGAGTATGTCTTTTCATAATCAATGTTAGGTCTTTGTGAAAACTCTTGAGCAATGAGTTGTATCTTATATCTTACAATTTCACCATTCTCATTTTGTTTTCATTCAAAAACCCATTTGTATCCAACTAACTTTACACCTTGTGGTATATGAACTATAGGTTTGAAAATTTTTCTCTTTGCAAGTGAGTTTAATTCTGACTCGATCGTGTTTTTCCATTATGACCAATAAGCTCTTTGTGTGCATTCCTTATTAAAATTTGGTTCATGATTCTCATTATTATTTATTATATCTCATACTACATTATATGCAAAAATATCATCAACATTGATTTTATTTCAATTCCATCGTATTCCATTCATGATATAATTTATTGAGATTTCTTTATTTGCACTAATTTTAAGCACCTGACATTTTTTTGAAACTGAAATAATAATTTGGTATAAGGACTTTTCTAGACTTACCACATCCACATCCTCGATTTGACCATTTTGGTCCTTAGATCTTTTTTTTTTAAGATTTTTATCTTTGAAACCAATAAGTCTATCACGCTTCATGCATGCATTAGATTCATTTGCAATAGTAGATTATCTAATAGGGATATCAACTTTAATTGGAGCATTAGCAATTGGTACATGTGATTTGGTCACTCTCTTTTAGTCAATAAATGCATTTGGTAATTTATTAGCTAAAATGTATAAATAAATTATCTTTTGAACTTTCAGTTCATATTATTTTATATGAGGATCAAGATGAGATAATGATAATTCATTCTAATTAATTTCTTTTTTCAACTGGTTATTTTCTCCCCCTAATATTGCAAAAACTTATTCATCAAAATGACAAGCGGCAAATTTCTCATGACTAAATCTTTTATTGATAGTTTAAGATATTTTTATTGTAGATGGAGTTTTATATTTAACATATATTCCCAACCTTCATTAAGGAACCATTTTAGTACATTGTGATGGAGTAATTGAAATATATACTACACATCCAAAAATATTTAAATGAAAAATATTAGGTTCTTAACCAAAAACCAATTATAAAAGGGAAAACTTATGATAACTTATTGGCTTGATGCGAATTAGTAATGCAGCATGCAAAATTGAATGTCCTTAAGCATAAACTAAAAGTTTTGATTTTATAAGTAATGGTCTTGTAATTAATTTTAGATGTTCAATGAATGATTATGCAAGACCATTTTATGTATAAATATGTGTTACAAGATGTTCAATTTCAATAGACATACAATAATCATTGAAAGATTAAGAAGTAAATTTATCAGCATTATGTTGTATTTTTTTAATTGGATAATTAGAAAAATATGCTCGTAGTTGAATTAATTGAGCAAGTAATCTTGCAAATACTAGATTGTGAGATAATAATAAATACACATGTAACCATCTAGTTGATGCATAAATTAAAACTATAAAATATCTAAACAGTCTACATGGTGGGTGAAGTGGTCCATAGATATCACCTTATATACCTTCCAAAAATATAAGAGATTCATTTTCAATTTTTACTAGTAATGGTCGAATAGTCAACTTTCCTTGAGAATAAGTTACATATAAAGAATTTTTATATTAAAGAATTTGTTGGTTCTTTAATGGATGTTTATATGAATTTTCAATTATTTTTTACATCATAATTGATCTAGGTTGGCTCAACCAATCATGCCAAATAACAAACTTATCATAATCTATAAACTTTTAATTTACGATAGTATGTTTCAATTTTATTAATATATGTGTAGTACAAACTAAAGGAAAGTGTAGGTAATTTTTCAAGTATGCATATTGTTATTTGAGATTATACCAGTGATATAAAGATATTTAATATTTTCTTAATTTGTTGTTTCGATATGATATTCAAGACAAATGTCCTTAAAACTTAATAAACTTCCATGAGACTTAGTAGATTATAATGTATTATTAATGTATAATTTTGTTCTTCTAGGTAACAAAACATTCGCTCTTCTAAAGCCTCCAATTAAATTTGTAATACCAGATATAGTCTAACATTAGCTTCTTACATTACTAAATAAAAATATTTTTTATCTTTGATAATTGTATGAGTTGTTACATTATTAGTGAGATATATATCTTTATTATTGACATTGTTGCCAATCAAAGGACTACTTATAATTCAAAACAAAAATATCAATAATTAATACTAGAAAATACTGCTTAAAAATATAATAATATATTTGAAAGGATAATAATCTTATAAGTAAATTCTTTATTGCTTTAGAAAACACACTAAAAGTAAAATATAAGAAATTTATTTTTTAGACATTTTCATCACTAATTAGGTGATCAATTTTTTCATCAAGATCAGCAAAAAAATCAACAATTTCCAAGTGAGTGACATTAATATAGCCATGTTAAGATTCACCATCTTCATATGCAAAATTTGCCTCTATATTTTTCCCTTTAAGCGATTCTTGGTAAAGGTCAATAAAATGCTTTGGTGTGCGACAAGTATGAGACTAATGACTTTTGCCACCATAGCAATAACATATGCTCTTCATATGTTTGTTATTTTACCCATCTTTTTCTTTGTCTTTCTTTTCTTCATTTTTCCACTTTCGATGGGAAGTTGAGTTCTTGGTATAAAAACTACGATCGTAACCTCAGCCATGGCTACCATTATGTCTCCAGCGATGAGTATGTCTATGAGCAAAATGGTTGTGCGTTGCTACATTCACTTCAAGAAATAGAACAAAACTAGTCAGATGGTGTGAACACCACATTTTGTCTCAATAGTTAATCAAAAAAATAGAGAAAAAAAACCAAAAACAAAAAAATAATAATAAAAGTAAAAAATAAAAATAAAAATAAAAATAAAAAATAAGAAAAACCAAAAATAAAAAAATAAAAAACAACAAACCAAAAAAGAGAATGTAAATTTTTTAAGAAAAAAATAAAAAAAGAAAAAGAAGAAGAAAAAGATAAAAGGCCAAACTGCTGCAACCTAAAATCAACCAAAAAAAAAAAAAAAAAAAAAGAAGAAAGAAGAAGAAGGGGATACGAGCCCAACTTTTGAAACCCAAAACCTTCTCTGGATTGGGCCATCGGGCCATATGTACAACCCTACCTGATTTCCCTTTTCGGACTCTCCAAATGACACACACGACTCTGGCAGCGCGACACACACATAGACGCACAGAACATTGAAACACAAAAATCGAAGAAGCAACAGAGGCTGATCAACCCAACGCCTCAGAGGAGCATGAAAATGGAAGAAGTAGGGCAACATTTCAAAGAAACCAAGGCAGAGAGTCAGTGGCACGCTTGAAGAGCTGACCTTCTTCTCCTGTCCCCTTCATCATCGAAAATCGAGGAAAGAAAACGCGAAAGTGGAAGGAGAGATTGAAAACGTGGATCGATAAAGGAAGAGAATCATCAGCAAGGAAGGAGGGCATCAGTAGAAGAGAAGGGGAATGAGAAGTAGAGGGGGCTTTCGGGGATTTTATTTTGGGTTAGAGCAAATTGAAGGGAAGGAAAGAAGCGAGGGGAGATAGAGACAAAAGAGATCGAGAAAGAAGGAGCATTTTCAGATTTTTTAAAAAAAGGGATCTTGAGACTGAAGAAGAGATCAAAAAGAAAAGGGGACTAAGACTAGAAAAGGAAAGGAGAGCAAGGAGTTAACAAGACTAAAAAAAAAAACAAACAATGAAGCATTCCAGGTTAAACAACGTGATTTGTCAGGTATTGATTCAATTTTGATCTGTATTGATTGTTTGATCTTGACTTGTTGAATAATGTCTTGTCTAGCTTCGCCACTGCAACTGGTTTATCTCATCTCTGTTTCATTGGCAATGTGCTGAAGGCCTCTTATTTACGTGTATTGATGATATGAAAATAAAATTAGTTTAGAGCTTCCTTGTCTGAAATACAATGTTAAGTGTTGGATCATATGCTATTAGTGACTATGTATTAAGAGGTTACGGCAAGTTGTGAAATCCTATCTCTATCTGTGCGTTCCTGAGAGAGCGTCATGTAGGTGTTTGATAAAATGCCTAAAGAAAACCTGATATGTGGATTAGATATTAGAGTATTGGGATTTCATTGACCGAAATTGTTGTGTAGGTAATCGGGCATATTGAACCAAAGGGATCAAAGTTTTTATTTTCTGTGATGTTTTTTTTTTAATGATTCCATTTTGCAATACTTTTGCTGGGTGATGTGGTGGTATTGTCTACTTACTGCTCGAACATCGTGGGGAAGTAACATCTGAAGGTAGTCTTAATTTTGAAGTGCCTTTTTGCATTGCTTTTGCTGGTTTGTTGTGGTTGTTGAATATCATGTTTGCTACTCGAACATTATGGAGAAGTAACACCTAAGGAACCTAATTTACAACCACAAATGAAAATTGGGCATTGATTCAACCTGAGATATAGGCATAAGCATAAACGTGAAGCGGTGTGTAGAAAACTCAGGCTGTAGAGCCTCGAGGAACTATTGTATGGGACTAAATTCCTGTTGTACTGAACAGTTTCTCCACTCTCATGTAAATGTATTCAAACATAGTGCAATAGTATGACAAGAAATACACCAAGCACACACGGATCTTATATGTACCTAGTTTCGCATTATTTTCAAATTTTTTTTCATATTAGTTGCTTTTGATTTGTTTGAGTTTGTCATGTGGGATCTTGTATCTCCTCAGATATGCAATAATAAACCCATGGACCATGTGAGGTAATAGGCCTCCTTGGTATTCATTGGGTTACAAATTTACATTTTTATATGTTTTGGGCTCCATCAATTAACATCAAATTGGTTTTTTTTAAAAGAAAGATTTTCAAAAAAGAAACCAGATAAAAACAAAAAAAAAAGAAGAAAACAAAAAAAATGGGATTAAAAAAAATGATGATAAACTTTTCAATTTCGAAAGTCGATTTTAAATAACTGAGTTTTTAAAGTTCCCATTTCAAAAAAATTGTAAACAAAAACTAATTTTCAAACGAAAAAATTAAAAGGAAAATGAAATCAACAAAATTCACCCAAACAAACAAAGACAAAACAAAAAAACAAAAAACAAAACAAAGATTAAAAATCCTTTGAATGAATGAAAAGCCTAGAGAAAAATGAAAAAAAAAAAAGAGAGATAAAAGAAAGGGAAACTCAAAATGGGAAAAGGTAAGGAAGTAAAATTAATTCTATCTTAGGCAGATTAAAACACATCAACCAATGCTAATTTCATTTTATTTGCCAAAGATAAAAGTAGTTCTTATTTCTTTCTCGTTTTTTCCCCAAAAAAAACAAAATTAAATAAAAAAATAAAAACAAAAACAAAATATCAACTGAAAAATAATTTGAATTTGAACTACGTGGACTTTGATCCTTATTGAAGGGTACGTAGGCCCTAGGCTCTCATCTTAGGTCAAGTCCGCCCTTGTGAATAAACATTTTCTTTTAGTTTTATTTCTTTAATTTCTTTCTTCTTATTCTTAATTTTATTTCTTTAATTTCTTTTTCTTTTTTTTACTCTTAATTTTATTTCATTAATTTCTTTACTTCTTATTTTACATGTGATTTGTTAAGGAGAATTAAAATAGATTAAAGGCCATGATAATTTTGCACAACTAACTTAGGGTAATCGTTCTTAAAAACGGGTGTAATGGGCTGCCTAATACCTTCCCCACTCACAATCGACTCCCGGATCCATTTTCTGGTTCGTAGATCATTTTTCAAACTAAAAAGGTTTTTCTAAAATTTTACCTTTTCAAAAAATTAAAATTTAGTAGCGACTCTACTACTTTTAATTTTGATTTTGGTTTGACACTACATGGTTGCATTTTCGGGTGTGACAGTTTGGCGACTTCACTAAGGAGAATGATTTGAGAGTCAAGCCTAATTTTAAGTTAGTTGTGCAAAATATTATAGCCTTTCTTTTATTTTGGTTCTCTCTTTTGTTTGTTGTTTGCCTCACATGATTAGGGTAAATAGTATGTCGTTTACATGCTTGCTTCATCTATTTTATTTCTTTGATTGTTACATAACATGTGTTAGGATAGATAACATGTGGAATAAAACTATAGGATAGATGACCATATGTGTATATATTTTACTCCTTTTACTTATATATGTATATATACTTCTCTGCTTTTCGTTCTGTCAATCCGTCTAGCAGATGAGGGTTGGGTAGTTTATAAAATGAAAAGATAAATGCTCTCTTCACACACATCACTAACACACAATTACCTCACACATATTATAGGCTCTATACCCGAGTCTTGGTACACCTTAGGTTAGTAGAGGTTTATATTGATTTCCTTGTGAAACCTTATGTTTCCTGAGGCTATCATGAAAACCTCACCTAAATTGTGCCTTGTTATATGGATTTGACTTGTGTAGGATCCTTTTCCTCTCAAAGTTAGATTTATATAACAAGATCTTCATCTTACGGTAGGGGCAATTTAGGGGCCAACAATTTTAGAGACTGTAAATGCATTGATAGTCAAGCTTTAGACACCTCTCAAATAGTTAGAGTCAGACTTCTGCAAATCAATGATTTCAACCTAGGTCTACCCATATTAGGACAAAGGAGGACATTTTTAACCGTTTCCTCATCACACTCATGCGTTCAATAAAACTCGTAAGGAAAGTGATGCATTGTCACTATTTACTAGAGTAGTTAATGAAATGTCATTGCAAAATCAGGCATGCGTTAATTATGACGCTGGTATGAGTTAAACTAACCCTTATTTGGCGAGTTCCCAACCCCAAAAAGGCCATAACCACATTTATCATAATCCCTTGAAAAGGAAACATTTACCCCCCATTTATTTTCTTCATACATAATTAAAAAGGAAGAAAATAAAATAGAATAATAAATAATGTATAATTCAATTTTATTTTTTAAAAAATTTCAATTTAAAATTTTTATCTCTACAAAGTGATAAATTGATAAAAAAAGGGGTATTTTCAAAATTTTGAGAAATTATAATATTCATAAGTTTGTTGCATCAATAAATGAGTATCATGTCTTGGTTAGAAATTGGAATCATTTTTTTTTTTTGCATCAATCATGTGGAAAAGCATATTTCTCTCAGTTTGATTGTCAACTACTTTTTCTCCAATGAAGCAATAAGTCTCTCGAGAAAAGGTACAAAGTCTTTCTTCTCTTTTTATACGAGGACGTGGTTCTCAATGATGTATTAGTGCGTACACAATATCTGTGGATCATTATCTTGGCTTATTTTATTAAATATCATTGAAGCCAAAGTTCTAAGGATAAATTGTATTGGGACTATCCTTTCCTAAGCTAAGCAATTAGCCACAACTTCTTATGGATCAATAAGCTGCTAGAGAAATGTGGGAGAATATCAACTAATGCTCCACTGATTAATCAGAAAAGTCAATCTGGGGTAACTTTCACAAAGATAGAGAGTTTTAGGACAGTACCATATGTCTCATTTTGAAATAGATAAGGGGCGAGTTAATTGCAAGGGTCAAGTCGATTAGGACTTTAACTTGAGGTGATAGCAAAAAATGGAACTCTTTGCTGGTCGATACTATTAACTTCATTCCTTATGGGGAAACAATAAAATCCCAGAGTAAGTTGGAGGATCTGAAAATGACCCCATAAATTGTCAAAAGGAATCCAGATTGGCTAGACTTTTCCCTAGACAGCATCCATGTGGGATTTAGCATATTCCCTTAGGATGATTTGTTAACTTTATTTATCTCTGTGTGCAATAAGCATCTAAGAAAAATAAAAGTTCAATGATAAAAAATGGTTACCATAAATGTAAATGGGAAAGGCCTAGTTTTTTTCTTAAGCAAATTTTTAGTTCTAATTTACCTTATAGAGGCAATAAATTTCTAAAAGAAATAAACATCCATTATCTTAAAAGGCCTTCATTCCAAAATTAAAAGCACCCATCAATTCATAAATCAAACAAGAAATAAAATTGCATTCATGCATAATCATACTACATTCCATGTTAAATTTTAAAACTTGCAAAATATAGGATTCTTGGTCCTTTGCAATGGAAAAATTAGCTTAATCTAAAAATCCAAATAAGAAGCTACACTCATGAATAGACAAAATGAGAAAACTGAGGTACAGGTGCAAGAAGTAAATGTGTGTCACTTGATTAGGCAAAAGGAAGCTATCATAGGTCTTGATAAAGTTGTTTATTGCTTTCTAACCTTCCATACTACCATATCCTTCAACTTATGACTATTGCCCATCTCCATCTTCTCCACTTCAAAGAAATTTGAGCCATCCATCTCAAAATTCATTGAGCTTGACCATTTTGAGAACTACCAACCATCTCAATTAAGACACTTGTCATTTGTCTCAATTAAAACACTTGCTATTTGCCTAACTTTCACTTGACTAGCTTTCATAAGAGTAGGATGTCTCCTTCGTTAGCCTCTAATTTCCATTCCCAAAATGGCATTGTCCAAAAAATTTTGAACTTAATCCTAAGGCAATGGGGCATTCTAAGAAAAAGAGAAAAGTTGCAACCTCTTCATAAACAAGGTGTAGAAGGACATAAGAAATAGGATTTCATAGAGATTTATTGGTGATTGAACTCTCAAAGAAATTCCTTGTCATATCATGATCAGTTAATACTTATTTGGTCAATATCCTTCTATATACCTAAAATCTAAAGCTAATAGAAGTTGATTTTTTCTATTGGACCTTATTTTATTTAACTTTGTCAATACAATGATCATATGTTTCTGTTTCTCCCTCTTTGTCCATCCTCCCATTTCATCAGCCATGTTGACACAATTTCTTTTATTGCATGTCTTTCCTAAATAGACCAAAAAGCCAAAAATATAATGTCCAGGACTCCTTATGAAAAGATTTAATCGATGTGAAGAAGGGTTAGATTTGAAATTAATTATATGCCCCGAATTCAATTACTAAAAAAAAAAGAAGAGGAAAAACCAAATTACAAGTATGAATGCATGTCCCACAAGCAAGTTATGCCTAGGATACAAGGCATTCTTGACCTTCCCAAATATGAAGAGTTACCTCTAGTTACCTCAATTGAGCCAGAAGTGATATTTATTTCCTTCACCCTAATCATGAAACATTTGGGATGGGAAGTCTTTAACATATTTTTATGCTGATAATTCAAATATCAAGAGAGGGCCAGGTTCTTTCAATTATCCAAATACTTCTTAACCGTTGTTAACTACTTTGGGCCTTAAAAAAAAATTATTCAAATATCGAACATGAATTGAACCCGAGAAGCGATGAGAATTCCATATAAAGAAAAATAATTTTGGCACTATAGTAGATTCCTTCTAAGAAAAAAAATTAAATGAAAAAAAAGGGAACAAATTGGAGAGGGAAAAGAAAAATCATAGAGGAAAAAAATGCTCAAAGAGGAATTTCTTACAGAAATAAATTTGAAAAAGCAATCGCTTCCAAAAAGGAACTTCACCTTAATATGCAATCCAGGGACAAAGTTCTCGAGGGGAGGTTTTACATTGCACAAAAAGTCAAAAAAAAAGAAAATTCCTTTAAAGGAGAATTAGGCAGAAAGAGAATGAGAAAAAGAAAGGATCATTTAAAGGGAAAGTTCAAGCCCAATAGATATTGCCAAGATTGTATAATCACCAAGACAAATTTCTCATTACAAGTTCACATGAATATTTGGGCCTTTTTACCTTTCTTTCTTAAGCTACATTCTTACCCATTAGACCCTATTACAACCCTGAGACATCCTCTCTTGCTAAGTGAATTCCGAGTATAGAATTTTGTTAAAGCAATGGGAGACTTGACGGGGGTATGTTAATTCTTGAGCCCAATATCTCTTATTTTGTAAACCCATTTACGAAGGCTACATTACAAATATCGAAAATCCTTGTTGAGGTTTAGCTTGTTCAAAAAATAATGGGGCAGATTTTCTTGAAGGGAATGATTAAAAAAAAACTAGAATAATTGAAATTGGGGCAAAAGGGTTTGGTTCAAAGCAAATTTTTTTAATTACATCAATTGTTTCTTTCAAAAGGAGTTTAAATCTAGAAGTGAAGTTTCTCTCTATCCTATAATACTCATTTTCTTAGCATTTCACTTCTTTATTGTTCAAAGGAGACCATCTCAAGTCCAGAACTGGGGCATTTTCTTATTCTGTTACATTGTTTCTAGCCATTGTCTATTCCACTTCTCCACTCCCAAGACATTTTACATGACCACATTCTTCATCAACTCTTGCATCCTTCTAATGTTAAAGACCATTTTCCTTCTTAAGCTCATATGTTTATATCCCTTAATGCATGGCTACATTTAACTTATTGACCTTTCAAGCATTAACGATGTAGAGTTGACGAGAGGAGATTGCCTTGTCAAGTTGATAGTTCAAGGTTGACGGCAAACAAATCACTTGGAGACAAATCATTTAAAAATAAGTCAAAGTAAAAGTTTGGGGTCTTCTTAGCTTGGGATACTCCCTCAAGGACATTTTTGGCTAGCCAAAAGCCATTAAAAAACTCTTTCATCCAAACAACAAAGGGCAAATTCAGTAGGATAATCAAAAATCCAATTTTTCTCACCAGGGCAAGTGAAGAGCTAATGTGTGAAATTTTTCCAAAGGCAAAGGAGTAAAAATCCTATATTTTATAAATTTTGAAACTTTTCATGCATCACATGCTTACATTGAGTTTGTATATAGACAAAGCATTAAAAAAAACTAAAAAAAGGGTGATCACATTTATTCTCATCAATTCATTACAAAAAAAAAAGAGGATCACATTTTTCTCATCAATTCATTTTCCAAAAAAAAAAAAGAAAAAAGGCCAAAATTCAAAATCAGTTTAAGGACATCCAAAAGTAATGCTCATTCTCTTCCCTTTTCCTTCGAGATGATTTTGTTTGCAAAAAAGAAAAAAAGAAAAAAATGGGTTTAAAGTTCAAAATCAATCTAAAAGTATTTAGAAATAATGCTTCATTTCTTCCTTTTCCTTTTGAGGTGATCTTGAAAAAAAAAAGAAGGGATTCAAAACTCAAAATCAATTTAAGGATGTTTAAAGATAATGTCCTTATTTTTTTCTCTATTTGCAGTTAACTTTGTTTGCATAAATTATATATATCTTGGGAATAAAAATTTCAAATTTAAAAACTTAAAAAAAGAAAAAACACAAAACTAGCATCCTATATGTATTTCATATTACCTGATTCACACTAGGGCAAGGAGGAATACACAATTTGCATCTAAACAAAAAGAGAGAAAGAAAAAAAAAAAGAAAAAGGAAAAGTTTGCATTTCATGTTTCACATGTTACACATATGCACATGTTACCAGGCTTGCACCGGGATAAGAAAAACACATAATTTATATCTAAAAAAAAAACTTGCATCTCATATGTTTCACACATTACATACATGCATACATCACATAGCCTCTAGCTTACATTGGGGCAAACAAAAGAAAAACTTGCATTTCATAAAATGAAGTCTCATATGTTTCATGCATCCTACATTTGCATACGTTGCATAGACCTTGGTTCATGTTGAGGCAGTTAAAAGCCAAAAAAAAAAAAAAAAGAGAGAAAACTTTACATTTCATAAAACAAAACATCTCAGATGCTTCACGCATCTCGCATACGCATACATCATATGGACTCTGGCTCACATTAAGGCAAGTGAAAGGCAAAGATTTGCATTTCATAAGATGAAGCATCACATGTTTCATGCATCCCCACATTTGCATACATCACGTAGCTTCTAGTTTACATTAGGACAAGTAAAAGAAAAATACGCATTTCATGAAATAACGCATCCCTTCACTTGCATATATCACATAGACCCTAGTTTACATTGGGGCAAGCAAAAGAAAAAATTGTATTTCATGAAAGGAAGCCTCACATGTGTCATGCATTCTACATTTGCGTATGTTGCATAGACCCTGATTCAGGTGAGGACAACTAAAAAAAAACTTTGCATTTCATAAAACAAAACATCTGTGTTTCACAAAATAATGTATCACATGTTTCCTGCATTCCACACTTGCATACATAAATCCTAGTTCGTGTTAGAGTAAGTAAAAAAAAAAATTTGCATTTCATAAAATAAAATATCTCATATGTTTCTTACATCCCACATATGCATATATTATGTGGGCATCCAAGTTCATATTGGGGCAAAAAAAAAAAAAATCATAAAGTGTAGCACTTCACATACTTCTTGCTTCTTACACCTGCATACGTGGACCCTAATTGAGGTAAAATTGAGTTGTTAAACTCGAAGGTCAAGCATTCTACATGTATTATGCATACTTTGCAAATAAAAGAGAGTTTCCAAACTAAAAGGAAAAAGAAGAATTGCATAACAATTAATCCTAAAAGTCTTGCCAGAACAAGTACCTTTAAGTCTTACACAAAATAGGCATCTAAAATTCCTGCACAGAATAGGCACCTAAAAGTCCTACACCAAAATAGGCATTCTAAAAGTCCTACCAAAGCAGGCACTAAAAATCCTACCAAAACAGGCAACCAAAGTTCTGCACCAGAACAGGCACCCAAAGTTCTGTACTAGAACAGGCACCCAAAAGTCCTGCATCAGAATAGGCACCCTTTCAAAGTCTTGCACCAAAACAGACACCCAAAAGTCTTGCACCAGATCAGGCACCATAAAGTCCTACACCAAAACAAGCACCTTTTAAAAGTCCTACACCAAAACAGGTACCACGAAGTCCTACACTAGAACAGGCACCTAAAAGCCCTGCACCAAAACAAGCACCTTTCAAAGCTCTGCAGGGAATAGGCACCCAAAAGTCCTGCACTAAAACAGGCACCATTTCAAAGTTCTGCACCAAAACAGGCACCTGAAGTCCTGCTCCAGAACAAGCACCTCTCAAAGTTCTACACCAGAACAGGCACCCAAAAGTCCTGCACCAAAATAGGTACCCAAAACCTTGCGCCAGAATAAGCACCCGAAGCCCTGCACCAAGACAGGCACCAATAAAAATCCTGCATCAGAACAGGCATCCTCTTTAGAATTACATCACTTCCTTTTTCTTTGATCAGGTCACGACACTTCCAGGTAAGTTAACTCATCTTAATCTAGTAGCTCCCTAAACAAAATACATGTTTCCATCTTTACTTATTCTTAAGCTAAGGATATCACATTTACATTTTTTATCCCTTTATTTAAAAATAAGTAAAAAGGGGTAACCTATAAACATCATATTTTGTTTGGGTCACTCATTCTCCGTTTCTTTATTGTCCAATTATGTGAAGAGGCAATAAAATCTTCTCAGACAAAATACGTGTTTCTTATCTTTACTTGTTCCTTACACAAAACATTAAAACTTATAGTTTCAATTTCTTTGTCTAAGAAACAAGTAAAGAGGGGCAACTATGAATACCATATTTTGTCCCGATAGTTAATCAAAACAATAGAGAAAAGAAAAAAAACCAAAAATAATAAAAAGTGTAAAAAAATAAAAAGAAAAAAAAAAAAAAGAAGAAAAACCAAAAATAATAGAAAAAAAACAACAAACCAAAAAAGAGAACGTAATTTTTTTAAGAAAAAAAAAAGAAAAAGAAGAAGAAGAAGAAAAAGAGAGAAGGCCAAACTACTGCAACCCAAAATCAACAAAAAAAAAGTAAAAGAAGAAGGGGATATGAGCCCAACTTCTGAAACCTAAAACCTTCTTTGGATTGGGCCATCAGGCTATATGTACAACCCTACTCGGTTTCCTCTTCGGACTCCCCAAATGGCACACACGACTCTGGCAGCATGACACACACATAGACGCACAGAGCATTGAAACTCAAAAATGGAAGAAGCAATAGAGGCTGATCAACCTAACGCCTTAGAGGAGCACAAAAAAGGAAGAAGCAGGGCAACGTTTCAGAGAAACCAGGATAGAGAGTCAGTGGCACGCTTGAAGAGCTAACCTTCTTTTCTTGTCCCCTTCATTATCAAAAACTGAGGAAAGAAAATGCGAAAGTGGAAGGAGAGATTGAAAATGCAAATCGATGAAGGAAGAGAATCATCAGCAAGGAAGGAGGACATTAGTATAAGAGAAGGGGAATGAGAAGCAGGGGGCTTTTGGGGATTTTATTTTGGGTTAGAGCAAATCGAAGGGAAGGAAAGAAGCGAGGGGAGACGGAGATAAAAAAGAGCAAAAAAGAAGGAGGATTTTTAGATTCGAAAAAAAAAGGGATCCTGAGACTGAAGAAGAGATCAAAAAGAAAGGGGGACTGAGACCAGAAAAGGAAAGGAGAGCAAGGAGTTGACACGATTAAAAAAAAAAAACAATGATGCATTCCAGGTTGAACAACGTGATTTGCCAGGTATTGATTCAATTTCGATCTGTATTGATTGTTTGATCTTGAATTGCTGAATAACATCTTGTCTGGCTTCGCCTCTACAACTGGTTTGTCTTATCTCCATTTCATTGGCAATGTGCTGAAGGCCTCTTATTTACGTGTATTAATGATATGAAAATAAAATTAGTTTAGAGCTTCCTTGTTTGAAATACAATGTTGAGTGTTGGATCATATGCTATTAATGACTATGTATTAAGAGGTTACGACAAGGTGTGAAATCCTATCTCTATCTATGCATTCCTGAGAGAGTGTCGTGTAGGTGTTTGATAAAATTCCTAAAGGAAACCTGATGTGTGGATTAGATATCAGAGTACTGGGATTTCATTGACATAAATTGCTGTGTAGGTAATCGGGCATATTGAACCAGAGGAGATCATAGTTTTTATTTTTCTATGATGTTTTTTTTAATGGTTCCATTTTGCAATACTTTTGCTGGGTGATGTGGTGGTATTGTTTGCTTACTACTCGAACATCGTGGGGAAGTAAAATCTGAAGGTAGTCTTAATTTTGAAATGCATTTTTATGCTGCTTCTTTTTGCCTTACTTTTGCTAGTTTGTTGTGGTTGTTAAATATCATATTTGCTACTCGAACATTATGGAGAAGTAACACCTGAGGAACCTGATTTACAACCACAAATGAAAATTAGGCATTAATTCAACTTGAGATATAAGCACAAGCGTAAACGTGGAGTGGTGTGTAAAAAACTCAGGATGCAGAGCCTCGGGGAACTATTGTATGGGACTAAATTCCTATTGTGCTGAACAGTTTCTCCACTCTCATGTAAATGTATTCAAACATAATGCAATAGTATGACAAGAAATACACCAAGCACACACGTATCTTATATGTACCTAGTTTCGCCTTATTTTGAAATTTATTTTCATATTAGTTGCTTTTGATTTGTTTGAGTTTGTCATGTGGGATTTTATATCCCCTTAGACATGTAATAATAAACCTATGGATCATGTGAGGCAATAGGCCTCCTTGGTATTCATTAGGTTACAAATTTGCATTTTTATATATTTTGGGCTCCATCAATCAACATCAAATTGGTTTTTTTTTTTCAAAGAAAGATTTTCAAAAAGGAAACCAGATAAAAACGAAAAAAAGAAGAAAACCCAAAAGAAAAAAAGGAATTAAAAAACATGATGATAAACTTTTCAATTTCGAAAGTGGATTTTAAATGACTAAAATTTTAAAGTCCCCATTTCAAAAAAATTGTAAAAAAAACTAATTTTCAAACAAAAAAATTAAAAGGAAAATGAAATCAACAAAATTCACCCAAACAAACAAAGACAAAACAAAATAAAACAAAGATTAAAAATCCTTTGAATGAATGAAGAGCCTAGAGAAAAATGAAAAAAAAAAAAAAGAGAGATAAAAGAAAAGGAAACTCAAAATGGGAAAAGGTAAGGAAGTAAAATTAATTCTATCTTAGGCAGATTAAAACATATCAACTAATGCTAATTTCGTTTTATTTGCCAAAGATAAAAGTAGTTCTTATTTCTTTCTCTTTTTTCCCAAAAAAAAAAAATTAAATAAAAAAACAAAAACAAAAACAAAATATCAACTAAGAAATAATTTGAGTTCAAACTACATAGACTTTGATCTCTCTTGAAGGGTACGTAGGCCATAGGCTCTCATCCTAAGTCAAATCCGTACTTGTAAATAAATATTTTTTTTAGTTTTATTTCTTTAATTTCTTTCCTCTTATTCTTAATTTTATTTCTTTAATTTCTTTTTTTTTACTCTTAATTTTATTTCATTTAATTTCTTTACTTCTTATTTTGCATGTGATTTGTTAAGGATAATTAAAATAGATTAAAAGCCATGGTAATTTTATACAACTAACTGAGGGTAACCGTTCTTAAAAATGGGTGTAATGGGGTGCTTAATACCTTCTCCACTCACAATCGATTCCCAGATCCATTTTCTGGTTCGTAGACCATTTTTCAAACTAAAAAGGTTTTTCCAAAAATTTTCCTTTTCAAAAAATTAAAATTTGGTGGTGACTCTACTACTTTTAATTTTGATTTTAGTTTGGCGCCACGTGATCGCATTTCTGGGTGTGACAAATAGGACTCATGATTTTTCATCAAAAGTTTATTATTTTGTTCAGCCACAAGGAGATAAGAAATCAACTTAGAATATTTCTTAAAACCTTTTTCATTATATTGATGTTACAAGAGCAAATTGGATGCATGGAAAGTGAAAAATATTTTTCCAAATATATCTTTACCAATGATTTTTTCTCTACATAATTTCAATTGTGAACTGATTCTAAACATTGTAGAGTTATATTCACTTACATTTTTAAAATCTTGTAGTCTTAAATGCATCCACTTATAGTGGATTTTTAGAAGAATGACAGTTTTCTAGTGATTATATCTTTTTTTTAACTATTCTAATGAATAAATGAGTCTTCTATTGTAAGATACTCAGTTTTTAATCTTTCATGGAGATAGTGACGACGAAAGATTATAACTTTAGCCTTATTTTGATTAGATGCTTAATTTCCTTCTTTGATAATGTGTCCAAGACCATTTGCATCTAAATGAATTTGAGCATCTAACACTCAAGATAAATAATTCTTCCTCATAATGCCATGAGCCACATATTTAAATTTTGTGAGATTCGATATTTTAGTACTATTATATAAATATAAAACAAGTTAGGTAATATCTAATATTGTAGAAATCAAGTGATAACATTAGTACAAAAAATAGTTGCATTTGTAGTTTATATACTTAATATATATAATATAGTTAAAATATATAGGATATGAATAAATTATTAGCAAATCAAAAGTACAAAATTTATACCCAATTCATGAAGAATAAATGTCATAAGAAGGGGCAAAGAGTTAAACTATCACTCAAATTTTAATAAAAGGAACTTGATGATGTAAATAATTACAATATTTGAATCTAACATTACAAAGATGAAATGGATACACAAAAAATAGAAATTAATGTCAAAGTATAAATATAAGAACAAGGCTTGCATAACTAAGAAAATAAGAGAGATGAATCCATTTAGTTTTTTTTTTCTCTTTTTCAAACTATAAGAATATCAAATTATTTAAATAGAACAAGAGAAAAGGGATTATAAATCTAACAATTCTCATAGAAAAATAAGTGCTTGAGAAGGCAATCATACCTTCAAAATGAAATAGCAAAAACTTAAGAAGGTAAATTTAGGAAAGTAATCATGCTGATAATGTATTATAAAATAACTTAAAAGAGATTAAAAAAATTAGAGAAGATAAAAAATAAGATAAGTTCTATTCAATTTTTATTTATATATTTCAATACAAATGAAATGTTTATTTATATGCACAAATTTATAATTACAAATAATCTAAAGGTTATATTTTAAATATGAAATGATAAATCATAAAGAAGCTACAAATTATAGAAGATAAATGTTTAAAGGCTAAAAGGTTATAATTCTTGAAAGAATATAAAAAGACGAACATTCATATAATATATATTTATAACAATAAACATTTTTATTGATATTATTATATTTAGCAAATCTTTCAAAAAAGTGCTTTTTCCTATTAAATTATTACAAGGGAAAGCTTTTAAGAAGATGAATATAAAAAAAAAGGTTAAAGCTAATTATAATAATTAATTATCTTAAATGATTGTTATTGTCTTCAAAAAATAATAATTTTCTACTTTAGCTTTAACATCAAAGGAGGAACTCCAATTTTATACTCCTTTCTTACAACAGTGAAAAAAAAATGCTTCTCCTACTAATCGAAGTACCTTATTTTTATTGAATAGCTAGGCCAGGTATCCCAAAGTTATAAAATAAGTACTTATTTTAAAAAAGAAAAAAAGCCACTTCTCCCATACAAAAGGGGCCAAACAAGAAATTGACTTCCTACTCAAGCAAAAACCAAAGGTTCGTTAGTTTTCATTAATCTTGAACATGCGTTGAATTCATGTAAACGTAGGCCAAATATTTAAAAGAAAAAAAAAAGAATCTTGGGCTCAAATTACTTTTATATTTAGGCTCTAATTTGGCCTGAATAAAATCTCTCAACTTAAAGTTTAACTTCAATTTGATTAAATAATTAATTTACATACTATATTTTAAAAATATACAAAATATTATAAGCTTTCAAAAAAATTTTAAAACTATTAAATTATAATTTAAAAAATAATTTAGCTACTATATAATATCATATATTTTTTGTGTTGATAAAATAATATTCATTTTAAAAATTAATTTTACAAAATTAAAATAGAGATGAATAATTAAGCTTTTTATAAAACAAATTTAAAATATTATAAACTTTTGAAGATCAAAGCAACTTAAAACCTATTAAATTATATATTTTTAAGTAAAAATATATTTAACTAGTATATATAGTAAAATTCTTTTAAATATATATATATATATTTGGAGTCAGGCTTTAAGCCCTTCTTTAATTAAAGCTCGAGTACAGCTCAAACTACATTTCTGCTTCAAAATTAAGGCTTTTTTTTTAAAAAAAAAATTTTGTTGGGTCAGGCAAATCGTTCGGTCTGCGATGATGTCCATTTTCAGGGGACTTGGAATGTATTTAAAATTAAGAAGAAAATTATTTCCTTTAATCAGCTAAGATGGTCTTTAGTTGAGTCTATGATGCTTTAATTCATATTAATTCCATTCTCGCGTGCATGATTAAATCAAAATTGAGATTATTTACAACTTTCAAATGTACACTTTATAAAATTAGTTTTGAGATCCAAGTTACGAAAATGCATCTTCCTATAAAAAAAAAAAAATAGTAGTTTTCTACAAAAGGATGTTTAGCTCTTAAAACAAACTCAAAATCTTTTTTCCTTGCATATGTCATATTTTTAGTTTCATCCTAACGTCCCATTTGATATACGAAAAATAATAAAAACTCAAGATTCTTTTGCATGCGTATGCCATAATTGTAGTTTCATTCTAATATCTGTTCGATGCACAGAAAATGAAGAATAAAAATAAAAATAAACAGAAAAATATGATTTGTAAATAAAAAATAATTCTTGTGTTCTTATTTTAAAAAAATTTATAAAAAATAGATAATATTAAATAATAATAATAATAAATGAACATTATTTCAAATTTTTACTTTTTTTCCTTTAATAATTAAATATGGTGTAAATGACTTACCTTAGAGTATAATTTGAAAAGATAAATTAATTAAAATATGAAAGATCCCAACTAAAGGGAGAATGTGCATACATCTCTTTCCCACCGAGAATAATGCTGTGTTTCGATAGAAGAGAAAGAAAAATGAAAGAAGAGAAACGTGGAAAGAAAAGGGAGAGAAGAGAAAAGTGAGGAGAAATTTTTTTTTTTTCTATGCATTTAAATGAATGGAAAGAAAATGTAGAGGAAAAAAAATTTGTTAATTTATAATGATAATAATGTCTTTATTATCTAATATTAATAATTTTTATATTTTAAAAAAAGTATGTTTTAAATATAAATTAATTATTTTAAATTTAGACACATATTTTTTAAAAGAAATAAGAATAATAAATTTTAAAAAAATTTATGAAAACTATATTTCAATTTTTTTAAAAAAATTTTAGTCAAATAATGACATGAACAAAAAAATGAAAATCAATTATAAAAAAAGTTCAAATAATAAAAAAAATTATTTGAGAATATGAGCAAAAAATTTTATAATTAAGAAAAACAAGCTTAAATTTTAAAAAATATATACTTTAAATTAATTAAAATTTATTTTAAAAAAAAATTATTTATTCATACTTATTTTAATACAATAAGGATGATTTTTAATTTTAAAATTTTATAAATATTATTTTAATATATATTAATTAATTTAAATATAATATATATTTTTTAATTACATTTATATATTATATATAATATATTATTATATATTATTATATTATATATATTAATATATAAATATTATATACTAAAATACATATATATATATATATATATATATATATAAGCATAATTGAGATAGAATGATACATTGCATCATTTTATCCGACTAAATAATAGTCGGAATCAGTTGGTTTTTTTTTATAAATAGATAATTTATTAATTTTAATATTAAAAAATATATTATTATTTTGTAAAGTATGTTTATTATTAATTTATTTTATAATAAAATTTTAAATAAATAATTATAATATTAATTAATTATTTAATTAAAATTCAAATAAAATTTGCTTAGATTAATTCCTTTTGTTTATGACTAAAAAGCAATTGGAAGCATTCTTTCAACTGCTATTTGGTGAGATTTTTTTTTAATTTTATAAATATATAATTTATTAAGCATTCTTCCAAATCTGAACAAAAAATTCTGTAGAGAGATAATTTGAAAAAATAAAAAACAAATTATACTAGCTAGCTATTTTCTTCTCGCAATCTCTCTGCGTTCGAGAAGAAAAATTTTGGATGGAACCCACTATATTTTACTTTTTAATTTTTCTCTTTTTCTCCAATATTTTTTTAGCCAAATGGAGAACGTTTTTCTCTTTCTTCTCTCCTTTTCTCAATTTTTTTTCTTCATCCAAACGCACTGTAAGGGCTATGTGGAATTTTCATTTGTTTTGTTTTGTTTCGCATCCCTTATTTACTGTCTGTAACTTTAATTAATTTATATATTTTTACTGAGTGTTAAAACACAACGAGCTTGACGGGGTGAAAATGAGAATGTGGAAGGGGAAGATCCTGAAAGTAAAGTACAAATGAAAGTACAAAGGAGCAAGAGTTGCAGAAGCAGAGGGAAGCGTTAAAGGTTAAAATTAAAATTAGCCACACACGTGATCGTTGGAACAGTACTCTCATGGGTCCTTCTTGAACTTGTTGTCATGTTGGTGGGCCACCAATCACGATCTCTTCTCTTTCCTTTTGGTGTTTTTTTGTATCATTTTTTGTACTTTCCACGTTGTCTTCAACAAAGATTTATTCATTATCTTGTGCTTAACTGACCAACTGCTCTCCACTCAGCCGTACCTGTTCCTAAACACTAAAAAAAATACCTAAAAGTTCGATTTGAATTTGCGTTATTTCTGATAAAAAGAAATATATATATATATATATATAAATAAGAATATATATAAAATTTACTTTTTTCTTTCTTTCCCTAACTTTTTTTCTCTCCTATCTCATTTCAAGATAAGAAAAGATTTAGATTCATATGAATCCCACTAGTCTCTCCTATTTCTCCTTAGAACAGAAGCTTTTATATATATATATATATATATATATATATATATATATATATATATATATAACTTTGAAGATTTTTTTTTTCAAAACACTGTTTATTTGTAAAATAACACTATTCATAAATAATAGTCCACATGAAATTCTGTGCTTTTTTTCCCCTTTTTTTAATTTTCTTTGCTCTTCTTGAGTCTTGCGCATATGCACAGGACCCACAGTTTCTTGTTAAATTAGGTTATTATAAAATACAATTTTAAATGCATCATGAAGGAGTACAACATTAAGATACTTTAGGAGGAAATTTAACTTTGAACAAATCTTGAAAATACCACTTATTCTATTACTAAAAATTAAGGGACATAGATCCCAAAAATTTGCTAGTCATGAGTGTGGGATTAAAAGGAAATCAGTGATGCCATTGATATCTGGATTGATAAAGTTGGACGAACATATTCTTATTACTATTTTGCTTATAAAACGAAAAAATATTGAACTGTAACACTCACCAACTTGCTGTAAATTTTTCTGCTTGATGCTTGGATTTATGATGCTCCAAGCCTTCTATGTCTTTCTCATTCCTTGAAAGAGGATATCAAGACTGACAAATAACAGAAAGAACAAAGCCACTTCAGCAGATACAAACTATCAGATGAACTACAGATTAGAGTTTCTGCAGAATTATGAATCTATAATAGTTCTGATGAAGAGCTAGAAATTCCAAAACTCATGCATCAAATGATGCCCAACAAGTCCTATTTCAACAAGAGAAATCACAGGATCTACATATGCTTGTGTCCATAATTGGCCTACGAGAATGCATTCTATAACTCTAATATGCATCAGAGTTAATATTCACCACAGAAATGGCTACTATGACTGATAAAGCAGATTTCCACCCTCATGAGAAAGACCAACCTACAATAATCAAGGAACTTGCATGTATTATAAGAGGCACAATCCACATCAAATATATTCAAACATAAAAGCTTGCTTTTAGCTTTGGCTTCTTATATGCCCTAACATTGTCCATATTTCCCAGGCAGAAATTCCAACTTCCATACTTACAGTTATGTGCCTGAAATTTGCCTCAACAGAACAGAATATACATGGCCAAGAATTGTACATAGCCATCTCTGTATGAAACCACTTGAATCAGTAACCAAACAACAGAACCACCAAAAGAAAAAAATGGATATATTAAAGCATTAACTGTAAGTGAATCATGGCAGCTTCACAGAACAATGGTGAAGTCCTGTAATTATGGCATCAAAACATGAATCAGGCCGAAGCTAACAGATATATGTTATCAACCCATTTGCTAATTTAAAATCTAAATTCTAGTTGACTCCACCAAAAAATCCAATAATTTACTTGCTTCAACTGCTGAGAACATAAAATTTTTACTCCTACTATCTCCTTATTCACCCAAACAAGCAAGTGTACCATAATAATTATTGAAATCAAACCCTATAAACTCAAGAGCCATTGAAAAACATCAAATAACTCCTGAAAAAGTTACCCATAGATAACACAGAAAAAAGCCACAATTAAGAATACAAATTGGTGTAATTAGGTAAGTAATTTCAATAGGTTCTCATTCCAAAACAGATACCTTCTGACTCTCCATCAATAAAAAGAGAACCCTAATCCCAACATGCTCTCCTTATCAGGCCTCAAATTGCTAATTAATATAAAACAATTGAGAGAAGAAAATCAAATCCCCATATCTCCTTGTTCCTTCAAATCAGCAAGTTTTATGATAAAACAGATTATACCCATATCCAACCCTATCCATACAGGAAGACACAACGGAAATCAAACAATAAACTCCCAAAAGATAGGTGATAAATGGTATCTCAGTAATAAGCTACACAAATTTTATCCAGAATGAAATCAATGTCATCAAATGCATAATTTAAAAATCTAGCCACCAGTATTATGTCACAAAATTCCATAAACAAGCATGCAGCTACCCAATGATAATGATCCTGATCATATTATGGCATTCACAAGCTTACTAACTGTACATGTAGATGCAAAGAACGGGTCTGGCAAGAATACAGATGTAATTATTCTACTAACAGTAAGGAGATCTGCATGTAATAATGTTAAGCAAGAATGAGATGCCAACAAATCAACCTCATCATAGTCTAAATAAAGAAAAGGGTTATCAGGGGTAAGGGAATGGCAGGAACTTAAGTGATCAGATAAACTCCAGTGATTAAATCAGAGATTTAGCTAGGAATCAATTGTCATTAACAAATTAATATAGATCCCTTTCTCCATGGTTGTCACATATACTATATCTGCCCAAGCTTCTTAACCGTGCTAACATCTTCCCTTATACCAATACAAACGCGGAAATAATATATTCGTCTCCACAAAAAAAGAATGATGGATATGCATTCACTCTTTAAATATCTATGGCATTTCTCTTAGTACCCAAGAAAAAGTGAAAAGAAAATGTTTTCTCACAGTTTGTTCTTTAAATTACGAGTCCTTTTGCACCTAAAAAATTTTGGGCACGTACTGGAAAAAAAATAAAATACCCTACCTATTTGCTTTCTGTAAAAAATCACCAATTAAATGCCCTACAATTTCTAGGCCCTTTGGTGATTACATATTAAACTGAAAACCGTTGCCCTGATTCACTTTGTTTACAATGAAAGAACGCAGCATTGATTGTATTATACAGAAGGATGTACCTTGGATAATGCAATTAAACACAATCATCTTAAACATTGAAGACCAACTAAAATAAATGTATAAAGAAAAGGAGTAAAGCAGCTTCTACTTTATTTTTTATCTTTTATTTGTTCTTGAGTGTTAAACTGAGGAGGGGGTGATTGGAGGCGAAGCAGTGAGGATATAAGCCGTGCCAATGGGGTTTGGGAAAATTAAAGGAAGATTTAATATCTATATAAAAAGAAGAAAGAAAGTAAAGGAGATGAAAAGTGAGATCAACTATGATTCTTCATTGCTTCCGTTAAACTTATGAAAATGGTCATCGCAACACAACATTTACCAGGAGCTCACATTATTCACCTGTGCCTAAATGATCCTAATATTGAAAGCTCTTAGATAACTAAAAGGAAAAGACTCAAAGCAACTAAAGAAAGGAAAAATAAAGTGAACATCTGTAAATCTTCTAAAACTGTTTCTATGGCTCCAAAAAAGAAGGGCAGAGATTACCCATTAGCTGAGCTTTATCTGCTACAAAAGAAAAGACTGTTAATACCATTCAGAAGAACCCATAAGCACTATACACCCAAAACAAGAGCTTCAGCATCCCATCACTGCACAATTATACACAAAGTTCCCTGATTGCCTGCGGGCAAGCAGGTTCCACTGCAGTGCACCTTCACCTGGGTCGCAAACATTAACCTCAATCACCCTTCCATCCACCGCCTTGGGACCACCAATAACAATTAGCAGATCTCCACAAGCCCTAAAGGCTAATCCCCAACCATTCATTGAAGCCACTCGCTCAGGCAGTCCTCCAATTGTGAACCATGAGTTTTTGGCTTTGTCATATCTCCTCACCACCTGCTGTGCATAATCTGCAGCATACAATACATTATTTACAACAGCAACCAAAGGAGGTGCCTCAGCAGCAGGGGATGTTCCATTCCCAGCTCCGTCATTTCGACCAGGGAACATGTTGGGTATTACACGCCATGTTCTTGTCTCCAGGTCAAACTCCTCCCCACATGTTAGCTGCATCAAGTTGCCTACACCAATGCCGCCAATGACATAAAACTTCCCATCCATGAAAAAACCAGAACACATTTTCCTTGCCTTATTCATGCTTGGAAGAATCTCCCATTTTCCAGTTTCAGAGTTATAAAGCTCAGCTGAACTTAAGATTTTGCCAAGTGGATCACAGCCACCAGCTAATATAGCAATTTCCCCAAGGCTGGCAGAACCGAACAAGCATCTGGGAGTATTCATTGACATACCAGGTGACCAAGTGTTGGTCAAAATGCTATATCTGTAAATGACAGGAGACATTATTTCCTTTCCAAAAACAAGAAGCTCTGTACCAACAGCCAATGACTCCTTATCTGAACACATAAAGCATTCATTTGAAGGCATTATGGGCAAGCTCATCCAACGACCACGGTTTGGATCAAATGCCTCCCATTCAAGGAGACTACAAGAGTAGTAAACCCAATATTCTACGATACCTGCCTCCCGCCTGAGCTTATATAGTTGTCCACTGTTAACGAGAGATCGAAAACTGTGATTCAATGAGGCAAGTGTCTCATAATCGGACCTCGAGCACCGAATAAGACAACTGATTGACAACTCCCGACCAAGTTGGTGGAGAAGCAAACTTAAATCTGACTGATCATCTACATGATTTGGGTCATTTTTTTGGTTTCGAGAAAGGGAAAGTTCACAGACATTCATCTGTGTTTTCACTTCCTCGCTAGCATCTGCAAGTTTGCATGACTTCGTCAGCAGAACTTGTTCTTCCTCTTCCAGCTGGCGCTTATTGCCCGAGAGCTCCATCACATGATGAGTACTGTAAGCCCACTTGCTCTCTTGCTCACACGAGTTCGGTAATTCCCTTGAAACGAGATAGGATGGACCCTCCAACATGTCGCTGGTATTAATCTGGTTCCCAAAAAAAAAAAAAATCTTAACTATCGAAACTCAAATTATTCAATAGCGATATAGCACACTTATATCAATCGCAGATACACATATTGAAAAATAAAATAAAATAAAATAGTGCCGGTTCTAAGCTAAATCATGAGAACAAATGCGTCAATTTTATAAGCGTCACAAAGAACATCCGTAAGCAAGACATGCAGATGTCATATCAAGTCAGAGAAAAAAAATCCAAACAATCTTTATGAACTGGAATTCTTCAAATTCAAGTGTGGATAACAATGCATGCAGAATCGCAGAAAAATGTTAGCTCACTCCCCGTCGGTCCAGAATTGGCACAAAATTTAGTGCATGCATTCAATGATCCAAAACACGACTAGGAGCGGCGAAATGGTAAGACCATTCCAACACGAATGACAATCAGAATTAAATAAAAAAACCGAGAAATAGGACCCTAAAAAAAAATGACATCTCTCAAAATCAGATCTCTGAAGCCGCTCCAAGAAACGAATCTAAGAAGAAAGAAATGGAAATTAAAACACCAAACAGACCCCAAAAAAAAAAACTTCAATTAAATGATAACATGCAATTCGAAATCGGAAAACTGCAGGTTTTCCGGCATCCAGAAAATCAAGCGGAAAAAGAGATCACTTATCATTTGCATTGCCAGCAATCCCACATAACTTCCCTCCTTTTCTTCTCCTGAGGTCGAAGAAATGACAAGCCACGCAAGAAAAGCTCCAAAAAGATTAATGTTCAGTTAAACCAACCATACAAAAACACAGACTCGGAGAAGACGAAGAAGAAGAAGGAAAAGCTTACGAATTTGATAAAGAGAAACGAAGTGATAGTGGGTATTTTTCCCCACTTCCACCAGCTTTCCTTTCTCTCTGCAAATCTCTCGCCCTCTCTTCGGGGCCTAGATTCTCTCTCTCCTTTGCTTCTCTGGTTATATTCCCTCTCTTCTCTGGGTGTGTGAGAGTACTGTATCAATAGTAGATTATTTATAAGCCAATTTTTTAAACGATGTGGATCCCACCATGGCCGGACTCGCCGAGTTTGGGATTGCGGCCATGGGTGTCGAAACCGCAAACGGCCGTTTCTGCACGTGTTACAAACATATTCTTTCATAGCTGTGCTTCTGTTCTTTTCATTATCTCTCTACCCTCTTAAGCAAAGAGTTTAATCTTTTTTAACCTTCTTTGCTTTTACTTTTTTGTTTTTTTAACACACTTCCCTAGTTGTTTTCTCTACTAACAGTGGTTTTCAGGCCATCTTATTTGTGTTCTAAATACAATTTGCTTAGTTTCTAATTTAACTCAAGCATGTTTTAGCATTAAAAAGCAAAACAATCCTCCTGAAAAAATAGAACGCCAATCATTATTTATTACTTTAACTGGTTAGTTAATTTAATAGAGAATTTAGCAATTAAATTAAATATTTTTGACGTTATTAAACGCTAAATTCATTATTTTGTTATGATTTAATTAAAATTTCAAAAGACCAACACGTGAATATATATTCGTTCTTGTAAAAATATCAAAAATAAACCTTGAGTTAAATGCGATCGAACCGATATTTATTAACTTCAATAATTAGTTGTATTAAATTTTTATATCAAATTACTTTTTTATAATTAGGCCCATAAAAAACTACTTTTTTATAAGATTTTTTTTAAAACTAACTATTTTGAATCAATTTTTTTATTTTTATAAAATTTGGTACCATTTCGAAACAGTTTTTTTTTTTTTTTGTGTATCATCAGAGAAACAAAAATTTAAAAAAATAAAATGTACTTCCTTAAAGAAAATAAATAAAACCATAAAAAAAATCTTTTACTAACCGTCTCTTATTATGATTTATCTTAATTCAATTTTTTTCCGAAAAATGTAAAGATGTATTCTCTGACATCAATTTGATATATTTAAGATTATAATGTTAAATAATTACGCAAAATAAAAATGATATTATTTTAAATGCAATAATTTTGTTCTTTAAAATTTTCAAGGCCAAGCGGTCTGGTCTAGAATGTGTATTTTTTGCTTTAGACTTTGAAGGTCGGTGGTATTGACATGGTGTCCACGGTATTCAAGGTGGTATTCTCTTTCTGGGTTTACCTCAAGGTTAGCCTTAATCCAAATGCTTACTTAATATCTTCTTGTCATCTTTTAAGAACAGTGAACCCCGTTCCCACTGTTCCAATAAAGCCCATAGATATCTCTCTCTCTCTCTCTCTCTCTCTCTCTCTCTAAATTTCTTCTACTTGCCTTTTTCTGTTTGGTTTTCTCTTGTAAAAGAAAAGCATGGATGAAAGAAAAAGAAAAAGATGAATATCCGATTCCTGAATTCTCATTCATTCATTCATGACCTAGGTCACATAATCACTCAAAGGCTCACGTTTTAAGGGAAGGATACATACATGGATATGAACAAGAGCTTACAAGGATTTTTGGTCGTATATAGATACACGAGCATTTTCCGCTTCCTAAATTTAAAGGTTTGTTTTTTATTTGTCTTCTGTTCATAAATTCCTTAAATTTGTGGAATTCTTATTAATATTTTTACCCTTTTTTTTCATACAGTCAAAAGCTGTTTTTTTAATATCTTGGGTCGGTGGAATTGCCTATGTTTATCATATCTTTTAATTTCAAGATTTTAGGAAAAGTAATAAATAGTATTCTTTATTGCTCTTAAATCCATATCCTTCCCCCTCTCCTTTCTTAAATTTATTAATTAGTTATAATTAATTTCTATATTATTATATTTAGTACCTTCCCATCTAGTATTTAATTAATAATTAAATTCAAGTATAATTATTTATATTTTTATTATCAAATTCTTTAATGAAAAATTAACTTGTGTAAATTTTTTAAAAAAAGATCTAATTATATGATGATAAATTATAAAAATCATATCTTTATCTTTGAAAATGATGCACTTATCATATTTTTATCTAGAAATTTAATAATAAAAATATAAAAGTTGTATTTAATTTTTCTCATTTAATTAATCATATCTATTTTCCAAATCCTCTCTCCCCTAGATTTATTAATAAACTATAGTTAATTTCTATATTATTATAGTTAATACCTTCCTATCTAATATTTAATAAAGGACTAAAATTAAGTACAATTTCTTATATTTATATTATCAGATTATCTAATAAAAATATGACTTGTATAAAAAAATCATAATCATATAATATTGAGTTATAAAAATTATAATTTTATTTTTAAAATTATAAACTTATCATATTTTTATTGAAAAGTTTAATAATAAAAAGATATAAAAGGTGTACCTAATTATTCTATCTATTTTCTATACTATGCTATTTATTACCTCCCTATTTAATATTTCATTATATATCTATTTCCTATTTGGTTATATTTAGTATTCACTATCTTAATAAATTTGTGGGCTCTAATCACTTTTTCTTCTCTCAATATTTATCAATATAAGTGGACGTTTTGGAAACAATTAAGTGTGAGTATATATATATATATATATATATGTGTGTGTGTGTGTGTGTGTGTGTGTGTGTGTGTGTATAATAGCACGAGAGTTTTATCATTTAAATACAATTTTGAATATTATAGTTTATATGTTAAAAAAATTACATAGACAGCCACAGTCCGGTTCCCATGAGCAGATACTCCAAACAAAGCCATCTCTCCCACACTCCCTAGTTTGTGAGATTAATCACACGTGCACCGTAAAACAACAAAACTGGAAGTTGAGTATCGTCGCTTGTATTTTATTTTTTAATTTAAGAAACTGTATTTCTAGAAACATTGAATTAATTAATATTAATTGCTGAATATAAGAAAGAAAGTACAGTAGCCAACTGAGCAATATTCATAACTCAATATTGAGTTTGTACATTTGGATTTGTCCTATATGCATGAAATATTTTTATTATTAACTATTAAGCGGCCAATTAATGCCATTTTTAAATACTAATAATAATATTGCTTTGTATATTTGTCAAGGAGAATCTGTAATTTTGGTTATTTGATGTCATTAATTATGAAATTAAGTTACCATATATTGCTCTAACTGAAATTGTGCATGAACGTATAATGTGAAATAGAAAAAAAGAAATGTTTCACCTTATTAAGATATATGTATTATAGGGAAATATTTAATGTATTTCTTAGAAACAAAAAAATCAATCATTATTATTAATTTATGTTTTGATAAATACATCATTATTATCAAGCAAATTATATTATAAAATCAACAATTTTTACTGTTCATTACCATGAAAAATACTGAAAATAAAGACGAGGCTGTAAATTAAAGGAAATCAAGAAAGAACGAGAAAGTAACTTGATTAATTAATTTATATATATATATATATATATATATATATATGAGGAAATGATGTATTGTTACTAATTGAGAAAAGTTAATTAGTGTTTCACAAAATTCCAGGTCTCACCGCAATCCACAAGGCAAAGTTTGACTTTATTATATTATTAAGTGAGAAACGCAATATGGGGAAGAATCTTGCGTAAGGGCAAAATGTGTCTTGTTTTGGAGAAGGAACTCAAGGAATTCCGTGAAAGCATTTAATTCCACATACATACGTTGTATGGCTTGTTTGCCTTCGTAATTCACCCACGTATGCTCCAAACATGAGTTCCCCATATTCCTCAACCATGTCTCCTTCCTCCTTCTTTCCCTATATTCATTGCTTTACAATTGCATGCTATGCAAATCCCTATATACACTTTAATTAATTGATAAGGCTATAATTTTTTAATAATAATGTAATACATATAAAATTTTTATAATATCACATTATATGCTTTATTCTTTTTTTAAAAAAATACACATATTATAATATTATTAAATATCTTAATAATAAACATATAAAATATTGTATTTAAATCTAGTATTTTTAAAAAAATTAAGATCTTATTTAAAAATACATTGTGTTGTTTTGGAAGGTATTGTTTGGAACTATTTGTCATAAAAATTATCGGATAAATTATTTTGTTTGTCTTTATAATTAGATGTTATCGTTTAAAAGTTTATACTTGAATTCTTATAATTTTTTTAAAAAATATATTCACTTAGCCTCTAATAATAAATATGTAAAAAATTAAGTTTAAGTTTAGCTTTTAACAAAATTAAGATCCTACTTGAAAATATATTGTGTTGTTTTGAAATGTATTGTTGGAATTATTTGTGACAAAAATAGTGGAGAAGCGCATCTAATAGTGATTTTAAGTCTATATGGTTTCAATAAATGTGTAAATCAATGTTTTTAATTTTAAGCGGTTCATTTAAACTCTTCATATTTATTAAGGATGAAAATTTGTCTAAAATTTATCAATTTGTTAAAAATTTAAGGATAAATTATTTTATTTGTCTTTGTAGATAGTTTCACTTAGTTTTTAATTTGATCTTATAGTTTACAAATTTGTAATTAAAGTTTTTATGATTTGAAAAAAATTAATTTAGTCTTTTATAATGGTTTCAATAAATGTGTAATCAAATATTTTTAATTTTTAAACTGTGCATTTAGACTATTTATATTTATTGAGGATGCAAATTTGTCCAAAATTATTAATTTCTTTTAGAGTAAATTATTTTGTTTGTCTTTGTAGTTTTATTCAGTTTTTAATTTGATTTTATTTAAAATTTTGCAATTAAGCTTTTATAGTTTAAAAAATATTAATTTAACCATTGTCATTAAATTTTATCCGTATATTTATCATATTTACATTTTAAATATATATGATATTTATGCAACAAAAAAAATGTAAATGACAAAATTAAGTTCACTCACACGTTTTTTGCGATACCATATTTTAAGTGATTTAAGTGAATTGATATAGATCATATGTATTTGAAGTGTTTGAGTAGTATATGATTAATCACACATTAGTAGAATTTAATGAAATAGACTAAATTAAAAAAATTAAATAAAATTATCAGAATCAGCAAAATAATTCAACCAAAATTTAAACAAAGTATACTATAGTAAAGAAATCATAAAATTAATTAAAAATTAAAAATTATTTTCTAAAACTTTTATACGATAAGTTATGCATGATCATAGATAATTGAAAGTTTATTATTTGAATTGAACCATGAGAAAATGTTTCCATATATACTATTGTTCATGTAAATAATAACTAGAAAATTTTAATTTTATTAAATTAATTATTGCCGTTAAACATGAGGAAAAATTCAGAAATAAATATTCGAAACTATATATATATATATATATGTATATGTAATGAAGTAGTGGTTTCTGCAGTTTCCACACGACCATGATAAGCATGTGTAGCAGAGAGAATCTGTGTGAAAATCACAAGAAGGGGAAAAGAAAGCATAGCATATATACTGAAGCACATGAGACATATATGAGAAACCAGTCGACTAAGAAGCAACTAATTAATCTTCTTACATTTGTGACATTATTGTGCAGAAAATGAAAGCATGGAACCATAGTGCAAAAGTTGAATTTCCTCTTACATATTCTGCAGATGAAGATGGTGACGGCTGTGACGCTCCAGCACCGAGTTTTCATGAAGGAATTTAAAAAAGAGAGGGAGAGAGTGGCATGGGAATAATATGTCACGTACGTAGTTTACCATGAAAGGAATATATTTCCATTTTGAATATGATCTCCTACATATATGTGTCAATTACTGTAGTGTCATAAACTGATAATGACGCATTGCTCTATCAAGGGCAGGATAAAGCCAAGAGATTGACTTGTTGTAATGCAACACTTACTTACCCTGGTCAACTATTAAATGAATATATTTAATTTTATCAAATGAATAATATTATGATCAATTAAGTCATTAAGTGTGCTTTAACAGCAAGAAGCATAAATAATTAGCCAAACATTTTGTCTTTGGCTCTGTACCAACAAACTTTACAATCATTTAGATAAATATCAATTGTAAAAATATATTTTTAGTTCCTTAATTTTATTTAAAATTTGACTTTCATCCTTTAAATTTATTTAATTTCAATTTTATTCCATAATTTGGGGTGATTGAGAATTTTTTACAAATCTTTTAAAATCTATCTTTGACTGAACAAAAATTCGCACTAACTAATAACAAGCAACAAGCAAGTTACAATAGTTGAGTGAGAAACAAAATTCTGTTTTTCTTATGGTAAAGGGTTTTTTAAAAAAATGACAAGTTTTTTTAATGTTTATTTTGTTAGGATTTATTTTTGTAAATCAATGATTCAATGTTTTCTTTATATTTTCACCAAAAAAATTCTTCTAAAAGTTACAAAAATGTTGTTTTTGTAATCTCATTGCTATAATTTTTATTCATAATAGATCGTTATGTGAAAGAGCCCATCACAGGTTGCTCTTGGGTCCAACCAAGGATTTTTGAACCGATCAAGATAAGGCAGGACATTGACTCTTTTATTGAGATCAACCAAAATTGAGCCTGAATTTTAAAATTTGAAATAACAACTTTTTTTTTTTCTTTTTCAAAGGTTCATCTATTTTCTCGTGATCTAGCTTATCAATCATTATTATGATCATCAACCATTTTCTTGCCATCACTATTTATCATCTGCTATTTAATTATCTTCTACGTAATCTAAACAACCAAAAAAAATCTAATAAAATAAGCAACAGAAAATTTGCTATAATTTTTTTTAAAAAAATAATTGTTCAGAATTTTTTTTATTATTTTTCTACATGACAAAGAGAGCATAGGACAAAAACATGAGAAACTATTGAGATTTAGGGGGAAAAAAAAAAAGGGAAGCATCTTGTCCTATATTTCTCTCAACGAAAAGAAAAGAAAAATCAAATCCCCAAGGCCTTTTATAGGGTAAGCCATGCTTACACGTACGCACACAGAAAACAGAATCATATATGGGATTGCAAAGACGTCATCAATCAGGATGTGACATTATGATTCTATTCTATTTCTACGTACCTTGCTAGCTAGCTTTCATTTAGCAATGTCAATTAAGGAACTTTTAATGATCCTTTTGGGAGCTAACTACGTTTGGTTCTGCATTATGAAGGAGGATTCATTCCCATCATATTCCACAGTGGTGAAGATGTTTCCTTATTGGGATATCGGATTGAGGATGAAAAAAGAAAAAGGCAAATTTAACGACCGTAAATTATTCATATTAATTATGTACCTGAAATAACATGAAAATGGAGTATAATAACTAGTGCGCTTTTGGCCACTTTTCCAAGTAGTTGTTAAACTTTATTATAATGAGGACCGTAGTTTTCTTTTTCTTCTAATATCATACTCAAATTAGGGTTGCCTTTCTTGAATTTCACTTCAAACTAAATTTTTCTTCCTGAATAATTTTTAGAGTAGATTCCCAATTATATTGACATGTTGTTTTATGATTTTATTTTCAAAATATTTTTTTTATAAAAATCATAGTTAAAATATTAAAAAAATATGGTATTTTTTTACTAATTAAATTAATATTTTGAGTACTTACCAAAAAAACCCAGTGAACTATAATTATTTTTCTAAAGTTTTCATAATTTAACTAATTTGTACCAGGAAAAAAAAATTCATTGACTAATAGAAAAGCCCACCATCAAGTTGACAGACGCAAATGAAAGTGGAATTCATGAATGACAGCTAGGGTGGTCTTAGCACTTTGATTCCATGGTATAACCTGGTGGGCATGATGGTTCATTTATGATCTTATAGTCATTTTGATTTAATTTGCTTGTTAAACCTAGCTACCACTTTCTATAACTTAAATATGTTGGGACATTTTATAGTTATGATACAATTTTTGATTTAAATGAAAGATCAACTAATTAAAGATCACCTCCAATAAATGATTCATATTGATTTAGAGGTATTCCTATGCGAGAGAGTTTGATTTTATATTCTAAAAAGTGGGAGGTATAGAATCATATTTGGTGTGAGAATGTGTTGGCGCTACAAAATATAAATACGATATTCTTTGTCAATTTCCAAATTTTTATAGAGCTATCAAAACAAGCAAAGCTCACCCAAAAAAAAAAAAAAAAAAAAAAGAGTTGAGTAGTTGATATTTTATCAATTTGACCTGACATGGTCAATCCAGATGTAACTTGCAGGTCAGTCTTTTTTTCTTTTTTCATTAACTTAATAGAAAAAGATTAATAACGTTTAGATTATATGGATTAGGCTAAGTTCTTGGTTCAAGTTATAGCACTCCACTAGATAAGCAGGTTTTGTTCGACCTGGAATTTTTAATCTGACTTATTTTTTAATTTTTGATGATGATGATGATTATTATTATGTGTGAATCATTTTGAAATATCAGATACTACATTAGTTGAATGATTATATTAATTTTGATTAATTTCTATATGTTGCTTTCAATCTGTTTCTTTGAGATTGGGTTCTATTCCAACTTTAATATGTTGCAATCTCCAATATATTTCTTATTAGCTTCTATAAATCATTAACCCGGCTTAAATGATTGGTTACTCAAACCTCAATGATTAGATCCTCTAAAGTATAGTTTAAGGATAACTGCATAATTCTTAATCATTAATCTTTAATAATAATATTATTTGAAACCCTTTAACAAATATTACTAATGCAGCCTAATATAAAGTTAATATAATCCATTAAATATCAACTTATAACTTGTCATTAAAACATGCCATGCCACATACTACAAAAATAATACAATATTATATGTACATTTTGACTAATGTGATACTCTTTCATGAAATGTTTTGAATGATAATTAGTATTTAATAATTATATTAGCTTTACCTTATAAACTGCAGTATCTTTGTCGTTGCACTTAATGTGAGAACAATATTAAAAATAAAATATTTTTTGAAGAACTAAAATAAAATGTGAAATTTTGGATGACAAATTGAGATAGGATATTTTTAGCACTAAGAGACATGGGGCAATAATTAACTATTAGTGGCTACGGTGATGTCAACTCCTCAATCAATCCCTAATCGAAAAAAAACACATAACAAATATATTTTTGGAAGCCAAAATATCAAATCATTCTTTAAAAAAAAAAAGAAAAAAATTACAGTTTAAAAACTCTAAATTAAAGATACTTATGTTGAAAGATTTTAACATTTGATATTTCTTTAAAAGACTTTAAGACCAAAAAAAAAATTTATCTTGGAGTTTTAAATTGCAATTTTTTTCCACAATTTAAATTTTTTGTTCAGAGTTCTTTAGAATAATTTTAAAATTTAAAATCTTTTAATATAACTATTTTTAATTTAGGGACTTAAATTGTAATTTTTTTTAAAAAAAATACATATATTCTCAAGGAAAACGGCAAGAGGAAAGGGCGAAAATGGTGAAAGAGAAGCACATAAAATGGAGTAATATCAAGCGAAAAACTACATTAACCCTCTTTCTCTTTTAATAAAAAAGTGAGAAATTAGTTGATAACTAAGTGCACTAATAGTGTACTTTCAGATTCCAAAATAAGCTACGACACATTCACTTGGGATTCGAAGAAGAACTAACTCATTATTTATTAAGCATCAAGAGATTAAAGAATTTGAATACTTAACAACGCATCATCAAATGTCCTATGATTTCCTTATTAAAAAAAAAGGGAGAGAATAAAATAGTTGAATATATCTCTTTCAAGAATTGGCATGGTCTACTTCCGACCATTATAGGCCATATTTTGCCAAGTTGGCTTGCAAAAGGCATTCTCATACCCTCATTTGGGCTTTTCTTTCATTTTCTACTCATGCAACCAGTTGGGCTTATGCAAAATGAGCCCAAGGTTAAAAAAGCAGAGATATCTTCTCATACCAATTTTGAGTGCATGAAGTGTGCAATAGATTTTTTTTTTTTTTACTCTTTAAAACTACTAAATGATGTTTCATTTTGGTAAAAGCTGATAAGTAGTTTGATATTGGATTTTGCATTTCATCATATTTTAATAAGTAAAAGCTGTTAAATTAATGAACTTTGTTGTGTAAAAAAAATATATTTTTTAATAAAAATAATTGTGCTGATTAATAAAAATAATAAATTTTGTTCACTTAGAATTTTAAATGAAATAATTGCCTTTTACTATATACCTGTCTTTCTAACTTTAAAAAGCCCTTTAAGATATACTTGCTATTCTGACTTTCAAAAGCTTTTGTTTTCCCATTTTTATTATTTATTTGAGAAAAATAATTTTCAAATATGATTCTATTTTGTTTTATTTTACCATTTTCTTATTTTCTTAAGTTTTAGGCACAGAGGCTAGAATTAGGGTTTAGAAGTCTAGGATTTATAAATTTAAGATTATAGGGTTTAAGGATTATATAGAGGACGGTTTTGGCTTTTATGGATGTATGGGTAGTTTTGTCATATAAATAAATAAAGGAAAAATTAATAAATAGTTAGTCTGAAATTTTTGAATAACTGATAAATATTTTATCCTCAAAAGTTAATTTAGTGCAATAACTAATTTTTATTCAAAATTTTCAAACTAAGTCTCATATATTGATGTTAATTAATAACATTTATTAGTATGATAAAATTACTTTGAAAACCATAATTTCATGAAAGAAATTTGTATGTAATTTTTTATATTCTTGACGTCAGATTCCTTAATTAAAATATAATAATATATATTTCTAATAATATGATAAGTATATAATTTAAATTTAAGATTATAGGGTTTAAAGATTATATATAAGATGGTTTTGGCGTTATGGATATAAAAATAATTTTGTCATATAAACAAATAAAAGAAAAATTAATAATAAGTAGTCTAAAAATTTTGAATAACTAATAAATATTTTATACTCAAAAGTTAATTTAGTGCAATAACTAATTGTTATTCGAAGTTTTCAACTAAGTCCCATATATTCATGTTAATATCATTTATTAGTATGATAAAATTACTTTGAAACAATAATTTCATGGAAGAAATTTATATGCAATTTATTTTATTCAAGTTCTCTAAAATATGATGAGTGTATAGGCTTTTAACAACATAACAAGTATATAGTTGGGGCAAATAATTTTATAGTTGTTCAATTAAGCCATACATTTGTTATAGTCCTAACTCCTAAACCTTAAAATAACCCATAAAATTTAAATCTTAGAAGCTTAAATTTAAACTATTAAATTCCTAAACCCTAGAAACCAAAGCTCAAACTCCTAAAATTCTAAACCTTAAAACCTTTAAGCCTAAATGTCAAAATCCTAAACTTCTAAAGCATAAAATCTTAAACCCTAAATCCTAAAAATTTAAACTCCAAAAACTAAAACCTTAAATATGATAAAAATAAATTAAAATAAAATAATTTTTGTGACATTATTTTTGAGATAATAAATAATAAATAAGAAATCTTTCATTAAAAATGTATCTTAAAAATATTGAAAAATGTTTTGTCTTTTAAAATTAGATTAAAATAAATTTATTTCTTAAAAGATAATTTTGTGTTTTAAAATTTTATTAAAATAAATTTATTATCGCTGGTAAATAGCTCCATGAAAAGTATTGTTTTTTTCCAAAACAAAGCTCAGTGATATTTTCTCACTCAGTGCTCTGAAGGAGCGCTTGATTTGCATAAATGAATATCAAAGCACATTCATAGAAATGAGACTCCTGGGAGTCAAATTTCTGGGAATGAAGCATCCTATATTTGGTTCACCGCAAATATTCTTAGAATATTTTGTTACATATAAAATTTTTAATAAATTTTAAAAAATACATATACCAATTTTTTAAAATTTTCTATTATTTATGTGTGTTTTTCATATTAATTATTATATTAATATGTTCTTATTAAATAATATTTTATTCATTATGTTTTAGTAATTAATTAATTAATTTTTTATAATTTTATTAGTTGATATATTATATTTTCATGTTTTATATTATTTATCATTTTATATTTTAATTAGTAATTTTTTATTATAATTAATTTGAAAGTGTATTAAAATAAAGACGAGTCTTTTAGCCCAATGAAAAACATTCTTAACCTGTCCATGAGGATGAAAATTAGGGGTGGTTTTACGCAAGGGTTTTATTGACCGCTCAATATTTTATTAAAGTAAGTTATTTATAATTTCATTTTAGCTTAAACATAAAATAACTTTTAACTGTTGAATACCCCAAATAATTTTTAATGTAATATTTTAGAAAAATGCAACATTTTTCCATAAAATTTTAGTTATATAACTATCAAAATATATTTTTAAAATTTATTATTATTATTTTTGATATTTTCAAAGTATATTTCAAAAAATAAAATTATGAATTTTTTAAAATTATATTCTATTAATTAACATTCAAATTTATGCAATCATTTGTTTATTAGCAAAAACATAAAATAAATTTAGATAGAGTAATTTATATCTTTACTATTAAGTTTTTTCTTTAAATACAAGAAATGCATAATCCTTTAATAATATTATGGTAAGTATATAGTTTAATTGAAAATTTATATGATTTTTGTATATAATTTTTTACAAAAATTATATATTTCTTATAATATTATTAGAGAATTATAAATTTATCATGTTTTAATTAAAAAAAATCTAATAATAAAAATATACAAATACATATAAATTTTTTTCACAAAAAAAATCCAACAAATACACATATTTCAATGTACATTTAGAGGTTGAGAGGTCGAATACTGTAGGCGCTCAAATTCTCTGAAAACCTTTCCCAAAATTGGTAGAAATCGAAAACAGGACAACGATTTGGAAACAGCTTTATTTTTATATATATAATGAAATGATAATCAAGTTTTAAATGCATTTATTATTTTAAACGAGGGCGCTAGTTTGCAAGATTCAATAGTAAATATCTTCATACTAATGTATAAAAAAAAAAATATGTTCGTTAGATTGCTTTTTTCTTTTAAAGCAATATCCTCAATTAATTGTCGTATGCCGAACTTAACATGATTGCATTAAATGATAATCATGACGGCACGACCTAAATTAAATTTCAAAGCACACTCTTTCTTTTTTGAACAAATCAAATTTATTACACAATCAGGGATAAAGATTGGATCAATATAAAGGATATATGTAGTAAGAGGTATTGATCTAAGAGTGAGGATAGTATGAATTTGAGAATATATATATATATATATATATACACATATATATTAATTATGATGTAATAATTATTAAATATAAAATAATATTTATACTTATATTTAATTACTTAAAATATTAGTTTATTTAATAACTCTTAACAAAGTCAATTTAATTTTCATCATAGAATTAATGGGTATGATTATAACAATAAATATAATAAAATGGATAAAATATTATTTTGTTTTGAGTAATATTTAATAATTATTACATCATAATTAAGGTAAATAGTATTTTCAAGTTTATATATTATCATTCCTAATTTAAACCTTAAAGTCTATGCTTCAACTTTCCAAATAAAGTAGGGAATATTATATTCAATCTTGAGGCAACACATCTCTTTGCAACCTAAATACACTAACAGAATGAAGAGACTATACACTTGAAAAGCAGGAGTAATAAAGGGTATTGCTTTTAATATAGACCATTCATATTTAATTTGGATAGTTTATATTTTATTTTATTTTTTCAAATTTAGATTTTTTTATTTTAATGGAAACAAAATGTAGAATGAAAATAGTCTTTTAACTACCAACTTAAAAAATTGATAATTGAAATTAAAAAATATTTTGAACTATTTAAATCAAATTTAGATAGTTCAAATATAAGAATTTTATAGCAATAAAGAAATCAATTTTGTTTATTTTTTGGACCATCTAGATCCAAAAAGTTTAAGTAGCCAAGTGGATCTACAAGATGTAGGTTGGCTAAATTAAATAGCATATTCAATTCATTAAACTATTACGTGATCTAATAATTGTAAAAGTAGTTTATATAAAAATTTATGGTATTTAATGTATTATTGTTTTGGATTGTCTTAAAAATTAACAATAAAACACTTGAGTCTAAGAAATTGTTTGTACAATTAATCTACACTAGAAAGCTTAGTACTAAAGTTTAGTTCTAATTAGCTCTCTCAAGAGGTGTAAACTTTGAGAGACTTTTTTTTTTTTAGGGAAAAGACTTTTTAAATGGTTCTTCTATGCTAAGCTTGAAAATCCTCTCTTTTTAGTTAAGTAGTCATTTTATAGTAAATCTGCCTAAAAATCTCAATGCCATTTTTGCTATTTATTATTATTGTTTGTTGTTGCTGTTATTATTATTCTATGAACTAATGTTTATAATTTTAGTAGCCTATTCAAACTTCTTTAGTTGACAAGGAGAAACCCTAGTTAGGGTGCTAATTTTCATTTGGCTATTGTTGAAACCTCATTTGGATTCATACTACTATGAGCATACAAGGTTATGCAAAGTAATAATAGTATTTTAAAATTTATCTAAGATATAATTATTGTTAAAGGGATTTAGGATACTTATTTTTCTAGCTGAATGATCTTCTTAAATCTTTTGTTATATGTAATTAGGACTGACATCACCATACAAACTTTGGCCACTTTTACACAACATATGCACTATGGTTTGGGAAGTATGTGTATGACAATTTTTATTGAGAGAACTTTATTTCTCTCTTGATCTTTGTCTTTGTCTCTGTCTCTGTCTTTTTTTTTTTTGTGTTCTCTTCTGAAGAATGACTTTATCATATGTTAAAAAAGCTTGTTGTGGTCAAATTTTTCCCTCTTTTTGGCTCTCTTTTTTATTAAAAAAAATTGACAAACCAATATTTGAAATTCAAATAATTTAAAAATCAAATTGATTTACTAATTAATAAATAAATAAAATAATTATTAAGTAATTAATTAATTCTTTTAAATGAATTGGGTTAGATAGTGGTTTAGTTTGTCATGGGCAATCCAAATTCTAATATATCTTTCTCGCATATGATAGGATAAGTAATATAAAACTTTTTGCTCTTCTTAGATTTTTATACCAAGTGTTTTGTTGTGATTGCTTGGACACAACCTTTGAAAGGTAAAGGTAGCTCTTACACTAGAAATCTTGTTATAGGACTAGAATAAGAAGTGTATCTTTTAAATATATATTATATATTTATTTGTGTGTTTCATATGCCCTACCCATATACATTACACTTTGTACTTATAACAAATCTAATCCTTTTGAGTTTTATCTTGCTTAGATTTCCTTCCCATAAGTGTAGTATCAATACTTATGGTGTTACTATAATAACTTCATAATAGGTACATCAAACACTAGTATAATTATGTATATTTTGGATATTTTTCTTTCACTTACATGCGACTTAGATAAAAATAAGATGTTTTCCTAGTAATACTTCATTAGGTCAAATTACCATAACCATAGGATGTATGTTAAAATAGCAAATGTTGACTTATTTCCTTATGATATTGTTGAAAAGGTTTGTTCCTTTCTAGGACTCACACAATAATAAAGTGGGAATTCATTCATTACTTGCTTCTCAATTATGGTTATTAAGCACATAAATATGAATTGTATGTTATAATGTTTTTCTTATCTCATAAGAGTGTATGTCAATTTGATTTATTAACACTATATAGATTTTAGTCTAGACATCCATAGTGCTAATTCAAATTCTACCATTTCGCTTACTTCCCACGATGCCTAAAAGAGAATTTGCATTTGACTACATGTATTATAGAAGGCAAGAATCCATAATTCAATCTATATCTATTTATGTGTATGGATATCATCTCGACTTTCTTTTTTCTTTTATTAAGGCAACACATTTCTATTTTGCATTCTTTTTTTGCCATATTGGCACTTTGGCTGCCTCACATGGTGAACACAAAATGTCTCATCTTTGCTTGCTTCTTATGAGCATCAAAGGTGATTGATTATGTGATAAAGCCAATCTCATTAATCTGTACAATGTACCATCATTTTGTATATGTTATTTATGATTATGGCATTATAATTTAGTCCATAATTAAGTTGTACATAAGGCATGATACTCTATATATATTTTACACATGCCAAATGACTTTATATCTTTCTCATGCATACATATAAGTATGGGTTTTGTTAGTGGATCAACTAACATCTTATGACATATTGCAAAGTAATACTCTTTTCATGCCATTGCATCTCTCTCATTCTCATGTCGATATGCTTAGCCTTATTATGATATTTAAAGTTTTAGTGTAGGTTATGACTTTTCATTTATCACAATTGATCAATATAGACCTTAATGTCTCATTAATGATCCTTAAATTTTTCAATCCTCTTCATTCATATAATTTTTTGCATTACTGCAAAATATGCAATACACTTTGCTTTGATGATGAATAATTATACATACTTATTTCTTGTTACTCCAAGATATGATATCGTTATTTAACAAGAATATATATTTAGAAGTTAATTTTCGTGTATCTAGACCTCTGCTCCAATTTACATTAGAGCACCTTATTAAGTATAGTCACTTCCTTAATAATATAGTGCATAATTTATAATGTCTGACAAGTATCTTAAGATTCTCTTAACAATATTCTAATGATTTTAACCATGATTTGACTTGCATTGGTTCACAAGGCCAATCACTAACAAATATCCATCTTTATACAAATCATTGTATATACTATGCTTAAAAATGTTAGAATAAGGGACTTTTTTTTTATAATTTTTAAGTTTAAGGGCATATCAAATGACTTTAACTATTACCTTTTATTATAGGGATATTGATGAATCTACAGTCTTTCATACTAAACTGATCAATTTTGCTAAATATAATTTTCTTGTGAAAGAGTAATTGATTTCTTTGAGAAATTTTCTTAGATCTTAATTCCAAGGATATATTCTTCTTTACCTATATCTTTCATCTCAAAATTCAAATATAATTATTATTTAATAGCTATTAAAGAATTAGACTACTCTTAACTAATAGTATATTATCCACATAAAGGATAATATTATGACATTTCTTGCAAATCACTTAATGCAAATTTAACTGTCTTCATTGATCATTTAAAATTTACACAAAGTTACTGCTTGATAAAATCTTAAATACCTCTATCTAGATAATTACTTTGGTCCATAACTGGTCATTTGGAGCTTATAAACTTTATACTCCACTCTTTTTCCAATGGAACCTAATGGTTGTTCCATGTATATTTCTTCATCTAGTTTTCTATCTAGGAATTTGATTTTCATATCTATTTGATATAGCTCTAAGTCTAAACTCACAGTTATAACTAGGATTAACCTAATTAAATTAAATCATACAATAGATAAGAAGGTATTTTTGTAATCTATACCTTTCTATTGTGTATTGGTAATTAAGCTTGTCTTATATCTTTTTATTGATTCATTTGCCTTTATATTTATTTTGAGAACCCATTTATTCTCAACTATTTTTTAATAAGATGGAAGATCAACTAAGTCTTAAGTATAGTTTGTTTTCATTAAATCCATCTTTTCTTTTATTACTCTTATTAATCACTATAAAAAAAGAGATGATTTATGACATGTATTTACCAATGATTTTAAAAATAGCCGATAAATGTGTAATCAATGGCGGTGGATTTAATAGCTGTGAAGATGCCAGAAAATGATGCATTTACCGGTGTGATAAACACATACTTTTATACATTTTAATCCTCATAACTTAAGCATTTTAATAAGCAAATATGGCTTTAAGACTTTAATTAGATAAGATTTGATTTTAATAGCCATTTCTATATTTTAGGAGTTAATTTGCAAAAATTTAGTTTTTAATGCTCAATTTTATTTTAAATAATTTTCGTGAATATTCCTATTTGATTTTTCTTACTCTTTTGTGTAGAATTTTAATATGCAATTGGAGCTTGAATGAGAATTTATTTTGAGGCAAGAGGTAGCATGCATGGGTTCTTTGTTTTTTCAACATGTTAGCATTGTGGCAGCTTATTCCTCGGTTTTCACACACTCCACATGATTAAAAGAACCATGAGAAGACATGTGTGTATAGAGAAGAAGCTATATGTTGGGCTGAAGTAAAGGTTTCAAGTAACACCATAATATATTAACACTATCTAGCCTCCCACATGGGTTCAATTCCATATGATTTCCAAAGAATCAGTACTAACCGTGGCATTTTCATGCTATACAACGGGGTTTCAAACACTCAACTTCTATCCCTTGGGTCCTGTGAACCCATCATTCACATTCTCTACTCACACTCCATTTATACAACTCATAGATAGCATAAAACAAGCCATAAGCCACGGGTATGGAACCAAAAACAAGAAAAATGCAATTTCTCACATGAACCCAAAAGTCAGATTTTTGGCTCTAACATTGAAAAATCATAAGTAATTATAAAAAAAATGAGAATCTATCAAACTATAGCTTTCTGGAAAGTTCTAGGTGTTAACTTTATGCTAAAAATAATTCCCAATCACATTCTCAACGTTTGGACCATGTTTGATATCGAAAATGAGACAGAAGTCCGACTGTCTCTGTTTCTGGCGCAGTTTACTGTCATAGATTTCGAAAATTCATAACTAAATCTAAAAATATCCAATCTAGGCACACTATACCAATTTGGAAAGCTACAGATATCTACTAGAGGAAAAAAATAAGTCCAGATCAGTTCACTAGCCCTTATACCCTGAAAATTGATGGAATAGTAACAGAGGTCGGATGGGCTCCCTGATGCTGATACAGAATTTCAGAAGGTTTATTCTCTCTCTACAGACCTCCAATTTAGGTGATTCTAGTTGATATAGGTCACTGTAGTTGTCTAATTTATGTGTATAAAATTTCATGACATTTGGACTCCATTTGGGCCATAAATGACACAGAATTCATTTCTGACCTATGGTAACAGTACATGACCAAACTATCAATTTTTTCCAATTTCAACAATTCATCAAATATTCTCTAGACCTCCAAATATTATCCACTTTAGCTTTCTAAGAAGCTCTCTATAAACTCTAGAGGCATGCCAAATTTCATGGCAAGAAGAGCTCATTTAGTCATACTTTGATGGAGCTCACAAAATTAACAGTTTTAGCACCCAAAATGGTCAAAGTGGGTCCAAATGGCCTCCCACATGTTCTCACACCTCATGGACAAGTTTGAAAGCATAACAATAGTCTATATAACATGTCCAAGTGGTCCAAATCATCATACATTTCAAACTCACTATGCTACGGGCCAAATTACACTATCACATACAAGCTTCAAAAAGGGCAAAACTTACATTTCTATTAATTTGGCTCTCTACATAATTTGTACATCATATATCCATACATTTACACTTGCTACAATATTTACATCTTAAAAAAATATAGTGGGTGCATATTCATTTTGGTACCACTTTACATCAAAAGACCAAAATAAAGCTATCATCTAGCTAACATGTTTCTAGGCTCCTTGGTGTGCACTTGCTTCTCCTTGAGCTCCACCTAGCATGTTAAGTTGGGAGGGGAAGGGGTGAGATTCATGGAATCTCAGTAACTCATGCACTCATTCAAGTAAACAATTTAAGGCATATAACAAGTCAAAGCATGTAATTTAACATCCAACCATTCTCAATCATATAATATATGTTGTACATGCTATGAAAATCACAACAATGCCACAAGTAAGCTCTAGGGACTTTTGGTCTAGCCTCACCTGAGTTTAGGGATTTTTGGATTGCCTCACCTGAGTTTAAAGACTTTTGACTTGGCCTCACTCGGTTATGAGACTTTCGGCCTTATCTCACTCATCTCAAGGGACTTTCGGCTCTACCTCACCCATCTCAAGGGACTTTCAGCATTACCTCACCCGAGCAATTCTCACAATCCAATACACAAGCACATTGGTATCAATGTATCAAAGCAATAGCATATGGCATGTTTCATACAATAAGCATATACACAAGCATACAATGACCATTATATCCAAGAATACAATAAGAAAGAGTGGAAAGAGAGCTACCTTATGAGCCAACACAAGCCTTCCCTTTCAATTTCTCTTCTCCCTTCTTAGGTTCACATTTACACCTTGATGGAAGTGCTTCACTTGAGCCTAGACACATCAAAGAGCATAAATTACTCTCTCATAACTTAACAACTCTTAGAAATTCTTTAAAGCAACCTTTCTAACATATAAGAACCTAGGGTTCTTTCTCTCTCTAGAATGCCACCAATTCTTCCTCTCTCTCAAGTTCTCATGGTAGTGGAAACAACATTTTTAAGGAAGACAAAGAGGTTCAATGGTGTTTTCCACTTTCCCTCTTCTGACCCATGCCCAAAATCCAACTAATCTCACAAAAAAAATCATGGAAAGAGAGGGCAAAGAGAGGAGATCAAGATTCTAAATAGAAATGAAAGGAACTTGCTTACCTTTCCTTTGTTCTTCCTCCTTCTCTTGGTCTCTCTCACTCTCCACGCCTCTTTTCTCTCCTTGGGTCGAAGTCTAGGGCAAATATGAGAGAAAGAATGAGTTGGGGCGTTTAAAAGAGTCAAATTCTCGCTTTGTATACTTTTCCGGATTGATCCTCGCTACGGCGAAAATTAACCTTCGCTACGGCGAGCTCGTATTAGCTACCTTCACTATGGCGAGGTTTAACTTTTGCTACGACGAGCACGTATCAGTTCCCTTCGCTATGGCGAGGTTTAACCTCTGCTATGGCGAACTCGTATTAGTTCCAGACCCCCACTTTCGCTATGGCGTACGCTACGGCGAGCAGCCTCCTGGTTTTTGTATGGAATGCCCGTACTCACTATAGCTAGAATCACTTTCGCTATTGCGAACAGGCACTCTCGCTATAGCGAGACCATTCCTCGCTATTGTGAGCAGACTTAGGAAAATTTCTAAATTTCGAAAATTTTCAGCTTTCTTCTTTTTTTTCCTTTCTTTTCTTCTCTCTTTTCTTTTTCCCTGGTTGTTACATTTCTACCCCTCTTAAAAGAAATTTCGTCCTCAAAATTTAAAGACTTACCTCAAGGGAATAACTCTGAATATTTTTGCCTCATTTCATCCGCCAATTCCCAGGTTGCTTCCTCAGATGTCAGACCTCTCCAGATCACTTTCACCAGAGGAATGTTCTTGCTTCTCAGCTGTTTCAGCTTAGCATCCACAATTCTCTCCGATCTCACTACATAGGAAAGATCTTCCTGCAATTGCACATGCTCATATTCTATGACATGTGAGGGGTCTGGTAAATACTTTTTCAACTGGGAGACATGAAAAACATTGTGGATTTGGGCTAGGTTAGGAGGTAAGGCTATTCAGTAAGCCACGGGTCCAATTTTCTCAAGGATTTCAAATGGACCAATATACCTAGGACTGAGCTTCCTTACCCTCATTGACCGACCTACTCCCGTCACTGGAGATACTCGAATGAACACATGGTCTCCAATCTCAAACTCTAACGGCATCATTCGCTTATCAGCATAGCTTTTCTGCCTGTTCTGGGCCGTAATGAGTCTCTTTCTAATCAATTCTATTTGTCTGGTGGTCTGGTCCACAATCTCAGGTCCTATCATACTCCTCTCACCTAGCTCAACCCAATACAGAGGGAATCTACACTTTCTCCCATACAAAGCCTCATAAGGGGCCATCTGAATACTGGAATGGTAACTGTTATTATACGCAAACTCTGCTAACGGTAAATACGCATCCCAGTTACCCCTCATTTCTAGCACACATGCCCTTAACATGTCTTCTAATGTCTGGATGGTCCTTTCAATTTGACCATCTGTTTGGGGGTAATATGCAGTACTAAACCGTAACCTGGTCCCTAAGGCATGCTGCAATGACCTCCAAAAGTTTGATGTGAATCTGGGGTCTCTATCTGAAACTATGCTACTGGGTACTCCATGAAGTCGCACTATCTCTCTGATGTACAACTGGGCTAATCTATCCAGTGTATAAGTTGCCCTGATAGCAAAAAAGTGTACAGACTTCGTCAGTCTATCCACAACTATCTAAATAGCATCGTGTCCAGAGGATGTCCTGGGTAACCCCATAACAAAGTCCATGGCTATACTATCCCACTTCTACTCAAGGATATCTAGAGGTTGCAATAACCCAGCTGGCTTTTGATGTTCTATCTTTACCCTCTGACACACTAGGCATCTAGCCACATAATCCGTCACATCATTCTTCATCCCTGGCCACCAGAAAATTCTTTTCAAATCCTGATACATCTTGGTGGTACCTGGGTAGATAGTATACTTACTCTTATGTGCCTCTTCTAAAATGCTTTCTCTCAACTCATTCTGACTAGACACATAGATTCTATCTCGATATATTATCATACCATTCTCAGACATCTTAAAATCTGAGATCTTACCTTGGGTAATCTCAATCCTGATCTGTTTCAGGAACTCATTCTCTCTCTGGGCATCTAAGATCTGGGTTCTCAATATATTCTCAATTCGGGTTTCACTTAGATACAATTTACCCGATACCACCTGACAAGAGAGGTTCAAGTTTCTGAACTTCTCTAGGAGCTCCTGCTCCCTGATCATCATATGGGCTACATGGATGGATTTTCTACTCAGGACATCCGCCACCACATTGGCCTTGCTCGGATGATATTTCAACACATAATCATAATCTTTCAGGAATTCCATCCATCTCCTCTGTCTCATATTGAGTTCTTTCTAGTCAAACAGGTATTTCAGACTCTTGTGGTCACTATAAATCTCTATGGTAACACTATACAGGTAGTGTCTCCAAATTTTAAGAGCAAACACTACGGCGACTAACTCCAGGTTATGCGTGGGATAATTCTCCTCATGAGGCCTCAACTACCTAGAGGCATATGCCACTACTCGACCCTGCTGCATCAACACACATCCTAACCCTTTGCTCAAAGCATCACAATAAACCACAAATGGCTCACTAGGGTCAGAGATAATCAGTACAGGGGCAGTGGTTAGATAGAGTTTCAACTCTTAGAAACCCTTTTCACATCTATCATCCCACACAAAAGGTGTCTCTTTCCTAGTTAGCCTCGTCAGTGGTAAGGCCATCCGAGCAAAGTCTTGAATAAATCGTCTATAATATCCTACCAAACCTAGGAAACTCTTGACCTTGGTGATCGTTCTAGGTCTATCCCACTGTAATACAGCCTCAACTTTATGGGGATCAACCGCGACCCCTTCTCGTGAGATCACATGACCTAAGAATCTCACCTCGGTCAGCCAAAACTCACATTTACTAAGTTTGGCATACAACCTTTTCTCTCTTTCAAGGTGTCTAGGACTAATCTCAAATGCCTCTCGTGCTCCTCAAAGGATCTGGAGTACACTAAAATATCATCAATGAAGACCACCACAAACTGATCTAGATACGATCTGAATACCCTGTTCATGTAATCCATGAACACAGCGGGTGCATTCGTCTACCCGAATGGCATCACAAGGAACTCATAGTACCCATATCTCGTTCTGAAGGCCGTCTTGGAGACGTCTTCAGTTCTCACTCTCAACTGGTGGTACCCAGATCTAAGATCTATCTTGAAAAATACAGATACCCCAACTAACTGATCTAACAAATCATCAATTCTAGGGAGAGGATATTTATTCTTGATGGTAACTTTATTCAACTCTCTATAATCAATACACAAACGCAAGCTACCATCCTTCTTTTTCACAAATAACATCGGAGCTCCCCAAGGTGAAACACTAGGGCGGATAAACCCTTTCTCTAACAATTCCTCTATCTGCTCTTTTAACTCAACAAGTTCGGCGGGAGCCATCCTGTAAGGAGCTTTGGACACCGGTCCAGCCCCAGGCACTATATCTATAAAGAACTCTAATTCTCTCTCAGGGGGTAGGCCACTAAAGTCAAACTCTCTAGGGAAAACCTCCGAGAATTCCCTGACGACTGGGATCTCTTCTATTCCTTCTTCTACCTCAGCCTGAATAGAGAAAAAGACTAGAAACCCTTGACATCCACACTCTAAATATCTCTCAGCCTGGGTAGTAGTCATAAAGGATAACTCAGCTCCTACCCTAGGTATGGTCCCACAAGCAGGTAGGGAAATGGTTCGGTGTTCACAATCAAGTATGACATTATTTGCGGCTAACCAATTCATACCAATAATCAAATCAATATCATGGAAGGGCATACAAACCAAATCAATAGTGGTATGATAATGGTTAAATTGAACAGTGACATTTAAGTAGGTATGGAAAGTAACTACGTGGCCTCCAGTGAGTGTAGTGACAGACAAGTCAAATGGCAAGACACTAATGACCAGACCCAATTGCCTCACACAATCATAGGATATAAACGAGTGACTAGTACCCGAATCAAACATAGCAATTACAGAAAAGCCATTCACTATCAGCGGGATCAAACTAGGAGATGCACTGGCTTTCTGTTGAGTAAGGGCAAACACTCGACCCTGGGTCTGTGGCCTAGGAGGAGGCGCTATATCCATCTAAGGACAGTGTCTAGCAATGTGTCCCGGCTTCCCACACTTGAAACATGTCACCGGAGACTGCTGGAAGGATGACTGGCCCCGAAGAGGTGGTATACCTCACTGTGGCCTTCTATTCCACGGCCCCTTGCCTCTCCTCTTGGTACTAGGTGTCAAACTAGAACCCTCTTCTGATTTCGGCCTTTTCAAATCCGGAACCCTCTTCTGACTAGCTGTAGTCACAGTAGGCATGATAACTTGCAGGTTAGTCTCAATCACCCTGCTGACCTCCACAAGGGTATTGAACTTCTTGATCTGCTGTGGGGTGACTCTGTCGCTAATCAGAGGCTTCAACCCAGTGTCAAATTGCTCACATCTCCAGGATTCATCATCATACCTCTGGAGGTAAGAGGAATACCAAGACAACTCAATGAACTTGGTCACATATTGGTCCACAGTCATCTCATCCGTCTGTCTCAAGCCTATAAATTACATCACCGAGAATATTTTCTTTAGCTGCATAACCCAAGCTTCCGCCTTATCCGCATCTAACTCCCCTTCAAATGAGGGTGAATTATTCTGCATAAACTGCTTTAACACTTTCTGGATAGGCGTCTGGGTCTGAGGAGCAGCAGGCTCCTGGGGAGGTGCAGGTGGAATGCTGGATGCTACCACTTCCATGGCCATTCACACTAAACACAAGCAAATCACATCATTCAAGAGCCTAACATCGAGCAAAAGTGCCTGAACCATTGCTCTGATATCAAAAATGTAACACCATAATATATTAACACTATCTAGCCTCCCACATGGGCTCAATTCCATATGATTTTCAAAGAATCAATACTAACCGTGGCATTTTCATGCTATACAACGGGGTTTCAAACACTTAACTTCTGCCCTTTGGGTCCTGTGAACCTATCATTCACATTCTCTATTCAAACTCTATTTATACAACTCATAGATAGCATAAAACAAGCCAAAAGCCATGGGTATGGAACCAAAAATCAGAAAAATGCAATTTCTTACATGGACCCAAAAGTCAGATTTTTGGCTCTAATTTTGGAAAATCATAAGTAATTATAGAAAAATGAGAATCTAGCAAACTATAGCTTTCTATAAAGCTCTAGGTGTTAAATTTACGCTAAAAATAATTCCCAATCACATTTTTAGCGTTTGGACCATGTTTGACATCGAAAATGAGACAGAAGTCCGGCTGTCTTTGTTTCTGGTGCAGTTTACTGTCATGGATTTCGAAAATTCATAACTAAATCCAAAAAAATCCAATATGAGCACACTATATCAATTTGGAAAGCTACATATGTCTACTAGAGGAAACAAATAAGTCAAGATCAGTTCCATAGCCCCTATACCCCAAAAATTGATGGAACAGTAACAGAGGTCGGATGGGCTCCCTGATGCTGATACAGAAATTTAGAAGGTTCATTCTCTCTCTACAAACCTCTGGTTTAGGTGATTCTAGTTGGTATAGGTCATTGTAGTTATCTAGTTTATGTGTATAAAATTTCACGACATTTGGACTCCATTTTGGCCATGAATGACACAGAATTCATTTCTGACCTATGGTAACAGTACATGACCAAACTATCAATTTTTTCCAATTTCAACAATTCGCCAAATATTCTCTAGACCTCTAAATATTACCTATTTTAGCTTCCTAAGAAGCTCTCTATAAACTCTAGAGGCATGCCAAATTTCATGGCAAGAAAAGCTCATTTGGTCATACTTTGACGAAGCTCACAAAATTAACCCAAAATGGTCAAAGTGGGTCCAAATGGCCTCCCACATGTTCTCACACCTCATGGACAAATTTGAAAGCATAATAATAGTCTATATAACATGTCCAAGTAGTCTAAATCATCATATATTTCAAACTCACTATGCTACGGGCCAAATTACATTATTACATACAAGCCTCCAAAAAGGCAAAACTCACATTTCTATTAATTTGGCTTTCTACATAGTTTGTACATCATATATCCATACATTTACACTTGTTACAATATTTACATCTCAAAAAAATATAGTGAGTGCATATTCATTATAGCACCACTTTACATCAAAAGACTAAAATAAAGCTATCATCTAGCTAACATGTTTCTAGGCTCCTTGATGTGCACTTGCTTCTCCTTGAGCTCCACCTAGCATGTTAAGTTGGGAGGGAAAGGGGTGAGATTTATGGAATCTCAGTAGCTCATGTACTCATTCAAGTAAACAATCAAGGTATATAACAAGTCAAAGCATGTAATTTAACATCCAACTATTCTCAATCATATACATGTTGTACATGCTATGGAAATCACAACAATGCTACAAGTAAGCTCTAGGGACTTTTGGTCTAGCCTCACCCGAGTTTAGGGACTTTTGGATTGCCTCACCCGAGTTTAGGGACTTTTGACTTGGCCTCACTTGGTTATGAGACTTTCGGCCTTGTCTCACCCATCTCAAGGGACTTTCGGCTCTACCTCACCCATCTCAAGGGACTTTCGGCACTACCTCACCCGAGCAATTCTCACAATCCAACACACAAGCACATTGGTATCAATGCATCAAAGTAATAGCATATGGCATATTCCATACAATAAGCATATACACAAGCATACAATGACCATTATATCCAAGAATGCAACAAGAAAGAGTGGAAAGAGAGCTACCTTATGAGCCAACACAAGCCTTCCCTTTCAATTTCTCTTTTCCCTTCTTAGGTTCACACTCACACCTTGATGGAGGTGCTTCACTTGAGCCTAGACACATCAAAGAGCATAAATTACTCTCTCATAATTTAACAACTCTTAAGAGTTCTTCAGAGCAACCTTTCTAACATATAAGAACCTAGGGTTCTCTCTCTCTCTAGAATGCCACTAATTCTTCCTCTCTCTCAAGTTCTCATGGTAGTGGAAACAACATTTTCAAGGAAGACAACGAGGTTCAAGGGTGTTTTTCACTTTCCCTCTTTTGACCCATGCCCAAAATCCAACTAATCTCATAAACAAAACCATAGAAAGAGAGGGTAAAGAGAGGAGATCAAGATTCTAAGTAGAAATGAGAGGAACTTGCTTACATTTCCTTTGTTCTTCCTCCTTCTCTTGGTCTCTCTCACTCTCCACGCCTCTTTTCTCTCCTTGGGTCGAAGTCTAGGGCAAATATGAGAGAAAGAATGAGTTGGGGCATTTAAAGGAGTCAAATTCTCGCTTTGTACGCTTTTCCGAACTGACCCTCGCTACGGCGAGCTCGTATTAGCTACCTTCGCTATGGCGAGGTTTAACTTTCACTACGGCGAGCACGTATCAGTTCCTTTCGCTGTGGCGAGGTTTAACCTTCGCTATGGGGAACTCGTATTAGTTCCAGACCCCCACTTTCGCTGTGGCGTACGCTACGACGAGTAGTCCCCTGGTTTTTGTATGGAATGCTCGCACTCGCTATAGCTAGAATCACTTTCACTATAGCTAGAATCACTTTCACTATTGCGAACAGACACTCTCGCTATAGCGAGACCATTCCTCGCTATTGCGGGTAAACTTAGGAAAATTTCTGAATTTTAAAAATTTTCAACTTTCTTTTTTCTTTTCCTTTCTTTTCTTCTCTCTTTTCTTTTTCCCCGGTTGTTACATTTCAGCTCACTGCAATTGCTCGAGCTAATGCATTCACACTCATGACCATTCACGATGCTCTGTTCTGGTAAGTTAGAAGACGTGGATGGCTTGAGGAAAAGAAGCTCGAGTAAAGAGACATGGGAAGTCATGAGACTAGTAGCTAAAGAAGTTTTTCAAGCAAATGAATGAGAGAAAAGATGTTAAAAACACGAAGAAGCTCACATGCAGTTGGAAGATGTAGGAAGCACTCTCGAGTTGAGTATCATGAGGCAAGCTCCAGCTCCTTTATTTCTCTCGTAGAGAACAACCCACTCATGCAGAAACAGAGGAGAGACTAAAGCTTGAGCTGACTTGATTACTATGGGGTAGAACGGGCCATGCATGAAGAGAAGAAGCCATGTTCTGGATTCAAAGAAAGCAAGAAACAACGCGACTGGAAGCTCTAGAACAAAGAAGAGTTAACCATAACTTTAACATGTTTTCTAAATCGAGGGAAGCTATAAACTTGTGATGAAGGCATGTGATTTTTTTGGGCACATGAAATGATCAAAGAAACATACACAAAAAGCCACGAGTCGAAGAAGAGAAGCAAATAACACACACAGCAGCTAGACGAAGCAGAAATAGGGTAGAAAGAGCTCAAGTAGAAGCTTCATGCACAAGGTTGCGGTGATTAAGAAGCTAAAGCTAGAAGAGTTGGATAGGGCATGGAAGAGACATGAAGCGAATGACAAACATGCATCACTTACAAGAAGCCACAGGGAAGAGCAGCTGGGTTGAAGGAGCAAAGAAGCAGTTGAAACAAGAAGCTTTGAGATGGAAGAATTAAAGGAGAGTAAGGAGTGAAACACGAGGCATGCATCCAAAGTAAAGAAGTTGCGTGGGAATCATTACAAGCTCAAGCTACTGGAATAAAAACGCAAGAAGAAAACTACGTGGGAAGCTTGCATGAATTGGAATATTATATTTATCTTCAAGTGGGGTCCACATTCAAATAAAATAAAGGAGAATACATTAGGGCAAAGGCTGACTTGTAAGCACATGAATTGATAAATGAAGCACGTGAAAGAGAGGAGAAATACACATCCAGATGCTATATTCGGGGGATCACCCTTCATCCATCCATCCCATTCATTCACGACGCCACTTCGCCCTTCCCTCGTCCAAAATACACACCACACCATTTTCCTCCATTCTCTACTTCCATCCACTTCCATAAAGCTCTAATCTCCATCTTGAGGCTAGCTAAAAGGAAGACTCTTGGAGAAGCTTGAATCCATTGATTAGAAAGGGAATTTTGGCTAAGATTCTCATCTCTTTCTACACTTTTCTCTATCTTGTATTTTTTGGTTAAGATTATATTAGATTAGAGATTTGTGTTGTTTATAATTAGTGGCTAGTTAGACATTAATTAGGAGATTATTTTTGTTGATTAATTGATTGAATCAAGTTCTGAATTGTTCATTTTCCTTTAATTTCCCATATATGCCATGAAGGTGTTCGATGAAATACATGAGTGAGATTATATACTTGATTATTTGATTTAAGGTTTCTTTGGTGTTTAATTGGTTAATTAAACATTTTTGGATGATGATTCAGAGGTTAATTAATCAATTAATCATTCAATTCAAGTGTTCATAGATCTTAATAACAAGAGTTAGCGATTTAATGTGGGGTTGAGGTTTCAATTTAACATTAGATTGTTAATCCTTTGATTCTTGCGTGGTAACTCAAGATACATTTGTATTGAATACAATTAGGGATTCTTAGACCTGAATTAATCACAATTGGATTAGGAAAAGGATAGTGGATACCAAGTGATGATTCCAAAGCTAGTCACAAGACCATCATTCACCCATTAATTCATCCAATTAGGTAGTTAGTCATTTTAATTCAATTTTAATTCTAGTTAGTTCAATTAGATTAAAAACCCCCCCAAATTAGATAGCTTGTAGGACCTTTAATATTTAGAAAACCCAATTAAATATTGAATTCCATTTTTGAGGGAGATGACCTAAGTTGTGCCACTAGCTACATATTTAGTTCAACCTAGTTTTATTTTAAGGGTTGCGCGACGAGCCTCTCACGGTGGTTTTATGGTTAATTACTGATGGTTGGACTAATTATTAGTAATTGCTATACATTTAACGTCAATTGATGGCAATTTTTTGTAAATATTAACTATTGGTAATTTCCAAAAAGGGCACTCCCTAACTTTTCACCTTGAAGCCATTTTTTTACTTTGACCACTGTCACCCTTATGTCATCACTTTGTTTTCATTCTCCCAAACCTTCATTGTGCAATTATTCTTCATTTGTACATATAAACCATTCTTTGCAAACCCTTATTGCTTTCACTCTCTTAAATCCTCATTGATTTCTCTCTTTTAAACCTTCATTTGCTTTCTCAATTGCTGATTTTTCCTAAACCTATATCTTGCTTGCTTTCAAAGGCTGAAACCTATTCTCAAAGCTTCCTTCCATCAAAAGTGTGTCACTTTGTCATAGTCAAATCTCCTCCTTTAGTCATTGATGTAACTTTGAGTTACTCCCTTAATGTCACAACTCGTCCCTTACCCTATTTCTATGTATAACCAAGTGTGAGCTCAATTTCTGGTAGTAGTAAAACAATAAGATAAATCTCTTCCTCTATTCTTAATTTCAAAGAGTGGTCCTCTATTGGGTTGTCCTTCTTTTTTGTTTTGTTGCACCTTGACCATGACTTAACTTTGTAATTAGGGTATAATAGTGTTTCGTTTTTTCAAATTATGGACTTGTGCTAGTGGTGTTAGTTTTATCTTAAAATTAGTAGATTAGTTATGTTAGCCTTTGTTCTTGTATCTTTGAGAATAGGACTAAAGGTAATTTCTTTTGTATAAAAAATTAAGATAAATGAAATGAAAATAATTAATTAATAAAATAAATAAATATATTGGTTAAAGCTTTGGTATTTGGTTCAAGACACATGTTGCTATTGGGATCAACCAAATTATGATGTTAGGCTTTAATTTAAATACTATGATAGAATGGTTAATGGCCTTACATCATGTATTCATGTTGTAATTAAAATCTCATTCTATCACATTGTCTAAAAAATGTATATGAGGTGTCTAATAAAATGCTTGAAAGAGGAACTTATATTTAAAATTAATTGCAAACTATGTATAAGTGTCATTTTTACATGATCTATCACTTGAGATTTATCCATTCCATTGCTATGATATTTTTTATAGGGTAAAAAATATCTACATGACATTCTATTATGAAGCATACTATACAGTCTCTTCCTCATAAGTAAGTGGAATGCGTCCACACTGACTACAATTATGCTACCTAACCTTTGCTCCTTATTGTCTTCCTTGTTAGGTTATCTCTCATCCATTTTCTATCTCAACCTTTAGAGTTTGGATGCTCTCTTTTCTATTAGGATTATGATCATTATTGCAATTATTTTACGCTCCTACAAATATTCTATTTTATATTTTATCTGTATGTCATTCTTTTTTTTTAATCAATGTTTTTTTGTTTCTTCTTTTCCTTCATTTGCATATTTGTTTGTTCTTGTTAGATATGGGAATCTCACTTATATACACTATTTTGTTTTACGCATTGCTTATTAGCTTCCTCTCAACTTTACCAAAAGGACAAAGTTGATTGCTATGACAAAGGTAGTTTTTTTTTTTCATTTATGTATTCTTGTAAGGTTTTACTTATTTATGGATTAGTCACCTTCTTTTGGCTTAGCTAAGATCTAAGACCTTTAAACACTAATTTATACAAATAGAAAATTATTTCTTAGCATATGTGGATAAGTTATTTCATCTTACTTTGCAATAAGATCTTTATATTCATTAGCATCCACATTTTGAATCACTGCCTCTTCCTTCAATTTAAATGTTATAGCAACCTTCTTCCATTGATTAGTTGTTCTACTCCAAATTTATTGTTGCAAGTAGCAGGGTATGTGCAGGTTTGATGGCAATACCATTCCTTAACTACTAATATCTAACAAATTGTACCCCAATCATTATTTTAGAAAGAAAAATATTAAGCACAATGTCTTATGTATGGTAGGTTAAAACTATTGATTTTCTTTGCTAGTTCGTGATAAAATATGAATACTTGATGCTTTATTTTCATGATAAATTGTTGCTTTTGGTTGATGCATTTTGTTAGTAAAATCTTAAAATTTTACTATTGTATTTGCATGACAAAATACTAATCTTTAGGGTCATATTTTCTAGTTAAACTGCTATCTTTTAAGGCTACATTTTCATTTTTTTTAGGCAAGACTACATTTTTTTTAAAAGGGGAGATTGCATTTCCATGCTAAAATAAAGATCGGCAAGTTTAAGAACCCTTAAACTTCTAAAGTGAAAGTGGAAGTTGTTAAGTAATAGTTCTTCACTAAACCATAAACCTACTTCCACTTCCAAGAAAACTCCCTTGCTTCTCTCTTTATCACTAAATCATGTATCTCTGCTCTCCATTAATATGTTATGTTGGCTCATATAAGTGATAGCTTTCACTTCCACATAAATGTGACTAATTAAAGGGAATATGGTTCCAACTTTTAAGTGGTTCTTAAAATGTATGTTTTGTAAGATTTGTTGTCATTGGATTGAAGCATTTGGATTGAGTAAGGCATAACTTCATTACTTATCTTGCTTTTCATTTTGTAGTTTGGAAAAAGTGATATGTTTCCATGCTTTTCTTTCTTTTAATTACTTTGATTAATTTGGCACTGTATGTGAAATAATGATGAAATTAAGAAATTATTAGTAGTGAAATGGTGGGTCACATGGAATAGTAAAATATGGTTTTCTTCTAATTATTTTTCTTAATCCTTATTCATTTTTTTTTGCCTTTCCCTTCTTTCCTTTTCTACGTATGCACAAGTTTCAAGTAGTTTAGACATAACTAATGAGATTTTGGCAAAATTTAATCTTCAAGTTCCATGACTTTGCTTGCTTTGATAATTTGATCATTACTATGTTGGAATTTGTGACATAATTCATATATACTCAAGTCACTTATAATATCTTTTGTGATCACACCTCAAGAAGCTTGATTTGATTGAATATTAAGAATTAAGTTTTTCCCTCTTTAGATAAGAATTTGATTTTCGTATTTGTTCCTTTGGTATATATTGATTGATTTTGAATTTTTGTTAATGAAGGGCTTTCTTCTACTACAAAAGAGTTTAATTTTTTGCTTAGTTCATTCTTTGATAGCTTTGGGAGGTTTCAAAATGTTTCTATGTGACAAAAAACAAGTTAGTTTTAGGCAAAAGCTTTGGAAGATTGAGTAAGTTTCTTTTGCTTTAGACAAAGTAATTCATATTTGGATTGGAATTTGCTTATGATATTATGAATAGCTTTCAGTCAATGACCATTAAAATTGTTTGGCTTTTGTCCTTTCCTCTTGAGTTTGCTCTTGTTCAATTTTCTAGAAAACAAAATTTAGATATAGATTTCAAGTGTCAATTATTAATTTCTACTAGCATACTTCATTTACTTTCTAAACTATAGGAAAATTTGGATTTATACATTTTAAGCCTATACTTATGCTCTATCATTATTAAACTATTTAATTTAAATATCAATTATGGGTAAAATATCTTGGTAAGGAGGGTGAAAATATTTCTATAGCTAGGGTAGTCTTTTATTTTTGAAAATGATTGCATCTAAATTTTTCACTCCATGTGTTTGTTGGTTTTAAACTTTGGTTATTTTGAACTAGTGACTAATCATTCAATAAATTTTATTACCTAGGAAAACAATTCTCGGAATAAATTTAAAATTTGTACATATGCATTGATCTAATCTTGACTTTTAGCTTGACTTTGTATCAAATGCAGAGTTAAAATAGTGGCTATTGTCCTATGATTCATAATTTGATTTAATCTAGCTTTTTAGTTGGATTAAAATTGTGGCTGCTATCTTATACTTTATAGTTTGATTTACCCTTGCCTTTTTGGCATAACTTTATGCTAAAATGCTAGATTAAAAGGGTGGTTGTCGTCCCATGGTTCTTGACATGATATAATCTTACTTTTTAACATGAACTTGTGCTAAAATGTTGTGTTAAAGGCATGCTTACTAGCTTGCTATCTTTAGCATGAATTTAGCCTTGGATTTTGGTTTGAGTTTTAAATTCTAATAATAAGATTTAGAGTGTGATGATATAATAAGAATTTTGAAACACAATTGAAGCATTAGTTTATGATATTTAATGGTATAGTTTGCTCATCATTCCATAGCTGTATTATTATTATTATTATTATTATTATTATTATTATTATTATTATTATTATTATTATGCAACAACTATAATACTTAGCTTGCTTGTTATATAGAAAGTTTTGTGGGCTTAGGTTTAGTTAGTAAAAGCTTGTCTAAGGAATTTGATTTTTGTAAGGTACTTCATGGAATAATCAAGCTTAAGGAAAACATATTTTTTAGGCTTAGGATTAAATCAACATAAGAAAATATTTTTTATGTTTTGGTTATGTGTGACCATAACCAAATTTATGGTTTTGCCATCGAACCAAATTGTATTTAAAGTGTATGTATGTGTCAAAATTTAAAATATGAGTAGTGAATAATTGCTTTGGAAATTATGTACCTTCCATTTTGAATTATTTCATATCGACCATGTTAGAAGAATTGATTTAAATGTCAAGATGAAGTTAAATAGCTACTTAACTCAATACTAATTGGTTTAAATGGCATTTATGCAACACATATCCATCATGACTACTTTCCTTGAAGTATTGCAATGAGCATGCATCCCTGTCTAATTGATTGAAATTTTGACATAAAGATTAAGTAGCTAATATCGTTTGAGTTGTATTTTTTTTCTAGCAAACAAAATGATCTCTCATTTAAAAGGCCAAATTGTTTTGTAGTGATTGTAACATTTAGCAAAAAAAATGATAATGGATTTAGACATTGCCTAAATGCATTTGGACACTGCATAAATGCATTATCAATTTTTATATGTCACTTATCAAATGAAAACTGCCTAGCTAGGCCAATATACCAATTTATGTCCCACTTGCTATGAACCTTCCCAACACCAAAAAGAAAATATAAGGGGAAAGATGTGAGTAAAACAGTGTACAACCAATATAAGAACTAATATTAGCTAAAAAATTTAATTGAAAAAACTTGAATATGTGGTTGAGGAAGCAATGCCTTTGAAGACTTAATTGATGAGAAAGTTGTATTTATCCACCTTTATTTTTGTCTACAACAATAATATCCTTTTTAATTTTTTTAAATTGCAATTGACACCTTGATTTGTTAATCTTAGTACAACAAGCCTTCAACTAATTAAATTTAGAAATTATAATTATATAAAATTACTAAGACACCCTTCTAATTTTTAATTAATATTACTTTTACCCTTTTCTCCATCTTCTCCTCAAGAAATTTATATATCCATTGCTTCCAAATTGAATCATCTAGTGGCATGGATGCCCCTCATCTTTGATTTAGAAAAACCATTTCATCTTTATAGTCTTAGAAGATTTGTATCACTTTTTTTGTTGATTTTCACACAAGTCATAATAAAAAGTTGTTCATATGAAATGAACAAGTCTTGGTATGTTAGTTAGCCTTTAATAGTTAGATGATGTTTGTCTTCTCTCATCTCTAATCACATTGGCTTTTTAATCTTGCTTCCTTTCTTCAATATTTTGTGTTATGAGAATTAAGGTTCATGGACTAATTTATTAGTACTGCCATTGAACCAAATCAATGGTTCTGTGGTGTGACCATAAATGTGGTTCTAGTTTTATCATGAAACTAGATTTTTGGTTTTATAAACAAAACCAATATATTGGTTTTACCATTAAACCAAATTGATGGTTTTGTAATAGAACCATAAATGTGCTTCTGGTTGTATCATAAAACTAGATTTTGTGCTTTTGTAACCAAAACCATAAATGTAGTTATGCATTTATGGCCAAACTAGATTTTTTATTCTATAACTTGGACCAATTTTATGGTTCTATCATTAAACTAAAGTTTTCATTCACATGTAAGAAGAGATATTGAAAAGATTTGTTATCCTTTAATTTGTAAGTTCAAGTATGGACAAATCTTGGATTACCAAGCTCCAAAACATACATACTTATGTGATTGGGTTTGAAGGATTTTTAGATTTTGGATTTTCACATGCAACTAGTAATTGCAAAATAAGGTGTCCTTGTCATCAATGTGAGTTTAGAAAGATGGAGACTAGAGATATAGTATACGACCATTTTATGTGTAGCCAATTTCCACCAAGCTATACTAATTAGTTGTGTTTTAGGAAGTTTAAGATCATGGAACACCAAGAAGCTTTGAATGCTGGGTAGGATGATTTGTCGAGTCAAGATCATTTGTTCAATTAGGACCTATTGCACGACATGATCTAAGATGCTTTTGGTGTCCCTAGGGATCAAAGGGCTAAAACACTTCTTGTGTTGCTTAAACTTGTGGATGTTAATAACAAGATAGAGCATGAAGGGAATCATAAAGAAAGTGGAGACTATAACGAATTAGCATATTTAATCAGGGATTACAATGAAGAATTGTATAAAGGGCTTGCAAAATACTAAAAGTTATTATTTTTGAATAAACTTTATCATGTCAAGTGCTTATGTCAAATAAGTGACATAGTAATGTCTATGATATTAGAGTTATTATAATATGCTTTCGAGAATTCAAGGATTCCAAATTTATTCTGTGAGGCCAAGGAAACAATTAATAAGCTAGGGTTTAATTGTAAGAAGATTGATGCATGTCTAAATGATTGTATGTTGTATTGGAAAGTAATGAAAGCAAGGAAACATGCAAAGTTTGTCACACTTCTAGATGGAAAGATAAGGGAAATGCTAGTCAATCGTTAAGTAGTGCTAAAAATAAAATGCTAAACAAATCGGTAAAGGTTTTGCCATATTTTTTATTGAAGCCAAGACTATAGAGATTGTTTATGTTTTCTAAAACTACCAAGGACATGAGATGGCACACCATAGATAGTAATGTTAATGGTTCCATGAGGCATCTTAGAGATTCTAATTCATGGAAGTCATTTGATACAATTTATCTTGACTTTGCTTTAAATCCATGTACTGTGTGACTTGGCTTAGCTAGTGATGGCTTTAATCCATTCAATACCTTGAGTACTAACTACAACATATGGCCAATTATGCTTATGCCATGGAATGATATAGATGTTTACCTACATCCTCTAATTGAGGAATTGAAGGAGTTATGGAATGATAGGATGAAAACATATGATTCATCATCTAATCAAGTGTTTATGACACAAGTAGCACTTGTATGGATGATTAGTGATTTCATTGGACTTGGCACCTTATTTAGATGGAATACATATACTAGGTTGGCCTATCATTGCTGCAATTTTAGCAAAAATATAGTGTTTTATAAGTCATCAGTATTTTCTAGAAGCAAGACATAGGTTTAAATTAAATCAAGTTCAGTTTGATGGCTATATTGAGTTGAGGAACTCATTAATCTTATTATCAGGATTAAAAGTTTTGAAACAAGTGAAGCATATTTATGTTACATTTGGTAAGAGTCTGGAGGTAGCTATTGGAGGGAAAAGATTTCATGGTAAAAATGTTGACTTTCAACAATTAAAAAGGAAGAGTATATTTTTTCAACTTTAATATTGGGAGATCAATTTGTTATAACATAACTTTGATGTTATGCACATTGAGAAAAATATGTATGATATGTATTATACATGTTACTCAATGAACCAAGTAAGACAAAAGATCACCTGAATGCTCACAACGACTTACTTTCTTTGGGGATTAGACCAAACCTAATGCCTAATGATCTTGGAAAATTTCAAGATGCTTTGTACACAATGGCAAATGTGGACAAAGATAAATTTCTAATGACCTTAAAGAATGTGATCATGCCTGATGGCTATTCTAGAACATTTCTAGATGTACTGATCTTAAACAATGTAAGATTTTTGGATTAAAGAGTCATGACTCTCACATTCTCATGAAGCAATTATTACCATTAGCAATTAGAGAAGTACTTCTTAACTAGGTATGTAGGGTTGCATTTGTACTCATTTTTAAGCATATTTGTGAAAAAGTGTTGGTTACATAGAACTTGAGTAGCTTTAAAAGAAAATTATGTTAACCTTGTGCCATTTAGAAATGTTATTCCCTCATTGTTCTTTATAGTCATAGTTCATTTGACTATTCATTTGGTTAATGAAGCCAAACATAAAGAGCCTATATATTATTGATGGATGTATCCTATAAAGAGTTAAATTATTTATCTGATTATGTGTTTTTTACGAATTTAATTTTTTTTCACTTTACAAGAGAACTTTGATTATTGATTATTTAGTTATCTAGGACATCTAAAATTTTATGTACATTATAAGACCCAATAGGAAGGATCTATAGTAAAGGGTACATAGTTGAAGAGTGCTTGACATTTTCATTCAGGTATTTACATAGAATTGAGACAAGATTCAATTGGGCTGGGCATGTTAATGATGACCCTAATATTGTTGCCTTGAGTCAAATGGAAATTATTTTTTTGTCAATAGGCAAACCTATATGACATGCTAAGCATTTCAATCTTACATCTAGAGAATTGCATTAAGCACATCGAGATATGTTGCTTAATTATCAATATGTTACTTGATTTATTCAGAAAACAAATCACATTCATTGATTTTTAAATATATTCAAATTGTTAGTCATTTATTCATGTATTCATCTATTATAATGAATTTAAATAGATTACTAAAGGTAAGCTACAAAGTCAAACCTATTCTACCTTAATGATTCAAAGAATAGTTTATAGGGAATTTAGTTCATGGTTTCAAGAACGAGTGAGTAACCTTGATAGTTTGCTTGAAAAATGTTGGTTTAGATCACACATCTAATGCCACAAGTGTCTTCATGTTAGATATATATTGACAAGAATGAAGTGCATTTAATTGATATCATCCATCTTGCACGAGGCCTTCTTATCTAGGTTAGAGAATTTAGGGCATACAGTGTCAATGGTTTCACTTAACAAGAATTATGGCTTTTAGTAGTAGCTCTTTAACTAAAATTAAAAAGCCATTGCTAAAGTTGTATTTAATAGCATTTTTTACAATTGCTATTAAATTTATGTATTTAACAGTAGTTCAACATATAACTGCCATTAAAGTCTGCTTTAATAGCAATTTTTAGTAGTGGTTTTTATAATTGCCACTAAAATCAAACTAAATAACAAATCCATTAACCCAATTAGACTAGAGACATTACTCTTTCGGGTAGTAAAATGGTTAAGGAATGCCCTCTCCAAATTAGAGTCTATGGGACTTGAATACTCAACCATCTTAAGGGTTAAATAGCTACTACCACTACCACTACCACTCTGGGTACATCTGATACAATTAGCCTATTCTAGCGATAATATTATTTAAATAATAATAATAAAATAATAAAAATTCTAAATTAAAGTTCATTAAAGATAATAATTGAAAACATTATATTTTATTACATAAACCAATATTAATTTTCATTTTTATAACATTTTAGTTTATTTATTACTAAATTTAAAATCTTTTATAAAAAATCAAATTTATAATAATTTTCATTTACCTTAAATTTAAATAACTGGGGAATTTGAATTTTTAAACTAAAAATTAAAGAATTATATTATTTAATATGTGTTATTTAATATATTAAAAAATTAAACATATAGGCAATTAACAAGAATTACTTTTAATTTTTAAATTTTTAAAAAAATTATATAATTTTGAATATTTTTTAAGTAAATAAAATTTTATATCTTAAAACTCATCATTTTGATAACCTAGAAATCTAGATATTGTTTGTTAATAAGATCTTATTATGTCATTATGTTTTTAACATTTTTTTGTTATATATAAAAAAAACAAAAGTAGTTTAAAATCAATGTTATTTGAGCCAGATAAGTATTTTTTGAATTATTTGACCCTTGCTATTTTTTCCCCACATTAGTTTCATCTTATCATGCCCAGCTAATTGCTTCTAGCAATTCTTAAATTCTAGTCTCCTCCTTTCAGTAATTTATTGTCTTTTAACCTCTCCATTTCTTGTTGGCCATAAAAAACTTCACCGTTTCCCTTTTTCTTTTTCTTCTTGAAATATATGATTTTTTAGAAACTAAACTAAAACCAATATTGTGATATAAGAGGATCTTAAAGTAAAAAGAATTAAGACTAATTAAGGGTAGAATGCTAATTAAAGCATCTAAAAATATAGGTAGAAAACTAAGAATAACATGAAATCAGAGCCAAAATGACAAAATAAAGGAATAAAAAACATAATGGCAAAATCAAAATTTTGGGTAGGTTTTTAGAAACTTAAAGGAAGAGGTTCCAAATGAAAAAATTGAGCTTACTAGGGTTTTCAGCAGCTTAGAAAAACATACGAACAGTCAGAATTGTTAAAAGCCTTCCGGTGTACAATTTAGGTTATCGGTTGACCAAAATTTTAATTGGATGGTTTAATAAGGTTTTAAATCTAATTAAGGTGAAACCAAAAGTAGTTAATGAATTAAAAGACCTAAATTTTATAATAGAAAAGATAATTTCCGAAAAAGATACGAAACGAGTTCAAATGAGATAGTCAAAGTGTAATGGCAAAAGTGTAATTATGAAAAAAATGATACTCTACCTCTTTTATTTTGACTTAGCCATGTCTCCTTCTTCTTCAAACAAACTTGGAGACCTCTAAATACAGTGGCTATGGCATCTAAGAGAGAGGAGGAGAGAGAGAAGAAAAATGAGCAAAAAAGGTAAGAAAATATGCAAAATTTCATGTTCTTTTAGTTACAAATCTTACTCTCCTTTTCTTGCTCTTTCTAATGGTGGTTTTGGCTTTTTGAAAAGATGATTTTAATGGCTGAACACTAGAGGGAAAGAAGGAGTTTGAAGAAACTAATTACACCACAAAAATCCTCATTTGGCAAGGAATTAAACAAGGTATGACTTTCTATATAAAACTTTCTTTTCTTGGCTCTTCTATGGCTTCTTCATTTTGTCCAGACCAAGAGCAGTATAGAAAAGCAAGCAAAACTCCATGGGTGATTCCATGAACTATGTCTCAGATAAGAGTAGTTCCAAGTACCTAGGGAGAGTTTTCTTTGATTCTAAGGATAAAAATGGTCTAAATATGAATTATAAACACCAAAGGAATCATTAGTTTGAATTTAGGAACCATATTTTGCAAGTTGAAAGTTTAGGGTTTTATCATGTATAAAGAAGTAATTTGGTGTTATACTCTTTGATTTGAAGTTATGATGACTCTAATGAGTTTAAATAGAGTCATATGACTTAGATTGAGTAAAAAATTCGAGCCAAGATGATGAATGATATAAGTTGTTTCATTATGCTACAATATGAAGCATAGAACTAGAACTAGCTTGTATAAGGTTTGTGTAAGGCTAGAAATGATTCCATTGATATCTTTGTGTGTTGTTTGATGTGTCTAAGCCAAATAAATCAAACCTCTTCCCAGTGTATGTGTGAGGTCGAGAAGAGAGTTAGAAACCAAGAAAGAAACTTTGTGCATTGTTGAGAAAGGTAACTCTTCATCCATTATTATATGCATATCTTGGTTGTTTAATTGTCATTAATTGCTTAGTATATGTGTCTTTGAATTATATAACATGTCCATTGCTATAGGTTTGATGATTTGATGACATTACACTTCTTGAATTGCTTTGAAAATATGAGATGGTTCTTGATAGGTGAGGTTGTACCAAAAGTCCCTTGAATTGGGTGAGGTGAAGTCAAAAATCCCTAATTAAGGATGAGACAAGGCCAAGAGTCTCATGAATTGAGTAAGACTAAGTCAAAAATCTTTAAAAGTAGGTGAGGCTGATTCAAAGGTTTTAATAATTGGATGAGATTAGACCAAAAGTTCTTAAAATTTATTTGACCTTGATGGATCCATATGACACTGAAAATATGATTATGTTTGATATTTGAAAGCATTTGATGCATGCTTGCCTTCGACATGATAACATGCCATATATATGCTTGAAAGGGTGAATAAGCTATTGAAAATTTTTGAATCTCACTTTTTCCCATTTTATGTCTAACCTTGTCTAAGGAGTTCTCAAGGAGCAAAGAATGAAGGCTAAGAAGCTTAAATTATGTTACTTTGACAATGATTTAGGATTTTATGTAGTTTAATATCAAAGTATGGTTGTATATGTTATTCATGTAATGTAAACCTTCTCACACATGTAAATGTATGAGGTTATGATGAATATACCATATTTGGAACTATATATGCAAAAATATGAATTTTTGGTATGCATATGCTATGGAAAGTGTATATGCAAAGCCAAGTGAAGGAGTGATTTTGAGTTCCATAATAATTTGGACTAGATGAGATGATTATACATGCTGTATGTTAGGTTTTGGATGTGCCCAGATAGTCACCATTTATATAAGAAGTCATTTTGAACCATTTGATGCCACCTTAATACCAAATTGAACCATAATTTGCCCTTAAATTAAAATCAGAACAAATGAGCTAATTTTGGCATGAAATTTGGTAGATACTTAGATCTCATTGAGATATTTTCCCAGAGCCAAAGAACCCAATTTTTGGTGCTTTATAGAATTTCTTATGATTTTTTAAAATTAGCTGAATTATGTAGAAAATGCATGTGCATTGTTTACTTGCTCAGTTTTGATTTTTTGTAGATTTGAGGGGCCAAATGAATTTTAATACTTATGAAATTTTATAAACATATAGTTGGCATTATAACTTTTCATAGCCACTGAGATCACTTAATATAGAGTTATGTAGCTCAACATATAAATTTTCAAAGTTTCAGATCTATATATGCATGAAAATCTGACAATAGTACTATTCCATTAGATTTTTATAACTCAAACAAAATTTTTTTGATCTTAAATTTTTTTAGCATGTATTTCATGTCATGAGCTTTCTAGAAAGTGCTCATTTGCCTAAATTGGAGTTTTTTAAGCTTAAGTTATGAATTTTTGAAAATTGTGACAAAATTATGGAATTGCAAGAAATGATGTAATTGTGTAGTTTGTTGATGCTTGACCTTAAACCCAAATTCCTTACTTAATTTTGTGATGTTTCTCATTGAACAATTATATTATGGATGGAAGATGATATTAGTATATTGAAATAATGCATTCAAGCAAAAATAAAATATTTTGACTTTTAATGTCAATTTTTTTCACTGTTAAAAGTGTTAGAAATATGAAAATGGATATTATAGGCACATTGACATGCAAATTATGTGCTATTATAGTATGATATGACACTTCCAAAAAGCATCTCTTCATTATTTGTCATTTTTCTCTAGTGGTTTTAAGGTAATTTCTCTTCTCTTCATTTTCATTTATTATAGAGCTAGTTTAGTATTATCTCATATGTCCAATGTCTTTGAATATGTGTTGCTTGAAGTAGTGTCTATATCAAAATGATCTCTCTTTACGGCAAATCCCTCTTAGTCAATGGTTTAAAGCTAATTCTCCTTCCTTTCTTTTTCATTTAATGTCATTTACCAATTGCCATTATTTTTAGCTATGGTGATAGTTATTCTCATAGTTGCAATAAATCTTATTATTCCTTTTGTTGTGGATGATTCAACAGCGGATATTATAATCACTACTATTTTCTAAAGTCATCACTATAGCCAAAATAATAGCCACTAATACATTTTTTTCTTATTGTGTCAAGTTCTGCACTCTAGATCAAGATCATAGGTTGAGGACTTAAAATAATGGTGTATTTGGCACTTTTAGAACTGGTAGCTATGTTAGCACTAGTGAGAACCATCTAGGATTTGGTGGTGTTTCTCATTATGGAAAATTGGTTAATATAGCTAAGTTAAACTATTATAGTCAATTTAAGATTACTATATTCAAACACAAATAGGCTAATATAAATTCAACAAGTGTATTGAATAAGGATGCCCTTGTATTTGACTTAGTCAATTTTTCTCACTTGATACTTACTGGTAAGCATGAGGATGATGCTTTTAGATGCAAAGATGGTGAATTACATAGAAAAAAATGTTGAAAAGGATTAGTGTGTTCCTATATATTTGAAACTAAAAGATTTATTTGAGATCAAGAAGATAAAGAATATATTCTCCCTGACAATGAACCATTTCCTCCACCAAACTTGGGCTTACTTTGTTGAGATGATATTGCACCTATCCCATTGGCTAGGGACAATGATGATGAACTAAACTTTATAGTTGACCTTGGAAATACAAATGATGATATTGATAGGGAGAATGTGTTGCAGTGTTTTTTATTGTATTTATTAGTATGTAATGCCATTCATAATGTTTTAGGTCATTTGATCAGTGCCTTTTTTATTTTGTTGATTACAAATTCACTAGTTTATACCTTTACTAAATAAATTTAATCGCTATTACTAATATATTAAATGTGTTTTTGAGCTATCTATCTTTTTGTATAATTTATAAGTTCTTTCTCTTTCTCTACTGAACTATTTTGGAGTAATAACTATAGTTTAACTTTACTTTTCCCTTACTCATTTATTTTAACAAATTTATTGAATGGGTTTGATTCTTTACGCATAGTTTAAAGGTGTAAGGGATATTGTTTTAGCTAGATAGGAGCATATAATGAAGTTGCTTTTTGTTACATAATAGGTATAGATGAAGAAGAATAACTTTGCTTTCTATTTCCTTTTAATTACTTTGTACTCATTAGATTAAAATTTACCTATTAAGAATTATTTATGACTTTACAAACTTTAAGGACTCTCTTACATTAATCTAATGCATTTAGGATATTATTACTAGAATACTTGTTAATTCTAATAAATTTTGTTATTTTTCCATGATTTTTTCAAATAGTTATAGCTATACTAAGGACTAAGAGGTACAGAGGTTCTATTAAGGACACTTTGTTAACACTGGCACCAAATATAGTAGAAGCACTAACATTTGCCATAAATTTAGTGCTGACACCTAGTGCACAATCGGATATCACCCTCAATGCTAATCCACCTCACCCACAACTATAGGCACCATGACATTATTTATCTCATAAATGCCAATCTAGTATATATTGGACAGTGGATGTAATAGGTCAAGGTTGAACTTTGAATGTTGAACTTTAATGTTGTTTGTTATGTTATTTCTCAAACATAGTACTCTTTTCTTTTTTAATTGTCCCCTCCTTTCTCCTTGTTTTATACAGTATTCTTAAACATATTATTCTTTTTGAACATTGAATTTTCTTTTTTGAAGACGATGCAAGTTTTGTCAATATTGTGAAGTTTAGGGTGAAAGAGGTCTAGGATTTCCCACTTGGTCAATGCAATTTAATCAATGTTTCCAACCAATGGGTGTCATACCATATAGTTTTTTACCATTATACTCTTCCATTCGTGACATTTGGTGTACATTCAAAAGGTAAAAGCAAGGAAAAGTATGAAAATAATGCATTTTTATTTACGCAACATTAAGGTTAATTTTTCATTTTGTGTTATATGGGCCCCGTGAATGTTTCAACATCATTCCCTAGTTATTTACCATTGGAACAAGTCATAATCAACTCAAAATAGCAAGCAATCCATGGATCTCAAATCAAAAACTTCAAAAATCCCTTCATTCATCATAGATTATACAGTGGCAAATTTAAGGAAAACTTTAAAAATTCATAACTAAATGTAAAAAAAAAATCAAAATCTACCATATCATAGCTTTTTGAAAAGCTCTAAGTGTTAAAGTTACACTAAAAATAAATTCAAGTCATGAACATAGCATCTGGATCTTGTTTGACATCGTAAAAGGAATAAAGGTCTGACTGGCTATTGGTACTGATATAAGTTTCTGATATGAAATTAAAAAATGTCCAATTAATTTAACAAAAATCCAATCTATATAAATAATACCAATATGGAAAGATATGGATGTTAGCTAAAGGAAAAAAATTATTCCAGACCATTCCAGGATTGATCAAACCATGAAAACTAATCAAATAGTGACATAGGTCTGACTTGACGCCTGGTACTGGACAGCCACTTCAAAAATTCATATCTCCCTTTTGAGATATCCAAATGAGGTGATTACAGTTGGAACAAGTCACTGGAAAGGTCTAGTTTCTACCTATAAGATTTCATGACAATTGGACATTTTTTGCCACATGTTTGATAGAGATTCATTTTCGGACGAAAGCTACAGTACAGTGTCCAAATCAGAAAATTTTTCCAACATCAAAAATTTATCAAATATTCTATAGACCTCCAAATAATATCTACTTTAGCTTCCCAAAAGGATCTCAAAAAGTTCTAGCTATATGCTAAATTTTAGATTAAAAAGAGCTTATTTGGGTAAAAAGTGGTATAACCTCCCAATTTGGTCAATTTTAATCCAATTGAGGTACCAAATCTATCCAAATGATTTTTTTAAGTGTTTGGCACCTCTTGGGCAAGTTTAAAAGCATGAATATGACTTGTAAGAACTGTCCAAGTGGTCCCATACCTCATGCATTTCATTTTAACCATTCCACATCTAAGATTACACTAACATCTCAAGCAATCAAAAAGTCAAATCCAAATTTTCATTTCCATTGATTTCATACTACACATGGTCTATACAAGATTCATATATCATATTACAATTGTTCATGATCTTACATTACAAAAATAACATGTACAATATCACTCTCACATTTATACATAAAGAAAACTATAAAAGATTTAAAGTATAACCCTTCAAGGCTCTTGGCTTGCTTTCTTTGCTTCTTGTTAGCCACCTAGACAATTCAAGATGGAAGGGGAGAGAGGAGTGAGATTCCAAGAATCTCAATAGCTCACATACCCATTCACACATACATTCAAGGCATACATACATCAAAACACAAATATGTAAGGTGCCTCAAGCATATAACACATAAAACCACATTTTCATGCCACTATCTCATATTAAATTCAAGGAAGAGCTCTAGGGACTTTTGATTTTGCCTCACCCCATTTCTAGGACTTTTAGATTTGCCTCATTCTTAACTTAAGGACTTTTGAATTAGTCTCACCCATGCCTTAAGACTTTTGACATCTTCTCACTCATATTAAGAGACTTTTGGCATCACCTCACCCTTGTGAGCCAATTCCACATGCAAAGCCATTCAAGAACACACATTGGTACCAATGAAATCTCAAGATATCAAGTGGCATATTCTCAAGTCATTAAAGCATGCACAAGTGTAACAACCGGGGAAAAAGAAAAGAAAACGGAAAGAAAGAAAGTGAAAGCTGAAAATCTTCGGAATCCAGAATTTCTGCCAAGTCCTCTCGCAATAGCGAGAAACGATCTCGCTACAGCGAGAGAGCTAGTTCACAATAGCGAAGGCGATTCTAGCTATAGCGAGTGCTGGCAGCAACCCATACAAAAACTAGGGAGTTGCCCGCTGTAGCGTGCGCCATAGCGAAAGTGAAGTCTGGAATTAACGTGATTTCGCCATAGCGAGTGGTAAATCTCGCCATAGCGAAGGGAACTGACCCGATCTCGCCGTAGCGAAGGTTACACCTCTCCATAGCGAAGCCAGATTACACGAGCTCGCTATAGCGAAGGTTAGTTTTCGCCATAGCAAGAGTAAATAGCGAGATTTAGACTTCATTAAACGCCCAAACTCATTTCTTCTCTCATATCTGCCCTAAGCTTTGACCCAAAGAGAGAAAAGAGGCGTGGAGAGTGTGAGAGATAAAGAGAAGGAGGAAGATCAAGGGAAAGGTAAGGTAACTTCTCCCATTTCTCTTTAGAACTCTGATCCCCTCCCTTTGCCCTCTCTTTCTGCGGTTTTATTTGTGTAAATGGACGGATTTTGGGCATGGGTCAGAAGAGGAAAAGTGGAAAACTCTTTTGAATCCTTGAGTTTTCTTTGAAAATGTGGTTTTCCACTGCCACGGGAGCTTGAGAGAGAGAAAGGGGTTAATGGCATTCTAGAGAGAGAACCCTAGGTTTGTATGTGGTGGAAGGGTTGCTTTGAATTAAATTATAAGAGAGTAATTGCATGCTTTTGGTGTGTCTAGGCTCAAGTGAAACACTTACATCAAGGTGTGTTTGTGAACCTAAGGAGGGAGAGGAGAAATTGAAAGGAAAAGCTAGTGTTGGCTTTGGCTCCAAAGGTAGCTCTCTCTTTCACTCTTTCTTGTTGCATTCTTGGATATGATAGTCATTGTATGATTATGTATATGCTTGTTGTATGGAATATGCCATATGCTATTGCTTTGATGCATTGATGCATATATGCTTGTGTGTTGAATTGTGAGATTTGCTCGGGTGAGATAGTGCCCAAAGTCCCTTGAGATGGGTGAGGTGAAGCCGAAAGCCCCTTGAGATAGGTGAGACAAGGCCAAAAGTCTCAAACGAGTGAGGCCAAGTTATAAGTCCTTAAACTCGGGTAAGGCCATCCAAAAGTCCCTAAACTCGGGTGAGGCTAGACCAAAAGTCCCTGGAGCCTATTTTGCATGGTTGTGATTTCCATAGCATGTACAACGTGTGTTGGTTGTTTGAGAATGGCTAAGTGCTTATTCACATGCCTTGACTTGTTATATGCTTTGATTGCTTACTTGATTGAGTGCATGAGCTACTGAGATTCCCTGAATCTCACCCCTTTCCCCTCCCAACTAATATGCTAGGTGGAGCTCAAGGAGAACCGAGCACACACTAAGGAACCTAGGAGCATGTATAGTTAGACATTACTTTCTTTTGGATATTTTGATGAAATTTTAATGTAAAGTGGTGCCAAATGAATATGCACCCACTATTTTTGAGTTGTAAAGGTTGTAACAAGTGTAAATGTATGAAAGGATATTGTATGAACTATATTATTAGCCAAAGTAATGGAAATGAGGGTTTTGCCCCTTTTGATGCATGAATGAAATAGTGTATATTTGGCCGTAGCATAGCGAGATTTGAATGTATAATGATTTGGATCATATGGACATGTTAGATATACTAGTTTTATGCTTTTAAACTTGTCCATGTGGAGTGAGAGTGTGTGAGAGGCTTTTTGGACCCGTTTTGGACCTTTGGGGTGCCAAAATTGGGAAATTTGAGAGCTCCGTCAAAGTATGACTGGATGAGCTCCGTTTGCCATGAAATTTGGCATACCTCTAGAGTTTGTAGAAAGCTTCTTGAAAAGCTAAAGTGGATAATATTCGGAGGTCTAGAGAATATTTGGAAAATTGTTGAATTTGGGAGAATTTAATGGGTTGGTCATGTACTTTTCATCAAAACCAGAAAATGAAGTCTGTGGCACTTTTAGACCAAATGGATTCCAAATGTGGTGAAATTTTATACACATAAACTAGAAAACCAAAGTAACTTGTAAGAACTAGAATCACCTAAATCGGAGGTCTGTAGAGAGAGATTGAACCGACTGAAGTTCTGTATCAGCATCAGGGAGCTCTTCTGACCCCCGTTACTGTTCCATCGATTTCCGGGGAGTAGGAGCTACTGAACTGATCTGAACTTATTTGTCTCCTCTAGTAGACATCCGTATCTTTTCGAATTGGTATAATGTGCCCAGATTGGATTTTTGTGGATTTAGTTATGAATTTTCGAAAGTCATGACAGCAAGTTGCACCAGAAACAGTGATAGCTGGACCTTCCTCCTATTTTCGATGTCAAACATGGTCCAAATGCTGAGATTTCGATTGGGAATGATTTTTAGTGTAAAGTTAACACTTAGAGCTTTCTAGAAAGCTAAAGTTTGCTACATTCCCATTTTTCTACAATTTCTTATGATTTTCCAAACTTAGAGCCAAAATATGACTTTTGGGCCCAAGTGAGAAAATGAAATTTCTATAGTTTTCGGCTCTATACCCGTGGCTTATGGTTTGTTTCATGCTATGTATGAGTCGTATGTATGGAGTTTGAGTTAAGGATGCTTGAGATGGGTTCACAGGACCCACGGGGCAAAAGATGAGTATATGAAACCCCAGTTCATAGCATGTAAATGCCACGGGAGAGTAGTGATTCTTTGGAAATCATATAGAACCGAGCCTATGGAGAGGCTAGGTAGTGGTAGTAGAATAAGGTGTCACATTTTTGGTATCAGAGCAATGGTTCAGGCACTTTTGCTCAAGTTTAGGCTCTTGAAGTATGTGAATTGCTTTTATTTGGTGTGAATGGTCATAGAAGTTGTAGCATCCTTGCATAAGTGTTGTGATATTATTGTGAACTGAGGATTGCTATTTCTTTTTAGACATAGTTGAGACTAGACGGGGCAGGGGTAGAGGCAGAGGCAGACCGCCTAGGGCTCAGAGAGATGAGCCAGAGGTTTCTATTGAGACTAGGGATCCTCTGCAAGCCATCATGGATAGACTTGATCGGTATGAAGCCATGATGGGCCAGCACCAAGAGATGTTGGAGCAACAGAGGTACATTGCCCAGCAGCAGCATGATATGATCATGCATTTGCAAGATACCCTGGCTAGGCAAGAAGAAGCCAGAAGAGATGCCCCTGGACCTCAACCATCTACATCCAGCATTCCATCTGTACCTCCCCAGGAGCCTGTTGCTCCACAGACCCAGGCGCCTATCCAAAAAGTATTGAAGCAGTTTAGGCAGAACAATCCACCCTCATTTGACGGCGAATTGGATGCGGATAAGGCGGAGGCTTGGGTGATGCAGCTTAAGAAGATATTTTCAGTGATGGATTGTACCACTGAGCAGAAAGCCCAGCTAGCCACTTTCATGCTAGAGAAGGAAGCTGATAGATGGTGGGATAGTGCAAAACCCCTTATGGAGACCAAGAATATACAGATAAATTGGGAGACGTTCTTGGTTGAATTTTATGAGAAGTATGTCCCAAGTTCAGTGAGGAAGAAGAAAGAGATGGAGTTCATGAGTTTGAGACAGACGGATGAGATGACTGTGGACCAGTATGTGGCCAAGTTTATAGAGCTGTCTCGGTATTCCTCTTACTTCCAGAGGTATGATGATGAACCCTGGAGATGTGAGCAGTTTGAGACTGGTTTGAGGCCCCTGATTAGCGATAGAGTCATTCCACAGCGGATCAGGAAGTTTAATACTCTGGTGGAGGTCAGTAGGGTGATTGAGACAAACTTGCAAGTTATCATGCCTACTGTGACGACGGCTAGTCAGAAGAGGGTTCCAGATTTGAAGAGGTCGAAACTAGAAGAGGGCTCTAGTTTGACCCCTAGTACCAAGAAAAGAGGCAAGGGGTCATGGAGTAGAAGGCCGCAGCGAGGTGTGCCACCTCCGCGGGGCCAGTCATCCTTCCAGCAGTCTCCGATGACATGTTTTAAGTGTGGGAAGCCGGGGCACATTGCTAGACACTGTCCTCAGATGGAGACAGCGCCTCCTCCTAGACCACAGACCCAGGGCCGAGTGTTCGCCCTTACTCAGCAGGAAGCCAGCGCATCTCCCAGTTTGATCCCAGGTACGCTGATAGTGAATGGCTTTCCTATAGTTGCTATATTTGATTCGGGTGCTAGTCACTCGTTTATATCTTATGATTGTGTGAGGAAATTGGGTCTGGTTGTTAGTGTCTTGCCATTTGACTTGTCTGTCATTACACCCATTGGAGGCCACGTGGTTACTTCCCATACTTGCTTAAATGTCACTGTCCAATTTAACCATTGTCATACCACTATTGATTTAGTTTGTATGCCTTTTCATGAAATTGATTTGATTATTGGTATGAACTGGTTGGCTGCGAATAATGCCATACTTGATTGTGAACACCGAACCATCTCCTTACCTGCTTGTGGGATCATACCTAGGGTAGGAGCAGAGTTATCCTTTATGACTACTACCCAGGCTGAGAGATATTTAGAGTGTGGATGTCAAGGATTTCTAGTCTTTTTCTCTATTCGGGCTGAGGTAGAAGAAGGGATAGAGGAGATCCCAGTTGTCAGGGAATTTCGGGAGGTTTTCCCTAGAGAGTTTGACTTCAGTGGCCTACCCCCTGAGAGAGAATTAGAGTTCCCTATAGACATAGTGCCTGGGGCTGGACCGGTGTCCAAAGCTCCTTACAGGATGGCTCCCGCCGAGCTTGCTGAGTTGAAAGCGCAGGTAGAGGAATTGTTAGAGAAAGGGTTTATCCGCCCTAGTGTTTCACCTTGGGGTGCTCCGGTGTTGTTTGTGAAAAAGAAAGATAGTAGCTTGCAGTTGTGTATTGATTACAGAGAGTTGAATAAAGTTACCATCAAGAATAAATATCCTCTCCCTAGAATTGACGATCTGTTAGATCAGTTGGCTGGGGCATCTGTGTTTTCTAAGATAGATCTTAAATCTGGTTACCACCAGTTAAGAGTGAGAACTGAAGACGTCTCTAAGACGGCTTTCAGGACGAGATATGGGCACTATGAGTTCCTTGTGATGCCATTCGGGTTGACGAATGCGCCTGCAGTGTTCATAGATTATATGAACAGGGTATTCAGACCGTATCTAGATCAATTTGTGGTGGTCTTTATTGATGATATTTTAGTGTACTCCCGATCTTTTGAGGAGCACGAGAGGCATTTGAGACTAGTCCTAGACACCTTGAGAGAGAAAAAGTTGTATGCCAAACTTAGTAAATGTGAGTTTTGGCTGACCGAGGTGCGATTCTTAGGTCATATGATCTCACAGGATGGGGTTGCGGTGGATCCCCATAAAGTTGAGGCTGTGTTACAGTGGGATAAACCTAGAACGATCACCGAAGTCAGGAGTTTTCTAGGTTTGGCAGGGTATTACAGACGATTTATTCAGGACTTTTCTCGAATGGCCTTACCACTGACGAGGCTAACCAGGAAAGATACACCGTTTGTGTGGGATGAGAGATGTGAGAAGAGTTTCCAGGAGTTGAAACTCTGTTTGACTACTGCCCCTGTGCTGATTATTCCTGACCCTAGTGAACCATTTGTGGTTTATTGTGATGCTTCGGGCAAAGGGTTAGGATGTGTGTTGATGCAGCAGGGTAGAGTAGTGGCATATGCCTCGAGGCAGTTGAGACCTCATGAGGAGAATTACCACACACATGACCTGGAGTTAGCTGCCGTAGTGTTTGCTCTTAAAATTTAGAGACACTATCTGTATGGTGCGACCATAGAGATCTATAGTGACCACAAGAGTCTGAAATACCTGTTTGATCAGAAAGAACTCAATATGAGACAGAGGAGATGGATGGAATTTTTGAAAGATTATGATTATGTGTTGAAATACCATCCGGACAAGGCCAATGTGGTGGCGGATGCCCTGAGTAGAAAAACCATCCATGTAGCCCATATGATGATTAGAGAGCAGGAGCTCTTAGAGAAGTTCAGAGAGTTGAACCTCTCTTGTCAGGTGGTATCGGGTAGATTGTGTTTGAGTGAAACCCGAATTGAGAATATCTTGAGAACCCAGATCTTAGATGCCCAGAGAGAAGATGAGTTCCTGAAACGGATCAGGAATGAGATCACCCATGGTAAGACCTCAGATTTCAAGTTGTCTGAGGATGGCATGATAGTATATCGGGATAGAATCTGTGTGCCTAGGCAGAATGAGTTAAGAGAAAGCATTCTGGAAGAGGCGCATAAGAGTAAGTATACTATCCACCCAGGTGCCACCAAGATGTATCAAGATTTGAAAAAGATTTTCTGGTGGCCAGGGATGAAGAGCCATGTGACGGATTATGTGGCTAGATGCCTAGTGTGTCAGAGGATAAAGATTGAACATCAGAAATCGGCTGGGTTGTTGCAACATCTAGATATCCCTGAGTGGAAGTGGGATAGTATAGCCATGGATTTTGTCATGGGGTTACCCAGGACATCCTCGGGACACGATGCTATTTGGGTAGTTGTAGATAGACTGACGAAGTCTGCACACTTTTTAGCTATCAGGGCTACTCATATACTGGATAGATTAGCCCAGTTGTATATAAGAGATAGTGCGACTTCATGGAGTACCCAATAGCATAGTTTCGGATAGAGACCCCAGGTTCACATCGAACTTTTGGAGGTCATTGCAGCATGCTTTAGGGACCAGATTGCGGTTTAGTACTGCATATCACCCCCAGACAGATGGTCAGACTGAAAAGACCATCCAGACATTGGAAGATATATTGAGGGCATGTGTGCTAGAAATGAAGGGGAACTGGGATGTGTATTTACCGTTAGCAGAGTTTGCTTATAACAAAAGTTACCATTCCAGTATTCAGATGGCCCCTTATGAGGCTTTGTATGGGAGAAAGTGCAGATCCCCTCTGTGTTGGGTTGAGTTAGGTGAGAGGAGTATGATAGGACCTGAGATTGTGGACCAGACCACCCGACAAATAGAGTTGATTAGAAAGAGGCTCCTCACGGCCCAGAGTAGACAGAAAAGCTATGCTGATAAGCGTAGGAGGCTGTTAGAGTTTGAGGTTGGAGACCATGTGTTCATTCGAATATCTCCAATGACAGGAGTAGGTCGGTCAATGAGGGTAAGAAAGCTCAGTCCTAGGTATATTGGTCCATTTGAAATCCTTGAGAAAATCGGACCCGTGGCTTACCGAATAGCGTTACCTCCTAACCTAGCCCAATTACACAGTGTTTTTCATGTCTCCCAGTTGAAAAAGTATTTACCAGATTCCTCACATGTCATAGAATATGAGCATGTGCAATTGCAAGAAGATCTTTCTTATGTAGTGAAACCGGAGAGAATTGTGGATGCTAAGCTGAAACAGCTGAGAAGCAAGAGCATTCCTCTGGTGAAAGTGATCTGGAGAGGTCTGACATCTGAGGAAGCAACTTGGGAATTAGCGGATGAAATGAGGCAAAAATATCCAGAGTTATTCCCTTGAGGTAAGTCTTTTAAATTTCGAGGACGAAATTTCTTTTAAGAGGGGTAGAAATGTAACAACCGGGGAAAAAGAAAAGAAAAGGGAAAGAAAGAAAGTGAAAGCTGGAAATCTTCGGAATCCAGAATTTCTGCCAAGTCCTCTCGCAATAGCGAGAAACAGTCTCGCTACAGCGAGAGAGCTAGTTCGTAATAGCGAAGGCGATTCTAGCTATAGCGAGTGCTGACAGCAGCCCATACAAAAACCAGGGAGTTACCCGATGTAGCGTGCGCCATAGCGAAAGTGAAGTCTAGAATTAACGTGATTTCGCCATAGTGAGTGGTAAATCTCGCCATAGCGAAGGGAACTGACCCGATCTCGCCGTAGCGAAGGTTACACCTCGCCATAGCGAAGCAGATTACACGAGCTCGCTATAGCGAAGGTTAGTTTTCGCCGTAGCAAGAGTCAGTCCGGAAGAGAGTAAATAGCGAGATTTAGACTTCATTAAACGCCTAAACTCATTTCTTCTCTCATATCTGCCCTAAGCTTCGACCCAAAGAGAGAAAAGAGGCGTGGAGAGTGTGAGAGATAAAGAGAAGGAGGAAGATCAAGGGAAAGGTAAGGTAACTTCTCCCATTTCTCTTTAGAACTCTGATCCCCTCCCTTTGCCCTCTCTTTCTGCGGTTTTATTTGTGTAAATGGACGGATTTTGGGCATGGGTCAGAAGAGGAAAAGTGGTAAAAATCTTTTGAATCCTTGAGTTTTCTTTGAAAATGTAGTTTTCCACTGCCACGGGAGCTTGAGAGAGAGAAAGGGGTTAATGGCATTCTAGAGAGAGAACCCTAGGTTTGTATGTGGTAGAAGGGTTGCTTTGAATTAAATTATAAGAGAGTAATTGCATGCTTTTGGTGTGTCTAGGCTCAAGTGAAACACTTACATCAAGGTGTGTTTGTGAACCTAAGGAGGGAGAGGAGAAATTGAAAGGAAAAGCTAGTGTTGGCTTTGGCTCCAAAGGTAGCTCTCTCTTTCACTCTTTCTTGTTGCATTCTTGGATATGATAGTCATTGTATGATTATGTATATGCTTGTTGTATGGAATATGCCATATGCTATTGCTTTGATGCATTGATGCATATATGCTTGTGTGTTGAATTGTGAGATTTGCTCGGGTGAGATAGTGCCCAAAGTCCCTTGAGATGGGTGAGGTGAAGCCGAAAGCCCCTTGAGATAGGTGAGACAAGGCCAAAAGTCTCAAACGAGTGAGGCCAAGTTACAAGTCCTTAAACTCGGGTAAGGCCATCCAAAAGTCCCTAAACTCGGGTGAGGCTAGACCAAAAGTCCCTGGAGCCCATTTTGCATGGTTGTGATTTCCATAGCATGTACAACGTGTGTTGGTTGTTTGAGAATGGCTAAGTGCTTATTCACATGCCTTGACTTGTTATATGCCTTGATTGCTTACTTGATTGAGTGCATGAGCTACTGAGATTCCCTGAATCTCACCCCTTTCCCCTCCCAACTAATATGCTAGGTGGAGCTCAAGGAAAACCGAGCACACACCAAGGAACCTAGGAGCATGTATAGTTAGACATTACTTTCTTTTGGATATTTTGATGAAATTTTGATGTAAAGTGGTGCCAAATGAATATGCGCCCACTATTTTTGAGTTGTAAAGGTTGTAACAAGTGTAAATGTATGAAAGGATATTGTATGAACTATATTATTAGCTAAAGTAATGGAAATGAGGGTTTTGCCCCTTTTGATGCATGAATGAAATAGTGTATATTTGGCCGTAGCATAGCGAGATTTGAATGTATGATGATTTGGATCATATGGACATGTTAGATATACTAGTTTTATGCTTTTAAACTTATCCATGTGGAGTGAGAGTGTGTGAGAGGCTTTTTGGACCCGTTTTGGACCTTTGGGGTGCCAAAACCGAGAAATTTGAGAGCTCCGTCAAAGTATGACTGGATGAGCTCCGTTTGCCATGAAATTTGGCATACCTCTAGAGTTTGTAGAAAGCTTCTTGAGAAGCTAAAGTGGATAATATTCGGAGGTCTAGAGAATATTTGGGGAATTGTTGAATTTGGGAGAATTTAATGGGTTGGTCATGTACTGTTTATCTAAACCAGAAAATGAAGTCTGTGGCACTTTTAGACCAAATGGATTCCAAATGTGATGAAATTTTATACACATAAACTAGAAAACCAAAGTAACTTGTAGGAACTAGAATCACCTAAATCGGAGGTCTGTAGAGAGAGATTGAACTGACTGAAGTTCTGTATCAGCATCAGGGAGCTCTTCTGACCCCCGTTACTGTTCCATCGATTTCTGGGGAGTAGGAGCTACTGAACTGATCTAAACTTATTTGTTTCCTCTAGTAGACATCCGTATCTTTCTGAATTGGTATAATGTGCCCAGATTGGATTTTTGTGGATTTAGTTATGAATTTTTGAAAGTCATGACAGCAAGCTGCACCAGAAACAGTGATAGCTGGACCTTCCTCCTATTTTCGATGTCAAACATGGTCCAAATGCTGAGATTTCGATTGGGAATGATTTTTAGTGTAAAGTTAACACTTAGAGCTTTCTAGAAAGCTAAAGTTTGCTGCATTCCCATTTTTCTACAATTTCTTATGATTTTCCAAACTTAGAGCCAAAATATGACTTTTGGGCCCAAGTGAGAAAATGAAATTTCTATGGTTTTTGGCTCTATACCCGTGGCTTATGGTTTGTTTCATGCTATGTATGAGTCGTATGTATGGAGTTTGAGTTGAGGATGCTTGAGATGGGTTCACAGGACCCACGGGGCAAAAGATGAGTATATGAAACCCCGGTTCATAGCATGTAAATGCCACGGGAGAGTAGTGATTCTTTGGAAATCATATAGAACCGAGCCTATGGAGAGGCTAGGTAGTGGTAGTAGAATAAGGTGTCACAACAAGCACCTTATAACATACATATACACAAGAATGCAAAGAGAATAAGATGGAGAACTACCTTTACTTTGATACAAGCTTCCTTTGCCTTACTCCTTCCCTTTCTTAGACTCACAAGAATACTTAGGTGGATGTGTGTTCTCTTGTCCTAGATGTCACAATTAGCACACAATTTCTCACTTGAAGCAAGCCAAGACACCAATGATACTCTTAAAAGTGCACTTAATCCTACAATTGACATAATGGTTCTACAATTAGCTCATTGAAGCAACTCTCACATTCCAAGTTCTAAGCCCCATTCTTTTATTATTTCTAGACACTTATCTAAGGTCCTTGGAGCTCTTATATTTTCATTTGCATAAGTGTAGAACCAAATTGCTTTACAAGGCACCATTATAGATACTATTATCTCATCTCCTAATCCATCACTTTTAAATTTTTTTTCAATGGTTTCTTCGATCTTCTAACATCATATAGAGTCCCAAACTAAGGCTAGAATAAATTAAAACACTCCCTAGCTCATTGAACTAGTCTAGGCCGAGACAAGCACTATAAATGGGGTTTTTAGAGTTTCAAATTTTTTTTTGATGGGAGAGCCACTTGGGGAGGTCTCTAAGGGTCTTAGAAGCTCAATGGAACTCTTAGATGGCCAAGAAAATTCATGATTGAATTAGTTTTTACAATTCTTTCAAATGCGCTACACTTTTTCAACTTGAATTCTATTAGCTTTTCATGCAATTTCTTGGTGTTTTCCTAATTCCCACACTCCAATTTCATGGTTTCTCATTAGTTTTAGGTCAAAACCTTCCTCCCCTAATTGGTTCTGTATTGAGGCGTCACAACCACAAGAGGAAGCAAGGGGGAAAAAGTAACAAGGATAGGAAATCACCTTGGATGTTAGCTTGTTTTTAATGGTCTTTCTCCTTAGTTTACTCCTCTTCAAGAATTTTAAACTATTCTCCCTCTTTCTAGACCAAAAATAGAACTAAACTTCCAAAATAAATTCATAGGAAAAGAGAAGGAAGAGAGGAGAAGAAATTTCCTAAAGGAAGAACACAAATTTCCATAGTTTTCTCACATTTTCTTGGCTTTTCTTTCTCTAAAATTTCCTTCCTCTTGTGTGCCTAAGATGGAGCTTCTCCTATCTATTTTTGGTAGATGGTAAGTCAGTCTAAGGAGATGGAAGGAGGGACGTGAGCTTTAAAGAAAAATTAAGAAGCTTCTTTTTATAATTATTTCCAATTTTGCCATTTCATAATAGAATTTTCGGTTTGGCTTTGTTTTAGCTCTTTTTTTAGAACCATCTTTTCTATTATAAAATTTAGGTTCTCAATTTAATGAAAATTATTTTGGAATCACTTAAATTAGAGTTAAAACCTTCTTGAATGGGTCCATCAAAGTTCAGGCTCATTGTCATTAGAAAAAGTATACTAGAGGGGCTTTACCGATCTTGGGTCTTCCCATGGTTTTTAAATCTCTGAGAACCCTGAACAACTTAAAATTTTCATTTAAAAAGCCCTCCTGTATGCTTTTCCAAAATTATACTTATTTATAAAAATGCCACTGGCCTTTTAACAAATTTTTTGAATCACTTCGGCCTCAATTTCTGGGTAACTTAAGGCTCAAATACTCATTTTTTATTATTTAAAATTTTATCTAATTTTTATTTGGCCTTGAATCACTCATCTTAGGAGACTTACTTTTCGAACTGACTTATTTCAGTATTTTTTCAACATATTGGATGTTACAATAGGCGAGGTAAGTGGCCTAGTTTGAGGTTTATAAGGGAAATGGTGATAAATACATGTTTTTATCTATTTTATTCTCCTAAACTTGGATATTTTAATGATCAAATGTGGCTTTAGAGGTTTAATTAGTTGAAATTTGATTTTAATAGCCATTCTTTGCATTCTAGAAAATAAGTCACAAAATCTTGGATTTTTAATGCATAAATTTCAATAAATAATTCTTAAGCTTTTCCTACTTAATCTTTCTTTCCTTTCTTGGTGTGCAGATCATTGGGTCTTTTTAGTTTCATACATGGGATGGACTTCTACATGCGGCTCCATTTATAGCAATCACATACCAAAATAGAAGGAGAAGGAAGAAGCCACAAGCTGAAGCTAGGAACAGACGTTGATCTGAACAAAGAAAGGCTGGACAGCAACGAGAGTTTTACGTGGAAAAGGGAGAAGAAGCAGAAATAAACACACATGCAGAACAGCAGCAAAACAATGAAGAGAAGCCACGTTGAGAAGCGACGTGGCTGGAGCTTGGAAGAGCAACACACGAAGCACACGAATAGAAAAATGGAGCAGCTACAGAGCCAACGAGAGAAGCCACGAGTTGAAGTCTGGGCAGCAGCGTATAGCTCGAGCAAAACATGGAAGAATAACGCAGAACAGAGCATGCAGCAACGTGATTACAGAACAGAGAAGGAGAATGGGAGCTAAGATTCGAAGAAAGCAAAAGGCTGAACTCGAGCAGCTGATTCAAGGAAGCAACACGAGGCAGAACGAAGAGCTGCAGAAGACAAAGAAGCAAACAAGAAAATCACGTCTGGACAGAATGCAGAAGCTATAGCATGCATGTGGAATATAATAATAAAAAGAAGCGGGACCCACACCTTATATCACATGCATTTAACTTCAGATAATGGGAAGAGGCAGTAGCTAAACATGCAGAAGTTACGTGGAATGGGAGCTGGTGAGTCGAGAGGTCTGAACGTGAGTTCAAAGGAGCTTGGATAACCTTCATGTAAGCTACACGAGTTGAATGAACAGAAACGCTGGAGCTACATCTGAATTCTCGTGGGATATTATGAATTGAAGTAGGGCCCACACTTAAAACACATGCAGAGCCACGGTGCAAGTCTGGTTTGAGAAGAAATAAGAGAGCACGTGAATGATTAAAGCTGAAGCACGTGAAAAGGAGAGAGACGTGAAGAAGGAGAGAGACGTGAATAAAGAAGAGAGACGTGAACAAGGAAAGAGATGTGAACAAGGAGGGAAGGAGAATATAAAAACTTAAGAAGGGACGCTGAAAAGGAGGAACGAGGGAACGTAGAAAAATAAAGGCTGGAGACATCAAGAGGAGGAGAATTTCCAGCGCTGAAGAAGAAGAATTTTTTCTTTCTTTCTCGATGGTTGCTTCTCTGATTGATTCTCCTTCATTTGATCCTTCCATGGCAGCTTGAATTCCTTGTGGTGGCTAGCTGAAGATTGAATTCTCCTAGATGAAGATTTGAGCTCTACATCTCCTATTAAATTTGGATAAAACTCTCTTGCCCAATCTTTTGATTTTAGCATTATTTCCTTCATCAATTTGTCTAGGTTTAGCTTTTTGGTTTAGAAATTTAATTGCTAGAATTACTGGATTGAATTAAGTCTTGGATTGAACTTAATTTGAATTTTGGAATTATTTTTTGATCATAATGTGTTTGGAAAAAATTCCAGAATTAATGCTGTGCAATTGAACTCTAAATTCCTCTTAACTTTAGGCTAATTGATGCAATGGTTATTGGGTTAGTTAGCTGGAACTTTTGTGCAAATTAATTGCTTGAGGAGTTAATTAATCTAATTGGTGAATTAGCATCTTGAGTGAATTGTGCAGTAGCTTTCATAAATTAATCAAATTTAGTGTAGTATGTTCTTATTCTTAATCCAATTAATTAGTTGTTTAAGGTTTCTTGTGGTTGCAAAATTCTTTGAACAATTGATGAATTGAATCTTGGATGGTTATTCAAGAACCTTATGATGAATGCACTAAAGAGCAAGAACTTAATCCTAAATTGGTAAGCTAAATAGAGCAAGGATAATTGAACTCTAGGGAATCCAATTGAAAGCTAGTTACCACATTTATTCGATTAATCACTTGAACTTAGTTTTAGATTTCTAATTTTTGTCAATTAATTTTAGTTCGATTAAATTCTAGCATATTAAACCCCCAAGTTAAATCTTAATTAGTAATACTTAGAACTCTCTTCCATAAACAATTTAAGGCACAAACTCCTTGGGAAGATGACCTAGGTTGCACCATTATCTACAAACTTATTTTGCTACCTAGTTTTATTTGAGATTGCTCGACACGATCATCAAATGGCATCCAATGTGAAATTGTTCCTTGTCAACTATGATTTATGGAAACAATTTCCAGAAGCTAACAAGGAAAAATATTATTAAGAAGATTATATAGCTAATACATATTGCAGTGTATATTTATCTATTTTTATTATGCTTGTGTGCTATTGTGGTCAAAATAAGCTGAATGGTTCTGATTTCATCTTACAAACTTCACTTCACAAAAGAATTATTATGTACTAAGAATGATAAATTACTTTACAGAACACTTAAAGGTTTCTCGAATAATTTTATTTGTTAAAGCTAACTTTTATTAATTTTATTTATTATGCTAAAATTTCATTTTGAGGATGCCATTGGAAAGAAATGGATGTTATGACAAATTGCAAAGCATTAAGGATAATTAATGTGATTTGTTTAAACAATACTATAAAGTAGAATGAAGCCAAAAAGAAAATATTTTGGCATATCCCAACTAGATTCCTTAAAAGTAGGAGTAGCTTTCATTAATTACCGATTGAAATAAGAGACCTTGGTAAATGCCAAATTTATTTCTACCTTAAAATAATTACTATAACACTAAAACTCTTCATTTAAATTATAGAAAATGGTTGCGACAAATTGGCACATAGACAAAAGCAAGTGACTTCACACACTGAAAAGATCTAAGGGCTTCACCTACAAGAGGCATGAGATGGAAAGAAGTAAACTGGGGTGAATTCTATATTAAGACCTATTAGAAGGATGGTGGCTAATATGTCAATGAGGTTGTAAGGTCTATTGGTGTAAGTTTGAAATGAGTATATTATGTTAGTTTCATAATTATTTATGGATGATATTCATAAATTAGTTACTTTAGGTAACTTTCTAATAATTGTTTATAGGAAAGCATTTAGACTCTTGAGTTGCAAGATGGTTCAATAGCTACAATTGGCCAACATGATGTTTTGCGATAGATTTAAGGCCTAGAGCATTTAGGTAGGGTTTGGGGCCTAGGATTTAGCTATATACCATTTTAAGTATTTGGATCAAATCAATACAACCTTAGTGGTGGTGATTCTTACAACTAGGGATATGATGTTTCAACTCATTTGCAAGCCAAAGATGATTAAATACTGGCATTGCTGACTGCTATCTAGTATATCTTTAAAAATGTCTTTGAAAATGTTCTCCCACCACCTAAGTTTGCACACATTATCAATGATAAGGTATAGTACTTTAAATTCAACATTTAAAGGTTTCGGTCTATGTTATTTTATTATTTTGGTTATTTGTATTGAAAAACACAAATGGGATGACTACTCACATAATAAAAGTTAGTGGTGTAGCCTGTGCTAATGCTATTATATTATTGAGCTAAAATTATGTTGATGCTGTTGTATCATTATCTTCATATTAATTATTGCATTTCCTATCTTCTAAACGTACTTGGTTCTTATGGGGTTAGTCTTTTGGATCAAAACTAGGAAAAGATTTTCAAAAATCAAAGGAAAAAGAAAGGAGAACTTATCTAGAAAAGTGGATTTGATTTCCTTATTAAGTTTATAAATCCTTTTATATGAAATTAGGAGTCCTAATTAATAAAATAGATCAAATCTCTATCACCCAATATAACTAAGCAAAGGACAATTAAAAGAATATCAAAAGATTAAGCAATGCTACTAGCCTATTGCAGTATTTGTGTTATTGTTACAAATTGTGTGATTATCATTGTTTTATTAAAAAAAAGAAGAAAAAGAAAAAAGTAGGTGATATATACTGAAATTCGATAATTACCTAAGCAAATGAAAAAATCTTGAAATTCCTTATATTTTAACTGTCTAAAATATTATTACAATTTTGTATTAGGTATTTGATTTTTTTTTTTCCTTATTTGTCTTTGTTTCATTTCTTATTTTCAATTGTGTTATGACATAGGTAGCTAATAGAGCTATCAACTTTCTTGAATTGTTTCAAACTTTTGATATTATGTGTATATGTATGTGTACGTTTATGTTTGTTATTTGTAGTTCTTTTTCATCAGTAGTACTTTTTATGTAATTACGGCACCTCATCTTGATAAAATGATCACTACTTGCTTCAATATCGCATTTTGTGTGCAAAATGAGTTCTTATGGATAAGACTTCCTTCTTTTCCTTTTTCTTATGGTCAAGTTTTGCATTTTAACGAAAAAAAATCATGCACGACACCATAACCAGTTTGTTCATTAGTAAATCATATTAGCGAAATGTGAGAACTAAGCATGAACTTACTTGCTGGGAATTTACCATTTGTCATTTAAATTTCTATGGTTAAGTGTAAAAGCTGCTTTAGTCCCTTTCAAGGGTGTTCATATTTTTTTGACTAAATACTTGCCTACTACGTAAAGAATATGAAAATCTGTGTGTTTGCAGGTTATATCTATTGATTAATAATTTATGTTCTTTCTTTGGGAAAAATACTAAAATTGAAAAAGGAAGATGAGAGAGAGGAAGAGATGATATGACTTATAAAGTAACTTAATATTACCCCTTCACTTGATGCATGGACTTTGCTTATTTTTTCTCATTGTCTCAATAGCTTGGTTTAACAGTATTAGTAGGTAGCTTCTTGATAGCATTGAAAAAGTAATATCTTTAATCTTTTCATGTTAATTTCCTATTATGCCTTTTATAAGTTGAATAACTATAGTGCTTAATTAGACATTTGGTTGAGCTTATCTTAGCTTATTGATTACTTATTATTGTGTCGTTCTTGTTATTAGATTACTCTACTACATTTTTGTCCTATGCTCCTACTGTGACGACCCTAAATTCTAATATCGGTGATTATAGCTAAATACACAATTAATAAATAATGATCAAGGTTTGGAGTCATTGTAATTAATTACATTAAGAAAATATAGGGGAAATTTAAACCTTGATACTACTAGGATCATCAACTAACAACCATAATGGGAACATGCATAAAAGGGTTTGTACCATCATTAAAGGTTTAGGATTCATCCATTAATAAATTTCAACCCACAAAAACATCCCACCAATGTACTTATACTATTCCCTAACATTAGCCTTACTGAAATTAAGGTTTCTAGGTCAAATATAGGAGTTTGGGGACCTGTGCCGCGACCTGGAACCTTCCCACCACGGCTAAGTTGGGTTCTGGGACTCGAAGACTAAGTTTTTAACCTTGCGCCGCGGCCAAGTTGCTCTCGGGAATTTTCCTAACTTTCACCGCGGCGAGTTGGATCTGCGCCGCGGCCAACCTACGTGGCGTCGCGGCGAGTTTTGCTACTGTAACCTCCCTAATTAATTTCCTCGACTCGTGCCGCGGCGAGGTTACATTTTGTCACCCCCTGGGCGATTATTTTCACTCCGCGCCGCGGCGAGATTTCTCAAGCCGCGGTGTCCCTCGCCACTGTCACTCCCTAGGCCGCGGCGTGACTCCCTTCTGTAGCTGTTTTCCCTATATTTCGCCCTCTACACTCCGTTTCTCTTCTTAGGGACACCCTAAGGTCACTTCCCCTCATTTTATATGGCTCTAATGGCATTTATCTACCTTATTTACTTAGCTATACTTCCATTACCAACTCAAATCTTATATGCCCATTTCTTTCCTCCAATTACCTTCTATCAGCAAGTTTATAAAGTAACAACAATAGATTATACATGAACTACCATCAGCCATCCCTAAATACTCAATCAATGGGGGTTCCATACAATAGGGGTTCATATTAATATCTCAATGGTTACATTTCCATTAATAGCCATATTGTAGGTCCACATAATTTACAGCAGATATCATAAATCCATACAGCAAATTCCAAACTAAAATGAGGTCTAACCCCTCAATACATACATCCTCATAAACTAAAATATGAACGCCTACACTTGGCAATACAGATACATGATGATGCTATACAAGACTAAACAAAATTTAGCATCTACTCTATTACACCCAGACCAAGTGTAGCCTCCCTACACTAGACCTCAGCTCATGGATGTTCATCCACTTGCTTGCCTTTATCCTTACCCGATGAACCTTCACCTGAAATTGTAATCCCATAAAATGGGGTGAGATACACATCTCAGTAACCAAGGCAATTCCATCATATAATCCAGTTTAATCAACATATATGCATGAATCAAAATCCATATCAGAATCGTATCAGTCATTTCAGCAAATGAAATAATTAGGCTATCATGATTACTATCCCATACTAGCAATCATATATTTAACATGTTAAAGGCCATTAACACCGGGAGATGCTCGTCCACGGCACCTACTCCCCATTGAGCACAACTAGGGCTCAGTGCATCTGGGGTTTGATCATAACCTGGTGCTCGATCGTAGCACATGCACGGGTGGCAGCCGTACCACAGCTCCACCATGGACTCACAAGGTCCAATCATAATACAACAGATAGCCAACCAATTCATTCAACATTTCAAATCATTCATATATAGCAAATATAAAATTAAATTAGATACATGCATGGAATTAATGTAAACCCCGGTTACCTCACTTGTAGACAAATTCGCAATAGCCACTAATGGTACAAAGTTCCTATAACCATAGCATCAGAAAATTACCACTCTAATTCATCATTAATAGTAGTACCCAAGGAATTTAAATACTAATATCTACCTAAATAGCACTTACCCAGTCACTACAAGTCTCAAATTCGGATTCAAGTATCTCCCACCAGAAATCTTAATGTTTCACCTAAAATCCTAAGCAAATTCGTACAAAATTAATACCCATATTATAAATCAGTTATAGGGGTCTCAAACCAACAAAGAAAGCATCAAAATGGGGGGTTTAAACTCATCTAACACCAGCCTCAACCTCAACCTACGAATTTCACCAAGAAAATCCCCAAACACCCATATTTCAGATTTTGGGTAGGATGAAAATACTCCAAATGAAAAACTAATCAGGCCAAATTAAAGAGAAAGATGAGGGGATTAAGTTGTATGACTATTACCTTGGCTAAATCTTGCTCCAAGTGGGTGAAAATGTAGAATTAAGCCAAGAACCCTAGCCTCTTCTCCTCACCTCCGAATTTCTCTTGTATTTTTGTGTTTTGCTGAATGGGGAAGTGGCTGGTCAGCTTTTAGGGTTTTAGGTAGGTTTAAGTTGGGTCAAGGGGTTGGGTCATGGGTTACTCCAAGTCCAAATCCAGTTGGGTTTCAGATTTTGCTTATTGGGCCAGTTTTCAATTGTTGGGCTACAGAATTTCATTGGGCCAATTTTTTATACATTGGGTTGTTGAAATTTAATGGGGTTTGGGCCAAGTTTGAAGGGTTCAAGGGTTTGGGTCTGCACCTAATTCATTGGGCTTCCATTAGCCTCTTATCATAGTTCATTAATTTGGGCCTAGATGCAATTCCTACCCTAATTAATTCTCAAACCCATGTTAACAATTTATCTCTCTAAAAATCCCCATTCACTTAACTTGTCCAATCATTCTATATTAATTATTCTTAATTAATCTTAATCCATGATTAACACCTTAATTAATTTCGGGGTGTTACACCTACCCTACTGTTGGCAAAACTAAATGATTAAAATATCTTTTCATTTTGGGAGGAAAAAGACATTAAAACAATGGAAGTGAAGGAAGTGCTAATATAATTTAGTCTATTTCCTTTAGAATATACAATTTTCCAATCAAAGTAAAAAATCTAATATGGGCTTAAGGCCTGGCAAAAGAAATTGTTTGTTGAATTTGGTTTAGCATTTTAAATCTAATTGATGTCTTTAAAATGGTGCTAGCACTTGTTTCATCTAAGTTGCTTGATTAGTTCCAAAATTTAAAATGATGCCTTAACTACGAAATGTGACAATTGAATTGATATTAGGTATTTCTTTGGATTGTTTAAATGATAAGTTAAGGTGCTAGCATTTCATGCGATATTTTGCATTGCTAGTATTTAGCATTTTTTGTACATTGTAGTTACTTTTTTTTAAATGTAAAAACACTCTGTATTTGGTATCTTATAAATTTTCGTTTATTTACATATGGATTTGATTTATGAATTTTCTTTTCTTACATGAATGTGTAAAATTATTGATTGAAGTATTTGTGCTTCCTATCTTAATGTGCCATGGTTGAATTATTCTGCTATCACCAGTTGAGGCCAAGTAAAATGGCGCTAAATAGTCTAATGTAGTTTTTCTTTTTAACTTGATTAGTGTCTTTGTTATTTTGTTATGCTAGTCTTGTTTTGTTTTGACGTTACCTTCAAATGCATGTACAAGATTATGACATTCTGATTAATCTTATCTTTATTCACAAAGAAAAGACAAATAAAAGTGTTTTGATACTAATACAATAGCACATGTGGATTATTCTAAGTAGTATTATGATTTATTAAATGTATATTTACTTAAATTGGATTTTTTTTTCAATGATCTACTTATGTTTTGCATCCTTCATCCTCTTTAAGTCATGCACCAAATAGTTAAGGAATGATTATATTTTTTTTTCATTTTGGGATATTCTATGAACTTGTAGTGTTTCTTAATTTCAAATGTTTAGTTCAACATTATGCATAACTTTTTTTAAAAAAATTTGTTGAAGTAACAAATTTATTAATTGTATTTTACTTTGAAATTTAGTAATAGTTGATTATAATGTTAAATATGATTTTACTTTGCATCAAATATAAATAAATGAGCCAAAAAAGAAAATTTAAGATTACATGTGATATAAATATCAATGCATGACATTTAAAAAAGAGTCATCATTAAAATTGTTGTTAAATGCAATCTAAGTGCACTAAGCATGTTTCAAATTCTAATGGTTAGTAAAAACACCGCTAATCATAACATAAGTTTCTAGTAGTTTCACAAATTGATATAACTAACTTTTAGGACAATTTGTGGTGGGCAAGAACCATCAGGAAGCGACACATAAACCACTGCAAAATACACAACATAGCTAACTTAGGTTCTTAATTCATGGTGGTTCATGATTACCATTAATTGAGTGCTAATTGTTATAAAGGCGATAGCTATCCAATGACTACTTTGTCATTTAGTATAAGTTTTTTTTGTTGCTAATTGCAAAAAAAAAAAATTGATAATTGACTTTTTTTTTTTATAGTGAATTTTTTCTTAGCAAGACATGATAGAGCTTCTTAAATTGTGTTTAACTCTATATTGTCTAATTGAATACCTTAGGGTATTGCCCCTTCAATATCAAACTAATACTTAAGTATACTATCTTGGTTAGGGTTATCTGACAACATCTTTATCTTGGTCCAAGCTCTCACTTGGATCGATAATTTACGGTACAACTACTTGTTCTTTTTTATCTTAATCATATGTCTCACAAAGATAACCCTATCAATTTTTCTCTTTTATTAGGAAATCTATTTTCTAAAAAGTGTGGTACTCTTTACTTAATTTTAGCCATACTTCCACTTTTGTCTTCACCAATAAAATATAGCCATTTGATCATTCCAAGTATCTAATAAAGGTACATTTCTTATCCCTTGGGCCTAATTTTAATGCTCATAAAAAGTATCATAGACATAATTTATCCACAATTCATAGAATATGGAAGCAACTAATTTAAAGGAAACTTGGCAAATATAAAGGTATTAGTTAATAATGCATCATTCTAATAAGAAATGAGTAAGTATGCTTGAGTCATAATTGGCCTAACCATTTTGAGTGAAGTTTTATTTCTTTTATTAATAACTCTATTTTGTTATGGAATGCCAGAAATTGTCAATTATCTCATCAATTCATTTCTCTTCATAGAGCTTTTTGAATTATTATAACAAATATTCACATCCATAGTTAGTTTTCAAAGCCTTAATCTTGTTATCCATTTGATTATCAATCGTGTTTATATGATGTCTAAAGTACTTATGTGCTTCTAACTTATGAAAGATTAAATGAACTTGACTATATTATGAATAACGGTCAATAGATGTAATGAAATGCTAAGCTCTATGTTTTGCACTCACACTTTATAGACCACACATACCAAAATGAGTTAATTGCAATGATTTTCACCCCTAATTCCCTTTTCAAATAATTTTTTTAATTGCTTTACCTAGTAGGAAATGTTCTTATGGTGAAATTCCTAATTAGAAATTGATCCTAATATCTCTTGTTTTTGCTGGTATATTTATTCTCTCTTTGCCTATAGACCTAGCCTAGCTTTTAACTATTCATATCTAAAACTAAATTGGAAATAGAGTATTAGGTAAAGTAACCATGTTTGTAGTTATGCTTAACATAATAGAACCCTCATAAAGGAAACTTGAATCATATATATTGTTCTATTGCAAATTTCAATAGAGTTGTCATGGAAAATAAACACTAAATCTTAATTTAAGAAGAGAAATAATAAAGGTTAAATTTTGTTGAATCTCTAGAGTATACAAATATCTTATAAAATATGAGTTTGTTCTCTATACCAAACTAATTTGCATATTCTAACTGTTTTAGCTTTAAATCTCATACTATTTTCTATATAAAGTCATCTACTTTTAAAAAGTAGCTAATGATATTCTACAAAGTATTCTCAATCTTTAGCTATGTGGTTTATGGTCTCTGGGTTTTATTTTGCTCAATGCAACGATGAGTAAAATAACCTATTCTCTGACAAATATAATACTTTATTTTAATTGTGTCAAACTTCTTTCCACTATATTTTCCTTTCTTCTTAAATTGTTTCTCAACCTATTTAGAACGTTAGTTAGATCCTTACTTATTATAAAAATGTTGTGCTTTTTGTACTTAGACTTTGAAATCCTAGTAATCTCATTCATATAGGCAGGTCTAAAGGATATCTAGCAACTTCTAAATGCATATTCTGAAGCTCTATATGGTGAGTAACATCACCAGAAATAGTAAATGCTCTTATTATAAGTTAAATTGACTTTCATATGTTGTAAGCTAAAAGGAAGAGATCTTATAACAGGATAAACTTTACTCTTTTTCAATAAGAATATAACCAGTTAACTTCAATTTCTTAATTGTTATCCTAATAAATTGGTTGTAAAAGTATGATTAAATTGATCCTTCAAGGCTATCTTTGTGGTTTGAGTAGTGGGATATGACTTGCACTGACTTATAAGGTTATTAGCCATATTACTTTTTTTTTAAGCATGAAAAACTTTTAAATCTCTCATACATTAAGCTATTATTTCCATGCTTAGATTCCAACATGACATTATTTGATAGTTCCTTAGCATCCTACTTTTTAAAGACGTAAAAACCTTATGGTGCCAAATTTCCTAATTGTCATCACTAGTTTGTCACTTTTATTAAGCTAAGTAATGATATTTTTAGTAGCCATAATTATAATATGACCTCTACATAAACATAACACTAAATAACTATATATACATAATGATATGTATATATATTTGTAGTAAATTTCAACTAGACCAATAAATGACATTGTTAGGTTTATAATTAAAAGTCTATGTTTATCATACTTCTATCACATATATATTATGAATGTTGTTACCTTTCTATCAAATTCACTTATAAATATTTTTTAAATTATAGTTCTTTGATGAATGTTAGGTTATACTAATCCAAGAACTTCTACTTCATAAGATATTTCTCATCTTTTCCTATTCAACTATTTAAATTTAACTTTCAAATAAGTCTAAGTCTACCAATCAAGGAATTTTCACTTATCGGGATAGTTTTAATAATTTTCTATGAAATTGTTTAAATTTAGTTCTTGGATTTAGTTCTTAGATAAGTTTATCAATCCAAGAACTCCTACTTAAAAAGACCTCATCTTAAAGATATTTCATCTTCTCAAATAGTTTCTCATTGGCCTTCTAATCAAAGGCTTCTTTCTAATCATAAGGGTATAATATACATGAAAAGTATGTTTTCTATGTATAGTGAACCACTTAAGGTTTTTTTTTTTTTTTGTGCAATATTTTTTTAAAAAAATTCTTGTACTTTTCATATTTGAAAATTGAGAAAGTAAAGTAGTTTACCTAACAATCGTGACAAAATGATGTTCCACTACAAGCTTTATCTCTAATGCACATTAATTAAAGGATAAGTTTTCTTATTTTTATTTGGCTTATGAATTTCTCCCTAAGGTTCTTCTTGATTAATGTCCAATAGTTATCATTAGAGAGAAAGTTGATTAAGCCTAAGACCTACAAGAAATGTTTTTTTATCTTTAGGTCAATAAAAAAAAGTATCCAAAGTATTTAATATATGTTTAAACATTATGAAATAATGTTTAAACATGGCAAAATCATATACCAACATGTAAAGTATGATTTTAGGAATTTTTAAAGACCAAAATCATCCAAAATGATGTTGCATCTACCCACTCGCCCCTTACAGGCCTTATGCCTAAAAAATTATAAAAAGAAGAAAATATTTAAAAACCCACTCTCTTAATGTGAAGAGTGAGCTCCATCCGCTCTTTTCTAAGTGGATTTAAGCTATGGAATTTGCACCATTGATCTCTTAATATCTTGCTCTTGTTGATGGACTTTTGAAGTGGCCAATTAAAGTTGGAGGTGAGTTTCATGCGACTAGTTTTTAGAATAGGCATAGCACTTCATTTTCAACCCCTAGATTTAGCCCTTTTAAAATTTTTTTTAGAATTTGTGTGATCAACCTACCAATTTCAAGGCTCCATATCTCCTTCATTTATTATTAGAATTGGACAAAATTTGTATTATTGGAAATCCTACAAATTGAACTTCCCAAAGGTATAAAATTTGCATATCGTGGTGGCTTGAGCATAAAACACCCAATCTCAAAATTTGGGTCATTGATCACATTTTTCAAATTTTCAATTTCAAAGCCCCTATTTTGCATGGCTATATGTCACTCATTTTTCTTTCAAATTGGATGAAATTGATAGCATTGGAAAGTTTGTTCAACAAACTTTCCAACTGTGTATAATTTGCACTGATTTGGTTGCCTATAGAGAGAACACTAACCCTCAAAATAAGGATGTTTAATCAAGTTTTCACTTAACCTTAAATTTGTAATTTTTCTCCAATGGATTGTTCAACTTCCTCAAACTTCTATCACATACTCCTTGTGACACCTTAATCTCCTACCACTACCTAGCCTCTCCATAGGCTCGGTTCCATATGATTTCCAAAGAGTCACTACTCTCCCGTGGCATTTACATGCTATGAATCGGGGTTTCATATACTCATCTTTTATCCTGTGAACCCATCTCAAGCATCCTCAACTCAAACTCCATATAGATGACTCATACATAGCATAAAACAAACCATAGGCCACGGATATAGAGCCGAAAACCATAAAAATTTCACTTTTTCACTTGGGCCCAAAAGTCATATTTTGGCTCTAAGTTTGGAAAATCATAAGAAATTGTAGAAAAATGGGAATGCAGCAAACTTTAGCTTTGTGGAAAGCTCTAAGTGTTAAATTTACACGAAAAATCATTCCCAATTAAAATCTCAGCATTTGGACCAAGTTTGACATCGAAAATGGGAGGAAGGTCCAGCTGTCACTGTTTCTGGTGCAGCTTGCTGTCATGACTTTCGAAAATTCATAACTAAATCCACAAAAATCCAATTTGGGCACATTATACCAATTCGGAAAGATACGGATGTCTACTAGAGGAGAAAAATAAGTCCAGATCAGTTCAGTAGCTCCTGCACCCGGAACACGGATGGAACAGTGATAGGGGTCAGGTAAGCTCCCTGATGCTGATACAGAACTTCAGACGGTCCAATCTCAATCTACAGACCTCCGATTTGGGTAATTCTAGTTCCTACAAGTCACTTTGGTTTTCTAGTTTATGTGTATAAAATTTCACCACATTTGGAATCCATTTGGTCTAAAAGTGCCACAGATTTCATTTTCTGGTTTAGATGAACAGTACATGACCAATCCATTAAATTCTCCCAAATTCAACAATTCCCCAAATATTCTCTAGACCTCCCAATATTACCCACTTTAGCTTCTCAAGAAGCTTTCTACAAACTCTAGAGGCATGCCAAATTTCATGGCAAACGGAGATCATCCGGTCATACTTTGACGGAGCTCACAAAAATACCGAATTTAGCACCCCAAAGGTCCAAAACGGGTCTAGATAGCCTCTCACACATTCTCACTCCACATGGACAAGTTCAAAAGCATAAAACCCGTATATCTAACATGTCCATATGATCCAAATCATCATACATTCAAATCTCGCTATGCTACGGCCAAATATACACTATTTCATTCATTCCACAAAAGGGGCTAAACCCTCATTTCCATTCATTTGGCTATAACATAGTTCATACAATATCCTTTCATACATTTACATTTGTTACAACCTTTACAACTCAAAAATAGTGGGCACATCTTCATTTGGCACCACTTTACATCATATATACATCACAATATCAAAAGAAAGTAATATCTCTAATTATGCATGCTCCTAGGCTCCTTGGTGGGTGCTCGGTTCTCCTTGAGTTCCACCTAGCATATTAGTTGGGAGGGGAAAGGGGTGAGATTCGGAGAATCCCAGTAGCTCATACACTCAATCCAGCAAGCAATCAAGGTATATAACAAGTCAAAGCATGTGAATAAGCATTTAGCTATTCTCAATCAACCAACACACAATGTAGATGCTATGGAATCACAACAATGCTAAAAATGAGCTCCAGGGACTTTTGGTCTAGCCTCACCCGAGTTTAAAGGACTTTTGGATGGCCTCACCCGAGTTTAAGGACTTTTGACTTGGCCTCACTCGTTTGAGACTTTTGGCCTTGTCTCACCTATCTCAAGGGACTTTTGGCTTCACCTCACCCATCTCAAGGGACTTTCGGCACTACCACACCCGAGCAATCTCACATTTCAACATAGAAGCATATTGACATTCAATGCATCAAAGCAATAGCATATGGCATATTCCACACATTCAGCATATACATATCATACAATGACTATTACAACCAAGAATGCTATAAGAAAGAGTGAAAGAGAGAGCTACCTTTGGAGCCAAAGCCAACACAGGCTTTTCCTTTCAGTTTCTCCTTTCCCTCCTTAGGTCCACAATCACACCTTGATATAAATGTTTCACTTGAGCCTAGACACACCAAAAGCATGCAATTACTCTCTTGTAATTTAATTTAGAGCAACCCTCTATCACACACAACCTAAGGTTCTCTCTCTAGAATGCCATTACCCCATTCTCTCTCTCAAGCTCCCATGGTAGTGGAAAACCTCAATTTCAAAGAGAACTCAAGGATTTAAAAGAGTTTTCCACTTTCCCTCTTCTGACCCATACCCAAAATCCGTCCATTTTCACAATTAAAACCGCAGAAAGAGAGGGCAAAGGGAGGGGATCAGAGTTCTAAGAAGAAATGGGAGAAGTTACCTTACCTTTCCCTTGATCTTCCTCCTTCTCTTGATCTCTCACACTCTCCACGCCTCTTTTCTCTCTTTGGGTCGAAGCTTAGGGCAGATATGAGAGAAGAAATGAGTTTGGGCGTTTAATGAAGTCTAAATCTCACTATTTACTCTCTTCCGGACCGACTCTCGCTACGGCGAAAACTAACCTTCGCTATAGCGAGCTCGTGTAATCTGGCTTCGCTATGGCGAGGTGTAACCTTCGCTACGGCGAGCTCGTGCCAGTTCCCTTCGCTATGGCGAGATTTACCACTCGCTATGGCGAAATCGCGTCAGTTCCAGACTTCACTCTCGTTATGGCGCCGCTACAGCGGGCAACTCCCTGGTTTTTGTATGGGCTGCTGCCAGTACTCGCTATAGCTATAATCGTCTTCGCTATGGCGAACTAGCTCTCTCGCTGTAGCGAGACCGTTTCTCGCTATTGCGAGAGGACTTAGCAGAAATTCTGGATTCCGAAAATTTCCAGATTTCACTTCCTTTCTTTTCCCTTTTTTTTTTCTTTTTCCCCGTTGTTACACTCCTCACATATGTTCTTATACAATATAAAATTACTAGCCGATGATGGTTTCTTTTATAAGTTGCCATTAATGGGGTCTAATTTTCATACTTGAACATATATGCATTTTAGATCATTTTTGTTGTAAATTCATAAATTTAAACATGAATCAAGCACATATAACACATAGGAATAGGAAATTCAAGCCAACTAATCTTTGATACTAATAAAGAGATTTGGGGTACTTACCTTTATAGCGGAATGATGTTCTCAAATTTTCTATTTCACATGGTTTTGACTGATATTATAATGCAAACTCTTGACCACTTTTTCATGATAGATACACCATAGTCTACAGAACATGTATATGACAATTTTTATAAAGAGGACTCTATTTCTCTCTTGTTCTATATCTATATCTTTCTCTTTATGTGTGTTCTCTTCTAAAAGAGAAGACCTTATCGTATGTTAAAAAAGTTTCTTATAGTCAATTTTTTTTTCTCTTCTTTATTCTATCTTTTTAATTAAGAAATTGATAACCTAATATTTGAAATTCAAATAATAAGAAATTATTAATTAATTAATTAATTAATTAAATTATTAAACCAAATAATAAATCAACCCTTCATAAATGGTCCAAATTTTAGCAACTACTATAAAGGAAATTATCACTCTACTTTGCATGTTAATTAAGTTTTAATCCAAAAAATAGAAACTTGAATTGTGAAACAGACATTTGCCCAATTTTTTTTAATGTGACATGGACAGAGTAGAAACAGAACAAACTTTTATATGGGCGAAATATTTTAATTTAAATTGAAAAAAAAAAAGGCCCTAGCACATGCTAACGCACGTGTCATGATGTTAGCATGTTATATAACCTGCAGTTTTTGTTGTCGATATCGGTCTTAATTTAGTGTCTCTCTCACATCAATCATTTCTAAGTCGTATTATTTAATGGTGTCTTTTCTTATAATTAAAAAAATAGAAGAGCAAGTTAGGAAAAATTATAATTATAGACATTAAGTTAAAAATACTTACATTAAAAAATTTAAATTTTAAAAATTTTTAAAGAATCCAAAAATATAAAATTAACTTGAATCATAAATTGCAATTTTTTTATATAAATTAATTTTTTAATCTTTAAATCTTTGAAAATAATTTTAAAATTTAATACCTTTTTCTGCATTAATATATTCAACTGAAATTTTGCCAAAAGGCAATGTCAATGGCACCATACCTACTTCCCATTTCTATCTAACGATCCTCTGCCTTCCCTTGAATCTAGAAGTTTAGGTCTGAAATCTACAAAGAAAGTGAGAGCAAATGGGAACCTCTAAACGTCGATAGCAGAAGAGATCAATGCCCCATTTTACTTTGCACAGAACTTAGGAATAATTTTTAGATATTTTATTTTTAATTAAAATATAAATTAACATCAGACGATTAAACTTTTAAAAACATTTCTTCATCTAATAGTATATATATATATATTTATATATTCTCTTGAAAATTTTAAAAAATGTCATAAGGTAATCAAAATTTCACGGTGGTGCAATCATATCCTTGCATGATTAATATACTTTCTATATAGCCCAATATGGTACGGCTGATGCTCTATTCTGGGGAAATAGATTGGATGTCTCCATCTGTGAGTCATTCCATTATGATGTAAACAAACTCTAGAAACTACCTATATCTATAGAATCCCAGATTTCGAATACCCAATAACATATATATCTATTACCAACTTGCATTTTATGAACTACAAGTTGCATCCCTCACTTCTTATTCAATATATTGTGCGGTAGAAGGCCAATTAATAACAGCTTTTGCTGGAATTTTCACCATCAACCATGAGATTGGCAGACCTCATTAATACATTCTAAATATCTGCATGTTTTGATTATATAAATCAGGCAGATTAATTACCTGGTAGATTCAATGTAGGTTCTTCGATTTTTTTTTTTATTATTACTCAAAACTACCTTCGTATTTATATTGACCCGCCCATTGTGTCAGAGGATAAGTTTTACGAGAACCTAAGTGGAATTTGCATGAAAACACATTAATAAATGAAAGCACCACCCAAAGAGAGTGGTTTTAGTCAAGCCTAGAAACTCGTCGAGTACAAAAGATATACATGGAACTAATTAACTTTTGTTTGTATCTTCTAGCTCTTATTTTGATCAGAGGAATCATCGATCACCGATGAGATGAGGTCTTTTTTTAAAAACCTTTTTAGAAATCTTAAAAAGGGTTTTAATTCCAACCCTTTGTTTGTATTGTCGTGACCGTTAGCATTAATTGTTTTATTCCCTCAACGCATGGAGTGAAGATAAAGATGCCTCCAAAATTTCAATCATCCAAAACTTTCTTTTTATCTCTTTCTTAATTTCCACCATGGCGTAGTCCTCTCTCTCCTTCTCAACGACCATCCTATGCGTTTCCTTAACCTACTACATCATTATTTAGCTTCACTAATGCTAGCGATACACAAAATGGCGTAAAAGACAGATACACACACACATTGATTCATTAACATGGAAAAAAAAAATGCTAATCAGGTTTTTTATATTATAATCCAAAAATGTAGTGTAAGTGCGCGCGTGGCGTTTTTGTTTAGCACTAAACCCTGAACTTTCTCTATAGATTATTGAGCTCCTTTTTAACTCTTTTTAATTTCCCTCTGATCCTTCTTGGGGATGCTCATGGTAGTTAGATTCTTATATGGATATTTGTGAACAATTATCTACAGTTGACATCATGAATTACGATACTAAAGAGGTGGTTCTTGTCGTTTGACTGATCACTTACAGACACTAAAAAGTTGGTAATTTGCGCATTTCAAAATCACACGCCCAACAGTAAATTATCTAAAATGAAACTATATATCTTCGTGAAATGATAATAATAAATGAGTTAATTTTGAGGGTTAAAGCTCAACTTAAAATCTACGTACTTCATCGTTAATAACACCGACTTAGTTGAGATTAATATCTGCAAGAGTTAGAGAGGAATATTATTCAGTTAATGAAAAACTGAAGAAAGATAACGAAAGATCTAATTGAGGTAGTGAATGATAATATAATATAGGCAAAAAGTATAGAGAGCATATGCTAAGATGATAATATAAGTCTGTTTGGAGGCTTGAGAGTTTCATTTATATTTTAATGAAAATGGAAATAAAGAAATGAGGAATCCTCGTGACATTAGCACAGTCCTCGCTGTTAATTGGATCCAAGGTCATGTGCCCCCGAGATGCTTGCTGAACAATCTCATCTCCATCCGCCTTCTATGTCAGTGCTCTCTTACATCTTCAAATCAATCTTCTGCAGATATATATATATATATATAGACACACACACAGACATATTTTTTTAGGGCAATATTGGATTAAATTTTTTGTTATGTCATGTGATCACGTACTATAAGGAGCAGCTATGAATTTTATTTTAATATATATAGATCTAAATATGATAATCTTTCTGGTAAGATATAGGGATTAGCCTAATAGTTCTTTTTGTTCAACATTAATGCACCCTGCATGCAACTGATCACTGATTGCAATATATTTGACAGGCTACTCTTCTTGTTCTTCGTCCTAGTTATAAAAAGGGATGGATACAATATTTATATCGCTGTAGGAAGTTGACTGCTTTTTTATTAAATTAATTACATTCATCTCTTCAAAAGTTTTTAACACATACGCTCACCAATCTCTATAGTTTTAATTTATGCTAGACCCTTCGTTGAAATTATAAAACTTGCATAAATATCCCATTTGATAAGAACTAAAATGGAGTCTAAAGTGTAAGTTATACAAAGTTCAAGGGAAAATTATATATGATTAACTCTTTTTTTTTTTTAAATCATGGCCACTTGAAAGAATCGAACATAGTGCTTCATGTAACTTACTCAAACTCTCGTAATGACTTTGTAAAACTGCAAGATTCCATATATTGATAGAAAAGTTAATGCAACTCTCACAAGTTGATCTGTAAGCGTATTGCTATTAACCAAATCAATATATATATATATATATATATTCTAAAGTGACAAATTGATCAAGCCTTCGAAGATGCCATGTACACACCAGGCAAAAGCATCACACTTTTTTAACTTATATGGCGATTTTTTATATAAATAAAATGGCATAGTACTTAATTATTCTTGAGACGTTTGGTTGGGTCACAATGCACGTGTTTATGAAATATTATGTTCAGGGTGTCCCATAATTAATTCAACGAAATGTCAAAATTAGATCTCTCATAAAAGTGCTTACATGCCAACTTGTCAGATTTAGTTATATATATCGATATATGAATAATGGGTGGAGTTGAAATTCATAGTTCGTGCAATAACAGGAGAGCAGATCGAAGGAAGACAATAACAAAATTATAGTAGATACTGTGATATAGTATTCTGTATATAAACGCTACGATTACATTAACAGGTATGCACGTAATAGGACAATTAATAATCATGTGGGCACTGGTTTATGCCAATCAGATTGCTTCTTTTAGATTGATTCCATTGATTACTTACCCAAAAGAAAAAAAAAAATTATATAGGTAGCAAGCACATACAGTCAAGTAGATGGAATATGAAATTGGCACTACCAGGTCAAAAGTTAGAATTAATTCTCAAAATCAGATGTTTTCCTGGTTTGTTTTTAATTATTAGCGATTAATTTAGTTTTAATATTACTGTAACTTCACTTGTAATATTCCTTTACTTTTTTTGGGTGAATATACGTTCCATATTTTCACGTGCTTTCTATCAAGCTTCTCAGTAAGGGAATTTCAATTTTTCCCCCATTTTTTGGGGTTAATAAATACTTTGTAGGTGTGGGGCTAATAAGTAGTATCAGAATTGCGTGTAAACAGGTCGGTTAAAGATGCCACGCAGCTCACTTTCTTCTTGGTTGGAGCAATAACATGGTGTGTTTGTTTTGACCAGTCAACTTAACGAGCCTCGATCACGTTACCCTAATCTTCCTGTTCCCCCTACTTTTTCTGGGACACGAATCGTCTGTACTCACATTAGGAATGTAGTCAAGCTTTTTTAGAGAGATAAAAAATTGAGACAATTTTACTTTTTTGGGCCAACAAGAAAATTATACTTAAAAGACTCTAATTTCATAAATATATGATACTAAACGATGTTAAAAACTTAAATTTTTTTTAAGAACCAAATACAAAAGCTACTATTAATATTTCTTAAAATTATCACTTATACTCTTTAAAGTTATAACATATTCTTCTCAATGGTACAAATATGTCTTTATCCAAAGATAATAATAAATTCAAAATATTCTTAGAGTATCAAAAAGACTAAATTATAACTTTAGAGAATATAAATAATAATAACTTTTGTTTTCAGCCATTTAGAAGAATTTTGGTTTTTTTATTAAAGTTCTTTAATATCAATTTTATGAAGTTAGAGTCCGTATATGAAATTTTCCTTAAAAGGTTTTAATTAAGTATAAGAATAAAAAGTCTATCTATTGGAAAAATATTTTAATTGTAAGGACAAAATATTTTAACTTTAACGAAAAAATTACAATTCTAAAATTTTAATTGTAAGAACAAACTTTTGGTACTTTGGGCTTTTAAAATAATTTTAAAACTTAAAGTCATTTACATTAAATTTTGTCTCTTATAGTTAAAATTTTTAAAATGTATTTTTTCTCAAAATTAAAATTTTTGTTCTCACAATTAAAATTTGTTCTCACAGATAAAATTTTTATCCTTACAATTCAAATTCACTACAAAAATATTACTAAATACCAACTAAAGTTTCCAAGTTATTTTGACTACTTGATTTTTTTTTTCAAAATTTATGACTGACTTTTAAAGGAAAAGTTTGAATAGTAAATAAAAGCTACAATATCTGTACAAAAATTGTATTTCACAATTTTTTTTAGAGAAATTTAGTAACAAAAATAGTAAAATTTGAGGAAACTTGAATGAAATGAAGGTCCAAACTTTAATTGGTAAAATGAAATTCAAATTTTTTAAAGCCTTGAAATTGAAATTTATGTACCAGAATTTTAAACTCAATAAATTTTTTTTATCTATATATAAATTTTTGTTCTTTTTGAGTGAATCATTTTGGTTTGGATTCAAAAGCTTCTTTTCTTCTTCTTCGACGCTTTTCTCATCTTCTTTTTCTTTTCTTTTTCGTTTGAAGTTATCTTCTTCTTCTTGTTCTCCATTTGCACTTTCGCCCTCTTTTCATAAACTCTTCTTATTCTTTTTCTTCTGGGTTTTGGTAATATTTTCATCCTTTCTCCATTTTTTAATATATTTATCAAAATTTTCTTATTTCATTTTGGTAAATTTTCTTATTCTACTGTTTATTGTTTTCTTTGTTCATCATGTTACTTCTTATAAATAGTTGTAGTCGGAATTTTAATTGACTACAAGTAAAAATTGGTATAGATTTACTTAAATTATTGAGTTTGTAATATTTATTGTAAATTTTTTATAAATTAATTATTTTTATATTACAAATTTACAACGGAAAGACAACTAGATGATGAAGAGAAGAATGTTGAGGATAAAAAATAACGAGAATGATAAATTTAAAATATTATTAATTAAATTACAATATATATTAATTATTAATTTATTATAATTATTGAGATCAAAATAATGAAATGCAATGAAAGAAAAAGACTAAAAATTAAAAATAAAAAATGAAAAAAGTGCCTAAAAATAAGTGGTTCTTTTATTTATTTATTTATTTTTAAAGGTTGGGATACTCTATAAAGCAGTAAGTGTCACTGTTCATGTCTTTTTTTTAATTAAAAATCAGTCAATAATCACTTATTGACTAGCAAAAAATTAACAAATGAGCCGATTGATTTTTTAATCCATTATTTTCCACTGAATTAATATTTTTTTCGATTGATTGTTCAATTGGTATTTTGTATTTTTGTTATAGTGATTTTTTATTTCTCTACAAAAAACGGACACATGTCAAGCAAATATTCATAATCTTTTTTCTGCCCCTCTTTATGTTTTATTAATGATCAACGTTGGTGTATTTTTTGAAAGATGATCGATTAATTTGACGATTTAAATTAGTCATGCTAACCATTAGTCACTGGCGTTCTTATTATCATAATCATAATCTTTTTATCTCTATTAACTAATAATAACTTTAGAAAAATGGATGATTAATTCTCATTGTTATTTTCTTAACAAAGTGGCCCCTATTGGAAAGCCAAGCCTGTACAAAATTTGCTAAACAGCAAGCAGGTATATACCCTGCAAATGCAGTTCATTAAATAAATAAATAAATACTTATATAAGAGAATTAATAATCATAATTGATAACATGGTATTGCGTGTAGAGACTGACAAGCGCAGAGAGGGTGTTAAAAAACAAAAGAACAAGCTCTTTCTCTCTCTCGCTTGAATTCACATACACTAAAGCTATATGGCAATGGGAGTGCCCAGTGAAAGCTCAAACCCCAATTCTGGAACAAGCTGAGAGACGACAGTATGGCATATCTCTAGAACCCTGATTCTTCTCTCTCTTAAACCCTCTTTAAATACAACCCTAGCCCTCTGCTTTCTCCACGCACTCTCTTCTGTCTCTCGCCCTCTCTCTTTTTGCTACTTCATCCTGCAGCTTCAATGCCACAAACAAATAACTTTACTTCTGTATAACTTTGTCTCGACTCTCCCCAATTTTCTTGATATTTCTCTAGCTAGTACTTCATTACCCTTTTGCCTGCTTCTGTACTATATATTAATTAACTGGTAGACTAGTTTCTCTTGAGAGTAGTTTGATTAAGATGTCTAGCAGAAGATCAAGGTCAAGACAATCAAGTGGTTCAAGGAACATCACCGACGATCAGATCAATGACCTTGTTTCCAAGTTGCAACAGCTTCTTCCTGAGATTCGTGATAGGCGCTCTGATAAGGTTCGTTCCTATATATGCTCAGCCATAACTCATTTCTGACTTGTATGAGTTCTTCTCTGCGTCTAGCTCTTTGGGTTTGTACTTTTACTGCATAAACAAGATGCATGATTAAGACCCACGAAACATGGCAACTTAGTTTACTACTTGTAAAACTTTTTTTGTTATTGGTACTTGCGGCAGCAATTCTTTTTTCCTTCTCTTTATTGTCATATTATGTAAATAATAGTTTTAACTTTTTGGCCCTTTTATGTAAACCCCGGCAAATTCTTACCCAGTCCACCTCCAACTCCAACGCCCCTAAAAAATTCAATAAATATAAAAAAGAAATCTTTTTCATGGAACGTTTAAACTTTACATCTTATGATGTATCAAAAAAAAAAATTTCACGTCTTATCAATTAATCTTAGAAACCTCTCTCTTTTCTTACTTGTTATTGCCTTCCGACCATTAGTAAAATCTTATTTAACTTAATTAAATTAAAAGGAAAACAGAAGGAAAAAATTAATTTCCTACAGTTATTGTGCTGAGTTGAATTATATAATTGCGGTAAGTAGCTTTCGTTAAGTCCTCAGGCTGATGTAATTTATAAAAAGAACATAAAATAACTTCTAGAAAAAGAGTTTATCAATTAATTTTAGTAACAGAATTATACAGAGATTGGCAGTGAACATGAATCTCCATTTTGAGAAACTTTAGACTTGTCTCTGCAAGAAGAACGAAAACTTAGAAGCATGGCACATTACGTAAGGCAGAAAAACCAACTATGAATTTGAGAGGAACCCCTTTTTATCCTTAGTTTCTCCAGCAATTTCAATAATCAACAATTCAATATATATTATGAAATTTGTTATCTTTATGGAAGTAATCATTAATTTAAACTACATGTGATGCATGGTTCAAAAATGAAATCATTGGTCTAAAAGATCTGTTTTCAAATTTTACTTATGCTGCAGCTAATTAGATTATATATTAAGTGAAACTAATTTATATGCTCTTGAATGTGAGTGCGCAGGTTTCAGCAGCGAAGGTGTTGCAAGAGACATGCAACTACATAAGAAGCTTACACAGGGAAGTGGACGATCTAAGCGAGCGCTTGTCTGAGCTCTTGGCTACAACTGACACTGCCCAAGCTGCCATTATTAGAAATTTACTTATGCAATAGACTTTCCCTTTTATATATTTTCTTAGTTATTTAATTAGCACCTCTTAATTTCACTTAATTATGAGCGGAGTACGTAGTCCACCTGCTTTCTTCTCCTTAATTAAGTTCGTTTCTTCACTTTTGTGTACTACTAGCTAGCTAGGGTTTGTCTACTAGATATATATGCATCAAGCATAACTTCTTTTTCCAAAGCTTTCTTTAGATCTTAAATAAAAGCACTTCTGCGTGCTCTTGTGTATTGATTTTCTCTTTCTTTTGGGTTACTTTTCACTTTCAATCTATCTCAAAGATACGTATAATATATTGATGTCTCGAACTTACATATCTCTGGCCCCGAAAAAAAAAAAAACTTAAATATTTTATACTTACAAAAGACCCTTATTAACTAAGCATAAAAACCAAGTTTAGCACCGTACAAATTCTTTAGATCAATAGGAAAGTGATAGTGTTTGCTTTGCTTCTTTTGCCGGGGTTATATATGACTCTATGAGTGACAAGAAAAGAGCAATACTACTTATGCAAGCTCTTCTCATACAAATTATTCATTATTGCAGACGCATATAGGGGTTTAACCCCCAAATAAATAAATAAATGAAATTATCTAAATTCGAATACGATCATATTAACGGTTTACATTAATTTTGTGAAAAAAAATTAATTGATATTCCTTTGAACTTTTGAAGTAAAATTACTCACAAGAAGAAAAAAAAAAAAAAAGCCCTGGCCCACGCACCGACCCAAAACATGCACAATATTATATATGGTGAGAGGAGAGATAAGCAGCATTGACTTTGGAATCTCAACTGACATAATCGATTATAATAAGCATTTGTATACAGTACACTCAAAATGGAAAGCATTGACGGAAGGCTTTTGGGTTAATTGAAGATTGTGAAGTGGCTGGAAAATTAGTAGATATTAGTATATGTACTACTATTATATCATCATATCATACTAATACTCAAAACACGTTTATTGGTCGTTACGGATTTATTTGGAAAATTATCTCGAAATTACTGATTAGTTGGTTTAATGCTATTGAGTTTTTGGATTTGGAGCTTCAGAGTTTCACGTTATAAAAATGTGTGTTTGTGTGAGTATTTAAATAGAATGTATGTTATCTGAGTAATCCTCATATTAGATGTTTTACTTTTTAGTATTTAATAAAAAAAATCTATTGAGTGCATCCCTTCGTTTAGTTTTTTTTAATGTTATTAAAAATTAGATTTGGATAAAAAAAAATTGTGTATCAATGCTATTAAATTGTTTACATAAAAATATGACATGAGTAAAAAAAATTTTTAAAGATCCAATCATATTATATTGAGCTGAAAAAATCATACATATATTAAAAAAAACCTACTAATGAAAAGTATTAAAAATTATATCCAAGTTTTCTTCTATTATTAATTACCCATGTATACATATATAATTGAGTGTTCCCTTATATTTTAGTATATGTCCAGTGGCTGTTTCATACTAGACCTAATAACTATAGAGCTAGCTAGTTAATTTAAATTTATTTTAAATAAAAATTTATTGGATTTTGAATTTAAAATCTTTAAAAATATATGTAAAAACCACAGTTTATAATTCAAGTTTGATTTATAGTATATATTAAGGGGTATATTCCAATGAATTAGTAATTGACCTCCCATAGGCACAAAGGGACGCATTTCATCTTGCACGTGTTAATTCGTTCATACATAGTATGTAGAAAAATGGGGATCTGAAGGGTTAAGGTTATCTTCTTAATTTCGTTACAATTTGATTGAGTAATGTAAAAGCAAATGGTCATTTCATAGTCAAGTGATATATATGGTTTCAAACTTTAGATATTGATTAAGTAAAACTTGTAGGATCTTATCCCCAAGCGATTTTAATATATGTTTTCAAAGTATTCTCTCATTTCTAGATAATATCTTGTATATATCTCTCTCTGGTTGAACTTCTTTTTTTCCCCATCTAACCATACAAAATAGGGAAGTATTTCCTCCCTTGAGAGGAGATATTCAAGTTATATGACTATTCTATTTTATTTTTTAAAAATTACTCTCCATTATCTCAAAATTAAAAATTACGCTACACTTATCTTTCATGTAATAAAAAATAAATAAATTATAATTACATTTATTGTGATCCCTTATATCTATCACTTATATAACAGAATAGTTTTAACAAATTAAAAAATTATTCATTAAAAATGTAAATGATTATTAAAAATAAATAACATATTCAAAAAATAATTTTTAAGATTAACCAATTTGAAGATAATAATTTAATTTCAACCATAACATTGGTATTAAGTATATATATTAATAAATTTAAGCATTGTCATAAATTTAACAAAATTTTTATTTTTTAAACAAAAAATATATAACAAAAAAATTTAAAATATATGGTTTTAATAAATTATATTTTAATAAAAATATAATATTTTTTAGAATATTTTAATACAATTTTTTATTTAAAAAATTTGAATATATTTTTAAAATAAAAAATAAGCATGTAATTAAAACATTTCATAAGATAAGAAAAAAAACTCAAGGAATTGCAATTAATTATTGATCCATTAATCATACCTCAAGATTTAATCTAATTTCAATTGGAGCCTCCACATGAGAGAGACAAAGAAAGGAAAAAAATGAATCCATATTTTTTTATATTCAAAAGATTTTTATATGAAAGTGACAAAGTGAGTGGGGTCTAACGAGATGTGTGGATCTCATACTTATTGCGTTAATTACTTGAGATTTTACTTATTGTGTCATTTTTTTTTTTTTACATAAACGAAGAAAAAATTGAATTAAGAAAAAAAAAAAAAAAAGGGTGTTAAAATGGGAGTGCAGTAAAGCTAAGCGACACCCTAACTGGGAATGGGCCGACGAGGACGGGCTGGCTCCTCTCTGTAACTGAAGCCATGCATCTTGTCTATGCTCAACATTTCTTCTAGGCCCACTTCTTTCACCATCTCCCATGCCCTCGCTTTACTTTCAATTCACTTTTTTAATTCAAAGTTCTGATTCTATTTCTCATTCATAATTTAAAAAATAAGTCATTTTCACTTTAACGCAGTAATTTCTTCATCTAAAAAAAATTAAATGACTATTTTGAAGAATAAATATGTGTTTCTTTCTTACAGTTAACCTAATTAAGTGAACTTCAACGTAATTTTTTTAGTCCATCCAAAATTTTCTCCCACAAATCTAAAACTTGAAAGTATTTTTGGCAAAATAAAAAAATATGATAATTAAATAAAATTATGCTTGAAATTCTCCAATTAGTGAAGTAATTGAGGTGGCAACAGGGTAGATCAGAGGTCGTAAGGCCTTTCTCCATTCCCATCTTCATTCTCAGCTTATTACTCTCATGTATTTTCGTTTCTGCTCCCTTTTTTAATTATCGGAGATAAACATTTTATCCTCATTTCTCACAGGAACGCAGGGATTTGCGGTGATTTCCATACACATAAAACTCATTCAAATTACAACAATTTAAAAAGTGAAATAAATTTTAGATATTTAAAATAATACAATCTTAAAATTAAATTTATTAGTACAAATTATAAATATATAAATACTAATATATATATATGTATATATGTACGTATATATACTAAATTAATTAAATAAGTTAAGAGTATATTAGCAATTTCATTATAGTGAGATTTCCACGGGACAGAGAGCATAATCTCAGTCCCTACCCTCATATTTTTAATTAAAAAAAAAAATCCTCACCCTTAAGTCTTCCCGTTCCCGCCTTTACTTGAGATTTAGAGTCAATACTTACAAGGATTCCACGAACAAGAAAAATTACCTTACCTAAAAATTAAATGATTTTGAACTTTATAAATATATGAACTAAGTAAATAACAATGAAGAAAATTTTCGACTTATTTTTTTTTTTTAGGCCTTACCTCATCCAGTAACTTATAACTGACTAAAATGTTCTCTACGCCCCTAAAAAAAAAAGTACAAAGAATGGTAACTTTCTAGTTTGATGAAAGTCCACGTTGTAATCAACTAAAAGTTTCAAGGTTTTTTTCTCCTTTTTTTTGGCATAAAAAATTATTATATAAAAAGAAATAGTCATATGCTTTCGAAGAGATTATATTACAAAAATTATTTAAATATATTTATAAAAAATATTATTTATATAAAATTTTAGAATAAAGTAGATTAGACTAAACAGATGTAAAGTGAATTTGATTTTTTTTTTCTTAGTAAATATAGAGGCCAATGCCAAAAGAAAAAAAAACTACAACAAAGGAACGAGGGCAGCATAGGAGTCTCAATAGCATCAAAGAAAAGACTCTGGCTAAGATTTGCAGGAGGAGAATCCCACAACTTCATAGGCTCTTGTTGATTAACACCCAGCTGAGCAAGCAAGTTTGCACATTGGTTACAAGAACGTTGGACAAAATGGAATACCACACACCAGTCACGAGAGCACAGGCAAAAAATCCTATGAAGGAGTTGGTTTGAATTTTGAAGGGAAGCATGATCCTTCGGCAAATGAATAAACAGTTCTATTATCTGACTCAACCACTAGATTTCTGATGCCTTTATCCCATGCCACCAAGAAGCTTGCATATATTCCCTAGAACTCAGCATGAAGAACAAAACAGGAGCCCAGTTGTCTAGAGAAACCGCAAACTCAACTCCCATGATGATCCCTGATCAAGCCTCCACAACTTGCACGCGAATCTCAACCTTGAACTGATCCATCGCAGTTGAGTTTCATTCACCCTAAAGGAGGTCAGACCCAACTGTCTGGGATATGAGACGTATGAGAAGAGACCTTTGCAACACGAGAGTAGGTCAACTTATAATTATCTGAGACCTTTAAGATGCAAGTCACAGGATCACCAGAGTCTTTAAAGGCCGAGTCAAATAACCTACCATTCCTCCATTTTCAAATGAGCCACACTTCGAAGCCCCAGACGATAGGCCAACTGTTATTGCAAACCAAACCCAAATAATCTGAGAGATTCTGCTCTACCCACTCTTTAAGATTCCAGTGAAAGAAACTAGCCCTAGCCGAAGGTTTAACCAATCTCCTCCTCACCATTTGTGCATATTCACAATCACGTAGAACATGGAGAATATCTTCTAAATGCCCCGGACACCACACATAACTAGGATCCGCATCATTCCACTTGCAGCATCTAGCATTAGTTAACAAGCTTCCATGACAAACCAGTCATAAAAAATACCGAATCCGCTCTTGTCCTTTCCAACGCCAAATCAACTGCCAAGCGGTGCTATCAGCTTAATTCGAAAAATCCATGATAAAATGATAAGCACTACAATAATTCAAGTGATAGGAATAAGAAGTCATATGGGAACCAACAAGAAATGTGTTTAATTTTTTGAACTTATAAGAAAATATGTTTACTACAATAATTCACCATAATCAATTAGAATTAATTTTCCTTTTTGTTAATGTCTTAACTTAATTTTTTTTGGTTATTTAATTTATTTTACATACAAGTAAAATAGTAATAAGAAAGAAAAAGGTGTATATATATACACATGCACATGTAAGAGTAAATTATATAAACTTTTTTTAGTTCTGTTAAAATTACATAATTTTTTTTATTTTTAAAGTATACTCAATTTTTTTTAAACAAAATATTACTCTACATGTTAATTCAATTGTAAATTTTTAATTAAAATATTTTTATTTGAATTTTTTTTTAATTTAGAAATATATATTTAGGTTAATAAAAATATTTTTAATAAAAAGACTTAAAATTAGATATAAATTCAAATTTTTTTAAAAAAATTTATCCATATATATTTTCAAAATAATATAATTCTAATAAAATTAAAGAGAACCACGTGTAATTTAGTATATATAAAGACCATGTTCCATTCACCCACCTCTATGGAGGACGTGTACACGCCAGTTGGCGTATTGTTTGGACAGTGGAAACCTCATTCTCTAATTATGCGCCCTGATCTGTAATTCTCAAAATTTTCTGGTTTGCATATAACGACAATGCCAAACTATATATCCCGTTCTCTCTATCTTCTTCTCTGAAAAAAGAAGGATAAGATGCAGGAGAATCAGATGATTACAAATAAATCTGGAAATTATCACAGAGGCTGTTCAATTCAAGAGGCTACCTTCCTCTTATGGGAAATTGCTTTCGACGTCGTTCCAAGGCTGATGATACCCTCACCTCACAGCCTATTTCTGGTACGCCATTATAGTCCCCTGTGCCTTTTTTTTTGGATTACCTGTTACATGCTTGAATATGCGTAATGCTTTTGACGAGAGGTTTTTAATTCTATGTTGCCTTCTTACAAGTTGTCTTGTTTATGGAGCACGAAGTAATACAATTTTTCTTTTAATTTTTTTTATATGTTTTTTATGTTACTTGCAAGTGAGGGTTCCTTTTGTTGAGTATTTGTAGCAAATGGCTATGAATCTGTATCAGATTGGGAATTTTGTTGTTATTGTTGTTGAATTCGTTTCATACAGTTCATTTTCATTTTAGCTGTTTATTAGCAAATTGTCATTATGTATTTTCTTGACAAATTAATACAATTATCAATTATGTTGGAATGTTGCTATTTCCAGTGTGATTTCTTGCAATATTAGTTGTAGCAGTTTCCATATATTAAATTTCTATAGATAAACAACTGAACTTGTTCTTCTTTGCATTTTACTGATGGACTTTTTGGTAGCTTCAAACATGTTAGTATGGACTATGTTCCCAATTGCTGGGGAGGTTATTCCTATCATTGTTGGGAGATCCGTAGTGCATGATTATTTTATATGATCATGGCTTGTGCTCATGCTTATCATATTGGATGATTATGCTCATTGTACATTTTTACATCTTTATGGTATTCCCTTTTTATTTGCTTGCTAACGCTGGGAGTCATTAGAACTGATTGTGTGCTTATCTCTTTGAGGAAGATTTGTATGTTAAGTTGATAACTGCCACTTATATTGTGATAGCACAAGTTGTTGGAAACTTCCTCCTTTTTTTTTTTTTTCTTAATTTATTCTTTCAAACTTAATCTACTGCAGACTTTTTAATTTTTTGTCTGGTCCTAATTTGTCATGCATCAACCTAGCAATTTTTTTACCTATGCTTTATTCCAAGAAGATAGCTTGTCCTTTATGTTCTCTCTCTCTCTCTCTCCTCCCCCCCTACTTTCTCTCAAATGAATTTTCTTTTTATTAAAATGAAAAATATTTCAGGTGCTACAAAAGTTCTTAATAAAAGCACCCATTCCCATGCTCATTCAAGTTCAGTGCACGGATGCAGTGATAAAGCTAAACCTCAGGCTCTCCCCACTCCAAGATCGGAAGGTGACATACTTTCCTCCCCAAATTTGAAAGCCTTCACATTCAATGAGCTTAAGAATATTACTAGAAACTTTTCTCCTGATAGTCTACTGGGACAAGGGGGATTTGGTGATGTCTACAAGGGCTGGATTGATGACCAATCCTTTGGACCTGCAATGCCTGGATCTGGAATGGCTGTAGCTGTAAAGAAGCTTAAGTCTGAAGGTTTTCAAGGGCATAAGGAGTGGCTGGTAGGTCCCTTTCCTTGACACTTAATGCTGCTGCTTTTGTTTTAAGTAGCTCAAAGCCCATCATGAGTTTCTTTATTTACAGTCCGAACTCAATTATCTTGGTCAACTTCATCATCCAAATCTTGTCAAACTTTTTGGATTCTGCCTGGATGGGGATAGCCGGCTTCTAGTATACGAGTACATGCCCAAAGGCAGCCTGGAGAATCATCTATTTCACAGTATGTTGATGCCTTTAGCAGCATAGCTTCCAGATTATAATTCTTTTAACCTGGCAGTAATTTGATTAACATTTTGTAAACCAAACCATCAAAATATTTGAACATTGCCATATATCTGGCTCAAGCAATGCCGCAAAAAGTGTGCTTTAATAAACTCTGGAACCGTTAATTGCAGGGGGTGCACAAACACTTCCTTGGGCAACAAGGATCAAAGTTGCTATTGGCGCTGCTCGAGGTCTCGCCTTCCTACATGACTCTGAACAACAAGTTATCTATCGTGATTTCAAGGCTTCTAATATCTTATTAGATTCGGTATGTTAGCATTGCTACGGTATTGTGGGCATTTGGTGAAAATTGCTTGTGAGTTTACAAGTGGACTGTTGTAAACCTCCTCTACCGATTATGGAGGAAAGATAATGATCAAAAGAAAAGTTAAAGGGAATGCATAAGGAAGGACCATAAAGGTCAAAGTTATCTTCCTCGTGGCCTAATTTTTATATATTTTTCTTTCTTCATTAACCTTTTGTCATTTTAATCAAAATGGATCCCTAGATTAATATTCCCAGTCCTCTTTAAATGGTTGATTGAAAGTTCATTTTAACTTATAGTGCTAGTTGTCCTGCATTTCAATGTGGGTTTTCTACAAACGCAGGAATTTAATGCAAAACTCTCAGACTTTGGTTTTGCCAAAGCAGGGCCCACTGGCGATCGTACTCATGTTTCCACGCAAGTCCTTGGTACTCGTGGCTATGCTGCTCCTGAATATATTCTTACAGGTTTGGTTTTTCCCTCAGTTTTAGTTTCATGCTTTTTGGTCCACGAACATATGTGGTTCTATCATCTTCCTCACTTGTAATAGTTATAGATTCCTTTTGTTGTGGTTGCTATTAAATATTTGAAATCAAACCAGAGCTTTCCATGGATATCACTCCAGGAAACTTGTTAACTTGGTGATGAATAGAATTCTTGAAGGCTTGAATTGGAATTAACAAGTCAACCAACTAAAAAATGAACATCTAAACATGTTGTTTCCCAGTATATATAATATACGTGTCTCTGCATAAACATTGAGAACATATGATAAATGTTGATATCTTCTGTCAATGAGCTGATGGCTCAAATGATGCTAGTTTCAGTCTTTAAGATTAATGTGAACTTAAAAGTTCCTTTTTATCAATTTGCCCCAGTAGCCTTCAATCTTTGAACTAATTTTTACTTTGATCTAGTTTTTATTTGTTTAGTCAATTTATCCTGAGTTCTGACCTAAATTTTCTTCTGGTTTTTATATGGAATGGCTTAATGTCATTGTTGTGGGATGTCTGAGCAATGCTATGCTTTTCCTTGAACCTGATCCCTAAACTATGAGCAGGCTGGCTGACTGCAAGGTGTGATGTCTATAGCTTTGGGGTTGTGCTATTGGAACTACTATCAGGACGACGTGCCATTGATGCAACAAAGTCTGGAGTTGAACAGAATCTGGTAGATTGGGCAAGACCCTACTTGGGTGATAGGAGGAAGCTATTCCGGATTATGGACACCAAGTTAGAAGGGCAGTACCCACAGAGGGCAGCTTATACGGCTGCAATTCTTGCACTACAGTGTATTAGTGAGGCCAAAATCAGACCCCAGATGTCTGAAGTTCTAGCTACTCTAGAACAGCTTACACTTTCCAGAACTTCAGCAAGCTCATCATCTAGATCCAGAGCAGCGAGGAATTCCTTCTCAGGCCCCGTGATAGAGCGGAGTCATACAGAAACATCCTCCTTGGGACATAATCATCATCCAACAGAGAGAAAGTCTGTCTCCAGTCACATAAGCGAGAGCACGGGAAGATCCCCTTTGGCATCCCCTGTTAGATCTCCAAAGGGACAATATAGCCAGAGTGGATATTCTCTTCTAATAGATACCACAACGTAGATTCCTTCTCTTTGTGGATTCTGTTAGGTTTTGTGGACTATTTAAACTGTAGATACACGACTGTGGTCCCAGAGATATCATTGGAATCAAAATGCATCATCATCAATACATCTCTCAATCAGGTGCAAGTGTTTCAAGCTTCTACATTCTCGTAACAAGTTACCGGTGATAAATGATCAATGAAAACAACTTCAGTTTAACAGCATGTAAATGATTCTGGTTTACTATCTCAGGTTTATGTAAGTGATTCTGGTTTACTATCTCAGGTTTTCTCACATTCCTACACAGAATGCTTGGTTTAGGTACGAATGGATTGGTGACCAATAAGAAGTATGTCAATCCTCAGTTGCGTGCTTTTGTCAGATTTCATTCAACAGTTCTGTTCTTTGGTCATATACCATATGTTGTTAATATTGGTTTGGATATGTTTTTATCCACTTCAACCATCAAGTATTTCAAACTAATCTCTATATTTACTTTTGGTGGCCAACATTAGTCGAGCTTGTTTGAAATGAAAATAGTCATAAATGGTCTTATTTATTATCTATTATATATATATATATATATATATAAAATTTTCTAACATTATAAAATTATCGTTGATTTTAAACAGTTGTGAATAGTGCATATCTATTTCGTATGACATGTTGCTTCATTTTTTCCCCTTTTTTAGCTGTTTTTTATTTAAATTTAATTTTAGTGGCACAATTCCGCATATTGCTAACAAGGGAGGCCCATCCTAATTAAGAGAATTCTGAACCAACCCATTGTAAATAATTTGCTGTAGATTATTAAACCTATACAGAGACTGGTTACGGTAACTCCCAGGAATGATCAAATTCTAAGCAGATAATTCTGTTTTTTGTCTTGAATTATTGGAGTTAATTCTGCAATTATGATTTCAATCTTTCTTTATCAATTATTATTAACCTTAAGTATAGAAAGTACCCAAGAAAGGGGTTGACTTGAGTGATGCGAATTTAAAAGTTCTTTCAACTTTTGGTTTCTTTTCATAAATAGTCAAGCGAAAAGACTTAACCAGAACATGGCTTGGGTGGAAGTATATCTTTCCGCTTTATCATTAATAAGAAAAATACTCCTCGAAATAATTAACCATAACCAAAAGTATAAGAAGAAACGCTATTTGAAAATAATCTTTATCTAGAGAAATATATTTCAACCAAAAGTCAGAATGAGATGAAGACAATCTAATCTTTCATTTTATAATAGAGGTGGTATATATGTAGTAGATTATATCGAAATTACAATAGTGACTGCAAAGGATTTAGTCAAGTTATTTATTTAACATGTCTGCACATGTGTTCTTTTTTTTTTTCCCCCCTTAGAGAAATCAAGAATTTTATCAACTTCAGACATTTAAATTTGCATTAATGGCTTCAAGGCATCCTTCTACTTTGTGTTATTTACCTGGCAGACATTTGTAAATATCTTTTCTTATTTTGAGATAACAGAAGGTATGACATTTTACAGGTCAAATGGATATTACCCAAAGTAAAACATTGGTCGTTGAACCCTCTTGTACTTTTAAAAGCTTAAACACATTAAATTACACCTTAAAAATTGAATAATTACTGGCATATCAAAACCCATCAATTTAAAATTAATTAAAATTGAAAAAAGTATTTAAAGAATAAGTTTAAACTAACCTTGCAGTAACAACCACACATCTGAGCTTTGTACTATGAATTAAAAAGAAGGGTTTCCTATTATTTGTTTATCATATATCTATTTTCCAAGGTCTAATGTCTCATGATTTCATCTTGGTTTGGGGATTGAATAGACCGAGTACAAAACAACAAAAGCAAAAAGAATTGGAAATTTTGCCTCAAGTTATAGATCTAGGAAGAGGTAAGGCAATGATATTAAAATTAGCAATGAAATATACATGTCTAAGGAGAACTTATTGATGATAAGTAAATGTAGTGCTTCAGAAATATCGTAGGAGACAAAACTCCAAAACTAGAAGCGTTAAAAAGAAGAAAAAAGTTGTTCTGTTAATTATCAAGTTAGCAGTAAGCCTCAACACAAATTCTGATAACTATCATCTACTCAGCAGTGAATCTGTAGACCATGAAGTGCTTGTATATCTGTCCTGGATACACAATCTGTGATGGGAAATCTGGATGGTTCACTGAATCTGGGAAACCCTGTGTCTCTAAGCAAAGAGCAGCAAACTGGTGGTAAGTGGCTCCACCCTTACCTTTCACATCCTTTAACATGTTGCTGGTATAGAATTGTACACCAGGTTGGTTAGACCATAGCTCCAGCTTCCTCCCAGACACTGAGTCCTTCACCACGGCCACTCTATTGAAGTGCTTGGAACCATTATTCTTGTCCAACACATAGTTTATGTCATAGCCATCAGCAAGCTCATGAATCTGACTGCCAATTTCTTTGGGTTCAAGGAAGTCATATGGGGTGCCATTCACTGACTTGAGCTCTCCTGTGGGGATGAGTTCAGCGTTTACTGGTGTGATCCGTGAGCCAAAAAGCTGAATGGTGTGTGAAAGAATGTCCCCACTGTCGTGGCCTCTCAGGTTCCAGTAAGTATGCTGAGCTAGATTCACTGGTGTGGCTTTGTCAATGGGCTTGGCTTCCATCTTCACAATCAATTTGTTAGTTTGAAAGAACGAGTAAGTCACAGCTACCTCAAGTTTTCCCGGAAAGCCTAAAAATTTGAGAAGGGATTGGAAAAATGTTAGAGGGCAACATAGAATAACGCAATTCTTAAATATTTATCCTCAGGTTTCTCGATATACCATTTTCAAACCCTCCAAGAACTTTAGTTTAAACAAACAAACTAAACACCGGTAAACCCAATCATGTACCTTCTTCATTATCAGAACTAACATAGGTAAATGTGATATGACTATCTATTTTGTGAGAAGCAACAGTCCATACAACTTCACTGAAGCCTTTGGGACCACCTGATATGAAGTCAACATTGAAGCAATCATCAGATAGTGAAAAAGCTTGATTGTATGTATGGTATGGATTAGCAGGAACAGGAAGTTAGGTTTTGATTATTGATTAAGTTATTAATATACCGTGGAGTGTGTTATTTCCATCATTAGCAGGCAAATTGTAGGTTTTGCCATCTAAAGTAAAGTGAGCTCCTCCAATTCTATTAGCCACACGTCCAACAAGGGCACCAAAGTACACTGTATCATTCTGCAACATCACAAAATACTCTATAAAATGTCAATTACTACAGCGGCAGACACATTTCATCACATCATAGACAACCACGACGATTTTATTTTTAATTAAAAGTACAGAAGTTAAAAAAAGAAGACACAGTGGTAAGTGTGGTCAAATTTGGGGATGGCATTATTTTAAATCTCAATTTGGATAATCTCAAAATGTTCTTAAAAACTGTCATCAAGTTATGAACCGAATATGAACTATGATTTCTGGGTTATGAAAATACAACACGAAAAGTAAGAATGCAACTTTGAATCAAGTAAGATTAATGGTTCGTTTTCTTTGTTCAATACAGTATTGTTCAAATGCTTGACAAGCAAAATTGAATCAAAGGTTTTTTTTTTCTTTCGATCATATATTAAATCTGAAAAGAAACAATTAAATCAGACCTTGTACGAGTCAACTGAATCAAAGCCAAGAACAATATCAGATAAATTCCCTGGAGAAAGAAACACAATAAAAAGCGTTTTAAGAATGCAACAAGAAGAAAACGTAATTACGAACATAAGAACAAAAAGAAAAAGACAAAAACAAACCATGTTTATCGGGTACAATGACAGATATAATCGTTGCACCATAGTTAGTCAACTTGATCTGGAATTGTCCTCTCTTGAGCTCATAAATTCCAATGGTAGGATCCTCTGCATGAGCGTGAGAAAGCAGCACAAGACCCAGGAGAATGCAGGAAACAAACGTTGCGTTAGACATGGTAGAAGAAGAAGAAGAAAGCAAACTTGGATCATGCCGAGGAAGGTAGGTAGGTTTACAGCAAAAGATGAAGCCTCAACCACATAAATATAATAGCCTTAAACATAGGTGATCTTCATTTGAGGATCTCGATGAACAGGGTTTTGGATATAGCTCTGACAGTTCTGTTAGGATTTGCGTTTGCTCTTATCTAATTGCTTCTGTATACAGTAATGGCATAAAGGATTCTAAATCATTTTGTTATTATTATTATTATTTTTCTGATTTTGTTGATACTATCTTGGGATCAAAATCATCAAATGGATAACCCTTGACCTTTACTAGTCTATTAGAAGTGTTCGTTGGACATAACCAGGATAAGAGATAAGAAAATGGACTAGTTCATGTATGATATATTCTTTCCTGAACAGCCATTAATGCGACTTTTGTTGCCAACGTTGATGTTAATTCATGCGTGTTTAATTATTATTATTATTATTATTATATGATCTAAAAAGACTCATCACAAGATTTTTAATTTATCATTTAAAATGAAATTTGTTAAGAGATCATTTAGTTGAACAACTTACTTGTTATTCGGGGCATGGGATGATTATCGCTTTTTCTTTATCCAATTGTAATTATGAATTTTTTAAAATTATTTAAATTTAGCAAATAATTATTTAGTATTTATTATTATTTAGTTATTTAGATAGCATTTATTATTATATGGTATATTCATCTTTGTCTTTCATGCCAAAGAGTCTTTGAGAATCGGATTGTAAAGGTAGCGTTTCGGTTCAGATGAAGGATTCTTAAATTGGTAGGCCCCGAAGTCCCAGTTTAAATTTATGTTACCCTGAGCCCTATTCCAATTGACGCAATAGCAATAACCTAAGGTGACATCTCATTTCATCTCAAATGAAATAAAATGGGTATTAAATAAATAAGAAGGGTATTTTAATAATTTTATATGGTCAAAATTTTTAAATTTAGATAATATAGGAGACTTATGGTAGTGATACTGATATATTTAAGAATCGGATTGTAAAGGTAGCGTTTCGATTTAGATGAAGGATTCTTAAAGACTCCTTGGCATGAAAGACAAAGATGAATATACCATATAATAATAAATACTATCTAAATAACTAAATAATAATAAGTACTAAATAATTATTTGCTAAATTTAAATAATTAAAAAAAATCATAACTACAATTGGATAAAGAAAAAGCGATAATCATCTCATGCCCCGAATAACAAGTTGTTCAACTAAATGATCTCTTAGCAAATTTCATTTTAAATGATAAATTAAAAATCTTGTGATGAGTCTGTTTAGATCATATAATAATAATAATAATAATAATAATAATTATTATTATTATTATTATTATTATTATTATTAAACACGCATGAATTAACATCAACGTTGGCAACAAAAGTCGCACTAATGGCTGTTCAGGAAAGAATATATCATACATGAACTAGTCCATTTTCTTATCTCTTATCCTGTCTATGTCCAACGAACACTTCTAATAGACTAGTAAAGGTCAAGGGTTATCCATTTGTTGATTTTGATCCCAAGATAGTATCAACAAAATCAGAAAAATAATAAATGAGATCTTCACACCCTCTTTTCCCCTTTTAAATACTTACTCTTTTTGTGTTTGAAATGATTTGCATTGTTGTTTCTACCTGCTACTACAGGTGCCAATGAATAAAAACTATCATGTAGTTTAGTTTAATTTTACACTGTTATTACAATGTCAAAAACTAATATCAAACTCAATCGCAAATTTTATTTTCACAAATACATAATCTTTTTTATTTTATTTCAATTTAAATAAACATGGAATATCATACTACGCTTTCTGTGAATATATTTTGAGGAAGTGGAGCTGGGAATGTGGGGCGGGGACCTGGCGGTAGGGAGAGAGGATTTTAAAGTATTATAATATATTTTATTTTATTTTTAATATAAAGTATTAAAATTTATTATTATATGTTTCATTTATAATATATTAAATATTATGATTTAATACATTACAATATATAGTTTAATTCTCTTTTAGTCTTATAAAATTTTAAATTTTATATCTCAAATAAAAACATTTGTGCTATAAGGAACTCACAACAAAAAGTTTAAATTTATAATTTTTATAGTAAAAAAAAATTATTTTGGTAAAAATTTCTTATCATTTTCTTTATTTATTTTTATTTATTTAAATGATAAATTTATCCTTTTATATTATTTTAAATCAATGGAAATCAATAATTGTAAAAATAATAATTAGACCTTAACAATGCGGGCCAATCTATTCTGTGTTGGGACAAAAGTTTTGATATATTATTTTGGTCATAATACAATTCTTAAATTAATTTTATAAAAGCATTAAATTGAATATGGTATATATTATATATTATCTTATTGTATTAAAAGTTATTATATTTATTTTTAATAAGCAATTATAATTATTCAAGAAAATTAAGTTAAATTTATTAAAATATATGGGCATTTTAATCCAATTGCATCTATAATTTATTTAGGCCATAATATTTGAAATAATTGTTAAATTTTATCTTATTTTGTTGGTCTTTATTGATTTTCATATTTTATTGTAAAAGAAAAATTTTTTTAAAATTTTTAAATAAAAATGTGAAATGTTAAAGGAAAATAACAAATAATAATAACATTTTTATTATAAAAGTCAAAATATGTAAATATATTAATTGTATTAAATGAGCTTTGAAAGCAAAATTTATATAATACTTTTCTTCAAAAATGTGACATGCTGAATTGAAATAACAAAGTTCCTTTAAGATAATGTTTTATTATAATAGTTATTAAAATATCGAGAAAGTGTGTTATAGTTATTCTCAAACAAAGTGCATTTACATACATAATATTCTATTCTAATACTTCTCATTAAGAAGGCTGCAAAACTATTTAAAAACTCTGACCGGAGCAATTGATTGAAGAGAAAAGAGCAAAAAAAAAAGTTTTGAATAGTGTGGGAAGCAAGAAAACAAAAAGTATTATTGTTTTATATTGTCTTCACCCACTTTATTTAAAGTATTTAATGAAAATTAAAAAAAAAAAAAAGCTAAGCTTATGCAACCAAAAGTGTAATTTCCTAACTTCTATATCTATGCAAGTTCATTAATAAAAATTTTTTAATAGCTATTTTAGAAATGGCTATATTAGTAAAGCTCTAATCTTTCAATAAATACATTTTGAAACTTTTATATAAATGAAAGAAGATGAACAGAAAAACATATGAATTGAAGTAAATAAAAAAAAGTCAAAATTATATTATAATTCTTTTTGATTATTTTCACTTTGTCTAAGCTTACTTTCTAATTTTATATATTTTGGAAGAGTTTTAAAAAAAATTGTGAGTTTTTTGTAGTCCTTTTTTGATAAAGTTTTAAATTTATTCTCATATTATTTTGTAAAGTAAGTTCAAAGTAAATTTAATAAAAAACCTATAAAGAAAAGAGTTTGTACAAAATTATATAAAACCCAAGTATTATATTAGTTTGAAGTAAGTTAAACAACTTTATATTAGAAGTGAATATATGTAAAATTACTTTGATTATAATCTAAAAATCAATTAAAGTAAAATCCCTTAAAATTTTAAAGAGATTAGATGTAGGTTAAGGGCTAAACATAAATAAATTTGATAATGTTATTTTCTCTTTAACTTTCTCTTTTATTTGTTATTGTCAAATTGACTCTATTTATTTTTGCAAAAAAATTTCACTTTATATTTTTGAAAGTTGCTTCATTTTCAGTTAGCTTGTTTCATTTTAACCAACTTTACTTTTCTATATGTAATAATTTTAATTATTGACCCTTTCTATGTATCATAACTATTCACAATCATCTAAGTGTGATTATCATTATGCATGTAAGGCACGTATAACAAAAGACTAAATTTATATTTTTTATGCTAAAAATGTTATTTTAATAAATATTTGTTATTATTGATTCATATTTATTTAAAATTAATAAAAAATGCTAAATTTATAATTTTCTTTTATTGTAAATCGACAGATCTAAATAAATTGAGATTTTTTTTATAAGATTCTCAATTTTATAAGACTAAAAGAACATTCTTACTAAGTAAATTATTTAAATAGCATAAAATATATATTAAATTTTTAATTTTTAATGAATTATAAATTAAATATTTTTTAATATTTTATATTGAAAATTAAGTTGCCTTTGTGTGTTAAATTTAAATAAGTTGAATAAATATATTTTAATATTTATAATATTTTAATTTATAATATTTAATTTATAATATAAAAAATATTTTAATAATTTAAATAAAATATTAAAATTTTGAATTTAATATTTTAAATTCAAATAAAAAAAAGATTAAGTATTTTTTTTCATTTAGACTAAGAGAATATTTGATATAAGATTCTTAATTATGTTTTATTTAAGTTTTAATAAATATATTCTCATAATCTTATAAAATTAAAAATATTAACCAGGAAAAAATTCATCTGAATTTTTTTTTGGGTAAAATGAACAAATGCAGGCTATCCTAATTTAGTTAGATGTATTGATTTACAGTTAAAAAAATTATAAATTTAGATTTTCATATTAATTTTAAATAAATAGAAATTAATAATAAAAATGATATCAAATATCTGTCAAAATAATTTTTTTATTGTAAAAGACTATACATTTAGCTTTTTTTATGAGTGCCTTATACCAAAAATGATTTTTTTCAAATATAAGATTCTAAATTTCATAAGACTTAAAGTATTTTTATTATACAAATAAATAAAAAGAATTAAACTATATAATAAATTAAAAATATATTAATATATTTTAATATTTTATATTAAAATTAAATAAAATATAATATATTACAATATTTTAAAATCCCCTCCCCCCATCCCCCCGTCCACCCAATTCCCAGCCCTACTCCCTCAAAATATATGAGAGAAGGCAGAATATGATACTCGGCGTTCTGTATAACATTTAGAAATATATATATATATATATATATATATATTCAAAGGCTTCAAACATGTGAAGAAACATTTATTTGGAACCAAATTAGTTTTTTAATTTATAAAGGTCCTTTAAAATTGACGCCAACACATCAACCACAACCACGGAATCATTTACATGAACTCCACAATCACAGATTGTGTAGATTCTACCAATGTATGATTGATCAAGCCCATTTAATCATAAAGGGTTAATTCAATTTCATGATAATTCTTTCCTTTTTGCCTCTTTCTATAATTCCTTAATTTCATGAAAACATTTGCAAAATGGTGGGGAAACATTGATCAAAAGATTGCAATGTCTCTGCCATCACACATGCTTCAAATGACATCGCTCTAGCCTTCATTAGATTTCTGTAAAATAAAAACTTCAAAGACACCAAAGTATATAGAAATTTGTACATATCAGCCTGATGCGCCAACTCTTTGTTGTTACAAGACAATCATACATCTCACACACTTAGAGAAAACAATCTACATTACATATTAGAGGCCACCCTGTGCAGAAGCAGACAACTATATTGAGATTTGTGACAGGTTAGTAATGTTGATGTACGTTCAAAATATCTCCTCTAAACACTGCCAAATTGGAAGCTCCTTGATTAATTCAGAAAATTTTTTTCTTCTTCTTCTTCTTTTTTCCTTTGTTTTAATTTTTTTCCCTCATTCCTCTTATGTGAGCAGCTCAGGTAATGAGCAGAGACTTGCTGATCCTACTTCCATTGGGTTAAAAAAAACTGTTCCAAAGGTTTGTTTGTTGCTTGAAGAACTTCAATTTAACTGACCATATTGATAAATGAGGTCTTCCTGGCACCATTGGGGCCAAGCATACCAAAGCATTCCCCTTGAGGCAAAGCAAGAGACAAGCCTCCCACTGCAAATTTCTCTGGGTTTCCATCCCTCCCTTGATACACCTTTTTTAAGTTGTCACATACGATTGCATGATTACTAGTTGGTTCAAGTAGCAGCTGCTCAACCTTTTCCCTCTGAAGAGAAAAAGAAAAAGTTAACATATTCTGCAAGTAAGCCATACCATAATGAGTAAGACCAAAATTGCAAAAAATAGGCAACACATGCTTAAGATCATTAGCCAATAAAAACAATTGGCACAATTATGTCACAAGTACAATCTAAGAGAGTCAAACTCTTCATCTTACATTTTAATTTTCCATAGAAACAATACACATGCTTCTTAAGAGAAAAGGCAGTGACCAGAAAGGAAATTATTTGTTTCTCTAATGGAACACTAATTATGGTTTTACCTAGCAGTCCCAGGTCATTGAAGCATCGTGCCACACCATCACTCCTTGCTCAGGCAGAATCATTACATCAACTTTTTAAACTAGATGGAATACATACTAAATAAATAGTACAAGTATTTGAAATAAGCATAACTCACCTCTTGACTGATATCAGGTTTCTCCATCTGAACAAAAACTTTAGATCCCTGCCTTTCTATACTAGGCTTCCGGAAAGACAATTTAGGCTTTTTCTGAAATCTTTTCAAGAAAAAAAGAGGACTTCTGCCACTTCCTGCTACTTGATCAATGTAATAAACAATAAATAGCACCATAAACCACTCGATAAACATTATAATTAAGACCTCTTTTATGCCATTTGTGCTGTCATTCAGATCTCCCCACCGCATCCCATGAGTTCCCAAAGCATTTCCACTGAAGGAATATTGCACAAACTCATATAGTCCACGATATAGAGCAAACCCAGGATACAACTCCAAAACAATTATCCACCCTCCTGAAGACACAGCAGGCAATAGATTGGCCAGAAGAAAGGCAAGATTTTATAACAGTCACGACACATAAAAAGATGACTGAAACAAAATCTCTAATTTAAACTGGATAAAAATTCTAAGAATGATGATCATATCAATCCATTCTTAAAGATGCTGAATATAAGAGTGATAGAGCAGAATTCACTCCATTTCAGTTATGCCACTTTATATTGCTCAACCTAGTATATCAATTCAGAGAAACATCACATTGATAATAACATAATAGGGTGACTCCCTTCGTTACAACAGAAATAAACATTTACTCCTACTCTCCTTCCTCCTCCTCTCCTTCCTCCGTTAATGTCATCACTTATCAGTGCTTACTGGTTTGGTCAAGGATAGAGTTTTTTCCTTCTATTTTCCTTTCAAGCAGGAGACCACGGGTCAGGGTTCAAAGCACAACCAACAAAATTTATCCCCCCTCCAAAAAAAAACAAAAGAAAAAAGGAAAAAACTTGATCTGTTGAACAAGTAGGTTAGCGCGAAAGGCATGGGTGGGTGGACAAGGCAGCACAGATCCTACATTTGTTTTGCATAAGTTATTCCCTTGGAAAAGGTATTAATATATTGATGTTTTCATTATGAGAGAATTGAAGATGAAGGTCTATCTTCAGAGGGACAGTAGAGTAGAGAATATAGTCCTCTAGACTGAATTTAAAACAAAGCAGGTTTCTAGCCACCAAAGCAATGACATTTACCATGGCTAGTGGGACAATAACATGTTAAGGAAATTGGAAAGGACACTCGATGAAAGGTTTATGTCAAAATCAGCCATTTATCTGTTTCCTTTCTCTGTATCCTAAAGAGATTGAAACATGTGCTAACGAGAACATAAACAGTTACTCTAAAGGATTGTTATGATCATCAACATTTAACCATGCAGAAAACTATGCAATTCCATAGTATAAAAATCCATCAAAAGATATTAAAACAAGCACACCCAATTATATATGAAAATCACATGAACAAAATAGGATGAGTATCAATCCTCAGTCAATTAACTTACTTGGAAATGATGTATCTTCAACAAAAAATTAGAAAAGAAAGCCAACTAAAAGCCCAGTTCCAAAGACAATTACTGCAATTATCAGAAACAAAAGTCAGTAATCAGACCCAATAATAGAATAGTACTGCACCCATTATTATGAAAAACATAAAAGTATTAATTATCAAACCTGTAGCCATCTTAACATTTGAAAACATGGCAGCCACTAGAAATGCCAGTGAAATTTGCAAGTTTATATAGATGAAATAAAATACGAACTGGATGCTGTAGTCATTCAATGAAAAGAATTTTAACCCTGTAAATAAAGTCAGCTGCATTAAAGTGAATCCGAAAATGCCAAAAGAGGAAAACAGTTCACTGGTTTGTATTCTTAACTATGACTGAGCCAAATATCACAAAACATAGCATACAGATCACTGATATGGAAAGAAAATAACCATAGGATATCATCCAATATGGCCCATCACCAAGACCATGCATTTTCATCATTATTCGTAGTTACTGTTGCTTCTCATATACCAGTGATGTCAAAACAACCTACATCAATCAAATAAAGCTTACACACCTCAAACATAAGTATACTAGCATAAGTGCCTGACATTTTTGTCATATTAACATCATATGTTAAATTTAATTATTATCCTTGACTCTGAATACATGAAATGTTTTGCAGGCAGGAAATTTGATCCAAAATGAGTGTCTATCTACATTATTATACACAAGTAAAGAAAATCCAAAATGAGTAATCACATGGTTATTCACAGGTAAAGAAGATATGGGGCAAAGAAAGAATCTGAGAACTATTCGAAAAGTAAAATTTAAAGGGGTTCCCCATAAGATTTTTTCTTGATCCTGGATCTTAAGAAAACTGAAAACTGAGAAATAGGCATAGATGACATAGATCAATCAATTAGCCATTAGAAACCCTTTCTACAATTTAATGTACTCACAGGGAAAAGTTGCAGGACAACCCATGTAAAGAAGAGAGCGCCCAGAAGAGAAGCCACATCTAACCTGGTTGAGGTCTCAGGTTTTAGCATTTCCTTTACAAACTCAAATAACATCTCAGTACCTGGCCCCTGCAGAAACTGAAGGTAGGCATTTGATACCTGCAAGTATATATATGTTAGATGTCAGTCAGTATCATGATTTGTTAGGTGCAGATAAATAGAGACATAAAATGTAATTAAACTGGAAAGTGGGAAAATACATATAAAGGGAAATTGTTATCATATCTTTCCATATTAAGAAGGACCAAATTTACAGATGCAGATAGCTTTAGAATTTGCAATACAGCAGTTGAATGTGTGCATCATGAACTACTTACTAGTTGCTTCTTCCATTCAAATTAGATATTGTTAAATTGTAATGATTTAGAAATTTCCTCCTTCAGAAAGTATATATATGCTCAGTTCAAAATTATTCCACCACTAATGACCCAAATTTGTTTTAATATTTAAATTTATATTTCAGTAATATGAACATTTTATATGCTAAGAATTGCCGTTTTATAGTGTTATATCAGTTAGCAGAATAATAGCAAGAAGATGAAACAAGTAAAACAAGTTTATACCAGATTTACCGAATGGGGAATTCGCGCCAATGCAATAGACTGAAAACCAGTGTCATTCTTGTAGGATGAGTTGCACCATATGCTAACGTCAAATCTATTCCCATTTGAATTTAGAAAATCATAGGCTGTCAAAAGAACACAAGAATAAATATTGGCTTCCTCCTATTACTGCATTTGAAATTGAATGATAATAAGTACCTACCTGCAACTATCTCATTGATCTGTCTCGCTGTGTTCCCTTTTCAATAACCTTTATATAGCTCATTGTTCACCTCAGAAGAATTATTACGCCATAAAAGTAAACCTTGAGCACATGTAACCTTTATATCCAAGGAAAATTAGGAACAAAAATTCTAGACATCAGATGCAAGCCATGAGAATATCTGACCTAGAAAGCAACATCATTATATAACAGAAGATCAGTGTACTCCAGGCATATGTTTTGTTAGAGTGGAAAATTAGAAACAAAAATTCTAGACATCAGATGCAAGCCTTGAGCATATCTAAACTAGGAAGCAACATTGTTATATAAGAAAAAGATCAGAGTACTACATGCATATGTTTTGTTAAAGCGTTTATTAGCAACAACTGTCTACAAGATAGCTATCGTTGAGCACGTGTTTCAAATGCATTAAAAAAAGGTTACAATTATGGCCTTATGACAGATGAAATAAACAAATCTTATATTTAAGTTTAAATTCTCCATTTCATGGTTTAATAGGTTTTAGAAAACATTAATTGCTTTTTAGGTTGAAATCAACTAACCATCTGAACTAAATAGCAACTAAAAGAATTGGAAAAAGGTGTGATCAGCCTACAGTTAAAAGTCCTCACTAACAAACTGTCATTCATGATCAGTCAATGTATCATCATCTGAGATTCAGTAACCTTACATAGCCTTGAGGACATATGGCCATGTGATGGGTTGTGCTGCAAGGAATTCAGAGCACCAATTTAAAAAAATAGAAGTTTAACTTTGCCTAACTGTTTGACAGAGTTTAAAAGTGTTTAACATCATTTTCATACATTTAAGTTAATTACTTGTCCATGCCAAAATGAATGATACAGTCTATTTAGAAAGTTTTCATTAAAATGCAATGCATCCATGTTACTTGGAAATTTTAAAAATTCAAGAATGATGTATTGCCTTCCTGGTAAATACATAAGAACTTTACATTTTAAGGCAATTATCATAGTAAAGTAGCCATATAGGTGTGCAGCCATGCATTCTCATGTTTTCCTGTAATCACACCTTATATGATACATTGTGAATGCAAGTAGTACTTCATACCTTTCTGGATATTAATGGTGGATATCTGGATCGGAATAGAGAATGTAGAGTTCTGTGTGCACTGAGCAGATAATAAATGGGAAGACCCGAAAAGAAAGCAGGTTCAAGAAAATTGGTGTATTGCGGCATTGATGCTGATCAAGAATTTTAATTGTTCAACTTCAGACATTCAAATTTGCATTAATGGCTTCAAGGCATCCTTCTACTTTGTGTTATTTGCCTAGAAGGCATTTGTAAATATGTTTCCTTATTTTGAGATAACATTAGGCATGACATTTTACGGGTCAAATGGATATTACCCAAAGTAAACATTGCTCGTTGAACCCTCCTGTACTTGTAAAAGCTTAAACACGTTAAATTACACCTAAAGAATTAAATAATTACTGGCATATCAAAACCTATCAATTTAAAATTAATTAAAATTGAAAAAATTATTTAAAGAATAATTTTAAACTAACCTTGCGGTAATAACCACACAGCTGAGCTTTGTACGATGAATTAAAAAGATGGTTTCCTATTATTTGTTATCATATATCTATTTTCCGGGTCTTAATGTCTCATGATTTCACCTTGGTTTGGGGATTGAATAGACCAAGTACACAACAACAAAAAGCAAAAAGAATTGGAAATTTTGCCTCAAGTTATAGATCTAGGAGGAGGTAAGGCAAAGATATTAAAATTGGCAATGAAATATACATGTCTAAGGAGAACTTACTGATGATAAGTAAATGTAGTCCTTCTGAAATATCGCAGGCAACAAAACTTCAAAACTAGAAGCGTTAAAAAGAAGAAAAAATTTATTCTGCTAATTATCAAATTAGCAGTAAGCCTCAACACAAATTCTGATAACTATCATCTACTCAGCAGTGAATCTGTAGACCATGAAGTGCTTGTATATCTGTCCTGGATACACAATTTGTGATGGGAAATTTGGGTGATTCACTGAATCTGGGAAACCCTGTGTCTCTAAGCAAAGAGCAGCAAACTGGTGGTATGTGGCTCCACCCTTGCCTTTCACATCCTTCAACATGTTGCTGGTATAGAATTGTACACCAGGTTGGTTTGACCATAGCTCCAGCTTCCTCCCAGACACTGAGTCCTTCACCACAGCCACTCTATTGAAGTGCTTGGAACCATTATTCTTGTCCAACACATAGTTTACGTCATAACCATCAGCAAGCTCATGAATCTGACTGCCAATTTCTTTGGGTTCAAGGAAGTCATATGGGGTGCCCTTCACTGACTTGAGCTCTCCTGTGGGGATGAGTTCATCGTTTACTGGTGTGATCTGTGAGCCAAAAAGCTGAATGGTGTGTGAGAGAATGTCTCCACTGTTGTGGCCCCTCAGGTTCCAGTAAGTATGCTGAGCTAGATTCACTGGTGTGGCTTTGTCAATGGGCTTGGCTTCCATCTTCACAATCAATTTGTTAGCTTGAAAGAATGAGTAAGTCACAGCTACCTCAAGTTTTCCCGGAAAGCCTAGAAATTTGAGAGGGTATTGGAAAAAATGTTAGAGGGCAATAGAGAATAGTGCAATTCTTAAACATATATCGTCAGGTTTCTCAATATTCTATTTTCAAACACTTTAAGTTTAAACAATCAAACTAAAAACTGGCAAACCCAATAAAGTACCTTCTTCATTATCAGAACTGACATAGGTAAAGGTGATATGACTATCTATTTTATGAGAAGCAACAGTCCATACAACTTCACTGTAGCCTTCAGGACCCCCTGATATGAAGTCAACATTAAAGCAATTATCAGACAGTGAAAAAGCTTGATTATATGTTTTGTGTGGATTAGCAGGAACAGGAAATTAGATTTTGATTATGATTAAATTATTAATATACCATGGAGTGTGTTATTTCTATCATTAGCAGGCAAATTGTAGGTTTTGCCATCTAAAGTAAAGTGAGCTCCTCCGATTCTATTAGCCACACGTCCAACAAGGGCACCAAAGTATACTGTGTCATTCTGCAACATCACAAAATACTCTGTAACATTTTAAGTTACTACAGATGCATGCATATTTCATCACATCATAGATAACCACGACGATCTTAATTTTAATTAAAACCACAGAAGAAAAAAAGAAGAAAGAAACAGCGATAGGTGAGGTCAAATTTAGGGATGCCATTATTTTAAATCTCAATTTAGATAATCTCAAAATGTTCTTAAAAACCCTCATCAAGATATGAACCTAATATGAACTATGACTTCTGGATTATAAAAATACAACACGAAAAGTAAGAAGGCAGCCTTGAATCAAGTAAGATTAATGGTTTATTTTCTTTGTTCAATACAGTATTGTTCAAATGCTTGACAAACAAAATTGAATTCAAGGAAGATTAATGGTTTATTTTCTTTGTTCAATACAGTATTGTTCAAATGCTTGACAAACAAAATTGAATCAAAGTTTTTTTTTTCCAATCATATATTAAATCTAAACAGAAACAATTAAATCATACCTTGTACGAGTCAACTGAATCAAAGCCAAGAACAATATCAGATAAATTCCCTAGAGAAAGAAACACAACAAAAAGCGTTTTAAGAATGCTAGAAAAAGAAAACGTAATTACGAACATAAGAACAAAAAGAAAAGGACAAAAGCAAACCATGCTTATCGGGTACAACGACAGATATAATCGTTGCACCATAGTTAGTCAACTTGATCTGGAATTCTCCTCTCTTGAGCTCATAAATTCCAATGCTAGGATCCTCTGCATGAGCCTGAGAAAGCAGCATAAGACCCAGGAGAATGCAGGAAACAAACGATGCCTTAGACATGGTAGAAGAAGAAGAAGAAGGCAAACTTGGATCGCTTTACAGCAAAAGATGAAGCCTCGACCGCATAAATATAATAGCCTTAAACAAAGGAGATTTTCATTTGAGGATATTGAAGAAGAGAGTTTTGGATCGAGCTCTGACTGTTTTGTTAGGATACGCGCTCGCATAAGGATATCTAAATCTTTCTGTTATTATTTTTTTTTCTAATTTTGTTGATACTCTCACGTGATCAGAATCATAAGATACTCTCCCGTTGATACTAGTCTATTAAAAGTGTTCGTTGGACATAGGCAGGATAAGAGATGAAAAAATAGACTAGTCTATTATATGGGCTATTTGCCTTAACTGAATCAGTAGTATCAGCTACTCAATGAGAGGAGACATTCGGGCGTTCTAACGCTTAATCCGTGGAGTACTTTGGGATTATATTGCGCGCCGAGGATTTGTGCTTGTGGGCTAAGGTGAATATTGCAGACCAGCGGATCTGGGGGTCGACAATTGTTCGGACTTGGTCAAGGTTGTCGCGGCACCTGTGGTAGGACAGAGGACTTATCGGCCCCAGCCCAGCCAAATCCTCCCGATACTCGCCCCTCTTGTTCTGATCTTTCAGTCGAAATTCAGGTCCCAATGGAGCCCTATTCCGAAACGGAAGTTCTTTGATGCTCAATGGGAAATGGAAGGTTGATAGACCCGATCCACATTTGGTGAGGTTTGGCCTTTTATGGTACTCTCTTATCTGATGTGCACTATATTATTAGGTGGATTCGGATTTGCTCAAGTTGACGCGGGAATTGGAGCACTCATGTTGCCTTCATCTCAGCCGTTTAATACATCTGACCGTCGAATAGCTGCCACGTACGATAATGGAACGCAGTGTTTCATGCAATGAATGCTATAGGCTTTGCTCGTCCTTCTTCCTCCTTCCCGAAACGCTGCAAGATCAAAGCCTGTGAACCCATCGTGCACTTGAACCTACTCAGCCTCCAATAGAGTCTCCAGTTGCCTTCCCTGATATCGCAGCCGCTATTCGAGTCCCCTAGCCTCCATTAAACGATGCCGCGTCATATATACGGTGAGTCCCCAGCCTCCATTCAAATCTGATATCGACGATGACCCATGAGAAATCTCTACCACTCTCTTTTATAAGATGAATTCGATATTTCCTATGTCACTTCCTATGCTATTTTGACGCTGCTTGGATCAAATCTAACAGTAGCCATTCAAGTCTAATCGGGAATATCTGCAATGCCATTCCATCACTTTTGGCGTAATGGAACCAGTAAACAAGTTCCATTTTTGTTTTCCCTCTTTACAACAAAATATATAAAAACCCATTCTTTCCAAATCCCTTATTATAAGTAAAATGTGAAATAATACATCCAAAAAAGTTTTGTGATGGTTTGGTAAGAAAATGGCATTGTAGATATAATACGCGAAAAGGAAGGGATGATATTTCTTGGAACGAAGAATATGCAAAATAATACAGCCAAAAAAATGGAAGCTTCTTACAAAAAATGGCAGCTGCAACTGTTTATGGAACGAAACAACAGCTCCGGGGAGAGAGTAACTGACGGAGAGAGAATGGAATCGTGGAACGAATGAAAAATGGACGCTTCTTACAAAAATGGCAGGGAGGGAACGTGCAGAGAAAGAACGAAAATGGGAGCTTTTGTTTTTGCGCTAACTCGAGCTGGGTGCAAATAGCATACAGAACGGAATGAAACTGAGGCAAGGAGGGAGAAGAGACGTGTTCTTCAAAATGGAGTGCCTGGGATGGTACTGACGACGTGGCAGCTTGGTGAGCATCGATCTCGTGGACTGCTATAATTTGAGAAGCAAATTCTAAAAAAAAAATTCAACGCACCGTTTCATTAGTTTTTCAGCGATGTGGGAACTTCTTGTGCATCGGATTTCTTGAACGGCTTAGATTCTATCAAAATGAGCAATCATGTTCCCGCTTTAAATTGAGCAGATCCGTTTCCATTATTGGGTCCTATTCCTGAAGGAGTGATCGGGATTAAACCACGTGGCGATACCCGCGAAAGACGAAGGACTTTTTTTAATTATAATAAGGAATATAATCGCGTTGGCGCTCAGGGAGTTACTTCTTTCTTTCAGTTGTAGTTGATAAAAAAGCTAGCGTGGGAAACTCTTAATTAGCATGAAGTTTAAGGGAGTGTTTGGTTGAGGGGTTTTTGGAGGGGAAGGAAAGAGGATAAAATGTTTGGTCAGATAAAATTAGAGGAGAGAGGAAAGGGAATGAGACAAATTTGCCTTCCCTCCAAATTGGCAGGTTTTGGAGGGGAGGGGAAGGGTAGGATATTTTTTAAATGTTAATTTATTTTTTTGTTTTTTTTTGTTTTTTAATATTTTAATATATTAATATTTATTAAAAATTAAGATAATTTTTTTTATTAAAAATTAAAAATAAAAAAAATTAAAATTTATAATTTCTTTCTTGAAAAAACATTAGATTGACACGAAAGAAGTCCCATTGGAGGGGAGCCCTGTCTACTCGTATCAGACACGAAATGAACGAAACTTGAGTCAAGACATACGAGGCATACTCATCTGAAGGCTCACAGACGTAAAAGCAATGGTCAAACAATATAATGACTCAAAAGCAATGGCATAAAAAGTATTTGCAGCAAAGGCAATAAAAGCTCAAACTCGGAAGCTATGAGTCCGAGTTTCAATTGAATTCGGAACAAGTGATTCCGAGTTCATAAATCTACTTAATAATTTCATTTTTATACGAACAAGTCATATTTTAGAAATTTTAATTAAATTAAATAAATAGTATAAAAAATAAAAATTAAATAAAATAAAAATTAAATATATATATCTTTTCTTTGATTCTATAATTAAAGAAATATAGATTAAATAATTATTTTTTGATAAATAATCTTAAAAAGGGTAATAAAATGTAAAACTAATAAATTTTTTTCATTACGTCGAAGTTAATTGCTATGACAATTTTATTAATTTTAATTATTGGCGTCACATTAATATAATAAATTGAGATTTTGTATATAAAATTATATATCATTTATGCAAAGTTTTTTATACTATTAATACTTTCATTAATTTATCTATAGATAATTATTTATTGTTGATGTAAGATATTGTTTGTCCGTGGAAAAACTTAAAGGTTGGTTTACGTAAAAGCAATAGTCAAAGTATAAAATGATTCAAAAATAATGAGATGAAAAGTAATTGTCTCAGACGCTATAAATCATCAAACTCGGAACCTGTGAAACCGAGTTTCAAATAGTAACTTAATAAATTCGAAATAAGTGACTCCAAATTAATAAGAATATATTTAATAAATTTATGAACTTTAATAAAATTAAGTAAGTATTATAAAGAATAAAAATTTAATAAAATATAAATTAAATAATTATATCTTGTCTTTGATTCTTTAATTAAAGAAATATAGATTAAATAATTATTTTTTTGATAAATAATCCAAAAAAGTAATAAAATGTAAAATTAATAAATTTTTTTCATTACGTCAGAGTCAATTGTTATGACAATTTTATTAATTTTAATTATTGGCGTCATCTTAATATAAGAAATTGAGATTTTGTATATAAAATTATATATCATTTATGTAAAGTTGTTGATACCATTAATACCTCCACTAATTTATCTATAGATAATTATTTATTGTTAATGCAAGATTTTTTTTATCAATAATTTAAAATTAATTTTTTCTCTGAAATGCCCAAAAATTGAAAAAGAAAAAGATTGATAAGATAGAAAAAAATATTCAATAATAAAACTAATTACTATTTAACTTAAAATTTAATTTTATTTTTTTTGAAAGATAATTCTCCCTAATGCTATACATGAATTATGTAAATAAATTAAAATTTCTTTTGTATATAGTTCAAGTAGTATGTATAGACACGCGTATAAAAAAGTTTCATATAGGACAGAAAATCAACAGGAAAAATATATCACATTAATTTGCGCATATATATGTTTTATACAATAATTATATAACCATTAAAAAGAACACATACTATAATAAATGACTTCCGGTGCCGCAACGAGGCCTCCTTCGTTCACGTTGTGGGCGTTGTTGTCTCTGTTGTTGTAATTGTTGTTGCTCCTGCTCTGGGGGTGAAGAGGATGGAGAATCAGCTGGAGGAATCAATTCATGCAGTGTTACAAGTCCAGGTTCGGATGATCCTCCAACATCAAACGAGGTACCAGCATATGGAGCAGTGAATGCAGACGTATCAAACAACAGGTCAACAAATGATCCTCCAGATTGTTGCTCTGGTGTTCCAAAATGAGTCATAGGTGGTGATGGCATGTAATGTGAAGGACCAGATCCCATAAAACAACCAACATGACTAGTTGGAATAGAAGAAGATGGTCCAGCTAAACCAATATCTTGAGGCATAAGGGTCGGAATATATGAAGATGGACCAGCCATGGTACTGCTGAAGTCTTGCTGCACTGACTCTTCATGTTGCTGTCTTTGTTCTGTAGCAGAAGGTTGTTGGGATGATAAGTAACCCTGACGTCGTTTACCCGGTCGACCCATCGGAATTTGTGGTCTGGGTAAATCAGGCACCGATTCAATAGGTTGAGGAAATAATGAGAAGCGTTGTTCACCAAGAGCTAATAATATATTTCTGGAATCTCGACCTACAATCTCGCAAAAATTTGAAGGGAGAGGGTCTTGTAAATGCATCTGATAAAGTCCCTCTGCTAAATCAGCCTAGAAAAAAGAAAAAAAACATTTAAAACTAGAAAATTAAAGTGATATAGATACCAATATGAAGAAAAGAACAATGACAACAACTTAAAAATTTACCGCATAACCAGTCGCAGCGCTGAGGGGGTGTATCCATCTCCGGGTACATCGCCAGTACCATCGCATGTATGCAGAGGTGCGATCAAAAAGCTCATCAATAATCGGAGACTACACCATAGCATTTTGCCAGTTATACCATTGTTGGATAAAAATATTATGCTCTGTCGCCCAATTGGTTTGAGTTTTTCCTCGGAGTTGTAAAGCATGCAGAGCATCCAATCTAACAGGTTCTTGAGGGATTAGTTGGCGTCGACCAAATTGGCGAAGAACACGGTCTGGATGGTGCCACTCTATGATATGAAAGCATATAAGAGGCACTGAAGCTATCCAAATATCTGGAGAAGCTAAGCAGTACTCTGGAATCAAATCATGGACATCTTGGGACTGATATGGGCGCCAAATAATCTATGAAAAATATGGATAAAATAAGATAATATCATAAAATGTCAGAATTATAGTGCACACATAAAAAAAGTAAACAAATATATAATAACTGACCTCATTGTCTCCCATAGCATCCAATAAAGTTCGGTATTGACTTAGAGCTCGCATACCAGGACGAGGTGGTCGTCCTACATTCTTCCACCTATCACGAGTGTTGGATAACATTAAAAAAATAAACATAAATATAAGTATAAAAAATAAACATAAATACAATTCATACCTAAAACCAAGGGGAGGAAGTATAGGATATTCTTCTATACGAGGATCAGGGGTTAGCGGTCTCTCTGGTGCGAGCATTGGAAATCGATCACATGCCCATAAGTGTAATAATGTTAAGCAACCACCTATTCCCTTCTCGTCCCTATAAGTTGCATTGCATAGCTCTCGATATAAGTAAGCTAGAACTGCTGAACCCCAACTAAACCGACCAGCTTGTTCAAAGTCCTCAAGTAGTGGGAAATACATCAAATATACTTTATGACTAGATCTATCTGGCAATAAAAAACCTCTAATCAATCTAAGTATGTAAGCTCGTGCAAATCGACGTACAACCTCCTCATCAGCGTCATCTGGTAAGTGAGCAAAGTTCTCAGCTAACCATGCAATAGTGAGTCGTTGGCCATCAATCTTATCATCTGGCGGTCGAATACCAAGAAGCCATTCACATGTATTTGCCCAAGGCCAATTTGTCCTTCCAGTAACAGGGTCTCCATCACATGGTAGGCCAAGTTGCACAGCTACGTCTTCAAGAGTGATAGTACACTCACCACGAGTGGTGTGGAATGTGTGTGTCTCTAGACGCCATCGCTCTACGAGTACACTAATTAATTATGGATCATACTCAAATGGGCCAAGTCGAGCCATACCATAAAATCCAGCTTGCCTTAAGTAATCTACTATAGCCGGCGGTGGATCCCCCAGACGATCCTCATACTGAACACGTCGTGGGCGGAGAATTCGATCGTCCTACAAGTATACAGAATTAGAAATTGTCAACTATTTACCTACAATCGTTAATTTACATAATGAAGTAATTAGTAAGGATAAGTAACTTAACTTACCTGGCCATTCCAAATAGCTTCAGATATATGAAGTCTTTGCAGATATAACAATGAATGATCCTCAGGACCTGGATGGACAACGTGTCGTGGAGCGGCCATGATATCAATGCACCTGTTGAGTGAATGAATCATAACAGAAAATACAAATAGAACACAATAGATAAAGCATTGATTAATAAATATTTAGTACAAATTAATTTATAAGCATATAAAAAATAATTTAACAACAGGAATAAATGAAGTATAATTTATGAAACAATACATATTAAAATTGAACAGAAATTAAAAATATGGCACAATAGTATATGTTGCCGCACATTTTAATTAATATAAATTAAGTTATAAACATTTATCACAAAGGTCCTTAATTATCACGTCGATGATTTGGACAAGTCGCGCGATTATGTCCTGGTTGTCGACATAAACCACATCTAATAGGTTGCCCCGATGCCCTAAAATCTATTTCATTTCGGTAGTGGGATGCCCTTGGTCGACCTCTCTCTCGGAGCATTGATGAATTAGGGATCAATGTTGGTCCACCAGGGTTTGGCCAATATTCTTGTCCTCCAATCGGTTGAAAGGCATTGTTATACGCACAACGTATGGTGTCAAGACGAAACACAGGATCGACAAATTGGAATGGCTCTAGAGAAACTGCAGCACAAGCTGCAAGAACATGCTGGCAGGGATATCTCTGCACCTGAAATTCACCACAATCACAAAATCACTCGGTCAAGCTAACCTTGCAACATCGACCATACTGGCGATTCATCTGATCATATGGTTCCTCCACTTCAAATGATTGCGCATTTCTATCGAACGCACGCACAGTGCAAGCAGAGGCGCGTTGCACATTCCTCGCTATCTTTTTCATAACGCTCTGGGAATAAACTGAGCCCGCAGTCATCTGAGCATTAACTTGCTCAGCGCGTTGCACAAAGTATTGATTGATCCTGTAGTATGTTGCTTTGGCTATACCAGTTATGGGCAACGACCTAATGCCTTTAAAAACTCCATTCATGCACTCAGCTAAATTTGTCGTCATATGCCCAAAGCGACGACCGTTGACATCATATGCCCTAGTCCATTGCTCTTTAGCGATATCAGTAAGCCATCTAGCTGCTTCTTCATGTATGGTCGCTAGCTCAGCTAACTTCGCATCAACATATCGCCGTTCGTATGCATAACCTGTTAAATATCATTAGAATTGTTATAATGAGTATGAACATATTGAAATATTTAATCGCTTAGCGTGAAGAAATATACCAATATTTTTTAACATTTGCTTTAGATTTGATGATCTAAAGTGGGTGTGCAAGTTGCTAGCTACATGTCGAAGGCAAAACATATGATATCCATATGGTGGTTGCCACCCGATCTCAGGATTAGCAACAGCGGCTAGAATTGATGGATGCCTATCCGAGATCAAACAAAGTCCGCGTCTTCCCAATACCACTCATTGACGTAAGTTTAAAAGGAACCATGTCCATGCAGCTTGAGTCTCTCCCTCAACTATTGCAAATGCAAGATGCACAATCTATCGATCACCATCTTGTGTTGTTGCCATCAAGAGAGTCCATTTATATTTACCATATAGAAATGTCCCATCAATTTGAATCATCGGTTTTAAGTGATCGCAAGCATTTATACACGGCTTGAATGCCCAGAACACACGTTTGAATATGGCAACAGGCTCACTTGTTTGACATTGTTCAGTTACAAACTCAATGTACGATCCAGGCATGAAATGTTGAATCGCGGCCATCCATCTGGGTAATGTAGCGTACGAGCTCTCCCAGCTACCAAATGCAATTGCAACAGCTTTATGCTTCGCTTTCCATGCTTTCTTGTATGATACTGTATAACCAAACAAATTCTTCATTTGCTCAATGATCTGTCTCACTGAAACATCCGGTGTCTCAGTCACCATACCCACAATGCAAGATGATATAATATCAGAATCTAATTTCGGATGATCTTGAGTCGCAGATAAACATGTATGAGCACCACCATATTTTGTTATTTGCCAATGTGATCCCTTACCTTGTCTTTTTCTGCATGCCCGTACTCGCCATCTACAACTATTCCCATAATGAATGCATCGAAATTCCTCATACTTTTCAGTTGTCAAATATTTCTTGAAATTGTGGTGGACTCTCACAGAATATAGTTTAACAGCACGGCGCAGTGCCTTTTGGCTGGGATATTGCAATCCAACACACAAGTCTTCCATGCTCAAATTAGTACTTTCTCTAACCTCCTCAAATCCATCCCCACTAGCTAAGGCCACGTTTACTTGGGACAAGAACGTAGCTGCCTGATCTACATATTGGGACACTAGATCCTCTCCACTCATATCATCATCAAATTCTTCATCATCACTATTATCATCGTCGTCATCGTCATTATCATCATCATTATAATCAGGGTCGAATTCAGCATTATATTCATCTTCATTTTCAAAGTCTTCTAACACATTATCCTCAGAACTGTTCGGAGAATAAGACTCAATGAGGCAAAGTGCTAGATGCGAGGAACTCGGGTGGGAAATGGTCTCCATTGATAGAGGATTATATTGTTGCGAAAATATTGGCTGAATTTCCCCGCTTACTCGTGAGTTAGTTAATGAAGTTTTTGCATATACTTCAACTGCATTCAACTGCCCAGGGAAACGGGAGTGAGCTTGCCACATTCTTTCAACATCAAAATCATCTTCTAGAACAATCGATTGATACCATGTAGGATTCAATGACACTGGGAGTCTATATATCAAATCGGAGACAACTTCTCCAGCGGGGAGCCGTAACTTTTGCCTAACCGCGTCTTTCAAACCCTCTAAACTTATGTCAGTACTAACTGTTATATATTTGGACATGGCACACTGAAATGTTGCGCCTTGAGGACTATCAAAAATCTTTCCATTTGCATAAATGCACAAGAGTTCATTTCTTCTAGCCATTCACTTTCCTGCAAACCCAGCTTCATTTAGTTTTTTGCTATTCTATTTTCTCCCATTTACTTAGTATTTATTCCTATTCTTTAACCTCTACCAAACTCAAGTGCACATATAAATATAATTTCTCATATCAACAAAACCCAAATAATAAACAAATAATATGCATAACCAAAATAATTCGCTAAAACAAATAAAGTAAAAGCATATTAAATAATAACACGAAAATCATTTATATGAAACTAGCATTTCTTTAAATATTTCTCTTTCATTTTCTCCATTTTTCTACCTTTCTTTAAATCACGCTTCTTGTTCTTTTAAATTTTTATTTCTCTCCTAAAAAGTATTTACCCAATCTTTCTATTTTTCTTCAAATTATCTTTCTTTCTCTATTGTTTGTTTTTAATTTTTCAATTATACTCACCTATTTTTTTTTCCTTCTTTTCATTTTTTCCTCTTTCATTTTCTCCATTTTTTCGACCTTCTTTTAAATCACGCTTCTTGTTCTTATACTCCTTTTTAACTCTTTATTTAATTATTCTAAAAAATAATTCACTAAAACAAATAAAGTAAAAATAAAAAATAAAAAATCTTTTCGTATAAAACTAGTATTTTAAATTTTTTAAATCCATTTTTGTTGATTAAACATTGTTCTTTTCTTATTTCTTTTTTTTTTTACAGTGTCTTAGTTCTTTTCATAATTTTTAAATTTCCTCTTCAAAATTATTTGCCCAATTTTTCTATTTTTGTTTAACCTATATTTCTTGCTCTTATATTCATTTTCTATTTTTTTATCATCCTTACATAATTATTTTTTCACTTTCAGGTTTTCCTTCTTTCATTTTTCAACTGTTACTTAGCATTTATTTATTTTTTAAACTTCTACCGAAACCAAGTAACCATATAAATAAATAATTTCTTATACCAACAAAATGAAATAATAAACTAGTAATGTGCATGATCTAAACCAATTTATATACCAATTCTAAAAAATTATTCACTAAAACAAATAAAGCAACAAATATTAAATAAACTTTTCCTCTTCACTAAAACTTTTAATTCTTTCTTTTTTTTAATTCATAAATTTTTATTTCTCTCCTAAAAAGTATTTACCCAATCTTTCTATTTTTCTTCAAATTATCTTTCTTTCTCTATTGTTTGTTTTTAATTTTTCAATTATACTCACCTATTTTTTTTTCCTTCTTTTCATTTTTTCCTCTTTCATTTTCTTCATTTTTTCGACCTTCCTTTAAATCACGCTTCTTGTTCTTATACTCCTTTTTAACTTTTTATTTAATTATTCTAAAAAATAATTCACTAAAACAAATAAAGTAAAAATAAAAAATAAAAAATCTTTTCGTATAAAACTAGTATTTTAAATTTTTTAAATCCATTTTTGTTGATTAAACATTGTTCTTTTCTTATTTCTTTTTTTTTTTTTACAGTGTCTTAGTTCTTTTCATAATTTCTAAATTTCCTCTTCAAAATTATTTGCCCAATTTTTCTATTTTTGTTTAACCTATATTTCTTGCTCTTATATTCATTTTCTATTTTTTTATCATCCTTACATAATTATTTTTTCACTTTCAGGTTTTCCTTTTTTCATTTTTCAACTGTTACTTAGTATTTATTTATTTTTTAAACTTCTACCGAAACCAAGTAACCATATAAATAAATAATTTCTTATACCAACAAAATGAAATAATAAACTAGTAATGTGCATGATCTAAACCAATTTATATACCAATTCTAAAAAATTATTCACTAAAACAAATAAAGCAACAAATATTAAATAAACTTTTCCTCTTCACTAAAACTTTTAATTCTTTCTTTTTTTTAATTCATAAATTTTTATTTCTCTCCTAAAAAGTATTTACCCAATCTTTCTATTTTTCTTCAAATTATTTTTCTTTCTCTACTGCTTGTTTTTAATTTTTCAATTATACTCACTTATTTTCTTCTTTCTTTTCATTTTTTCCTCTTTCATTTTTCACTCTTTTCGTAGTATTTATTATTCTTTTCTAAACCTCTACCATAATCAGCTCAACATACAAATAAAATTTGTCACCAACAAAATCAAATAACATACAAATAATGTGAATAATAAAAAAAAATTATATAATTATTCTAAAATATTTAACTACCACAACTAAAGTAAAGACATATTAAAAATTAAATTCTTTTAAATTTTTAACATTTTCTTTTTAAAATTTTTAATATTTTTTTACTTTTTTCATGTTTCTAACTTTATTCAATATTTTTAATTTATTATATATATTTTTAATATTTATTACTTTAAATACAATTTAAATCACATCTCAAAATATAAAATAAGAAATAAATTTAAAAATAATTAAAATTAAAACATACCTTTGTTTTGTTGCTTTCAGATCAATAAGATATCAAAATATTTTGTTCCAACCCCCTACGCGAAGAAGAAGAAGCAGCAGAATAAAAATGAAAATGAAGAGGCGTGGCTCAGTTTTTATAAACGTCTTCAGGGGTATTTTGGTCATTTTACACGTAACATTATCTTTCTTAATTTATTTCAACCAATCAAAATTCACCAGAATTTCCAATATCCAATGAAATTTCGCCACGTGTCATTTTTTAAAAAAATTTAAACTGACCGGTCAAATTTGACCGGTCAGCTGCTGCCAGGCTAGGCTAAGCCTAGCCTGACAGCTAGGCAAACTCGGAACCATTGGTTCCGAGTTTGCACTGAATTCGGACCCAATGGGTCCGAATTCGTGCCGTCGCGACACGTGGCGCGTGTCCACTGAACTCGGCGTCAATGACGCCGAGTTCATCGGGTGCCTCCACGTGTCAGACATGCATGGCATCCCGGCAGAAACTCGGCATGATAGGATCCGAGTTTGATGTAAATATTGCCTCTCGGGTAAATACTTTTCGAAATATTATTTTTCGGTCAATTTTTTTTTCAGATGTTGCTTGTCCGTGGAAAAACGCTCATCTGAATCTCTCTCCTCCAACAGCCGAGATAGCTGTGGTTCTTCCTTCCAGAGGAGCAGAAAGTGTTGCCACCGTCCATTTTGGATTAAGGTTACTTTTCATGTATGATATATTCTTTTCTGAACAGGCATGAATGGGACTTTTGTTGCCAACCTTGATGATAATCCATGCGTGTTAAATTATTATTATTATTATTATTATTATTATTATTATTATTATTATTATTATTATTATTATTATTATATGATGTAGAAAGACTCATCACAAAATTTTTAATTTATCATTTAAAATGAAATTTGTTAAGAGAACATTCAGTTTTACAACTATGAACTACTTACTTGTTATTCAGGGCATGGAGTGATTATCACTTGTTCTTTATCCAATTGTAATTATGAATAGTTTTTTATAAATTATTTAAATTTAGCAGATAGTTATTTTTTTAATTTAAAATAAAATATACCACATAATTATTCTTACAAAATAAAAAGGTTTTAGTTAATAAACAATAATATAAAATTTTAAAATTATTTAAAGTATCTTAGAGTTGTATCTCAACCAAATCTACTTCTTAGATATTTCAAGAGGCTAATAATTTTATAACTTGAAGGTATGTTTAGATAGAGGAGAATAAGAGGGAAAAGAAGAAAAGTAAAATTCTTATTTTGACATTTTTTTTAAATGTAGATTTAAATTTAATAATTTCTTTCTTGAAAAATCATTAGATTGAGGACAATGAATGGTAAGATCCATTCTTGGGCTAGAGCGTTAAAATAGCTTTTCTCTTTTATATGGGATAGGGCTTTGGAGAACTCCTAGAATGGAATTCTCCTTATGTGAGATCCTAACTAGTACCAGTCTAACTAAGAGTTATATATATATATATATATATATATTAATTCAAATAATATAAAATTTCAAAAATATAAATGTTATTCTTTTTTTTCTTTTCCTCCATTCTCTTATATCAAAATATAAATTAATTATTTACCAAAAAGATCCTAATTGTTTAATTTAATATTGTAAATTTTTTACAAGAAATACAGATTAAAATTATGTGTTACTTTCTGCTATAACTGGTAAAAGCAAAATAGACATAGGGAGTGGCAAATAATTAGGGGTGTCAACAAGGATTTAGTTCATGGGTCATCCAAGCCCAACTCAAAATATGAGGTGGGATGGACAAAATAGTAAAGACTCTTTTTGAAAGTGGGCTCTAGGCCCATATTTGACTCTATGCGGCTAGATAGGAGTTCATCTTTGTCTATCTCTGTTTCTTCTTGGTCATGGATAGATAGGGGTTCGTATCCACATATTTGGACAAATGTACTGAATAAATTACTATTTTGAACACTTAACGAGATGTATTACTAGCATTTTTCTAAAAACCTAATCCGCAGGTGTAAACAAAGCAACTTTTATTACTAATTTTATAACCCATTTACTACTAACCAAGCACAACATGTTCTCAATTTTTTACTTCATTATGACCAAATCTAATTTGCATTTGGTGAAAAAAAGGTAAATTCTAATTGGGATTGTAAATATCAATTGTGGTCATAATAAAGAGTATCACTTGATCTTCAATTACACAGCATAAGAGCTATGGATACACGAGGTTTTATATGAGAATGTATATTTCTTTGTTCAAGTTGAGTAGCATAAGATCCTTTATTATTATTATTATTATTATTTGCAATATCAAACATCCAATTTTTTTTTAAAATTTTGATACTTTTTTTTATTTTGAAGAAAATGAAATATAAAATAAAAATAGCCTTTCAACCTTCATTAGACAAAACTACTTTTAATAAAAGTTAAAAAAATTATCTTTATTCTATATTTTGTTTTCTTTAAAATAAAAAATAGATAATTGAGATAAAAGAAAAACGAATATAAAAAGTGCAATATACAGGTTGGAATGCTCAGTCAAAAAAACTCTTTTCAACAAAATGAGATCTTGACGCTTTCTTTTCTCCTTTTAAATACTTACTCTTCTTTGTGTTTGAAATTATTTGTATCGTTGTTTCTACCTGACACTATAGTTGCCAATTAACAAAATCTAACATGTAGTTTAGTTTAAGTTTTTTTACACTGTTATTACAATGTCAAAATCTAACATCAAACTCCATCTCAAATTTTATTTTCACAAATACATAATCTTTTTATTTTATTTCAATTTAAAGAAACATGGAATATCATACTACGCTTTCTATGATACATTTTGAGGGGGTGGAGCTGGGTATTGAGGGGAGGGGACGTGGGGATGGGGGGAGAGGATTTTAAAATATTACAATATATTATATTTTATTTAATTTTTAATATGCAGTATTAACATTTATTATTATATGTTGAATTTGTAATATATTAAATATTGTTATTTAATGTATTACAATATATAGTTTAGTTCTCTTTATATTAGTTGTAAAATAAAATTACTCTTAGTTTTATAAAATTTTAAATTTTAAATTTGAAAAAAATTTAGTATAAGGAACTATAAGAAAAGAGTTAAATTTAGAAATTTTATAGTAAAAAAATTATTTTGATAAAAATTTCTTATCATTATTATTATTTATTTATATTTATTTAAATTATAAATTTAGCTTTTTATATTATTTTTAAATAAATAGAAATCAATAATAATAATAATAATAATAACATTGACAATGTGGGTCAACCTATTTTGTATTGGCCCAAAGGTTTCAATATATTATTTTGATGATAATAAAATTCTTAAATTAAATTTATAAAATTATTAAATTTAATATAGTATATATTATATATTATCTTATTACATTAAAAGTTATTATATTTATTTTTAATAAATAATTATAATTATTTTAAAGGATTAAATTAAATTTTATTCAATTATAACTTTATTTTAATTGGGCTTTTTAATAAAGAACGTGGCATGCTTAATTGAAATAGCAAAGTGCCCTTAAGATAATATTTTATTATAATAATTTTTAAAATATTAAAAAAAGTGTGTTACAGAAACAAAGTACATTTATATATATATAATATTCTATTCTAATGCTTCTTAATACTTCTAATTAAGAAGGCTATAGAACTTTTCAGAAACTTTGACTGAAGCAATAAATGGAAGAGATTTGAGCAGGAAAAGTTTTGAAAAGTGTGGGAAGCAAGAAAAAAAAGTATTATTAATTTATATTGTCTTCACCCATTTTATTTAAAACATTTAATAAAATAAGAAAGGTTAAATAAAAAAGTCTTCCTTTTAAATTTATGTCCCAAAAATGTGAAAGAGAAATGTAATCAAAGATATGGCTTCCAAACCTTTGTAACTATACAAGCTTGAAAAAAAATTCGCTCCGTAGCTATTTCAGAAATGGTTATAGTAGTAAAGCTTTAGTCTTTCAACAAATATATTTTGAAACTTTTTATATAAATGGAAGCAGAATAATAAAAGAACATATAGATTGAAGTAGAAAAAGAAAAAAATAAAATTACATTATAGATATCCTTTGCTCTCTTCACTTGATTTGAGCTTATTTTCTAGTTTTATTTAGCTTAAGAGAACTTTTTGACCTACTTGTTATTTAAATTAAAACATTTGACAAAGATATTAAGTTATCAAAATCATTTATTCAAATGTTTAAAATTATTTTTTAAAAAATATTATAAGGGTGGCAGCAAAACCACTATCGCAACCCACAATTTTTTTAAAAGAATATATATTTGAATTAGGTCACGGCATACCAAATGTCATGACTTATTTTTTAATTTTTCTTTAAATCTTGATCATGGCCTTTAAGAGATTTTGCTGCCTCTAGTATTACATATTTTCACTACAACAGATGTTCTAGAAATTTAATTAAAGGAAACGGGAAAAAGCCAATAGAGTTGAAAAGTAACAAAATGGCCAAAGCAACATGCTCTACAACAAGATGATGTAAAATGATTGAGTAGTGTCCATGTAATTTGTAATACAGCACTCCATTTATATTACAATTTACAATCATTTCTCTTGGTAAGAAAATTAAAATAAATTTTTTATTTATCAAAATTTTAATATATGATAAGTAAATCTTGTTTAAAACTCAACATTTTATGATTTGGTTTTTTTTTAAAAAAAATTTATATGTCAATTTTGTTAAAAATTTGATAATAAACATTTAAAAATCATTTAAAAAAATTTTAAAAGTTTTTTAAACGTTTATTATCAGATTTTCAATTGAACAAAACTAACTACAGGTGGTAGGTGATTTTAATTAGGGACAAAAACTTGCTAGGGACAAAAAATTTTAAAAAATATTTTTAAATGTTTATTATCAGATTTTTAATAATATGGACATATAAAAAAAATTTAAAAACCAAATCATAAAATACTTAGTTATAAACAGGATTTACTTATCATATATTAAAATTTTGATAAATAAAAAATTTATTTTAGTTTTTTTACCAAGAAAAATGATTGTAAATTATAATATAAATGAAGTGCTGCAGTATAATTTCCATGGACACTACTCAATCATTTTACATCATCTTATTGTAGAGCATGATGCTTTGGCTGTTTCATTACTTTTCAACTCTATTGTCTTCTCCCATTTCCTTTGATTAAATTTCTAGAACATTTGTTGCAGGCAAAATATGTAAATACTAGATGCAATGAAATCTCTTAGAGGCCATGACCCAGATTTGAAGAAAAATAAAAAAAATGGGTCATGACATATATAATTTTTAAAAAAAAAATTTATAGGTCGTAACAGAGGTTTTGCTACAACCCTTATAATATTTTTAAAAAAATAATTTTATACATTTGAGGAAATAGTCTTGGCAACTTAGCATCTTTGTCAAATGTTTTAATTAAAATAGCAAGTGGGTCAAAAAGTCACTTAAAAGAACTTAAAAAAAAAGTTGAACTTATTGTAATTCTTTTCTTGGTAAAGGTTTCAAATTTATTTTAATATTATTTTGTAAAGTAAATTCAGTAAAAAGACACATGAAAAAAAGAGTTTTGAATAAATTTATATAAAACTCAAGTACTATATTAGTTTGAAGTGAGTTAGAAAACTTTACGTAAGAGGTAAACACATCTCAATTATAATCTAGAGATTAATTGAAGTAAATCTAATAGAATTTAATAGGGTTGAACATAAACCAAAAGCTCAATTGAAATAAATTTGTTAGTATTCTTCACCCTTTAACTCTCTTTTTTATTTGTTGTTATTAAGTTAATTTCATTTAATTTTTGGAGAAAACTTCACTTTATTTTTTGAAAATTTCTCCGCTTTCAATTAGCTCACTCCACCTTAACTTGCTTCATTTTTGTGTATGTAATAATTTTGATTATTTATCTTTTATTTTTTTTAGTATCACAGCTATTCACCTTCTCTAAATGTAATTATTATTTTGAACCTGCAAGAATATTATGCGTACACCTGATCATGGGCTGAAAAGCCCACTTGGGCCGATAGGGCTGGTTCAAAAAAAAAAAAAGACCGATAGAAAATGAGTCCATTTTAAAAAAAGTCTAAATATAAAATGAACTAAGCTTGGGCTTTTTTAAAGCCCGGTCCAAGCCTAAACCCGAGCTCATCCTATATTATAATTATTTTTTATATATTATTAATAAATAATATCATGAAAAAATTTATTTATAACTATAGATATAAGTAAAAAAGAATTATATAATATATATGATTATTATTTTTTTACTCTTACTTATTGTATAATATATTATTAGGAATAAATTATAATTCAAATAAATAAATTATTAATCAGTAATATTATTAGAAAAATTATTATTTGGAGAGGTTTTACTATCTTATATATATATATTTCAAGTTATTTAAATTTCTTATAATATTTTTTTGAGTTATTTAGTATTTAAAATAAAAAAAATAAAACTAATAAGTAATAAAATAAATATATCTAATATTATAAAAAAAAAAGATAACAAAGTTTAAAAATTTTATTTTTTTAAAAATGGGTTAAGGCGAGCCCAGCCAGTTTTTAACAGGGCTTGAGCCCACCCTGGTACTGTTCAAATAGTACCTGGCTAGGTTCGAATCCAGGCCTAAAAAAAATTGTAAACTTTTTTATAAACTTGGACCATTTTTAAATGAACTCAAACCATAATCAGATTTGATTATGCATGTAAAGCACCCATAACAAAAAGACTAAATTTATTTTTTTTATAGTAAAAAAGTTATTTTAATAAATATTTGTCATCATTTTTATTATTGATTTATATTTATTTAAAATTAATATAAAATGCTAAATTTATAATTTTCTTTTACTGTAAATCAACACATCTAATTAAATTGAGATTTTTTCATAAGATTCTTAATTTTATAAGACTAAAAGGATATTTTTACCATGTAAATTATTGAAAGAGCATAAAATATATATTAAATAATATTTTATAATTTTTAATATATTATAAATTAAATATATTTTAATATTTCATATTAAAAATTATGTCGCCTTTATGTGTTAAATTGAAATAAGTTAAATAAATATATTTTAATATTTGTAATTTTTTACATTATATTATTTAATATATTATATATTTAATTCATAATATATAAAAATATTTTGATAATTTAAATACAATATTAAAATTTTGAATTTAATATTTTAAATTCAAATAAAAAAGATTAAGTATTTGTTTTGATTAAGAGCAAGAGAATATTTGATGATAAGCTTCTTGATCAGTTTTATTTAATTTTTAATAAAAATATTCTCATAATTATAAAATTAAATATATTAGCCAGAAAAAAAATCATCTCAACTTTTTTTTTTTGGTAAAATGAAAAAATACATACTATCATAATTTAATTAGATGCATTGATTTACAGTAAAAAAAATTATAAATTCAGCTTTTCATATTAATTTTAAATAAATGGAAATTAATAAAAAAATAATTTTTATTGTAAAAAATTATATATTTAACTTTTTTTTTATGAGTGCCTTATACCAAAAATGATTTTCTTTTTCAAATATAAGATTCTAAATTTTATGGGACTTAAAGTATTTTTATTATACAAATAACATAAAAAGAATTAAACTACGTACTAAATAATATATTGTAATATATCATTTAATAATATTTAACATATTATAAATTAAAAATATAATAATATATTCTAATAGTTTAAGTTAGAAATTAAATATAATATATTATAATATTTTAAAATCCCCTCCTATCCGCACGTCCCCCCAAATTCCAGCCCCACTCCCTCAAAATATACCAATGTTATTAAAACCGGACCGGTTATTGAACCGGTGGAGGTACTGGTTCACGGTTCATTGGTCGAACCGTGGTCGAACCGGTGATAATTAAATATATTATTTAAAAAAATTTTATGTATTAAAATTTTAATATAACAAATAAATATTAGTAAATTTTAAATATTTGATTACTAATTTAACATTTCTTAAGATATTACAAAAATTAATGTTTAGTTTAAAATAAAAAATTATTTATGATTAAAAATTAAGAATATTTAATATTAAATTTTTAAAATTTCTAAATTATATTAAGATTCTACTTATTATTAAAAAATAAAATAATAAATAATAATTTTAGCTAAGTATCTTGATATTTGAGAGCAATATTATTAGGAAATTGAATATGATAAAAAGTAAATATAAAAAATAATTAATTATACACATTTTATTTCTCTTATATTCTCTTTAAAAAAAAAAATCATATTTCAACCCCTCATCTTTTTTATTACTTTCTATTTTTAATTTGTTAAAATTATTTAAAATGAATTATTTTGTTATATAGAAAAAATTAAAAAAAAAAAAAATTTGCTTCAAACCGGTTTGACCGGTTTTCTGTCCGGTTTTTTGACCGGTTTTTTATCGATTTTGACCGGTTTTTGACCGGTTTGACCGGTTTTTTGCTTGACCGGTTTTCTAACTCAACCGAACCGGACCAGGGACCGGTTCCCGGTCGAACCGGTCGAACCGGCCGGTCTGGTCCGGTTTTCTTAACATTGAAATATACAGACTAGATCCCCTGCACATATTTGCAGGGTATGCATATTTTTTTACTCTTTTTAAGATTTTGATTTTTTAAAAAAAAAATTATAAAATTTTCACCATCCAAATTTTATTTTGGGTCCCAAAATATATGAGGGAAGGTAGAGTATGATACTCTGCGTTTTTTATGATGTTTAATATATATATATATATATATATTCAAAGGAAGGTGGAGTACTACTCATTCCTTCAAATTCAAATTAAAAGAATTAAGTATTCGTAAAAATAGAATTTGTGGCTAAGTTTGACAGCGATTAGTTTTTCATACTGTTGGAAAAATGTCAAAAGAAAAAAAAAACGTTCAGTTTTGGCTTTCAGTGTTTTACTTTTAGTCTATACCTTAATTTTCACTAGCATGCAGGGCCTCAGATATGAGGAGAAACATTTATTTGGAATGAAACTACCTTTTTAATTTATAAAGGTCCTTTAAAATTGACGCCGGCACATCAACCACAACCACGGAATCATTTACATGAACTCCACAATCACACATTGTCTAGATTCTACCAATGTATGATTGATCAAGCCCATTCAATCATAGAGTTAATTCAATGTCATGATAATTTTTGAACTCCACAATCACAAATTGTGTAGATTCTACATTGATCAAGCCCATTTAATCATAAAGGATTAATTCGATTTCGTGATAATTTTTTCCTTTTTGCCTCTTTCTATAATTCCTCAGTAAAGCAATCAGTAATATTTTACGAAAAAATTCAAGGACACCAAAGTTTATAGAAATTTGGACGTAGACAATCACATATCTCACACGGTTGGAGCAAACAATCTACATTACATATTTGAGGCCACCTTGTGCAGAAGCAGACAACTATATTGAGATTTGTGACAGGTTACTAATGTTGATGTATTTCAGACCAAAAGTAGCTTTAACCATTGTAGCAAGGTTAGATTTAGATTGAGATTACTGTGAGGAATGAGGGAGAATCATCTAATCCGCAGTGAATCTGTAAACCATGAAGTGCTTGTATATCTGTCCTGGATATACAATCTGTGATGGGAAATTTGGGTGATTCACTGAATCTGGGAAACCCTGTGTCTCCAAGCAAAGAGCAGCAAACTGGTGGTATGTGGCTCCACCCTTGCCTTTCACATCCTTCAACATGTTGCTGGTATAGAATTGTACACCAGGTTGGTTTGACCATAACTCCATCTTCCTCCCAGACACTGAGTCCTTCACCACAGCCACTCTATTAAAGTGCTTGGAACCATTATTCTTGTCCAACACATAGTTTATGTCATAGCCATCAGCAAGCTCATGAATCTGACTGCCAATTTCTTTTGGTTCAAGAAAGTCATATGGGGAGCCCTTCACTGGCTTGATCTCACCGGTGGGGATGAGTTCATCATTTACCGGTGTGATTTGTGAGCCATAAAGCTGGATGGTGTGTGAGAGAATGTCTCCACTGTCGTGGCCTCTCAAGTTCCAGTAACTGTGCTGAGCTAGATTCACTGGTGTGGCTTTATCAATGGGCTTGGCTTCCATCTTCACAATCAATTTGTTAGTTTGAAAGAACATGTAAGTCACAGCAACCTCCAGTTTTCCCGGAAAGCCTAGAAAATTTGAGAGAGGAAAAAAGAAAAATGTTAAGAGCAACATCGAATTAGTTCTTAGATGTTTGCAGTCAAGTTTATCAATAGAAATATAATATACATACATATATATATATGTATAATATAGAGTAACTATTTTTTAAGCAAAATTTGATAATAAACATATGAGGAACTCTAATTAAATTTAATTAATCATAAACCAATAAAATACCTTGTTCATTGTCAGAACTGATATAGGTAAATGTGATATGACTATCTATTTTGTGAGAAGCAACAGTCCATACAACTTCACTGAAACCTTTGGGACCCCCTGATATGAAGTCAATATTGAAGCAATTATCAGATAGTGAAAAAGCTTGATTGATTGTATTGTATGGATTAGCAGGAACAAGAAGTTGGATTTTGATTATGATTAAATTATTAATATACCATGGAGTGTGTTGTTTCCATCATTAGGAGGCAAATTGTAGGTTTTGCCATCTAAAGTGAAATGAGCTCCTCCAATTCTATTAGCCACACGTCCAACAAGAGCACCAAAGTATACCGTATCATTCTGCTACACCACAAAATACTCTGTAAAATTTGAAAGCACTGTAGCTGCATGCATGTTTCATCGAATGCGGATTCTTTATTGCAGAAGAGCTGTGTTTTTTAATTAATGTTTTAAATCTCAACTATACGTTTTGCTTCCTTCTAGATTAAAAAATATATATATCAAAATAAAAATTAAAAAAAACAAGATGAAACTTGAGCAGCAACAGAAAATCCACGTGCATGTTTCATGGTAAAAGCTACAAAAAATAAAAGACAAGGAAAAAAAAAAAGCAGTGAAGGCTGGGGTAAAATTTAGGGAAACCATCTTTTTGAATCTCAATTTGGAGAATCCCAACATGTTCTAAAAAACCTCTCCATTGTTCAGGTTATGATCCTAATATGGACCATCACTTTGGGTTTTTCTGCACCATATTTTGATCTGCCTCTGTTAGGGTGCAGCGTGAAGAAGGCCCCCTCGAATGTTTCTTGAGTTGACCTCACTGGGACATCTACTGCTTGGATCCTGATCTTACTAAGTCCGGGGTGGAGCATTAAGGCTTTATCTTCATCCTGTTCTTGTTACAGGGATCCGTCCAATCCCAATCAAAGCTTGAAGGATGCCCATATAGAAACTCCTTACGGGTTGAAGTCCCAACCAAGCAAAGAGGCCGCATCCTAAAAACACAAACCTGTGCCAATGCTATTTTGATATGCGGCTGAGTTAGTTAGGGGTAAAGGTTTCGTTGCCCAAATCTTTGGTTTCGGACAACGGGATCATGGAATTTGCAAAACGCTGGTAGAGTTACATGGCTAGGCTCCCCTCCCACCTTTCGGTGATCTATTTTACCTTAGCACTTTAGGCGTCATTGAAGTCAAATCTTTCCATTCTTCTGAGAGTGAAAGCCTCTCCCTCACTTCCCGATTTTGCAATAAAGCGAAACGTGGTCAGCTGCCGGGACCGTTCCAACCATTTCCATTTTCGGCTCGAGTTCAGCTTGATAGCTATATATTTTCTTAACTGGATTTTTTAACTTCACATATAGCTCATCAGCTTGTGACTTCGCACTCTCAGTTTCGAGATTGGGAATCGACAGATTTCACTTTTCTGGCCCTCAACCAAAGACTATGTTATAAACATATAAAGCGAAAGGAAAGAACACAACTTCGAATCAAGTCAGATAAATGGTTTGTTTTCCTTGTTCAATACAATGTTGTTCAAACGCTAGACAAACAATACCGAATCAAAGTTTTTTTTTTTTTATCACAGAAGAAATCATTTATCATACCTTGTACGAGTCAACTGAATCAAAGCCAAGGACAATATCGGCCAATTTCCCTGGAGAATCAAACACAACATAAAGTATTTGAGGGATGTAACAAACAAAAAAAACATAACTACTATCATAAAAATGGGAAAAAGAAGATAAGACAAACCATCTCTATCAGGGACAACGACAGACATAATCGTTGCACCATAGTTTGTTAACTTAATCTGAAATTGTCCTCTCCTCAGCTCATAAATTCCTATCTTAGTATCCTCTGCATGAACTTGAGAAAGAAACAGAAGACCCAGGAGAATGCAGAAAGCCATTGATAGTTTAGACATGGTGAAAGAAGAAGAAGAAGAAAGGAAACTTCGATCCCTCCTAGGTAGGTTCACTGCTAAAAATGAAGCCAGAACGACGTAAATAAATAAAGGGGTCGAGATAAACGTCAGTGATTTTCATTTAAGGATCTTGATTAACATAGTTTTGGAAACAAACGAATTCTAGCCTATCTGACTGTTCGGTTAGGATAGGCCTTTTGGCTCTTATCTAACTACGTCTGTATATAGTAAATGCATGAAGGTTTTAAAATATTTTTGTTATTTTTATTCTAATTTTGTTGATTACTATCACATGATCAAATCACCAAATGGTTATAACCTTTACCATTTATAGTCAATTAGAGATTGGGGTCGGGCAAGATAAGGGAAGAGGATGCAGATAAGTTCAGATCATAACGTATTCTCTTTTCAATGGGCATTAATGCGACTTTTGCTGCTAATAATAATGATAATTTATTTGTGATGATTTACTTATTATAATAAAAATATTATATAGAGATACTCATTGCAATTTTTGATTTATCATTCAAAACAAAATTCGTTAAGAGATTACTGATTAGTTATTCAACGCATGGATTGTTTATGATATATCGAGACAATTTTTTCTGTAACCAATTAATTATATATAGTGTAGTTATTAATAAATTTTTTAAATTATTTGAAGTTAGCAAATAGTTATTTCTAATTTAAAAACATTTATTTTTATTTTCAATATAAAAAATAATTAATTAGTTAATTATAGATAAGAACAAAAAATTTTAACTACTAAGAAAAGCCTTTAAATATCTTGAAATTTTATCCCAATTAAATTTACTCTTTGAATACTTAAATTGGCTAATAATTTTTTCTTTTTTTGGTTGAACGTTAAAGTTATATTCGCGACAATTTATGAATAGATGCTGGTCCAAAGTCTAAACCTCAATAGTAAGTAATATATTCCCTTTAGCCAATACCTTAGAATAATAATTCAACTGTTTGATTTTATCTGGTAAATTTTGCACAAGAAATACAAATTAAAAGTATGTTATTTAAAACTTTGTCGCCTGTATAATATTGGTTTTATCCATGTGCAGTTCGATCATTTTATAAACCAAAATCTTAATATATTTTAATTAAAAATCGTAAATATGTATTTTTAAGCTAACACTTTGTAAACCCAAACCAAAACAAAAAATTACACTTTAGAATTTCTTTTCTTGTTTTCATGCTGTCATGCATTAGATAGTATTTGGAGCATTGTGATTAGCCTAGTGTTACTATAAATTGTTCTAACATTTTCTATGACCATAGAAGAGCAAGCTCCCTGTGTTTGGTACTAATGAATGGGTACTTTAAGAAATGTGACGATTATAAAAATGTAAAAAATATCTATTATATTTTTATTATCATTATTTAATAATATCTATTCATTTTTATTATTTCTTTTAAAATAAAGATATATGTACCATTTCTCATCCTATTCATTTATTTTTTTTATTTCTTTTCTTTCTATTCCCTATCAAAACGCAACCATATGCCATATGCTCTTTTATGTTTCTCAGAAAGTGTTCCCGCCCAATACCTTTGTTATTAGGAGTTCTCAGTTGGTATTATTGTTATTTATACATTATTATAATTTAATTTTAAAATATAGTTAAGTCAAATTTTATACTTTTAAGTGAAAATTACTGCAAGAATTAAAAAAAAAAAAAGTTGCATTAGATTATCAAGCAAGTAACCAAGATGTTATTGTATAAATATATGTTTAGATTATCAATTTTAAGAATATAATCATCAAATAATATTAAATTATTCATTTGTAAAAAAATTATGTGATTATTTAATTTTAATATATGCACATAAAAAATAATAAGTGAGTATATACTAAAAAAAAATCTTTCTATATAAACATAGGCATATATTTTCATACTTCAACGTGGATTCTTCAAAGATTAAATTTAGATATAACTTTTTATATTTTTATTATCAAATTTTTTAATTAAAATGTGATAGGTATATGATTTTTTAATCAAAATATGACAAATATACAGTTTAAGTAGAAAATTGTATATTGTCTACAAAAACCATATACATTTTATATTATTATTTAAACTATATATTTATGATACTTTGATTAAAAAACTTGATAATAAGAGTATAAAAAATTGCATATAAGTTAATTTCATTTTTCAATTTAGGTTGCGTCTGGTACACAAGAAAAATTTTGATGGGAATTAGAATGGAAAAAAAAATGAAAAAGGAATGAAATCTTGGAACACCTAATAATGTTTGGTATGATAAGAAAATTAATGGGAATGGCTTTACGTTCATGTTTGGTATGAGGAAAATAACATAAGAAAGGAAAAGAAATATGATAAAAAGATAAAAATACCCTTAAGAAAAAGAAATTAATTTTTTAATGAGTTTGGTTTACTTGCTTGTCCCATCACGCAAAACACAAGATGTAGAGAGGCATGAGAATGGAAAAAAAAAAAAAATGAAAAAGGAATGAAATCTTGGAACACCTAATAATGTTTGGTATGATAAGAAAATTAATGGGAATGGCTTTGCATTTATATTTGGTATGAGGAAAATAACATAAGAAAGGAAAAGAAATATGATAAAAAGACAAAAATACCCTTGAGAAAAAGAAATTAATTTTTTAATGAGTTTGGTTTACTTGCTTGTCCCATCATGCAAAACACAAGATGTAGAGAGGCATGAGAATGGAAAAAAAAAATGAAAAAGGAATAAAATCTTGGAACATCTAATAATGTTTGGTATGATAAGAAAATTAATGGGAATGGCTTTACATTGGGTATGAGGAAAATAACATAAGAAAGGAAAAGAAATATGATAAAAAGACAAAAATACCCTTAAGAAAAAGAAATTAATTTTTTAATGAGTTTGGTTTACTTGCTTGTCCCATCACACAAAACACAAGATGTAGAGAGGCATGAAAATGAAAAAAAAAAAAAAGGAATGAAATTTTGGAACACCTAATAATGTTTGGTATGATAAGAAAATTAATGGGAATGGCTTTACATTCATGTTTGGTATGAGGAAAATAACATAAGAAAGGAAAAGAAATATGATAAAAAGACAAAAATACCCTTAAGAAAAAGAAATTAATTTTTTAATGAGTTTGGTTTACTTGCTTGTCCCATCAACACAAGATGTAGAGAGGCATGAGAATGGAAAAAAATGAAAAAGGAATGAAATCTTGGAACACCTAATAATGTTTGGTATGATAAGAAAATTAATGGGAACAACTTTACATTCATGTTTGGTATGAGAAAAATAACATAAGAAAGGAAAAGAAATATGATAAAAAGACAAAAATACCCTTAAAAAAAGAAATTAATTTTTTAATGAGTTTGGTTTACTTGCTTGTCCCATCACGCAAAACGCAAGATGTAGAGAGGCATGAGAATCCATCGATGTGAGCAACTGCCAACACCTTATGCAAAGTGGGTTGCAGGACAGCTTCGGGATGAAAATGGGATATTTTTGAGTGGGTGGGTGCTTTTGACATAGGCCAAGAAGTGATATGACATTTGAGTTCATTTTAATCCATTTATTTTGGTTCCTCGACAATGCATTCACTTTCCCTCCAATTTTTTACAAAATCAATATTGACATGGATGGCTGAAAATTAGATTCGCGAGAAATTGAAATGCAGCATACCAAACAGTCTATCATCAACTTTTCTATTCCATCTTCCATTCTCTCCTTTTAATTCCATTCCATCAAACAGAGCCTTAGTATTATCTTGAATAGAGATGTAGAATGAGAAAAACTATTTTTCACACCTCCTTTTATATTTATTCTATTGCTATAAATGAATAAACTCTATGAATAATTTTGCATGTGAAAAAATATTTAAAAAATCAATATAATTCTTTGGGTTAGACCTTTATTTGCCTTATCTTGAATTGTAAGCATATCTGCGATGTCCTAACTAGCGTAAATGAAAAAAAAATCAAATCAAACCAACTAATTTGATAAAAAAACCAACCAATTGGCTATGATTCCAATCCATTTGACCCTCAAAATTGGCTAAGGAAAAAACAATCAATAATCGGTTAAATTAATCACAAAACTAATAAAATCGATAAAAACCAGTTGAGTTTATAAAAACTTATATGGCTAGAGATAAATCATGATAAGAAATTGTGTAACTTTTTAATAAAAAATTTGTATAATAATTTACTAAGATATATCATATTATTATTACTACTATTACCACTACCTTACCACTACAATATCCCCGATCATTATCACTATTGTCACCGCTACCAGCACTTTATATGATCATTATTATTGTAGCTGCCACCAATGCTACTTCCATTGTCACTAATATCACCTCCACTATCGTCACATGACCATATCTGCCTTGCCACTATCACTGATATTGTCACCACCACTACTTTCATGTTATGACAACAGCCTTTACCATGCCATCGTCACCACTATTGCTTCCACCACCATTACTTTCATCATTAACATTACTATCACTATTTGCCTTGCCATTGCTACTACTATTGTTATTATCACCATCACCGCAACTACTAACTCCGCCTTGCCAACACCACTATCTCCACCACCACTGTTACATTCATTATCAACATCACTATCATGACTTCCTTGACCTTGTTAGCACCACCATTATTGCCATTATGCCACTCACCAATACCTTAAAATACCTATCACTGTTGCTACCATCACCATTAATATGTCATGACTTAGGTATAATATTATTTACATATATAAAATATTATATTATTTACATCTATTCTATCATCATTAATATGTTTTACATTGATGCAACAAACACATGGTAGGATAAAAGGTTTATTCAGTGGATAGCTTATACAATATTATTCAAAGCCATTTATATTATCCAACCTTATCCGATATGGCACATTAAACAAGAATAAAAAACTATCATTCAAGACAATAATTAAAAGATTCTAAAATTTTTTCACCTACTTATCATTAATGCTAATATCATTTATTTATATAACAAAATTACCATTTATATTCTATGTGACAAAACTCTAAACTCTACTCTAAACCTTAAATCCAAAAGACCAAAACCTTCAACCCTAAGCTCAAAGAAAAAGGGGTGGGGGGAGATGAAACAAGGTAGACTAATCTAAAACCTTCGTACAACAACAAATTTTCTATGTCGATTACAGAGACATGAAATAAAACATAATAGTACTTGGCCTATAAAAAGCCATATATCAATATAAATATTTTTTTAGTAGACTCGGCCTATAAAAGCTAAATAGATTTAGTTAGTTATAAATAGACATGAATGCATGTAAACCCACTTAAAAAGTATGTATAACATGTTTATATATCTATTTATGATTGGCTTGACCCATCTATCCTTTATAGACCATGTCTACCTAGAATTTTCTATCAGTATAATGTGTATAACAGCTATGACAAGGAGTTGAATGCCTCAGCCCCACGTGCAACCTTAATGAAGACATCTTCCATTGTGGTGTCTGTCAAACCCCATGCAAAAACTGTGAAGTTTCTCTTTGCAGTATCAACAGCTCGAAAAACATCTGCTATTCTAACATGTTCTTTTGGCAGTTCAAATTTTTGGGTACCAGAGATATGGTATGTCTTGCTAGCATTTGGGGACAGCTTGCGCACCAAGTTCTCCACTTCATTCTCGTGATCTAAAGATGTTGTCATCGTGAACACATAACATCCGCCATATCTTGCTTTTAGCTATCATAAACCGTTGCAAGTAGCAAGTGTTAAAAACTTTGCAGTAATGAAAGAACAGTGGAAGTGCATTACCAGAAAAGATTCAAAAATCACATTCAAAGCTATATCCAAAAGGACAAGACTTATGTGAAGTTCTTTAGGTGTTTACTGTTCTTCAATAAAAAATAACATGTGGCCAACTCACCATCACATTGACTGCTTGAAAAGAATGCCTACACGTGTCAGTGCTACTAGAGACATCTAAAAACTACGTCTAAATTTTTTCTTATCCATAGCCCATATAAAGGTCTTTTGGAAACGATTTTCATAAAGCATATGGCTTTAGTAATTTTACCTCCTTTGGATTTCCTATGCATTGGAAGCTTCCATCTACGAATATTCCTAATCGATCACATAAAACCTCTGCCTCTTCCATGGAATGTGCTGAAATCATGCAAAGAAGATTTATCACTATAAAAGAGAGAGAAATTGCTATCACGCTGGAATGAGACCCCAAAAAAGAAAGGGCAGATATGTCTAAATCATAGACTACTCGCAAAGCACAGGAGATATTGACAGTCCTATTAGTACAATCATCTATGTTTTAACAAGTATAAGGGAGAGGGAATGTACTGGTGAGTATGATTGCACGATTCTGCTTTGCACGCTTGATAACATTCCATAAGTTGTTTCTTGACGCAGGGTCTAATCCCGTACTTGGTTCATCCATATAAACAACCTAAAAAATTTTCCAGCAATCACAGAATGAGTAGCATAACATGGGAACTTCTCTGTTGAGGGTTTTGTAATGCCGATTGGATTAAAGAGAGTTCAATACATACTCTGGGATCTCCAATCAATGAAATTGCAACACTAAGCCTCCTCTTCATTCCTCCACTGTACTTTCCAGCTTGTCTATCAGCAACTCCTCCATGAAAAAGGTTTACACTTCTCAGAGATTCTTCCACTGCCTGCAGCAGCAGAATGCAAGTAAAAAGGTCTTGCTCACTCTTGATTGCCATAAAAGTGCTAAAGAGAAAGGTCTGGCTCTGAACACTCATACTAATAACGAAGAGTTTCCAAGCTCAAATACGCTCTTCCTCAAAACTATCATAAATATAAATAGTCGATATTTATATGGAAATTTGATTTTCATAATCCTATAATAACAAGTCCTCTCAAATACCAATCTCAAATTAACTTACTTCTGTCAAGGCCGTGCCTTTCAGATTTTTAAGTCTGCCATAGAAGAGTAGGTGTTCTCTTCCAGTTAGAGCTTCCCACAGCAAGCTATAATGTCACCCAAAAAGAATTAATTTGGTACTGTAATTTTATTTTAGAAAAATATACATAAAAGTTGGACGAAAATTCGAACTTACTCATGCTGTGGACATACACCCATGCTAGTATATATTTCATCCATATGAGTTCTTATGTCCAGACCTTGAACAAATGCTGTACCAGAGGTTGGCTTCGTGAGACCAATCATCTGTAACCATATATAAGCTAATGTTATTTCTAGTTAAGGGGAAATCCAAACAAAGAACTAAAACATTCATAGTATCTAACAGAGTTTCATACAAAATTGAAGTGAACCCATCAGAGGTCCCCTTTCACTATGTACATTCAAAATATCTCCTCTAAACACTGCCAAATTGGAAGCTCCTTGATTAATTCAGAAAATTTTTTTCTTTTTTTTTTTCTTGTTTTAGTTTTTTTCCCTCATTCCTCTTATATGAGCAGCTCAGGTAATGAGCAGAGACTTGCTGATCCTACTTCCATTGGGTTAAAAAAAACTGTTCCAAAGGTTTGTTTATTGCTTGAAGAACTTCAATTTAACTTACCATATTGATAAATGAGGTCTTCCCGGCACCATTGGGGCCAAGCATACCAAAGCATTCCCCTTGAGGCAAAGCAAGAGACAAGCCTCTCACTGCAAATTTCTCTGGGTTTCCATCCCTCCCTTGATACACCTTTTTTAGGTTGTCACATACAATTGCATGATTAATAGTTGGTTCAAGTAGCAGCTGCTCAACCTTTTCCCTCTGAAGAGAAAAAGAAAAAGTTAACACATTCTGCAAGTAAGCCATACCATAATGAGTAAGACCAAAATTGCAAAAAATAGGCAACACGTGCTAAAGATCATTAGCCAGTAAAAGCTATTGGCACAATTATGTCACAAGTACAATCTAAGAGAGTCAAACTCTTCATCTTACATTTTAATTTTCCTTAGAAACAATACACCATGCTTCTTAAGAGAAAAGGCAGTGACTAGAAAGGAAATTATTTGTTTCTCTAATGGCACACTAATTATAGTTTTACCTAGCAGTCCCGGGTCATTGAAGTATCGTGCCACACCATCACTCCTTGCTCAGGCAGGATCATTACATCAATTTTTTAAACCAAATGGAATACATACTAAATAAATAGTACAAGTATTTGAAATAAGCATAACTCACCTCTTGGCTGATATCAGGTTTCTCCATCTGAACAAAAACTTTAGATCCCTGCCTTTCAATACTAGGCTTCTGGAAAGACGATTTAGGCTTTTTCTGAAATTTTTTCAAGAAAAAAAGAGGACTTCTGCCACTTCCTGCTACTTGATCGATGTAATAAGCAACAAATAGCACCACAAACCACTCGATAAACATTATAATTAAGACCTCTTTTATGCCATTTGTGCTGTCATTCAGATCTCCCCACCGCATCCCATGAGTTCCCAAAGCATTTCCACTGAAGGAATATTGTGCAAACTCATATAGTCCCCTATATAAAGCAAACCCAGGATACAACTCCAAAACAATTATCCACCCTCCTGAAGACACAGCAGGCAATAGATTGGCCAGAAGAAAGGTAAGATTTTATAACACTCACGACACATAAAAAGATGACTGAAACAAAATCTCTAATTTAAACTGGATAAAAATTCTAAGCATGATGATCATATCAATCCATTCTTTTAAGCTACATAAAGATGCTGAATATAAGAGTGATAGAGCGGAATTCACTCCATTTCAGTTATGCCACTTTATATTGCTCAACCTAGTGTATCAATTCAGAGAAACATCACATTGATAATAACATAATAGGGTGACTCCCTTCATTACAACAGAAATAAACAATTACTCCTCCTCTCCTTCCTCTGTTAATGTCATCACTTATCAGTGCTTACTGGTTTGGTCAAGGATAGAGTTCTTCCTTCTATTTTCCTTTCAAGCAGGAGACCAGGGGTCAGGGTTCAAAGCACAACCGACAAAATTTATCTCCCCCCCTCTCTTTCCCCCAAAAAAAAAAAAAAGAAAAAACTTGATCTGTTGAACAAGTAAGTTAGCAAGAGAGGCATCGGTGGGTGGACAAGGCAACACAGATCCGACATTTGCTTTGCACAAGTTATTCCTTTGGAAAAGGTATTAATATATTGATGTTTTCATTATGAGAGAATTGAAGATGAAGGTCTATCTTCTGAGGGACAGTAGAGTAGAGAAAATAGTCCTCTACACTGCATTTAAAACAAAGCAGGTTTCTAGCCACCAGAGCAATGACATTTACCATGGCTAGTGGGACAATAACATGTTGAGGAAATTGGAAAGGACACTCGATGACAGGTTTATGTCAAAATCAGCCATTCATCTGTTTCCTTTCTCTGTAGCCTAAGGAGATTGAAACATCTGCTAACGAGAACATAAGCAGTTACTCTAAAGGATTGTTATGATCATCAACAATTAGCCATGCAGAAAACTATGCAATTCCATGGTATAAAAATCCTTCAAAAGATATTAAAACAAGCACATCCAATTATATATGAAAATCACATGAACAAAAAAGGATGAGTATCAATCCTCAGTCAATTAACTTACTTGGAAATGATGTATCTTCAACAAAAAATTGGAAAAGAAAGCCAGCTAAAAGCCCAGTTCCAAAGACACCAATATATGCAATTACTGCAATTATCACAAACAAAAGTCAGTAATCAGACCCAATAATAGAATAGTACTGCACCCATTATTATGAAAAACATAAAAGTATTAATTATCAAACCTGTAGCCGTCTTAACATTTGAAAACAAGGCAGCCACTAGAAATGCCAGTGAAATTTGCAAGTTTATATAGATGAAATAAAATACGAACTGGATGCTGTAGGCATTCATTGAAAAGAATTTTAACCCTGTAAATAGAGTCAGCTGCATTAAAGTGAATCCGAAAATGCCAAAAGAGGAAAACAGTTCACTGGCTTGTATTCTTACCTATGACTGAGCCAAATATCACAAAACATAGCATGTAGATCACTGATATGGAAAGAAAATAACCATAGGATATCATCCAATATGGCCCATCACCAAGACCATGCATTTTCATCATTATTCTTAGTTTCTGTTGCTTCTCATATACCAGTGATGTCAAAACAACCTACATCAATCAAATAAAGCTTACACACCTCAAACAGTTAAGTATACTAGCATAAGTGCCTGACATTTTTGTCATATTAACATCATATGTTAAATGTAATTATTGTCCTTGACTCTGAATACATGAAATGTTCTGCAGGCAGGAAATTTGATCCAAAATGAGTGTCTATCTACATTATTACACACAAGTAAAGAAAATTCAAAATGAGTAATTACATGGTTATTCACAGGTTAAGAAGATATGGGGCAAAGAAAGAATCTGAGAACTATTCGAAAAGCAAAATTTAAAGGGGTTCTCCATAAGATTTTTTCTTGATCCTGGATCTTAAGAAAACTGAAAACTGAGAAATAGGCATAGATGACATAGATCAATCAATTAGCCATTAGAAACCCTTTCTACAATTTAATGTACTCACAGGGAAAAGTTGCAGGACAACCCATGTAAAGAAGAGAGCGCCCAGAAGAGAAGCCACATCCAACTTGGTTGAGGTCTCAGGTTTTGGCATTTCCTTTACAAACTCAAATAACATCTCAGTACCTGGCCCCTCCAGAAACTGAAGGTAGGCATTTGATACCTACAAGTATATATATGTTAGATGTCAGTCAGTATCATGATTTGTTAGGTGCAGATAAATAGAGACATAAAATGTAATTAAACTGGAAAGTGGGAAAATACATATAAAAGGAAATTGTTATCATATCTTTTCATATTAAGAAGGACCAAATTTACAGATGCAGATAGCTTTAGAATTTGCAATACAGCAATTGAATGTGTGCATCATGAACTACTTACTAGTTGCTTCTTCCATTCAAATTAGATATTGTTAAATTGTAATGATTTAGAAATTTCCTCGTTCAGAAAGTATATATATGCTCAGTTCAAAATTATTCCACCACTAATGACCCAAATTTGTTTTAATATTTAAATTTATATTTCAGTAATATGAACATTTTATATGCTAAGAATTGCCATTTTATAGTGTTATATCAGTTAGCAGAATAATAGCAAGAAGATGAAACAAGTAAAACAAGTTTATACCAGATTTACCGAACGGGGAATTCGCGCCAATGCAATAGACTGAAAGCCAGTGTCATTCTTGTACGATGAGTTGTACCATATGCTAACGTTAAATCTATTCCCATTTGAATTTAGAAAATCATAGGCTGTCAAAAGAACACAAGAATAAATATTGGCTTCCTCCTATTACTGCATTTGAAATTGAATGATAATAAGTACCTACCCGCAACTATCTCATTGATCTGTCTCTCTGTGTTCCCTTTTCGATAACCTTTATATAGCTCATTGTTCACCTCAGAAGAATTATTACGCCATAAAAGTAAACCTTGAGCACATGTAACCTCTATATCCAAGGAAAATTAGGAACAAAAATTCTAGACATCAGATGCAAGTCATGAGAATATCTAACCTAGAAAGCAACATTATTATATAACAGAAGATCAGTGTACTCCAGGCATATGTTTTGTTAGAGTGGAAAATTAGAAGCAAAAATTCTAGACATCAGATGCAAGCCGTGAGCATATCTAACCTAGGAAGCAACATTGTTATATAAGAAAAAAATCAGAGTACTACTTGCATATGTTTTGTTAAAGCATTTATTAGCAACAACTGTCTACAAGATAGCTATCATTGAGCAAGTGTTTCAAATGCATTAAAAAAAGGTTACAATTATGGCCTTATGACAGATGAAATAAACAAATCTTATATTTAAGTTTAAATTCTCCATTTCATGGTTTAATAGTTTTTATAAAACATTAATTGCTTTTTAGGTTGGAATCAACTAACCATCTGAACTAAATAGCAACTAAAAGATTTGGAAAAAGGTGCGATCAGCCTACAGTTAAAAATCCTCGCTAACAAACTGTCATTCATGATCAGTCAATGTATCATCATCTGAGATTCAGCAACCTTACATAGCCTTGAGGACATATGGCCATGTGATGGGTTGTGCTGCAAGGAGTTCAGTGCACCAATTTAAAAAAAAAAAAGTTTATTTAACTTTGGCTAACTGTTTGACAGAGTTCAATAATTAATTATGGGTAACTACCTCTATTTCTAATGTGTTTAACATCATTTTTCATAAATTTAAGTTAATTACTTCTCCATGCCAAAAAGAATGATATAGTCTATTTAGAAAGTTTTCATTAAAATGCAATGTATCCATGTTATTTGGAAATTACAAAAATTCAAGAATGATGTATTGCCTTCCTGGTAAATACATAAGAACTTTACATTTTAAGGCAATTATCATAGTAAAGTAGCCGTATAGGTGTGCAGCCATGCATTCTTATGTTTTCCTGTAATCACATCTTATATGATACATTGTGAATGCAAGTAGTACTTCATACCTTGCTGGATATTCATGGTGGATATCTGGATCGGAATAGAGAATGTAGAGTTCTGTGCGCACTGAGTTTGCAGATAATAAATGGGAAGACCCGAAAAGAAAGCAGGTTCAAGAAAATTGATGTATTGCGGCATTGATGCTGATCCCTGGATTATTTTGATGGTTGCACCAGCAACGGTCCATACAATAATTATGAACAAATGAGCAAGATAATATGTCTGGCTAGTGACATTGTGAAAGAAAAAGTGAAATACACACACGACACACATATACATACATATTTGCAACTGGCAAGAGAAGATTCTAAATCAATATACTAACCATGACATTTCTTGCCAAACTACCCTCGATATCAGAGTCATTCACACTAAAGGTACTTTTGAGGATATTTCCAGACAAAACTGTGAAAAAAATGGAGAGACGTGGTTAAGACATCTAAGGCAGTGACATCCATGATTCAACTGGGTGAAGCAAATTAAATCTAATATCATAATAAAAAAAAAGCACAAGTTAAAATATTGAGGGAAAAAAAAAGGGAAATTTAGGGCACGGGGGAGAAAGACATATACTTTCTCCAAAAGACTGATTATTGCCAGTGAAGAGAATAGTTACAGGGCATGACCCTGTCCTCCTGCAGGAATTGTTTGGCAAATCTGAAAAAGGAAGAATATCAGTTTGTACAGCCCGATATTGGGGAGCAGGCACTTGTAACAATGGAGGCCATTCTGGAGGATTAGGAATTGCACAAGTTCCAACTTGATCTAAATCTGAGTACTGAATCCCACAGACTTGCTCCTGACACTGATTGCCGTCTGTCTTAGTACAAGTGCAGCCACACTTGTTTCCCGGCTTATCCAATTCTTTATCAACTAACTTTTGGATGAGAACAAGCAGCAAACAGAGGACAAGTGGGAATAAGATGAGCCGGATATTTGTCTTTACATTTCGTTTCTGCAAACAAAGATATACCTATTATCAGACAAAACCCACAGAAATAATATTTGCCCAGACTCAATAAAATTAAGAATGAGAGATATCTGTTTCAAACCCATCAAATTGAAATACACATCAGACTCTAAATAAATCTACATAAGAATCCTGGAGGAAATAGTCCTAGTTTCACCTGATATGTTATACTATAATCAGCAAGGCAGCTTCAAAAATCATATTCTATCACTAGTTTCTGAAATTTTCTCCAGTAAAATAAAATCCACGAAAGAACAACAAAAATAATCATACAAGACTTGAAGAGAAATTGGGGATTAATAAAGATTCCAAATTGGGGATTACACGCTTTTACAACCCAGATGGAATAGAGAGAGAGGAACCTGGAAAGTCAAATTCTTCCGAAGGAGAGCGTTAGCCTGAGTCCAGAAGCTCGCAGAGCCATTGGGCGAATCCGCCATTGGTGACCGTTAAACCCTCCCGGAGGCTACGAATTTTCGTTAAGTTCCCGCCAAGTATCAAGCACTGTAACCGTAAGGCTGTTTAACTGAGACCACCTTCTTCCTCTGCCTGTACTATGCTGCTGCTACCCCCTTTTAAAGCTTGGGATTATTAATTTAAATTTAAAGTCAACAACTTTAAATTCATCGAATTCAAAGCTACGATTAGGAGAGAAGGAAAGAGAAAAACATTGGACCCTTCGCCCGTTTTAAGGGACGCGTTTCGTCGTATTTGTGAATGGTAATGAAACTGCTGAATTTTAATATACCGGTTATGCCCCTCCTCTAGTGGCGCCTCCGATTGGCACAAATGAAAGGAAAGGAAATTCATTGAATTATCTCATGTGATATATATTTTATAGAATTAAAAAAATATTTTTATTCTGTAAATCAAAAATAATTATTGTAAATATAACTTTTTTATATATGTATTATTAAAATTTTTAATTAAAATATGATAAATATATAATTTTCTAATAATATTACAAGCATTTATTTTAATTAAAAAATTAGTGTCATATCATTATTAAAAACCATACTTTTATTATGTTTTAATTGGATAACCTAACAGTAAAGATATAAGAATTTGCATATAATTTTTTTTCAATTATTATGTTTAATTTATGCAAAATTTATTATACCTTTATTATTTTTTATTTTAAATTTATTTGTAAATAAAAATATAATATTTATTTTCTTATCATTCTTTTTATTCTTATATTATTTTTATCTAATTAAATATATAGATAAAATGATATTTTTAATCTTTTATATATCATATAAAACATATTTATTTCATTTTATTGATGTCTTTATTTATTTTTTCTGGAGCAAACGAGGCTTAGAATACGCTCCCACGAGGATTGGTTTTGAGTTTGACTTCAGGAATTTTAATTAATCAAGGTAGAGACATCAACGACGCTGATATAAACATTACAAAGGAAGTCCCTTGATCAAAGGATTTGGTTTGTATTTTCCTAATCTATTTTTGGTAATTTCTCAGTTTTTTTTTTTTTGATTGAATAAGTGAGCGAAGTTAACCAATGCTCTTAGGAGAAATATTTTTTGTACTTTTGTAGCATTAAAAATTTATAATTATTGTTATTTGTATTTTGATAAATAAACAATTATCATCTAAAATTTTGGATCCAATTTAACCATGAATTAAAACTAGATCACATAATTTTAACCCAAAAAAAGAAGTTTATATGACAGTATATTAATAATAATAATGTTCAGCATTACCAAAATAAACTTGCTCGTGAGACAAAGTTAAGGATATATTAAAAAATAATATCAAATTAATTGTAATAACAATAAAATAAAGCAATTTCAATAAAAATTTCATCGAAATATTGGATGTGACTTTATGTCTTTATCTCAACAAAGTAAAATTTTGAACCAATACATTGTTTGAACCTGTAATATGAATGATCAATGAGAGAAAGAGTCAAAATTGTTACATAGAACATCAAATTTTAATATTGCTTCTATTAAAGTTGACTGCAAATAGGGAACCTCCACCAGTATTGTCTGTTATTGTTAGAAGAGTCAAAGTCCTTAAATAAAACATGAAATTTTTGGACTTATTATAAAGTAAATATCAGTTGGAATCAAATAAATAAATAAATAATGTTATGTATATAAAATATCTGTAAATTATATACAAAAATACATATGTTTTAGTTGAAAAAATGTATAAACTAGTAATAATTACACTACATATGAAAGTAAAATTATCCATGAATGAATAGTTGAAAAATGCACCATGATTTGCTCTCAGTTTTCCAAAACCCAGTGACTTTCCAAGTGAAAACATCCCCAGCTTTTTTGTTTTTCGAATTTTCTTAATCAGTAAGAAATTTCCCAGAAATAGACTAATGTTCCCATTGATCATTGGATAAGGTTCTACAGGTCCTAACGACGTAAACTCAACGTAAGCCATAAAATTCAAGTGGAAATTTAAATGCACAATTTTATCAATATATTATATATCACTTTGCGCGTTCTACGCTTGGCATGACTGTATTTTTGTGAAACAATTATAATTCAAGGATTTTAAGTTGAAGATATTTATATTAAAGAATTTCAAATTTTAAAATTATTTAAAAAATTAAATCATACAATTTAATATCTTGAGTTAAAATTTTTAATCATTAAATTCTTTAAAATAATGTTAAAATTTAAACATAAATATTTTTAATTTCGGATCTTTAATTATAACTTTCTCCATTTGTGTTCCTTTGAATTTAGACTTGAATGAAATTTGCGTTCAAACTGATTTGAAATTTGCTCTCAAACTGATTCGAACGGAGCGTCTCAACTCGTTGACAATGTTAGAGACGATATATTAATTGCATAAATGAATGTGAGATTTTCACGAGTTATTGGGAATATTATTCTAACATTTCTGTGGAGGACGTCAGCTACTATTCAACTGGCTGAGTTAGAAGAATAACTGAATTTTAAAAGCGAAATCCAAGCGAAAGTGAGCCACAGAATAACTGAATTTTTTTTATTTTTATTTTTTAAAAAATAATTTAATTGATAAAATAATAAATATTATATAAAGAGATTACTCCCGCAACATATTGAATCAAATAAATTGGTGTATCAATCATTCTGCATTCAACGGCTACTTCACTTGCATCGTAACTTCCCTCAGCAGGGTGGACCACCACCACCACGCGCCACGTAAAAACCGGAGAAGCTGCTTACTAATCATACGGGTCAACTTATTACTTAGTGCATGTTTGTATTAATATCGAAAAAGTAAAAAAAAATTACGTTGGCAATCTACAATATATAAAAATAATAAATAACTGCTTTATCCAAAATGTGATTTTTAAAAAATATATCAATCCAAACACACTAACTTGCCTATTCTAACCAATGATGAATTAGTTATATATATATATATATATTTTTTTTAATTTTCTTAAAATTACATAATTTTTTATTTTTAAAATATATATTAGTTTATTTTTAAAATTTTGATTAAAATATTTTCTATTGACCAAATATACAAATATATATTGTATCTAAATATACATAAATAAAAATAAAAAAAAGAACGAATTTTGTTTTCATGTATAGACAAATGAAAAATGAGTGCATTTTATTTTTATTAAATTTAACTAAAACATGTATTTATGTTAATAAAAGGTATTTTGGTTAACAAAATTTAAAATTAAAATAAAGTGTAATGTAATTTTTTATTTTAGAGGAGATTTGTATATATATTTTAAAAATAGATAAGAAAATCATGTAATTTCAAAAACATTCAAGAAAAGTTTATATAATTTACCTAATGTTATAGCATCATAAAAGTAATATTTTCAAATTTTTTAGATTTAAAAGGTATTCAAAAATTTTTAATTAAAATATATTTGTTATGGGCTTTAAAAAAATTAAAAACATTAGATATTATATATATATATATATATATATATATATATATATATATATATATATATATATATATATATACACACACACACACATACATACATAGGACACCAAAGTACAGTGGGGTGAAGAAATAACAATAAAAAAGATGCCCTTAAAAAAGATAAAAATGACACTTCATAAAAGTTATCGAAACTAAAAAGTTTCATTAAAAAAAATGTTAAAAAAGATATAATCTAATATTTTTATAATTTTTAAGTTATATAAAATACTATAAAAATATGAGAGAATTATAATAAATGATCAAAAAATAAAAATATTTATTGTTTAGGATCTGTTATCACTTGTTTTAGAATGGTTATTACTGAGTCTAATAACAAACTGTTAAATCTAATGATAATGGTTCTCAAAAATAATTTTTTTCTCTTCTTAGTTCTTAAGCATAATTTTTTCTAAAAATGTAGTAAGTATCCATCAGCTAAACACAAATATTTCAAATTTCAATTGATAATTCATACGACGTAGTACCAGTTGCGGCTAAGCCAGCTTTGATTTCTTCGTGATTAAGCTATTGTCATATCTTTAGTATCGTAATACATGTTTTGCTTGCTTCGTGCCTTTCATGGACTGTTTCAATTTTTGAACAAGTCATAATTTAGCTGGTCTTTGACGTCTTGAGAGGATAAATAAATAAACAAACATACCAAAATGCAATTCTTTATAACTTAGGCTTCTCAGATAAAACAAATAATTAAGTTGATTTTGCCAACTGAAAATGAAAAGCTTAGGCTTATGAGATCAAACAAATAATTAATTATTTTATGTTGGTACTTCTCCCCATTCCAATCATAGTATTTTTCAATCTGTTGTCATAAATTTGACCATATTTATTGTGTCATCACGCGGAATTATCTTTTTTCATTCCTTCTCTATTCATCCCACTGCTTATTCTTTTTGGACCCCAGATTTCAGATTTTTCTCTTTTTAATTTTGATATATTTTTTATTTTTTTAAAAGAGTAAAATGTAGAATAAAGATGATGTTTTATTTACTAGCTTAAAAAAATAATAATTGAGATTAAAAAAAATTTTAGACGATTCAAAAATAATAAACATTCTCCGCACACGCCATCATACTTATATACTTTGGTGTTGCGAGTAGACTTGCTTATTATGCAAAAATTATATTCTATTTTATTTTACATAAAAAATTGTCAAAATTTAAGTTTGAGTTTTAAAAACTAATGAAATTGAAGTTTATAATCCAACCCGTGTCGAAGTTTAATGACATGCATTGGATATGGCTCTATTTAACCATTAAAAAAGATCAAGCGTTATAAAATGATGATGAAGAAGTCTGCCCACAATCTTTATCCTTGCACGAAACTCTCGTGCGGTGTTTGGTAAGTAAGAAATTTAGTTTTTCTAAGTACTTGATATTTACAAAATATTTAGACTTAACAAATGTGAAAATTTTTAAATTGTGTTTTAAATTTTTTTTTAAATAATAAAAGGGTATTAATTTTTTATATACATCTCGTGTTCAAAATTTTTATATATAAGATATGTAAGTATATGAAAAATTAGACTACATGTACATCAAACGGTACCATAAAGGCTCCGTTTGGTTCAATGAAAGGAAGGGGAGGTAAATGGAGGGGAGGGGTTTTAATGAATTTTGTTTGGTTGGAGGGGAGGGGAGGGAGGGAGGTAATTATGTTTGGATAAATTTACCATTTATATTATTTTAATTTTTTTTAATAAAAAAATTATTTATATCAATAATTTTTAAAAAAATTATAAATTTTAATCTTTTTTATTTTTAATTTTTGATAAAAAAAATTATCTTAATTTTTATTAAATATTAATATATTAAAAAAATTAAAAAAGACAAAAAAATAAATTAAAATTTTAAAAATATCTCATCTCACCCCTCCCCTCCCCTCCTTTTTTATTTAATTCAACCAAATATCTTATCCCTCTCTCCTCCAAAAACCCTCAACCAAACACTCCCTAAAGTCTTTCAGTGTACCAAATATAATTAATTAGTCAAGTAATATAAATTCTAACCTTAGTAAAAGTTTCAAGTTAGCATAACCGATAATTGGATTTAAAAAAAACAAAAAAAACAGGGCTCATTTGGTAGCAAAAGAAAAAGGATTTTTTTCTTCTTTTTTGTAATATTTGTTTTATTATTATTATTATTGAATAGTATTTATTTTTTTATTTTTTATTTAAATAAAAGACATGAGAAACATTTTTATCTATTTTATTATTTTCATTTTTATATTTGATATTCTGTATATCAAATAATGCCAAACGTCTCATGCGGGAAGCAATGCAGACAAGGGAGAAGAAGGGCAAGCAGTAGTTAAGACAAAACTTGTGTAGTTATTATATATTATAATAAATACTTTGCAACTTAGTATCTTCATGGTGTACAAGTTATGATCAAGATCAAAAAATTGTGTCTTTTGTCTTGAGAGACTGACTCACGATTTGTTTGATTACATGATGTAAAAAAGATAAGAATATAAAAAATGAATAAGTAAAAGAAGGTGAAATAAAAAATATATATATATATATATATTTAATAATAATAATTTAATAATTAAAATAATAATTTAATAAATATAATAATAATTATAATGACTTAATAAATTTTATACAAACTATATAAACAATAAATTAAATGGACCATTATAATAAGTATCTTCTCCCTCCGTTAAGCTTTCTCAATAATTTTAAATTATATATATATATAATATTAAAATTTAATATTATATTTTTACATCTTTTCAAATTTTAAATTTATTAGATCCACAAAAACACACACACACACACACACACACACACACACATATATATATATATAAAATATTACTCTAATACGAAATTTTGTTATTATTTTTTTACTAAATTATCCTTAATTGCTCGAATATGTTTTAGTTAATCTATCCATCTCTGTCTTTCTGTACGATGAGATTGTATCAAACATGTTTTTTCCCATATCTGATTCAAACTTCAATTCAATTTCATAGGCCCTTTTCCCAAGATATAGCAGTAGAAAATATAATAATTTAAATATAACAATTTCAAAAGTATTTGCACCATATGTAATTTTTTTTTAACAATTCCAAAATAATATGTCTAAAATTATCAAGATTGAAACCACTGAATTATTTGGAGGCACAACTAGAGGGGATCACGTAAATCTCCCTTTTTTATTTTTTACGAGCCTTCCGTAAATGAAAAAAGGCAAGGAAAATAGTGGTGGAAAAAGAAAATTTAGAAAAAATTTTAATTTTATTCCTTTAATCATTATTTAACAATATTTATTAATTATTATTTAATCATAAAAAATAATAATAACATTATTTTTTATCTTTAAAATTATCTTCTTCTTTTTTTTCTTTTTTTTTTCTATACTTAACTTTCCATCAACTAATAAATCATTTATAATTGTGCTCCCCCAAATAAGCAAGGGCCTATATCACCTCCCTCTCCTCACCCCACTTCCAAAAAATAAAACAAAAAAAAATAGATTATATTTGATATGCACCAATAAACACAAAAAAATGAAAAAGTTTTTTAAAAAATTAAAAAATATATATATTTATTTTTTATAATTATTAGTACCTACTCTTTTGGTTATTATATTTTTAAAATAAAGACACAAGTATTATTTTTTATTAAATCTATCTACTTTTTCTTTTTCTTTTTTTCATTTCTTCAATCTCATTTCCCAAACACAAATTTAATGAGGTTGTCCCCCTATAATTTTACAGAAGATATATTTGTTGCAATTTTCTGACAAAAATTTTGGATCTCTGTAGTACAATCACAAAGATTAGAATTTATGGGAGCAATACTTTATGTACTATTGGATCTAAGTTTTATTTTTATTTTTTATTGTATTTTAATGAAAATTGGAATTTCAATTGCTTGCTTGTACCTTGCTTCATCCATCATTCTCATCTTCTCGACTATCATTGGTTGTTTTTTGTTGCCAATTGCTATTGTTGCTTCATCTTTGTCATTCACTCTTCTTGGTTGCCCGCGTGAGTCTGAGAGAGAGAGTGAGAGAGAAATGTCAGAGATTCGCCCCCTCCCTTTCTTTCCTCATTTATTTTTTCTAGTCCCTAGAACAGTTGAATAAGCTTACTTTGAGAAATGAGAATTGGAAAATGGCTTTCGGTTCACACTACTATATAAACTATTTTCTTCTTTTCAAGCATTTCTAGTTAGTTTATCTAAGGGTAAACGTTAAACATAGAATAAGATGTGCTAATCAATCTTCTTTACAATGTCTTTTTTCAATTCTTAACTAAATGATTTTGTAACTTTATTCTTGGTATGAAGATTTTCTTCTTCATATTTTCATCTATTCTAAGGAAGTCTAATGTATTATATATTGTCTAAATTTTATTAAATTATAGAATATCTTCTAAGGTTAAAGACTATTGTTATTAAACTTATAAGTTGACTCGCTAAATTTATTAAGTTTAAGTTCTTACTTAAAAAAATTGTGTTAACTTGTTTATAGAGTCAGATTCAATATAAATTCGGTTTAACTCACTTTTGACTTAGATAAACCCAATTAATTTAATATTTTTTAGCTAAGTTTGATAAATTATCATATAATTGAGTTAAATTAAATTTTAAAAAAATAAATAGTAAAAGTTATATTTATAACTTTGACGATATTCATTCTAATAATAAATGAATAATTGAAGGGAGAAAAAATGGAGATGATGTGAAGGAAGAAGATGATGAGATTCTTCAATTTATTTAAATTAATGAGAATATTACTAATTATACTCTTGAGCTAGTGATAAAGTTGGGTGATTATTTGGAAGTTAATTTGAATGTTAATACCATAGGTAGTAATACTTCAAATATGACTTTGGATAATGATATAGAAAAAGAATATAATAATAATGATTTTAGTGACAATAATAGTAATGAGATAGGTGAAGATGATGATAATTAGATTTGTAAAGATCTATGTTAAATTTTTATTTATATCTTTAAAATTTAGATATATTGAATGATTATTTCTGTATGAATTCAATTGAAATTTTTATATTGAGAAATATGAATTATAGAATATAAATAATTTTTTTAAATTAATGTAATTTAAATTGTATTTATAAATTATTTTTTTACATATTGTATTTTATATGTAATTATTAACAAATATAAATTATTACAAGTTTACAATATGAGTATGCATTATGAATTCACTTAAATTTGTGAATTTGACAACTCTGTTAAAAAGAAAAATTGATTGACTTTTCCATCCTAGTATATAAAAGACAAAGGAACTAAGGTGAGATATTAAATATGTTTATTAAATTGCTAAGATTTTTTTTTATTTAATTCATTTTTTTTATGTTGCAAATTTTTTTAATACTACAAATTTTAATTAATTTTTGTTATACTACATATGTTTAATGTCTAATTGTAAATTTGTGATACTTTTATCTATTCTTAATTATACTCCTTATTATATTAACAAATGATTTATGATAGGTTGCAAATCCTATAAATTTTGAATAGGAAATGGAAAATGTTTTGAAGAGAATATTGTCATAAGAGTAACAATTTTTATTTAGATCTCATAAATTCAATTTGTAGTTACAACAAATAGAGATTAATCTAAAAGTTTGCCATTAAACCTAAGAAAACAAAATAAAATTTCAGTCTATGATCCTAATAACTAAGATAAAATATGAAAAATATAATTACAAAAAAAACCATATCAACCAATTTAGTATAACTTTTAAGAAAAAATTAAAAAGTCTATAAGAAGATGCAACATTTTGCTTATGTTCTTAATTTCTTATTCATAATTTTGGTTATCCATTTATGACAAAGGGATTTACAAATTGGCGTAAGAAAGAAAGGCTTTCATCTTATATTGGACATTTTAATAGCAAATGACAGTAATAAGTTATGTAACTTACTTGATTTTATATATTATTTTATAACTTTCATTATAATTTATTTAGTTATATTGCCCTATAGTTTAGGATTCTAGCTCCACCACTGCTTAATAGTGTGTTTGGTTTGGTGGTAGAAAAGTTAAAAATCACGTTTATTAAACTATGGTATGTAGAAGTAACAAATTATTATTTTGTCTGAAACGTGATATGAGAAACTCAACTACTCATTCAAACACACACTGAATCAGCAACCAGCAACTATTCGGAGCCGACTTGTTACATATGAACATAAGGTCATTTTCTTCTGTTCTTCCAGTATGGAATGGATCAAATTAAATGCTACATAGGAGATTAGACTGGTTATTGTTGTTCTGTAGCAACATATGTAGGCAACAATAGACAATGTGGTTTCTTTGGAGACGAAGAAACCAATCTATTTTTAAACTTTTGTGACACTTGACACCCAAGTTAGGGAACCTCAATCTGGGATTAAATACAACACAAAAACTTTTAAAAAATATTTCAAAAACTAATTTAAATAAAATTGTTACTAAAATTTTAATTATTTTAAAAAATAAAATTTATTTCAAAAAAAGAAAGAAAAAATATGATCAATAAATCAAAAATGAGTTTGAGAATAGATTAAACAAGAAAGAGACATGAAGTGCCTCACAACATAAACATGGATTCCTTAAAACAATTACTCTAAACTAATTATGCAACATATTATAATATGGCTTTAAACTTATATTAGTTATTCTTTATCACTCATATGCAAAATATAAAATATAAAAATATAAATTAAGTAAAAAATAATAAAAAAATTTATTTATAAAACAATATATATATATATATATATATATATAACAAACTTAATCTAAGATGATAGTCACTTCTCTTTCCTATCTTGACCACTCAGGCTCCCCAATCTTTTTTTGCCTTCTGGGCTCTACTTATTACATAATATAATTTATGTAGTACTCCACAATTTTTTTCATTTCTAATAAGAGTTCAAAGTTTTCATGTGGCTGGTTGTTCGCCAACAGAACACTATTAGCACCATTGACTAGTTAGTGTGCAATGATGACTAATCCGTAAGAAATTTACATCTTTTAAATTTTTTTATTATAAAATTCTTATAAAATTTAAGAAGAGAAGAAAGAAAAGAAATATATATATATATATATAATAAATCTCATACACTTCTATTTTTGTGTCATTTTTTTAATTTTTCAAAAATTTTAAAGTAAAAAACTCTAAAGTTCTTTACATAATGGGGAAGCTACTACATTGATAAATCACCACCCATTTTAGTGTTGAAATATTCTTGAGGATCACAAATGTAATGCCAACTGGTAGACCCCATCATAGTCAAATCGATGATAATTTTGGTGAGCTTAAGATTTCAGGAGCCTTTTGTTTGGTCCAAGGATCTCTCGTAAAATTCTTTTGGATTAATCATAGTAAGGTGCGCCCAAGGGAGTGACAAGGTAATCAAGTAAGAGCTGCAAGAATTCAATAGCCATGAAGAAAGAAAAAGTACCCAAGCACCTAAATTATCATAAATGAAGAGATTTTGTAAATGCTGTTTGAAGACTTGGAATGAGGAAGTGTTCTCTCTTAAATAGTAGGGAAGCCCCTATTTCTTTTCACGACATAAACGAAAGGAGAAGCTCAAGGGAAGAGGAGATGAAGTGGGTCTTTCATCAGCTATGAATCCTGCCAATGTCGACCATCCATTAAAAGGAGGAGCTATTACACAACTAAAAGAGAAGGAAGAGTTCCCTTTCAATGTAGAAAAGTCTTTCAACGCAGGCACATGAAAAGAAAAGGGAAAAATTAGGATCTTTTCTGGTTATAGATATAAAAAGCAGAAAGGGCTAGTTCCATGAAGTCGATCAATCCAACTGTGAAAAACCTTATGGCAAGATACTTGATGAGACATGAAAAAGGTTTGGGGGAAAATTAGAATATCCATTTAGTGGCTTAACCCTGCTTTCCTTCTTACTATGCTTATGATTAGTATTTTGTACTTAGACTTTCTGATCTATGACCATCTTTACCCAAGACCTCAGAGATACATACCTTACTTGATAAGGGACAACATTTGTAAATTGCATAGAGATCCTTCAAGCATCATTAGTGATAAAGATCCTTCATTCACTAATAAGTTTTGGTAAGAATTTGTCAAAAAGCTTGGTGTCACTTAGTGTTTATCTTCGACTTGCCTTCTTTGATTAGATGGCCAAAGTGAGGCTTTCAACGGATGTTTAGAGAAATATCTAAGAAGCCTAACTTAGTTAGCACCTCATGATTGGATGTGGTGGCTACCATTTGCTGAATGGTGATATAACACCATTTTTCATACCTCTATAAGCACCACCTCTATGAGGTAATGTATGGACAGGCCCTCCAATTCATTTGCCTTATGGGTCGTAAGAATCTACAATGGAGGTCATTGGTAGGAATTTTGTTGCAAGGGAAATAATGTTACACAAAAGTTACAAAGGAACTTGGCCGTGATTGTGTATTGCATGAAGCAACAGGCTGACAAACATAGATTTGAAAGGAAATTTCAAGAAGGTGATTGGGTTTTTCTTAAATTAAAACTATTTAGACAAAGTTCTATGGAAAGGAGGAGTTCTGAAAAATTGTTTTTGAGGTACTTTGGGCCTTATTAGATTGTAGAAAAGGTTGGACATGTAACCTATACACTTAGGCTGCTTCCTTTATCAAGAATTCACTCAGCCTTCCATGTGTTACATTTTAAGAAAATGTTCTAATCTAAATATTGATCCTTACTAATTACTAGATTTTTGGGTTCTCTTTCCACCGAACTCACCTGAAACAATACTGGACAAATGCATAGTACAGAAAAGACACCGAGTTGTGATAGAAGTGTTGGTGAAATGGAAAGGTGAGAAGGAGGAAGAAGCCACTTAGGAGCTATGGTTCAATGTTCAAAAGTAATTCCCTGAAATTGCCAAGTCCTCACACCCTTGGGGTCAAGGGTGATTTCATTGGGGGAGTATTTATTAGGCTGTGCAATGTTTGAAGGGCATTAAAATCATTAGTTTTGAATTAGTCGGGATATTTTAGTGTTTTTCTTATGTTGTCATTCTTTATGAGAGCTAAGTTTCAGTAGTCTATTTGTAATTTTCATTTCGCAAATAGAGGTCTTTGTGTTATTTTGTGTTAACTAAATTTTGCTGCTGAAGGGTGTTATAGTTGCAGAGTCATGTTTATTTTTGCTTACGAAAGATCATATTAATTTCTTCTTCTTTCAGTTTCCCTCCTTTGACTTCTTTTCCCGTCTTCCCTAATTCTCCTTCAAATTCTTAAGCTTATCAGTAACCAACTGCACAGGATCCAAATCTAGGTTCAAAAAATATATCAGGAGTTTCAGCCATCACTCCTCACCTTTAACATGACATGCAGTTACCTTTAGGAGCTAAGCACGTGGGGATTTCAGGATCTGAATCTAAAGATCATCCTAGAGGGATTATATGGTAGAATTGTAATGGGACACAGATAATGGAGATCATCTCACCCTTTTTGGACACTCGCACGAGGTTTTAATACGTGATAGGCGTTGAATTATCGGTTCCTCCAACCTACCAGGACGCAAATGTAGGCCAGGCTAGTTAGTGCAGCCAATTTTCAGTGATGCTTCTCCCTCTGTACATGCTTTTCGCCATCTACGATATTACTTTGCCATTTGCTTAGAAGTATCAGTTTATTATAAGTCAGCCATTTTTGTCTTTTTGTCTTTTTATTTTTTTGCCAATGAACTGTTTTAATTAAGTCTTTTCTATACTGCTCCGTAGGTTTATAAGAAATGATAGTATATACACAACAGTTGTGAACATAACAATGCACAAACTCATATGCATGAGACAACTTAAAAATAGAGACTACTTGCTTGACCTTATTAAATAGGCCACCTGGGCAGTTGTTCACAAGTGTAAATACAAAGTTGTTCAAGTAATATTGCTACACTGGCCAAGAGGAAAAAAGTAACATTACTACACGCTGGCCAAATTTTTTTTTAAAAAAAAGGATTGACATTACTACACGATATAATATCTAGCCAATAATCTTACGAATGCAGACAAACTTGCGATGCTCCTAGTATCCTTTCGTTGGTGCAAAGTCAACACAACAAGAAGCTCCATATTTGACATAAAGGGCCTATAACAGTTGAATGCGAAGAAACAATCGGGAAGGTTCCTTACATATAAATGATACCAGTTCCAGACAGTAAGCAAACTTAAATTTATGCCCAGAAACAGAAGTCCTCAGTAACATGAACCAAGGTACAAGTTAAAAATCACACACTTGGAAAAGCAATATGGGAAGTCCAGAAGGCATGCCAAAAAGCAAGAAGAATTTAAATTTGCGGTTGCAGCATTTGAAAAACCTGAATCTATAATGTACAAATCACGCCCAAATGCAGCAAAAGAGCAAAGAAATTGATCAAATACACCTCTCCTATAGTTCTATGAAGTTCAACAATTAATCAATTATCATGATAGATACACGAGGTCTGCAAGTTTCAGTCTCCTCGTGTTAAACTGAAGAAAACCATTCTTACTTGAATCACCTCCTCCACTCTGCTTGAATTAACTTTCCTGCATGATGAACAAACTAGTTTATGGTTATCAGTTATGAAAACATAAAAGTCATATAACAGCATATTTCGGATTGCCTTTAATTCTCAGGTCATTTCTACCAATTTTGTGCAGATAAAAAGAGTTGTACTGTTTTCAAACCTGTGAAGACCCAAGGCTATTTAATAGATAAACTCTATTCATGCGGGTGAAGTGACCCTAAACTGACAATTCAGGTTGTTTGTTTGTTTTGGTCCATGCAGTTCCAAAACTATTTAGAACACTCATTTCCAAGTGAAATCGCCAAATATGACAGATCATCAATCCAATTTTTTTAAGAAATATATCATACCATTCCCATCTCTGGAAGAGCGCATAGTTCTGTCACTTCTGTGCCCCCCCTTGCCTCCTGCTTGAACTGGTTTCTGTGTTCTTGGTGAATGCGAACTAATTTTACTGTTAGTTGAAGATGGCAGAGAATGTCGCCTGGCAAGTTTGCTTCTCTCACCTCCATCTTGTCCAAACCTTGGGGACCCTTGTGCTCTCAACTTTGCCTTGGCAGATTCAGTGGCTGCCATAAAACTCGGTAAAGTTGGAGTTGGGCTATTCTGTAAACCATCCTCTACACATTCCTGCTTTGCTAGAATTGAGGATTTCCGAGTGGGTTTCTGGTTTTCATTTTTTGTCGAATCTTCCTTGAGACTCAAATGTCCATTTGTAAAGGGCGAGTTTTCATCATTACAATAACTCTGTGGTAAATCTTTTGGTTCTTTTGTAGGTTCTTGGCCAGAAATGTTTCTATATCTACTTGTGTTCTCTCTCAAAGGCTCTGAATTGATGGGCACTTGATAACCGCTTGGCATGTCAGATACCTCCTTGCTTATTGAAATTGCAGGTGTAATTTCTGCATCAGGCACATTGGATATGGTCAATGCTGCTTCCTTTTTTATCTTCTCATTGGAACTTCTGACCCCTTCTTCTGAAACACCATAACCCGAGATAACTAGTGCCTTTTCCAAGTGCTGCTTTGGGGCCTCTGATTCAACTTCTGATTGAGCAACATTCTCAACAATGGGGTTATGAACCTTTCTCAAGTTACGCTTAACTTTCTCAAACTCATTTTCTGGATTTTCCTGCAGTGGATCAGTGGGCTGGCTTGAAACTTTCTTCAGGTTTCGTTTTGGTTTCTCAAATTCAGGATTTACTTGCACTGGGACCAAGTCAAATTTTGCAGTGGGATTCTTCCGGTTACTATGTTTTGACTTGCTCATTTGAGCTTCTCCATTTGAAATATTACTCAACTTTCTCTGAGATTTAGAGTTCAGGAGTTTCTTGGGTTGGGGAACTGGTTTCCAAAAGTGAGATGCTGACCAGCGCTCCAACCAACTTAGGACTAAATTTGGATCCCCAGAAACATATTGGAGGCGCAAAGCCATTGTTGCAGTTGATGAAGCAAGAAGCTGAAACACAAAACCTGAGTTTTTTTCACATACTTAATTCAACCGAGACAGATCAAAAGGCAAGCTGTAACAGAATTATGTGCTTGAGATAAATGATAAAGCAATATAAGTGAAATTGTGCAAGTCCCTTTATTTCCAAATTAAGCTATAGTAAATTATGACCAAGACGTGAACTAATCTTGCGCATAAACTCAATTAAAGGCAGATTCAGGCATAGTTTCATCATTTTAAAATAAGAAATCATAAGACCATATCTATTTGTGTAGCAACTAGCAAATCGGGCTATCTTCTTACATCCAAATTATAGTATTGTATTATTGTTCATTGTTAAACAACACACATTCAGAATAAGTAGCCACACATACAAAATAACCTTACCAGTTATCACATGCAAAGCAGAATTCAACTTACCTTGTGGATAAAACTATTTGCTGACAGATTTGCAATTTTTGTGGTTGCACCACCTGGATTGGCAAGCTTGCCAACCTGAAACACAGCATATTGAGAAGGAAAAAAATCAGTAGAAGCAATATTTTGAAAAATATGATATGATAAATGCAGCATAAACTCCTCCTCCCTCTCAGCATTGAGTCATGAAGCAATCATACCCTTTGATTCTATCTTAACAGTACGTTACAGATGCAACACCCACCAATTAACAGAATATAATTTGAAAGTTCACATATAACAAGACACTGTCTACTCATAAACATTTTATCATCACAAAAAGAAAAAAAAAAAAAAGTTGTGGAAACCAATCCCTAACAGATTATATGATTGCAAGAACTTCGTCTAATTAAGGGAAAAAAAAAAAAGGTGCTGAATGACAAGAGGCCACCTAATTTGTTGTCATAAATATTTCAAGTTTGTTCATTTATTTTCCTTGCTTATCCCTCCCCTCCATCTTGAATGTGCCGCCAGTTCAGTTACAGTTCTCATATTCAACAGAACTGTTCACTCTAATTTGACCAAGACAGTCAGACATATTATGGACTAGCATCTTGACTTGCATATGACTTATGTATTTCATTTTATATTAATCTAAAAAATAAAATGATAAGTGTGAGTTTTGAGACTTCAAATAACTACTACCCACTTACTACAACTTCCTACTTCAGGTTAAGGTTTATAAGTTCAAGATAGCATGAGACCAAATTCCAATAAGAGCCATAGTATAAATTCTTTTGGGGTTTCTTTATTCATTTTTGTCCTTTTCAATTTGAGGGGGCTTAAGGGCTTTTATCAGAGGAATGCCTAAAATAATATGAATAATATGACATACTATTGATTATTGAAAATAAAGAGAGAATTCAGCTCTTGGGAAGCATTACCAAAGGCTTCACAAGATTGCACTTCTTATGCATTTCATACCCAACATCAGACTGCCTAACTCTTCCTCCACGAACAAGTGCTTGTAACTTGATAATCCCATACATACAACATAAAGTAGCAATAGCTTGTCTCCTAACCAAGTGCCCTCGGATAAGTGCTTGCAACCTTATTATGCCTTTAAGAGCCCTAAATGCCCTGCGAGCCTTCACACCAGTCACTTCCATTAGTTGAGGGATAATATCATTGCAAAGAGAATTCCACAAAAATAAGTCCAACAAGCTTAAAAATATTCTTATTGACAATTGTTTCAGAAGACATTTGAGAAAATTTTCAGAGACAGAAGCAGTAAAGGAGACCTAAAACTGCAATCAATTTCTTGATGAGCATCACAGCTGTGGGAACAAGGCAGAATGGATCTTCACCAGAAGATCAACTGAGATTTAAGTTTCAACATTAACAAACTGCTCAAATTTTTTATTTTACAGAACAAGAAGGTAGTTGGCACTTGGTACATTGACTTGACTGCTTGTTTGACTAATATACACACCACTGACATCATATGCAGTAAACAATATAAGCATCAATGGATTCTAACTCTGGTAAGAAGAGTTTAATTACCACATTACATTAGGCTTTCTTAAAGTTTCAATTCCTTGATCCAACAAAGCCTTCGAGTTAGATGTCACCAGAATCTAATTCACAATCACAACAGTAAACAAATTCCACAAATTTATTATATTTTTGTAGTATGCATTTATATGTCATCTTCAAGATTATACTTGCAATTACCATTATTATTATTAGGACTAAATTTAGGTGCATTCTTTATATCTTTGCTATCAGCTTCTCTAATAAAAATATAACGTGTAAAACAAATTTTTTAAAGACCCAATCATGTGATGCTAAGCTATAAAAATCAAACAATTGTTTGTAAAAACCATACACATTTCATGTTTTTATTGGGAAAATTGTACCTAAATTTTTTCCCGATTATTATTATTAATTTTTTTCCCTGGAAAACATTTTCAATTCAATCGCTTAAAATATATAAAATAGCAGTAAGAAAATTACCAAATAACCCCTCAAAGTAGCCTGCACCTTCGTTGCAGCTTCCTCATGCCTAATTTTCTCTGGATCAGGTGGGGCATCTTGATGATGAGATCCCGCAATAACTATTTCTTGATTCTGTGGTAAAAGATTTTCTAGTTCTTTATTTTCCAGTTCTAGATGCCCCTCATTTTTGGCAAAAGTATTGGGAGTTGGATCTAAAGACAAAGCAGTTTCCATTTCCAATGCCTTGGAAGCAACCGGCATTTCTTTCTGTTTAACAAGTTTCTACGTTATACAGTTTAAAAAGAAGTCAGGAGTTTCACTACAGAAGGAAAAATCCATATGAAACTAAATTTATAAATTCAACAGTTAAAAAGAAGTCAGGATACATTATCAACATGATTGATTTTAATATAAATTTAACTGGTTAGTGAATACCGATTACTGCCTAAATATGTTAACACACAACCACCATTAGAACTCTATGAAACAAGCACAAGCTTAGTCCCAAGAACCTAATCCCCGTAAGACGTAGTTTATGGCAAAGCCAAACGTCTCAAGAACCAAGTTGATTATTGACTGTTATTTGAGTGCAAAATCTGTGTTCTTTTTTTCTTCCTTCATTATCACTATAATGATAATACTTGAATGTTAATTTTGATAAAGCCATTTTGTTGAACATGTAAAGGTAAATCTGGAGTTGATTGCCTATGTCAAGTTGAATAGAGTTATAGACATCGTGTGGCCATAACAGCATAACTATCAGAGTATTACCTCTCTTCCTTTTAAAATATTTGACTTGGATGATTTTTTCCCAAATAGCACAGTTTTGATCCATTTTCCTGGTGACTTCCCCATTAAGATATCTAGATCTGTAAAAGAAAAAACGGTGAACCTAGTCTCTGTGCAATAATTTGCATGATTATTGTTTAAATAGAAAAGTAAATAAACAAAAACAAAAATAATACACCAAATCCTAAAACCATGCAAGATTCCTGTTATAGAAGATCAACAAATTCAGTTACTTTTGTACTAAGATTTTAGTTTCTTGTTAAGATTTTCTTTCTTTATTTTCCCCCCCTTGAGCAGGGAAGTGTTGCCATAGGTGTTACACTGTGACCATACTGAAGTATATGGTTGAGATACATAATTCTTTAATCATTATAAGTAATTATACTCAATAATTTTAGGTAGCTAAACAAGGGCTGGGATAGTAGGGTAACATACACTGCATCAGCCAATGTTCAACCGAAAACATAAGTCAATGTAGTCCCAAAGGCTTTGAAACAATGTCAAGTGAAATATTGACAAATCGACAATCAATAGTAGATAGATGTAATGGTCAATTAAGTGCATCTTTTCTCTTATACAGTAACAAAGCACCAAGTGGCATATCCTTTTAAACCAGATGAATTATTTATGCTCATCGATCCGATGCACCTTCACTCATTGCTGTGTCTGTAATCTCCAATGTAAGAACTACGAAAGAAATATGTTCCCACCAACAATAACATTGTTCGAAAATCAGCTAGTTAAGCAAACCACATAGTAAAGTATGCTTAAACTTCCGACGACCTCCCAGAGAAACTTTTGTGCAACAATTTTTGTCGGGAGTATAAACAATTAGCTCAGCGTTAGTCAATATGAGACAAGAAAAAACCCATACTAATTACGTTAGAACTTATCGTTTTAGTCAAAGAAGGTTACTCCAAAAGTACCATAGTTCATAAAAACGTTACGAAGAAAGCGGGGAACACCAATATGTGAGAGACAGCTACAACATAGGCATAGTTCAAATTGACAGATGAGACAATAATTTAAAAAAAAAAAAAAAAGGCAAAGAAAATCCTTAAATTGAAGGACTAATGACATGCACCAAGAATTCCTGAACCACGAGATCTACTACAAGTAAGAACAAGAAACACTTGACACAGCTTCATTAATGAATGTCTTAAATAAAAACTAACGAGGTCGCATCAAACTAGATCTGACGATTACCAGACAAATGCGAACCTCTTCACCCCAAATCTACAATTCCTAAAATCCAGAATCGAACCATGAGATTACAAAATGTGCATAAAGTAAATTATTCAAAATAATTTTCCAAAAACGGAAGAAGAGATTATCATATATACGGTGGAGTAGACGAGATAGAATAAACGGGAATGTAGTGTACCATGGAAGAGTAAGAGTGAGAAAGAGCTTGAAACCCAAGAGAAAGTTTGTGATCTTTAAAGCTCCATCAATTTATTGCAAGCTTGCTTCGATGCTCTCTGTGCGGGAGGAGGGAAGAAAAAAAAAAGTCTGAAACTGAAAACGCCTGGATCAAAGCTCACTGAATGTTATGCGGCCAATCTCGTTCCTACTGTCAGATGCAATGACTTGTGAGAATATCACGATCCAAGCAACAGATCATGAGGATTGGTATAATCGGACGGTCATTATGAGAGCTTATACTACACTCGAATACATGTGATAAAATAGTTGAGACTCAAAAGAGGATGTGTTGGTCCTAGAGCAGTTACTTCGGAAACAAGTGTTCCAGCTTCTTTATTCGAAAGCATTATGAAATTACTCTTACACCCTTGTGACGTGAATTGGATCCCACGCTCAGACACACGCGTGATAAATCTGGGCCGTTGATATGATCGGCACGTCCCGAGATGAGCGTCCATGGGGAGCACGAGGAGTTTAGTGGACTGGTGGAATATTGGGGTGCTAGGAGAAGGGGTGTGGTAGGCGCACGAGAGCCACGATGGAGAGGAACGTCGGACAAACATAATAGAGCCAAGAGGATAACTGTCACAAGGGTTAGTTAGTTCAAGTGTTTTCAAAAGTCAATGAGTATATTTTTTAGTTATTCTCGGTGGAGGTTAATCATGGACTTTTGTCCCTAATCACCTAACAACGTAACATAAATCAATACTATTAGAGGGGTTTTGGTAAGGGGTAGATTTTTTAGTCAAGAAAATGTGATTTTCATGAATTTATAACTTTGGGATGTTTTGGTGTCCTTATCCTAAAGTCTCGTATGATGTAATGTATAAAGTTAAATAAGATAATGTAAGTTAATGAAATTGATTGTATTAGTATAAATTATATTCTAATAACCTCTGTATTCCATTATACTAGAATGGGTGGGCCTGCATAACGAGTTCAAGAAAAACAGACGGAAAATTTGGAAAGAAAAAAATAAAGGAAATAATTTTTTTTTTTTTTAAGTATAGACTTTGCAAACAATAACGAGTAAAAAAAAATTTGTCACATCATAAATAGTTTAAAAATAATAATTTTGTAGTGTCGAGAAACCTTTCTTTTATATATATAATAAATAATAAACTACTAAACACACTAATGTTATACTTGGACTTAAGGGTGGAAGAAAAAATTTCATAAAATATTACATAATACATATATATTATATTAAAAAGAATTAGATTTAAATGTAAATTTTTAGATTCTCTAATTAAAATATAACAGATGTATAATTTTTTAATTAAAACATGATAAATGTATAAGTTAATTAAAAAATTTATTTTTATCTATAAAAAGCATATATATGTAATGCTATTATTAAAAAAGTTATATACATTATATTTTAATTAAAAAAATTAATAATAAAATATAAATAACCTTATACAAATTTTTTGAACTCATTACACTTAACATGATATAAATGTATAAAATAAGATACAACGATCATCACAGAACAAACAACAAATATTAAAATCAATAATGTTAATAATGTATCTTGAGAGTGTGTTGTCATGGTTGTATGAAAAATGCCACAATGCAAATTCAAAGGCATGTTAAAAATAGTTCAAGTTGTAAGGGTGAAATGGGAATTTGAGTAGTGTCAAGAAGTTAATGTACTATAAAAAAAACATGTTAAAAATATTAAATAGCAAACAAAATGCATCTCAATAAAATTAGAAAAAATGAATATGAAAACTATGAAGAAATACAAAAATTTTAAAAAAATACTAAATGTATAGAACTCCCTCTAATTTAAGGTCTTGTGCAATTTAAGCTTTTAACTTTAAAACTTCAACAATTGGCCCCTTACTTTTAAAGTTGTGCAATATATTATTTTTGTTAATAAAATTGTTAAATTGACTAATGGATCCTATTCACATAAGAGAAAACACACCACGTCATCACTCAATGCCTGTATGACACCTAAGCAAGCAAATTCGACAATTTAGGATACTTTGATCTTTTACTTCCCTTTTCCTCAATTTTCTAAATCTATCATGAAATAGGTAATCATACAAGTTTTTTTAGAACTTTCTCTCTCATCGTCCACATGAAAGTGTGGGTTCTTTTTTGTTCTTTATTTTTTGTCTTGTCCGTTCATTTTGGTTTCAAAATTCTTAATCTAATAAGCTCACGATGAGTATTCTTTTTCTTTTTGGAGGGAAAAGATTTAAAAGATCAAAATGCCCTTGTTTATCCTATTTGTTTGTTCAAATGCCATGTGGGATGTCAAGTAATGATATGGACAAGTTTCATTAGTTAATATAACAATTTTATTAATATCAATGGTATATTATATAAATAAAGTCTCAAGGTTGATTGTTAATTTTTGAAATTAAGAGAAATAAATTGTACAAACTAGCCATAAGTTAGAGGGATTCTACGTATTTTGATTAAAAATAAAAAATAAAAAAAATTGAGAGAGTGGTAAATTTGGCAATTCTCACTCTTCCTCATTTTAATCCATGAACATATGAAAGTAGAACCAAAAGCCTTTTCGCTTCTCAATTTCCTAAATACAGCTTAAAGAGTATAAAATCTTCTCTTGAAAGTTTGTCTTCTATTGTATTCCAACAAGTTCTTTTAAGTTTCAGTTTCAATATAAGCTAGTGGTGGCAATGCTCTCAACGGCAAAGTCAAGATCCCAAGTTCGGAGACAAAGTTGAGATGATTCATTTTGTAAATATACTCTTTGTATTTTATTTCAATTACTAAGATAATAAATTAAAATTTTAATTCAATTTGTTCTTAGCTATAATGAAAAATCTTTTAAATTGATTTCAATTTAATATCCTGTTTAAAACATTATCTTTTATAGTATATCATTTAAATAAGATGTTAAAAGTTGAAATTACAAATTCATTTATTTGTTTCTATATTAGCAATAAATAATAAAATTGTAGCACAACTAATACTAACTAGTAATAACCCTACAAATCCAGGAGTTCAAAAAAAAAATGTGAGCCTCACACCAAAAAAAAAAACCGAAACAAATTTTAAAAAACAAAAAAAAGTATAGATAAACAGTGTAAAAAACAATGTAAAAATAGTACATAAATAGTGCAAAATAATTCATAAACAATGCACAACACTATATGAATAATACACATGACGCGACGTTATAAACAATACCTCGAACCAAGGCTTATATATATATATATATATATATATATAATAGATGAGTGTTGGCAACATAGCATTTTAAGACTAAAATGACTCAACTAAGTTTAAAAATTGTCTTAACAAACTAAAAATTGAATATTAGAGTCATAGATATTACACTTTAGAAGTTCACATTTAAAGAGAAATAAAATAAAATATGGAAAAAAATAAAATAAAGAAAAAAAAAGAATACAAAAGAAGGAAAAAAGAAAATAAAAATAATAATAAAGATTTTTTTTGTGAGAGTTACATATATAATATATGTGTAGATTTAGTGGATTTATTTTTTTTTAAGACCAATTAGTAAGTTTATGGTGAAATATTAAATAATAAAAAAACATATAATTCATAAATGGATCCAATGAGTTCAACTTTTTAAAAAAAATATGAGAGTATAATATCAAAACTTAATACATTATATATAAACTTTAAAAAATTAAGAGCGGCATCTGCCCACTTTAAATTAACCTAACTCTGCTACTGTCTGTCTTCTTAATTGTTTTTCAACAAACTTAATGTGACAATTATCTTAAAGAAGAAATCATCTTTGAAAGATTAAAATAAAATTTTAATCTTTAAAAAATTAAATTGAAACAAAATATATTGCAGGGGCAAGAAGTGAATTCAAAATTTTTGTTTTTGGAGAGAGAATTCACAATTTTTTTTTTAAACCTTTTTGTCACCCTTTAAAGACACGATTTTTGTTTCTATAATTTAAAAGACGTTCATGGACATTGGCCCAAAAATAAAAGAGAAATTTTAACGGCTCCTGATTTTGAAATTTGAAATTCGAACGCATGATGGAGCCTCCAGGGTCCAGTCTCTTGGAATGGGACTTCAAAAGATGCAACTTAACATCTAATCATCATTGGCCTCACAAATCTTTCTTTATTCCTAAATCCTCATAGCTTTTGTTTTAATTTCCTTTTCAAACCATCGCAACCAACGCTGCTCAAATTGCCACGTCCAACCATCGTGCGGTTCAGAATCCTTGACAATTAACCATTCTAAATCAGAAAGTCTCCACGTCAGCGAGCTCACATGTGATCGAGTGTCCCTTAACATTTCAGTATTGAAGGTGTCAGCGAAACACAGCGAGTACCCATGCCGAACAACGTTGCGCGTGGTCTTAAAAACTGACAAAATTTGAGTTTTGGAGACAGAGGGTCGTTCTTTGCTTTTCCCGCCCAACGGACACTTGTCCAATGGAGACAACCTTAAATATCGATATTTGGAGTTTCCGATTCGACAGAAGCAACCTCGATCTGTAAATTCAGAATCAGAAAGACGAGGGTCAATGCAGGAACCCGTCATGGAACATGTCTCTGCTGGGGGTGTTTCTGGTACAATCCTCATCCCCAAGTCTTTTTTTTTGTTCCTTTTTTTGGAGACAAAATTAATATAATCGTCTTGTGATGCAGGGAACTCGACGAGGCCGAAGCTTCGAAGATACGGTCTGCGTTCTGCGATTAAATCCAATCAAGAGAAGTCAGATGCTTCTGAATTGTCGAATTCTGCTGCACCTAAGAGGTTTTTCTTTTGTTTTCTTTCTGCAAGTTCTTTTTTTCCACCACTTTTCTCGTCAAGGTTTTGAGCATTTGATGATGAATAATTGATGCAGTGATGTAGGAGAATATGTGTAAATTTGAGTCTTTCTTAAATTAAAATATCCGGAAGCAGTTGATGAATTCTTTTTAATAATTATTTGAGCTGTCAGTTGTCACCCACTCGTTCAGTGAAAAAAAAAATTGCAGCATCATGCGACATGTCTTAACTTTTTCTTATTTTTGGTCTAAAACTTGCTTCCGAATAATTGTTATCCATTCCGAGAAGACAAGCCGGGAAAGACTGTGTCTCTGTTTTTCATTGTGGTTTCAGAAATAGGTTAACAACGAAGAAGACAATGATTTAGTATTACTTCTGTCGGTAACGAACAAGACAATGATTTAGTATTGGCTCTGTTGATTGAATCTATAAAGGATGAATTAGTATGGTTTGTAATTGTCTCACTGGCAATGTAAATTTTTTGGACTCAATGTTCGTTGCTCTAATATGGTATGTTATTTTTGGGGAGTTGCGGCAATTAATCAAATATCAAATATATATGTTTTGTGGTAAAGTTGCAATCTTTTTGGCGATTTGCATCCTGACAGTTCAAGCTTCTGATTATGATCTTCAAAATACCATTGTTTATATTCTAATGACTACATGTGAAAGGAGGACAGCATCTCATTTATTGTTCATAGAGTTCCAAATCTAATTTCTATCTCACTTCCAACATTATTCTTTTTCTGCTATGTTATGAAGCATGGGCATTTCAAGAAATGAGCCATGTTCATGTTCAACATAGATATCATGCGACACTTAATTATATATAAACATATATGATATTGTTGTGTCACCGTATTGTGTCTATGCTTCCTAACTGGTAGCCTATCAATTCAAGTGTAAAAGATAATATAATGAAATTTGTTCATGACTTTTACTTGATAATTTAAAATTTTGAGTTGAAATGATTCTAAGATAATTCAAAAGAAAACTGCATCTTCATTTTCATTTTCAGGGGGAGAGCTATATCATGCGTGAGTAAAAGTGTGGGTGTTCTTGATCTTTCTGGGAAGGAAAAGTCAGGTGGTGCTAAACCGCCAAGAAGGCTCTCAATTCCTGCCAAAGCATCTGCAATTCCAGGCCCAAAGGTGGGTGGTAATATTAACCCCATCGCAGAAGCCAGAAGAAGGAGGTCAGCATATGGACAAGTCAAAAGTGAAACACCCACTTGTGACATTTCCAGACCATCTAGCCGAAAGAAGTTCAATGCTCTGTCTTCAGCTTCGTTTTGGTTATCCCAGATCAAAGTGTCAGAATCAGCTGCCAAGCACTCTATTTCACTTGGTTTTTTCAAACTAGCATTGGAGGCAGTCTGTGAGGTACATTATATTGTTCACATCTAGTGTTTCTGTATGTTCCAATTCTTTCTCCTCATTGAAAATGGGTCTATATTGTCGAAGCCTTTTTTTTTTTTTCCGTCCCTTTGATGCTTTGATTCTCTTTAATTCTTATTCTTCAAGTTAATGACTCTCGTTTCATAAGATTTTGCAAATGGTTTTTTTTTTTTTTTTTTTGTGAAAAAATTGAGATAAATATGGTTTACAAAAGATGGTTAGACGAGGCTAATTATGAACAACAGATACATTTATAAGAGACTTGAACTCTATTAAGACATATTTATATAATGATCATTTTATTATTTATATGTATGGGTCACTAACTATAGACACATTTCTTTATTTTGTGTGAAGCAAAAAATGGTTGCTCTTATTTTTTGAAAGAAGAGCTCTTTATCTCACAAGAGGAACGAGATATTGTATTTGAATAATTTAATTTTATAGGATAAATTATTTAAAATAAAAAATTGGAGTGTTTCTATTAGGTATCACTATATATATACACATCTCTTTCTTAGTCATATTTTATATATATAGTTGATATAATTAATAATATTATTTATTCAAGCAAAATAAGTAATCAGATTAGCATTTTTATATTATTTAACATAACAATTATACAATTAATATTTCATTCCGTATACCCACGCATTGTACGGATCAGTGACTAATTTTCTATAATTCATGGATTATTACATATCATTATATTTTTATATGCTCTTGTTAGATATTTTAGTCCAAAGAAGTTTTTAATTACAGTAATGAACAATTGTGTTTTATGCCCAATACAAATTTTTTATTGCTAATTTTTTTTACTGGTGCATTTGAAAAACTCTCTAACTTAAAACTAGTTAGAGTGTTTATAATCTTCAGATTATTATAATAATATATGTTCATAATAGCTAATTTTAAGAATAATTATCACTATTTAGTTTATAATTACTGCAACTAAAATATTTTTTTAACCCATTATGTTTTGTACTTGGAGGTGAATAAAAGTATTATATTCAACTAAAACAAGTAAATAATATAGATCTAAATGTCAAATTCTTATTGGGACATACCGTTGCAAAGTGCTACACTATTTTTTATAAATTTGGGTCTACTTAAGATTATCTTTTTGCTATGAATCCTACTATTTTTTTTTTTCAGTTTTTGTTCAAAGTTATTTTCATTTTTGAATATTTCTGATAAATCAAAGTCACTTGTGCTATTTTGCCCTTGTCTCTATGCTCAACGACTGAACCATCTTTGTTTAACTTTTTAACATCAGCCACAGCACCTCAAGAGAATGCAAGATGAGTTCAAATCTTACGTGCGCCGACACCAGCTTGCTGAACTCGGAGACCCTGTGAAAGAATTGTTTGAGAGCTACAACATTTCCAAAAACACAGAGCAGTTGCAACATGTCTCTGAATCTGTTTCACATGTGCCAGAAGAGGAAAGTGGGTTATCTGATGACGACTTACACAACTCTTCTCCCATGAGTACTGGTAATCTGAAACCCAAGTGCTTACACATTGACTCTAGTAAACCCTCTCCTGAAAAAGAGCCAACCAAGAAAGAGACTTGTCAAAAGAGTAAACCTGGATCCAGGGTGAGAGCAAATTTCAGCGAGAATTCTGCAAATTCAAGATCTGGTTTGGACAGTGGGAGTCGCAGGTCAGTGAAAAAACCAGAGAAGCCAAGTAAGGAAGAACCTAATAGAGAAAAGGGGAAGATCAGAAAGCAGGGGAAGAAATCTAATGTTGAAGAAGGCAAGCATGCAGCAATTTCTCCTTTGATATATAATTATGTTTTAGTTCAGTTCATTTAGTCTTAAGCATTTATGATTTTTTTTTTTGACACTCACTTGCAGTCAGCCCTTCGCTTGCTGAAGATGAACAAGGAAACAAAGAAAACGTGGTAAAATGTTTACTTGGAGTGTAATTTTTTTCAAACTGCTGTATAAAAGAAATGCCTTAGTTGTTACTCCTCTTTTGTTCTAGTAAGATGCCTCGACCCACTGAAGAGATATTATTTATGAAACGAGCCGTGTGAAGAAGCTTGTGGTTGAACTTCTGAATTTTGTCCGCATTGTTTTGTGTGGAGCTGGCGTTTGCACAAGTCACATGAAATTTGTTTGGAACCTGGCGTCAAGGCATGCATCTTCTAATCAATTCCGAAGGCGTGTTGTTTGTGTCTATCAGACAGTTGCTAATCAAACCAAATTGTATTACGGTTTATGCTTTAATTAAATGTTATATTTATTATTTGTAAAGGTAAGACACTATTTTAATAAAAGATGGTATGTTTGATGTGATTTTATTCTTGGATAATGTGCTCAAGTTCTAATTTCTTCTCATTTGTAATTTAAAATAGTGGCATGACATCATACATTGCGAACATCACCAGACCTCGCAAAATTGTAGAAGTCACCAGCTGAACTGAGTGCTAGAATGTAGATAACAGCAGTGATGATGTTGAATTAGTATATTCATGTTATAAAGTAGCATCCTCCCGATAAATTTTTACCCTTATGTTAACTTTTTCCTATCAATTCCCCGTTGTCCTGACATAAGAAACTTCGATCTACAAATTCCTTCACTCCTGTTCAGTCGTCCCAAAAAAGTTTGGCAGTTGATATTGCAGCAAGTGATATGCCGTGTTTCCTAGGGTTGAACAAAGGCTTTGGCTATTATCACCAATATTGGTTTGCCTATGGTGGGTAGATGCTGAACGAACACTCTTAATTCAGCACCCTCTATCAAAACAAGTTACATGACAATATCTGAGGACACCAACCACAAAAATGAATTTCTCAGTAGGATTAAGGGTAGAGGCAATTATTATTAACCCGAAACATCTTCTAAAACGTTCCGTCTGAACAATGTTCTCTCCCCATATGTCATTTGCCAGATAAACATGATGTCAAATGTTTGATATCTAACCATACAATTTTCCCCACTCCCTATTCCCAAGATCAAGCCTCCTCTATAACCGAAAAAATCCATGTCATTTACATAATCATTCAAGCAAACTACAGCTTTTGAATTGAACCATGTTGATAACAATCCTATGTTGACAGTTTTCTATTTTACATAAACAGATTGGCATAATGCGAAAACTACAGCGAAGACATGGTGATCCTAACATTCAGAACAGCAACGGATACAACATTAAAGTTGAAGTTTGAGTTTGCACAATGATTCTAAGAGGTCAATGCAACTTAGTTCGTGCGTTCAAAGCTTCAGATAAGCTGAATTTTCCTACAAGGATGTGCTTAGTCAGCTGTCCAGCTCTGCTCCACTATTTCCCTCACTTTTCGATTGTATTCACGCTTGTTCTCACTAAACATCCGAGCAGCTTCTGAGTTTGCCGGGGAATTTGGGTTGGGATCACAGAGCAGGGACTGCCAAAAAGAAATTATTAACTTCCAGAACCAGAATAACTATAACATGCTGACTAGTACTTGCATAGCATGTATAACCATTCCAAAACAAACAAGGACCAAAAAACAAAAAAAAGAAACTGCTATGGACATTCTATTTTGATAGGGCAAATTTTCAGAAACTGCTTGTAATTATGTGCTGACGAGAATTTGGACGACCATTCTTTGTTCATGCACAAAGGATACTTAAATACCCATCACTCTGGATGCTACAATATTGTTGGTCATACTCACATGAAAAAGGGGAGGAAAATATAGTACGATATATACCAACCATAATTATGTATGACACCCAGTACCTTGTTGCAGTGAGGGAACCTGGTGCCACGATGCACAACAAATTACATGGTTGCATTGAAGCACCGTGCATTTTTCTTTAAAAATATTAAATATACATGATATAATTCAAAATAACAATACTCTAATAAACTAATATATGCGAATAAAACAATTTTCTTTCATATATGTTAAATTCTATAATTTGATTTATCTACTAAGAGACTATGTCTGTTTCCCTACTTTTTTTTTTTTTGGGCCACACGTATTTTCCTTCAAAAGTAAACTACTCAACTTTTCATGAAGAATGGCAATTGGAGATCTAACGGAAGGAGATGGTGGATGATGGGTTTTTAGTTATTTCTAAGTATGTGTTACCCAAATAAAGAATGGCAATTGCAACGCCACAGCTGGTGCGGCCTAACTAGCCATGGCACTGTGTTACACACCATCAACAACTATGGACAAAGTTTGGGTTTAGGAAAACATTGTAACATTTTGGAAGATGTAGGACATAATTGAAACAAATACGAAAAGTATACTTTAACTTGATAGAATGTACAGCTATAAAGAAAGAAAACAAGTCTAAGAGCTCTTCTACATATGGAAGGCAAGAGTAAAAACACGATCTGTAGGATAAAGGGGTATTAAAAAATGACAACAGTTGAATGTCTGTGTGCTGTTAATTAACACGGGCAGGAATTAGAGGTCTTCTGAAAAAGCATATGTTGAATTAGTATATCTATTACAAAATGTTCAGTTTGATTACATATATTAATTTTTAACTCTGCCTATGACGAATTTTATTTGTCATAGCCGGTCCCAAGCCCGGAAAAAGAGGAGGGTTGTGTTAGGCAGTCGACAGCCAACGTAAAACTTTGTCGAATCTTTATGACATGGACAATCAATATATTAGACGTAAGGCTAGGTCGTTGCCTGTAAGTAACGCGCTGTATAGCTCGAGTACAGTGAGAAATGAGCTAGAGCCGCTGCATCGTCGCCGGGATGTAGTGAAAAATAAGCAAGGGCTACCACATTTTCGTGAACGAATGTGGTTAAAGAAGTTAGTTCATGAGAGTAGGATTCGTTTTGGAACTTGGAATATAGGTACACTTACGAGTAAGTCTATGGAAATAGTAGATACTATGATTAGGAGAAGGATTAATTTTATGTGTTTACAAGAAACTAAATGGGTAGGAGAAAAAGCGAAAGAATTAGATACTTCAGGTTTTAAACTTTGGTATACTGGTAAATATAAATCTAGAAATGGAGTAGGTATAATTGTAGATAAGTTTTGGAAAAATACTGTAGTAGATGTCAAAAGGTTAGGAGATAGAATCATTGCATTAAAGTTTGTAGTAGAAAAGGAAATTTTTAATATTATTAGTGCTTATGCACCACAAGTAGGGTTAGAAGAATCTCATAAGGTAAAGTTTTGGGAAGATTTAAAATATTTAGTTCAGGAAATACCATTAGGAGAAAAGATTTTTTTAGGAGGGGATCTAAATGGTCATGTGGGAAGGGTATCGTCAGGCTACGAGGGTGTTCATGGAGGACATGGTATAGGAGAAGTAAGTGCAGAGGGTAAAACTATTTTAAACTTTTCATTAGCGTTCGATCTATTATTAGCTAACACTTGTTTTAGAAAGCGTGAAGAACATCTTATCACGTATAAAAGTGGAAGGGTATGTTCTCAAATTGATTTCTTTCTTATAAAGAAATCGGATAGAAAATCTTGCATGGATTACAAAGTTATACCGGGAGAGAGTTTAACTACTCAACATAGAGTTTTGGTTATGGATATAAGAGTTAAGAGGAGAGTAAAAAGTAAATGTGAAGGTAGAGTGGTAAGGACTAAGTGGTGGCAACTAAAAGGGGATAAAGAAAAGAATTTACAAAGATGGATTATGTAGGAAGGACCTTGGGAAATACAAGGAAGTGCTAACGATATGTGGAATGAAATGGCTAAAGAGATTAGGAAGATGGCAAAGGAAATATTAGATGAATCAAAAGGTTTTGGACCTAGGGATAAAGAATCTTGGTGGTGGGATGCAAGTGTACAAGATAAGGTTAAAGTTAAAAGAAAGTGTTATAAAGTGTGGTCATTATGTAAGAGTAATGAAAATTGAGAAAAATATAAGGTAGCTAAGAAAGACACTAAGAGGGCAGTGAGCGAAGCGAGAGCGAGGGCATTTGATGGGTTATACCAATCTTTAGGTACTAAAGTTGGAGAAAAAAATATTTACAAGTTAGCTAAAAGTAGGAAAAGAAAGACAAGAGATGTGGATCAAGTGAAATGCATTAAGGATGAAGACGGGAAAGTGTTAGTCACGGAACGAGATATCAGAGAACGATGGAAGGATTATTTTCATAGGCTTTTTAATGAAAGGCACGAGATTTTATTGCAATCAGATAGGCTAAACACGAAAGAAGAGGATAGAAATTATACTTTTTACCGTAGGATTTGTGAGGTAGAGGTAAAAGAAGCATTAAAGCGAATGGACAATGGTAGAGCAGTTGGACTGGATAATATACCCATTTAAGTATGGAAGAGTTTGGAAATGAAAGGTATAAGTTGGCTCACAAAGTTATTTAATGAAATTATGAGATCTAAGAAGATGCCAGATGAGTAGAGGAAAAGTACTTTAATTCCTATTTATAAGAGTAAAGGAGACATTCAAAATTGTGCAAATTATAGAAGAATCAAACTCATGAACCACACTATGAAATTATGGGAAAGAGTAATTGAGCGAAGGTTAAGGAAAGAAAGTCAGGTTAAGGAGAATCAATTTGGTTTTATGTCAGGGAAGTCAACTATGGAAGCAATATACTTGTTGCGAAGATTAATGGAGAGATATAGGGAGAATCAAAGAGATTTACACATGGTGTTTATTGATTTAGAAAAAGCATATGATAGAGTGCCAAGAGGAGTTCTATGGAAGGCTTTAGAGAAAAAAGGAGTTCGTATAGCTTATATTCGAGCAATCCAAGACATGTATGATAAGGTTACAACTAGCGTAGTAACAAAAGGTAGACTTACAGAAGATTTTCCAATCACTATTGGTTTACATCAAGGGTCAACTCTGAGCCCTTATCTTTTTACCTTAGTCTCTGATGTACTTACTGAACATATCGAAGAGCCGGTGCCACAGTGCATGCTTTTTGCAGATGATATTGTCCTAGTTGGAGAATCGAGAGAGGAAATGAATGAGAAGTTGGAAGGGTGGAGACAAACTTTGGAAGCTCATGGCTTTCGTTTAAGTAGAAGTAAAACGGAGTATATGGAGTGTAAGTTTAGTAAGAGGCACACCACTTCTAACGTAGAAGTAAAAATTGGAGAGCATATCCTACCACAAGTCACACGATTTAAGTATCTTGGATCCATCATACAACACAACGGGGAAATAGAAGAAGATGTAACGCATAGGATTCAAGCGGGGTGGATGAAATGGAGGAGTGCTTTGGGTGTTATTTGTGATAGAAGAGTACCACTCAAACTTAAGGGTAAATTCTACTGCATAATTATAAGACCTGCAATGTTGTATGGAACTGAGTGTTGGGCAATAAAAAGTCAACAAGAAAATAAGTTTAATGTAGCAGAGATGAGAATGTTGCGGTGGATGAGTGGACACACTAAACGGGATAGGATTAGAAATGAATGCATTAGAGAGAAGGTGAAAGTCGCACTTATTGTAGAAAAGATTGTAGAATCGAGACTTAGGTGGTTTGGTCATGTGGGGAGGAGACCTTTAGAAGCCCCCGTTAGAAGAGTAAATATGATGGAGAATAGTCCAATAAGTAGAGGTAGAGGAAGACCAAGAAAAACTATAGGAGAAATTATTAAGAGAGATTTAGATTTAAATGGTTTGTCTAGAAATATGATTTATGATAGGGATTTATGGCGTCGATTGATCTATGTAGCCGACCCCACTTAGTGGGAAAAGGCTTTGTTGTTGTTGTTGTTGTTGTTGATTACATATATTAATTTTTCCCTTGGAAAGGCCGGAGGGAGCTTCAAGTTGAAACAGGAAGAGAAAAACAACCTTCGCATTGGCATCCATAAAGCCTTGGAAGAATTATACAGCTAACAAGAAGCCCAGTGCCTGTATTCTTGATTATATTTTAACTTTAGAAATAAAATTGAGGATCTGACAAGCCAGGTCCCTAAATCATTTTATCATTAAATATTCTCATCTTTTATACAAATCAAAGTAAAACAAAAGTAAAATTGTTGATAATCACCTCGGCTGGGCTCCTTTAACTAATGAGCGTATATTTCCTTTGCTTAGGACATTAAATAGGAAGTTTAAATGTGAACTAAATACCCATCAAATTCCATATTTTAACAGTGATTTTTTGTCAAAGTGACATGTTTTAAAAACTGAATCGGACCAAACGGTCAGACTAAAAAAGCAGTGAATCAACTATCCATCTGATCCATTTAGACCACAAAATTGGCAAATTTTAAAAACAGTAAAAAATTGACTAAATCAGTTGACAACTGGCAAAATTGGTAAAAAAACCGGGTGATTCAATAGTTACCCAATTCGAAGTAAAATAATCTTAGATCGTGGGCCCTGTTGACTATCCAACAACCCAATCCAAGAAACTTGTTTGCAGCTGCGCCTTTCCTTTCCTTTCCTTTCATGAACCCACCTCCCCACTTCTCCTTTTCAACTAGCCAATGTGGGACTTCTATATTCTATATACACTCAAAATATTGGCTTCGGGTTCTTTGTCTTCCTCTAGCTCGGGCTCCAATTCCTTTTCCCAAAGTCTCAATCTCAGATGCATTAGAAGAGAAGACCAAAACCCACTGACATGCTGACCATTTCAAAGTTGTATACTATGCAGGAAGCATCCCAGCATAACACCAAAGACAATTTTTAAGATCTGTTTGGGTAGTTTAGCTCTGCTGTGGAGATTTTTAATTTACTTTCGGATGATGCTATCAAGTATTTAGCACTTCCTTTTCCTTTTATATGGTCTCTGTAACTCAAACCTATAAAGAAGCAATTTTCTGAACTGAGTTTTACCATCAAACAAACAAAGGGGGGAAAAATCAAAAGAAAGTGATTCTTCATCCTTTAGCCTAATACAGCCAAGTGTACTTCATTGATCTCATCATGGAATCCAAGAACAAGAAGGGACACGACTTAGTTTTCTCTGAGGAACCCATCAAGCAATTGAAGCCAGCTAAAATAATTATTAAAATGGAGAGAAAGAGAGGAAGAAGAATAATGAGAAGAAAGTTAAGAAGCATCTTTTCAAGATGTCATTCTGGGTTTGCTTCTCTAATGTTGAAATTGGGTCAAGGGTGCAATTTCACGAAGAGAAGAAGAAGTATCATGATGAGTTGAAGGTTAAAGATGAATTCTTGTTTCCAATGTTGAGATTGAGCCGGAGGAAACAACAACAACCACCAAAACTTTTCCCACTAGGTGGGGTCGGCTACGTTGTGCCAGAGGAAGACAAGGAAAAAGTATGATTGAAAAGTTCCTTCCTTTTGTTTTTTCATGATAATGTTAGAAGGGAGGTAGACTCATCAAAATGCTGCATTTTGCAGCCTAGGAGAAGACTATGCAGCTTAGGAGAAATGTGGCATTGTTGGGAGCACTGGATTAATTGAAGGGCTCAAATCATCTTAACTCCTTCTGTTTTGAATTTTATATATATGAAAAAAAATAAAAAAAAATTTTGTTATAATTTTTTATATTAATTTTTTATATATAAAATATATATATATATATATATATATATATATATATATATATATATATATATATATATATATATCACCAGCCCAACCATAATTGGACCAACGAATTGTGATCTAGTGCCTTCATTGGTTCTATAACCAATCTGCTTTTAAAAAATATTAATAACTAGCCTCTGTTACTAAAATGAGGAATGAGACAGCCCAAATTCATATTTTCTATATGCAGTAGCATTCTTTTGCTGCAAAATATATAAAACATGCAGATATTATTAAGAATTAATTGCTACATGATACCTGGATAGATGTGAGTATAGCAGCTACATCATATATAGGACTCCACTGATTTTGTAATATATCCAAACAAATACTCCCATCCGCATAAACTGACCAAAGTTGAAAAATGACATTAGTAGCAACATAGCTAATTTATAAATAAAATGTTACATATTTTCAGCAAAAACTTACTATTAGGATGAAACATTCGGGAGACAAATCGCACCATTGGTGGTTTGTTTGGATAATCCTCCGAAAATTGGAGAGTTAACTTAAACGTTCCTGACCAACTCAAAAGATTTAATTATGAATATATAACTAGTATTATATGATTACATCAAGACAGAAGATGTAACACATACAAGGCTACACCATGAGTACCCAGACAGAGTAAACACAACCTCTAACAGGCACAATTAAGTAAGTGTATCAACAATACAATAAATAATAAATTATACAACTCACAAGAGTAAAAAATAAGAAGGGATAAATAAAAATGAAAATTAAGAAGATGCCAGTAATCTATCACCACACAACAAGAGTTGCATCTACATGACTATTCTAGCAAAATTCTCAACGTCAGAATAACAACCTAGAAATCAATCAACATTCCTGAAACCTTTTAGAGAATTAGAGGGCTATAACAGTCTTAGCTATATCATTCTAAGGCCTAAAAAAAATCTAAAAAGCTAAATAAACTCATCAATCACAACAGAACCATTGTATGTAAAGCAAAAGTAGAGTTCCTAAATTTAAGTCCAATTGCTCAGAATATGTATAAACCAGTAAAAGAAGGGCAGAGAATAAAAAAAAGGAAACCTAGTGACACATGTACCAAAATTATTTTAAGAGCTTTGGTGCAAGGATTGACTCACCTCCGTCCCATGGAGTATCATCAGGACTGCAATCCAAAGCAGACAAGAAAGCAGAAATTGCTTATCCATCGGTACTTAAACAAAGTGAGAAATAATATGAAGTGATTATACTATATAATGAAACATAACTATGGATCTTCATCCAATTTCATTTCAACTCACCCAAATATTACAGCATTCCAGAGCATTATATTGTTGTCCTGAGGCGCACCACTGATTCCTGCAGGTGGGTCTTGTTGCAGCCTCTTAAAATCTCTCATCAGCCTCTTCCTAGCAGGAGTCGACATTATCGCCACCTGGTAAAACCAATAGCCAATTAGAGAAAACATTTCGCATTTAGTTCACTATATGTTTTGGGGCACGAGCCGTAGATTTCATTACGCCTTAAACATAAAGGGGCAACTCCATTTCCACAGGTGAAGAATCATAATTCGTTCGATATTAAAAAAATATACCCAAAAAAAAAAAAAGAATAGATTTATACAACGAAGAAAATTAAAAAGGAGCGGCATGAAGCCACACAGACCGTAAAAGGGTTAAAGAGAAAACCAGAAACACAAAAAAGCACATTTGCAACACAGGACATTTAAATGTCCATTAGAATTCGCGAAACTCAATATATGTTTTCATTTCAATATTTCTACAGGCACGCAGAAATCCCCACAAATCTCATGCTATAGCTAGATCGCCGCCAGCACAAAACCCCAAAATCGTAACAACGCAAGCATTTCCAAGGAACAATACAATCGAAAAAAGTTAGGGTTTTGAGCCAGATCCTCCCTCTCTTTCTCTCATCACCATCGTCGAGGACAGCAACCATAAAACTAGAACCCCCAAAAAAGAAGAAATCAAGAAATAAAATGGGGAAAACGAAACTGATTGGACAGAAACGAATGAAATTAAAAGAAAAAATTATCTCACCCAGTATCGGATATGGAAAGAAACCCTGAAACCGAAAAGATCAGGACTCAGCAGGAAAGCTATATCTATGATTCAACGATCCTCCAGAACGCGATTTGGAAGTTGTATCGAAAAGGCAATTGAGTTGATAGAGAGGAAGATGGGGCTCTCCTGGTGTCGTTGGGTTGGGGCCTAATCAGCCGTCACTCCTACGCGCTATTTTTTATAATACTTCTAATTCTAATTTAAACCTAGCTTATTGGACGAAGGATAATTGGACGTGCATAATTTTTGTCATCACTGCAAGGAAGCTCATTATATGAAATGTTAAGAAATTTTAACAAGACTATTAAGTTTCATGGAAATTAAAATATAAAAAAATAAATATATTGACTAGCTGGCTAAATCTCAATCTTAGGTTCAAGGCCTTTCATACTCTTAGTTAACTTCCAAAGGACTTAAAGTTGGTTGCCGTTTTGTGTTTGGTAACGAGGTAGCTGTCATTGTAAGTAATTATCTTGTTTTGCTCTCTTTTCTTATTTAACCTTCAAGGGCTTAGGCCCTTGTGCATTCTTAAAAAATTATAATATATTTGTAAGTTATTTTATTTTATTTTATTTGTCAATGGCAAGGTTTAAAATGCAAATTTAATTTTGTCAATTTTAAAATGTAAGTTTAAATATAAATTTTACATAATACCAAATCTCAAAAAGTATGCATTAGATCAAGATAACTCGTCAAATCCAATGTAACCCAATCATATCTCATTGGTTGGGTTAAATTTTTCTATTTGATAATTACGTTGGTTCATGATTTCAAATGTGTAACTTATTATTATATTTTTTCCTTAAAAAAATTATCATGTCATTGTGTCAAATAGATTGAAGGGAATTTTGAATCTGGATATTTATCTGTAGCAACAAAAATGGATCTTGTATAATTTCTTACCCCATGTAGTTTTGAATGGAATCACCGGAAGAACTTTGATATGCTTTTCATAGCAGATGCACCACAACCATAAAGGAAACATGGAAGAAGATGGTTTTGTGTCCTTTGTAAGAGTTTTTTTCAAAAAAGAGAAAGAGAGGATAGAGTGCGTTAATTGATTGTATGTTAAATTTCTTTACGATTTCCTTCTTTTTTGGATAAAAATTCCCCCTTAAAAAAATTTGATAACCAAACTCATAATTTGAATTTTTCAAAAAATTCAACTATAATGAATAATGAATAACTACTAACTTAATTAATTCATTCATTCATTCTACATCTTTTGGATCAGGTCATAGATCAAGTCAACCCATTGGAGGTGTCCTATTTTCCAGCATCTCTCACTTACTCACGATAGAATGAATAACATAAAACTCCTTGTTTCTCTTAGACTTTCAAATCAAGTGCTTTGTCATGATCGCTTGGGTACAAATTTTTAAGAGTTTTTACACTATAAATTTCATTTTAGGATCAATATAAAAGACACATCCCTTACATGTACTTTGGATGCCTTAAATTTATCAATATACACTATATTTTATACTCACAATAAATTTAATCTTTTTTAAATTTTAATTTTACCCGAGTTACTTTATCATATACATAGTATCCACACTTATGATATTACAAAACTTCATAATAAGCATGTTTTAGATACTAGTATAATTCTATATATTTCAAGTAATCTTCCTTTCACCCATATATTATTTAGATCAAAATCAATTGTTTTTCTAATAATACCCTTTGAGATCTAATTATTATGACAATAGGATATTTGTTAAAGAAGTAAATATTAATCCATCTCCTTATGATATTATCAAAGTTAAAAGGACATGTATGAAAATGATTTGTTCCTTTATGAAACTCACACAATAATGAGGCAAAAGATTTATTCACTTGCTATCCCATTGCAATATTAAATATATGTAGTATGAATTGTATGCTATAGTGTTTTTTTTTTAAATTTTATAAGAGCGTATATCGATTTGTTTTATTTATTAACACCATATATAGTTTAGACACACATAGTATTTAGCTCAAATTCTATTATTCCATTTGCCTCTTATGGCACTTTAAAAGAAAATTTGAATATGGCAATAGGTATTATCGAGGGTGGGAATCCATAATGTAATCTTTATATATTTATATGTTTAGATCTCATCTTAACCTTTTTTTTTTCTTTTTTGTTAAGGTGACACATCTATATTTTGTATTCATTTCTATTTCATATTAGCACTTCCATTATCTCACATAATGAATGCAAATGTCTCATCTTTACTTACTTCTCAGGAACGCCAAAGGCAGTTGTTTATATGAAAAAGCTAACCTTATCAACTTGTACAACATACTATTATTATGTATATGCTATTTATGATTAGTTGTTCAGAGGATGTCTTACTCTATATTCTACACTTACTAAGAGACTTTATATTTTCCTCATGTAAATTTCTAGGTATATGTTTCATTAAGGGTTCAACTAACATCTTATACATAGACATATTCTAGAGTAATACTCTTTTGTCTAATGATTTCTCTCATTCTTGTGTTTATGTGTTTATTTTTGTTGTAATACTTAAGGACTTTAATGTAGGCCATATCTTCTCATTTATCACTATTAAACAATAATAGACTCAATGTCTTACCAATTTTCTCCAAGATTTTCACAATTCTCTTTAGTCTTATAGTTCTTTAACTATTGCAGAACATGCAATAAATTTTGCTTCCTTGGTAAATAACTTTATACATGTCTACTTCTTGCTATTTCAAGATATAATATCATTATTTAGTAAGAAATGTCATCTTATAGTTAATTTCACATATCAATATCTCCCCTCTAATATAGTGCCTAGTTTAAAATATCATATAAGTATTTTAGGACTCTCTTAATAATATTTTGATACTATTAACTAGAAATTGACTATTATTGGTACACAAGGATAATCACTTGTAAACATGAGGAGATATCTCATGACTTTAATTATTATCTTTTATTACGAGGGTTTTGATGGGTTGCAGTCTTTCCTGTTAAATGCTTAAGGATCTTCCAATTATAGTTCTCTTGTAAAAAAGAAATTAATCTCATTGAGTAATTCCTTTAGATCTTAATTCTAGGGATATAGTCTATTTTACCTATATCCTTCATTTTAAAGTTCAAGAATAACTAGTCTTTAATGACTTTTAAAGAATATTAATTATTCTCAACTAGTGTTATATAATCCTTATAAAAGGATAATATTATGACATCTCTTTTAAACTGCTTAACATAAATACAATGGCCTTCATCGATCATTTGAAATCTATATGAGGTTACTACTCGATGAAATCTCAAATACTACTATCTAAATGATTGCATTAGTTTGTAAATAGAATTTTAGAGTTTACAAATTATATACTCTATTTCTTTCTTTATGGAACTTAATTGTTGTTCCATGTATTACTTTCATCTAATTCTTCATTTCAAAATGCGATTTTCACATCCATTTGATGTAGTTTCAAGTCTAAACTCATAACAATAGCTAAGATTAATCTAGTTGATTTGCATCATACAATAGGTGGGAATATATATTCATAATTTATACTTTTTTGTTATATATACCCCTTAGTAACTAGCCATGTCTTTTATCTCTTAATTGATCCATTTACCTTTCTCTTTATCTTAAGAACCATTTATTCTTGATCATTTTTCAATTAAATGGATAGTCAACCAAGTCTTAGACATAGTCTATTCTCACCAAATTTATCTCTTATTTTATTACTTTCATTTAATCTTCTTCAGTAAGGTGTGATTGAGTCCCTCGAATTATGTGTGGCTCTTCATTGACAAGTTGAAAACTTTTGATTATTGTCTTTTCAATCTCAAACTGACATCTTAGCACACTCTTATACTTACTTTAATATTATGAAGTTATTTATGCAACCTTCTTATTTTGTGTCAAGTTCTTACTTGGATTAATAGGTTAAAGTACGTCTACTTGTCCTATAACTTAATCTTGTATATTATAAAGAGATGTATACCTATTTATCTCTCATATACTAAGAAATTCATTCTCTAAATATAAAGTTTCTTAACTCAATTACAATTATACTTCCATCTTTATTTTTATCAATGAAAATATGTCCTCTTTGGATTACTCTAAGTATCTTATAAAAATATATTCCTTACTATTTGTACCTCATTCTCATGCTTATAAGAATTATCATGGATATAAATAGTCGACCCAGTAGTCTTAAAATGCTTTAAAAGCAACTTATTATTTTGCCTACAATTCATGAGGTGTGAAAGTAACTTATTTAGGGGGCACTTAGTTAAATTTAAATGCATCAAAGTATAACTCATTACCTCAAATGGGAAAGGTTACTTAAGCCATCATTAACCTTAGTCATGTCTAGTAACATTTGTGTTCTCTTTCTCAGCATATTCATTTGGTGTAAGGTGTTCAAGAATCGTCAATTGTCTCATAATTCATTTTTCTTCTCAAAGTTTATTGAACTAGTCTAATAAATATTCATATCTTTGGTCACAACTCAAAAGTTTTAATTTTCTTGTCCATTTGATTCTCAACCATGTTCATATAATGTTTAAAGCACTTAAGTGCTTTTAACTTATGGAAAATTAAATAGACTTGACCATATTACGAATAATTGTCTTACCCTTACTATTTGTGGACCATATATAGCATAATGAATTAACAATAATGGATTTTCAACTTCAATCCCTTTTCTAAATGGCTTTCTTATTTACTTTGCCCACTAAGCAACGTTCTTATAATAATGTTTCCAAAATAGAAATGGATCCTAGTATATCTTATTTTACTAGTCTATTTATTCCTTTTTTGCCTATAAGACTTAACCTTATGTACAATCATTAATATCCAAATGTGTATTGAAAGTAAAGTATTAGGTAACACAATTATTTCCTCAACTGTATCTAGCACAATAGCATTATCATAGAGGAAACTGGAATCTCATCCTTTTCTCTTTTTCCAATATTATTAGAGTTGTCATGGAAAATTAGCATAAACATCTCATATTAAGAAGAGAAACGATGAAGGTTTAGTTTGATTAGATCTTTAAAGTGCATAGGATGAAGGTTCATTCTCAATACAAAACAATTTCGCATGTTTTAATTCCTTTACCTCAACCTTTGCATTCGTTCTTTTATAAAGTTATCTACTTTTAAAAAAATAGCCAATGATATTTTTACAGAAGATTCTTGATTCTTAACTATATAGTTTTTGGCCTTTGAATTATTTTGCTAAATGCAATTACACGCAAAATTACCTACTCATTGATAATTTGATACTTGACCTTACAATGTTAAACTTCTTTTTATCATAATTGCCTCTCTTCTTAATTTATTTCTTGGCCTCATTGAAATGTTGGCCAAACCTTTTCTTATTATGAAAATATCATCCTTGTTATGCTTGGACATTGAAGTCAAAGCAATTTTAGTCATATAAGCATTTCTAAGGGCTTCAACGGCCTCTAAGTACTTATCTTCAAGCTTTATAGAGCAACATCACAAAAAATGATATTTTCTTTATGAGTTAAAACTTACTTTTATATGTTCTCAACTAATAAAAAAAGATCTTATGATAGTGTAAACTTACTATTCATTAATAAAGATCTAACCAATTGACTTCAATTTCTTGATTGTCAACCTTCTCAGTTTGGTTGTTGAACTACCATTAAACTTATCCTCAAGGGCTATGTACTTGACTTATATAGTCGAATATGGCTCACACTCACACCTAAGGTTATTAGCCATGTTGCTCAGCACTAATATGCAAGTAATTTTGGTTTCTCTAATTTCAACTAAAGATTTCTAGATCTTTTCTTTGTTGAGTTATATTTCTATATTTATAGTCCTATGAGACATTGTTCAATGATTTCTTAGCATCTAATTTTATCTAGGATGTAAGAATTTCATGGTGTCAAATTTCATAATTTTTATTATTTAACTTGTCACTCTTATCAAGCTAGGTAATAATGTTCTTGGTAACTATAATCATAATTTAATCTTTACATAGACATAATGCAAAATGACTATATATAATAATCTATATATATATTTGCAATAGATTTTAACAAGACCAATAATGGTATTATTATGTTAATAATTGAAATACTACATTTGTATTACTTCTATCACATGTGTCATAAGAATATTATTGCCTTTCTATTGAATTTATCTACAAATGTTATTTAAGCTATCACTCTTTAAATGAGTCTTAGGTTACTAATTTAAGAGCTTTCACTCAATAAAGTATCTCTTTTATTTTGTTATTAAATTTTTAAATTTAATGCATTCATAAATTATGTTGATATCAAAGTCACACTTAAAGGAACCTCATTCTAAATATATTTACCTTCTTAAAATACTTTTTCTTTAGCCATCATAGGCTTATCTTCAATTGCCTTTAGCATTTTAGACCTATTTCTAATTACAAGAATTATTAAAGCATATTTTAGAAAAAAAAATGCTTCACATGTTTAATTATTCTTTTGCAATGAATTCTTTATTCATGTGCAAATACTTAAATCATTCCTTGTATTTCTTATAAAAAAGAAGAAAACAAAGTAGCTCATTAACACTTGTGACACTACAATGTTTCGTATGAAGCTATGTCTTTGACGCATATTAACTAAAGGACAAATTTTTGTCTTAATTTTGCTTCTCTAAATTTTTCTTTAAGATTCTTGTTGATTAATGTCTACTAAATATCATTTGAGAGTGTGTTGATCAAACTTAAGACCTATAAGAAGTAATTTTCACCTTTAGATCAGTTTAAGAGGTGTTCTAAGTATCAATTATGTATTTGAATAGTATCAGAAATTGTCCAAACATACCAAATCATATATCATCATATATGGCATGATTTTGGGAATTTTAAATAGCAAAACTGACTAACAAAATACCCTTTCATTTGCCCCCACATGCCCTTTCAAGGTTCTAGTTTTATAAAATTACTAAAAAATGAGAAAATGTGGGAGGTGTGTAAACCCTATGTACTGCCATAAAAGGCTCTTCCAATGCTAAGGCTATCACCATTCCCTTTCTCTTTTTTTTTTCTCTTTCCATTGGTACCAAGTTTAGGCCAAAACATCAATGGGGAAATTCATGCACCAAAAAAAGAGTCAGACTTTACTTCATTTTCAACCTAAGATCTTTCACTAAGTTGTAGGAATTTTTATAAATGCATTTTCAAAAGGCCTAATTTGTGAAACCATATCTCCTTCATTTTTTTGTCTAAATTATATAAACTATATGTCATTGGAAGACTCGCAAAAAGATCTTTTCAATGATATAAGGCTTGCATAAACTTATGGTTTGAGGAGAGAGAAGAAACCCTTGAAAAGTGGTTGTCTTGTCACTTTTTCTAAAAATTTTGAGTTCAGACCTCTAATTTCAAACAATCATATCTCACTCAATTCTTATTTGTTTTGGACAAATACCATAGTGTTGGAAAGCTTATTTCACCAACTTTTTAGCTATATATGGTTTGCATCAAATAATTATCTATGGTGAGAACATTAGCCTTTGAAATTTATTGGTTCAATACCTATTTTCTGAACATTCAAGTTTAGATTTCCCCCTAATGACTAATTCGATTTCTAACAAATTTTTACCATAATATCATCACTATGCAGGCTACCTATAGTATCAATTTTTTGACCTAATTTGGTCTTTATCAAAATTTGCCATCTTAGGGTCTCTAAGGTCCAATTATGACTTTTATCATGCAATTCTTATTACCACTTTCTGATTGCATACAATAAAGTATGAAAATTCATAAATAAATAAGGGGAAATAGAAAATCTAAGCTAACCAAGCTTTGATACTAATGAAGGAAATTTTGGATTTGGATACTTACCTATTGCAACAGAAAGGAATCTTGTTTAATTTCTTGCCCCCTGCAGTTTTGAGCAGAGTCATTAGAAGAACTCTAATATACTTTTCACAGCAAATGCACCACAGCCATGGAGAAAACGTAGAAGAAGATGATTTTGTGTCCTTTGTAGGAGAATTTTTTTTTCAAAAGAGGGAAAGAGAGGAGAGAGGGCATTAATTGATCGTGTATTAGATTTCTCTACAATCAATTTCCTTTTTTATTGAATAAAAATTCCTAAAAAAATTTTTGATAACCAACATTACAATGTGAATTTCAAAAAATTCAAATCTAATAAATAAATAATATTGTAACAATTAGTATTTAATTTATTAGTAACTTAATTAATTAATTAATTAATTAACTCTCAATCTTTTGGATTAAGTCATGGATCAAGTTAGCCCATCAAGGGCATCCCATTTTCCAACATAGATTTTATGCAATATCGTCCTCTATGTAATTAGAGAATGAGAAAAATAAATTCAGTTGTATCTTGTATAAGAATTACATTGCATAGTTATTGCAAAGAATCTAAATCTATTAATTGTGAATATATTGGTAGCTTATGTGCATTATGTTTTCTTTCAGCCTTCACTCTTGGTTCTTTATAGTCACAAATTTGTATGTAAAAGAATGTAGACAATCAACATATTAATAAACCAGTAAAATCAACAAGCAATCTCAACTAGTGGCACATCAAAGAAAGATTGTGACCAAAAGCAAACAAGATGCTTGCATGAACGGATATGGTATATCTATTTTTACATTGAGAAACATATTACAATGGAAATGGATCTTGTTTGATTTCTTGCCCCACGTAGTTCTAATTAGAGTCATCAGAAGAACTCCAATATACTTTTCATAGCAAATGCACCAATGCCATGGAGAAAACATAAAAGAAGATTATTTTTGTTCTTCGTAGGAGAGTATTTTTTTTTTCAAAAAAGGGAAAGAGAGAAGAAAGGGCATTAATTGATCGTGTATTAAATTTCTCTACAATCAATTTCCTTTTTTATTGAATAAAAATTCCTAAAATTTTTTTTTGATAACCAACATTATAATGTGAATTTCAAAAAATTCAAATATAATAAATAAATAAATAAATAATATTGTAACAATTAGTAATTAATTTATTAGTAATGTAATGTAATTAATTAATTAATTAACTCTCAATCTTTTGGATTGAGTCATGGATCAAGTTATCAAGGGCATCTCATTTTCCAACATAGATTTTATGCAATATTGTACTATGTGTAATTAGAGAATGAAAAAAATAAATTTAGTTGTATCTTGTATAAGAATTACATTGCATAGTTATTGCAAGGAATCTAAATTTGTTGATTGTGAATATATTGGTAACTTATGCATTATGTTTTCTTTCAACCTTCACTCTTTATCTTTGCAGTTACAAATTCATATGTAAAAGAATATAGACAATCAGCATATTAATAAACTAATAGAATTGACAAGCAATCTCAATTAGTGGTGCATCAAAGAAAGATTGTGACTAAAAGTAAATGAGATGCTTGCATGAACGGGATATGGTATATCTAGTTTCATTTTGAGAAATCTTAATTCATCACGTGACTTAATTCGTCACTGTGTCTAAAACACATTGAAGTCATTAGAAGGACAAGGACTTTTTACTCCAGTATGATGTCAAAATGAAATTAAGAAGATAGCATACACATTGTTTTCCTTTTTTCCTTTTCTCTTAGTCAAAGCTATTGAATACATGCAAAATATAATTTTTTTTAAACACTTAATATTATATATATATATATTCTAATTAATATAAATATAATAAATTTTTATATGTTAAATTCAAATAATTTATAATTAGGTTTTCAAAGATTTAAAAAATTATGATACCCATGTATCTTACCCTACCAAAAATTTATTTGTCCTAAAAATATCAACCAATTTAATTCGGAACAATTCAATAGGCACACACCTTTACCCCTGCCCAACTTACCTTAGTCCACAGATTTTTTGTAAATTAACTTTATTATTGTGATTCTCAATCAAATTTGATATAATACGTAAACTTGTATAAATTTTACTTTCTCTAATATCACAAAAGAATCTTTTGAAAACATGATATGTTATTTTTTGCAACAAAACATGAAATTCAATCCCCCCACCCAAAAAAAAAGGGAGAGCTAATATATAGAATATAATGTTATCATATATGTAGGAGATAATAAGATTAAATCAGAACATACCTCATGTGAAACTTGAATCCATTGATTTCCTTAAAATCTTAAAGTCCTAATGCTACATTTGCTAGAGTAGAAAGATTTTGAAGGAAATGAAAATTAGAATGGAATATAATTTTATGATTATAAATCATGTTTGGTATGATATAGAAATGAATGAAAATACCTTTTCATTTATATATTTAGTTAGATAAAAATAATATAGAAATGCAAAAGAAAGTTAAACAAATTACCATAATACCTTTGTTGCACAAAATTAAAATATTTATTTTTTTAATTGTTTAAAATATTTTTAACTATTCTTAATAAAAAAATTCTAAAATAATTTTTTTATTTTTTTATTTCTAAAAATATTTTTTGAATTATTAATAATAAAAATTATTAGAATATTCAGTTGAGGGCAAGATGGAAATAAAATTTTTCTTACGATTAAAGTCTCATTCCATCCATATCATAAAGGAATCAGGATTACATCATTTATGAGAAAGTTCATTATGTACCATGGGTGAAGAATTACATTATACAAAACAAGCCTTAAGAGATAAGAAGCAAGAAGAACAGGGAAGCACACAACATTGGCATTGTTTCTAAATCATTGCTAACACACACACACACATACACATATAAAAGTAAAATCTAGTTGGTTGAAATAGAATAATAATTAACTCTAAATGGACTGTAAGTTGGGATTTGTTTGCTAATGGGCTTATAAATAGCTTAACCTATTATAAGCTATTTATAATGCATAAACCCAATCCATTTTAGTAAGTGCCAACTAATAAATAGATTATTTGATATCATTAGAATATGATATGTTAATTAATCTAATAATTGACTAATGCTAATTCACAATTTATTAAATACTCTAACAATTTTTCACTTGAATAGTGGTATTCAATTGTCAAACAAAATAAGAATAAATTAACCCACAAGTATCAAGAATGTCAAATGATCAGTAGGCATTCTAACTAGAAAATTCAAAAATGAAACAACAAAACAAGAACATCAAATCTGATAAGAAAACAGTGTCATAAATGCTAATAGAGTTCCATAATTGAATAAAATGGAATATCAAATAAGATATATTCCAAATATATAGCTTAACCAAATGTGAAAATACATCTAAGTGTACTTAAAGGACATAAGTCAAATTTTTACTAAACCAAGGCATTATAAAAAATATTTCATAACATCTAAGACTTATATGTTTCCAAAAACACCAACATGCAAGCATTTGGTTAAAAGATCATCTAGCATAATATTTGCAAAATATGTTTAGTTTAAGATTTGAAAATCTTCTTTTCAATAAACAGGAACTAGATATCAAAAAGTTTAATAAGACTAGAATTCCTGTGATCTTAAGAGAAGTATATGATAGAATTATTGTCAAAACTAATTGGCCGAGACCTAATATATGCATTCAATAATATGCATAACAAAATTAATTTCCTTGATTATACAAACTGATAAGGGGCTTTACAACAAACAACATATCTTGCATCTAAAGATGAAGTAATTGCAAGTGTTTACATAGCACTTTTACAATGAAACAACTTCTTTAGACATCACAATAATGCATGCATAAGTGGAATAGCTGTAAGTGTTTGTTTGATAAATAGTTGAGAGAATATTACCACATTCCTTATAACTTTATTCTATCCATTCCTTTTGACCAATAGACTATCATTAATACAAGAGAAGACAAGATGTCTTTGGTACTGTATGAGAAGGTGCTTTATGATGATATGTGCTTTCCTTTAAGTGGTCATTTTAGCTATATAATAACATTTATAGGGATAGCTTTTGGTCACTTAGGCTCATTAGCAATTTTTTATATTTTTGGCTCCGTGTCGCTTTGTTGGTTTACGAGGATAAAGTCGTTATTATCATTATTTTGCTACTTCTTTGATGTAGTATACCCATATTCAAGGTGTGTTGATCAAAGGTAAACTTGATCATTGCCTTTTTTTTTTTTTCTAAGTCTAAAAGATAGGCTTATCTTTTTTTCCATGCTCAAAGTACCAATGCCTCTTTGCCTTTTGTTCATTATCATGCAACTGTGTTGGTTATGATCCTTATAAAGTAAAAAGGCAAAATGAGGACATGGTTAGGAATGATGCTTCCTATTTGATAGGTTTTGCCAAGAGGTTATGCTTTAATATGATTCCATTATGGTTGATGAGCTTGGAGCTAGTGTTGAAGTATATTGATGTGATATCTCATTTTTCAAAAAATTATAAAGGTAAGTTAGTCAATGTTTTTGGATTGGTGCTTAAAGTTCTTGTATTATTTCTCACTTCTAGTTTTTATGTAACTTTGCCATGTGATTGTGAAGTCTTTACACAACTGAGAAGTTTTTTTTGCTATGGATTGCCTTAACTTTTTGTCTTTGTCCAAGACTTTTCTAGTTTCCCTTCATTCTTCACTTATGGACTCTTCTTCTATAGGAGAATTTATAGCTAATAAGTGTCATTTAGAGGTAGGTGGCCCATCCCATAGATTAGAAAGTGTCATCCTTAAAAAGGAGGAAATGTTTATACATGCACCTGATGTCATAAGAAGCTTTCTTAATGTGCAAAGTTTGGAAAAGAAAATATCTGAACTTAAGGAATCCCTCAAGGCTAAAGGTGAGGAAGCTCCATTGGAGTAGGCAGCATGTGTTAAGAATTTATAAAAAGGCCTATGAAGGGCATCGAGGCATGCTTAGAGCTGAGCTTGCATAAAAACCTTAAAGATGTGTCACAACTTGTAGTTAATAATGTAAAAAGAAAATTTTCTAGTGAATAAAAAAAATATCTTTTTAATTTTTTTTTTAGAATGTTATTATCTCATCTTCTTTATATTGCCTTTCTCTTACTTTTTCAATTATTATTTAAGGGCTGTATAGGCCATGTTATAAAAAATTGGGTCGTAAAGGCCTTTTTCAATTTGAAATTATGTTAGGCCTTATTATGCAAAATTGTGTAGACTTGTCTCTTGATGAAAAGCTATTTTTGCTTTATTTTGCGATAGAAGGTTTGCTTTGCTATAAACTATATTATGTTACAAAGTTTATTTCCCTTGCAATTCTACTAATCCAAATTGTTAGTTTAACATAAGGGAAGTTAACTAATAATTACATATCTAGGCTATCTAACCTAATAAATTTTAAGCTGCTTGAGTTCAATGGAGGATGCAAGCTTTCAATATATAGGATATTTGTGTCTTTGCCTTGTTGTTCATGATTTCTTGGAGCTATTAATGTTTCATGGCATATACCCCATAATGTTTCTAGAGGTGCTGTCACTCTGAGGGTCCTTTTTGTATATCCTTACTTTTGATCCTATAATCCATGGATAGGTTTGTAATTTAGTAAGAATTGTAAGATTGTTGTACTTTTTGTTTGTTTGTAAAGGTTTCTTGCTAAAAAATCTTTTAGGTAAAAGAGCTATCCCAAGTACTATTTTTCTTCATATGGAAAAACCATACTTGTTTGTGTTTATTTGAAGTTGCATTGTAATAATTTGAATTATCTATAAATGTGAATGACAACTATATATCTTAATCTAAATTATGCTTTTGAATAAAGCCAAGGTCGCAATATCTATGAGATAAAGAAAAAGATGTTTTTTCTAGGCTTTCTTTTGCATGTACTTGATGGCTCATTAAGGTTAATGTGTGATTTTTTTTTTGGAAGCCATAAAGACCTAATGTTGCGTAGACTTATCATTTTCTTTTGGAAGTTGCTAATGATCTTCATGCAAAGTCATAGAAGCGTAAGGTCACATCAACTCATAGTTTCCTTTTGTCATTTTCTTTTAGAAGTCTAACATGTACTTCATTTCAAAGTCACGAGAACCTTAGGTTTGTAAGTTTCCTATGGCTTGGTCTTGGGATTGATATCATATCTTTTGTTCTTATCTTCCTCATTCAACTAGTTAAAGATAGGTTGTCCCATGATGGTTTGTGATAGGGATGCCATCTTTATAGCTTTTTTTTAGCTTTAAAGATTTTGGCGAACTTCTATTAACCTTGTTGAATGTGTAGTTCTTTGGTGTAGGTAGAGAAAAGGTGGGGTCAGGGCCCATTGTTTTTTCTCTTATGGTAAAATTTGACTTGTAGTTAAATTTTTATACTGAGTGGTTTGATATCACTTTAATATGGCACGTGCTCAGGGCCTTGGCCTTGCCAGGGTCCTTGGACCTTTGTTTTTCAAGGCATGTATTAGGTGGGGAATTCGCATCATCTAAGTCATAATGCAAAGTGACACAAACCTTTTATATAGCGTGTATATACTAGATGGATTACATCATCTTGGTTATAGCATGAAGTTATGGGTGCATATTGGATGGAATGTCATATCATTTGGGTCACAATGCGGAGTTGTGTATACTGTCATAACATGCATATTAGATAGGATGTTACTTCATATGGGTCATAACATGAAGTCATATATACTTTCATAGTTCTACGCCAATTGTAATTTTTTATATCATCTAGGTTATAGAACTTTTGTAACTATTTACGGAATGATCAAGGAATAATGAAATCATATATTATCATCAAAATATACACATATTGTGGATATTCTATAATTATGTACAGACAAATAAAATTAGAGATAATATTGTTATTTTAAGCTTAGAAGTGGTACTATCACATTTCATAGCTTTATGATCATCCATCACCTTATTAGTTGTAGACTATATGCTCCTCATTCCTAGACTTTAGATGTTATAAGTCTTTACTTATAAAGGTTTTCTTTAGACAATATTGATCAATAAAAGTTACTCACTGCTTGGGGTTGGTAATATTTCCAAGGTTGAAATTTACTTCATTTTGATCATTGTTTTGGTAGAAGGGATGGTTTTCCTTGTTTGAGTCAGAATTCCTGATCAATATGAAACAAAAAAGAAAAGAGGTGGTGGTGTATAACAGTTCTATTGCCCCCTACCTGATGTGCCAAATGTTTCGAAATGGGATCACAACGTGGACAGAAGAAACCATATTAACTAAGGGTGTAGTAGAGATAGAAGTATTAAGACATATTAGCTTTTAAATCCCCTCCCCTATTTAGCTATGAAGGAGCTTCTATTTATATTGTTCTATAAGATAAACTAATGATAAAGCTTATATCAAGTGGCCTAATAAAACTATAGAAGTAGCCTAACCAAAGCATCTTGCTATTTTGAGCTATTTAATTAGAGCAAAATCCTATGCTTGATGAATTATAGTTGTTGAATTCTTCAGACCTTGGTAGAGTGGATTAGATTGTTATAGATCTGTAAGAGTACTCTTATGCCTTTAGGGGCCCATAATAATGTTGGAGTCAGTGTGTCAAAAGTTTAAGTCCCACATTGCCTAGAACAAAGAGAAACTTAATGTATATATACTAAGATGTGATATTAGGCAAATAAATGGGCCAAGAAGAGGAGTGTGCTCGTGCCTACAACAACAAGCCAACGCAGGGGTAACACAGTTGAAAATTTCTAATTCCCCTCTTGCACACGAATTAGACATGGTATTGGACATTTTTTTGTTGCAACTATTTTTGTATTTTACAAAAATATTTCATAAATAGGCTTATTAGAAAAACCTTGTTTTCAGCAGTTTTGAAATTGGGACTATGAATTTATTAATTTTCTTAACGTTGAAAATTTAAATTTACCCGCTTTAATTTTTCATTAACCGGTTTTAATCTCAACATTCAGAAATGGCCGCCGCTTTTAATCCTAACATTCAAAACGGATTTTCATTAAACCATGATTAAGCCGCCATTAATTATTTTTTAATTGCCCAACATTTTTTGTTTCCGTCTTCGGCCTATAAAAGGCAGTGTGTGGTGTGGTTCATAGTACACCGAGCTCTTGGACATCTTTGGAGTGCTGTTTTGTTCCCTTATTATAGGAAGGGTTACCGACTTGTGGCAAAATAACTCTTAAGCATAGTGTCATCGAGCATGGCCCAAATCAATTTATACTAATAATTTTGTTTGTTGTAACCTACAAATAATACTAGCATATATATAGAAGATAATAAGATTAAAGATCAGAACATACCTCATATGTAACTTAAATCCATTGATTCCTTTGAAATCTTAAAGCCTTAGGAGAAGAGAAGCAAGTAAAAGAAGAAGAAGAGAGGGAAGCACGCAGTCGACATTGCCCATTGTTGCTAAAGGGTTCGCCAAGAGATGTGTATATATATATATATATATATATGACAAACGCTAGCTAGTATAAAATAAAATAATTAACTCTAAATAAGCTGTAAGTTAGTGTTTGTTCCTTATTAAGTTTATAAATAATCTAGCTTATTATAAGTTATCTATAATATATGAACCCAATCCATTTTTGTCAATGCTAACCAATAAACTAATTATCTGATATCATTAAAAATATAATATGTAAATTAGTTTCATAATTAATTAATATTACTTTATAATTAATTAAATATTTCAACATATAAATTATAGAATTATTGAAAGGATGAGGGTAAAGGAGGCTCCACAAGTAAAACAAAGAAGTGGGAAGAGTTTGTATAAAGCCAATGCAGAAAGAACATATCAGCACATCCAGAAATGGAGACAGAATGCTGACTTAAGAAGCAGAAAGGGAATATACTAGCCCACAAACAATATAACAATGGGGAGAAGAATCATCAGTGCAGTAAATGAAGACAAAGGCAAAACGTTAAAAGGAATGTAGATGCAGCAGCACTCAAGTTTCCTTGTACAACATATATCCATATGTATAACTGACAGTTGAATTGTGATGGTTCCTCCAATATCATAACATAACTAACTCCGAAAAAAAAAAAATTCTATATGTGTAGTATTATTTATGTATCCACGCTCAAAATTCCTCTATCCTAGGCCAAGGAAAAAAAAAATTCAAGGAATGGCTAGAGAAAACTCCTTGATTGATCACGTTACTTTATTAGAAGAAAAATATTAACATGAATATGATACATGACATGATCTCGATATATTATACCATAAAATTTATAGTGTTTAAAAATAATTTAAAATATCATGTGTCTGATACAAATGTTTTTATGGGACACATCATTATAGAAATTTCGGTACTTCATAAAGAAGAAGATGCTGGAAACAGCTCTCCCCATTTTATTTTCTGAGCCAAATTTTCTCCACCACCACCACCATGATTCCCTTGGTTGCTTCCAATCCCACTTCCTGTGCCAATAATTGAACTAAGTGCCACTGCCAAAGCTGACTGAAACTTTGGGTCCGCCGTGATTGCCTTCGTTGCGGCGGCTATAGTATCTGGTAGAGCAGGTTGGGGAGGAGTTGGGTTATTGATAATGTTGTTCTTTTGCATATAAGGCGGCCGGTAGAGATTATCCATCGTTGGTCTTCCAAGGTTTATGGAGCTGAAAACGTTATTACTGTAGGTGACAAAATCATTGTTGGGAGAACTGAAGTTGAGACTTGTGGAAGAAGGGTATGGTCTTGGTGGGTTAAAGTTTGATGAGGTGAATCTAGAGGCTGCTGTGTTTGTGGTGAGGTCAAGAGTGATTGTTGGGTAAGAAGTTGATGATGACAGTGAAGGATTGAAGAGGTAGAATTGCTTTGATTTAGAACCATCTGATAGGTTGAAATTCGGGCCATGGAGATCAGCAGAAGTGGTGGCGGTGGCGGCCGGAGTGGTTGATGATGGGCGAGAGGTTGATGAGCCAGACAAAAGCATGGAAGCAGCTGCAGAAGTAGTGGAAGCCATGGCAGTAGCTGAGAGAGGAAGAGGGTGGTTGTGGATTCCCTCGTAAGTGGTAATTAAAATGGACATATCCTCAACACATCTTTGCACCTGAAATTGCATGCGCATAAAGTTCCCGTTAATAAATATATTTATATATAGCAAAACTATCCATACCTTAAACTTTTACACCTGAGGTAATTTTTTATATAATATCAGAACATTTTTATCAAGTACAGATTTAGGTTCTTGTTATTATTAAATGAAATTTTAACATAAAATAAATGAATTTATGTTTAAATCATATATATATATATACATATATTATAAGACTATAAAACTCATATAAAGAGACGTATTACAAATTATAACAAAATTATTCATAATTCATAAACCTCCGCTAAGAATTTAAAATTTATTTAAATGGTACTTCAAATACACAGTAACATATATACCGAAAGAAAATTTAAGATTGTGAATTTATATATATAATATACCTGTTTTTTAACTGGGCATGATGGTGCAACTGTGCAACGATAGTAAGCTCTAGGACAAGGATTTCCCTTGGCGATTTTTTGTCCATATTTTCTCCATTGGCATCCATCATTCATCTGTTTAAAGAAACTCAAACTGTGAATAAATAGCTTTTTATTTGGCGAGGTGAAAATAAATAGCATTTTATTTTAAAACTGCTATATATTGAAGTTGAAAATACAGAAAAAATAGAATGATCTAAATTACAGGAGAGTGGGATGCTTACTGTTGTTGTGTCACATCTTGCTCTCACACAAACTCTTGCTTTCTTTGCAGGATTCTGTCGGGAAACTTCGTCTTCTCCAGTATCACTGGTTGTTTTGAGTACTTTACTAGGTGGCCAAGTCTCCCCTTCCTTTGGCACTTCAGAACTATTGGTGGGGCTTGGAATATTTGACAAATTATTAGCTTCATTTATGCTTCTTGATTTTGATGTTTCAAATTTGCAGTCCAATCCAAGAGCCAAGTCCTCTTTGCACCCTTCATCCTTCAATAATAATGGTTTGAAAACTTTACTTTTCTCATAGTTTCTTGGATGACTCGGAACTCTTCCAAGGCTTAGGGAAACTAGCTCAGATTCCTCTGTTATAGTTCCTTGATGATTATGATCATATGATCCTTTATGATTAGCAGTAGATTCTTTTGTTTCTTTTTGAACTATATCTTGGAATTGCATTTGCAGCGACCTATAATCCTTCAGAACTCGATCCAAACATTGCTTCAACCTTTGGTTTTCTTCTCTGACCTCACCCATTTCCGTTTTAGCAGATTCAAGCTCCTCAGCCTATGACCATGCAATATTCATAGATATATATATATGTGTGTGTGTGTGTATATATACATACATACATACATATACATATAAATACTTCTATTAATTAATGTGTGAAAAATAAATATATAGTTACCACAGTTAAAAACTCACCTCTTCCTTTTTGGTTGAAGATGCAATTGGTCCAGTGGTATCCGCCATCAGTGGCCCCTGAAAGAGCATCAAATTATGAGTAATAAGCGATTACAAAACAAATGAAGTCACTAAAATCAATGCAATTATCTGGTTAATTCATTTTCCATATTACATATTATATATCCCTCTCATCCCTCGTATAAAATGAAGAACTAGCTAGTATGAGAAACTTGGAAGCTTCCCGTGTGCAGTAGTCATAATTTTAGACATCATTAGCTGTTAACCCCAGCACATGCATGGGTCAACGCTTATCGAAGGCGAAGAACTCCTTATATTAGCTACGTATGCCAATATAATAGCCATGTTTTGAACATGTTTGTTTGGATATATACTATGTTAATTCATGTACCTACGAATTAATATGGTATCTTTGTGATTAGAGATTGTTTTAATTCATGTACCTACGAATTACTGAAAATTAATTAAGGGTTATGAATTCTTGTAATCACTTTTTTGTATTCATGGAGTGAACAAGACAAACTAGAAAATATCACAAGACATATACCTTGAGAAAAAGTCGTATTATCTGTTAATCTGTGCTAAAGACAATAATTAATTATTATCGAATTTCTTATGAAAGCGCTTTCTGCAACCTCCGTTTCAGATTCATTCAAATGGAAAGAACTCAATGATAACACAAGTAGCGTTAATTTTAAATTGAATGTGTAAATTTTGGGAAATGATGAAGAGATATATTGAGAGAAGAGGGAGAAAATATTATTCACGTAGATATGATTGAATTATCTGAGCATATTTTTATTCATCCAGTTGTTTCTATGAAGATCTGAAACTCTAAAATGAACCCAACCAAAATTACCAAAATTTCTCAAACAAAATATTGTACTAAATTTAAGGATATATGCACAGCTTCTTCGCTTGAAATCAGATTAAAGTTTCTGGATATATGGCTAGAAAATGGATATTTTAGATGTAGAAGAACAAATTAAAGAATTCAAAGAGAAATCAGAAAACTTGATCTTAATTTCTTAGACTTCAACACCAAATCCAAATCCTAAACATGATAACGGTTATTTTTAACACAAAACATAAATGGAAAGGTAGATTTTTGTCTTATATAAAACTGATTGTCGCAGTTGAGAGATGACAGCAGAAATATCTTCACCTCGACATCATTATCTTCTTTTCGGTGATCCTCATCATCCCCACCACCACTCGATCTAGATTCACTCCTCTTCTTTTCCTTGGCTCTACCTTCATGACCAGATCTTCCCAAAGCAAACTCCATAGCTGGAATAGGCTTTTTCTTTCTTCGTTGCTTTCTCTTTTTCTTCCTTCTAGGTCTTCAAAGTACCTTTTCATCTTAATATGTAGAGAGACTCGCATGAGGTATTTGACTCTTGGAAGAAAAAACAATAATCAAAAGTGGAAAAGAAAAATAAAAAGTAATAAATGTCAGACACAACTCACAGCCATATCCAATTGCACTCAAGGAAATACTAAACAATATTCTGTTGTTAATAAGGGTATAAAGAATAAAAAGTAGAAGAATTCAACTTCAACGTGTGAGACAAGATCATGAGAGAGAGGTTGAAGCCGTAATGGTCGGACTCGGACTTCGCCTATGTAGTATGTCCTAAACGAAGTGCCATATCCTTGAAGTTTCGTACCACACAAAAGTCACATGCAACGCCAAGTCAAACCTTGTTTGCCACCCCCAGGGACCGGAGCCACCTTTCGTATTTCTTCGTCTTCTCTTGATGACGTCAAGTAATATCTAACCTTGTGGGGTTGCCTCATTAAGTATCTATCTTCTTTGGTCTCAATTTGCAGAGAATATCCAACCACTCCCATCCAGATAAATAAGACAAGATAGACGAAATTGGAAAGGAGGTCAAGATAGGGCTAGTTTATTTGAGAAACCGAAAATACGAGGATTCCCCCATTGGTTCATGTAAATTATGCTCTCAATTTACATAACCAATCAATAATAACTGTACAATAAATTTCATTTCCTAATTAAAAAATATATTTTTATGATTTTTTTAGTAAATTATTGTATTTAATATCCCTAAAAAAATAACTAGCTTCTCAATTTAGTCCCTTAATAATTTTGTTCTGAATCATTTTCATTTCTCTATTTATTAAAAATTAGGAATATTAACTTCTCAATTTGATTCTTAAAAGGATACAAATGATTGAGAAAAATTATTAAAGAACTAAATTGAGAGAGTTACATTTTGAAGGACTAAATTAGAATTTTAATTATTTTTTAGGGTTAAAAATTATAATTTACTTTTAATCTTTCGTATTTATTTTGAGTGCAAGAGAGATGTAGCCAACCGTCCATTTATTTTGTTCCACTTATATATATATATATATATAGGCGTGAAACCATTTTAAAATAATAGTCATTTCTCTTGATGAGAGCCTTATCTTAGAGAGAAAATAGAGCTATCAGAGAATGAGACGAAAAATTCTGCCCAAAAAAAAAAAACCACTTCCACTTGTGGGAGATTTTTTTTCGTCCAAGTGAAATGAACCTAATTGAACACCAAAAAATTTGAATATTTCTGTAAGAATCCTTGACTAGGTATTTTTCCTTTTGGCTGATGTGAGGCAAATAGTTTTTAACTCTACGTTGAGAGTTTTATAATTTTCTTGGCTGATTAATAAATTGGCCAAGAAAAAAAGTCGTGGGACATACATATATTGTGAACAATACCACATTCATTAATTAATAAATATATTAATGTTCCCATTAACCAATGTGACATTATGATTTGAATAATTTGTGTCAAAATTTCAAAGTACCATAGAAAACGACCGCACCGTTTATTTTGCTTAATAATCAGAAGTGAGATTCTGACTAGTTGGGTTCAATTCAAATAATATTAAAACTCATCCACTTGTAAGTATAGATCCCTAAATTCATGGTAATCAGTTTAGTTGTAAACGAACAACTCAGGTACTAGCCTCCCCTCTAATATTAAAATTTATTATTACTTTAATGCTGGGAAATGGAAAATTTATAAGAAATTTATTAGGCCAACTAAACCTAATAGAAGTTTGTGTCTCTCTTAAATTTCGTAAAACAAAAGAAAAATTATTAAAAGCACCAATGGATATCAATATACTTTTTTATTTATTTAGCTTTTTCTCTTCATGGTTTGAAAATTTGTCCTTTTTTTTTTTGGTCTTATCAACAGATATAAAAAAATTTTCTTTAATTTGGAGTTTACTTTTTCTTTTAATTAGACTTTTTCATATAGTCTGTTTTGTGAAGTTCAAGAATATTATATTGTTGTGGGGTTGGGTATATCTATTATGTAAAGTGGACAGATATCATTTTTCCGTTATAACACTGATAATGGTAATGACTCTTCATCCAGAGGATGCAATTCAGTAGTCAATTGATCAACTTTTATCTGTAACCCAATTCATTGAAAAAATTATGAATTTTTATTTTTTAGTAATATATTTAATTTGAGAATTTTATAATAGTTGTAAGTAGTATCTTTGTATGCAATGAATTTTTTTAGGTTTACCGACTTTTATTTTAAAAATTAATCATCGCACAGCCCCTACGAGATCAAACCTCTCTTACATTTTTTTTTTATTAATTCTTTTGGCAATAAACCCCTTACATTACTGAAGTTTGAGTTGGAACTTAGGAAATGAAGACCTTTGAATGCCAATTGGGGTTATAATTAATTAATTAGGATGCCGACGTAACATTGGAGAAATGTCTGTTCGCATTTACGTAAACATTATTGTTGTTCAGGTAGTTTTTTATTTTGGTCTAACAAATTTGAAATAAATTATTTTTTCCCATTTTAAAAGATAATCAAATTATATGAGTCAAATAATATAATTCTTCCTTCTATTTTGAAACTATCGTTTATCTCCTAAAATCAAAATATGACTAAAATAATCTTAAGAATATTATTATATTTATTTAAATTATAACTTAGTAAAAATAATTTTTATATAAATTTTTATTTTGATGTTATTTATTTTGTATCGAAAATCATAAATTTAATTTATTTTAAAATTTTATTAATTTTATTGCAATATTTATGGGGATTAATATATATTTAATACAAATATTATTCTTAAGATTAAATAATTTTCTACAAATTTGTTAAATTAAAAAATTAGCTATTTTATAATGATCATATATATATATATATATATATATATATATATATATATATAATACTGGTTATATTATAAAAATGAAAAATATAAATATATTTTAGTTCAAAGAAATATAGTTATAATTTATTTTTATTGCAGGGAAGGTAAGTTTAATACATTTTTTAACTTTAAATGAAAATGCATATTTTGAAAATTAAAAATAGAAAAAGAACCTCATAATGTAATTTAAGTATATATCTCTCGTTTAAATGCGAGAAACATTATCTTAAATTAACTATAATTAGCACCATCTTTTGGAGTGAGGTCAATGCTTCCTAGTTCTATTCCTTCGTTTTCATCCAACTTGACACATAGTGTCTCCATTACCGGCTTAATTAATTGGGAGTTAATTCAACTTTGAATTTCTTCTCAAAATACGTTCGATTAGGAGGAAAATGATTGACAAGTGGAGCTACCTAATATATTCATTATGGAATACATGTCAAGGAATGTGGTGTAGGGATAATAAATAAAAGCTAGCCCCCAAAACTCAATCAAGTTTCCTTCAATCCCCCCCCCCCCCCCAAAAAAAAAAGAAGTTTGCACTTTCCACCATGTATAATTTGTCTTGTTTGAAGCAATACAAAAACCATATATTACTCAAACAATAAATTTGTATATATATAGAGAGAGAGAGAGAGTGAGAGATTGAGAGAGATAACCATATCATTGGCATCATTTGTGTAAGAGTAATAATGCTATAAATTGGAATTTATCATAAACTCTATTTATGATATAATAAATTATTAAATGTAAATTACATTACACTAATGCTTGATTTTTCCGACTAATCTTTTTAGCTAAATTCTGATTGATATGATAAAGTTTCTTTTTTTTTTTTAACATTTCCATGTTTGACTAAAGGAAAAATTTTAGTCGCTTAACACTGAAAAAAAAAAAAATCTATGCCAAAATCTGACCAAAAAATTGCAAGAATAGAGTTTGTTAGCTTGAATTTTAGTCAATCATATTTACCGACTGAAATTAGTGACCTATTGTCAAGTATTATTTTCTTTTGAATTTTAATTTTTTCCTTTTTTTTAACTTTAAAAATTTTAAATATTTTTTACTCAATGAAAAATATATTTTAAAAATAAAAATTTAAAAAATAAATAAATAAATAATAATATAAAAAAATTTCTAGAATTATAATATTCTAATTATTATATAGTTAGAATAGTTGTTATATAGTTAAAATATTATATAATAATAAATAATAAAAAAATATAAATACAAAATATTATATATAAAATAGGAAATATAATTAGATATATAAATATATAAGATATAATATTATATAAAATACAATTAAATATATAAATATATAACATATGATTATGGTGATGCATTGCATTACCAAAATTCATTTAGTTTTAAATTCAATTTTTTTGTTTTTAAATTCAAAATTATTCCCAAATTTTAACTTGTTAAATTTTTTTTCATATTTTGTTCATAAACTATATTTTGCATTTTAAATCATTTCTGCACTTCACTTTCTTCTTCCCTTCTTCTCCTTTTTCTCTCTTCAAACTTTCTTTTTCTTTTGGATTTTTGGTAAAATTTCATTTTGGTTCTTTCCTAGTTGTTTGCTTCTGTAATTCAATTCTCTCATTCTCATTCAAGCGAAGTTTTGCTTTCTCAACCTTTCTCATTTATCTTTCATTTATCTTTTATTATTGTTATTATTTGGTTTAATCATTTTGGTTAGAATATGGGTTGAATATTAATGTATATAATTTTTTTTTCTTTTTTATTTCATTCCTTTATAAATACAAGTGAAAAAAATTTATTTGAAATTTTATATAGATGAATTAAAGATGAAAATTCAATCAAATGAAAGAATGAGAATGAAGAAGAAGAACATAATGAAAAATAAGAAACCCAAGCCCAGATAAACCCAAATAACACAAAAAGAAAATGAACAAAAATATTATTTAGTTTTAAAAAATATTTAATTTATAAAAAAATAAATTAAAAACAATTAAAAATAATTATTTTTTATTGAAATTTGGTTAGACAGAATCAGACTAAAGTTTAGTTAGAAATTAAAAAGTTGCACCTAGTAGAAATTGCAGATGTTGCAAAAAATTATTAGTGGCCGACTAAAGTTTGGTTAAGACCAAAATACCAACAATAGAAAAACCAATTGTTTATCAAACTAAAAGTTCAGTTTAAAAAATATGATTTCTGACTGAAATTAATATTATTCCGATTAAACTTTCAGTTAGTATTGACAATTTTTGTTATATTAATAATATTTTATTAAATTTTTATTAGATTTATTATTATAATTAAGTTTATTAATCATATTTATAGTTTGAGTTTTATATACTCTAAACGATAGGTTTCCACAACTTCATGGTTAATTTAACACAAAAAATATACAATTAGATAAAATTTAACACTGAATAATATCCCTTACAGAAGCAATATCCACATACATGGTGAAAATACACCACTTTCCATACTAAAAGTGAGAGGTCAACAGCACAATCCCATGAGTACACCAACACAACTAAATAGAAAAACATGAACAAAGTATGCAACAACACATTAAACCCAATAGCATTACCACATGAAGAGATAACACGACCACAAATAGAAAACAGCATGAAGAAGAAAACAGATTAACAAAAGAAATTAAGATACACGGACATAGAAGTCACACCAACTAGCATTTGAGAGGATAGCAACTCCATCCGTGAAGAAAGAAAAATTAGAAAGACCTAGACAAAAATTTAAAAATATTAGAATAAAATAATAAAAGAATTGCTTACACCAAACTTTAAAAAAAATTCAAATTTAACCTATTTTATATGTAGACTTTTTTTAGATTCATATCTTCTTCTTCTTCTTTTGCCGAGTTCATTAGGCCGAAGAGATTTTTTAGCCCATGATCCTCTCTCTCTCTCTCTTTCTCTCTCTCTGCCCCTCCCTCCCTTCTTATACAAATTAATTTTGTATATCCACAATAACACTATAATTAATATAAATAAATAAATAATAACAACAAAAAATTGAAGACCTTAAAGGAAGGAAAGTTGCGTGAGAAGGCAACTATTACACCATTTTTTTAATTTCCCAACTATTATACTATTTATTTATCCTTTGGGTCAGTGATTGAGCATAAAATAAATGCCATTAGGTCAACGATTATTGATGTGTGTGTTGAAGTTACTTGTGGACGTTTTTAACTATATTTAATCTCATAGTCTAAACACATAAATAGCAATACATAAAATTACTTGGTTATTTTATTTTAAAAGATGATCTAACATCTTAAGAGATTTATTTTTTCAAAAGGTTTGAGTGGTGGACTTGGTAACCCCACAAGTCAAACAAAGCTTTATTAAAACCATTATAAAAATTTTTGTTTCTTGGGCCTTAATGCATCTTTTCTCTCTTAAAAAAATTATTATAAAAATATTTTCGCTAAACTGCTATATCGAAATTGTACGACATTAATACGTCGGTTTGAGGAGCAACAATTTTGTTGGATTCTTTGGTTTATTTTATTGAACTAAGTCAAGCATTCTAATCACACTTCCAATTAGCTTGAGTATACAAGTAAGATTTTCTTGGGGCTAAACTGCTAAATTGAAATAGTACGGCATTAATGCCTTTGATTAAGGAGGACCTGACAGTTTAAAATTTTCGTACAACTTTGTTGGATTCTTTGGGTTTATATATTGAACAAAGATCACTAGATTAGCCATTCTGATCGTTCCTTCAATTAACTAGAGTTTGCAAGTAAGACTTTCCTTTCCTAATCACCTATACTACAACGTGATTATGAGATTTGTTTTGTTTTAGATGGACGTTTCTGTTTTCTTATTTAACTTTTGGGAGCAAGTTATCTTTTCGTAATATATATTAATGAAGAAAAAGCCCGAAGCAAGTCCTCTCCCCCCGCCCCCAAAAAAAAAACTACACAAATTTATAACGAAAGTTTTCTGAATGTTCTTCTTAATTATTAAAGCAATCTATTAATGTTATACGAGTTTTTATTTTAGAATTTATATATTATCATATATTTTTTGTATTATTATATTAGATATAAATATAAATAATGCAATATAATTAAATAAATAATACTAGTATGTGTTATGGCATGTTACTAGTGATAATAATAGCACTAATGAACTGGAGCTTCAAGTTTTATATGATAGGAATGTGTATATGTATGTGTGAGTATCTACGTAAAATGTATACTATTTGAATAACATCAAATGTTCAATGTTTTACTCATCAATATTTGATCCAAAAAAAAGAAAAAAAGAAAACATTGATATGAACGTAAATCTAATATACGGGGGTCTGTTATTGTATTGGAGGCCTTTACCTTCTGAAGATGAGGTTTTCACATTTGGGAAATATAAATGCACATATTGTCTAAATAACATGCAGGTTAAACATTTCACCCTTCAATGTTTAGTTGACAAAAAATTAGTAGCAATGATACTGTATAATATCAATGATGGTATTGGTGGCAAGGTGATTTTTTTTTTCTTCTTGTTATACAAGGTTTAGAAATTTACTCTACCCCTCTTACGGCATATAATATTATACCATTTTTTTTGGGCCAAAAAAAAGTAGTATTATGCAATATTCAGGCAGAAAAAAGTATTATGCAGTATTATATAAAATAATTATTTGATTATACAAATTATTTTCAATCTTTTTACGTCCAACAAACATATTCTATAAATTAAGTCATATATTAATTTATATTATCTAATTTAATTTTATACGACACATCAAATAACAATGCTATTAATTAGATATTAATAAGATTCAATATTATAGACTAACAAAAATGATGATATTCAAAGTAAAGTTCATTACTGGTAAAAATGATGAATTAAACACTTACAAGTATAAGATAAAACTGCATACACGTTCAAATAAGTGAGTGTATCATTAAATAGAGAAATATTTTGAGATATACTCGGTGTATATATATTTAACACTCATAATTTTCTCCCTACATGTATGGAATAATAATTAATAGGTATACCTATATAAAATAAATCTTAACTTTTAATTATACATACATATAATATATACAAAAATTTCTTCTAAACAAATTCAAGCATTGACATAATGTTTATCATATATTAATTATGATGCATAACTATTAAAATTTTATTTTAAAATATAAAAACAAAAAAAAAATCAATGTCATCGAAAAAGATCTTAGGCTTAAATAAATCCCAATCACAATTTGAATATCACTACAAAATTGATAAGCGATTTTTTTGGGTGAAGAAACAAGGCCCTAAAGCTTAAACAAATAAAAAGTACTAAACGAAAAATTTTCATAACATAGACACTTCTAAAACATAAAAAATAAACTAAAGAAAGATGTCAAATATCAAAATTGTTAAGCAATAGTATTATTATTATTTGATTATATAGTGGGGGGTAGGGGGAAGGGAATGGGGTTCGAACCCCTAATTCTCCTCTGCCCATAGGCAAAGAGCATTGCTATTATAGCCCAAGAACTTTGAGATAACATTATTAAAAAGGAAAATAGATAGAGGGATGAGAAACCTAATTTTTAATTTTAAAAATTATTTCAAGTTAATTAAAGTTTAAGAGAGATTTGTACCCATTTTTTCTTTTTCTAAACTTAGCTATATCTTTGTTCGGTAATAGGGTTAAGTTTAGTAGTTTGGATTTTTTGCCCAATGCATCTAAATTGTTAATAAATGTTACATATATATTAATCCTCCTAATTTAGACTTTTTGATGATTAAATATAGCTTAATGGATATAACTGAATGAAATTTGATTTTATTAGCCATTTTTTCACTTTAAGAATTAATTTTTAAAATTATTAAATTTTAATGCTTAAATTTCTTTTAGTTAATTTTGTAAATTTTTCTACTCAATATTTTTCTATTATTTTTGTAGATTTTAATGGGCAAAAAGAACTTAGACGAAGAAATTGATTTAGAGAAAATATGGAAGGTTGAAGTGTGCAATTTCAAAGAGGAAATAATGGTCCACATTTCTAATAGAATTTTGAAAAATAAAAATAAAAAATAGAAGAAATGAATTGAAGCAGCTCATTGACACGTTGATTCCGTTCCCTCATTCACATTGGCACGTTGATATACATTCACACATTAACATATATTCAAGGAGGTGTCACGTGGGAAAGGGGGATGAATTGCACATGGGAAGCACAGCTGAATCATGGGAGTAGGAGAGAAGGTGTAAGGCACAAGTCACAAGTCCAGCTCTTCCTCACATAAATAGCACACACCGGGCATTAGGGAATCATGCAGATTAGCTCCCTCATGCTTTATCACATTCATAAGTTAACACGGTTCCCTAACACGTAGCTGCACAAGTGGTTCCATGCAGAAGAAAACTAATACATGGGCTCTCTTCTTTAGGTTTCTCACTACACTGCTGACCCACACACATATCCTTTTCACCAGCACACACAGCAACTAGACGAAGCACAGGCACATGCACGAATCGAGCTCCAACATAAAGCTCACATGTCACAGCAATTCACTCATACATCACTCACAGGTTTGGAGGCTCTCTCATGTTTAGGAGATATAAGGCATTTCATTCATCTTTACATAGGCAATGCACATGGAATGGAGGGCGCAGATTCAATCACACACCCACATGGTCTTCATGCATGTTGCCACATTACACACATAAGCACTCTTAGGTACAAAAGACGAGTAGAACGTAGTGGAGAGGAAGCTGTTATTCATTCATATACATTGCATGAATCATACACACAATGCATCAGCTCACATACTCTCTTCAATACACGCATGGTTTTGATGTGGGAGTGGACAAGAGGCAGCTTTATACACACATGGAATAACATGTCTCTCTACACACACCTCTTCATGCACAATGACATAAATGGTTTGATTTTAAACGTAGCAAATGGATATAGCTAGATGAAACACATGTTCAGAAATGCTCCTTCCCACACACTTACACGTTCACAGGTCCAGGTCATTTAAATACACAAGAGGCTCCATTTTCTAGTTGAGTACAGAAGTATATTTGCTTGGGGGGGCCACTCCATATTACATGTTCAAGAAGGCTCACGTGAGAGATAAAAAAGGCACAAGATTCACACGAAGAAAGCACGTGAACAGGAAGAAAAGCAGAGCACGGGTAGGAGTCATTGATCCATCCATTCCATTCTTCCATCCATTCATCCCATTCAAGCCCGCAGCTCATACCTCCATTCTTCCTCTTTCACTTTCCATTCCATGAGAGATTAAATCCATTCATTATGACTAGCTAAGATGAAGACCATGATTAAAGTTTGAATTCATGAAGATTGTCAAGGGATTGGGCTAAGATTCCTATTTCATTTTTCCTTTCTTTCTACATCAATTCTTATTCTTGAACTTACTTGGTTGAGCTTGTAATTGATTAAGATTGGTATTGTTTGTAATTGATAGCTAGTTAGATATCAATTAGAAGAGTAATTGACTTAAGTGCTGAATTTTTTATTTTCCTTCAATTTTCCATGTATACAATCAAGGTGTTTGATGAAATATATGTTAAAAATTGTGTGCTTAATTGTTTGAATTGAGGACTCCTTGGAGTTTAATTAGTTAATTGAACATCCTAGGGTAAAAATTCAGAAGCTAATTGATTGATTAATCACTCAAATTAAGTGTTCATTGATTCTAAAGACAAGAATTAATGATTCAATATAGAGTTGACGTTTCAATTCAACATCAAATTGTTAATGTCTTGAATCTTGTATGGTTACTCAAAATAACTTGTATGAACACAAATAGGAACTCTTAAACTAGAACTAATGATAATTGAATTAGAATAGTGGATATCAAGAGATATATCCAAAATTAGTCACATGTCTATTAGTTATTTCTTAATTCATGTGTTTAGATAGTAGTTAGAAACTTTAATTCAATTTAAATTCTAGTTAGTTCAATTAATTCAAAACCCCATTTAATTAGGTAACTTTTAGGTTCATCTCACACTTAAAGAGCTTCTTTTAAATATTGAAATATATTTCCAAAAGAAATAATTTAGGTTGCACCTTATATTATAAATCTTTTTCAACCTAGTTTATTTAAGGTTGCTCGATACAATTGTCAATTGTTCATATTTGATCTAGATGGTTCAGTTTTTTTTTTTTTTTTGGTTTTAAAGACTATAAAATACTGAATAAAAATAGCCTTCCAATTGTCAATTTCAAAAGAATGCACTACAAGAAAAACATAAATTAGCGACAGAATTTTTCGTCGCTAAATGTAAATAATTCTGTCATAAATGAATTAGCGACGGAATTAGTGACAAATTTTTTTCATCGTTAATTTCATCGTCACTAATTCATTTGTGATGAAATTTGGAATTCCGTCGCTAATTAAGGATGAAACATTCCATCGCTAATTATTAGGATAACATATTCCAAGTTTGTGACGGATTAGTAATGAAATTTTCTGTCGCTAATTAGCGACAGATTACAAACAAAATATTCCGTCACTGATTAGCCACGGACTAGGAATGGATTACTCTGTCGCTAAATAGTGACGGATTTGTAACAAAATATTTCGTTACTAATCTTGCGACAAATTTAAGACGGAATAGTCCATCGCTAATTATCGAGGGATTTGCGACGGAATATTCCATCACTAATCAGCGACGGATTTGCAACAAAATATTAGCGATGGATTTGTGATGGATATTCCGTCGCTAATCAACGACAGATTTGTGACGAAAATTCTGTCACTAATTAGTGACGGATTTGTGATGGAATATTTTGTCGTTAATGTAATTTGTTTCATTATTAAATATTTTTTTGAATTTAACCTCAATATTACTTTATTACCTATCCAATAAAATACAATAAAAGCATAAAAAGTAAGGTAAATTGAAAATAACATTATTATTAAATAATAAAATTTTAAGTTTAAGTGTTTCTCTCTATCCATTTAAAGTATAATAGCGCAATAATATTCAATAAAAAAGAAACAAATATATTAAAATGATTCTCAATTAAATGATAACCATTCTAAAGCAAATTATAACAATCCTTAACAAAACATATATCTTAAAATAAGGGAAGGGAAATAAAATCATCTTTATAATGGAAGACAATCATCAAGATCTAATGGAGCACGAGATAACTGTGATTCAAGTTTTTGTAATCTATTAAGTGTTTGCTTATGCTAGTCTAGTAGAGATAAGATTTGTTGATTATGCTTTGTTATACGTTGATTTTGCTCTCTAAGCTCTTGGTTCTCCTATCTCAAAGGTGCTATCTCTGTGGCAATCCTCTTCAAAATCTGAACGAAGTCCTAAATTATGAACGAAAGAAGAGGTCCCATGAGAACAGATAGCATCAATATTTTGAGCCTCAGATCCTACCCCAAAAATGCGACCCTTCTTATTTTTATCACTAATAGCCTCCAACCATAAGGCAACTTCATCATCATCTTCTATATCATTTGATGCTATGCTTGTTGAGTCCTAAGTTAAAGCTCTGGCATTCTTAAGCTTTAAATAATCAGCTTGTTAAAGGAAGCAAAGAAGGACAATTTTACAATAAGAAAAACAATGACAGTGTGTCCAAAACCAAAAGTATGCACATGTTTAAGCATCTTTTCTATCATATAGTATTAACATGAATTGTGATCATATAATAAGAAATAAGTATGATGAAACTACAAATATATTCAATCATTACAGTTAAAGCCATCAAATATTGAAATTACACAATTAGGTACATAAAAAGAATATGCCATTTTGATAGCCACACAGCAATTAACATAGTAAAAAATATTAAATAAAAGATCACACAATCTTAGTGACTAAATTAAAAATGAAGACTCACACTATAGCTAATCAGGCCTCTGCCTATCAGCATAAGTCTAGTGATAATTAAGATAAAAAAAGAAGATTCACACTACAACTAGTCAGACCTTCGATTGTCAGTACAAGTATAGTGACAATCAAAATAAAAAATAAAGACGCACACTACAGCTAGTCAGGCATCCAGCCATGAGCACAAGTTTAATGACAATTAAAACAAGAAATGAAGATTTACACTACAACTAGTCAGACCTCCAGCTGTCAACACAAGTCTAGTGACAACTAAAACAAAAAATGAAGACTCACACTATAACTAGTTAGGCCTTTGGCCATCAATACAAGTCCAGTAACAATTAAAACAAAAAAGACAAGACGCACATTATAGCTAGTCAGGTCTCCGGTCGTCAGCACAAGTCTAATAACAATAAAAACTAAAAATCAAGACTTACACTATAGCTATTCAGGTCTCTAATCGTTAGCACAAATCCAATTACAATAAAAACAAAGAATCAAGACTTACATTATAACTAGTTAGGCCTCTGGCCATCAGCACAATCCCGTGAGAAAAAAAAAAGAAAAACATATACATACATAGACTTCAACTACCCCGTGGTCCACAAATTGGCTAATTGCCTTATCATAATGCATATGCTTGAACAATTCAAACATTGTAAGTGGTCTTCCAAGCTGTAAAGTCTGTAATTATTTATTGATATTAGTTATCTCATAAATTAAATAAACAAGGATTACATTTGAATTTAAATACTTACCAGCCTCTTCTTATGCTTAGTTGAAGGAACGCTGCTCCCTTTATGTTGCATGCCCCCTGTGATAGATGCCCGATTATTTTTAACTGTCTGGCATATGGCCTTATATTCATCTGACTGCCAATAGTCTTTTAGTTGGACTGTTACGTTGTCTGGGATTCAATTAGGTGTGATCCCCTTTTCTAAGTCTAACTGGACTCTGTGCATTACATTTCGCAAGACATTCTCACACTTTTTAATTCCAATTGCGTTTAATAATTTGATCATATTGTGGCAGCCATTTATACTTTTTCTGCATAAACAGTAGAAAAAATAAAAATGAGACAAAATGAGGAAAAAAGAATATCAACACATGATACATATATAATGATGAGATAAGATATATATCGTCCATTCATCAAACTATAGTTGCCTGACCTCACGAGGTGTTACTTTCCAATTGTAACATGCATGTTCAAATTTTGCTTGGATTAAGGGAGAATATTACGGACAATAGCAACAACAGGATTAAACCTAATCATTTAACAACAATAATTGAAAATGTTATAATGACACTAAGTTGTTAACTAAATAACAAATAAAATAATATAAATTTAATGACTTACGTATGCTTGTCAGGATACAACCATGTTCGACTATCTGTGGGGCCAACGGCCAAAAGATTCGATAGTTGGCATTGATGTAGATCTAGCAGAAAGACCTTGAGGAGTGGGATGTGAGTGCTGGGAGCCAAGAGATGGTACTGAAGGAGATGATATAAGTGATGCTGCAGATCTCTTAGATGATTCAGACATAATTGGAGCTGATGTAGGTGCAATGGATGCGGCTGGCGTTATAGGAACTGATGCAGGTGCTGAAATTGGAGGATCAGGAGATGATTGAAGGTGCAGAGGTGGTGGTGCAAAGGTACTCCATCAGGCACGACCTGACATCTACACATGCAACAACAAATCTTGAGGCAATATAAGTTGACCAAAAATTAAATAAAAAATATAAACAAAATAAATTTACACTAAAAAAATGAAAATATATTATTAAAAAAAGAACAAGACATAATTAAATAAATTCACACTCAAAAATAAAAAATATATTATTTAAAATCAAACCTAACCCTAATTTATGTATTATCATCAACGTCGTCGTTGTCGTCGTCATCATTATCATCATCAACAACAACATCATCATCATCATCATCATCATCATTGCCATCACCATGACCATCATCATCATCATCATCTTTTTCTTCTTCTTTTTCTTCTTCTTCTTCTTCTTCTTCTTCACAAACTATGTTAGCAGTTGACATATCTATTTTTTCATAAGAACCTTCAGTGTCTCTTAGGTTATGGAATTCATCATTCGGGACAATTATAGGTAGTATAACTTCTAATTCATCCACCTGAAATGGCCCTATGTTTGTTTCAGATGTAGGAGCATCAATTATGCTACGAGCCTTAACTTTGATTATGGCTAACCAATTGGCCTTTTGATGACGATTAGGATAATACGCATAGTATACCTACATCGCTTGTTGTACAAATATGAATAGATCAAACTTGTTATACCTCCTTAATTTATGAACTTCCATAATCCCATATTGTTTGTGAACTCTCATGCCACGACTAGGCGAAGGATCATATCATTGACAATTGAATAATACTAATAGCTTCACAGGAACCCCTATATATTCAATCTCTATAATCTCTTCTAGAATGCCATAGAAGTCATATTCTGATTGTGTAAAGTCAGTTCCCTTAATGCATACACCACTATTTATTATTGATTTTCGATGGCTCAATGAATGAATGTGAAATATGTACCCATTAACAAAGTAAATAGGCCATGTTCTAATGCTTCTCTTTAGTCTTCGAGCAATGTCATGTAAAAATGGATCTAGAATATTATTGGCTAGATTTTGAACCTGTGTGACATTTTTTAATATTTTATATGAGTTGAGGTTAGTTTAAAGATATAATTAATTTAAATTTATTACTACTTACATGTTCTCAAAACCATGAGGAAAAATTTGCTTCTATCTGAGCTTTTATTTCAGCATCTGCAATTTGAGGATTGGACAAAGTTAACTCATGCATAAATGAACTACATAACAAAGAAATGTGTTAAGCATATACAAATATGTGATATATAACCAATATCACTTACTTGATATAAGGTTATACTTTATCACAATTCATTAGAACATATTTTATGACGGCTTCCACTTCTTGATCATTCAAGAAATGGACTTGCATTCTCCAGCAAGCCTTTCAGGATAGTTAAAAATGAAAATTATAGGTAGACTCGATTCTCCACTATCATCATTTCTTGAAGGTCTCATAATTCTTGATGGCACATCATACTCAAAGTAATGCGAGCAAAATGTTGCAATCTCCTCAATTATATAAGCTTTACATATAGATCCTTCCACTTGAGCTTTGTTTTTGACTTTTTGCTTCAATCTCTAGAGGAACCTACATAAGAGAGGTAAACAAGTTTTATTACCTTTCAAACATATATTCATTCCAAGCATATAATAATAGGCTTCATTACCTTTCAAAAGGATACATCTATCGATATTGAACGGGTCCCCAAACCTTTGATTCATAAGGAAGGTGGATGGACAAATGTTTTATTGAGTTAGAGAACCCAGGGGAAAAAACCTTTTCCAACTTGCATAATGTTACAATAATATTCTGCTCTAATAACTTTAGTTGAGCTATCATCAATGTAGTGGAACAAAGTTCTCTAAAAAACTAACTAAGCTCGGTTATAGGATTCTATACAGTTTCAAGTAAAGTACCAAAGGCAATAGGAAGCAAACATTGAATAAACACATGACAATCATAACTCTTCATTCTATATAACTTTGCTTCCTTCATGTTAACACATCGAGCCAGATTATATGCATACCCATCAAGGAGTCTCAGATTCTTTACCCATTAAAAAATAATTCATTTTTGTTCTATATTCAAAGTGTATTGTGCATTAAGCTTCAAAACTTTCCTTCCACTATTGACAAGTTCTAATTCTTTTCGTTAACAATATTCTTCCATATCCAATCAAGCTTGTGTATTATCTTTAGTCTTTCCTTTTATGTCTATGACGGTATAAAATACATTGTCAAACACATTTTTCTCAATATGTATAACATCAAGATTATGTCGAATGAGGTTAGTTTTCCAATATGACAATTCCCAAAATATGCTCTATTTTGTCTAATGGTGAGTGTCCTTATACCCTTCAATTGGTACAAGTTCTTCCAACTCAGTTACTTTTGGCATATTGCATACTTTTTGGCAAACTTCCTCTCCATCTAATCGCAGTGGAGGCATAGATTTCTCAACTCTGTTTTTATAAAAAGAGGTTTTATTTCTTTTGTATGCATGATCAGAGGGAAGAAATTGTCAATGACAATCAAAGAAAGATGTTTTTCTCCCATACTTCAGTTGAAATGACTTCGAAATTATCATATAGGGCATGATAATCTCCCCGCTGTCATCAACCAGACAACATGCCATATGTTGGGAAGTCATTGATTGTCCATAATAGTGCGGCACACATATGAAAGTTCTATCTCAACGAGGCATCATATATTAGCACACCTTCAGTCCATAATAATTTTAATTCATCTATCAGTGGTTGCAGATAAACATATATTTTTCCTTTGGGATTGGTAGGACTAGAGATAATCAGTGTTAAGAACATATACTCTTGTCTCATGCACATTGTTGGTGGTAGATTGTACAGAGTGATGATGACTAGCCAACAAGAATCCTTTCTCCCATATTGGCCAAATGGCTTAAAGCCATCAGCACATAACCCAAACAGAATATTTTGTGGATCATAAGCAAAGTCAGGGTATGTGTTATCAAACACCTTCCACGCTTCTCCATCAAATGGGTGACTAAGAATGCTAAAATCTCGACAGTTCTCATAATGCTACCTTATTTCCTTTGCTATTTTTTCAGAAGCAAATAATCTTTGAAATATAGGAATTAGTGGTAGGTATCACAATTGTTTAGTTGCAATTTTCTTTTTTCTTCCATCATGCTTTCTTGCAGCATATCATGCTTCACCATAAAACTTACATTAGGTTGCATATGCATCATCTTTATAATACAACATACACCCAGTCACACAATAATCAATCTTCATATAACCAAGCCCTAATTTTGACACTAACTTCTTTATTTGATACAAGTCTCTAGGCATATGAGTGTCTTTAGGTTGTGTCTTCCGCATAAGCCGTGACACTAAATTGTAGCCTTATTATGACATGTTAGTCTCTGCCTTAATGCTTAGTAACTATATAGCTACTGAAAGTTCAGACTCCTCTTCAGAACCTTCCCACAAGGGTTGTTGTGCAGCATGCAACATGTCATAGAATGCTTTTGCATTTGGATTTGGCATCTCTTCAACACTTGCATTATAGTTATCCCTAAAACTTAGCCTAACTGCATTTATCACCATGGTCTCATATTGTGTTAGCTGATTCCCAAGTGACCCTTGTGAGACATGTTGGACGCTTGCCATCGGACACACGGATGAATAATAGTCAATCAACGTTTCGTCATGACTAGTCCATATATAGTAGTCCGGCTTGAATCTATGTCTATAAATATACACTTTCACCTCATTAAGACATAGATGGTTCTTGCATTTACACTGGGTACATGGACACCTAATCTTCTCTGACTGCAAAAAGGAAGGCAATCGACATGCATAAGTAAAAAACTCCTCGACACTTTACTCGAATTCTCTTGTAAAATGTCGATGACTCGAATTAACTCTATTATATATCTATCTTCGATTTTCCCGCACCTCCATTCTATCTCCTAATAATCTATCTTCAAGTAGTTATGAAGTAGTCCAACGAATATTCAGTAACCATCACAGATCCATCTACAAAGCTATAATGGGTTGTAGCTACTTTTTTAGGAAAAAAATAAAAGAGTTTGCAATCGAATATTAGAATGGTTTACTTACTTTATTTTTCCCCCAATATTAATTGGGCCACTCTTAGTAATGTGCTTAATGTTAAGTAATTGGATAAACATATTTGGAGACAGTAGAGATTTGAATAAGTCTAATTCCAAGTAGTGGTCATCAATCATAAGAACTAGCATCAGTAACATTAAAGTTGTATAGTATAGTCTCAAAAAACATTTTCTTTCAAAATTTGAGAACTAATCACGAAGCCCATATATGTATTTTTTATACATAATTTCATCATTACATCTACAGATTGTAGGAAAAGAAATAATTTGAACAATGAAAATCAACATAAGAAGCCTATGTAAAGGATCCGTATAATAGTTCTTAAACAAGTTTTGAATTTTGTTTTATGTAAATATTTATTGAATTTTATTCAGAAATATTGTTTTCAAGTTAAACAAAGTCAATTTCCTCAAATTGACCTATCATCAAGGTCTGTATAATTCATATACACAACAAATTTCTCAAATTTTCTGTATAACTGCTTCTAGTTAAAATCATATGGGTTAAGTTCAAAAACTAGATAATATAAGATAAGATTCATAAGTTAAATAATTGAGATATGTATTTTATAAAGAGAAAATAACATATTTTCTCAAAATTTGATGACACTTTAATCGTTAACAATCTAATTATCATATAAATTTATTTAATAATTAGTTAGAATACTAACTAAATAAAGTATCAAAATATTCTAAAAAGTGCTCTTGGTACAATTTCTATATTTAATTTATGTATTTCGTATATAATACCAACTTGACAATTTTGTTTAAAGTAGATGCATCTCGGGACCTACCAACAAGTTTTCATAGTTTTCTTCTAAAAAAAAAATTTACACAGAAACTTAAAGGAAAAAAAAAAGTGCATAGAGTCCAAGAAAAAGGTGTGCCGCATTATTCCAAAGCCAATGAATAATGTTGGTTTCTTCCAATTTTTATACATATATTAATTTAGAATAGGCCATTTTTCTTAAAAGTTAGGTTAATTACGTAGTTTTTTTGTTTATGAAGTTGTATGGGATTGTTGTGATTTTTTATTTATTTTAAAAATTTGTCTTTAATAGAATTTTACAAGTTTTGTGAGTCAGAACAATTTATATTTAGCAAAATCAATTGCTAAACATTTCTATTAATATTTGCAAAGCATTTGTGTTTAGTAAATCTTAAAAAAAAAGTACTTTTAACTATCAAATTGTGAAAAGGGACATATAAGGGTTTGACTTTATAATAGAGGTTCGATAAAAATAATTAAGGATAGTTATAGTAAATAATATTTTTGAATGGGGATACAATTGCCTCTAAAAAAATTACTTTTGCTACTATTTTAAAGGAGAAACAACAATTTTCTACTTAATTTTCACAGCAAAAAAACTACTGCTATCACTTTAAAACAATCTCTTTGTTGTAGAGACTTTGCAAAATACCACTAAATTTAAAAACAAGTATTTCTTAAAAAAATAAACAACTTTTGAGCTTTAAGAAGCACAAACAAACAAGTTTTAACGATTTAAAACTAAAAGATACATTATATTAAAATTATTTTTTATCAAATTATTTATATACATATGACCTATATGATTGAGTTTTTAATTATCATGAAGAGAAAAAATACTTAACCTAAAATTAGTGCAAAAACACTTTTAAACCTCATCAACAACCAATAGAATGATATTTGAGTTTTAATGAGAGGCTCAGACTACATTTTACCATCTAGCAGCAACAAGTTAAAAGCCCCATTTATTGTTTAAAAACACAATTGATGCTGCGCACTGTAACAACCGGGAAAAAGAAAAGAAAAGGGAAAAGAAAGGAAGTGAAATCTGGAAATTTTCGGAATCCAGAATTTCTGCCAAGTCCTCTCGCAACAGCGAGAAACGGTCTCGCCACAGCGAGAGAGCTAGTTCGCAATAGCGAAGGCGATTCTAGCTATAGCGAGTGTTGGCAGCAGCCCATACTAAAACCAGGGAGTTGCCCGCTGTAGCGGCGCCATAGCGAGAGTGAAGTCTGGAACTGACGCGATTTCGCCATAGCGAGTGGTAAATCTCGCCATAGCGAAGGGAACTGGCACGAGCTCGCCGTAGCGAAGGTTACACCTCGCCATAGCGAAGCCAGATTACACGAGCTCGCTATAGCGAAGGTTAGTTTTCGCCGTAGCGAGAGTCGGTCCGGAAGAGAGTAAATAGCGAGAATCAGACTTCATTAAACGCCCAAACTCATTTCTTCTCTCATATCTGCCCTAAGCTTCGACCCAAAGAGAGAAAAGAGGCGAGGAGAGTGTGAGAGATCAAGAGAAGGAGGAAGATTAAGGGAAAGGTAAGGTAACTTCTCCCATTTCTCTTCAGATTTCTGATCCCCTCCCTTTGCCCTCTTTTCCTACGGTTTTGTTTGCAAGAATGGACGATTTCTGGGTATGGGTCAGAAGAGGGAAAGTGGAAAACGCTTTTGAATCATTGTGTTTTCTTTGAAAATGTGGTTTTCCACTACCATGGGAGCTTGAGAGAGAGAAAGGGTTTAATGGCATTCTAGAGAGAGAGAACTCTAGGTTATGGTATATGGGAGAATTTGATCTGAAGGATTATAAGGTAAGAGAGTAATTGCATGCTTTTGTGTGTCTAGGCTCAAGAGAAACACCTCCAACAAGGTGTGATTGTGAACTTAAGGAAGGAGAGGAGAAATTGAAAGGAAAAGCTAGTGAAGGCTTTGGCTCCAAAGGTAGCTCTCTCTTTCACTCTTTCTTGTGCATTCTTGGGTATGATAGTCATTGTATGATTATGTATATGCTTGTTGTATGGAATATGCCATATGCTATTGTTTTGATGCATTGAATGTCAATATGCTTGTATGATGAGATATGAGAATTGCTCGGGTGCGGTAGTGCCGAAAGTCCCATGAGATGGGTGAGGTGAAGCCGAAAGTCCCTTGAGATAGGTGAGACAAGGCCAAAAGTTTCCAACGAGTGAGGCCAAGTCAAAAGTCCTTAAACTCGGGTGAGGCCATCCAAAAGTCCCTTAAACTCGGGTGAGGCTAGACCAAAAGTCCCTGGAGCCCATTTTTGGCATTGTTGTGAATTCCATAGCATGTACATTATGTGTTGGATGTTTGAGAATAGCTAAATGCTTATTCACATGCTTTGACTTGTTATATGCCTTGATTGCTTGCTGGATTGAGTGCTTGAGCTACTGAGATTCTCCCGAATCTCACCCCTTTCCCCTCCAAACTAATATGCTAGGTGGAGCTCAAGGAGAACCGAGCACACACCAAGGAGCCTAGGAGCATGTATAGGAAAATATTAGTTTTATTGTGATATTTTGATGTAAATATGATGTAAAGTGGTGCCAAATGAAGATGTGCCCACTATTTTTGAGTTGTAAAGGTTGTAGCAAGTGTAAATGTATGAAAGGATATTGTATGAACTATGTTATAGCCAAATGAATGGAAATGAGGGTTTAGCCCCTTTTTGTGGAATGAATGAAATAGTGTAAATTTGGCCATAGCATAATGAGATTTGAATGTATGATGATTTGGAGCATATGGACATGTTAGATATACTAGTTTTATGCTTTTGAACTTGTCCATGTGGAGTGAGAATGTGAGAGAGGCTATCTGGACCCGTTTTGGACCTTTGGGGTGCCAAAATCGGTAAATTTGAGAGCTCCGTCAAAGTATGATCGGATGAGCTCCGTTTGTCATGAAATTTGGCATGCCTCTGAAGTTTGTAGAAAGCTTCTTGAGAAGCTAAAGTAGGTAATATTCGGAGGATTATAGAATATTTGGGGAATTGTTGAATTTGGGAGAATTTTATGGATTGGTCATGTACTGTTCATCTAAACCAGAAAATGAAATCTGTGGCACTTTTAGACCAAATGGATTCCAAATGTGGTGAAATTTTATACACATAAACTAGAAAACTAAAGTGACTTGTAGGAACTGGAATCACCCAAATCGGAGGTCTGTAGAGAGAGATTTAACCGACTGAAGTTCTGTATCAGCATTAGTGAGCTTTTCTGACCCCCATCACTGTTCCATCAGTTTTTGGGGTGCAGGAGCTACTGAACTGATCTGAACTTATTTTTCTCCTCTAGTAGACATCCGTATCTTTCTGAATTGGTATAATTTGCCCAGATTGGATTTTTGTGGATTTAGTTATGAATTTTCGAAAATCATGACAGTAAGCTGCACCAGAAACAGTGACAGCCGGACCTTCCTCCCATTTTCGATGTCAAACATGGTCCAAACGATGTGTTTGTGGTTGGGAATGATTTTTAGTGTAAATTTGACACTTAGAGCTTTCCAGAAAGCTAAAGTTTGCTGTATTCCCATTTTTCTAAAATTTCTTATGATTTTCCAAACTTAGAGCCAAAATATGACTTTTGGGCCCAAGTGAGAAAATGAAATTTTTATAGTTTTCGGCTCTATACCCGTGGCCTATGGTTCGTTTTACGCTATGTATGAGTCATCTATATGGAGTTTGAGTTGAGGATGCTCAAGATGGGTTCACAGGACCCACGGGGTAAAAGATGAGTATATGAAACCCCGGTTCATAGCATGTAAATGTCACGGGAGAGTAGTGACTCTTTGGAAATCATATGGAACCGAGCCTATGGAGAGGCTAGGTAGTGGTAGTAGTTTAAGGTGTCACACGCACAAAGACTTCACAAGCTATGACTCAAAAAATATCAACGACACATTAAAGAATGCAAAAAAATAACACAACCATGGAGGACTAAGGAGAGTGTAGCTAAATAGGATCACATTAGTCGTAGAATTCTTCAACATCTATAACAGTATGAAGTATGGATAAGTAAAATAAATAAATCAAAGTAAAATTTATTTCATAACGTATATGGCTGTAAGATTTAAAAAAACTAAACATAAACAAAAAAAATTCTGTTTGGCTAGTATAGAATCAGTACAGACAAAAGGAAGACTAACATTTATCATTTGCCTCATTTACCAAAATAAGAGATCTAAGTAGTTCTAGCTCAACCTTATTCAATTTGTTTTACTTAATAAAGCAAATTCAAAAATGGAGGAAGAAAACCAACAGATCTAAGTTGATAGTTCGCGGTCGAAGATCGGAGGGAATGAGAGGCTGACGATCTAAAAGTGGGACTCGTAGGATGTCTAACGGTGAACCTCGTGAGATGTCATGACTCAAATGACGGTGGGGGCCTTCTTGGAAGTCGAGCACTACTTTATGGGGGGAACAGCTGCAGAACGCGGAGGAAGAGGCAGACGAACGTGGGGCATAGGTTGGACGTTAGCTGGCGGTCAAATGACGAGGAGGAGGAGTACTGCCAGCCAGGAAGGAGGAGTACTGCCAGCCAGGACACTGTTTGTAAAGGGGGGTTCTGCTGTTGAAACAAATTTGAGGGGTGCTCGACTGATGCTGATTTTATTTGGGTAGAAAAAAAATGGTGCTTTTGCAATTGGATTTGCTACGTTGATCTCTCGCCTTTTGTAAACTCCTTTTTCACATTACTGAGAGGGAATTGTCTATGTGTGGGGAAGCTGCATCAGTATGGTGTGAACCTCTCTCATCAATCACCCTTAACCTTATACACATGTTACAGTGTTCATTGCGTGGAGAAAATGGATTATGAAAGAATTGTACTATATTTTATCTAATTCAAAAAATTACTAAAATGTCTTCTATTAATTTAAATACTTATATTTTTCTTGACTAAAATATCCTTATATATATATATATATTATGAAAGATATCTTAGTTAAAAAGTTTAAAATTTGACTAGAATATATATTTTAAAAATAAATGAAAGATTTTTTTAATTTCAATAAAATTTGATAAAAATTTGTATAATTTACTCTTATAGTTTTTAAAATCAAGATAATGTTATAGAAAGTTTAACTTTTAAAATTAAATGCATCTTGTGACGACCCTAGATTCTAATATCAGTGATTATAGCTAAATACACAGTTAGTAGATAATGATCAAGGTTTGGAGTCATCGCAATTAATTACATTATGAAAATATAGGGGAAATTTAAACTTTGATACTACTAGGATCATCAACTAACAACCATAACGGGATCATGCATAAGAAAGGTTTATACCATCATTAAAGGTTTATGATTTATCCATTGATCAATTTCAACCCACAAAAACATCCCACCAATGTATTCATACCATTTCCTAGCATTAGCCTTACTGAAATTAGGGTTTCTAGGTCAAATATAGGAGTTTGGGGACCTGCGCCGCGACTTGGAACTTTCCCGCCGCGGCTAAGTTAGGTTCTGGAGCTCAAAAACCACATTTCTAAACTTGCGCCGCGGCCTAGAACTCTTGCGCCGCGGCCCAGTTACTCTCTGGAATTTTCTTGACTTTCGCCGCGGCGAGTTGGACCTGCGCCGCGGCCAACCTATATGGCGCCGCGGCGAGTTTTGCTACTGTAACCTCCCTAATTAATTTTCTCGACTCGCGCCGCGGCGAGGTTACGTTCTGTCACCTCCTGGGCGATTATTTTCACTCCGCGCCGCGGCGAGATTTCTCAAGCCGCGGCGTCCCTCGCCACTGTCACTCCCTAGGCCGCGGCGAAGCCTTCTTGGCCGTGGCGTGACTCCCTCCTGTAGCTATTTTCCCTCTATTTCGCCCCCTACACTCCATTCCTCTTCTTAGGGACACTCTAAGGTCACTTCCCCTCATTTTATATGGCTCTAATGGCATTTATCTACCTTATTTACTTAGTTATACTTCCATTACCAACTCAAAACCTATATGCCCGTTTCTTTCCTCTAATTACCTTTCATCAGCAAGTTCATAAAGTATCAACAACAAAATATACATGAACTACCAGCAGCTATCCTTTAATACAAAATAAATGGGGGTTCCATATATTAGGGGCTCATATCAATGTCTCAAGGGTTACATTTCCATTGATAAGCAATATTACATGTCAGCACCAATTACAACAGAAATCATGAGTCCATACAACAACTACCAAATTAAGATGAGGTCTAACCCCTCAGTTCATACATCCTCAATAATTCAAATGTTCAAGCCTACACTTGGCAATACAGATACATGATGATGCTATACATTAAGGAATACAAAATTAGCATCTATACTAGCTAAGTCAGCCCAAGTGTAGCCATCTCCCCATAGGTGGGAACTCATGGATTCTCATCCACTTGCTTACCCTTATCCTTACCCGAGGAACTTTCACCTGAAATATTAATCCCACAACACGGGGTGAGATATGAATCTCAGTAACCAAAGCAATTCCATCATATAATCCAGTTTAATCAACATATATGCATAAATCAAAATCCATATCAAAATCATATCAGTCATTTCAGCAAATGAAACAATTAGGCTATCATGATTACTATCCCATACTAGCAATCATATAATTAACATGTTAAAGGCCATTAACACCGGGAGAGGCCCGTCCACGGCACCTACTCCCCATTGAGCACAACCAGGGCTCAGTGCATCTGGGGTTGATCATACCCGGTGCCCGATCGTGGCACATGCACGGGTGGCAGCCGCACCACAGCTCCACCATGGACTCACAAGGTCCAATCATAATACAACAGATAGCCAACCAATTCATTCAGCATTTCAAATCATTCATATACAGCAAAATATGAAATTAAAATAGATACATGCATGGAATTACTGTAAACCCCGGTTACCTCACTTGCAGATAATTGCAACAGCCACCACAAATCCCAAATTCGGATTCAAGTATCTCCCACCAGAATTTTCAATGTGTCACCCAAAATCCTAAGCAAATTCGTACAAAATTAATGCCCATAATACCAATAAGCTATGGGGGTCTCAAACCATAAAAGAAAGCATCAAAATGGGGGGTTTAAAGTCTCTTAATACTAACCCCAACCTCAACCTACGAATTTCACCAAGAAAACCTCCAAACACTCACTTTTCAGATTTTGGGTATAATGAAATCTCTCCAAATGAAAAACTAATCGGACCAAATTAAAGAGAAAGATGAGAGGGTTAAGTTCTATAACTATTACCTTGGCCAAATCTTGCTCTAAGTGTGTGGAAATGCAGAATCTTTGCCCCAAACCCTAGCCTCCTTCTCAACCTCCGAATTTGCCTCTTGAGTTTCAGAAAAATGAAAGTGTGGCTGAGGCAATTAGGGTTTAGATGGGTTTAAGTTAGGTCAAAAGGCTGGGTCATGGGTTGCTCCAAGTCCAAACCCAATTGGGTTTCAGATTTTGCTTATTGGGCCAGTTTTTAAGTGTTGGGCTGCATAATTCTGTTGGGCCAGTTTTCACTTATTGGGTTGCTGAAGTTTAATAGGTTTTGGGCCTAATTTGAAGGGCTCAAGGGCTTGGGTCTGCACAAGGGTAATTGGGCCACTTAATTGAGCCTATACAAGATAAATCTTGGGCCTCTATCTCATCAAATTAGTTTGGGTTTACCTCTAATTCATTGGGCCTCTATTAGCCTCTTATCATGATTTAATTAATTTGGGCCTAGATGTAAATCTCCATCCTAAATAAATTCTCAACCCATATTAACAATTTATCTCTCTAGAATACCTATTCACTAACTTGCCCAATTATGCTCTATTAATTATCCTTAATTAATCTTAATCCATAATTAACACCTTAATTAATTTCGGGGTGTTACACATCTTACAGTTAATAATTTGAAATCTCCATATAAATGTATATAATTTAAAGAAAAAAATCAACATTGTTTTTTTTAACAAATTAATATGAATTAAATATAAAAATATTAGCTCTAAAGCCATTGTTTTAGATTTATACAGTGCTTTTTATATGGCTTCATCGGGTTTTGTGGCCAAAGCAATGGCAGTTATCCCTATGGCTATTGATTTGGGGTTGAAGGATGTGGAATTTAAATCTGACAATTGCTCTCTCATGGCCTCTGCAAAATAGTGTTGATTGAAAGTGCAGAGTAATTGTTGAAGATATGTGTTTTTTTTTTTTTTTACTTGGATTCTCTAATAATTTGATAATTCACTAGCTTGCCAAGTATTCTAATAAAGAATTGTGTCCGTTTGATTAAGATCTTGGGCCTTTGCAGTTTCAAAAAAGCACAAGAGCTATCAATTAATTAATCACACTACTAGTTTGGAATTACGGACTATACTAATATTTATTAAATTTTTTTAATTAAACGTAATAGGTATATGATTTTTTTAATTAAAATATAATAAATCTATAATTTAATTAATGAATCATATGCTTTTTTATAAAAACCATATATATCATATTATTATTAAAAAAGATTATATTCTCATCAAATTTTAATTAAAAAAATTGATAAAAAAAATAAATCCCTATACTATATATATTAGCTATTCTTATTTTTAAATTACCCTTTTTCATTTCTTTAAATAAGTTTGATAATTTACCATATTTGTTTTATTTTTAGTTTATAAAAAATTACAAATAAAAAGTCATTCTATTTATTAGAAATACATCTTCTTCTAATCAAATTGATTTATGAGTTATTCAATTAATTTTTTTTGGAGGGATGTTATTCACTTAAATTTTAGTATAAAAGTATGATGGATTTTAAATTTCAAGTTTCTAAGTTTTTATTAGGAAAAAAAAATTACTCATCCCAATAAACACAAATTATTCTCTCTTTTTTTGAAGTAAAAAAAGTATCTTCATTTCATAATAAAGTAATAATAGTTAAACTTATTATCAAAATTGAAGAGTTATTAAATAATAAAAAAATGTTAGAGCACGAATAATAAGTAGGTCAATATTCATTTATTATATCAAATTCAACAACTTCTATATTATCATATATATATATATATATATATATATATTAAAAAGCTTACACACTTTAACAAAAATATAAGCTTAACTCCAATTTAAGTAGGATTAAAAAACTTTCAAAGTAGATTGAGAGAATAGAAATTATGACCTTTTCTTCTACTATAGTATATAATTCTAACTCACACACACACACACAAAAGTATATATTAAAGTACTAAACTTAGGTAAAATTCTATAGATATTTATTTTCAAATCCCTCAATAAATATATAATATAAAAGGAAAATTATTTTAAAGTCCAATTATATAATATTGAATTGTTAAAAAAAAATTACTCATACTTAAGGCCAAATCTCAACATAAGTTATTAGGAAAGTGAAAATTAAAAAAAAAAGTCACGAACTCATAATTTATATAAAAATTTTACATTAACACAATTATCTGTAACATACATTTTTATAATTTAACAATATAAATTACTATGTAGTCTACAAAAAAAAATATTTTTCATATTATTTAACGAATACAACATTATGTTATAGTTAAATTTACTAACACTTATTTTTATTTTTTATAAATTAGGAATTGAGTAATTAAATAATTTACTTAGCAAGATTTAATAAATTGGTAAACCATAGTTAACAGCATATTATAATAATTTTCATATTAAGAACAATCATCTTGACAAGTTTTTTTCCTTTGTTAGGAGGGGGAAAAAAAGCTTTCTTATCCCTTAGACTCTCATGAGTAGGAAATGAAAAATCATTACAAATATCATTGGAAATAAATATGAACCAACAAAATCAAATCTCAATTGAAAATGAAAGAAAATAAAAAGGATATTAATTATGTTTTTGCATATAGTGTAATTAAAAGAGATTAAGGAGAAAAAAAGGAATAGGTATAAAAATAAAGTAAATTGGATACATACTCTTTTATATTATTCTTTCTCTCTAACTACATAGCTGTATAATATGTACTAGATTTTAGCTCATACCCTCCATTTCTTTTTTGATTTTGCACCTCTCGGTATTTAGTCTTTGCTTCTTTCGAGAGAATTTGAGAAATTTGACATTTAAATGAGAGAAAGACTTAGTTTTCGAACAAGAAAAAACCTTGACACGATTACTTAAAAAAGTGTTAACAGAAATAGAGAAACACCATGAACAATGTGTAAATTTAACTAAGAGTTTACACTATGACAAAGAGAGGAGGAGCACAAAAAGGTGAGAGACATGATGTGATTGAAGGATAATGGCTGAGTGGAGTCATTTTTAATATTGATAAAATTTTGAAAAATAGACATGTCATAATTTTTTTTATATCATTTATTTTTTGAATTTTATTGAGTGAAATATTTATTTCACTTTTATTTATTTTGTATATTTTTTTCAATCATTCCTTATACATAGTTGTTTAAATCATGATTTTAAATTTGCAAACTTTTTTACTATTTTTAGTTAATTAAATATATTTTATATTTATATTAATTTATGAGTTAAAATAAATAAATTATACATTTTTTAACTTTTGAACATGAATGGAGGCCTTTTATTACTCATAGAATAATTAATACATTACTATTTATCACATTTTACTATTTTCATATTGAAATTATTAAATTATTAAGTTAAATTATAATATATAAATTATTAAATTATAATATATATATACACACACACAATAAATAATATTTAACTAATTTGCAACGATTTCATATATACATATATATTTAAGTTATTATATCATATAAATCATTAAAAAATAATATTTAAATAATTTGTGACGGATTAGCGACAAAAAATTTTGTGACAGAAATTTCGTCGCTAATTCCATCGCTAAATTAGTGACGGAATATTTTGTCACAAAATTCCATCATAAAACTGGAATTGACTATCATGTTTAGTAGTGACAGAATTTTCTGTCGTTGAACTCTGTCACTAACTTGATTTGCGACAAATTAGCGATGGAAATATTTACGACAGAAATTTTTCATCACAAATTCTGTCGCTAATTTCTGCGACGGAATTAGTGATGGATTTGTGATGAACTTACGATGGAACAAAATTTCGTCGCTAAATTCTATCGCAAATTTTCTATTTTTTTGTAGTGATGATGATTGATATTAAAAAAATCTAAATAGTCAAAATGCATTAGGCACCTTCTGCCCTACCTTCCGCTAGGTAGAATGGACTGTTAAGCTTAGATGAACAAACAACCTACTCATAATCATTGTCATGGTAGAAATTCTTAACTAATGTTATACATTTATTAATAACAACTTATGCATATGAAATGAGGTGCACAATCATCAATTTGTAGCCATTCCTTGAGATTGTGCTAAGTGATAATGAAGTTATGTCACAAATGGCACTATGTGTTAACAACTTTTTGGGTCCCCTAGGGAAGAGTAGGGGATGCTTCTCTTAATCTAAACTATCTAAATCAAACTAGATGGCCTAAATTTGATATTTTCTTGTATTTTGATATATGTTTTTGTTTTGAAAAATATAGGATGCAAAATGGAAATAATTTTCTAACTACCAACTTAAAAAAAGTAATGATTGAGATTAAAAATACCAAAAGAAAAATTGGGTTAATTTAAACGGCCTGAATTAGGGACAACACTTCAAAATACAAAAACAAGTTTTAATTGTTTTGGATCTCCCTATGCTCTAAAACATGAAGATACAAGTAGAATAGATGACAAAAACAATTTTTATTAATGGTAAAGATGTAACTTTAGACAAATGATGTAAGGCTCCTTTTGTCTCTTTTATTTTATGGACGAGCTTTTCATTCTCAAATATTTAATATATGTGATAAGTAGTAATAATAATAAAGGATGAGGTAGTTGTTAGCTAGTTCAAAATTGTTAAAAGTAGTTAAAAGGTTAACTACCTAATTGTAATTAGTTGACTTCTCTTATATGATATATATAAGAGTTAGAAAAGTAGTTGATTAATTATCTAATAAGATTTCACTAGTATCGAGTACTAATTTCTTTCTTTGAAATCTATACCAATATTTACAGGTTGCACAGTCTCTTTGTAGCATCTTCCTTCTCACAAGATTCATATTTTCTTATTCTTCTTTAAGGATGACAATCAAGTATCAGGTATATATGTAGGGAGAACTTTTTTAAGTAGATTTTTTGGTTGAGTTTGGGAGGATATGATAAGTTTTGGGGAGTGCAATGGTTATACATTTTAGGTAAAATTACTTGGATCTTAAATAGCAAGTCATACATTTTATGTTGAATGGAAGGTATTATGAAATAGATAAAGTATGTCAATTGTAGCAGTTGTTGGAAGACAAAGAGATGAAAGGGAAACATATTCTAAATGCTAAGAAGGTGTATTTCATTTAGATTAGTTAACAACCAAAGGAAGAAGACCTTGAGTTGAAATAGATGATAGAAAGTTTAGATGGGAAAAAGATAAATCCTTAAATGAATTTCTCCAAGAATTTGCATGTGTTTCAAGAGCCCATGCCCTTGTCTCCTTCAAGGTTTGATCATACAATTACCCTTAAGGAAGAGAAACCAATCAATTCAAAACTATATGGATATATGCCTTCACAAAAGAATGTAAGGGAGGAATTGGTTCAAGAAATATTTAAAAATGGAATTATTAAACCCCTTCCCATCCCCTATGGTATTAATGAAGAAGAACTCATTAATGAGTTGAAGGGATCAAAATGTTTCTCTAAGCTTGATTTAGGTACTAGTTATCATCACATTTGCATGCACCCTCATGATATTGATAAGATGATGTTCAAAATACACGAGGGATTATATAAGTTCCTAGTTATGCTATTTAGGTTAACAAATGCCCTAACCACTTTTCAAGGATTAATGAATATGATTTTTAAATCATTTCTCAAAAGATACATTTTATCTTTTTTTTTGTGATATTTAGTCTAAGGCAATACATGGCAAAATCATTTGCAACACCTTAAGAGTGCTTTGGAAACTTTGAGGCAACATACTTTGTTTGCAAAAAAGAGTAAATGCATTTTAAGGGCAACACAAATTGAATATGTAAGCCACATCACTGTGGAGAAAAGATAAAAGCATACAAGAAGAAAGTGGAAGTAATGAATTTTTGGCCTACCCCATTAACCACTAAATCCTTAAAAGGATTCTTAGGCCTTATAGGTTATTATTAATGATTTGTCAAGGATTATAAGTCCATTAGTAGGTAATTACAGAACTATTATAACAAAAAAAGGCATTTGCATTGGATGATAAGGATAAATTAGCATTCAATCAATTTTGAAAAAGCTATATCTTCAACTTTAGTACTTGCATTACCAAACTTTTTAGAACTTTTTATAATGGAAATTGATATATCCAATATGGGTTTTGGTTATTCTAGAAAAGACATCCCAGCCTTTATTTGCAAGGCACTCTCTCCTACTAAAAAAATACCATTTAGCATATGAAAAAGAATTAACAACCATTGTTTTTCTTTGTGAAATATTAGCATCAATACTTGTATGAAAGGCATTTTATCATTATGGCATATCAACTTCCACTTAATAGAAAACATTCACTCAAAAATAGGATAAACAGTTGAACATGCTTTGGGGCTAATTATGAGATAGTTTATAGAAAAGGAGGAGAAAATGCAATAGTTGATGCTTTGTCTTAAAGGGATAATAAGGCATATGACTAGAATCAATCTTGTTCTACCATTATTTTTGTGGTTTCAAGTCTAAATAATAAAGTAAAAGATTCATGGTAGAATGATGAAGAGTTGAGGAAAATTATTGAACAATTGGAATAAACATACAATTGCATCCCCAATATAGTTGGAACCATCAGATTTTAAGAAGAAAATTGAAGTTAATAGTTAAGGAAGATCAGGCACTTAAAGTGCAATTGCTCCAACACTTTCATGATGATTCCTTAAGTGGACATTCAGAAATGATACCAATTTACAAGATACTTTTACCAATGTTTTATTAGAAAGGAATGAAAAAGGATGGTAGAAAGTTTGTAAGGGAAGGTTAAACAAGTTAGAGATATAAACATGAAAAAATGGCTACACCTGGTTTATTTCAATCACTACCAATTCCTACTTATATATGGACTAACTTAAGTATGGATATTATTGTAGGATTACCTAAGTCATATAATAAAATAGCCATTTTAGTAGTAGTGGACAAATTGAGTAAGATTGGACATATTATAGACTTCCAATATTCTTTTTCAATAGTTCATGTGGCTTAAGCATTCATGGACAATGTAATAAAGTTATACAGATTTCCTCATTCCATTATAACCAATAAAGAACCTATTTTTTATGGTAATTTTTAGAGATCTCTTTTCGCAATTAACAAGGTCAAACTTCCTTATTTATTAGCTTATCATCTACAAATAAATAAGTAAACAGAAGTTTTAATTCAATACTTAAAATATTACTTACATTACATTATATGTCAAATGATTATCTTGAAGAGTGGATAAAGTAGTTACCACTAGCAGAATTATGGTATTACAATATATCTATTGGAATGTCACTATTTGAGGTTGTTTATGGTGTACCTCCTCTAGTCTATTTACCCTACCTAGCTAGAGACTTAGATAATAAAGTATTAAATAGAAGTAAGGGAAAGAGAAATTATAACACAATTGCTTAAATACTGTAACAACCGGGGAAAAGGGAAAAGGAAAAGAAAGTAGAGAGCTGAAAATTTTCGAACTCCAGAATTCTTGCTAAGTCTTCTCACAATAGCGAGAAATAGTCTCGCTGTAGCGAGAGTGCCTTCTCGCAATAGCGAACGTGATTCTAGCTATAGCGAATGCTGGCATTCCATACAAAAACCAAGGGGCTACTCGCTGTAGCGTGCACCATAGCGAAGTGGAGGTCTGGAACTAACGCGAGTTCGCCATAGCGAAGGTCAAATCTCGCCATAGCGAAGGAAACTGATACAAGCTCGCCGTAGCGAAAGTTACACCTCGCTATAGCGAAGCCAGATAACACGAGCTCGCTATAGCGAAGGTTAATTTTCGCCGTAGCGAGGGTCAGTCCGGAAGAGAGTAAAAGGCGAGAATTAGACACCTTTAAATGACCCAACTCATTCTTTCTCTCATATTTGCCCTAGACTTCGACCCAAGGAGAGAAAAAGGCGTGGAGAGTGAGAGAAATCAAAAGAAGGAGGAAGAGCAAAGGAAAGGTAAGCAAGTTCCTCTCATTTCTTCTTAGAAATCTGATCTCCTCTCTTTGCCCTTTCTTTCTATGATTTTGTTTGTGAGATTGGTTGGATTTTGGGCATGAGTCAGAAGAGGGAAAGTGAAAAACACCCTTGAATCTCCTTGTTTTCTTTGAAAATATTGTTTCCACTACTTTAAGAGCTTGAGAGAGAAGAAGAGTTGATGGCATTCTAGAGAAAGAGAGAGAACCTTTAGGTTCTGGTATGTTAAGAGAGTTTAATCTGAAGGTTACATTCTAGAGAGTAATTCTATGTTCTTGATTGTGCTTAGGCTCAAGTGAAGCACCTCCATCAAGGTGTGAGTGTGAAATTGAGAAGGGAGAAAAGAAAGTGAAAGGGAAGGCTTGTGTTGGCTTTGGCTTATAAGGTAGCTCTCTTTCCACTCTTTCTTATTGTATTCTTGGATGTAATAGTCATTGTATATTTATGTATATACTTATTGTGTGGAATATGTCATATGCTATTGCTTTGATGCATTGATGATGATGTGCTTGTGTGTTGGATTGTAAGAATTGTTCGGGTGAGGTAGTGCCGAAAGTCCCTTGAGATGAGTGAGGTAAAGCCGAAAATCCCTTGAGATGGGTGAGACAAGGCCAAAAGTCTCATAACCGAGTGAGGCTAAGTCAAAAGTCCTTAAACTCGGGTGAGGCTAGACCAAGAGTCCCTAGAGCCCATCTTTGGCATTGTTGTGATTTCCATAGCATGTACAACGTGTGTTGGATGTTTGAGAATGGCTAAATGCTTATTCACATGCTTTGACTTGTTATATGCCTTGATTGCTTACTTGATTGAGTGCATGAGCTACTGAGATTCCCTGAATCTCACCCCTTCCCCTCCCAACTTAACATGCTAGGTGGAGCTCAAGGAGAACCGAGTGTACACCAAGGAGCCTAGAAGCATGTGTAGCTAGATGTTAGCTTTGTTTTGACTATTTTGGTGTAATTTTGATGTAAAGTGGTGCCACAATGTATATGCGCCAACTATTTTTGAGATGTAAATGTTGTAGCATGTGTAAATGCATGAATATATGATGTACGAACTATGTAGATAGCCAAATTAATGGAAATGTGGGTTTTGCCTCTTTTGTTGAATGAATGTAATAGTGCATTTTTGGCCGTAGCATGGTGAGTTTAGATTGTATGCTGATTTGGACCATATGGACATATTATATAGACTATTTACATGCTTTTAAACTTGTCCATGAGTTGCTAGAATGTGTGAGAGGCCATTTGGACCTATTTTGGACCTTTTGGGTGCCAAAATCAGTAATTTTGTGAGCTCCGTCAAAGTATGACCAAACGAGCTCCTATTGCCATGAAATTTGGTATGCCTCTAGAGTTTGTAGAGAGCTTCTTGGGGAGCTTAAGTGGGTAATATTTGGAGGTCTAGAGAATATTTGGTGAATTGTTGAAATTAAGAAATTTCCATGAATTGGTCATGACACTGTGTAGCTAGTCAGAATTGAAAACTTTGTCATTCATGGACCAAATGGAGTCCAAATGTTATGAAATTTTATACACATAAACTAGGTAACCACAGTGACCTATACCAATTAGAATCACCTAAATTGGAGGTCTGTAGAGAGAGATTGAACCTTCTGAAGTTCTGTATCAGCATCAGGGAGCTCATCTGACCCCCGTTACTGTTCCATCGGTTTTCTAGGTGTAGGGGCCACTTAACTGATCTAGACTTTTTTTTCCTCTAGAGACATCTGTAGCTTTCCAAATTGGTATAGTGTGCCCAAATTGGATTTTTGTGAATTTAGTTACGAATTTTCGAAGTTTATGACAGTAAGCTGCGCCAGAAACAGAGATAGCCAGACTTTGGTCTGATTTTTTATGTCAAACATGGTCCAAACGCTGAGATTATAATTGGAAATTATTTTTAGTGTAAATTTAACACTTAGATATTTCTAAAAAGTTAAAGTTTACTAGATTCTCATTTTTTTATAATTAGTTATGATTTTCCAAAGTTAGAGCCAAAATATGACTCTTGGGCACAAGTGAGAAAAATGCATTTTTTTGGTTTTTAGCTCTATACCCATGGCTTATGGTTTGTTTTATGCTATGTATGAGTTGTATAAATGGAGTGTGAGTAGAGAATAGGAATGATGGGTTCACAGGACCCATGGGGCAGATAATGAGTGTATGAAACCCCATTTCATAGCATGAAAATGCCACGAATTGGTATGGGTTCTTTGGAAATCATATGGAACCGAGCCTAGTGAGAGGCTAGATAGCGGTAGTAGATTAAGGTGTTACATTTTTGGTATCAGAGCGAAGGTTCAGGCACTTTTGCTTAATTTTAGGTTCTTGAATGATGAGATTTGCTTGTGTTTGGTGTGAATGGTCATGGAAGTTGTAGTATCCATATGCATATGTGCTAGTGATATTATTGTAAACTGAGGGTTGCTACTTCTTTTCAGACATGGTTGAGACTAGACGGGGCAGAGGTAGAGGCAGACCGCCCAGGGCTCAGAGAGCTGAGGCAGAGGTTCCTGTTAGGACTGAGAATCCTCTGTGGGCCATCATAGAGAGACTTGACCGGTATGAGGCCATGATGGGCCAGCACCAAGAGATGCTGGAACAGCAGAGATATATTGCCCAGCAGCAGCATGATATGATCATGCATTTGCAAGACACCCTGGCTAGGCAAGAAGAAGCCAGAAGGGATGCCCCTGTACCTCAACCATCCACATCTAGTATTCCACCTACACCACCTCAGGAGCCTGCTGCTCCACAGACCCAGACGCCTATCCAAAAAGTGTTGAAGCAATTTAGGCAGAATAATCCACCCTCGTTTGAAGGGGAGTTGGATGCGGATAAGGCGGAGGCTTGGGTTATGCAGCTTAAGAAAATATTCTCGGTGATAGATTGTACTACCGAGCAGAAAGCCCAACTAGCCACTTTTATGCTAGAAAAGGAAGCTGATAGATGGTAGTGTAGCACGAAACCTCTGATGGAGACCAAGAATATATAGATAACTTGGGAGACTTTCTTGGTCGAGTTTTATGAGAAGTATGTCCCAAGTTCGGTGAGGAAGAAGAAAGAGATAGAGTTCATGGGCTTGAGACAGACGGATGAGATGACTGTGGATCAGTATGTGGCCAAGTTTATTGAGTTGTCTCGGTATTCCTCTTACCTCCAGAGGTATAATGATGAACCCTGGAGATGTGAGTAGTTTGAAACTGGTTTGAGGCCCCTGATTAGCGACAGAGTCACCCCACAGCGGATCAGGAAATTTAATACCCTTGTGGAGGTCAGCAGGGTGATTAAGACTAACTTGCAAGTTATCATGCCTGCTGTGACTACAGCTAGTCAGAAGAGGGTTCCGAATTTGAAAAGACCAAAATTAGAAAAGGGTTCGAGTTTGACCCCTAGTACTAAAAGGAGAGGCAAGGGGCCATGGAATAGAAGGTCACAGCAAGGTGTGCCACCTCCTCGGGGCCAGTCATCCTTCCAGCAGTCTCTGGTGACATGTTACAAGTGTGGGAAGTCGGGACATATTGCTAGACACTGTCCTCAGATGGAGACAGCGCCTCCTCCTAGACCACAGACCCAGGGCTGAGTGTTCGCCCTTACTCAGCAAAAAGCCAGCGCATCTCCCAGTTTGATCCGAGATACGCTGTTAGTAAATGGCTTTCCTGTAGTTGCTATATTTGATTCGGGTGCTAGTCACTCGTTTATATCTTATGATTGTGTGAGGAAATTGGGTCTGGTCATTAGTGTCTTGCCATTTGACTTGTCTGTCATTACACCCACTGGAGGCCACGTGGTTACTTCCCATACCTGCTTAAATGTCACTGTTCAATTTAACTATTGCCATACCACTATTGATTTGATTTGTATGCCCTTCCATGATATTGATTTGATTATTGGTATGAACTGGTTAGCTGCAAATAATGCCATACTTGATTGTGAACACCGAACCATTTCCCTACCCGCTTGTGGGACCATACCTAGGGTAGGAGCTGAGTTATCCTTTATGATTACTACCCAGGCTTAGAGGTACTTAGAGTGTGGATGTCAAGGGTTTCTAGTCTTTTTCTCTATTCAGGCTGAGGTAGAAGAAGGGATAGAGGAGATCCCAGTTGTCAGGAAATTCTCGGAGGTTTTCTTTAGAGAGTTTGATTTTAGTGGCCTACCCCCTAAGAGAAAATTAGAGTTCCCTATAGACATAGTGCCTGGGGCTGGACCGGTGTCCAAAGCTCCTTACAGGATGACTCCCGCCAAGCTTGCTGAGTTAAAAGAGCAGATAGAGGAATTGTTGGAGAAAGGGTTCATCCGCCCTAGTGTTTCACCTTAGGGAGCCCCGGTGTTATTTGTGAAAAAGAAGGATGGTAGCTTGCGTTTGTGTATAGATTACAGAGAGTTGAATAAAGTTACCATCAAGAATAAATATTGTCTCCCTAGAATTGATGATCTGTTAGATCAGTTGGTTGGGGCATCTGTGTTTTCTAAGATAGATCTTAGATCTGGTTACCACCAGTTGAGAGTGAGAACTGAAGACGTCTCTAAGACGGCTTTCAGAACGAGATATGGGCACTATGAGTTTCTTGTGATGCCATTTGGATTGACGAATGCGCCTGCTGTGTTCATGGATTATATGAATAGGGTATTCATACCGTATCTAGATCAGTTTGTGGTGGTCTTTATTGATGATATTTTAGTGTACTCCCAATCTTTTGAGGAGCACGAGAGGCATTTGAGATTAGTCCTAGACACCTTAAGAGAGAAAAGGTTGTATACCAAACTTAGTAAATGTGAGTTTTGGCTGACCGAGGTGCGATTCTTAGGTCATGTGATCTCACGAGACGGGGTCACGGTTGATCCCCATAAAGTTGAGGCTGTGTTACAGTGGGATAGACCTAGAACGATTACCGAGGTCAGGAGTTTCTTAGGTTTGGCAGGGTATTATAGACGGTTTATTCAGGACTTTTCTCGGATGGCCTTACCACTGACGAGGCTAACTAGGAAAGATACACCTTTTGTGTGGGATGAGAGATGTGAGAAGAGTTTTCAGTAGTTAAAACTCTGTTTGACCACTGCCCCTGTACTGATTATCCCTGACCCCAGTGAACCATTTGTGGTTTATTGTGATGCTTCAGGCAAAGGGTTAGGATGTATGTTGATGCAGCAGGGTCGAGTAGTGGCATATGCCTCGAGGCAGTTGAGGCCTCATTAGGAGAATTACCCCACACATGACCTAGAGTTAGCTGCTGTAGTGTTTGCTCTTAAAATTTGGAGACATTATCTGTATGGTGCGACCATAGAAATCTATAGTGACCACAAGAGTCTGAAGTACCTATTTGATCAGAAAGAACTCAATATGAGACAGAGGAGATGGATGGAATTCTTGAAAGATTATGATTATGCGTTGAAATATCATCCGGGCAAGGCCAATATGGTGGCAGATGCCCTGAGTAGAAAATCCATCCATGTAGCCCATATGATGATTAGGGAGCAGGAGCTCCTAGAGAAGTTTAAAAATTTGAACCTCTCTTGTCAGGTGGTATCGGGTAGATTGTATCTGAGTGAAACCCGAATTGAGAATATATTGAGAACCCAGATCTTAGATGCCTAGAGAGAGGATGAGTTCTTGAAATGGATCAGGAATGAGATTACCCAAGGTAAGACCTCAGATTTCAAGGTGTCTAAGGATAGCATGATAGTATATCGAGATAGAATCTGTGTGCCTAGTCAGAATAAGTTGAGAGAAAGCATTCTAGAAGAGGCGCATAAGAGTAAGTATACTATCCACCCAAGTGCCACCAAGATGTATCAGGATTTGAAAAGATTTTCTGGTGGCCAGAGATGAAGGGCCATGTGACGGATTATGTGGCTAGATGCCTAGTGTGTCAGAGGATAAAGATAGAACATCAAAAATCGGCTGGGTTGTTGCAACCTCTAGATATCCCTGAGTGGAAGTGGGATAGTATAGCCATGGACTTTGTTATGGGGTTACCCAGGACATCCTCTGGACACGATGCTATTTAGGTAGTTGTGGATAGACTGACGAAATCTGCACACTTTTTAGCTATCAGGACTACTCATACACTGGATAGATTAGCCCAGTTGTATATCAGAGAGATAGTGCGACTTCATGGAGTACCCAGTAGCATAGTTTCGGATAGAGACCCCAGGTTCACATCGAACTTTTGGAGGTCATTGCAGTATGCCTTAAGGACCAGGTTGCAGTTTAGTACCGCATATCACCCTCAGACAGATGGTCAGACTGAAAGGACCATCCAGACATTGGAAGACATGTTAAGGGCATGTGTGCTAGAAATGAGGGGTAACTGGGATGCATATTTACCATTAGCAGAGTTTGCGTATAATAATAGTTACCATTCTAGTATCCAGATGGCCCCTTATGAGGCTTTGTATGAGAAAAAGTGCAGATCCCCTTTGTGTTGGATTGAGTTAGGTGAGAGGAGTATGATAGGACCTGAGATTGTAGACCAGACCACCCGACGGATAGAATTGATTAGAAAGAGACTCCTCACGGCTCAAAGTAGACAGAAAAGCTATGCTGATAAGCGTAGGAGGCCGTTAGAGTTTGAGATTGGAGACCATGTGTTCATTTGAGTATCTCCAATGACAGGAGTAGGTCGGTCAATGAGGATAAGAAAGCTCAGTCTTAAGTATATTGGTCCATTTGAAATCGTTAAGAAAATTAGACCCGTGGCTTACCGAATAGCCTTACCTCCTAACCTAGCACAAATCCACAGTATTTTTCATGTCTCCCATTTGAAAAAGTATTTACCAGACTCCTCACATGTCATAGAATATGAGTATGTGCAATTGCAGGAAGATCTTTCCTATGTAGTGAAACCGGAGAGAATTGTGGATGCTAAGCTAAAACAGCTGAGAAGCAAGAACATTCCTCTAGTGAAAGTGATCTGGAGAAGTCTGACATCTGAGGAAGCAACCTAGGAATTAGCAGATGAAATGAGGCAAAAATATCCAGAGTTATTCCCTTGAGGTAAGTCTTTAAACTTCAAGGACGAAATTTCTTTTAAGAGGGGTAGAAATGTAACAACCGGGGAAAAGGGAAAAGGAAAAGAAAGTAAAAAGCTGAAAATTTTTGAACTCCAGAATTCTTGCTAAGTCTTCTCGCAATAGCGAGAAATGGTCTCGCTGTAGTGAGAGTGCCTTCTCGTAATAGCGAACGTGATTCTAGCTATAGCGAATGCTGGCATTCCATACAAAAATCAGGGGGCTACTCGCTGTAGCGTGTGCCATAGCGAAGTGGAGGTCTGGAACTAACGCGAGTTCGCCATAGCGAAGGTCAAATCTCACCATAGCGAAGGGAACTGATACGAGCTCGCCGTAGCGAAGGTTACACCTCGCCATAGCGAAGCCAGATAACACAAGCTCACTATAGCGAAGGTTAATTTTTGTCGTAGCGAGGGTCAGTCCGGAAGAGAGTAAAAGATGAGAATTAGACACCTTTAAACGACCCAACTCATTCTTTCTCTCATATTCGCCCTAGACTTCGACCCAAGGAGAGAAAAAGGCGTGGAGAGTGAGAGAAATCAAAAGAAGGAGGAAGAGCAAAGGAAAGGTAAGCAAGTTCCTCTCATTTCTTCTTAGAAATCTGATCTCCTCTCTTTGCCCTTTCTTTCTATGGTTTTGTTTGTGAGATTGGTTGGATTTTGGGCATGGGTCAGAAGAGGGAAAGTGGAAAACATCCTTGAATCTCCTTGTTTTCTTTGAAAATGTTATTTTCACTACTTTAAGAGCTTGAGAGAGAGGAAGAGTTAATGGCATTCTAGAGAGAGAGAGAGAACATTTAGGTTCTGGTATGTTAGGAGAGTTTGATCTGAAGGTTACATTCTAGAGAGTAATTCTATGTTCTTAATTGTGCCTAGACTCAAGTGAAGCACCTCCATCAAGGTGTGAGTGTGGAATTGAGAAGGGAGAAGAGAAAGTGAAAGGGAAGGCTTGTGTTAGTTTTGGCTTATAAGGTAGCTTTCTTTCCACTCTTTCTTGTTGTATTCTTGGATGTAATAGTCATTGTATGTTTATGTATATGCTTATTGTGTGGAATATACCATATGCTATTGCTTTGATGCATTGATGACAATGTGCTTGTGTGTTGGATTATGAGAATTGCTCGGGTGAGATAGTGCCGAAAGTCCCTTGAGATGGGTGAGATAAAGCCGAAAGTCCCTTGAGATGGGTGAGACAAGGCCAAAAGTCTCATAACCGAGTGAGGTTAAGTCAAAAGTCCCTAAACTCGGGTGAGGCTAGACCAAGAGTCCCTAGAGCCCATCTTTGGCATTGTTGTGATTTCCATAGCATGTACAACGTGTGTTGGATGTTTGAGAATGGCTAAATGCTTATTCACATGCTTTGACTTGTTATATGCCTTGATTGCTTACTTGATTGAGTGCATAAGCTACTGAGATTCCCTGAATCTCACCCCTTCCCCTTCCAACTTAACATGCTAGGTGGAGCTCAAGGAGAATCGAGTGCACACCAAGGAGCCTAGAAGCATGTGTAGCTAGATGTTAACTTTGTTTTAACTATTTTGGTGTAATTTTGAAGTAAAGTGGTGCCACAATATATATGCACCCACTATTTTTGAGATGTAAATATTGTAGCATGTGTAAATGCATGAATATATGATGTACAAACTATGTAGAGAGCCAAATTAATGGAAATGTAGGTTTTGCCCCTTTTGTTGAATGAATGTAATAGTACATTTTTTGCCGTAGCATGGTGAGTTTGGATTGTATGCTGATTTGGACCACATGGACATGTTATATAGACTATTTACACGCTTTTAAATTTGTCCATGAGTTGCTAGAACGTGTGAGAGGCCATTTGGACCTTTTGGGTGCCAAAACCAGTAATTTTGTGAGCTCCGTCAAAGTATGACTAAACGAGCTCCTATTGCCATGAAATTTGGCATGCCTCTAGAGTTTGTAGAGAGCTTCTTGGGGAGCTCAAGTGGGTAATATTTGGAGGTCTAGAGAATATTTGGTGAATTGTTGAAAGCAGGAAATTTCCATGAATTGGTCATGGCACTGTGTAGCTGGTCAGAATTGAAAACTTTGTCATTCATGGACCAAATGGAGTCCAAATGTTGTGAAATTTTATACACATAAACTAGGCAACCACAGTGACCTATACCAACTAGAATCACCTAAATTGGAGGTCTGTAGAGAGAGATTGAACCTTCTGAAGTTCTGTATCAGCATCAGGGAGCTCATCTGACCCCCGTTACTGTTCCATCAGTTTTCTAGGTGTAGGGGCCACTTAACTGATCTAGACTTTTTTTTTCCTCTAGAGACATCTGTAGCTTTCCAAATTGGTATAGTGTGCCCAGATTGGATTTTTGTGGATTTAGTTACGAATTTTCGAAGTTCATGACAGTAAGCTGTGCCAGAAACAAAGACAGCCGAACTTTGGTCTGATTTTTTATGTCAAACATGGTCCAAACGCTGAGATTATGATTGAAAATTATTTTTAGTGTAAATTTAACACTTAGAGCTTTCTAAAAAGTTAAAGTTTACTAAATTCCCATTTTTTTATAATTAGTTATGATTTTTCAAAGTTAGAGCCAAAATATGACTCTTGGGCACAAGTGAGAAAAATGTATTTCTTTGGTTTTTGGCTCTATACCCGTGGCTTATGGTTTGTTTTATGCTATGTATGAGTTGTATAAGTAGAGTGTGAGTAGAGAATGAGAATGATGGATTCACAGGACTCACGGGGCAGATAATGAGTGTATGAAACCCCGTTTCATAGTATAAAAATGCCACGGATTGGTATGGGTTCTTTGGAAATCATATGGAACCGAGCCTAGTCAGAGGCTAGATAGCGATAGTAGATTAAGGTGTTACAAATACCATCTTCATAGAGCTAAAAATAGAATATTGCAAATTGCTAATAGAAAAGGAATTGAGAGGGAATTTGTTGTGGGAGACATGTTTTACTTAAAACTCCATCTTTTTAAAAGGAATACAAGTAATAACTTAGCTTTTCATAAGCTTGTACCAAGGTACTTCTAGCAGAACTAAGGTGTATCCTATTTTTCATATGTCACTACTAAAGAAGCATAAAGGAGAGAATGTACTAACATGTTCAAATTTGCCATAGCTAAATAATGAAGGATACTTCTCAATGGAATTAGATAAGATTCCTGCAACGAAGGTTGTTCAAAAGAAGAACATGCCATTTACATAAGTTTTAATTTGGTGGAAGCACATGCTAATCTTAAGAATGCTACTTAGGAATTGCTTTTTGTAATTCAAAAGCAATTTCCAAACTCCTCTATCGTTCATAATAATAATCCTTGTGGACAATGATTCTTTTAAAGAGGGGAGTGATTGGTACGTGTGATGATGATGATGATGATAATAAAAGATAGAGAAGTTGTTAGTTAGTTTGTAAGTTGGTTTAGAATTGTTAAAGGTAGTTTGGAGGCTAGCTACTTAACTATAATTACCTTACTTTCTTATGTGATATAAATAAAAGATAATTAGAAATGTGTATTGTTGATTGACTAATCTAATAAGATTTGATCAATATTGAGTATTGGTTTCTTTCTTTGAATTCTATGACAATATTTCCAAGCTGCAAAGCCTCTTTGCAATTTCCTCCTCCCACAAGGTTCATATTCAAGTGTTGCTTTGTAATATTAAAGGCCTTGATTTCTAATTCTAAAATTAATACCACCATACAAGTCTTTAAAACAATGTCTTATAATAATAACATGTGTTATTTATAGTTATATGTGTAAGTGGAGTCAATGTGACAAGTTGTTTAGACAATGGGAGACTACAAATCCAGAAGAAGTAGAATGTTAATACAAACCTAGAAATAAAATGTTTGACTAAAAGCACAAATTCAAAAAATACAAATTATAACACGGAAAACTTGTCAAGACTATTTAATGAAAGTGCAATAGAAATGACAAGACATTGTGATTATAATATAGATTGGATGTGGCAACATTATAACAATTTTACTAATTGAACATAAGTTTAAACTATTTATATAAATACTATTATCAAAACTTTGTCTAAAACAATGTCAAATTAAGTTTTAACTATATCCTTTTTTATTTATTTTATGTCAAATTAAATATCATACTAGTTTATTAGTGTTATATGGATGTTACATTACTGCCAAAAAATTATGTTAATATTAATTACATAAATGCAAATTTTTAAAACTTGTTTTCATGTTTTTAAAACTTGTTTCCAAATCAATTTTTTAAACAATTTGTTTTAGATTTGCTTTAAAACAAATAATTCGAATAGATTTTTTTGATTTCCTATTTCAAAAACTTGTTCTAGAAAATAATTTGATAGAACTATTTTAAGAATATAAAAATAAAAAGTAGAATCAAACATGCTTATATATATAGAAGGTGTACTCTTTTTTATAAAATTATTTAAATTAATCTCATTATTGCTTGATTATCGATGTTTTAATATTATATTAAAAAAGCAATTCTCTCAAATATTTAGAAAGTGATTGAATTACCAAAAAGATTATGAAAATTACTTTTTTGTAATTTGGCTTATTTATAATATAAACTCTACCGACGCGGTGCTTTAATGTAAGTCATTTCATAGTCGGTCCCAAGCCAAAAAAAAAAGGAGGGTTATGTTAGGCAGTTGACAACTAATATAAAACTTTATCGAATCTTTATGACATAAATCAACGATATATTAGAGTTAATGTTATGTTGTTACTCAAAAGCAATGGGCTTTATAATTCGAGTACAATGTCAAATGAACAAGACTGTTGTATCAATACTTGGGTACAGTAAAAAATAAGTAAGAGTTCTCATATTTTCGTAAACAAATGTAGGTAAAGAAACTAGTTTATGAGAGTAAAATTCATTTTGGAACTTAAAATATAGGTACACTTATAAGTAATCAATGAAAATAGTAGATATTATGATTAGAAGGAGGATTAATTTTCTATGTTTATAAGAAACTAAACGGGTAGGAGAAAAAGTAAATGAATTAGATACATCAAGTTTTAAACTCTAGTCCACTAATAAGACTAAATCTAGAAAGGAGATAGGTGTAATTATTAATAAATATTAAAAAAATATTATAGTGGATGTGAAAAGGGTAGGAGACAAAATTATAGCGTTAAAATTTGTAGTGAAAAAAAAAACTTTTAATGTTATTACTACTTATACACCACAAGTAGGATTAAAAGAGCAGTATAAGATAAAATTTTGGGATAATTTAAAAGATTTAGTTTAGGGAATACCTTTAGGAGAAAAAATTCTCATACGAGAGAATCTTAATGATTATGTAAGGAGTGTACCTAAAGATTATAAGGTTTCGTATGGGAGGTATGGTTTAAGAGAAATAAATTTAGAATATAAAACTATTATAAACTTTTCATTAGTATTTGATTTTATTATAACTAATACTTATTTTAAGAAGTGCAGGGGAGCATCTTATCACATGCGAAAATGAGAGATATGCTCTCAAATTGATTTCTTTCTAATAAAAAAAATGGATAGAACGCTTTACATTGATTAAAAAGTTATATTTGGTGAGAGTTTGACTATTCAGCATAGGGTATTGGTAATAAATACTCAAATTAAAAAGAAGAGTAAAGAAAAAAGGCCAAAATAGAGTATTAAGAATAAAGTGGTAGCAATTAAAAAGTGATAAAGAAAAGAGTTTGTAAATGAGAATTTTGGAAGAAGGATTATGGAAAGTACAAGGAAGTGCTAATGATATGTGGAACGAGATGACTAAAAAAATTAGAAAGGTTGCAAAAGAAATATTCAGTGAATTTAAGGGTTATGGACTTAAGGATAAAAAATCTTAGTGGTGGAATGCAATCATACAAGATAAGGTTAAAGTTAAAAAAGAGTATTATAAAGTGTGGTCTTTATGTAAAAGTAAGGAAAATTAGAAAAAATATAAAGTAGATAAGAAAGACACTAGGAAGGTGGTGAGCAAAGTAAGAGTCAGGGCATTTGATGGATTATATCAATCCTTAGGCACGAAAACTGAGAAAAGAAATATTTATAAACTTGCTAAAAGTAAAGAAAGAAAGGATAGAGATGTGGATCAAGTGAAATACATTAAAGATGAAGAATAGAAAATTTTGGTCATAGAATAAAATATTAAAGAAAGGTAGAAGTATTATTTTCATAAGCTATTTAATGAATGACATAGGATCTTATTATATTCAAAAAGGCTAAACGTTACAAAAAATGACTAAAATTCTACCTTTTATTGTAGGATTTAATAGTCAAAGATGAAAAAAGCTCTAAAGAAGATGGAGAATGATAGAGTAATATGACCAAATAATATACCTATTGAGGTGTAGAAAGATTTAGGAGTAAAAGGTATAAGCTTATTCACAAAGTTATTTAATAAAATTATGAGATTTAAAAGAATGTCGAATGAGTGGAGTAGAAGTACTTTAATTCTTATTTATAAAAGTAAGGGGGACATGCAAAATTGTACAAATTATGAAAAAATTAAACTCATGAGTTATACTATAAAGTTATGAGAAAGGGTTATTAAACAAATATTAAGACAAGATATTCAAGTTAAAGAGAATCAATTTGGTTTTATACCTAGAAAATCGACCATGGAAATAATATACTGGCTGGAAAGATTGATGGAGAAATATTGAAGGAATAAAAAAGATTTACATACCGTATTTATCGATTTGAAGAAGGTATATGATAAGATGTTAATAGATATTTTGTGGAAAGCTCTAAAAAAAAAGAGTTTGTATTGTTAATATTCAAACAATTCAAAATATATATAGTGGGATTACAACTATTGTGAGAATACAAGGTGGGTCCATCAAAGATTTTCTCATAATTACTAGCTTGCATTAAGGGGTCAATCTTGTACCCCTATTTTTTTATTTTAGTCTTAGATATACTCATTGAATATATTCAAGAGCTAGTGCCACAATGTATGCTATTTGTGAACGATATAATTCTAATTGGAGAGTTGAAAGAAGAAATAAATTAGAAGTTAGAGATGTGGAGATTAATTTTAAAAATATATGAATTTTATTTAAGTGGAAGTAAAATGAAGTATATGGAATGTAAGTTTTGCAAAAGGTACATTAATTTTAGTGTAAAAGTGAAAATCAGAGAATATACCATACCACAAGCCACTCAATTTAAGTATCTTGGGTCCATCATACAACATGACAAAAAAATAAAAGAAGATATAAACCATAAGATTGAAGTTGAGTGGATGAAATGAAGGAAGATAAAAAAATATTACTCAAATTTAAAGGTAAATTTTTTTTGCATAACAATATTGTATGGAACTGAGTATTAGGTAATAAAAAAATCAAAAGGAGAATAAATTTAATGTTGCAGAGATGAGAATATTACGTTAGATAAGTAAACATATTATACTAAACAAGATAAAATTAAAAATGAATACATTAGAGAGAAAGATGAAGTCACATCAATTGTGGAAAAGATTATAAAATCGTATTTTAGATGATTTGAACATGCGTGGAGAAAACCTACAAAAGTCAAATAAGGAGAGTAGATCAAATAGAAATTAGTCCAATAATTAAAAATAAAAGGAGATCAAGAAAAATTATAGGCGAAATCATTAAAAAAGATTTAAACTTAAATAATTTATTTAAAGATATAATCTATAACAGAATTTTATGGTGTCATTTGATTTATGTAACTTATTCTATTTAGTGGAAAAAGACCTATTATTATTATTGATGGTAGCTTATTTATAATATAAGTTTATTTTTTATTTTTATTATTTTAATCAAATTTATTTTTCATTTAATACATTTTTAAACATATAATTTTTTTATAAAATTAAATATTTAAAATATTATCCTGTTAGTTTTATAAAATAAATTTAATAGAACTTTGGGCATTAATGCCAATTTTAAAAAAATGTAAAAAAAAAAGGGCTCACTAAACAAGCAAATAGATTTGAGTGAAAAAAATTGACTCGTAAATATATGGAATTCGCATCTTCTTGCGGTGTTATAGTAGAAGTGTTGTAACATTTATTATTATTATTATTATTATTATTATTGTTATTATTGTTGATGTTGATGTTGTTATTTATAATATTATATTTCTTGGCTGAGACAGCCCCGGCAGAGGATTTTCTCTTAATTGGATCACCAAGCTTGATTTTCTTTAACAGTCTCCTGTAAAAAATAATTAATTAAATAAATAGATAAAGCTAATCATATCAATAAAAGTTATATCAGGCGCGATAGACCCCACCAGTTACAGTGGAATCTGTGATATTATTTTACATTTGAGGAAAAGGACAAAGGTGTATGGGTAGCCACCTGTCTATCTTGAGGGTAAGTTGATAAGGAGGACAGGTTATTCAGAGTCACTTACACGTGGGCCACGTGACTATCAGCCTTATTATGTTAGGATTAGCAAACTAGGAAACGCAAGCTATTTGACCGAGACTCGACGATATAACAGCTGAGCAGTGCCTCTTTCACTTCACTTTTGTCTTCTCCTTCATTTCTCTGGGGTTGGGGATGCTTCAGTGATTACGAAACATGATCAAGTTTATTGTAAACAGAGGAGTGCAAGTTTCAACTTCGCGAAAGTCTCTTGCTTTTTTCAATCTCTTACGGTAATCTGTTCCGTTCACAATCCCTAATTCATTGAAGAGTTCTGCTTATCTTCTTTCTGGGTTGTTTCTTTTGTGATGCGTGAATGAATTGGTCTCTAATTTTGTTTAAATCAATTCCCAACTTGTCCTGTGGATTGTTAAAATTTTGATTGTTTCAACATCGGTGTCGTCTTTGATCGTATCTCGTATTTATTTGTATAACGTACAATGGATAATTAGGTCCATGACATATTCGCAAATATTCAATCTTCCGTTGAAGGTTGAAGGCTCTCAATTGGCGTTTTAAAATTGATTGTTGTCGAGAGAAGGAAAAGGTGGGTTTTAGAACATATTAAAATAATTATCTCAGATTACTTGAGAATATTTGTAATAATGGAAGATATGAAAATTAAATTAAATTAAATTAAAGCTTTAGTTTTTAAGGTGAAAAAAAAATTCAGAAATCGGATGGTTTAGGAGAAAAAATTGAGAAATGTGTCTGGTAGTAAGAAAATAATAACCTGGTGTAATTACAATTTTGCCTTTGGCAATCAGTAAAATCACCAAGTATATATATCTATTCAGTAATTGATAAAATTTTAATAAATTTTTTTTATTGGCAGCTCGAAAATTACTGTTTTGGCAGGGTTCAATGAGACTGTGCATTGAGACCTTACTGTCTGCTTAAACTGAATGCGTAGTCTAGTTTTTCAGAGCTCAGAGACAATTTGTGTGAATTTTTTTGTAAAACAAATTACATGCATACAAGAAATACAAATTACTATTTTTTCCATCCTAATGGCTTTGAGAGGGGGGAAAAAAGTAACAAGAAAAATTGGTTTTACCAGATGATGCTTTATCACTAAGTTTGGTATGACAAGAGATGATTAAACCATATAGTATAGGTTTGTTAATGCATTTCATACCTTTTATTTTAATTTTTGCTATATTTATTTTAGACCTCTAGAACAATTTATTCTTTACTTTGTAATACGAGTCTTATTATGGTTATTGAACACTAAATTCATTTTCCTAGTGATTAGCAGGTCTGTTCATTCATCCTTTGCAACTGTAGAAGTTGAAGAGATATCAGGTTCTAGACCTGCTGAAGTTCACAACTTGGGTAGGCACTGCCACCTCGAAAGCATGATTTGTTCATAAATAAAACTTGGTCCCCTTATAAATTTTACAACAGTATGTGAACAAAGAGCAAACAAGGTTACCTTCACAAAAATTCGTGTTATTCTTTTTCTTTTTGTCCCCCCAATTGTATTTTTCCTAGTTTTCTCCAAGTAGGCTTCTTCTTTACTCTTCAAATATTTATGGGAACAGACAATAGCTTCTTAGGCTTATAGAACAACTGTTGATTTGTGTGTTAACTAAAGTCAATTCCCTTAATGCTGTCTTTGGACGTTGGAATAGGTGAGGGAAAAGAGGAAGATGGTGATAAATTTTATATGAGAGTTCTGAGTTCTCAAATAAACTTACTATATCGTTATATTCCCTCGTGTATTTAGGAAGACTGAATGATACTTAGTATTTTCGGCATATGTTTTGTCTGAGTTCATCTTTTCTTTGGTCAAACTTGTTGCTTTATTCTAAGATGGTGATTGTTTAGTTTGTATTTTCTCCACTTTCAGTGCAGGGTAAATGGATAGGATCTTCAAACTGGAACACTCTTTTGGATCCTTTAAATGGAGAGCCATTTATTAAAGTTGCTGAAGTTGATGAAACAGGCATTGAGGTCTATCTTTGTGATGAAGCATTTGTTGACTTTTTGTTTTATTTGCAAATTATGTACCATTTGTTATGCAAAGAAAATTTCTGCTTTTTGAGAATATGCCTTGGTATACTTAGGGTTGTATCATTTTTCTTACTTCCTCACTCTTCGAAATTTTAAGTGACCAAGGCATAGCACATCTTTCCTTTGGAAATGTGGCTCAAGTTTGAAAACCCAACCTCTTTTATCTGAGTACTCTCATTAACTACAAAAGGAAAGGAAGGAAAACTGTAAAATAAAAGCTTTAGATAAATGAGTGAAATTCTGCTCTATTTGTGAAATACAAGTCTAAACTGAAAATGTTCATCTGCTGAAATTCTCAGCCTTTCGTGAAAAGCTTGTCCAGCTGCCCAAAACATGGTCTACACAATCCCTTTAAAGCACCTGAGAGGTATGTGTAGCTTGTCCTTCTTATTTCTATTCCTTTCCCTCTTTAAAGAAACAAATAAGATATTTCTCTTTTGCATTAATATGTCCACTCAAGTGAAGGGGGAAAAATAATAATAATAAATGGTACACAGTACCTCTTGTTTGCTGTTATATAGGACTAGCCCACCTGCGTTCTTTTGCTGAGAATGAATACACATAGATGGATGATCTAGATTATTCTAGACGTTCTGGTAACCATTTTGTCAATAATATCACAATCATTTAGTTACTTTCTGGTTGAAATAGAAACCTGAGGCCATCTTTGGATGGTTGGTTAGCAAGGTGTGAATGCGAGTGCTAATTGTTTTGATTTGGAGGCCCGTATCTGTATTTCCTAAGCAAGGGTCGGATATTTTCAGACTTGTGTTAAGAGGAGTGATACCAAGATATTGAAAAAGACTGGTATCTCTTGTTACAAGTGTCTCAGTTCATTGTTCGACTAACATAACAGACATATACACCCCCTCACTCTTTATTTATAACTCATGGGATTAATTTGTTAGTTTTACAGCAGTTAGTTAAATCTCCTAACTGTCATTCTGAATTCTGTTATTCTAACTAAATCTCCTACCTGGCATTTTTGCACAGTGCTAGGAATGTGTTATCAAACCCTATATTCTTGTCTGGCTGTCCCAGTGCAGTCTAAGAGTGGTGTTATATTGTAAATCTTTTTGCAGATACCTTTTGTTTGGAGAAATATCTGCTAAGGCAGCTCACTTGCTATCACTTCCAAAGGTATGAAACCAAAGAAAGAAATTATATTTCCTTTCCTTTTCTTTTACTCCCCCCCCCCCAATCCTTGCTATATGTTATGAATTATGTGTTTTGCACTGTCCCCTGTTTGTTTATAAGATTTTAATTTTGTTTTAATTGAAATATTTAGATAATTGTTAATGTATTCATCCTGCACAATCCTCAGGTTTCAGATTTCTTCACAAGGTTAATACAACGAGTTTCTCCAAAGAGTTATGCACAGGCTCATGGTGAAGTTTATGTAACACAGAAGTTTCTAGAGAATTTTGCTGGAGATCAGGTACATCAAAGCTTTTGGTGCTAAAATCCTAGGTGGGAGTATTGCATTCTCTGACATGGAATGACTTGAATTAAGGAATCGTCAGTTGTTGGTTCCCTTTTGAGCAGTAGATATTGACCAAATTCCTTCCAAGTTCTTGCATCTAGTTCTGGCTTCTTTAGTGGAAGAACTCATCCCAGATGTAATTAGTTTTGCAAACCATTGTCCAATGATTTGGAACTTATATGTTATCTTATCTGTTTTCACTAGTAAGTTAATTAAAGAATTTCATCTAATTCCTTAGGTAATTTTTTCTTAGCCTATTCTTCATTTCCACAAATCCTTGGCAGGTTCGTTTCTTGGCAAGGTCTTTTGCAGTACCTGGAAACCACCTTGGTCAGCAAAGTCATGGTTTCCGTTGGCCATATGGCCCAGTAAGTTTTTTTTTTTTTAATTTTGGGTGGGTGTGTTAACAAACTCTATTTTGAAGGGGTGTGGAAGTTTCTCTTCCTTTCTGTCTGTCTTATTCTTCCTCCACTAATGACTTTATTGATTGTGCCATTGTCAATAACTGTTACATCAAGCAAGTTAATCTATAGAAGTAACAAATTTAAGATGCTCAGTTTGTACAAGCATGTTATCACCTCTTGAACAGCTGGATATTTATTTTATCTTTTTTTTTTTAATTTTGGCTTATATAGTGGAAAAATGATCCTTTTGTTAGTTTGTAAGATATGTGTACAAATGATGATGATGATGATGATGATGATGATGATAATAATAATATTTGATGCTAATAATAATACTAATAAATTAATAATAAAAAAATGTGAGCTTTCTAAAATCAAATCCCAGCAATATAATAACTCTGGGTCTGAGTAGTATCAAGAAGCTGGACTGTGGTTTGAATGTTTAAAATGCCAATTCAGTTGCTAATGAAGTAGAAAACTCTAGATTCAAGTAATCATCCTTTCTAGATCCCAGTCATTTGAATCTGGCTCTGCTGTCTGTGACTGAATAGAAGTCACTAATGTCCTATTAGTGTGACTTGCTCATTAAATAGGAATAAAAGAGTAAGATGTCTTCTAATGTGGAACTGGATTATGTTTGGATTAGTGGTGCCATATGGAGATGTTATGCAGTTTTTCCATGAGTCTCAGGTTAAGTGGATCTTCAGATTACTTTGTAACACCTTGATATCCCCCTTTCCACCCCCAAAAAAAATTGTAAATAATAAATATATGTTTCTGCAGGTGGCACTTATTACTCCTTTTAATTTCCCCTTAGAGATTCCAGTCCTTCAGTTGATGGGTGCACTTTATATGGGCAACAAACCAATCCTTAAAGTTGACAGCAAGGTGAGTATTTATGGCTCTATTTTTGGCAGATTTAGTATATTATGACATCACTTCTAACATTATTTTATGGCCAGTTTATAGAAAGAACATGGCGAATGGTTGTAGGGAAAGTAATTGTTATTCTGAGTTATTGACTAAAATTGCTTTAGGTGAGCATCGTTATGGACCAAATGCTGCGTCTGCTTCATTACTGTGGGTTACCTGTTGAAGATGTAGACTTTGTAAATTCTGATGGGAAGACAATGAACAAACTGTTGCTGGAGGTAGGTTGTTCAGTATCTCTTTCTGCATTCAGCAGTTGATTTGTGGTGATGCAGTGCCTAAAATTATTCCTGAAAAATTCTTGGTTTACTTTTTTATTTTTCTTTAGTGTTAATATGTATATTCATTACAATAGCCCTGTCACTTAGGGAGAAGAAGGGCCTCCTCACAAGAAGAAGAAGAAAAGAGAAAAGAAAAAGAAAAAGAAAGAGGGGGGGGGGGGCACTACATTAGTAATAGAGTGTGGAAGGGCTATCATATCAAAATTTACTAATTCCTTTTCACTGCTAGAATCTTTCCTTGAATGACACAAGGATTTATTGCATTTCAGGGAACAAAACCTGCAGATGCTTAGAGTTTAGATTAAGTAGTATCAAGATTCCTTGTCCCCCTGCTTGGTTCTCCTGGAAACTCATATTAGGATTATAGGGCCTTTCTATAAAATAATGATTTAGTAACTTAACAAACTGTTTTGCGTTAGCTGGCCTTCTTTCTTGGTTATTCTCATCTTTTGAACCCCTTTATCGTGTGAAATGTGATATAAGCCTTCTTCTACCTTTTTTAAGGCATTATACCTATTTTTTGTAAAATTGGGAAGCATGTAATGGTATTGGTGTTTAAAGTAAGAGAGGTGATGCTCGGAATCCAACGTGGTCATTTTTCTGGTTTACTTAAAGCTGACTTGATGTATTCAAAGGGCAATATTTATCTTCACCAACTTATTGTTATTTATCTTCACCATGTTATCATATCAGTTGTCTTCTGTATCTGTTCATGGCTGCATATATTTTTGTAATATGATATTGAATGATGTAGTAACTATTAACTTTTATACAGGCAAATCCACGAATGACCCTTTTTACTGGTAGTTCAAGAGTGGCTGAAAAATTGGCTTTTGATTTGAAGGGTCGCGTTAAATTGGAAGATGCTGGATTTGACTGGAAAATACTAGGCCCCGATGTCCAAGAGGTTCATTTTGTGTGTGTGTGTGTATAAGTAGACTTCAGAATGCACTGGCACAGCAAGCAGTTATATAATAGATTCTCTGTTGTTTCTTCATTCCAGGAAGAATACATTGCCTGGGTCTGTGACCAGGATGCATATGCATGCAGTGGCCAGAAGTGCTCAGCACAATCATTGTTATTTATTCATGAGGTTGGTCACTTCCTTTCTCCTCAAGTCTCTGTTTGTGGTTTATATACAGAAGAGCTAGGCCGAAGTTGCATTTGTATTCTGTCATTTATCGTTCATGGAGATTTCCATGTTTTTATAATAATAATAATAACTCTGTAGAGTTTTACATTTCCCTTCCACAGAACTGATCTAATATTCTGTCATTCATCGCTCATGGAGATTTCCACGTTTTTTATAATAATAATAATAATAACTCCGTAGAGTTTTACATTTCCCTTGCACAGAACTGGTCTAAAACTTCACTGATATCTAAGTTGAAAGATCTTGCCGAGAGAAGGAAGCTAGAAGACTTGACAATTGGCCCAGTCCTGACTGTAAGTATGAATGTCTATATATTTTTCTGGTTGCTTTAATCTATATTGGCCTAAATTCTAATAATCAAAACTTTTTGAGGCCACTGGAAACGACTGGGACTGTTTTAGTCCTGACTGCTTCATCAACCAACTGGGATTGTTTGTATTATGTAGTGCTTTATTGTTGGAGTATTTCTGGAAAAATAATTATTTGGCTTTTGGGAGATCTCATGTAACTTACACTTTTCTGTGATGGTGATGATAATATGTACTCAATTCAATTTCAGATTCTTGATTTTTCTATGCTTGCAGTTAACAACTGAATCGATGCTAGGGCACAAGAATAACTTACTTCAGATACCAGGTTCCAAGCTGCTCTTTGGGGGTCAGCCTTTAGAGAACCATTCAATTCCTTCCATTTATGGTGCTATAAAACCAACTGCCATTTATATTCCTCTTGAGGAAATTGTGAAGGAGAAAAATTATGAGCTTGTTACGAAAGAAATTTTTGGACCTTTCCAGGTATGGCAAGGGAGTTCCCTATGAGTATAATCATTTCAGGATGTCATCTTTGATATTATTATTCTGCTCTTTCTGTGAGGTATATATAACTTTTATGTATGATTCCCAGATTATTACTGACTATAAAAGCGATCAACTCCCAGTGGTATTGGATGCTTTGGAGAGATTGCATGCCCATTTAACAGCTGCTGTAGTTTCAAATGATCCCCACTTTTTACAGGCAAGAGTCGAATTGTTTGGGTGTGTGGGTGCGTGTGTGCTATTGACCAGAGGAGTTGCAAATTGAAATTATTGAAAGCAAACTTTACTATAGAATATGAGCAAGTATCTTAACTCATAAATTCTAATAAAGCAAGGAGAATCTCCAAATACAAGAAATCAAATATATTTTCTACCTATCTTAAACTGAACATCCAGTAGCTATTTATAATATTTGCAGCCCATACAAATTAAAATAACATAAACGAAATTAAATTAAACTGAAAAGGAAGTCTGAAATTCGTGCAAAATGATGCAACGTGGGTCTCCATATTGCTCCTTCCAATTTCTTAACTGCAGGCACGACTGGGTCAAAGGCTGATTTGTCACATGCCTGTCTCCTGCCGTAAGTACGTAGGGCTCCCTTATCAGCTATAGTGCAGTGAAACCCTAGGGGTGTGTTTTGACGGGGATAATGGAGGGAGAAAAAAAAAGGAAAGGGAAAGTTCTATTGAAACATTTCCCTTATGTGGGAGTTACTAATAAGGAGGGAAGGATACTGAATGATTTTCAACTAACCTTCCAAAATTTTCCGTAGTCCTCCCTTCTCTATATTTGTAAGTTCTCCCAATTTGGAGGATTTTGGAGGAAAGTTTCCCAAACTAGGGGAAGGAAAATTATTACTTAACCACCCTCCCTTCTCTTTCCTTCTCTCCCTTCACATTTTCTTTGGATTTCTTCTCATCCCTTCTCCTTCCAATTCCTAAACATACCCTAAATGAATGATTTAGTATGCATATAAATAACATGCTTACAAGAGTTTTGTGGGAGTAAGTAGATTTCAACGTCTCCAAAACTGAGGATGCCCAAGAGTCTCTCATATCTAATTTGCTCTAAAAATAAAGAGGGGGGTTTTCTTCTATATCAAAACTCTGCTTCATAGTTGTGTTCATATATGAATTTGCAGGAAGTCATTGGCAAAACAGTAAATGGGACTACTTATGCTGGTCTGAGAGCAAGAACAACTGGAGCTCCACAGAATCACTGGTAAACTGAATTTAAGATTATGTTTTGCTTATAAACAATACCGCACTTGATCCTTAAATTTGACAAAAACAATAATGTTGCCGCAGGTTTGGACCTGCTGGGGATCCTAGAGGCGCAGGAATTGGAACCCCAGAGGCAATAAAGCTTGTCTGGTCTTGCCACAGAGAGATTATATATGATGTTGGGCCCATCCCAAAGAATTGGGAAATTCCACCTTCATCTTGAGAACTGCTAGGCAGGGGATAAACAACAGTAATATATTAACCATGTAGGCAGGGAGGAAGGTAGTATGTATCATTTTTGTCTAGCAGACAGAAGAAGCAGAGTTTATAGTAGCTCCTTGATATTGTCTCTGAGAATAAGTTGAGGGAAAATGAGGTTCTCATTGGTCTCTCTCTCACTTACTATTATAGACCCTGGTTGTTATTCTACCGAGGTAAAAGAAACAAAATTTGTTGAGGCTGAACTAATGTATGTCTTTTATTATTATCTCTTTTCATTTTTATTATATATCAACGGAGCTTTTAGTTCAATGGCACAAATAACAAAAGTACTTGGTTTGTTGCCAAAAAAAAGAAAAAAAACTCCTAATTTATAGTTGCCCGCTGCAGCCACATGATCGGTTACAGAAAGTTTGGTTGAGTCTATTTATCCAAACCATGAAGGAATCAAAGAGAAGCAAAGGATGTTCTATAAGAATTGAAGAGTTCAAATGGTAAGGAAGCACTGAATTGGGTCAATTTAAGAAGAAAATGTAGGTGTTGAGAGAATTTTATATTGATATGTCACTAGATATGTCACCAGTGAAGTCATAGTAAATTCCTTTTTTTTTTCCTTCAAAGAGTTAAGAGTCTATCTTCATAACTTTGCCATTTAGTTGGTTTTGTTGAAGTACATTCGATCAGGAATGACAACGGGTAAGATATGAGATTGGTATTATACTATGGTATTATACTAATCAGATTACTCACACAAAAAGAATTATACTCATCTTTAGTCTCTTGTCCTGGATTAGTTTGGAGGTCACGGGTTCAAATTAAAAATAGCCTCTCTATAACAAAATAGAAGTAAGGTTGTGTACATCTACCCTTCTCAGACTTCACCTAGTGGGAATCTCATGTATTAGGCCGTCCTTTAGTCTCTTGTCCAAGTCATAATTATTATGTGTTTGAGGAGTCATATATCAAATGGTTAAGAAGAGATGATGAGTTAAATTAGGTATTTAACAAAGTGGTTGAAGAAATGAGGTTTCCTCAAGGACGACTGGTTGGGTATCTGTCAGGATAATTGTACTTTATAGAACTATAAAAGGGATGTATTAGGATATTTCGAAGTTAAAGAGAAATTTACAATGGAAAACTCGGATAGATAAAGACACATGTTAGTCTTATCACGTAGTAGATCTCTCTTATTGCTTGAATGTGGGTCATATATTGATTGTGACCTTCTATTTCTCTAGAACTTTGAAGGATTAATCTGTATTTGATCAGGTTCTTTCTTCTGTTGCTGCATTTGGGCGTTTAAGGGTGACTTGACATTATAGGTTCAAGTTTTTTTACATGCAACTAAATCCGTTTATATTCTGCGAGTTTATGGCATAATTTCTTTCTGGACTGTCCGTATTGTTTCCAATTGTGTATGATTACTAACTTGGACCTTTGTTCATGTCACCAAGGTACTTTCGTTTGGGCATGAAGTGAAGTTCGCGCCTTTTTATGTTGACTTTGCGCCATAAATGAATAAGAACAGCTTCACAAGCTTGCTCCTATTATTAAAATTACCGGGTAGATATCATATGTAGTAATGTTAATTGAACAACTCCGTATTAACAATTGGGCATGTCCAAACATTTTTTTGTTGTCTTTTTCATATGCATATAAGTTGTGCACTGTTACCTTCACAACAACTGTAAAAACATAATTTTATTTTTATTAGAACAGAGCGGTACAAAAAAACAAAAATGTTTGAATTATAATAAACCTGTAGTTTTTCAAAATATTTTATTGAAAATGGGGCAAACGGCTAAATTCTATCCAAGAAAGCCAAAACCAGTACAAAAGAACGGTAATACGTGTGTGCCACTGCCTCTGAGAACACGTCACTAAGCATCACTGAAAATTGACTGTACTAACTTGACTGGGATTAATCACAATCCCATCAACTGGTCCTGCCCGGCTGCGATTTCTACCACTGGTTGAGGCTGGAGGAGCAGATAGTTCAACACCCGGAGGTACTGGAACTTCCCGTGAGTGTCCAGCAATGCAGAGGGCACCAGTATCATCTTGCTCCCAATATACTTCTACCATAATCCCTCTGGGGTTTTCTGCAGATTCAGTTCCTGGAATCCCCACGAACCTTGCTCCCACAGGGATCTGCATGATTAATGTTAAAAGTCAGCTGGTTGGGGTCAGGAGTAATAGCTGTAACTGTAAGATATTTTTTAAACCGAAGGGCAAAATATGGAGGCTGGACCTCATAAGAGGTTGAACTTTTCTATCCTCGAACTTTTATCCTGGTCTAGTAATGTGTGCTATTTATCTGACAAATGAAAACTTCTAGACTCTAGATAAAGATAGAAATCAAAGGGTAGAAAAGCTCAATTCTCAGGAAGCCAGAGCTTTCCACAGCAACAGAATACAGTGGCACCTACCCCAACAGATTCTCCAGATGTCAAGGTCAAAGTTGTTAAGCTCCCTTCAGCTGCAGCACTTTCTAGCTCTGCTTGTTTTGCAATATTCAAGAAAACCTCTTCGAGAGTTGTAAGACCGAGCTGGATGTCAGATATGCTAAATTCTTCTTCTCTATCTTGGAGTTCCTCAAAAAATTTCTGTTTGGGAGCAGTAGGAAAATAAGCCCCATAAAAAATTGGAACACATATTTTATCAAAACAACGTATCCAGAATCATTGTGTTATGACTCGTGTTGTCTGTCTGCTTAATTCTCACAGCATGTATAGGCTACCTTGGCCTCCATCGGATTGAAGTTACATGTTATTTTAATTTAAAAAAAAAAAGGTGTTATGTCAAATTGATTTGGCATAAATACAAGATTGCATTCAATGTCCATAAAGAATTGTTAACAGAGGAGTTATTCTTAAACTTATGCTAGGTATCTTCAGATCAGACACCATAAATTGGCTTCTGTCTAAGTTAACTATCACTGATCCCCACCAATAAAAAGAATGATCACTCAGTTGATATGTTTAACACAGATTAAAAGGTCATCGTGACTTAAGCAAGTGCACTAGCATAAACAAGAGAACTTACACAAAAAGATGTTTTGGTTTTGATCAGTAATTGACCAACAGTTGGACTCAAATCCTTGGTGAAAGAATAGATTAAAAGGTAACGGAAACAAAGTCCAGAACAAGAAAGCTTACCATCAAGAGCCCCTCTCTATCGTGAGGAATCACATAAGTTAGGTAGGCATTGTTCTCTTCTTTAGGTATCACATCTAAACTCTGTCAAATCATCTCAAGGGTCAAACATCAATCTTTCGCAGGTCAAAGAAATATTGAATCATCATAGTTATTCAACTTACAGTCTTAAAGAATTGCTTCACTGTCTTATGATTTGTTGTAGAAATTGCATCTCTATTGGCAGGACTTTGCTCAAAATTGTTTCCATAGAAGTTGATATTAGCTATAAAACCAGTACCAAAGCGTGACTTCAACCGGATTGAGGTGCCAATACAGCGAAGTCTTCCCTTTGCCATGATTCCTATGCGGTCGCTTAGAATGTCAGCTTCCTCCATAGAGTGTGTTGTAAGGACAATAGCACGCCCCCTTTTTGCATTTTCAATTATGTCCCATACATGCCTCCTTGTTATTGGATCCATGCCAGTTGTCTAAGCATAAAATTAAATGAAAAATCTCATAAAAAAATCAGCAGAGCCTCTATATCTGACAGGAAATATCCTAGTACATATACCGGTTCATCCATAATGACTAATTTAGGATCACCAATAAGGGAAATCGCAACACTAAGACGGCGTTTCATTCCCCCACTGTAACTTCCAGCTCTCACTTTGGCTGACTCTGTGAGTCTTACTTCTGCTAATGACTTCTGAGTAAGCTACATTTTTTCAGAATAACTTAAATTAAAAGGAAGGAGAACCAGATTCTGTAATTGTTTAAACAATAAGTACAGGCTAAGAGGAACATACCGATATGATAGAAGTTGGGGATAGGCCTTTAATGTTAGCAAAGAGTTGGAGATGTTCTTGACCAGACAATGCATCCCACAGGATGTCAAACTATATATTATGAAATTCAATAAAGGATCAGTCAGGCTTTCAATGAGAGGGAAAAGTCACTGCAGTTGAAAATTATATCATATTACTTGTATTATCCTTTGAAGAAATGTGGTATAAGTTAAAACATGCCTGCATGCAAGAAACACACAAGCAGGGATACACAGAAAGAGATGGAGGGGCAACCACCTGGGGACAGACACCTATAAGCTTTCGAATGTTTGACATGCCAGTGGAGCTTCGGATGGAATATCCATAAATCAATGCTGTTAAGGAGGCAACTGAAAGTGTTAATAAAATCTTCTCGACTACTTACTTACCAACATTGATTAATGACCAAAATATGGAATAAGAGAGAGAGAGAGAGAAATAGAAAGAATATCACCATCTCCACCAGTTACTGGAGTTATCCCGGTCAAACAATTAATAACAGTAGTTTTCCCAGCTCCATTGGGTCCCAGAAGACAAAACAATTGATCCTTTGCTAAGTTAACCCATAAGCCCTGAAAGTAATTTGCAAACAGCAGTGTTTACGATCATAATACTGGTTACACTTGTCAAGAAATCAATTAAAATCTCCATATATATTGAAACATTTGACACGTTGAAATAAAAATAGAAAGGGAAAATAAAAAGATCAGTGCAGAAAAATAGTAAATTGGTCATTATGATCCCAGAAAAAAAAAAAAAAAAGGTTCAGAAGACTCCTGCATGTTCTTAATGTGTTTAACTATAAGTAAAGGATAGTTCATGCTGGACAAACAGAATAGGAAAGGGAAGCGAGGTAGATTTGGGGGAGAGAGAAAAAATAGAGGAAGAATTTGGAGAGAGAAAGGGAGAAATCAGAAAACGGAACTCAATAATAACCCCAAGTGCCCAATTACAAATTTCTAGTCTATCTAAACAAAGTAATCCCAAACCTAACTTCACAAGTATGTTACCCTAAATTACTGATAGTTAATAGTTCCTAATTTACTAATAATTGACCATATAATAATAAATCATACAATAACATTATTCCATATTCATAATATTTGTACCTCACTATACCCATTCCACTCCCCCATCATTCTCCCCTAGTTGAAAAAAAAACTGAGTATTGAAGTGTGGGAGTGAGAGAAAATATCAACATGCAAAACTGTTGCACAAAAACAGAGGAAGGAAAAAATATTTCTTCTGAATGCCCAAATTTGCCAGACTAAAATGTTAATAGTAAAGCCTTCACCTTAACAGCATTGTAAGGAGTAGTTCTTTTGCATTTACAGCAGGATCCAATGTTCAATGCACCAGGATATGTCTTTGCAAGGCCACGAATCTGAACAGCAACATTTGGGTCCACCATACCTTCTGTTGCTTTCTGTTTTACAATGTTTTCCTCTTCAAGGACATCTTCATCATCTGGGGCAATATACTCTTGTGGTGGGATTGAACCTACACAACTACAAACCCCACCCTCTACACATAAGTGGGAAAAGGAGTAGTAGAGTTCAGTTACAAAGAATAGCTGAGAAGAAAGAAATAATGATCACCAACAAAATGACAAATTCTATCACCTCTCACTCTATCTCCTCCTTTTCCCATCCAATAACTGGGCTTTAGGAAGTATAAAACTGATTTCCTCACACCAGATGCATTTGGGATTATGTTATCAAAGTAGACGGCCAAAATAAACCACAGAAAGAAGGTAGCCAACAGCCACATATAAATATCATTCTGCCAATGAAAAAAGAAATAACAAGTAATTGTTAAAGCAGTGACACAAGGAAACAGAGCAAATGAAGAGCCACGGAAACTAAATAGGAAAAGCAAATTATTTGAAGCAGTATTCATGGTGTTGAGATTTGGACGTCAAATTATTGCATACAATTGTTATCAAACAATTATCATCATTTGGAGCACATTCTCCCCGTTTACTCCAGCTAACACCATTGTCTTCAGGAATGGAAGTTGCTTGCGTAAGCACATATAGAGCTTGAGCAAAAGGATTTGGTGGGAAAAATGACCAGATAGTTCGGAGAGTCTTGGAGGTGTTGTCCTCATAGGGAAATCCTGCTTGTACAACAAGCTGCAAATAGAAAAATAACAGATAGAAAGGAGATGAGTGTCTTTCATTCTATCAGGTCAACAATCCTTATCTAGAATGTTAAGAGAGATCCTTGCCTGAGTCACAAAGCCGATAATAAATATGGAGAATCCCACTGTTGTGGCTGAGGATGATTTACGAATGAAAGCAGATAACATGAAGGCAAATCCAGTCTAGAATCAAAAGTGATAGAGAAAGACAATATTATTGTGCCTCAAAAAAAAAAGGGAAAGCTCCCGCAATATAAAACAGAAATCACAATAAATTGACAGAAACTGTGAAATGGTGAATTAGAAAATTCCGGGAAGAATTCTCACCATGCTAAGTTCAAAAAGGAAGAACAGAAGGAACAGGATTGCAAAACTGTTTTTGAGAAAAGCATCAAATTGAAACATCATTCCAAAAAGAACTATGAGAAGTGATGATAGAAGTGTAATAACTGCCTCCCAGGTGAGCCAGGATAACCAGTAAGCAGAGTCATAGAGGCCCATCATCATCATTGCCTGCGCCAATAAAAGGACCAATATAAAGATAGCTATGGTTAGAAAGAAAACATGTCTCTTTCGAAAGGAAATTAACTCTAAATGTCAGTGTGTCTATACCTGACGAAGTTTATTCTCTTTTTCTGTCACCAAAGAGCTCATCTGAAGAACAAAGTTAAACATGGCAATTGCAAGGAAAAATGCTGGACCTATTGAACCCACTGTAGAGAAAATTTCCCTGGCAGGGTGTGCAAATTCCTTTAAAGAAACACTCCAGCTGAAGTTTGGGGCTGAATCTGTATCAACTCGCCGGATAGATCACAATTTTGTGAGGTGTAGAATAGGCAACGAAATAGATGATCATTCATTCAAGGAAGATTGGTGGTCACAAACAATAAGAATGAATATTTATTTATACCTCCAATCAGGTATCTAGCAATTTCACGCTCCGCAGCAAGCTGAAGTGGGAGTTGAAATCCAAAAGTGGGGTCTTCATAGTGCCCTCGCCTTGGTAGACTCGTTGAATTTGTCTGTACACCATAGCCAATGACAGTCGCATTTTTTTCGGTGAAATGTAGAGCCCCTGGACAACGCATAGGATTCTTGAAAAGCCAGTCATCCACTTCAGCTGCATTGCTAAAGGATTTAACCTGCACAAAGGCACCAGTTCGTGATTATATGATATTTCAATTCTCCTTTTGTTTGCGACTCGCAGAACCAGAGGTCTTATACGACGTGCTTTCAGACCGGATATTTCTTAAGAAGACAAATATCATAAAAAATTTCAACCTGAAACCAAATAGAGCCAAAAATCAAAGCGAAATCAAATGAAGAAGTCATTCGTAATTCGTACCTTAGTGAGAGGTATGGGCCGGCCAGGATTGTTAGCCATGATACGACCAACAATGGTGTGAAATTTGGGGTTCCCATTTCCACTCCAAACAAAATCATAGCAAGGAAGCTTAATGAAGAACTTTTTCTCACAGGGAGTAATCGGAGGAGAGAGCAACAGTTCAGGATCGGTGACGCTCTTGTCGGCCGTAGAAGTGGAGTAACGAGACTGAATTGCCTTATCAATGGCGAATATAAGGAACATGAAGAAGAGAGGGGAGAGGAGTTGGAAAAGCGAAGCCTTCCTGTTCCGCCATGAGAGCAAGAAGTTCTTCTTCAAAAGCGCCGTGAATTGTTGCAAAAGCAGTGGAAAACCGCTGTGCAAATTCATGGCTTTGAAGACGAAGAATCTTACCTTGTCTTTCTTTTCCCTTCTCAGTTAAGACAAAGTGGGTTTTATACTCTTCATTGATCATGAGAATTTGAGTAATTGAAAATGTTGAAATTTGCACGAGATTTTGCCCAATACAAATCCTAAAGCGCGGTTTTTCTTTTTGCAGCAGAGGATGATGCTAATGCAATTATGTTTAGCCTTTAGTTTCTCTCAAATTACGAATTATGCCATCGCCTTTTTTCGCGTTGACGTGTTAAGCCACAGGCGTCATTATGCCCTATTGCAGCATTTATGTTTACTTTGATATAATGTTGAATACATTAAAGAAAAAAAATATAAAAAAATAAATAAAAAGAGAAATAATATTTTTATATTTATTCTTAAAAAATAAATAAATAAAATTAAATATTATTAAATAATTATTATTAAAACTTATAAGCATTATAAAAAATATTATATCACCAGTTATATTACAATCTGGCTACCAACATAAGCTGAATGGGAATTGCAAATCCTCTTCCTTCAATACGAAAACTCTACATTCTGCATTAATATCAGTTCAGATTATATTCCTCATTTGTAAATCTTAGATTTCCTGATTATTGCCACTGTATATTTGGGGGGAAAAAAAGACGCTTCTCATTTGAAGTGGGGTTTAAATCAAATGAAATATATGATTTAAAAAAAGAAGGAATGTAACATAATTGTTTTCTCAAAATTTTCAAATTTTCTTTCCTTAACTTAAAAAAAAAACTATTTTCTAACTTTTTTTTATTCCAATATTTTAAAGTAACACTAGAGTTCCTTGTGAAGACCAAATGAAACTCAATGACTTGTTCAAAAATGACACGATTGATGAAAAAGACAAAAAATATATTTTTTTGGTACAACACCATAAAAAAAGGTGTTGTAATGAGTCATGTGACATTAGTTGGGCTATGAAGAAAGCAAATCTAGCCAACTATATTTTCTTTCAAATTTTATTTAAAAAGAAACCTAAAAGTTAATTTAACTCTTCATTACATTCAATATATACTCACCTAAAGATTTTTTATTAATTTATATTTAAATTTTTAACCTAAAAATAGTTTACATAATAATGTATTGTAATGATGTAAACATGATATTAGCCGTATTATGAAGAAAACAAAATTAATTTTTTTTCTGAATTTTATTTTTTCAAAGAAGCTAAAAGTTAATTTAACTCATCATTATATTTAATATACCCTCATATAAGGCTAATTTTTATTTAATTTAAATTAAAATTCCTCAACTTGAAAATAGTTTATATAATGGTGTGCTTGACCATTGAAAAGTAGATAATACTGGAGAAGGGCAAATTTGTCGTGTGCTTGGCAGCGCGGTGGAAAGAAGCAAAATCATGTTTGCAATCTCTTTTTTTCAAAAGCAACAATTTGTTGCTCTCAAACCACGTTTTCTACCCCTCTAACGCACAACTAAACACACACTTGGTCGGCTAATAAGATCTCAAAACACGGTGTGTGGTGGTGGCCCCCCACGCTGGCGAGGGAAAAGTGAGTTTAGGAAAATTTATTATCAAAGATTTTAAATTAAAAATATTTATAATAAAAAACATTAATTTAAGTTTTCAAATTATAATTTTTTTATATAATTTAAACTTTCAGTTTTTTAATTTTTAAATTTGATTTTTTAATATAAACACTTTACATTTAAAATTCTTAACTGTAATTTTTCACTAAAATGATTACTTGCATTGTAAGGAAGCAACTTTAGCCACAGCCCCACACTTACTCTGACTTTTATTTTAAATTTCAGTTACTAACTGAACCGTTGAATATCAGCGGTTGGTAAAAATTCATTTCTGTTTGCTCCCAAAATTATACAAAACATGTTATGTTGACAAAACCATTCTTAAATTAAATTAAAAGCAATACATGCTACTCAAACAGTGAGAACTCCACATTTTCTATGTTCTTGTTTCTTTTTTTTTTCTTTAAATGTTGTCAACGAGTTAGTGAAGTTTGAATTAAATTTTCATTCAATTAAGTTTCAATATGTTGAACACCTAAACTAGCTATTCAATTAATATATCTACTTATTAGTATACTTATTATGTCAAGAGTGCATATTTTAACTTTGCTTTATGCAAACAACTTAACATATAATTAACCTTCCATCTTCATGAAATTTTTCTTATCAAAAAATTCACTAGTTTTCAAAGTTTAAGTCTTATGAAATTATCTTTTATATTATTATGTTAATTTCGTTTTCTAAAGTAATGATATAAAAGAAAATTTTGTATAATTTTAACAAAATTAAAACAAATCTATGTAATCTTTACTATATATATATATATATATATAAATTTGTAAAAGTTACATTGTTTATAAGTCTTTTATTGTGAGATTTTGGTTGAGTTGCATGTTAATGCATTATTCATGCACTATTTATATATTATTTATATTAGTACATATATCGTTCATGTATTTTTTTTAAGGAAATTCAATAAAATATTTTTTGAATTTTTTACGAAATGCAGGGATATGTTTTAATTTATTTTAATTTTAACATTAAAAACTTACAGTAGCATCACTCTCTCAAGTCTTGTGCAAACTTTATCATGAATCATTGTACAAGGTTGAGCACAAAGCAATCACATTTCGAATGTTATCTGACGATTATACCTAGACATTTATAAAACTTAACCATGGTCCATTAATATTAAAAGAGTTTAAAAAGGTGGATCCAACTAAGGTTATATGCTCACTCGTTCTTTTAATTATTTAATTTTTTTTAATGTTGGTCAAAATCGCTTAGTTCATTGGAAAAGACATTAATTATTAATTTATTTTTTGTACATAAGGAGCATCCATCGAGAGTTTCCGCCTTCAATATGATTGGATTCACTTCTTTGTTCTTCGAATTATTACTTTTGTTTTGTAGGGTTCTGTTGAATTAGCCTTCGACTTGTCTTACGTCCGTTGTTAATTTATTTGTTACTACGTTAATGCCATTTGTCTATGACGTACTTGTACTTTAATTAACAAACAAAAATGTACAGCGTTCATCTGTAGTACGTGGTTACCAATGTGTCATTTTTATTAATTTTAAAATAGCTTACAAGTTTTATCTTATTAAAAAAAAGCTAAAATGTACAAATTTTTTTTTATTTTTGCTTTTGTATAAATAATTTTTTAACTTATAATATTTAATAATAAATTTTTTATAAATATTTAAATTTGTATAGATAATTTTTGTCATTTAAAAATCTATTAATTTATTTTAAAAACATAATATGTTAAATTAAATGAACTCTTAAATTTTATTTTTTTTTTACAAATAATTCCCTGTACAAATAACTTTTTATTTGTCATGATTCTGTTAATGAAATAATATATTAATTAATAATAGAAAAGTTATTTGTATATATTTTTAAATTTAAAAAATGTATTATCAAATTTTAAAGTCAAAGAATTCTATATATTTTAATCTTAAAAGAAATTATCCAAGTATAATATTATTTAATAAGCAATCTCAAATTTTCAACACGACTCGTACTTCTCCTATTTATCCTAAAAAAAAAAAAAACAGATGCTCTTAGTAATAACGCGGCTTCCTAGCGTTTTCTTTTCTTTGATTGTTGACTCTTAAAACCATGCGATTCAATTAGCGTTTGAGTGTACGGTTTTAGTCCCTAGAACAATTTCTTACGATTTAATGGGATCATGAGTTAATTTCTGAGAAATTTCTCAATCCTCAAGAAAATTCAAAAGCCCGAAAAAGAAGACTGTGGATGTTTTCACATGGAAATTAAATCAAGCTTCTATAGACGCGCAAACCACGTGGCTGTCTACTTTCATGAATAGATTTTGCTTTCACGTACTTTTCTTAAATAGCTATGCTAATTAATTAATTAAGTTAGTTGACTTGTAATTCTTTAAAAATATTTTTTTAAAATGTTTGTTAATTTAACTTTTTAAAGTGTTTCTATTTTAAAAAATTTTTAATTATTTTTGTAAAAATTAATTTCAATGATTTAATTTATTTTTTCATGTTTTAAAAAATTTAAAGTTTATAATTTTTTTTTTTTAGTCTTAGAATCTTAGGTTTTAGTTTTTAGTTTTTAGAAGTTTAGGTTTTACAATTTTAAAGGTAATCTTGTCATATTTTGACAGATAATATAAGTGTAAATTATTTCTTTTTTTTCTTTTAGGGGTGTCCAACTTACACTATACTCTTATTTATTTTGAAAATATCCACATGCTTTCTAAAATTAAAATACTTTAAAAAAATAATATTAATTTTTTATTAAAGATATTACTTATTAAAAAATATTTTTTAGACTTATATTTTAATATTAATTATATATATTTATTGAATTTCAAACACTTTTAAAGGCCAAAAACAAGTTAGAAAAAACCGTTTTCTAAAAACAAGTTAAAAATAGTTGTCACAGCTCTCTTTCGGGCCTTCTCGGAAACAATTAGGTTAAGAAATAATATTTTATAATTTTGTTATTAATATTTTAATTAAAATATAACAAGTATATAATTTTGTAATTAAAACATTAGAAGTATAACCATGTATTAATTTATAAAAATTATACATTTGTCATATTATTATTAAAAAATTATATATTTATAATATTTTGGTTAAAAATATAACAAAGACATAAAAAATTATATATAATTCTTGTTTTTTTAGAAATTAAAACACTGTCATCAAACAAAATCTTTTTTTTTTAATCTTTTATTTTATGTTTCCAAAACTTAATTACAATACAATTTTTCCAAACAAATTTTATTTTATATTTTTTCAAAATTGCTTTTATAACAAATCCGTTTGCTTTTTTTTTATCTTAAGACTTTGTTTTAGAAAATAATTTTAAAAAATTTAAAAACAAAAGCATAATCAAGCATGGCCTAACTTTCTGTTTCATATAAGTATCCGCACCTGTATAAAACAACAAATAGGTTAGTAATAGAATTAGGATTCAGCAAATAAAAAATTAAAAAACTTAATTAATTAGACTATTTTTAAGGTAGTTAAGGTTAGTTTCAGATGGCTATGAACATGCAAATTAGGTATAAGTTAATTATAGTTTATTAAGAACTAGTTATTAGTTAATTTGTAGGTGTGATATAATTTAGGCGGGCCATAATTAGTGTGTTGTTTATTAATTGTTATAAAATGTTAAATTAATCCTCTTAATTTAAAAATAGATAATGTTGTTTTCTATTTTTCTAAATAATTCACTTATCCTCTTTGTTATTTAAATTATTTAAAATTTAATACTCAACTCAAAATTGTACTAATTTAAACAAAATCTATTTATCTAATACAATTAAATCATGTTTAAATTTAATGTACAAGCTACTATATTGTTTAAGTTGAGTTGAATTTTTCATAAGCTCTAATCAAATAATTTATGGCATTTGTTTAGCCTTATTTTCAAAGAATAACCACAATAGCATTGGGTTTGCACCCTTATGAGCCAAAAAACTTACCCAATCACCCTAACTCAAAAAACAGATTAGCTTGAAAAAAAAAAAATCGATAAAAATAAACCCTTTTTAAGAAGCTTCAAAATAAAATATATTGAACTTAAGTCTTTATTTTTTTTCTTTTTGGGCTCGACTTATATTGTAATTTTTTTTTATATTATTGATCATATTTGTTAATTTTATATTGTAATCAACTCTTTTTCAAGATTGAAGATACAAAGACTTGTTTGATATAATTCACTTTTTCACACACCCACATATATATATGGCTAAATGGGTTAGTGTCTGGAGAGTTCATCGTGGACCAGGGGCTAGTTGCTTTGCTTCCTACGCTTTATATATTTTTCTATGGGACCTTGAACGATTGAGGATGCGGAGAAACACATTCAGTTATGATAAAAATGGTTGGAATGGTACGTATTGTGGTTGAACGACATACTAGACCCCTCGAGTGGACACTGGTCAACCAATAACAGAGACACGATGGAGTAGCCTGACACTTCGTCGTGATTCTAACAAATTTCGATTTCGATTCCATTTCTCCCTCCTCGTTACGTTAGGGCGTCTGGATTCTCTGTTTGGCGCGGTGCTTTGCGTTGAAACGATGTCATCCCAGCGTGCAATCCCAACCACTCGCAACATCTATGGACCAACTGACACCACGCGTGAAGGAGATCAAAACGCACCGTTTTTAGCTTACATTTGGCTTAAATAATAAGAATCAACCTTCCGTAATTGATTCGCCTACTACCTTTTTCAACTCTCTTCTTCTTCTTCAACCTTCTCATCCATCTTCTTCCTCACTTCGAGCAGTGCGGGCGAAGAAGCGGAAAAAGAAAAGGTATTTTCAAATTTGGGTGAGGGGGGAAGCAGGGGTGGAAGCTATTGAAGCAAACAGGCTTAATCATCGTCATTAAAATCTAAGCAACGATTAAAAAATGCAACATCAGACCCATTATTTGTTGCACAAAATGCTGCCTTTTGAGTGGCTAAGGGAACGATTGAGATTGCATGATCTGAACGGCTAGGATTGCAAGCTGGGACGACGTCGTTTCGATGCAAAGCACCGTGCTAACCAGAGAATCCGGACTGTCAATGTATAGTTGATTGAATATGGAACAGTTTCGGAGAAAATTCGAACTTTATGATTTGAATTTCCATCTTGTAACTTTACACAATATAAACTATACTATTAAATATAGTAGGATTCTAACTTAGACTACCTTAGATTAAAATTTTGCTTGATCATTGGTCCTAAGATGTATTTTTGTTATATTAGAATAAACTATTATATATAAAAATATATAAATAAACATATTTTTAATATTTATTTTTTATTATTTATTAATAATATATTTAAAATATATTTCTGTATAAATTTCTATCTACTCACCTTAATTCAATAATGATAAAATTAATAATAATGTTATTTATTTCCTTAACACAAAAAATTCATATAATTTAAATAAATAAATATATAACAATTAATTGCAAAATGTTAAAAGATTATATTAATTTCATTAAAATGACACAATTAAATTCTAATAATAATCAAAATTTAAAATTTATTTCACATGAGTCAACTTGAACCATTGATTAACTCTGTAATAGAATATATCTTATTGGAAACCTTATATTGATTACTAATATATTGATATTTTATATTTTAATAATTATATATTTAATAAAGATAATAACTACAAAGATCTAACAGTTTTTTTTTTGGCCAATTAAGGTAATTTGGGATAAGGAAGGAGTCAACCATTTACTACTACTAAAATTTACTTTTTTATCTCACAAAAAAAAATTATTTATATAAAAAATTTCTCACAATTATTATAAATAATTATATTAAAATTTATTAATATATTATTTAAAATTTGTCAATTGAATTCACCTAAATTTAAATACATTCACATTTTAATTATAAAATAAAGATACAAATATATGTTGTGTAATTAATTGTATTCATATCTTTATTATTTTGAAACTAATGATTAAGTGATTTATCCAAAATTAACAAAAAAATTAATAATCTTCATATATCAATGCTACTTGATTTAAAAATTTATAAATGCTCTCATTTATTAGTATTATTTTAATTCATTAATATGGATAAAAGTTTAAGTGCATATGATATATTCAGACAATAATAATATAATTTAATAAATATAATTTTGATAATAGTTCAAATCCTATTATATATAAAAAAGAATATGTATCCTATAATATGCTAATAAAAAAAAGAATATTACCCAAAAAAATTACAACGGGTAAATTTATATTTGATTTAAAAACTAAATAAAAAAAAATTCTAACCCCACAGAACTAAATAAAGGGGCCTCACTCCCTTGTCATTCATCTTCGTCGTTCCTTCCTTCTCGAAGTTCAGCACCGACCATCAGTTCCGTTCAGCAGCTCCAACTCAAGAGTTCTATTCTTCAGCCAAACTTCAGTTCAAATCATGCCTGAAATTTAAATTCCACTCCTCAACTAAAGGTAAGGTATTTTGGGTCTTTCAATCCGGGTGTCTTAATGTGTTCCGAGTTAGCTTTAGCTTCTTCTTCTACTTGGGTATCTTGTTTTCTTTTGATCTGATAGTAAGAGTGACTAGTTTTTCTACTTGTAACTGGAGGAACAGAAAAGTTTTCATACAGAGCTTCTTAGTCTCTTACCAGAAGTTCGTCAACTTTGCTTTGGAAGAAACCAGACGCCATACACGTTCGGTCTTTCGCCTTTACAGGTATGGCCAGATATCTGTATTACTTTGGACTACATTCAGTTTCTGATTCGCCTTAGAATGATTGATTAGGGTTATTGGCATATTGTGTTTAAATTAATTCTTGAACTAGTTGTAGTTATTTGTTAAATTTGTACTTCAACGCTTGCTTGTGGCTTGACATTGAACCAGAAACCAAGTATAAGCATTTCAAATTGGTAAGATTTTTAAACTTAGGACCGTGGGATACAACTAAAGAGATAATATCTATGAAATTTTTAAAAGATAGTTTGTTGTCATTATGAGGAAAATATGTGAATTCTAGTTGCAGAAATATGGACACAAGACACCAAATTTTTCGTAATGTATCTCTGCCTGATTGATGTACACTTTCTGTAAGTTGCACTCGTTACCAAGGGGAAAAATATAGAGAAAAGAAATAAAAACAATATTAATTTGATGCACTGCTGCTTCCTGCAAGTGTCTTTTGGCTTGAAAGAATCTCTTGGTCAATGCTGAGACTTTACAAAGGTTGGTACTAAGAATTCTATAATAATATAGAATTGTTGCAACATTGATTCGTGGCTTTACTATCAGAATGTTTAAATGATGTAAAATGATTCAACTAATCAGTTTTTCTGTTTCAATCTCTCTCTCTCTTTTCTTTTCTTATCATTTTGGTTGCATTTTTGTGGAGTATTGATGCTTACTCTTTATATTGGGGTGCTGCCATCCTGCTTTTCAAAACTAAAATATTTTCTTTTACCATAAATGGGCTAAGTTAAGCTTTTTTAAAAACATCAAATCTGGGCCAAAAATGGAAGAAATTATTTGGGCCCAAACCCAATCTTAAAATAATTCTTTTATGGACTTAACTCAGTTCTTAACCAACATGGTCGTAGTAAGTTATTGCACCTAGTGCTTATGAGAGTTATCTTTTGAACTTCTTATGCGTTCTACCGCTCCATAGCCCCGCGCGCTCTGGCCTTTTCGTAGCCTCCTAATTACGCCGTCGTTTTGAACCTTTCATCCCATCCTCGCAGTTTCTCGAACCCTAGGGGCCACTCATCGCTGCTGCCATCATCGACCGCGACGGCACCTCCTGCTTTCTCTAAGCTCCGACTTCACTCAGGTTTGTTTCTCTCTTTTCCATTAATTAATATAATCGATTTTGAGCGAATTATTTTGAATAGGCATGTGGGTATCCATTAAATTAGCATCAGAACAGCTTTCAAGTCTTTTTAGCCAATCCTTTTTGTTCAGTAAGGGATATTTGATTTAAGTTAGAGCAAAGATTCACGCTTTCAACATAAAGCGAACTCGAGACCTCTGAATTCACTTGGAAGTGTTAGAGTGTTGTGCCTTGTGAATATGATTTTTGTCTACTGCAGATGTATTCCTGGAAAAGTATATGGAAATAGGTTATGTATTTAGTTTTGTTTAGTAAGGTATATGTATTTAGAAGTGGCTGCATTCTAATCGTAGGGTAGTTCAGTCCATATGCTTGGGTTTTTTATGATTATTTCTAACTTCTAAGCGATGATGTTCGAAATAATTTTCTCATAAATGGAATTAGTCATGGAAAAGAATCACAATTTAGGATTAAATAAGGTTTTATGCCCTTAACGAGGTAGCTAGTAGACTACTTTTTGCAGATAGTTGAATGAAATCTATCTCTGATATGGTTTTTTGATCGTCTTTCATATGAGTAATTTACTAATTTGAGGCTAATTTTTTTGCTTGCTTCACAGATAGCCTTGTTTTACTTACAATTTCATCATGACTTTACTGGAAGTCATTAAGGATGCTTCAATCAATCCAAAGTCGCATGATTCACCATCAGACTACCCAATTGTTCTTAAACCGGATAATATTATTCCAAATTTAAAGCCGGAACTAGAAGAAGAAATATGCTCCTCATCCCTCGTAAAACCCCTTGTTGGATGGAAAATCTCGCAAACTGATGCTGAACTCATTGCCATTAGCAAGAAGTTCTTTGTGCAGCTAAAGACAAAGCTCAAGGATCCTAGTGATTTGGATAAGGATGAGTTTGTTAATAGTTTAAATATATATCTTGAAAACATTAAGGATAATGTAGGAGTTTCGATTGGGATTGATTCATCCAATACTGATTATACGAGGATCTTGATTGACAAACTCGGGTTTTTCATTGGCAAAGATGTTGCTGGTCTGATTTTGGAAGGGTGTGTTTCTTTGGAGATATGGGAACTGGTTGAGGCTTTGATTGTTAATGGTATTATTGAAGGTTCTTGTTATTCAAACTTGGTTACTAGATTAGCGGAAAAGAAGAGGTCCGATTTGCTCTGCTTTTGTATTAAGCATGCTTTGGATCTTGGACCATCTGAAATACTCTGCATTCTGAGGTATTTTCTTTCTCCGCCAAAAGATACTCTTAAAAGTATGGTAACTGTGAGGAAGGAATGGGAGAGCCAAGCACTGTTAGCTATTGAGAAAGCAAGTGATCGCAAGGGAAAGAATTTCCTTGTGGCGAAGGAGGCTGCTCATTTGCTGATGATGGCATATGATGGGTTCTCTACATCTGAGCTTTGCTTGCATTATCTGTTTGCATCATCAAACATTAACAGGGAGATGTTATCTCCATCATTTAGTAAGTTGAATGGCAAAGAAATGATGAGTTTGATTCGGTATCTAATAAAGTGGTTGAAGAAATATGAGAGGTTTCCACAAGTGGTGCCGTGTTCGAATGCCTCGGCAACATTGGGTTGGAAGGCTTGCGATTGGGTTCCTAAGCTTGAAGACGTTGGGAAATGTCTTGGTTTGGTACTCGATGAGTATTTTTCTTCATTGGTGTTACATCCAGAGTTCCATGAGGAGCTGAGATTGGCAGATGAAATTGTTAGTTCTTTGACAACTGAAGCCAAACTTTGTTGCATGATTGCTAATGTTGCAGACAAGCTAAGGGTCGAAGCTAAGCGTGGATAATTTAGATTTGTGCCAAGATTATGCATATTTGTTTAGAAATGAATCTTACTTGTGTTCTGCATGAACTGATTTCTCTCGTACGTAAAATTTTCGATGAAATTTGTGCCGTTTTACTTTCTTTTTGTATTTAGGTTCTGTAAATTGATTGTGGGTTTATCTATTAATCTTATATATCTAGAGCCAACTTTGGAAAAAATGAAAGTTAAAATATCTAGATTATATTGTAACTTCTCCTGGAAGAAAAAGTAAAGAACAAAAAAAAGAAGAAGGGGGGGGGGGGGGGGGGGAGGAGAATCATGTACATAGTTAAGATCTAAATATAGTGTGACTGCAAATGCAAGAAATACTATCTTCTTCAGAATAACAATATAAAAATATAAGCCTTTCTCAATAAATTTTCTCTTGCTTGTGGGGCATTTATTCCTTTTCCCGAATTACATTGTTGTGCCATGCAGCATAAGCAATCAAGTTACTAGTGTAGTAGCATCTGAGTACAAATTTAGTTACGGCCTTGGAACATGAAAGAAAAGTTTTAAGCAAACTCAATTGATAATAGATAAGTGTATAGAATTAATCATGAATAAATAGATAAATATTTTATAGATAGCTTAATTTATATGTTGACATATTTTGTGAACAAAATTCAAATTTTTTTTAGGTATTTTATATCAGATTATTTAATGAAAATATAATATACAATAGAACTTTTTAAAAATGACTTGATCATTCCATTTATTTAAAGATTACATTTAATTTTTTTATTGAATTATTCATTTCTTTTGGTGAGATTGGATCTATTGGAAATAACGTGGATTGTGGATTATTTTAGATATTTCATCAGACCCAGATGCCTTACGATTGACTTGCATAACAGAATGGTTGGTATACCCTTTCACTTGGTTATTGCTTAGAGCTAATTATTTATTATGGATGCAATAAGAGAAATCGACGTAATAAAAGAATAAATAAACTCAGTATGCAAAATCCCTAAGTCACTCTCAGTCACTTTAGATCCCACGGAATAAGCCGAAGGCGTACCACTGCAAGACGCATTGGAGTAGATGCCATCCCTAGGCGCAAGAAAATGAAAAAAATTATATTTAAACATCCATATCATATAAAATTTATAATAAAAAACTCAAAATATTAAAATTACTATTAAAAATTATTATTACTATCAAGAGATTTATTATTAAATGTAAGAAAATATTAAACTTTTCAAGACCTAATAATAAATTTTTTAAAATTTGATAATAATGATGATCTTTAAAAATAATTTTAATTTTTAAAATTTTTTATTATAAATTTCATATGATATAAGTTCTTAAATATAATTTTCTTTAAGGGAATTCTAAAATCCCACGGCAAACTATTTTTTTTTTTTCCTAGAATGAGGAAACATCATAATTGTCTCAAAGATAATTGTCTCAAAGACACTCCAACCGTCTAAAAGGCACTATGATTGTCTAAAATTTTGAAATCAAAGCTTACATATATATTTCTTTTAAGCATGTTTCACTTATAGACTGGCTAACAAATTTAAAGGCAAGTATTATGAGAGTCTTATATAGACTCAATATCTCTATAAACCCAAAATAATCTAATTTAAATTGTCAAAAATTGGGATAAGCCCACATATTTCAAAGAATCTAACAATAATTAGTATGAATATGTAATTATTAAAATAAATCTTAGTTCAAGAGAAAATTGTAGCAACATTCATCATTCTTATAAATAATTTATCTTGCCAAAAATATCAATATATTTCCCTTTTCCTCTTATTTAATTTTGGTTAGATAATGTAATAGTGAAAGGAATATAAAATATGAATAAATGACACCAGAACGAACTGTTTTATCCTTATTTTTAAAAAGATGATTTGATAGATAAAATAATAAATATAAGAGTATAATAGATATTATACAAATTATATAAAAGGATTACGTTCGCAATTCCGCAAATCAAACATAAGCATGAATACATATTGCAAGCTATACATTTTAATCTTATTAGACTAAACTTTTTCATTTTCTTCTTGCCATATTCTCCCCAACAATTACATCCAAGCTTTTTTTTTAATTGGTTTATTTATTTCTTTTGCTTAGTCGGATGTATTGGGAATGATGTGGATTGTGGATTATTCTGGATAGCCTTACCTTTTATATGCATTCATTGTGGTTCGCTTATCTTTAATAATGAGAGTAATAAGAGAAATCGACATAATAAAATAAAAATAAAATTGGGTTCAAATCTTTGTCGAATTAAAATTTTAAAATATTATAAATAAAGTATCGGAATTGGACATGACAAATTAGTAAGTAAAATTGAGTAAGAATTCTAGTGGGATAGAGAAAATTTATTAAAAAAATTTATAATTATACAACATCATTTATAATTATTTAATAAATATATGAGTTTAACATTTTGATGTTTATTAGTCTCTATTTTTAAACCCAACCTGGCTTATAAACTCTCCCGTGTGTCTGAAAATTACTGATCCCTGTCTCCACCTAATACGTGCTCTGCATGAGGAGAGGAGGAGAGAAATAAATAAATAAACATAATAACAAAAACGAAAAATAAAAGTATAAAAGGTTATCTATCTCTCCTTTATTTTTGGTTTCTTTTTCTTCAGCTTTTTCACTCTCCTTTCTAAAAGCGGTCATGCGTCGACCTTACCTAAGTTTGCCAAGTCACTTTTAAAAGAAAAAATTTAATAAAAATTATAAAACAACCCTTTAAAAATTAAAAATTTCATAAAAATTTTTATAAAATTATACTTTATCTTTAAAAAAATTTATTTAAGTTCTTATAAAATAATTTTCTTTTAAAATATATAAAAAATTGAGATGGACTGAGTTAGATGAGCTAATATGACAGACTGTTTCTCCCAGTTTTTTTTTTTTTTGACGTAACTTAACCCAACCCATTATAACTTAGTGAAACTAGATTAGTTAAACTGCTGAACACCATGTGCAATCTTACCACTCTCTTAAGAACTTCCTCCCTTTTCATAATTCCTAAAATAAACCCTAGGTTTCAACACTTTCTACTTAATGGATCACTAATGGCATTCTAAACCCATAAGGTCCCAATCCAAGGGCTATGGGAACACACACATTTTTTGTTGATCTCATCAACATTAGCAAGAAGTTCTTTATATAGTTAAAGACAAAGGTCAAGAACACCAGTGATTTGGTTACGGGTGAGTTTGTTAATAGTTTAAATATATATCTTGAAAACATTAAGGACAATGTAGGAGTTTCGATTAGGATTGATTCGGCCAATAGTGATTATACCAAGATCTTGATTGACAAACTCGAGTTTTTCAATAGTAAAAATGTTGTTGGTTTGATTTTTTGTAAGGGTGTGCTTTTTTAGAGATATGGGAACTAGTTGAGGCTTTGATTGTTAATGGAATTATTGATGTTGGATAAAAATATGTAGAATAAAAAATTCCTTAATTTAAGAACAATAATAGTTACAATGGAATTTGTGAACTTACATAATTTCCTTTACAATTACGTAAAATCACACTTGGAATTTCATGTATTGTTTCCATAATATGTCACCTTCAACCTTTTCTCTTAGCTCTTTGTTCAAAATTTCTTAAATTTTCATCCTAACCTCCTATTTATATGCCTCTTAAGGAAGATCTTAATAGAATAAAACTCTTATCCAATTGGTAAAATAAATCCAATTAATAGGATATAACTCTTAAGTTTGAAATTTTAAATATTAATTATTAACTAAATAATTATCTCAACTTCTTTCAAGATAATAACCAATTATCCTCGTAACTAATTATTTAATATCTTAATTTAAATATTAAAATATCCAATTTGATTAGGATTTATCTCATCATAAGAGAATGAAACTAATATCTCCCACTTGCATGTGATGGAGTGAATTTATACAAAATCTTTGCCCTTAACTTTTCATATAGAGTGCCTATTGTGACCACTTGGGCACTATGTTTAGAAGTTATTATATTAGTAATCATTTTTAGGGTCAGCACAAGAGTATACTATCCTTTTTATTTGCTTGTCATATTGTTAATGTGCACTAAATGCTTTAGATTTGTCTATATGCACGTTACATGTAGTATCCCTAATCTTACATAAGTTTTATTTACTCAAAGCTTTACTTTGCCTTGTGTCTACGTTTATGATATTTATGAAAAATAGCTTTATAACCAACACATTTTAAACATAAATATAGTGTGTGTGTGTATACTTGATTTGATCTTTTTTTTTTTGTTTGCCTACACATTATTAAGATTAGAATTAGTTGCTTTCTTAGTATTGATTGTTTGTGTCATATTATCATAACCCTTTGATACATGCTATGGTAGCATATACTAATCTATCACCTTATGATACTACTAAAGTCATAAGGCACTAGTGAAAAGATTATTTTCCTATATAGGACTTACATAGCAATGAAATAAGAATTTATTCACTTGTTTTCTAAATTGCAGTCTTAAAGCATATGTGGTATGAAATGCACGCTATGATGTATATTTTATTTTATAAGAGTGTATGTTGATTTTTTATCATTTTACACCATATAAATATAAATCTAGGTATGTCTTGTCCCTAACTAGTGTCCTCCCACTCTGCTCACCTCCTATGGTACATGGAAAAGGTTTCACATCTAGTTATAAGTATTATGGAAGTAGGTATCTATAATTCAATCCTTTATATGACATTATCTCTGTGGATCTCATCCTGGTCTCTCATTACGATGACATTATCAATTTTGTTGTGTTTTTATTAGTTGATTTGTGCCTTTTGGTAGCTTTCTTTAGTGCTTTAAAAGCATAAATGTCTTATCTTGGCTCGCTCTTCATAAACATCCAAGGCAATTGCTCATATGAAGGAGCTAACCTTACCAACCTATATGACATATTGCTATATTATGTAGGTATTCACTACAATGCATGGAATTGAAAACTTATTCATCCATTAAAAAAATGTCTATATATTGTATCTAAAACAACAAGAAAATATAACTCTATAATCTATGCAATCCGAGATCTACATGTTTTACAAATATATCTCTAGGTATAGACTTTATTAAGGGACAAACAATCATTTATTGTGTAGCAATGTATCATAGAATAATTTCTCTCTATGTTATGATATTTTTGATAAAATTGTGCTTTGTACTTATATGTTTAGTCTTGCTATAATACTTAAGGTTCTTAGTGTAGGCTATGGGTGCTTAACTATTACAATATGATATAATTAGATCTTTTAGCCCACCAAAGATCTTCATGTGTTCCATGAATTCTTTTAGCAATACTATTTCTTAAACTTATGTAGAATATGCAACAAATTCAACTTCCAAGGTTGACAACGTTGGGGTGTTGTTCTCCCAAGGACTTATGCTCATAACAATTGGTGCTCTCGTTGAGAGTTGGCCAACCGGAAAGGGCAGCCTGCGTCGGCGAAGGGGTTGACCGTGATCATGTGAAGCACCGCTGTCGCAGAGTGGAGCTGTCGGAGGTCGGCTTCCGAAGGGGGTGGGAATGTTATGAGTCCCACATCGGGGATGTTTCCTTGAGTGGGAGGCCTTATAAGGACTTAGGCTCTCCCACTCCAATAGCTAGCTTTTGGGATGTGGTTCTCCCAAGGACTTATGCTCATAACAATTGGCCACTGTCACACCCGAAAATACGACGGCGTGGTGCCTTTAAAAAGAAATCAAGATTAAAAGTACAAAGGTTAGGGTCAAATAAATAGGGTTCAGGAGTCACCACCAAAATTTTCTTTTTGAAAAGGCAAAACTTTGGAAAAACCTTTTTAATTTGAAAAATAGTCTGCAAACCAGATTCGGATTCGGGAGTCGATTGTGAGTGGGGAATGTGTTAGGCACCCCACTACACTCATTCCTAAGAACTGTTACCCTAAGTCAGTTGTGCAAAACTAATATGACCTCTATTCTATTTTAATTCTCCCTAACTAATCACATGCAAAGAATAGAAGAAAAGAATTTAAGGAAATAAAATTAAAGAGAATAAAGAAGATTAAAAACAAAACAAAAAGAAATTCAAAGAATAAAGAAAAAGGAATAAAATAAAAGTAAAAGAAATTAAAGAAACAAAATTAAGAGAAAATATTTATTTATAAGGACGGACTTGACTTAGGATAAAAACCTAGGGCCTACATACCCTTTGAAAGGGATCAAAGTCCACGTAGTTCGACTGAATATTGTGTTAAAGTTTTTTTTTCTTTGTTTTATGTTTTGTTTTGTTTTTTGTTTTTTTTTCTTGTTTTTGTTTTTGTTTTGTTTTGTTTTGTTTTTTTTAATTAATTTTCTTTTTATATTTTTTTTGTTTTGGGGTTTTTTTTTGCGAAAAGACAAAGAAAATAAATTACTTTTTTTCTTTAACAAGTTTTGAAATTGGTTGATATGTTTTGATTTGCTAAGGGAAAATTTAATTTAATTTTCCTTGCATTTTCAAATTTTTCTCTTTTTTATTTTTCTATCATTTTCATTCTATTTTTTGTTTGTTTTTTTATTACCTTTTTCTTTTTTTTCTTCTTATTTTGATTTTTTTTTCTTTTTGTTGTTACTTTTTTTTAAATTTCTTTTTGGTTTTGTTATTTTTTGTTTGTTTGTTTGTTTGTTTTTTTTCTTCTCCTTTTTTTTTTTTTAGTTCCATTTGTATTTTTTTGTTTTGTTTTATTTTTTTTCTCTTTGTGTTGTTTTTTTTTGTATATATTTTCCATTATTATTATTTTTATTATGTTGTTTTGTTTGGTTTGGTTCTTTTTATTTTCTTGAGTTTATCCTTTTCTTTGTTCTTATTGTGCTTTGCTTTTGTTTTGTTTTATCCTTTAAATTATTATTACCTTTTCTTTCTTTCTTTTGTGTTCTTTTGTTTTTCTTTATTTGTGTTGTTTTTGTTTTTGTTATATTTTTTTTCTTTGCTTTTCTCTTTCTTTCGTTTCATTTTTAGTGTCTTTGTTATTTCACATTCTTTCTTTTTTCTTTTTTTTTTTTTTTTACTTTTAATTTTAATTTTAATTTTAATTTATTATTTATTTTTATTTTTTCTTCTTTATTTTTTCTATTTTTGTTAAAATTATATATTTGTTTATTATTATTTTTCATTTGGTCTTATTTGGTTTTTGTTTTGTTTTCATCTGATATATATATATTTTTTGGTGTGTTGCTTTCTTTTTATTCTAGTTGCATTTGTTTTGTTTTGTTTTTTTTTCTTTTTTGTTAATCTTTTGATTTATTTATTTTGGTTAATTTTTGTTTTGTTCTTCCCCCTTTTTTTTTTTTGTTTCTATTCTCTTTTATTGTCTTGTGCATTCTTGTTGTTACTTTTTTTGTTAATCTTTACCCCTTTTTTTGTTTAATTTTGTTTCGTATTCTTTTTGTTTTGCTTTGTTGTTTTTGTTGTTGTTTTTTTTTTCCTTAGTTTCCATTAGCTTTTTTTTTTCTCTTTTTGTTTAGTTTGTGCTTTATTTTTATTTTTGTTTTTTTTTTTCTTTCTTTTTTTTCCGATAGGACTATTTTTCAAAAAAACTAATCTTTGAATTTTTCAAATAAAGCTTTTCACTCATTTGTAGAACAATATTTAAGAAAGGAAAAGGCAAGTATTTAAGACTTGTCTTAATTTTTAGTGGAAAGTTTTGTTTCCATTCTTGTTGATTGATTTTTTTTGTCTTTTTCTTTATTAAAACTTTCTTTCTTTCCCTTTTAAAAAAAAACATTTATTGAAGGTCGTTGAAGCCTAAAATACTAATTATAAGTTTAAGACCCAAAAGGTACCAAAGAGGCTTATTATCACACATGACCTTTTGGTTTAATCTTATGGGCCTAAGGGGATATAAAATCCCACACGGCCATACTAGTAACTATGGAGAATAAGTAAAATAAATATAAAATAAAATAAAAGCGAAAGAAAATAAAATAAAATAGAAAACAAAAATAAAAGTAAACAAATAACTTATATTTGTAAAGGTGAGTGCTTAGTGTTCAACCATGATTCACCTTGTCATTTTCAGACATATTTACAAGAGTTGGTAAAATAAAAGGAACCATACAAGTTACAACCCAATTGCTCCTCGCACCTTCCTTTTCTCCGCAACAGGACATGACCACTCCTTTCTCCCCATTAAGAGATAACCAATCCACACACATTGCAAGGGCTCTCATCAAATTTAAACATCAAACAAACATGTGAAGGAGTAGCAACAAATTTTTTTTAGGAAATGAAATAAACCAAAGGAAAAAGGGAACCCCGATTCTGGTTCCATTTGATAAATTCTTCATGGGAAGGCAGTCAACGAAATAAGCATTAGAATGGCTAAGGCATCCAAATCATAATTTTATGCAGGCAGCAGGATAATAACCTACTCAGGGCTAATTCACATAGTAACATATCTAGCAGTGCCACATAGTAGGGAAAATAAACAGCAACCCCAAACAATCAAGCTATCTGTATTCGTTACGGATGACAAACATCTTAATCACACATTTTATGCAAGATACAGAAATCAAATCATATTCAGCCCATACAGCAGCCATCAATCGAAGCTATCCCTATCTTCTTCAAAAGCAAATGCACATGCAAATGACCATACATAATCCACAGGGACTACACCTCTAAACTCATGATCAAAAGCCACACAGAGCCTTACCCAAAAATTCCTTCACCAGAGGTTGTCTATCAAACGGGAATCTTAAGCAACTAGATAGTTCAGTTCTATTATTCTAACCAGATAATCACACAGAACTTGCCTCTTAGTATTTTGACATAGAATGTATCAACATGCTTTTGGATCAAGGCAATAGGGTTATACAAACAAAATCCAAGAAATGAAAATTCCAAAATTCAACACCCCAGATCAAAACACACCCACACCTCCAGAGTTCAGATTAACGAAAAACAGGATTACACAAACAAAATCCAAGACACGAAAATTCCAAAATTCAGCACCCCAAATCAGAACACACCCACACCTCCAGAGTTCAGGTTAACGAGAAAAAAAAACGCAGAAGACATACCTTCAGAATTCGGGAAAACAAATGAGTTTCTTCTGATGCCGAAACCCCGCTGCTATCTGTGCTTGATCTAGATCAACTTTCGATCGTTATCCTTCTCCCTTACTCCCTGCTCCTCCTCCCCTCTAACCCGAAAACCTCACTGACTACCTTTACAGAGATGGTAACAGAATCCCCTCACCCGAACTCTCACTCAGCCTCACTGATCCTAAAAAAAACTCCACTCAGTCTCTTCCTTTCCCCGATTCCCCTCTTCTGTTCCAAAACAAAACCCCTCTCGACTCCTCGTCTTCTCTCTCAAAGGGAAAACCCCGAAAGGATTCCTTCTCCCTCAGCCTCTTCTCTCAATCTTGCCTTCGTTTTCTGGAACCAAATCACTCGCAACACTCACTCAACCTCTCTACTGCTGAATCTCTCCCCCCCGAAAATGATCCTCTTCTCCCTCGACTCTCTTCTCTATTTATAGCTGACCTGAGGGTGGTCTCCACTCTCGCTCCCGCGTCTTGCCCTTCTGCCCCTAGTACGGGTTCGTCGTGCTTCTCTGCTCCATCCATTCGCAGTGCCAGCGTTCCTCCCGTACCATTTCATCCCTTCGCCCTTGAAAATGTTCGCGGGAGAGAGTTAGAGCAGAGGGGAGGGGGGACCAGCCATTTTAGGGTTAGCGTTTTGTCCGAATTGCTTTGTTTCCTTCAGGTTTTCTTTCGGGTTAGCGAAGCGGGGGAAGGAATCCGGAATTCCTGGGCTGAAACAAAAATGGGCCTCCATCTTTTGGGCTTTCTTTTTGTTATTTCCAGCCCAATTCTGAGTTAACTTTGAGTTGAATTCTTTCCTTTTTTTTTTTTGTTCCTTCTTTTTTCTTTTCTGGCCCAATTCTGAGTTGGGTTGGATTCCTTTTTTTTTTTTTTCTTCTTTTTTTTTTTTTTTGCCCAATTCTGAGTTGGGTTTTTTCTTTTCTTTTTTCTTTCATTTTTTTTTCTAGCCCTTTTTATTTCTATTATTCCCTCGCTGATCTCCTTTAGTTCCAATTTTAGGATTAATGGGCCTTTATTATTATTATTTTTTATATTTTATATTATTATTATTATTATTTACTTTTATTATTTTATTTTTATTTTGATTTTTCTTTGATTTGATTTTTGTTTTATATTAATTTTAGTTTTTTTTATTATATATATTTTTTATTTTCTTTTAGACCAATGTAACTTTGAATTCTTCATTTATTTATTATTATATTTCCCCTTTTTTTGTTTTTATTAGTTTGATTTTTATTTTAAAATGTATCTGGACAAAATACGGTGTTCACAGTAGAATATGCAACAAATTCAACTTCCAAGGTTGACAACGTTGTGTATGTTTGTTTCTTTCTACTCCACAAAATGTTACCATTGTTTAACAAGAATACATAATTAGAAGTGGATTTAACCTTGTCCAAATCACCACTCTAATCAGCATCTGAGTAATCCACTAGTTGTAGGTCACTTCCTTGATAGCATAATTTGTAATCAATAGGGCCCCTCAAGTATCTCAAAAATCTCTTAATTGCTTGCCAATGCTTTTATCCCAGATTGGATTGCAAATGGTTTACAAGACCCATAGCAAAGCAAATATCAGATTTTGTACACATCATTACATATATTAAGCTCTCAACTATAATGGAGTAAGGGACTCTATTCATGGTATTATACTCAAACTGAGTCTTAGGACACATTTTTACAACTCATATTGTAGCCTTTTTCTATAATGGTGTTTATGAGTTTGCAATTTTTCATCCTAAATAGTTCAAGAATCTTCTTATAATAATTATTGTAATAGAGTGATTAGATTCTTAAAGTGATCCTTTTGGATTTTTAACTCTAGAGATATATTTTACTTTATTCATATCTTTTATTTCAAAATTGAGGAATAACCAACTCTTAATGGCATTTGTAAAAGTGAGACTTCTACCAACTAAAACTATATCATCTACAAAAAAGCATAATATTGCTAACTTTTTTTCAAACCATTTCACATATATATAATAGTTTTCATCTATCATTTGAAAATCATAAAATATAATTGCTTGACAAAATCTTAAATACTGCTACTTAGACGACTACTTGAGTTTACAAATGGACTTACAGAGTCTACAAAACTTTGCACTTCTTGTCTTTTTGGACAAAATGGTTGTTCCATGTAAATTTCTTTATCTAATTCTCCATTAAGAAAAAACTTTCTTTACATTTGCTTGATGTAATTCCTAGTTCAAACTTGTAATTATCGTTAGGATAAGTTTAATTAAACTAAATCTCACTACAAGTGAGAAGGCATCTTCATAATTAATACTATTTTATTTTATATACCCTTTAGCCATTAAACGAACTTTATATCGTTCAATGGAACTATTCACTTTTCTCTTAATTTAAAGAACCCACTTGTTCCCAATTGTCTTTTAGCTTAGTGGAAGTTTAACCAAATCTCGAGCATGGTTAGTTCTCATAAACTTTATCTCATCTTCTATTACTTTTAACCATTTTTCTTTAGTAGAGCATAAGAGAGCCTCTTATGTTGAATTTGGCCTTCCATCATCCTAAAGAGTAAATATTAATGCTGCCCCTTCAACCTTGAAACAGCATTAAGGAATATATCTTTGATTAGTCTTTCGCGAATATGTCTCTTATGGGTTATCCTTTAAAGGAATTTTCCTTTAGCTTAGATCACTAGGTAGAGGTATAACTACTTGTTTCTCCTTTGTTTGGATGTGATTTTTTGCTTGTTGATATATTAACTTATGAACTAACACAATTCTATATATATTTCCTTTGTTAATAAAATCTATTTTGAAAAATGTGACATCACATAATTCAAATTTTGTTATACTTCCATCTTTATTTTCTCCGATGATGATATAACTTTTTAAGTGTTTAGAATATCTAATGAAAATGCATTTATTGCCTTATAGGCTTAACTTAACTAAATCTCACTATAGGTAAGACGGCATCTTCATAATCAATGCCATTTTATTGTATATACCCTTTAGCCATTAAATGAACTTTATATCGTTCAATAGAACTATTAGCCTTTTTCTTAATTTAAAGAACACACTTGTTCCCAATTGCCTTTTAGTCTAGTAGAAGTTTAACCAAATCCTGAGCATGGTTAGTTCTCATAGACTCTATTTTATTTTCTATTATTTTTAATCATTTTCCTTTAGTAGAGCATAAGAGAGCCTCTTATGTTGAATTTGGCTCTTCATCATCTTATGGAGTAATTATTAATGCTGCCCCTTCAACCTTGAAATGACACGAGGGAACATATCTTTGATTACTCTTTCATGACTATGTCTTTTATGGATTATCCTTTAAAGGAATTATCTGTTGACCCCAAGGTTTTGATATAATTTTAAATTATTTTGATGATAACAAAACTCTTAAATTAAATTTATAAAAGCAAGTTAAAAATAGTTAAATATTATTTATTGCATTATTGCATTAAAAGTCATTTAATTTATTTTTGATAGGCAATAATAATTATTGAATGAGAAATAAAATAAATCAAAATGGAGTATTGTGTTTTGATTAGGCTATTTTATCTAAATCAATTGATTAAACTTCATTTTATTTATTTTATCTTATTGGGCTGGATCATAATATTTGAAATTATTTTTAAGTTTCATTTGGCCTTGTTGATCTACACTTTAATATAAAAGAAAAAAATTATAAAATACATTTAAATAAAAATGTGAAAAGCTAAAAGGACGTAACAAAATGAATATTATATATTTTGATACAAAAGTCAAGTGTGCAGATATATTAATGAACTTTGAAGTTTGAAAGCAATATATATATATATATTTATATATATCACTTCCTTGAAAAAATATAACTTGATTGAGATATGCATTCAAATATGCTACTACACCTTTATTTTCTTATTTCAATAAGCATTAGAATATATTTTTGAAAAATCAAAAGTTTCTGAATATATATTAAAGTTCTGCACACTATGTCCTTTCCATATGCAAAAATATTATATTATATCATGTGAAAAGTAACTTTTCAACTACCTTGTTCAGGGCATTTATTGTGCTTTTATTGAAGAAAAGTAGAACAAAGTCTGCAACTACTGGAACAGTAAAAAAAAAGAAGAAAAGCAAAGTCTGTGTAAGTCGAAAGCTGTCTTTGTACTCATATATGTTTTATGATAAGTAAGACACAAAAGGACAAGAGATATTCTGCAAATTTCTCTTTCTTTCACAGCAGTTATTTTCAATGAAGTTGAACTTCAATGGATATATTTTTGAAACTTCTATATAAATGGAAGAAGATGGATAAAAAAGTCAAAAATGAAATAAGCATAGAATGAAAAGAAAAATTACATTGTAATTCTCCTTTGATCTTTTTATCTTACCTGAGCTGAGTTTCTAGTATCGTTTAGCTTGAGAGAACTTTTAAAAAAAAGTGTGCTTATTGTAATCTTTTTTCTAGTAAGGGTTCCAAATTATTCTCATATCTTTCTGTAAATTGAGTTTCGGGTGAGCTTGGTGAAAAACCCTTATAAAGAGAGTTTGAGTAAGCTTGTACAAAACTTAAGTGTTGTACTAGTTTGAGGTGAGTTAAGAAACTTTGTGTTAGTGGTAAGCATGCTAAAACCATCACTGTTGCAATATTATTTTGAAAATTAAAGAAAAATTCCTTAAATGTTCTAAGGGGACTGGACGTTAGTCAAGGTAGGTCGAACCAAGATAAATCTCTATGTGCAAACTTTCTATTGTGCTGATCTCTAGTCTTCCACTTTTGGAAGACCTTACGTTGATTTTGTTTGCATCGTTAACTGCATTTACAAAAGCCATTTTACTATATCACTTGCACCTCGATATCAACATAATTGTTTTACTTATTACGAATTGTTTCATATAAAGGTCCTCCACTTTTCTGCATATTAAGATAGAGAACCATTGGTCTTCCACTTTCGAAAAAGTATTAAATTGTATATTTTGCCCATTATACCTATTCACCCCTTCTAGGTGTGATTATCATTATCCTTTAACTCAAATCACTAGGCATAGGTATAACTACTTGTTTGGATGTGATTTTTTTCCTGTTGATATATTAACTTATGAAATAACATAATTCTATCTATATCTCCTTTGTTAATAAAATCTATTTCAAAAAATGTGACATCACATAATTCAAATTTTGTTACACTTCCATCTTTATTTTCTCCAATGATGATATAACTTTTTGAGTGTTTAAAATATCTAATAAAAATATATTTATTGCCTTATGGGCCTAACTTCCTATACTTTGACCAGAAGGTTCATGCACATAACTGCTAACCTCTAGGGTCACAATACACTCAAATTAGATTTTCTACTTGCTTACAATTCATTAAGTGTGGAGGCAACAAATTTTAGAGGTACTCAATTGAGTATAAAGGCTGTAGTCATCCATGCATCTCTCCAATAAGATATGGGGAGATTTACTCATATAGATCTAATCATTTTGACCAAGGTCATATTCTTTCACTTTGCAACTTCATTTTGTTATGGAGTGCCAAGAATTGTTAACTATTTTATGGTTCCCTTTTCATCGCACGTACCCTTAATTGATCTAATAAATATTCATAACCATGGTTAATTATTAAGGCTTTTTATCTTTTGATTTAATTAGTTTTTGACTAAGTTAATGAATTATCTAAAGCATTCTAAGGCTTTAGACATATGCAAAATTAAATAAACATGATAGTACTAAGTATAATCATTAATAAAAATGATGAAGTAAAAGGCTTCATACCTTGCCCTCACACTCATAAGACTATACATGTCAAAATAGATTAATTGTAATAGAAACTCAGCTTTAGTTCCTTTATCAAATGATTTCCTATTTGCTTTTTCTACTAGACAATGTTTATAGATGGACATTTCAATTTTAGTTGTGGATCTTAAGAATCCTTCTTTTACCTATTTGTTCATTCTTTTTACATTTATATGTCCTAGCCTAGCATGTTAAATATTCATATCTAAATTTGAATTTGGGCAATTAATAAAGTCAAGCAACCATAATTATAAAAAAAATATTATCATTACTATTAATTGTATCCAAAACAATAAAACCATTTGACAAAAAACCATAACCATAATGTTTTGTTCTATAGACAATATCTACAAAATTATTACAAAAAATACACTAAAATATATAATAGCTTGCACTTGCTGTTCATTTGAAAAGTTACGACTTTCCACTTTGAGTTATTTTATCATATTTGACGTCTCTCTTAGATGCTGCCTCGTTGTTATGTTAGGACTTAATTTGCAAGTATCAAATTTGATGGTCGACTTCTTAAGTTTGGCAGCAAAAATGACCTTAAACATGTTCTTCAATGGGATCCACATGGCTTAAGTTGTTGGGTAACTTTTGCACTTGCACACAAGATCATTTATCATATCATTTAACAATGTTATGCGAGCTATGCTATTCTTTCTAAAGCCCTGTGATATCTTTTATGCTATTGAGTGCTTACATGCCCCAGCTCAACTATCACATAGTTCAAAGTTTTTAAAGTATTTTGTTCTTTAAGGATGTATTGAATCTTATAGTGCTAAATATCGTAATTTTCATCATTTTGTTTGTCACATTTGTTTAATTTTACAATAACTATTTTAGAAGTCATTTTGCAAAACTTACCTAATTCATAAGATATTACACTTATTAATACATACACAAGTTTTATGTTTATCACAAATTAAGATTAGACCGATAGTGGTATATTTTAGGTTCATGATAGAAAGTCTAGATTTTTCTTACATTTATCATTTGCTACCTAGGTATATCATTATTTTTCCTATTTAATCATGCAAAAAACATTTAATCTTCTTTTTATTTATTAAAAATCTTGAAATGAGACCTATATCTACTAATTCAAGAACTCCCACTCAATTAAATATTAATTAAAATGCATATGTAATATAGTAAAATATTCAAATAAATATTGAATAAAAATGTATTCCAAAGAAATATAAAAAATATCCTTTAAAAATTGCCAAAATATATTATAGAGAATTTATGTTGTGTTTTATTTATTAATTTATTTAAGATGTTCCATATCTCTAAATCTTGGAAAGAATTTGACTAACAAAATTTGTAATATTAGGTGAGAACTTTCGATCAATCTCATAATTGAAAACTTTAAAGAGATTTTTTAAATGAATTCCTTTCTCAAATGCACTATAATTGAAATGCCTTATACTTCTAATGTTCAGAAAATGTGATAGCAAGAAAAACTACCTTGCATTTACTCTTTTGTAACATTCATCTAAAAGCTCTATCTTTATTATACACCATAATCTTCCATTTATAGATCTCTTATATAAAGCCTTAATATAATAGAACTTTTATTCAATTGATAAGATATATCCAATTAATAAGATAAAACCTGTAACTTAAAAAATTCAAATATTAATTATTTAATTAATTATCTTAACTACTAATGAGATAATAACTAATTATCCTAATAACTAATTATTTAACATCTTAATTCAAATATTAATATATTCAATTGGATTATGATTGGATCAATCTAACTATTAAATATTCTTGTTACTCAAACTTAGTGACTAGAATAGTAGAAAAGAAAAGGCCTAACTTGCTCTACTTATGTAAGCATGTTTGAGTCTTGGATAATTTGAAATACTTTGGCCTCATTTGGTATTGTAATGGAATTGAAAAATAAAAAGAAATTAGGTACATTTTATGTTTGGTTGCGAGAAAATATGATAGAAAGAGAATCAATCATAAAAAAAACATGAAAAATTTATTTGGTACTATAGTGTTGAAAAGAGAAAAAGCATTTCGAGCCAAAAATTCAAAAAATTCATAATGCTCTTATGATACAAATAAGTTGAAGTAGCAAGTATAAAAAGCATAGTTAGGTGTAGGTGCTGAATGCAAAAGCTATAATTAACAAATAAATAAAAACTTGAATTTTGTGATGCATTATATTTTTAATTTTTTTTCAAAAATGTTAATTTATAAATTTTTTAAATCAAATAATTCTTAAATATTAATTTGAATTAGTATATAATATTGTTACTTTTTTTAACAAAAGAGACCATAATGTTAAAAAAATTATTATTTTATAACTTTTACTTAGTTATTTTATAACAAAAAATAATTAATATTACTTTTAAAAAATAATAAAAAAATTAATTACAAAAATAATTAATAGTATTTATATTTTATATATTAAAAAATAATAATATATATATATATTTAATATTAAAATTAATAAATTATATAAATAATAATTAATACTTAAAAGAAAAAGCTGTCAACCAAAAATTAGTCAAACCAATTGCTAGACAATTTCCACGATCAATCAATCAGTTGTGCAATGCTAGTGTCACAATGCAAGACAATTGTAGTAACCATGGGTTAAAAAATTAGACCAGACCAACCGGTTGGACCGAGAACTAGTCCCTAGTCCGACTGGTCTAGTCCAGTTGGCTCAGAAAATTAATTCATTAAAGAACTGGTTAAAAATTGATCAAATTAGTCAAAAATCGGTTGAACCTGTCAAACTGAACTGCCTGAAAACCAGTTTGAATCGATCAGCCCAAATTTTCTTTTTTTTTTGGAATTTTTATTATATAATAGGATAGTTTATCTTAAATAAATTTGATAAATTAACAATAAAAAATATTAGAAGAAAGAGAGGATTGAAATATTAAAAACTTTTAAAAAAGATAATATAAAATAAATAAAAAGCACATATTTAGTTATTTTTTATATTTCCTCCTTATTATGTCCTATTTCATAGTAACATTTCTTTTAAATATAAAAATATTTGACTAAAATTACCATTGTTTAATGATAAATGGAAGTTAAATACAATTTAAGAAGTTCAAAAATTTAATACTAAACACTTTTAACTTTTAATTATAAGTAGTTTTTTTATTTAAAAAATAATTTTTCAAACATTTTAATAAATATTGAGTTAATAATTAAATATTTAAAATTTACTAATATTTATTTATTATATTAAAATTTTAATATATAAAATTTTAAAAAATATATTTAATTATTACTAGTTTGATCACGGTTCAACCGCGGTTCGACCAATGAACCATAAATCAGTGCCTCCATCGGTTCAATGATCGATCCAATTTTAAAAACATTAGTGATAATACTTACAATTGCCACAATATGTTGTATATGTGTGCATACATATATATATATATATATATAAATAATATAAAAGTAAAATGTATTTATTATCTATATTTATCATATATTATATTTAAATAAATTAATATATATCCAAATAACATATATAACATTAAAAATAAATAACTATTTTTATTATATTAAAATAATAATTTTTAATTTTGTTGAAAAATAAAATTTAATTCATGCAAGAAATTTATTTTTTAAACTATTTTTTAAACAGTAAATTTTTCATTAATGTACAAATTGAATTAAAAATATTTTATTGTAAAAAATAATTATATAATCCTGATTATTGGATTATAAAAATATTTTATTTAATATTTTTATTAAAAGGTTTAATTTGGCCAAAAAATAGTAGGTTCTATATTGATAATACAAATTTTCTCATTTTTTTAATACCACGCACATAAACAAGAATAAAATAAAAAATACTACTTTTAAAAAAAATAACAAGAAAAATGATAAGAAATATTAAAAAATTAATTATAAAACTAATGAATAGTAATTATGTTTTAAAAAAATAATAGAATTGTTATTTGATATTAAAATTGAAATATTTTTTTGAAATTATTTTTTTACAAGACACTTTCTCACGTTGATATAAAAAAAGTATATATATTAATAGATTATATATAATATATTTATATATTATTTATTTTATATATAATAAATATATATTATAAATAAATAAATAAATAAATAAATAAATATAATAGATTAACATATATTAAAATGATATATGTAAAATTTTAAACTGAATATCTATTTTTATTATATCAAAATAATAATTTTTAAATATAAATAATTATATTATATATTAAATAAAATAAATACTGTAGTTGATTATAATTATACATGAAAAATCAATTCTTTCATTATTCTTTAAATCTAAAAACATTTTAACTATTTGTCATCGTTATTTTTTATTTTATTATTATTTCTATTTTATCAAATAGATGAAGAGAAACACATTTCTTTTGTTTTTTTGTTATCATATCAAATGAAATTGATTCAATTACATTTTTAAAGGTTTTTTTTCTCTATTTCCATAGAAAAGAATTATGTAAGAATTATGTCTATGGCCTTTGTATTCTAAGGTTTTTTCTTTCTCCATTAAAAGATGCTTTTCGTAGTATGATAACTGTGAGGAAGGAATGGGAGAGCCAAGCACTGTTAGCTATTGAGAAAACAATTGATCGCATGGGAGAGAATTTCCCTTTGTCGAAGGAGGCTGCTCTTTGCTTATGATGGCATATGATGAGTTCTCTAGATCTGAGCTTTGATTCCATTATTTGATTGCATCATCGAACATTAACAAAGAGATGTTATCTCCTTCATTTAGCAAGTTGAATGGTAAAGAGATGGTGATGAGTTTGATTCGGTATCCAACAAAGTGGTTGAAGAAATATGAGAGGTTTCCTCATGTGGGTCCGTGTTTGAACGCCTCGGCGATATTGGGTTTGAAGGCTTGCCATTGGGTTCCTGAGCTTAAAGACGTTGGGAAATGTCTTCGTTTGGTACTTGATAAGAATTTACCTTTTTTGGTGTCACATCCAGAGTTACATGAGGGGTTGAGATTAGCTGATGAAGTTGTTAAAGAACTGACAGAGGAAGCTAAACTTTGTTGCATGATTGCTGTAGTGGACAAACTAAGAGTGGAAGCTAAAGGTGGAAAGAAGTAAGATTTGTGCCAAGATTCATCACTGCATTTGTAGGACCAGTTCAACGCAGATTTACATAGAAATGAACTCTACTTTTTCTATGATATATATGGTTCTATAGAACTGATTTCTCTCTCATATGCTCAACTAAATCTAATCGTGGGCCGAGAAGCTCGCCCGGCCCGGCCCGGCCTGAAAAATATGAATATAAGCCTGAAAAAAAAACCCAAAAAAATATAAACCCGTTTTTAAAAAGCTTGAATATAAAAAAGGCGAGATTTGGATTTTTTTTAAAACCCAGCTCAAACTCGTCTGTATTATAATTATTTTTTATATATTATTAATAAATAATATTATTAGAACATTTATTTATAACTATAAATATAAATAAAAAAGAATTATATAATATATATGATTATTATTATTTTTACCTTTACTTATTGTATAATATATTATTAGGAATAAATTATAATTCAAATAAAATAAATTATTAATAGTAATATTATTAGAAAAATTATTATTTTGAGAGGTTTTACTATCTTATATATATATATAAGTTATTTAAATTTTTTGTAATTTTTTAATAAGTTATTTGGAATTTAAAATAAGAATAAAAGTATGCCTAACAAGTAATAAAATAAATAAATATATATATAATATTTAAAATTAAAAAAAATAAAAAATATTTTTTAAAAAAGAGTTGTACAAAATGGGCCGACTTGGGCTTGGCCCAGGCCTAAAAAATTTGTAAATTTTTTATGAGCCCGACCCATTTTTAAATAAGCCCGGCCCGTAATCAGGTCTATACGCAACCAAGCTTCTCTGTTTTAATATTGTTTGTGGCCTGGTATCTCAAGTACATCTTTCATTTACCTTGTGTTTGGAAGAGGAGGAGAAAAGTGAGAGGAGAGAAAAGTGGAGAAAAAAGAAAAAGGAAAGAAAAATGAAGAGAAATTATTTTCACGTGAATAAAGAGGACTTATTAATATATAAGGATAATAAATTATTATCCAATATTAATAACTTTTATCAATAAATGAGATATTTTAAAGAAAAAAATTATATTTTAAATATAAATGAACTATTTTGAATTTATACATATATATTTTCAAAAAGAAATAAGAATAATAAATTTTTAAAAAGAAAAAAATTTATAAAAATCATATTTTATTTTTTTAAAAAAATTTAGCCAAATAATGAAATAAAAAATAGTGGAGCCTAATTTAAAAAAAGTTCAAATAATAGAAAAAAATTATTCTTGAATAAGGTAAAAAAAATTTCTATTAAAAGAAAACACACACTTAAAATTTAAAAAATTAATTCAAATAATTTTTTAAAAACTTCCTAGCTGCAACAGTTTCTGAATGCAATGCAATCAGAAAATTTTGACTGCAATGCAGATAGAAATTTCAATGGTTAAATTGATATTTAAAAATTTAATATATAAAACTAATTATTCTATTGAATTTAAAGAAACAAATATGTTTTAAATGATTTTTTTAAGTTTTGGATCAATTAATTAAATAACTAATTATATATGAAACTAACATTAAAAAAATTAATACATATAACTAATTATTTTAGCAAAGTTGCCTTTAAAAAATATCAAATATTCAGTAACAAAATGTCCACCTTACTTAAAAATAATTGATTTATAAGATATAAGTAATTTATCAAAGCATAAAAAAGAATTATGCAAATAAATCAGTATGAATTTATTAAGCAATTTAGTAGAGAAAAATAAGAAAGTGAAAATGGAAAAATGAAAACTTGTGCTTTATGATCTGTTTATTGGGGACAAAGAAATGAAAATGAAAAGATGAGATATTTGTGCTAAGGGAGTAATCTAGAAAGATGAAAAATGGATTCATTAGACTGAGTTTTCTCTCCAGAATCTTCTCATATTTAAAGAGAAAATTTTTTTGTGAGACCCATCATTAATTTCTTTTCAACTTTTCTATTTCTCCTAATTTTCTTTTCAATCCAAATAAAAAAAAAATTCTTTTTTTTTTCTCCTATTTTCTCCTTTAGTTTTCTTTTCCTTTTAATTTTCTCCCCATTCAAACAAAAGTTTGTTTCTTTTCATAGTTTATCTTTTCATGCTGGAGAAAAAGAAACATAACAATTTTTCACTGAGATTTATATCGTCTTATATTTATTTGTGTGTTTGGGCTCTGTAAATTGTTATCAATTGGGATTAAGTTTAAAGGAGTCTTAGTTCCGCTAAAATATTACAATACTTAAAATTGCATTCAGATCCTCTACGCATCGCCAAGATGTGCAGCTCTTGTGAAGCGATAAAACGACACTGTTTTGTCAGGTTATATTAGCCAAACTGCAGCCAATCTTGATTGTCCCTCTTATGTGATCCTAGCAATTCTTTTATCCCCTGCGTCTCATTGTATAGAAGCTTCTTCAGCCCCTGATACGCAGCACCTTTAGCCCCTAAAACACATACTCTTATTTGTTTGCTTCTGCAAGGCTTTGCAAGGGGAACTAGATGAGCTTTGGCGCTTGATGGAAATGTCGTTGCTGGAGAATGCATCATACAGCCAAGAGCATGAAAAATCTAACCCAATATTCCTATATAAGTACTAACAAATAGAAGAATATTAGTTTACTTCTACTATGGGGTTGGGCTTGAAATGTCTCGTTTGGAAACCAACTTTAAGTGCAGAAACGTGTGTGGAAGATAGAGTCATGGCTTCACTGGAGCTTGGTTATTTTGGGTTTAGATGATTTTACAAGGCCCTGGTAGCTATGCAATGTTGAGTGATATAGAAAACACGGTGTTCGAATTCATAGGTGTATGATGATATTGCTTCTGATCTAGGTGGTGTTATTAGTTAGAAATGCAGTTAAAGAATGTAATGCTGATTAATATGGAAAACATGGTGTTCAAATTCATGGGTGTATGATAATACTGCTTCTGATCTGTGTGGTGTTATTTCATTAGTCGGAGATGCAGTTAAAGAATATTGGATATTAAATGGATGGTTATTGTATCTCTAAATCTCCAGTTAATGTTAAATGGCAAGCCCTTCATGATAATCTTATCAAATCAAATACATATGGGATATGTTTGACAGCAACATTGAGGAGGCATGCTTGGGCATTATCTTTAGAAACAGTAAAGGTGATGCGATATATATATGCTCCTCTCCCTGCTTAGCTTCCTCGGCTTTCATATAATTTGATTATAGACTCACAGAAACTATGAGCTACTTTGTTTTTTTTTTAATTTGAGCTATTTATTGATAATATTCTCCATTACAAGATAATAATCACATTCAGAAGCACACCTACATTATTACAACATAATCAAATTTCAAATTATTTATAAAAGACCACATGATTTTTATTGTAATAATTTTATTTACTTAGCTCTATGTTGCACTTGCTATTTTTACTCTTGTGCAGTTCATCTTGGATTGAGTGAATATAAACAAATGCAAGGTTGGGACATGATTTTAAGTGAATGATATTCTTATCATATCTATTTTTTGTTTCATTAAAAAAGATTTGTTTTTTAAGAAACCAAAACATACTATATCTTCTATCATCAACAAGTGGAAAGAAAATAAAGCCAAATCAATGGCTATCTACTTCTGCCATTAATGGACTCCAGTAACAACTATCAAATACATGGCACACAACTAAGGAAAAAAAATCATGTCTTAGATTGTTAGTGGAAACAAAACAATAATAACTTTAAAAAGAAAAATGATTGATTATTTACTTCATGAAAATCCTACCTTAGATTGTGTAATGGCATGTGGAAAACCAAGTTTTTTTCCCGCCATAATAGAACAATATCAAGGAGGAGCGAAGCAATAGATGGAACGGCTGAGATTGCATTGATTAGACGATCTAGATTGTCTGAATTTTTGTCAAATAAAATTAGTTAAAACACACCATTTCATTTGGTGAAATAATGTGTTTTGTGTTATTTTGTGGAATGACTTAGATTAAGTGACGTGGATGGCTAGGATTCGCTCAAGGAAAATAGTGCCATTTTGCAGCTTCGCAGGAGCTGCGCATCTTGGTGATACATAGGGATGAGGATGCCTTAAAATTATGTCCACCTATGTAAAATTAAGAAAGGACATATATAAACAAGTTTTAAAAAGTAGTATTAATTTTTAAATTGACTAAATTTGATGTCTTTAATTCAAGATCGGGTTTTTACCCTTTCCCTACACATCATCTCCAAGTCCTGGGCCTGTGTAGAAAACAATATATGAAAAAAAAACCTTAAAATAAATACCATACCCTTGAATATAATATTACCAACAGCTCGAAAAATATATATTTAAAATGAAGACGTTGAGCATTTACTTTGACAAAACCTAGACTAGGTAATTATAATGACATTTTAACTTGTTCAATACAATAATAATTAATTGGATTAGACTTATGTATGCATTTTTTTTAATGTTTTTCATTAAGTTTTTAAATTAAAATATGACTATGTAATAGTATTATAACAAGTGTATATTTTAGTTAGTGAATTATATAATTATTTGTAAAAACTATACACTTATCATAATATTATTAGAGAATTATATATTTTTTATATTTTAATTAGAGAAATTAATAATAAAAATATAAATAATTGTATATAAATTTTTTCGTAACTAATTATCCACTAGATTTTCATGGGTAGACTTCTTTTTTATTTTTTAAAAAATTACATCTATAGACTATAAATTTTTAAAAAATTACAATAAAAAACTTTAATACCACTAAGTCTTTTCAAAATTACAATAAAGTTTTCAAACTTTACAAACTTGTGATCTTTAGATATAATGGTCCCCATTTATTTCGTCCTAGAAACGAGAAAGAGGTCCCCCATAATGATAACGGGCATCGTCATTAACATTTACCTGGACCCTTTCTTCCCCATTTCATTACCTTACAATACTCAATTTGGGAAAGGGCCATGTCATGAGGATTTTCATTTTTTTAAAAGCTGGTATTTTTTTCTAAAAATTTAATTTTTTAAAATTTATAAATTTTTTTAATATATACAGATTTTAAAATAAATTAATAATAAGAAGTAGATGTTTTAAAGAAGTTTAGGTAAATTATTTTCCCTTCTCTTTGAATTGTTCAATTAGATAGTTCTTTTCCTTGTTTTAAAAACATATATTTATTTTTTAAACTAAAACATGACCAAAATATTTTTAAATAATTAAAAATATAATTTATTAAAAAATAATTTAAATATTAATTTAATAATTTTTATTTTAAGTTGAGAATTAAAAATTTAATTTATTTTAAAATTTTATTAAATTTATGATAATACTTATATTTATTTTACAAATGTTGTTTTAAAAATTAAATTATTATCAACAAAATAGTTAAATTTAGAAAATTATTTTTGTGATTTTTTTTATTTTTAATAATAGATTTCTTTTCCAAAATCCATCACTTGTTAGAGACCGTAGTATCATTATATTCGTTTAAAATATAGTAAAAAATTTTAAGAAAATTCTCAAGAACTGAACTTAGTCATAGGTTGAACTATCAACACAGATACTTAAAACTCATTTGGTTGAATGATATTAAAAAAATATAAAAAATAAGTAGATAAAATAATAAATTATTTTTGTATCCTTATTTTTGAAAATATAGTTTAATAATTAAAATAGTAATTTAATAAATAAAATAAAAAATAAAAAAATATAATATATAAATAGACAAAGGTTAAAAATAATGAGCTTTGAATTATATCTTAAAATAATTGGGGAATACTAGCGCATATTTTCTATCAACATGTATACCACAATGATCCTTTTTTTTTTTTTTTCAAATTGCCTCGTCGAAAGCACGTAATCTCAGTTACTTAATTTTAAGGGTCATTATTCTAGCCATTCATGCGATAAGAGAAACTGGCATAATAAAGTAATAAAAAATTGAGTTCAAATTTTAGCCAAAATCAATTTAAAAAAATAATAAAGTATCAGATTTTTGACACAACAAAATAGTGAGTGAAATTGAGTTTAAATTCTAAGAGAAAATTTAATAAAAATAATGAGTAAAATTTGAAGATATTATATACATTATAGTTTTTCATTAGAGTGATAATTTTATATTTTTAGAAATTCTATATTCTTTACTAATGAAATAATTAATTACTAGGTGTAGAAAAATATTTTATTAAATAATTTATTAAGATATTAACTTATTTAATAGTTCTTAAAAGAATTGATTTGATTTTTGTGTAATTATTGAATATGATCTAATAAATTTATCAAAATAGACAAAATATATTTTAATATTTAATATCTAATAAGTAATTGTATTATGATTAAAAATATAATATTTTTAAGACCGTAAGATCATTATTTTTTGTTTTTTGATAAATATACATGTATAACATTTTTTTATTTATTAGTTATTATTTTCTCATTGAAAAGCAAATAATTTTTTTTTTTATCCTCCCTGGCCCAAAAAGAATCCTGCCTGGCCCATAAATCTTCCCGCGTTCGAAAATTACCCACCCTCTTCTGGTCTCCACCTGACCAGTGACTCCTAACGCAGTGATATGTGGGCATGAAGAAAGGAAGAAAATAAAAATAAAAATAAAAATAAAAATTCACCTCTCCTTCCCTCGGTCTATTTGCTTGTCTTGCTTGGCCTGGCCTCTCCAACTCTACTCTCAAGAACTCTCTCCATCTGCGTAATTCCCAAAATAAACCCTAAGATTCAACAGTTGGTACTCAATGGATCACCAGTGGCGTTCTAGGCCTATCCAAGGTAATGTCTGCCCTACCTGCTCAATCTCACACTTCCCTTTTTGCCCTCCATCCCTCCCATATTATCAACCTCCTAGATTTCCATTCGAAGGTGATCACTCCTTTCAAAGATCAGGTATTTCCTTTAGCCCCTATCCAGGACCCCCGGGAACGCACGGGTCCTATGTTGCGAACCGGAATGATGGGTTCGCTGATCCCGGTCTTTGGCATAGAAACCCTAATTGGGATAAAGTTTTACCTGGGCAGTTGCCCTTGCAGTACCCTAGAGAAAGTTTTAGGCCGCCACTATATGAACATGGCGCTCCTAACGGTTACGTCGATGAGGGTGAAAGAAGTTTCAAGAAGCCGAGGGTGGATGATTCTGGTTCTGGTCCTGCCATTTTCTCAAATGATTTTGATAAAAACCCTTCTAGAAATTTGTCGGATGATGAACGAAGATTGAAGTTAATTCGTGATCATGGGGTTGCTCTTGGTAAACCGCCTGAAGAGCAGAGTTTTGGTGGACCTGGAAAATTTAACCTGAACGGATTTCATTCAGATGTCAATCAAGGTGTATATCGCAGGGATGAGAAAGATGTGTTTCCACATTCTCAGAATGATGGATTCCTGCCATTCCAATATGGTCAACTCGGAACTTCTCACCAGCATATGTCTCGGCATCAGGCTAATGATACTGCGGTAGCAAATAGACATGTTTACTCTCATGGGGACGGTTGGCAGGGGATAAGTGCACCTTACCCTGAGCAGACTGGTAAAGGTGATCCTAACAAACTGCTACCACAATCTTATGGAACACAGCAACATGTTCAAGTCAGGTATGATTTGCATTCCTCTGCTCAGTCAAGTAGTGTAGCACTGCCTGCACACGAGTTTAACTTTCCTCAGGAGGGGGAGGGAAATCAAACTCAAGTTGGGCGACCAGATATATCTGGAATGTCTCAACGTGGTACATCTAATTTGAATGGAAGAGGTTTCTACGGTCCCTATTCTTACGCTACTGGTAGCAGCAATTTTTCTGAGAATATGAATCCAATGGAGGCTTCGAGGATCTTTAATGGCCAGCCTCCTCTTCCTTCTTCCCCACCACCTCCTCTTCCGTTGGACCCACCAATGAATCAATCCTCTGAGTTGAAAACCTACTTTTCCCCATCTAAAGCACCTGCTTCTCTTTTCCCTGTTTCTGTCAGTTCCTCAGCTGTGGCTTCTTCGTCATATCCGAAAATTTCCGAAGCTCACTCTCTGCCTCAACCCTACTTTCACAACAAACCCCTTCCACAATCTTCTACGGGTTTTCCCCTGGAGGTATGCCTGTTAACTTGCTGTTATTGCTGTTAGAATTTTAACTTGAGACATAGCACTTTTCCAGTAAGCATTTATTTTTCTTGTGAATTTTGAGTAGGAACCTTCTAAGCAGTTATTGGGAGATGCCCAACCCTTTTCACTAAAGCAATTATCTGGTGATAAACCTAAATTTATCGACGCATTCCACTTATTTAGGCACCCACATCGAACTACTCGTCCTGATCATATTGTGATCATACTTCGAGGTCTTCCTGGTGAGCTTTGTGTTTGTGTTTCATTGTTTGTTTATCTATTTGCTGTTGTTGTCTGGGATTCCTTGAACATCTGTAGTATAATGAGTGTAATTTTTACATTGGATGATTTTGGTTGATTTTTGTTGAGTAGGACATGGTCAATTGTTTGTAGCCTTTCGTGAAGCAAATTCATCCATAGTAAGCATTTAATGATGGGATTTGGGACTTTTGAATATTTTGGAAGGGTGAAAAGTGTTACTAATTTCAAGATATTTATATTGCTCATCATGTAGGCACCTAGTATTGTGTTGTCTTGGATTATAAGCAGCTTTTTAATTATTTTTGGTTTGTTTGCACCCCTAAGAAAATTTTCTTGGTCACTTTGCACGTTCTTGATTACTCTCTTATGGTGGAAACTTTACTGCATGCGTTATTTCACTTTCAGGTAGTGGGAAGAGTTACTTAGCTAAAATGTTGCGTGATCTTGAGGTTGAAAATGGTGGTGATGCTCCACGAATTCATTCTATGGATGATTATTTTATGACTGAAGTTGAAAAGGTTTATTAACATTATCATCCTTCCTTTTACTTTTGGCTAAGAATTATTGTAATACATTCTGTCCTGTTTGTGGTTTTGATTAGTTTTTAAAGACCTTTGAGCTGTTAAATTAATGATGACTTCATCTTTTTAGAAGGTTGATGATAATGATGCTTCAAAATCTTCAAGTTCAGGCAGAGGCAAGAAGCCTGTAATGAAGAAGGTCATGGAGTATTGTTATGAACCTGAAATGGAGGAGGTAACAATAGCTATTCCAGTATTTGCTAAATTGTTTGAGTTTGAGGATCATGTTAATCCAATTGTTTTGAGCTCTGTATTGGTGTCATTTTGAATTTCAGCAAGGTGTCAAATGCTAGCAGGCATTTGCTTATATTTGTTGCATGAGATTTATGGAGTCTTTAGTATGTTGGTTAGGTTCAATTTCCCTTTGTAGAAATCAGTTGTGGAAAGGACCGCGCAGAGAGAGAGAGAGAGAGCATTATGGGGCATGCCAATTTTTTTGTATGTCTTGTGATCTTTTTAAAAAGATTTGAGTGACAGAAAGACCTAAGTTTTTAACATTGACTATATCAACATGTGGATTTGTGGGGATAACGGAGTATTTTTAGGGATGCATTTCAAATTGGAATATCAGTTATTTATGAGGACTACGAGGAGCTGGATAGTGAAACTTAATGCAAGCAATGCTTACTAGTGATATGGAGCTGGCTTGCATGCTGTATGGTTACACAGTGGATATTAGGCTAATGCAGCCTGATTGGAGGATTTTTTTTTTCCTACCTACTTTTTTGGTATGTCTCATCTATAAAGATGATTGTGCAGCTGAAATACAGGAAAATTACTATGTTATGAATCTGCTATTTTTAGTTCTTTGCTAATACCAGTCAACTATTATGTAAGCATAATTTCCAAATTCACTTATGCTGTTTTGTCTGTGGCAGGCTTACCGGTCAAGCATGTTGAAAGCATTCAAGAAGAATGTTGAGGAGGGAGTTTTCACCTTTATAATTGGTATGCATTTGAAAAGGCACCATAGCTAAATCAGTTTGTTTCCACTTTTGAGAGTATCATAATCATTTGAGGTCATTGTTTTGTTCAAGATGGAAACTATTGCATTATGTTGCAATTTCTATGCTCATGTTGATGAAATTGTTCTTTGTTTATTTCTCCTTAATAGTATTTCACCAACTCATAGACTTACTCTTTACTGGCAGATGCATTTATTTAAATCTACCTAATTACTTCATTCAGAAACCGAAGTAACCCAAAAGAAAACAAAAAAGAAAGAAAAAGGCTTTCTTAGGTTAATTGTGAAAGCTTAACCATACAAGTCAGATAAAGTGGTTCAGGGTTCTATGCTGGCTTGTTACAGAATTTAATAAGTCCAATGATGTAGTTTCGTTTTAGATAAAGTGGTGATGCAGTGCCTATGCACTGCATACATTTTCACTAACTACAGATGCAGTTTTGTTCGGCAATTGATCCTTTTCTTGGTGGTTTTTGTGCCTCGTCTTAGTGGATGACCGCAATCTGCGGGTAGCTGATTTTGCTCAATTTTGGGCAACTGCGAAGGTATACCCTTAATTCTTTCTTTTTCACAACCTTTGCCATGTGTGCTCAAGAGGACTCACAATATCTTTAAAAATACTCATTTGCCCTCTGAAATAGTTGCAGACTTAGTTATTTAATATACCTGCTCTTGTAAAACACTGCATATACACATCACCATGATTTTACATGGAAACATAGTAATAGAAAAATGAATCTTTCACGAGGGGAGGAGATATTTAACATTCTAAATTGGTTAGCTTAAGATGATGCGGTGGCTGTGAATGTTGTTATTATACCATAGGAAGAGAGGGCCGATGTTTGATCCAGACTGCCTGATTTACGTTTAAATTTCTGCCTATTTTCAATGCTCATTTCTGTTCTTCTAGTCAAACCAATTATTTAGCCAGTATGATTGCATTCAGATAGGTGATATAATTTCATAGAATTGTAAAAGTTTTTATTGGTAGAAATTTCCATGGGGCTGAGCATTTCTTTGGCAATTTATTTTTTCATCATGAGTTTGCCAATTTTGTGCTTCACAACTTTGTGTTGTTTGCTGGACTATATTAGAAGGCAACAAAGTTGCATTGTCTATTATTAATTACAAAAGACTAGGATGAACTGTGCCTTGATATTTTCGTATGCTTCCTAGCTTTTTGAGCTTTCCTACCTGTCACTGTATAACCTGTTGTATGTGAGGTTATCAAAGCTATGGGTATGACAATTTTAACTCTAGATTGGGGAGGTCATGACCACTCATTGTACCTCTGCTTTGTGAGAGTTGAGGTGCCTCACACAGAAGGTTAATCCTTGTTGTCCCTGAATTAAGAGCTTAGTTAATTTGAAGTGTATGCATGGATGCCATTGGCCTCTACTATTATTATGATTTATACTTGTTCTCATGCCTGAATAGTTATGTGAATTTTAGAGCAGGCACTTGAATGCTGTTTGTAAGACATTTTATCCGCTCATGGTTTCTTGTTTTCCTTTCAGAGATCGGGTTATGAAGTTTACATTTTAGAAGCTACTTACAAGGACCCTGCGGTATGTTTATATATATTCTTTCTTCTGAGCATTGTTGTTAAGATTGTGTGTTACTCTCAGCATGACAACTGGTTGATATTTATATTTATCTAGGGTTGTGTTTTTTGTTGTTTTTCTGTGTGATGACCTAGTTTGTGTTATTTTTCTGGGCTAATATTCTTTTTACGAGCTGTTGGTTTGATACTTGTGGTGAATTCAGGGTTGTGCAGCCAGGAATGTGCATGGATTTACACAAGAAGACATAGAAAAGATGGCTGGGCAGTGGGAAGAAGCTCCATCGTTGTACCTGCAGCTTGATGTGAAGGTCGGTAAATGTAACATGCATATTTGAGATTAAATGGGTGTAAATGTTTGGCACAATCAGGCCATAACATAAATTTTGAAAGCTAAATTGGCTTTTGGAACTTGCATTTGAATAGATTGGTCCTCATGCTGTCTCATCTCTATTTTGCTGGTTTGACTTGACAGTCGTTATTTCATGGTGATGATTTGAAGGAGAACAGAATTCTGGAGGTTAGTATAACTTCTGCATGTATTCTCCTGCTGGTTTTTTATGTGAAATTTCAGTTATCAGCTAAGAAGCACCGATACAGGTACGCGTATCGGGTACGACACGATACGATACGTGCGATATAATAATTTTTAAAATTTTAGGATACGGGTACGGGAAAAAAAATATATATATATATATATATTCAATAATCTAATACATTAAAAACTAATTAATCAAACATAATTAGTGAATGAAATAATTAATCAATTAATGAGCAGAGGAATCAAAATTAGGTGAGCCCTAATTTGTTTCATCAGCTTACAAATTGCAGCCATTGTTGTTATCCTTATAATGTGAAGAGTCATTATTCCACCTCCTTTTATTGCTACGCTTAAATGGTTGAACAATAAACGGGTGAAGTCAAATATTACAAACCCAGAACATTCTAGTTTAATTTTCTACAAACAGAGGCACATATCACAAGAATGAATTGAAACACAAGTAGGAGAGACAAATTATCAGCCAAGTTACAAAATTTTAGGCTTGTTTTTCTCTGTTATTCAAATTTCTGAAAAAAAAAAAAGTTGAAAACAAAATCCTTGCCACTGGAGAAGAAGATGCACCTGCCACTGGCCAGAGAAGATGACAGAGGAACAGAAGGCGTCATCGGAGAGGATGATGTAGCAGGGTAGGCGACACATGGCGAGACGTAGCAGCACCAGAAGCAGCGGGCGAGGAAGAAGAACTGAAGCTGAGGGAGAAGAACCGAAACATTTGACGGGTTGGGGGTTTAAATGATGGACGAAATGAAGTCGTTTAATGAGAAAAACGTTTCACTGCCATTTCAAGGACGTTTTGGAACCGTTTCCTAGCCGTGTCGAAATGTTTCGGTACGTAAAGAAACGTTTCGAAACATTTCGGTACGTAAAGAAACGTTTCGGATACTTTTGTACCCTTACGGTATGCGTGTCGGTATCGGATACGTATCCGATACGGGTACGGCTCCAAATTTGGAGTATCGGTGCTTCTAAGGTTATCAGGTGTAAAGGACCTAAATTTACATGTTTTGTTTGTTTCGCATGAATAGCTTGAAATTGTCTTACTAGTTCTAGATTTTTCTGGGGAAATTATATGATTGGCATACTGGTACAGACACTTGCCCTTGAACAGTTATCAGCAGTTTTCTGAAAACCGGAATGGACTGGCCTGGCTAGTATAACCAGGAATCTGTTAGTTAACATATGAACCGTTTGTGTTAGGAACTGATTTTTGACTGTGCACTGGATGGTTCATGTGGCTAACTGGAACTAATTTTTCTGGTTGAATTGAGTCGATATGGAGAGAAGTGGATGCTGCACCTTAATAGAAAATTTTTAGTGTATAAGTGTGAAGTGCCAAGTTGAACCCAGTACCATGCATTGGAAAAAGAGTCATGCTGGCCATTAGGCCAGTGTTTCTCTATGCAAAACTTGTAGACTATGAATTATGGATTTGTAGTTTGACATGGGTGCGACATGACATGTATACAGGGATACATCAAATTCTCAAAAATATAGGATACAATATGGTTAGTATACATTTAATTAAATAATTAAATAATTGAATAGTTAAATAATACATTATAAAATAAATGTTAAAATTATTGATAATACTTCAAAATTTTAAAATCTTTATACAAATTTTCTATTTCTATTTTTGTTGTGATAGAAATATTTTTCATTCTATCTTTTTTATACTGTGCTTTGTTTTTTGCTTTTAATTAAGATCATAATTCAATTAATTGGGTTAAGGAGTAAGGAGCATTGCCCACAAGTCTTGGACTGACCAAAATGGAGTCTGCAAGCTCATATTCCTTTGCTGCTTGGTGGTTTCTCAATGTTCACCCACTTCCACGTTTCTCTTTCTTTCTCCCTAAATATTTTCTATACATTGTTTGCATACCCAAAGCCAGCCAAAAGATCAGCCACTTACTCCATATGTTCTAGGCATAAAAGCCCTAAGCGCCTTAGAAGTCTCCTTTAGCTTGGCTTCTGTGGTGGAGGACAAAGCTCATCATTAACACTCCTCTCTCTTGGTTTCCCTTTTTAAGTTCGTGATCTCATTTTCTCACCTTCCCAACAACAGTTGAGTAGTTTGTTGGCTGAAGTGCTTAAGCCACACCCTGGCACACTCAGCCATGTCCTTATCTGTATCCAAAATTGAAAACTTTTATAAAGAAACAATCGCAGTACATATCCAGTCATATTGTATGCATTTCTGTGTTGGATGTGTTTCTGATACATGGGACACGATAAATGGGACATTGCGATATGATAAAATTTTAAGCGTCCATGTGCAATTATAAAATATTATTAATTACTCATATCTAATTTATATAATTTAGTAATATAAGTCTTTTAAATATTTATAATTATATGATAATTAATTAAATGCCAATCAGATAACAATTTTAACAAAATGATTTTTAAAGATTTATTATATGATTCAAGACTATTATCATTGACAAATTTATATACATTTATGAATCCTATATTTTGAAAATTATTTATATATCTGATATTTTTAAGTTGTCAAGATTTATGAACTTCATAATATTGTCATGGTTGTTTTCGTTATAATCTTAAATCACTTTTTCAATAGTTACCTTGTTTACTTAATTAGGCGTCATTATTTTTGACATTATGTGTTGCTAACAAATATGATAATTTGCATGCAAGTATACATATCGTTTCAAGTAATATAGAAGTGAATAAAGTATTGTTTCCTTGAGAACTTGCTGAAAGAGAATATACAGATTTCTAAAATTAACACCTCGACTACATCAAGCTAACTAATTGTATGTAAAAAATTAACATAAATTGTAACATTAAAGAGACTAGTGAAATAAAGTTATCTTTTTTAGACTTATCTTTAATAGTAAACTATGCTAGCTCAAGGTTCCTATTACCTACAAGAAAATTTTTCCAAATTCCGTGTAAGTGTTAGCTTAGGCCAAACTCCTAATCCATTATGAATTTGAACCTAGTCATACAATTGCTCAAACCCTATTTTAGCTATAGGAGACTAATAGGTATATTCCTATCTAATCAGCAAAACATTCAACTTAATTCAGCAAGTATCATGTACCCACACTATTCAATTCAAGGTCTGTTCCTAATCTCCCCTTTCCGAGTTTAATTAGAAAACCACAACAACTCAATTGGAGGTCAATCAATGAAGTAGCATGAAGAATGGAATTGAATAAGCAAATAAATGCCATTAACGATGAATTAAGAAAGATAAACAAGGTCTAATCTGTACTAAGGTTCATAATATCCCAAACCAAAATCGTTTAGCTACTTGTGATAAAAGATTTCAGCACAATAAACATCGTATGTATCAGATTCATCATGGAAACAAAGAGAAAAGAAGAGGAATTGAAACTTCTGTCTTCTCCACCACTCAAGAAGCTTCTCCTTGCTCCTTGATGCTTTGGAATGCCTCCTTTGCCTCTGAAATTTGCCCAGAAAACGTCTGCCTTCTTTGCCTCTTGCATTCCCTTTTATATCCCATCCAAAATTAGGTTAAAATTGATGTGAGTAATGTCGTGCTGCAACGCTGCAGCCTAGAATTTTGAGGTTGTGGCTCAATTTGCTATGATTCTGCCTCTATTTACAGGATATGTGGGTCATGGCTTAGATTTTTGCAGTTGGAGCCTGGACTTATGCTTTTTGGATTATGCACTATTTTGAGGCCAAGACTCCAATTTCCTTGGCTTAGGTGCTTGGCACCTTCAAAACTTTATTCCCAATGTCATTTGGACCTTGCAAACAGACCAAAAGTCTACTAAAACAATACAAAATTGCCAACTTCTAGCCTTTAAAATAAAAATTCTAGTAAAATAAACCTATGATAATATGCAAAATGTCTTGTAAAATTGACAATTAATGTGTATTAAATAAAGTTTTGGTTTGACCATGGTAGGACCACCGATTTGTTGAATCACATTTCCAGTTTATTGACCATGTTGGTTTTCAGACCGGTGGTTATCAGTTCATGTTTCTCCAAGTGTCCCTGTCCTTATGTTCACAAGTTCCTTATGTTCACAAGTGTGTAGTACTATGGTGTCCCCCTAGTTTGTTTGTAATTGGTCCTTGCCTCCTTCGGTATGACCTTGGGTATGATATATGTACTGGTCAAGTACTGTTTGGTTTCTTATCTGATTTTATTGCTGAAGATGCATCAATATATATAAGTGAACAGCTCACAATGTTTACTGCACATATTTTTGATGGCTCACTGGGGGTTACTGGTTTCATGTGTCATATATTCCAGGTAGATATGGATATGGAAGATGATATTGGTGATGCCTTACCTGTGGTGCAAGGAAGAGAGAATGAGAAAATTGTTGACTCTCCTGTTAGGGATGATACAAGTGACGGTAAAGTCTGACTCTTGGCTTTTGCTGTGTGTGAATTATGCCTGGTGTGCTTTAACCTGTAGTCTGCTGCATGTATGGCTGTGTTTTTTTATATTTCCTTGATTGTGTTAATCTGTTAATCCTATTATATTTAACCCCCTTTGCTGGGTCTCATGGAAAACATGAAAGAGTCATTATACTTTATGAAGTGCAATTTGTGTTGAAAATTGCCATTGAGGGAGGGTGTGGTTGTAACTTGAAAGGAAGTAAGCTGTAGATTTAGTTAAATGAAGTAAACAGATTGGCTTTAAAACTTTGTTTCCATCACTTATTTCACATATTGTCTCTAACCTTTTTACCCTTCACCCCCCCCCCCCCCCACCTGGAAAAAAAAAAAATTTAGGTTCCTTAATGGAAGGGAAGAGATGGGATGCTGGAGTAGAACATCCAACAGAAGAAGTCAGGGAATTAGGCAAGAGCAAATGGTCAGAAGAGTTTGATGAGGATGAGAATGATCAAACTGAAAGTAGGGAGGGCGGTATTAGTGCTCTCTCTGGGTTAGTTCATGCATATGGCAAGGAAGGAAAATCTGTACATTGGGGTGATCAGGTATGATATGTATTTGATGCTTCTGTTCTTGAAAGTTTAATTTGAAGTGCCAATTGAAATCCATCCCATATTTATATTTTTGTGGCTTATTGCATTCCCCTTTTGTCTTAAATTTCAATCGCATATATCTTTTTGCATTTTTTTTCACTGTACATGATAACCATTTCCTTAATCTCAGCATCTACCTCCATCTTTTGTGATTATTCTTTCAGGTTGGCAATAGAGGGTTCTCAATAGGTGCTGCAAAGAAGGCAAATGTTTTGTCTTTAGTGATTGGACCTGGTGCTGGATACAATCTGGTGAGTTTGACTATCATGCTTCTTAAATTTCAGGATTTTTCCTTAATCTTTCCTTTCTCTTTGCTGTTGTTCTGTACTGTGATTATAATAATCTATCCAAGCAAGATATTTGGTTTTAAAGATTTCCACTTGTTTTTTGGGGGGTGTTTCCTCTATGGCTCCATTTGTTTTGACAGAAAATTTTTCTTTGATATTAAAAAATTTCTTGTATTTGTTTTGCTAGAACAGAAATTTTCTTTGGAAAAATTTTCCAATGATCCAAAATTTTCTTCATTTTTTTCTAAGAAAAATTTTCTTTTAAAAAAGTAAGGAAATCATTTTTGTTTTTTCTTCACTAGCTACTGTCAGCATACTACTGTACGTAGTACACACAGATGTCTGCATATATGCAAATATGCACATGCATGCAAATACAGGCACTTATATGTACACATTGAGTATGCACACTCATACATATGTACACATGCAAATACACACATATACACGAGTATAGGCATACATATACACATACATACCTGTCAACATGCGAATAAACATTTGTACACGTGTGAGTATACACACACATTTTTACATATGTGAGTTTGCACACATACATATACTTACACATATATACACATACATGCAAGTACACGTGCAGGGGCGCGCACATACACACACATACATGTCTATCCATGTACATATGTGAGTACATACATACACAAACATACGCAAGCAAGTATATCCACACATATATACATGTGAATACATGCATTCATGCATGCATATGCGTGCATTGACACGCATATGCACACTTGCCTGTACATATTGACATGCATGCATGCAATTGCACCAATGCGTGGACAGACGCACATGCACATGCTGCCCTTGCTCTTGTCATGCCACTGTTTACCTACCGCGTGGCCTTCACACTGTATATCATTTGCCACTTGTTTTCCCCCATCTAATCTATACAAAAAGAAGAATTTTTTGAAGAAAAAATTTCTGATGAAACAAACAGCAGAAAATTTTGCTATGGAATTATTTCTTTTCAGGAAAATTTTTCCAAACAAAAATATTTTGAAAGATTTTCATTTTCTTACAAAACCAACAGGAAAAATTTAAAATTCTTCTTTTATGGGGAAGATACCTTTAGAGCACAGTTATATTTTGTGTTGATTTGCAGAAATCAAATCCATTAACTGAAGAGGAGAGTCCAACAACCCGTAACAGTGCAGAGCCAAAGAAGTACAGCGTATTCCAAGAAAGAATCCGGGCTGAGTGTGAATCCTTCAAAGCTGTGTTTGACAGGAGACGACAACGGATTGGTGGACTTGATGTGGATGAGGACTGATGGAGAATTTTGGAATGCTTGATGTGATCTATTCTTTTGACAGGATGAATTTTGCGTTATTATTGCTTCTTGTATTGAACTTATCAATGTGAGAGAGAAAGTTGAATTGCTCGGTTGGGTAAAAGAGAAAATCATAGTCCCAGCCTCAGCTTCTGCGCTTTCTATTTTCTTTCATATAATTACTGGTAGAGCATCTAGGAGTTAAGTCTGCAAAGAAAAGGCCAGAAAGGAAATCGAAGAGAAACAAGAGTCTTGTTAGAATGTGTTGAGGGTCATGCACTAGTTGATCTACGGCCAAAACTGCTTTTGCCATGTTTCAGAGAATCCTTTTCCTGCAGATCCTGTAGGTTTGCACCGCTTGGGCATCCTTCACGTCCGCTATTCTCTGGTTTGATATCCACTTCTGGGTAAACACTGGATTGGGAGTGAGTTCGGTTCTTTGTCGTGATGCGAGACAGTTAGAAGTGCTGTAAATATGACTTTATTAATTATAATTGTAGTTTTGGTAAGTAGCCGTTTTGATTGGGCTTTCTTAAGGGTAAACTCAGATGGCCATTTGCCTGTCGCCCTATGGTAGCAAAGCGGAAGAGCAGTCAAGGACCGGAGTTAGGTTTTTGTAAGAAAATTGGGACGAAGGGATTTATTGACGCGAAGTTTTGATGTAATTGGGAAATTAACACTGCAACATCAAACTTTCCTTGCTTGTCTAGTGCATCTGTTCGTTTGCGTCTGATGCTGGCATATCCTGTGTGCCATTTATTATATATATAAGCCTTTCACTGTATTTCGGCTTTCCCTGCAGAAACGGAGTTCTCCGTTGGTTATGGTGTATACCTTTTTGTTTTTTTTGGCCAAAATCAAGCGTCGTTGTGCTTGGATTTTTGACAGAAGCATAATTGTATCAGTTTTGGCATCTGCAGTTGAGCAGAAAAGCAATTGATTTGGATTGTTAATGAAGCTCCACTCGATTTTCATTTGAATATGATGCTAGATAATGCATATACAAGTTGATGGTGCAAGTGCATTCGTAATTTTTGCCTCTATCCTGCCTTGCTCTTTTGCTTCATTCTGAAATTTTGTTTAGTCCATGCGCTGTTTCAAGTGTAACACAAACGTTACATATAGTCAAGCTTTCAAATCAGAACCAGTTATCATTGGCATTTGGCTCATCTTAAGCGAGCTCAATAGGGTAAGGGCAACTCAAGTTTTCATGTAATATGAGCTTCAACTTGTTCAATTCTGATCTCGCTGATATATGCTGTAATAGGTGTAATAGAAGGAGCTGAACTGGATATGCAATGCTCGTTCCGGTTCGTTTGGGTGTGGCTTTTGTTATAGATTCAGATTTGCTAATTTCGAAATTAACTACCTCATTGAGCAGCTGTTTGGGTAAATTACTGGGTTGATCTTAAATGGTGGCTCTTATTGGTTTGAGCAGTTGAGCTCCATTCCAGTTCTTTGTTACAGTGGCATTTTATTCTGATATGTGTTGTATGCTTTTTTTTGGGTGGGGGGCCCCCCCGGGGGGGGGGGGGGGGGGGGGAGGAGAGTGGGGAATGAAAGCTAATCATCATATGCACATATTTTTTCCTTTTTTTTTGGGACACAACTAAATTCCTCTAATCTATTCTTCCTTTAGCTCAATTTATACTCACGGAAGAGAGAAGAAAAGAGTCAAAAGAAAATGAAAATGACAATGACCACAGAAGCACGAGAGCCAAGTCGTCGGGTCCGATACATTACTTCGTTTGATACTTCTACAACTTGTGTTACAGGGTTCAGTTTGAGCTGTGTTTATGTATCAACATGGCTTATTCGGCACACATTTGAGAGCCCCGGAAAAGCGAGTAAGAGAGGCTGCCATAGTCCCTGGTTTTGCCGGGATATGACTCTTGGGAAGTTTTATGATTGGGCTTCCTGACTCCCTAAAGAAGGCTCCATTCATGAACAAATCACCCTCTGACCTCCAATTCCAATTCCTCCACACACTCTCAGGTGCATAGTCCCTCTTTGTCACCTATATCATACACAACAACCACACACTTAATTTCTTCATCTGCAGTCTCAACAATTTCACTTTTGATTCTTTATGCTGGGCATTGAGAAAAATTATTGGTGAAGAGAAGAAAAGGAATGGTTTGGTTGTACTTGCCTCTTTGCTGCTTCGGTCATGAGGTGCAATGAATCGGTTTCCTTGGCTAATGATGGTGGGGTGGGTGCTACCTCCAATGGCATACATGAGCCAATGCGTGTAGTCATTGTTCACAACATGAAATAAACCCCATCTGCACCTTGGCATCCTCTGCACCAATCCTTGCCCAAAATGGTTGAAAGCAATAGTTACTTGCATCAACGCATCCCCTGAGTACCAGTCACTCGCCCCAAATAACATCACCTGCGTCCCAAAATATATGGATCACCTTTGTATCCAGCAATTGTTGGACATTTATATTAGACATGATACAATATTTTAAATTATATATGAACATTTTAAGGAAACATTTGGTACACTATTACCTCTTTTGCCAACATCCTAGATGCATATACATAGTATGCTGAATATAAGATGAATGTGTCATCTAGGATGCTAAGGTGTATCTAGAATGACAGGATTTGTATTATCTTTATAACAATTTTCAATTCTCATACTAAATATAGACATCTTAAATAGTATAAAATGTGAAATAATAATGTATCAAACACCTCCTTGATAATATTGTCGAGTCATAAGAAGAGATGTAAATTTTACATCATTATGATTGGTCAGATGGCAATTGGAGATGGTGATGGCTGTGGAACTCATGACGGCATCTATCAGGCCATCCTCGCAATTGGACAAAGAAACATGATCTATCCAAATATTGGTGGCTCCGAACATCGATATTCCGTCGCCGTCGCTCTGCGTGCGAATCCCATAGTGATTCACGGAGTCTCTGATCATCCCACCACTACGCTTTTTATTGTCATGGACGTGGAGCCCATGAATGATGATATTCTTCACAAACTGCATCGTAATCTGAGCTCCATGGCTGATATGAACGTTGGCCCCACGTGCGTCAATGGTCTTGTGGCTGGTCATCAATAGCTCTTGGGATAGACTGATGGTCATACTACGGGAGAAGATGATCCATAGTGGTTCTGGTTGGATCACGGCGTGTCGTAAGGTCCCTGGTTTTGGGTTGAGAAGGTCGTTATCAGAAGGGTCAGTGACCACGTAGATTTTGCCGTCTTTGCCGCCTGTGGTTTTGTGGCCGAAGCCGAGGGCGCAGTCGGCGAGTTTCTTGCGGTTGCTTGCCCAATTTGGGTCGCATCTCCAGCATCTGTCAATGGGGTTAGTGGCCATGCATGGACCTTTGTATTTTTTGTGTTTCTGGGCTAAGTCCCTTCTAGTGATGTTGGTACCTTCCAGAGCCCTGCCTTGTCACAATTGGAATGCGTATTAACAACTTATGAGATTAAGGATTCTAATTTTAGTTTCATCAGGAAACACAAAAGACAAAGTAATGCATTTTGAACGAAAATATAGAGATTCTTGGATATACTCGAACCAGTGTGGTCTAGTTGTAGAAGAAAGAACAAATTGTTTATTTTATTATTATTATTATTATTATTATTATTATTATTATTATTTATTTATTTATTTATTTATTTTTCAGTTTTATGTGTGTTTCTTTCAAACAATTTCTTTGGTTTAACTATATTTTAGTTTGTAAACTTATTTATTTGTTTTAATTTAATCTTTTAATTTTTGTTCATTTTAATTTAGTCTTTTAATTTTTTATTTTGACCCTTTTTCATTATATTATCAAAGATTATTTTGAAACACTAAAAAAAATTAAGAAACTATTTTAAAACAATAAAAAAAAGTTAGGGAATGAATATAGTACAAATTAAAAGTTAAAAGATCAAATTGAAACAAACAAATAAGTTTAAGGGATTAAAATGATAGTTAAGTCATTTTTTCAATGATGGAATTTTTTTTGGAAAAAAATTATATCTAAGAAGTTGCTAAAATTTACAATAAAAGATTTTAAAAACATAAATTATTTACAATAAAAGATTTTAAAAACTCAAATTATTTAAAAGGCCCAAAGAACCTTATTTTTTGTGTGAATGGATGAAAAGTACCCTCCTTCCATTCATATTCAAAAAAAAAAAACTCAAATTATTTGGGAGACCTCTACACTCTCATCTAGTGTCTGTGTTTACTTTGTTTTTTCCCTTGCCATTTCTTTCTCCCATCGTTGCTTCATCCTACCATTTCCTACTCCTAAGCTTTGTTAAGGAAGAGAATATATTAGAATTATCGTATTCCTCTTCTTCTTTTCCCTTTACAAGTGAAGTCCCAAAACCCTACCACCACTACCATATCTTCTTCTTCTCCTCCCATTTTGCAAAATTGGAATTAATCTTCAGTTCCACTCTATCATGAAGATAGTCCAAATTGAAAAATGTTGAATTTGATCTCCCACTCTTCCCTTTGCCCCATTGTGATTTGAATTGCATTTGTCATTGTAATAACCATAAAAATCCCTTGTAACTTAAGAAAGCCTTAATGATAACTTACTAAAATTGTAATTTGCGCATGCAATTACCCTTAGAACTGAAAAATAAGGTGATAAAAAATTTAAAATCTTATAGTAATAATCCTAAAAATCCTTTATAGATCAAGGGAGACTTAGTGGTAACTTGCTAATGCTATAATTTGTCCATGCAAGTGACCTTATAGTTGGAAAGTAAGATAGTAAGAAACCTAAAACCTTGTAATAATAACTCGAAATATCCTTTGTAACTTATTAGTGATACCTTACTAATGTTGTAACTTGTCTATATAAGTGACCTTAGAGTTGGGATGCAAGGTGAGCCTAAAACCTTGCAGTAATAACCTTAAAATTTTCTTGTAATTCAAAGAAGCCTTGATGATAACTTACTAGTGTTGTAACTTCTCCGTGAATTCAAAATTAGGAAGTAAGGTGATAAAAAACTTAAAACCTGATAGTAGTAACCTTAAAAATCCTTTATAACATAAGAAAACTTTGGTGGTAACTTATTAATTTTGTAACTTGTTTATACGAGTGACGTCAAAGTTGAAAAGCAAAGTGGTAAAATATTTGAACCTTAATAATAATAACTTTAAAAGTTCTTTGTAACTGTAGCCTAACCTAAGTGGCAACTGATTGAAGAAGTAACATTGTGTTATTGATGCAAACTATATAAGAATGCTATAAGTTATTAATTGAAAAAGTAACTATTGAAGCTTCCTAATGTTACAAGTTACATTTTTTCATATTACTATATACTTTTATGTTTCTTACACATTGATGTAGCATTCTTATATAGCTTGCACCAGTAACACAACAATGTTTGTTTGTCACTTCTTGAATTAGTTACCGCATAGGCTTTTTGGAGTTAGAAGGAACATTTATTGTTATTACTACCATGATTTAAGTTTATTATCATTTTGCTTCCCAATATTAAGGACACTTGCATGCACAAGTTATAGCTTTAGTAAGCTACGACTAAGGCTTCATTACTTACAAGAGACTTTTAGAGTTATTATAGTGACAAATGCAATTCAAATTAGAATAGAGCAAGGGAAAGAGTGGGAGATCAAATTCAACATTTTTCAACCTAGACTATCTCTATGATAGAGTGAAAACTAAAAATTAAATCCAATTCTAACAAAAAAAAAAAACAAGGAAAAAAAAGGAGAAGAAGAATATATGATGGTGGTAGGGTTTGGGGGCTTCACTTGTAAAGGGAGAATAAGAAGAAGAAGAATATGTCATCTTTGCTACTCTTCTTTTTCTCAACCAAGCTTAGGAGTAGGAAATGGCAAGATAAAGCAATGGTCAGAGGAAGAAATGGTAGGAGGAAGAACAAAATAAGACGAGAGTATGGAGAGAGACAATGGAAGAAGGATATTTTCGTCCATTCACTAAAAAATAAGGTTTCTTTTTTTTTTTTCGTTTTTTTCCTTTGTGTGAAAAATAAGAAATTGTAATTTGTTCTTTGAAATAAAATTGATTTAAAAAAAAACAACCGTTCAAGATGAGAAATTGTATGTTATCCATTCTTATTCTTGTTCTAAATATGTTTTAAAAATTATTAGAATATAGATAAAACGCATTTATCCCATCATTGGGCCAAACAGTCATTTTGATAAAGCAAAGAGATTAAAAGGACATACAAGTGAACGTGATGATTGAAATCTGCGGTGACTTGGAGAGGATCAGACTCGTAAGCATCGCGAGCAGCCTTCTTAGCTTCCTGAGATCGCTTCTGCCATACTTCATCGAACTCACCTATATCACCTCTCACCTTACCTAATATACCTACATATATTACACATATCAACACCATCTTAAGCTTGTTTCCTTCCATTGATAGATATTCTCGTTCTTCACTGTAATTGATCTATCTATTCAGATTAAATATTGCTCTATCTTTTAGACGACATATATAGCAAAGTATTAACAGATCAACTCCATACATATATATATATATATATATATATGTATATATTCACAGCAGCCACAAATCTAAATGGAGCAAAAATATAGAAAATGAAGCGTTGTGAGGGAAGAGAGGGGAGCCTTTCTCTTCAACGGCTTTTAGTCCTTTTTTTGTTTGTTTTTGGAACTGAGGGTATAGTCTATTTGTATCTACGGACTCTTAACACATATTGTTTGTCGTTGGAAAATGGATATAATTAGGGAGGTTTTATGCCAAAACAAGAGAATTGTTATGATTAATGTTTTTAAAATCGGACCGGTCATGAAATCGGTGAAATCATTAGTTTATAGTTCATTGGTTGCACCGCAGTCGAACCGGTAATAATTAAATATATTTTTTTAAATTTTATATATTAAAATTTTAATATAACAAATAAATATGAGTAAATTTTAAATATTTAATTATTAACTTAATATTTTTTAAAATATTTGAGAGATTATTTTTTAATTAAAAAATAAAAATTACTTATAATTAAAAGTTAATAGTATTTAACATTAAATTTTTGGAGTACTAAATTGTATTAAAATTCTATTTATCATTAAATAATAATAATTTTAGCCAAATATTTTTATATTTAAGAGAAATATTACTAGGAGATAAGATATAATAAAAAGAAAATATCGAAAATAACCAAGTATATATTTTTTATTTATTTTATATTATATATTTTTTAATTTTTTTATATTTCAATCTCCTCTTCTTTTTAGTATTTTCTATTTTTAATTTGTCAAATTTCTTTAACATAAACTATCTTATTATATAAGAAAAATACAAAAAAAAAAAGAAAAAAAATGGGACAGACCAGTTCAAACCGGTTTTCAGTCGGTCCAGTTTGACCGATTCAGCCGGTTTTTGACCGGTTTGTTGCCTGATTGATTTTTTGGTTTAACCAGACCAGACTAGGGACCGGTTCCCAATCCAACCAGTCGAATCGGTCAGTCTGGTCTGATCTTTTGATCAATGGTTATAACTACTGTTTGGGCTTTTTCCTTGGGATCGTTAGTATCTCTTTCCTTTTTAACAAGAAATTCTAGGAAACAATAGATGTGGTTGGTAGAATTTAATTTGTACATGTAAAATTCACGTGTCAAATTCTAGATGTTAAATTTTGGGCATTACCTATACTAACAACAGGTAGCAGTGTCTTTTCTAAATCATTTAGGTTCAATTTTTTAAGAATATTTTAAAAAAATTAAATACACTAAATTGTTTGTAAAATAAAATAAAATAAACAATTTAGTTCAAACAAAAATCCAAAAATACCCTTTAATTGTAATAATAATAAAAAATTAACCACCATATGCCTATACATGTTATGACTTCTAAGAATTTGTAAGGGTTTTTTGACATTTTATTACAACAAAGTAAGCTGAGACACCTTATTAATTATTTTTTAAAAAACAAAAAGGTTAGTCTCGGTTGAGCAACACAACATGATGCTCAGCTTGCTTGAGCATTACTGTCAGCCCCTTAAATAAGGGGGTAAACACTTTTTTTTTTTAGATTCTTTTTTGTGGTTGATTTGTTGCGCAATAAACAATCCAAGGGTTGACATAATCATGTGTAAATAAATGAAGGATGGATAAGTTGAAAACATGACACATCAAGATTGGCTAGTAAGATTATAACTAATCCTTGCACAAATCTTTATTCTATGCAACCATCATTGGGCTTTAGGTATAAAATATAATATCAATCTATTGGTTGTGTTGCTGATATGGTTACAATTTATTATTTTCTATTTCACTAATATATTTACTTATAATCTTGAAAGGTGGAAGAAGGTTGGACAACTTCCTTGTTCGGCTAATAGAGTCCTACGACAGTATAGGATATTAAGAGATCAAATAATGGATAACAAAGTTTATTGCTTTATATCGATGTATCTATATTCACTATGACATAAGATGCTGTGTTTATTTATATTTAAAATTGTTGTCTATAGATTATATAGTGCACAAACTATATAGAGAGCACATGTCAAGTGATTTTGGAATACTACTTGGGATCATCTAACATCTAACTCGCATTGATACCCTCATTTGTTTTCACATCATCATGTGGCACCATCCTAATTGGGTGCTTTGCCAATTTGGTAGGAAGTAGCCAATTTCAAATAAACTAGTCAATTTAGGGCCTTACCATACCATATAGCTTAGAGGAAAAACAACAAAAGACTTACAAGCAAAGTATGCAACATTTATTGTGCGTAGAATAGATGGCATGACACTTTAGCTCAAAATGATATGCTTATAGAGCTCATAGATTATACTTCTGAGTATATAAAATGGTATTAGAGATGTATTCGGTGATAGATTCATTGTACAAGTGATGCAATTGGCTTTGAGGTAGACTTTTAGAAACTTGTCACCATTACTTTATTCCTTTTTTAAATACATATCATTTAAACATTTAATGTTCTATATTTCTTATAGGCTAATTTGGCACAGGACTTTTACATGCTTAGTATGCATCACTTTCTGCCACCTGATTTTAGGGTGATTATGAGTCAAGATTATAGGATTATATTACATGCCCTCAATGAATATTGAGATATTATGGTCTCACAACTTGTTTCATTAGTGCCTTGTTTGTTGAGGCCAACAATTCCAAAGGGCAGGCAGAGAAAGAAAGCTCATGATTACATGTTAGCTAAGGTACTATTATGGAAGACAAGGGTCAAGATCATGATAGTATTGACATAGCAATTTCTTTTGTGCTAGTTAAAGGTGTCACGTCTTTTTTCTACACCTTAGCACTAGCACAGGAAGACTTTGGAGGTGTTGATCTATCTTTTTTTCACATTGGTCAAGCAGTATATAGATTTTGGAGGTATTAATCCCTCTTGTAATGCTTTTTTGCCCACATTCTCCCTCTAGAACTCCTAAGGCATCATTCTATACACTAACATTGTCAAAGATCTAGTATGACTATATGTCATTTACAACACTATTTTTTAATTCATCAACATTTAATGCTAAATATGGTAGTTAGTATTGTGAACGTAAGGGATCATCATACGAACAAGTGCAAGGATTCATGATAACAACTCAGTTGATTCCTTTACTTCAGTTCCCTTACTAGGATTTGAATTTTCCACTAATTACCAATGAGATCAACCCACATCAAGGAGGAGAAAAAGAAGAATAGTTGGTGCATCAACAACTAGAGCGAGCAAGAAGCATGCTTCATATGGCATAAGAAGCCATTACTTTGATGAATAAGTTCTTTTTTCTTTTTTTCTTGGGTTATGTTTGCAAATTTTGCATATTCTTGTTTATATTTGATAGCAAATCAATGCCTAAAAAAACTTGGTTGTAAATTAGATTACTCTAATATCTTTTTTTTTGTATTGATTTATTGCCATAAATAATACTAATATAATTTTTAAATGTACAAATGGATTTTGCAATAATGTATATTTTAGTTTAATACTTGTTATATTATATTATATACATAAGTGAAGGAAAGAGTTATTAATTAGACTAGTGTCCCTCCTCTAAATGCATGGGAACTAGGGGGCTTAATAAATTAAAAAAAAAAAGGAAATGACCATATTAACTACACGTTAAGAATAGTAGTAAAAAAAATCTTACTTTTATATATAAAATGATTGAATCATTTAACATTTTTTTTTGGTATTAGTTTACTACATCAAATTATACTAACACTATGTTTATATTACCAAATGAAATATTATAATTTAACTGAACAAAAAATAAAATTTAGGTTGGGCCAATTTTAGCCTACACGTGATCAAGATCGACCTATTATTAGAAAAACATATATATGATCTCTTTTAAACTTGAGATTCGCTTAACGTAAATTTTTTTAAAAAAAAAATTAAAGCCAATCATGACCTTCTATAAGTTAGCCTTTTACAAGCTGAAACATCTAAGATAAAATAAATAAAAAATGGTGTAATATATGAGAGGAATAGGGTTGACATCAAAGATTTAGATTTTTTTTTTAAATAAACTTCTAATATTAAGGTGAAAAAGCCAATTCTCAAGTGTCTCATATACAAGTCAAGTCTTTGAATGTCCATCCTCCGTGTATATTTGGCTATATGGTCACATGCCTTTTATTTATGTGTGTGAACAAAACAAATATGAAATTTTATATGTTGTCTTTTTATTATGCTAATAAATGCAATGATTTTGTACATGTAATAAAGTATCATGTAGATATTCAAACTACTGTATTTGTACTTTATTCCTTTTTGTTTTCTAACCTTTTTATTTTTTTAGAAAACATTTATGGCTATGATTTGATTTATCTATTTGGATAAAATGTGGTATATGAATTATCCTTTATCATGTCCAAAGAATAGAATGAGGGTAGGAAAACTTGAGTGGCTTGGGAATATATCTATGCCTCCATGTTATTGTATTGAGTACTAAGTTTGCCTTAATATTCTTAATTATGGAAATTTAATAAATAATTGATGAGAGTAATATATATATATATATATATTTTAAAGATAAAATTAAATAATTAAATTTAGATTATGTGATTTCATGTGTTTTTCATATGATCTAATTAGGTATAAAGAAAGAAAAAAGTAAGGCACTAGTGAGAAATCAAGCATATTCAATAAAAAACACGGGATAACTGTATCGGTGAGTATGAGCATATTAAAAAAAAAGATTTTAAGGAAACCAAAGGCCTATATAGGCTATAAACATTTATACAACTGTGTAAACTTATACGAGTAGATCATGTAATAGGTGATCTTGACACACGATGCTTATGTTTGACTAAAATTGAGACTTTTTATGGGATAACTTTGAATTTCTGAAGGGAGAAGTCAATAAAAGACCTAAAGACATAGATTGAGGATCAAGACCATATTGAAAAAATGCTTTGAAAATCCACTAGATATAAGAAGAAATCTACAATTCTTGTTAACGGATTGTTTGTTTAGCTAATTTTTTTTATTCTCTTCTTTATCTTTTTAACATGGTTTTGCTTGCTTTCGTTGTTGCTTTGTTGATCTTCATTATGTGCAGCTATATTTTTTCATTTAGAGTTTAAATGATTCTATTTATTGATTAAACTAATTTCAATTTCTTTTGTGATAATTTTTATTAAATTAATCGATTACTCTTTTATATTATCTATAAATGGTTGGTAACTGTTCAAGTGATACATTGTGAGAGGATTAAGTGATTAATTATAGTATATATCATTAGAATAATAGACTCATAATAATTTTATAAAGGCATGAGTTACATTTGAGCAATTTGCGATTTGTGAATATTTATATTAAATCCTTCATACATGATAGGTTTATACTAAGTTTATGATCACAAGAATAGACATAGACTTAGTATGAACATGATAACTTATCTTAATAGGAAATTTCACACATATTAGTAGGTTTAACATTAATTCAATCGAGTTAAGTTATAAAAGTTTATTTTAAATGATACTTAAGAAAGTAAATAGAAGATTTTAAATTCTAGAATCTTTATATTTATATATAGTCAAGTGTTTGTTAAGTGAATTTATTGCTTTTAATTTATTGTTATTAGTTTTAATTTTAATTAAATAATTTGGATAATATAATAAATTTGAATGATTAGTATTGAATTCTTTCCTCCTAAAAATGATACTATATTTACCAGTTTATCAATTGTAACACCTATACACTTACAAAATTATTTACAACAATAATATATATAGAACATTCAATGCCTTTTATTACTTTCACCATCAATTCACATAAAATCACAGGTCTAAGAAATCACTTCTTCAATATTGTCATCATAGTCTCTGCAGAAGATGTTGCTTTGTTTTTGCTTCTTCATAGTTTCTCTATAAAATGCGAGATGGTTTTGTTTCTCCTCTGTTTGGCCTTCGTAGCTGAATCTATAAATTGCGTCGAGAAGAGTTCAAAAGAATTATGGATTTTTTTTTCTCTATGGTACCTTGTGTGTAATCTTGAAGTGATTTATCCCATTTCTCCATTGGTAACTTTGTGTTTTACATAGAAGAAGCTATAGAGGGGGAAGCAAAAAGGATTTTGAGATGGTATCAATTACTTGGCCTTTCTTGTTTGCTTCATGAATTATGAAAGAGAGAAAGAGAAATTAAAGAAAGCACGACAATTTTTGCCACAAAAAGGAGTGTGTTTTGGAGGAGAGAAGAAATGAACCATGGGTATGGATGAATTTTTTCCTTTTCTACTGAGAGTTTTTGGATGCGTTTGGAATGGCGTTGATATACCCATGTTTCGGCCTAAACATGGGTTTACACAAGAAAAGCTCATTTGGATCATGTTTAGATCCGCGTTTATGGTACCATGCCATGGTTCTGGAAGTCCCAAAATCGTGTTAGGTTAAAGCATTTGATACTTGCTTTCTGCCAATGCAAATGCAGTACTGGACCTATGGTTTATGAAGTCTACGCTACATTAAATGTAATTGAGACCGAGAATGAAAAGTATAAAACAAATACAAAATTACACCCATGGTTTATGATATAGAGACTATCTTGGTAGGTTCAAGCAACAGAGCATCCCTAAGAAGGAGACTCATTTGAAAAATACAAACTTACACATGGAGATGCACAACCCAGCTCCTTAAAACAAATGTTTACATGCATGTAACCCCGCTAATAACAAAGAAGATATCACGTATTTGACAGCCTAAGTTTCTAACAATTATAAAGAATAATTTGCAAGAAAAGACATCGGATTCATGAGAGGAAAAGTAAAAAGGAAGAGAAGGTAAACCAAACTATCTACCCGAAGGTAATGTTAATGAGCCTATGGACTACTAGAATGTATGCAGCCCATTCTGGTTGTGAAGCTGGGAGTTATTGCCAAGCAAATGGTGCCACCAGATCCAATCTACAAACCCCCCTAAAAACAAATCGGGGGGAATTCTTTGTTGTGAAACACATGGCAAGTAAAATAAACTTCTTGCCAGGAGTGGCAAGAGTGGAGAGAAGAGATAGGAATGAAGCTGCATATTCTTACCTATCTAAGGTACTTCACATCAACAAAAAAAGGCAAGAATAAAAGTCATCATTTTTTTTTCCAAGTAATGGACTCAGAGATGCAGTCCACAAATGCCAAGGTTTTGTAGTCAAGTACATACCAAAGTCACAAGGCTCTGAATTGCCATCGTGGTACCCTTTGAACTCTGGATCACTTTCAATACCCCAGTTACTATACATTAAATGATATTTCCTATATATTCATTACTTTGAAGTGTCATATTCTCTTAACTTGTACAAGCAATTAAGCATTAACTATACAAATACTTTTATGTAAACTTGAAATTGAATACTCCAGAGACTGGCAAATTTAACTATATAAATCCATATTGTCACTTACTTGCTTTTTGCAAATTTTATACTTGCTTTATGCCAGTCCAACTATGCACTACTTTCTGCCGCTGCATGCATTGGGTTAAAGCATTAAAGAAACATTAATGTGGGTTGAAGCACACTACACGCATGGGAATTAAAAAGATGGTTGTGATGTTTTTAAACATGGTTTGGCCATAGAATATGTAATAGAATGCTACAAAAAAGGTTTCAGCGCTCAGGAGATACTGTAAGTAGGCATTTGTATGCAGTATTACTTGCTTGCATGAGATTGGCCTTCAAATATATTAAGCCACAAGATCAAGCATTTCATGCAGCCCATTCAAAGATTCGAAATGACTCACGATATTGGCCATTTTTCAAGAATGCCATTAGAGTAATTGATGGAACTCATATACTATATGTGGTTAGCCCTAGTGAACAAACAAAATTTATTGGTAGAAGAGGGCATCCAACACAAAATGTTATGGCTGTATGTGATTAGGGCATGTGTTTCACATTTATTTGGTGGATGCTGGCTATCCAACCCCAGTTAGATACATTGGTCCGTATAAATGTGAGCATTATCATCTCCCTGACTTTAGACGTTCTTTCAAATTTAAAAATGATAATGAGGCATTCAACTATTACCATGCAAGTTTGAAGTGCACTATAGAAAGAACTTTTGGGGTATGGAAGAATAGGTTCAAAATTTTATGGTGCATGACAAAGTTTAAAATTGAAACACAAGTGCAAATAGTTAGTGCAACAATGACTATACATAATTTTATTAGAAGGAATTCTAAAACAGATATTGAGTTTAGCCATCTTGAAGATGAAAGCCAATTTGAAGGAAAAATTGATGAGTACATTGGCCTAGATCCATTGCCAAGGAAAAACTATTACCATGCAAGTTTGAAGTGCACTATAGAAAGAACTTTTGGGGTATGGAAGAATAGGTTCAAAATTTTATGGTGCATGACAAAGTTCAAAATTGAAACACAAGTGCAAATAGTTAGTGCAACAATGACTATACATAATTTTATTAGAAGGAATTCCAAAATAGATATTGAGTTTAGCCATCTTGAAGATGAAAGCCAATTTGAAGGAAAAACTGATGAGTACATTGGCCTAGATCCATTGCCAAGGAAAAACTATTATCATGCAAGTTTGAAGTGCACTATAGAAAGAACTTTTGGGGTATGGAAGAATAGGTTCAAAATTTTATGGTGCATGACAAAGTTCAAAATTGAAACACAAGTGCAAATAGTTAGTGCAACAATGACTATACATAATTTTATTAGAAGGAATTCCAAAATAGATATTGAGTTTAGCCATCTTGAAGATGAAAGCCAATTTGAAGGAAAAACTGATGAGTACATTGGCCTAGATCCATTGCCAAGGAAAAACTATTACCATGCAAGTTTGAAGTGCACTATAGAAAGAACTTTTGGGGTATGGAAGAATAGGTTTAAAATTTTATGGTGCATGACAAAGTTCAAAATTAAAACACAAGTGCAAATAGTTAGTGCAACAATGACTATATATAATTTTATTAGAAAGAATTCCAAAACAGATATTGAGTTTAGCCATCTTGAAGATGAAAGCCAATTTGAAAGAAAAACTGATGAGTACATTAGCCTAGATCCATTGCCAAGTCTAAACATTGTCTCTTTATCTTAAATGGATTAACTCCGAGACACCATTCGCAATCAAATTGCATTATATGCACAAAATAACTAGTAGTTTCAATCAGTTGTAATGCTCTATTCCTATGCCATGCATATTTGTAGACTTAACTAAAATATTTGTTTTTAATTTATATTTTAATTCTAATATCAAACAAAAATAAAAAGATATATTATACTATATATTTGTTAAATGCTATTTAAAAAAAGTAATATTATAAAAATAAATTAAACAAAATAATATAACTACTTTTTTCAGTAATTTTACACTTAAAAAGTGATTCTGATATATAATATCTAAACAAAATCAATTCTACCAAAATCACTTTTCAACTAAACTTTTCAAACATAAATCACTTTCATGTAAATCTACTTTTACACAAAATTAATTCTACAAAATTAAATTTACCAAAATCAATTTTACTAACTATCAATTCAAACACACATTTTTTCCCCACTCTCATCCTTTAAATATGAGAGGCATCGTATCAAATTCCAAAGGTAGTACCCCCATTTTTTTTTTTTTTGAACTGAGGTAGTACCTACAATTATAAAAAAGTGCAAAAGACCACTTGGTATTGATGAGGGAGAGGAGCTAGTTTGGCTTGGCACTTGTGCCATACCTTGTGACCTAATGGTCCCAAACTACAAAAAAAAAATCCCTTTTTCTTAACTAATCGTAAACTCCATGTCAATTATATAGCCTAATTCAAATTTTAAAAAAATAGAAAAAATGAAAAAGAATAAAAAAAACTTGAAAAAAAAAGTGAGACCTATAAATAATTTAGAAATAATATTTCACCAGTGTAATTCATTCTTTATATATATATATATGATTCTGGTATGCTGTTTCTTCTCCTACTATTTTTATTTTAAGTGTCTTGCCAACCAACAGTGCTTCAAATCATTAATGTTTAATAATAATTCAATACACAATACATTCAATACAATATTTATCAATATCATAAGATTATCTTTAAAATCATAAAATCTAAATTCCTAAAAACTAAAAACCTAAACCCTACATTGTAAATTCACAAACCCTAAAATTCTAAACCTTAAAACTTAATCCTAAATCCTAAAACGGTAAAATAGTTAAACCAGAGAAAGATAAGCCTCATATCCTAAAAACCTAAACTCCCTACACCAGTTATATTAAAATAAAATATTGTTATTTATATAAAATAAGACTGATTTATTATCAATTTAAGGCATTGGTTAACAACACTAATGTTGAGCAATTTGAAAAAAGCTAGATGTTGAGAGGGCTTCTGAACAAAAATGGAGCAAGCGGAGAGGCTCCACTAGCTTAGGGTAGGAGCTTTGCTAAACAAAATAAAAAAAAAGTAAAAGGGATTGGAGTTGGAGATACTGTTGTTGAAAAGGGATGCATGAGAGCAAGAAAAAGGGGAGTAAAGGTCATACTTTGTCCACTGAAAAGCCTGTCCTGCTTTGACGAAATGGACTCTGCCATCTGGCCTTCGTCCTCGTTCTCACCCTTTTTGCTTACATACGCTCTTACTATAGCCCATCGGCAGAGGCTTACTTGAAAAGTTCATACTTCTTTGTCCCTTTGTTTTTTTTTCAAATAAAAGTTCTAAAATAAGCAACTTATAAAGGTGCAAGAATCAAGATGATGGTCTCGTAAACTAAATCATATAAGCCCAAAAGCTTATCTGTATCTGCGAGTGATGGTTTAAACTACTGAAAAATTTAAAATTAGGAGAAAAGTAGCTTCTGCCCTTCTGATCAGTCATTAGAAATATATAAAAATATCTTCATCAAAATATAATAAATATTAGTCATAAAACAAATTAAAGATATGAGGTGGATAACGAACCCAGCGGAGGTAAGAAGAAAAGTTTCGAAAAGAGAAATTCTTCGAGCGCGAATTTCATAGAATCCCATTGACAACCCTCTCAACAAACTTCTATTCTTCTAACATAAAATAAATAAAATTATAAGAAAATAAAAATGAAATAAATCACACTTCAAAAAGCAACGCACTTGCTTCTTCCCACTGTTCGCCGCTATTAACGGCCACTGTGTGTCTCCAAAAAGCCTAAAATCTTGGGCTGCGATTCTAGACCTCGACGGAGAGGGAGCCTAAATTACACACAACGATACCACAATGAGAACATGACGACGTCGCTTCAGCCGCCGAGCACCGTCAGAAAGGTCATCGTCGAAGTAGTGGACGCACGCGATCTTCTTCCCAAGGATGGCCAGGGAAGCTCGAGCCCTTATGTCATGGCAGAGTTCGACGGACAGAAGAAAAGAACCACCACCCGATTCAAAGAGATGAACCCTGTCTGGAACGAAGCTATCGAGTTCATAGTATCCGACCCAGATAATATGGAGTTCGAAGTGCTAGAGATCGAAGTCTTCAACGACAAGAAGTACGGAAATGGAATTGGCCGTAAGAATCAATTCCTGGGCAGAGTGAAGCTGTATGGTACCCAGTTTGCAAAAAGAGGAGATGAGAGTTTGGTCTACTTTGCGTTGGAGAGAAGGAGCATGTTTAGCTGGGTTAGGGGCGAAATTGGCCTCAGGATTTACTACTACGACGAGTTGATTCAGGAACAGAAGCCCCCAGAACAGCAAGTTACAGAGCAAGAGAGGACCAAGAAGACGAAATCGCCGCCCATTGTAGTAGTTGAGGAAGAAAGAGGTATCGAGGTTCCTGGGCCAGTCGAGCATTGTGTACCTGAAGGGCATTCTCAATCGCCTCCTGTGCCGGTTGTTGAAGAATCACCGCCGCCGGTGGTCAATCTGCCTCAGGATCAACCATTTCCGGAAATGGCAGGAGCGTCTGTGTTAGAAACACAATATCCCCCAGAAGTGAACAATTTGGAGGCAGGAAGAATACGAGGAGGGGAGAGAGTGAGAAATTTGAAGAGGTCCCATGGAGATGATTATTCTCGTCGAGTTATCTCCAGCAGGACCGCCGGTGACGTATCTGAGAGAGTTCGACGCTGTGATTCGGTGGAGCCAATGCAGTACCTGTTTGTCAGAATCGTGAAGGCCCGTGGGCTTGCTACGAATGAGAATCCTTATGTGAAGATTCGTATGCCCAGCCGCTTCGTCAGATCAAAACCTGCATGTTATCAACCCAATGACCGCAATGACTCGCCGGCGTGGAACCAGGTGTTCGCACTGGGATACAAGGCCGATTCTGCGAACGCGACTTTAGAGATTTCGGTTTGGGATTCTCCAACTGAGAAATTTCTAGGGGGCGTTTGCTTCGATCTTTCTGAAGTGCCCGTACGAAACACTCCTCATAGTCCCTTGGCCTCTCAATGGTACCACCTAGAAGGTGGTGCCTCCGGCCAAAGTTCCACCAAGGTTTCCGGCGACATTCAGCTTTCCGTCTGGATCGGCACGAAATCCGATGATGCATTTCCAGAGGCGTGGAGCTCCGACGCGCCGTACTTGGCTCACACTCGCTCCAAAGTGTACCAATCCCCGAAGTTATGGTATTTGCGTGTGAACGTAATCGAAGCTCGAGACCTCAACATCACTCCCAATCTCCCTCCATTGACCCCGCCGGAGATTCGAGTAAAGGTCCAGTTGGGTTTTCAATCAGCACGAACAACGCGAGGCTCCATGATGAACCACCATAGCATTTCATTCCACTGGAATGAAGACCTGTTATTCGTCGCCGGTGAGCCTCTGGAAGACTCCGTGGTCTTGCTCGTTGAAGCACGTACCAGCAACAACGTTGCAACGTTGGGGCACACCGTAATCCCCCTGGGCTCCATGGAGCGACGCATCGATGAGCGCCACGTGGCACCGAAATGGTTCGCCTTAGAGGGTGGGTCCTACTGTGGGCGTGTGTATCTGCGTCTGTGCTTGGAAGGTGGGTATCACGTGCTGGACGAAGCGGCGCACGTGTGCAGCGACTTCCGGCCGACGGCGAAACAGCTTTGGAAGCCGGCGATCGGAATTCTAGAACTTGGCATCCTTGGCGCACATTCTCTTCTTCCCATGAAAACCAAAGGTACAGGAAAGGGTTCCACCGATGCTTACTGTGTGGCCAAGTACGGAAAGAAGTGGGTCCGTACTCGAACCATCACGGACAGCTTTGATCCATGTTGGAACGAGCAATACACGTGGCAAGTATACGACCCCTGCACTGTTTTGACTGTCGGAGTGTTTGACAACTGGCGGATGTTTGTTGACGTGTCAGAAGATAGGCCCGATTGTCGCATTGGCAAGGTACGAATACGGGTCTCCACGCTGGAGAGCAACAAGATATATACGAATTCATATCCTTTGATGGTATTATCTAGAACCGGGTTGAAGAAAATGGGTGAGATTGAGTTGGCGGTTCGGTTCGCCTGCCCGTCAATTTTGCCCGATACATTTCGGGTCTACGGGCAGCCATTGCTACCTAGAATGCACTATCTCCGCCCAATTGGGGTGGCCCAACAGGAGGCGCTACGTGGGGCTGCCACAAAAATGGTGGTTCAGTGGTTGTCCCGGTCGGATCCACCGCTGGGTCACGAGGTGGTCCGATACATGCTGGATTCGGACTCACACACTTGGAGCATGAGAAAAAGTAAGGCTAATTGGTTTCGGATCGTGGGGGTTCTGGCATGGGCTTTCGGGTTGGCAAAATGGTTAGACAATATCAAAAGGTGGAGAAACCCAACTACAACAATGCTTTTCCATCTTATATACATTGTACTTGTTTGGTACCCTGATTTGATTGTCCCTGCCGGGTTCTTATACGTGGTTTTGATTGGTATCTGGTATTGCCGGTTCAAACCGAGGATACCAGCTGGGATGGATACCCGAATGTCACAAGCTGAAACGGTTGACCCGGATGAGCTTGACGAGGAATTTGACACAATCCCAAGTTCAAAACCACCCGATATAATTCGGATCCGATATGATAGGTTACGGATGGTGGCAGCCCGGGTCCAGAAAGTGTTGGGTGATTTTGCCACACAAGGAGAGAGAATACAGGCCTTGGTGAGTTGGAGGGACCCAAGGGCCACAAAATTGTTCATAGCGATGTGTTTGGTCATTACAATGATACTGTTTGTGGTGCCACCAAAAATGGTGGCTGTGGCTCTAGGATTCTACTACTTTCGTCATCCCATGTTTAGGGATCCAATGCCGCCGGCCAGCTTGAATTTTTTCCGGCGACTTCCAGGCTTGTCCGATCGGTTAATGTAGATTGAGAGAGTATAATTTTGTTTTTGTTTTATAAAATTACTGACAATTTTTTAGGCATGAAAATTTGAACAGTGGAGTGAAAGATAGGGAAGAGGATGAGACAAAAAAGCAACTATTAAGCATTTGAAAAAAGTTGTAGAGAACATGAAAGAAAGTGACTAGTTGTCATCATATTTTTTGGGATTATCAAATTGATTGACTAAGTTATTATTCAAAACTTGAAATAAGAGGAAGGAGGGTGGGGCAAAAGCCAACTTAAGAAAGGGTAGAAAATATTGGGACACTGCCTCTTCATGTTTGAGAAAGCATATGCCTTGATATCATTTTAACTTTCCAAAACAGAAAAGAATTGCATTTACAGCCTCTTTTCTGTTTCTCTATATATGTTCCCTCATATCAACTAGTTTGCTGGTTTTGATTTTACTTTACTGAAAAGGCTTCTTTACCAACATAGTGTGAATAGAATATGCCAAAGAGCACATTGTGAAGATATCCGTCGACTGTTACTACATAAACCCATTGAGGTTACAGAAAATTGGACTGAATTTGATTAAGAATAGTGATAATGAAGCTGGGATTCCGGTAGGCTTTACATTACAGATAGATTCAACTGCATGATGAAGTAGTACTATTAGGAGCGCGGCTGAAGAAAAAGGAACTGTAACCACATGAATACCTGCACTCTATCAGAAATTTTAAAACAATTCTAGCTGTTTCTGCAGCTTTGAAGCATTATCTTTTTTAAAGCACTTTGACTTTGTGGAGCCAATGCTTTAGTTTAAGACAATTCAATAGAGAGGTACTCTGCAAGAACTTTTCAGAATATTTTGACTTGATTTATTTTTGAAAGAACTATAATAAAGGATTCAAAAATAAAAAAATTATTATTAAAGAGTTATTATCATGTATTTTAAAATAATTATTACTGAATTTAACTACAAATCGTTGAATTCAATAATAAAGGTTTTTAAGAATTTTTTTATTTTATCTTTTGATCCTTAAACATAATTTTTCTTTCATTTTTGTTTATACTGAAATGTGTGCCGAGATAAACTAAATTATGTTATAGAACTTTATAATTATGATAGAACTATTAATTTTTTTTTTCAAATTTCGCACTTAAAATTCAATAAAATTCAAAAAAATTGTATATAAAATAAAATTTAATTTCCAGCATGAGATCGAATTTACTATCTAAGCAAATGGGAGTAGGGGATTAAGTTATTTAAGGTTAAATTTGGATTCCCAAATTAGAAAGGCAGAATATCTTGCAAACTAATTTTGTGAATTGTATAACTGCCAACCTCATATTTGCTGATTTGGAGATGAAACAAAGAACAAGGCTTATCTTCCCGAATATCGAAACCAAACCTATGGCAATTAAGAAAAACACATACAGAAACTAATGGTGATCCTGTGGCAAAGCGTAGAAAGTGTAATTTATTTAATTTTCTATATATTTTTAATGGCTTGCAATGTGTGGATATTAGTATTTTGTGCTAAAACTGCTGCAAAGTGCAAACCTGATAATTAGTGTAGGGGAATTGATTATTCTGCTCCACTAATGCCATGTTAATTGGGGCTGCTCTGCAACTTGTTTAAGCATATTTAAGGTTGAAAATCTTTCTCAGCTTGTAGAAAATCCCAAGTGATTCAAGACACCAGGTGATATGTTCTTCCAGTTGTTTAATTCACTTTTTAAACATATGCCGAAACGTTCTCTAATTTGTTAATTCATATTAAATTATTTTTAAAAATTATAAAACATACAATAATTTTTTTTTAGGTGTTGAACATGTTACATTAATTTCTCCTACTATAAGTTTTTATAAGCATCAACTTGATCTTTGTGCTTCATTAAATTTTATTGGAATTTTTTAAAGAGAGGAAAAAAGTACATGTAATGTTAAGAAGGTAAGTTTCATTTATAATTCTGTTAAAATGAAGTTAAAAAGAATGTAAATGTAGATTTTGAAAACTGTAAGAGCGGTATATGTAATTTAATCTAGAATAAAACTATACCTCATTGCTTTTAAACTTTGGTATGCTATCAATAGTTTGAGCACTTTCTAATCAGTTTTAGCGAAATTATGGATGGTTTTCAGAGGAAACCAAATCAAAATCTACTGCAATCCTCGATTTGAATATGGGAAAGACTGAGGAAAACGTTACAGATGAAGGTGAAATTAAGAAGGAAAAGAAAGAAAAAGCAGAGGATGGTGACGAAGAAGATGAAAAAAAATCTAAAGACAAGAAAAAGAAGAAAGACAAAGAAGAAGGTGGGGAAGATAAAGCTGGGGATTTTGCTGATGAAGAAGAAAAACAATCCAAGGACAAGAAAAAGAAGAAAGAAAAGAAAGAGAAAGCCGAGAATGCTGATGAAGAAGAAGAAGATGATGAAAAATCTAAGGACAAGGAAAAAAAGAAAGACAAAGAAGAGAAGAAGAAAAAGAACCCTGCAGATAAGAAGGATCCTTCAAAACTTCAGGCAAAGCTTGAAAAACTAGACTCCAAGATCCAGGCCCTCCAGGCTAAGAAAGAGGAAATCTTGAAACTATTTAAAGAAGTTGAACAAGGTGCAGCAAATCCAACCCAGTGAATCTGCTTCTCGCATCAATGTACATCAATGTAAAGAAAGTCTAGCATTTCCCTAGATAATTTTATTTTTAGTGTCTGTTCAGAGCTTCCTGTTAAGGATGTAAGTTTATGATTAATTCAAAGGGTATCTGATTTGGTTGATACATCCAGAATATTGATGAAATTCTGAAATTTATTACATTGAGTGGCCACGACAGTTTGCATACCAGAGTCAGAGGCTTCACTGCCAATCAGTTGTGGGCTACAAAAGATGATCTACATCTGCAGATAAATTTACAGGCAAATCAAAAATTCACTCTGTCCATCAATTTCTTTTCTCTTCGAAGTATGCCATTTTGTGTCTATTATTCGACAAAGTTGAAGAAATAAAATTGTTTTACGATTAACATTTATAACTTTTAACTTAATAATAAGCTGACAAAATCAAGATATCTAGATTAAGTGGTCATCAAGAATATCTTGGAACATTCGAACATATTTGTTTACATTACATGTTCTTCACAGCTCAACAACCCCCAACTCAATTTCACTGCCAATTCTTGAGCGTGAATTTAGATCTTTTTTGGCTGAAGAAATGAATTTTAATTTCATGGACGCAATAAACTTCATTAGTTTGGAATCTCAATGGCTTAAAACCTTAGTATCTAACACATGCTTAGTTGCCTCTGTATCCAACAATTAATCCATTGTTCAGACAAATTCATATATACTGGTAAATAAGCTGGCATAGCCTGTTAATAGAAGGAACATCAGATTCAAGTTGAAGCATAACCTTCTCAAGTTGCTCTTCCGCAGCTTTGGCAATCTCATTTTTCCGCTTAAAAGAATCATTCAAGTTGAGCTTTCGAACACGTGCTCTGATTTCTGCACTTAAGAAAAGTGAAATTGCAACTTAATTAGCTAATAAAGAACGTTTAAAATTTTCGCTTGTTACATGTCTCTGCAACACCAAGCAGCGATATGGTTTTTACCATAAAAAAATTTAGAGAAGAAAGATATTAGTTTCAAATGCGTAATCAACTTATTCTAGTAAATTAATCAATTTTTTAATGGATTTATTAATTTTGAATAAACTAAGTTGCTAAAAAAGCTAGTTGGACAAAGTGGCAAACTTCACAAGTTTATTTATTTAGGGGTAAAAGTACTTTTTTTTTTTTTTGGTTTCAAAAGTTTGGGGTCATTATTAATTTTGTTCTATAAATTTGTCAAAATTTTAATGTTATATAATTGTTAATTCCATCACTTGAACTAATAAAATTGATTATGTACTGTTACACATACACGGGTCAAACCTTAAATTCTGAATTAGGAACTTTATCAATATAATTTTAACCATGAAGAAAGAGTATTTTCTAGATAACAAAGGGATATAGATAGAAAAATAGAAATGATATCATAAATGGTTAAAGTTATGACATGAGGTAAAATAATAGGGTTTTGGACGCAAGTACAATGGAGGGAATTTTAATTTGACATGATGCATGTCTATATTTGTTATTTTCTAAGATTCACTATTTTTTTTATTATTAAATGTTGTTAAAGACACGGGTGCTTCCATTAAAAAAAAATTTAAAAAAGTATTTAATGGGCACGTCATTAAATGCTGCATGCCTGCGTGTTAGGTTGACCCTAAGAGGACAAATAGGACACGGTTGGCAGTACATGCGTGTCAGGGTCAAAATAGTTTGACCATGACACGCAGATAAAATTGACACGTGGCAGCGTATAAGTGAAGGTAATGAAATTATGCTGCCACGTGTCAATATTTGATTAGAAAAAAAATTTATCTTAATCTTTTTTACTGTTTATTTCTCCTCCTCTTATATCTACAGGTTAAACGACGCTTCTCATCCTACATCTTTCATTTTTTCTTTCGTTCAGTGGCCGTTCCTCTCCATTTCCTCTTCTTCTTGCCTGTCTGTTTCACCTTCTTTGTGTTGGGACGTTGGGTCATTGTTTCAGTCTTTGTCTAACTTTTTAAGTCACAAGTTTTTACCGAGAGATTGTCCTTCAAAGTTTTCAGTGATTAGAAGAAAAAGAAGATAGAAGGAGTAATCTGCCGGAGGAAGTGGTCCCTGATTTGGTATAGAAATTTTAACTTAAATATATTTATTTTATAAATGATATGATTATACTGTAAACGAAATTTAATTACCTGTGATATTTTTTTATTAGATCTATATTTATGTGTGATGAGTTTTTTATTCTTATATATTGTAGCTGAAACAAAATACAATTGCAAGATTTGAATAAATAAAAAAAATAATAAGTTATGGTTATTTTATGTAGAAAGGGGAAATAAATTCTAAAATTAAAAGAAAGAGGTTAAAAAAATAAATTGAAAAAAAATTATGATAAGAAAAATTAACTATTTGGGGGGAAAATTTATCAATATTAAAGACTATTAGGAAAAATAAATAAATTAAAAATAATGATGAAGATATCAAATAAAAACTCTGAAAGGTTATAAGTAATGGAGACATAGAAAAATATTGTAAAAGAAAATTAAATTTTGGGGAACAAATATAGGAAAAAAGGGAAAAAAAAGGTGTTAAAGAATATGATGTAAAAAATAGAAGTGGTGTAAAAAAAATATTGTTGAATAATATGGTGGGAGAAAAAATATGGAAGGGGCAATATATGAAAAGATATAATCGAAAAACTATTATAAAAATATAATATAAAAAATTGTTATTAAAAGAAGGTAATATAAAAAGATATTGCAAAAAAGGAAACATAAATTGTCTATGAATTAAAAAAAGAAAATATAAAATTTATAATGTGAATGAGAAAAAAATGAAAACTTATAATTCTATAGGATATAATTTATATTGGCAAAATATTAGTGTAATATTGAGAAAAATATAAGTAAAAATATAGAAAATTTAAAAAAATATCAATAAAATGCATGTAATCCAAAAAAATAATGAACTTGATAATTGATAACTTTTTTGCTGTATTTCAAATGTTAGTGCCAGTGTTAATTGAGCTGGCAAAATGAACAATGGGAAGGAGGTTATATGCATATATTCAAATGGGCAAATATGCGAAACCAAAGAGAGGGTAACATTTATCACGAATACGATTGATGTAATGATAGTTGATTATGATATTTCATTAGAGAGGCTAAAACAAGAAGCTGCCGAACAGTTACAGCTTGACTTAAATCAATATGTGTCTGACTTGGTGTATAGGCATCCAATGTCACTTAGACCCATAAAATATCGAGCAGGCAAGTTAAGGAGAGATGCCAATGTCCAAGCGATATGGGAGGCGAATGTAAAGTTTTCATCATAGTTAGGATTAGTAGAATTGTATGCAGAAATATCGTCAAAAGAAGTAAACTTAAATGAAGCCACTCAAGCAACAGTTGAATATGTGCCGGATCTACTCCTATGCTCTAGTCACACTATCATCGTCAACAATCAGCCTGCGTTGTTTAGGTCATACTTTGCAGGCATTGCTCAACATCTAAGTTTATCTCGTCTGTCGAATGATGATATCTCACATCCAAGTGCGTCACATGCACTAATTGGTGTCCCCTTTCTCCTCCAGAGCAGGCAGAAGACATAATAAATGAATTTAAAGAAGAAGATAAATATGATGCAACTCCTTGCGATTGCAATGATGGTGGTAATACAGATGATGATGAAGACATTAATTGTGTGGATGTCGCTGTGAATCCAGTAACCCCCATTAATATTTCTGATGACTTGACTATTGCGTTCCTTGAATAGATAAATGCAGGTGGTGCGAGAGTTCCTGAGTATGCTAAAATGGAGGAGGCAGTGATAAATATGAATGATGACCAAGAGTTACGTGTAGGTATGCTATATAATGATCAGCGGTCCTTTCGTAGGGCAATGAAGATATACTTGGTACGCGCACATCACACTTTTAAAGTGTTTCATTCGTCAAAAAAGTATGAAGAATACCGTTACCTTGAATATGGACAGGTATCATGTAAGTGGAAAATTAGAGCCTGTTATCGGAGGAAGAAAAATTATTGGGAGATAACAAAATATAATGGGCCCATACATATGTGTCAACATCATTGTCTCAAGACCACCCTAAACTAGATTCTGATGTTATTTCAATATACCTTGTATCCATGGTAACTGAAAATCCTGGAGTGTCAATTCAAGAGGTCATTGAGCGAGTGCATTCTATTTTTGGATATAATGTTTCATACAAAAAGGCTTGGAAAGAAAAACATCAAGTCATCTCACACGCATTTGGGAATTAGGAAAAGTCTTTTGCTTTGTTACCTAGATGGTTAGCTGCTGTTCAGCATTTCATGCCCGGCTCGTATTATGACTTTATGCATAAAGAACGTGTACCGACTAGCGTAGCTAATGGGGAGTTAGTCATATTTCATCGGGTATTTTGGATCTTCAAGCCATGCATTGAGGCATTTGGCTACTTGAAACCAATGGTCCAAATCGATAGGACATTCTTTTATGGCAAATATAAAGGGATCGTACTGATTGCAAGTACACAGGATGATGAGAGGAATATTGTCCCACTTGCGTTCGCAGTAGTCGAGGGAGAAACATATGAGGCATGGGTATGGTTCTTATTTAACCTCCACACGTATGTGATGAAAGATAAGGATGGATTGTGCTTAATTTCTGATTGACATACTAATACCTTAGCTGTCGTGGCTAATGGGCGAATAAGGTGGCAACCTCCACAAGATTATCATATGTTTTGCCTTTGATATTTGGCTAGCAATATCAATAAGAAATTTAGATTGTCCTGGCTGAAGAAGTTATTTACTAAAATTGGTAAATCTTGCCACCCTATAACCTCATTTGTATTTGTGTTATACCATGGTTCTATATGGATTTTTCTCTTATCCTTTCTTTTCTTATACAGGTTACTTATATGAGCAATATAAAGTAGATGAAGAATTAGCCCACATACGTTGACTAGACACGCACGCTGCAAACTGGATTGAGGAGATACCCAGGGGTCAATGGTGTCGGACATATGACATTGATGGTAGACGATGGGGCCATATGACAACAAATTTAGCAGAGAGTATCAATGCAGTTTTCAAAGGAGTTAGGTTCCTACCTGTGTTGGGGTTGGTGAGAGTAACATTTTATAGGCTAATCAAGTGTTGGGTCCAGCGAGCTGAGAAGGCGAATGCACAGCTGGAAGCAGGCGAAACCATATCTAAGGATATCAGATTGAAGCTAATAATTAAAGCTCGAAGAGCATCAGCATGCGCAGTTCGTGGATTTGATAGACGAGGGTCTACATTTGAAGTAGAGGAGCAATATGATCTAGATAATCAGCAATTTGGTCGATCCTGTAAAATCAACTTAGCAGAGCTTGCATGTGATTGTGGTGAATTTTAGGCTTTAAAATATCCTTGCTAGCATGTAGTAGCAGCCTGCGCCCACGTTCGAGTAGATTACGTACAATTCATTAATTAAGTGTTTTGATTGGAAACTATTTTGAAGGCCTATAACACTGAATTTTGTCCCATTGGTAGTGAAGCATACTGACCCCTTGTTCAAGGCCCAACGCTTATTCCAGATCTAATAATGACACATGGCAAAGGTCATCCCAAGTCAATTCGAATACGAAATAAAATAGATTGGCAAGAAAGTCTGAGAGATCTACCACGATGTGCATTGTGTAGACAGTCGGATCATAATCGCGCGACTTGTCCATCGCGTCCCCATCCAAACCCGTAGCCTTTTAGTTTGTCAATTTTTCCCCCTTTTTGTATTAGAAATGCTTTATATACTATTTTTCTTGTATTATTTGTATGAAGGATGTAAGATAACATTATAATACCTAATTAGAGTATAGTGCACATTATGTTGTCTTATTCGCTATTTGTTTCAGTTTTTAATAAAGTACAAGCTAGCTCTACATGAAGTTAGCTTCATATAAATTTATCCCTGCACTTCTCATATATCGTTAAATATATATTTTAGCTAACTTTGATACCACTTTGCAGGATAGTATTATGTTTGGCACGAGACATGTTGTTTATCCGGGTTCAGAGGATGACTCTTTGTTATATCTGCAAACTAGGCACGTCTCTCAGGCGGTGTGGCTGAATAAGGTGCATTATTGATATATTGTAGAAATCGAATCTTCAGTTGTTTAATGTGTATATTGTTTATAATATTTCACACGTTTTCTCTCTAACCACCAAATCGCATTTTTTGACTTCGCCACT